>CM062813.1:328039993-329400095 GCA_031772625.1 Pinus tabuliformis | reverse complement strand
ACAACCAGATTAGCCTTTTTCTCATGCAGCTTGATTATGCTCCTATTTAGACCTGAAAGAGACACCCTATAACAACAACAAAAATATCGAACAAGTTCGTCCTTGTCCTCCTAGAGTTCCGTTGCCTCAAATGATGTATCTTTATGGAATGATGCAATTTGGATGGATATAAAATGCCTCAGCAAATCCTCCTTTTATAGCTTTATGTGGGTGTCAAAAAACAACCTTGAAAGGGCACCCAAACATTCTGGCCGATTTGACATAGTAAGCCTTTTCACCCACACAACTTCAAAAATCCATAACTCAATTTCTACAACTCATATTTCGATGATTTTCATTGCCTTCAAGTACTCTTTAAATACTCTATCATCTCCATCACTCTTATCATCAAACCTTGTCACGGTTTCACGTTCACATGCTTTTAGAAAATAAGAAAGGTAAAAACATTTTCTATATACAAATAATTACTTGTGACTTTCTTATCTTTATGTTCTTCTTTTATCTTTGAGTTCTTCAATCAATTACCAAAATAATAGCACAAAGATCACAAACACCAAATATAGGTGGACAGCCAGGGAAAACCCTTATCTAGGGGAAAAACCTATCAACAACTCTTAATAACTTCCTAAGATAATCCAAGACTCTTGACCTAGACACAAACTTCCTCCACACCAAGTCAGTCCTTTATTCCTACTTGCAGATGATAACTCTTCAGCAAAAACTTTGACCTTGTAGCAACAACTTGCAATAACAATTTCAACCCAGCAACTAGCAACAACAACAACAACAACTTTGACTTGACAAGAGCGACTTCAATCTCCTAGAGGAATCCATATGACAGAGGGATAAATAGCCCAAAATTTTGATCTTGAACTTTTCTTCCTTCTTCTCCAACTTCACACTCCTTTTAGCCTCCTTTTCCAACTTCACAATTTTCCAACCCTTCTTTTTGGATATCGAACTTGAGTGATTGAGTGTGCTCCAAATGAATTTGAACCACTTGTATATATAGGCTTTTGGTGAGGTCGAATTACCCAGATTGAGGTCAACTTGATCTCCTTGTGGCCGACTTAGTGTGGAGGTGACAAATAGCCTATTTGACTCAATATTAACTCTTTTTACATGATTCAAAAGCCTAAGAAGGGTCTCTTTAAATGGACAATGACTCTGATGACTCGAAATAAATCCTAGAAGTCCTTAATGGGAACTTTGACCTAAAACATGATGACCCAAGCATTAAACCCATGCCTTAACAAGTCATAATAATGATAATAAAAAATTCATTATTTTGATAAATACATTTCATTATGACTCAAATACAATTTATGAAGACCGAACCTAGTTACATTCTTCAACACTCCCTCTTAACTAGGGAGGTATTCATATTTACATATAAAATTATATGGAATATCTCAAAAAACATGAAGAGTTTAGGCACTTACGGTGTCACAGACTAGATTTCTGACCAGGGAAATCTATCCAGGTGGGACTAAGATGGACTAAAGATTTCGACCAGTCTAGGTACCATCAGGCTTACTTGCTAACCATAAACCCAGGGATCTAGGTGTGTATCCAAGGTTAGAGTTCTATGACCAAAGCCACACTCCCTCTTTGTGATCTATACATCAATACATATGTTGACCAGATGTCTTCCTAGGTTATACACACTCAATGCCTCAACACATCAAATCTCTCTAACCTCAAGCATGATTTTCCAAAAAAATTGAGAGATTTACCTGAACAATCCCAACCCTAATCAATAACAACCTTTAAAATACTAATGAGTAAACACAAAACTTAAGGGTCTTCCAACTTCTTTGTGTTGCCTCACAATTCATCACAGTGGGACTTTGAGGTTTCCCTAACAAATCTTGACAAAGGTTCAATCATTCAGCTTCCTTTCCTACTTCACATGCAACAACCAAAACCATATTTCCTTCTTCCAACAACACCTGAATATCCATTCTCCAATTTCTTCTTCAAGGTATGCATCATGACTATAATATTCCCTCCCTCTCAACTTGGGAGATATACTATTTCATTTATCCAGGCTCCCTCTTAAATTAGGAAGATCAACTTATTTTCTATGACATCGGAGAATATTTCATGGCTTAATAATGTAAACTTTAAAACGGGGACTGATATTGTTACCTGTTTTGTAGAGATAGCAAAAAAGTGACTTGATTTTGAAAAGGGGTGATGTAGAACACACGCATTTTTTAGAGCATAGTTTTTTGCACTTTAATTTTTTTTTATGTACATTACGTTTTAGAATGGTAGTGATTTTCATGTTGATTTAAAAAAGTGGTAATTTTGCATCAGGCCATTTTTTTAAAAGACCTATTTTTTGACTTTAAATTTTATAATGTATGAAATGTAAATAATTATTTTCTAAATTTAATAATTTTTGAAGTGGTCTTCTTCTTCATATTTTCTTGTTTTTATTTTATTTTTTATTTATTTATTTATTTATTTATTTATTTTTGTAGTGAGGTTTTTATTGTTTTGCATATTTAAATAAGAAGGTCGATATTTTGAATTTTCAATATTCTACATATTTATACATCGTTAATTAATATTTCAATCCAAATGAAATAATTGTCTCTAAAAAGCAATAATTTTTAACAATTGGCAAAAAAATAATCATTTTTAACATAAATATAACTAAAAAACTACACGTTTTGATAATTTTTTGTAATTTTTTGATAGAAATGACATGTCAAAATCACAATTTTTGTAGGAAAATTTTAACTAAAAATGGTTAAATAATAGTTTTTCTTTATGAATTTCATGTCAAAAAATAATAATAATCACTGTTTTTTTTCAAAAAATAATGATTAACATAAAAATGAATGCGAAAATTACATAATACAAATAATGAGCACATAACAACCTTATTTGAGTGCTTATTCTTCTCATAAAATGTCAAAGTCAAAACATTACAAGTATAACTAATTAATAGTTTCCAAAAATGAACTTGATTTCCAAGCATAACTTAAATTTAATCAACAATGTCACGTAATCCAAACTCTTCATCCTCTGGAATTTCAACATTGTCTTCTTCCACAATATTTTCTGCTTCATTTTGCTCATTTTCCTCTTCTAATGGATCTTTGATGTTTGCGAATCTCCCAATGTATACCTTTCCAATCATTCCGTGTAATGTTGGTTGGGGTTCCTTTGCCTTTTTCGCCACACGTGAGTCACTAAAGTCCCTTTCTTCAACCCAATTTCTTTCATTTCATATGGAAGAAATTGAAGAGCATTAATTCTCTGCTAAATAAAATTGCACTGTATTGGATCTTTTTCAATGGCAATGCAATTTCTTCCTTTCTAAAGGCAACATGCTAGTGTTGTACCTAATTATAAAGCACAAAATAAATAATGAAGTAAATTAGTACAATGACATATAAATTAATAAATAACATATTGAAATTCAATTTCATATAATAAAACTTACCTAAGCCAGAAAATAAATCCAAAACCCAATCTCCTTCATTTCATTACCGCAAAGACATGGCTAATCGAGCTCCTAAATAACATTGGGTTACATTGTTTAAGTGCTCAAACAGCTCGATCGAGCGCTTAAAAAGGGTTCAATCAAGAAATCATTTTTTCCACCCAAACGTGCCAACTCTTGCCAAAAAGTGTAACCCAGCTCCATGATTTCACCCTTAGAGATTATGAATATCTAACAATCTATATCCTAATTATTATTATTATCCAATTTTAAGGTCATAGCCAAGCCAGACACTAAATTGGTGTATGAGACCCCTTTGTTTGTGGGACAAGAGACCCAACTCCACGCAACGATTTTATTATTATGTCTACGAAGGCATACCTACTCTAACCCCTTCTATTTTTTAAACCTGTGACCTCGTAGGAGGAAACACATGCTCTTAACCATTAGGCCTATTCATGTTCTAAGAAAGTGGATTTGATTAGCTAAATATAGTAATCTAAACTCTCACAATTATAACTCACAATCACAATATATAACACACATGTAACACACCTATAAGATTACAAATTATGCTAATATGTTTGAGAATACAAGCATAACTATTTCCTTTTATGCATCTCCAATGGGAATGTAATCATGAACTAGAACATTCATGCATGTTTTTTTTTCCATTAAGACGTTCATTCAAGTTAGTAAATTGGCGGCAACAAAAAAGTTGGATAAAGGATTTTGGTTAACTATTATGTAGTCAAAGAAATAATTTTTGGTTAAATTATGATCATTCATTATTTAAAATGTAATCTTTAACTACATATAGATTCAACACTAAAAAAATCCTTAAAACTTTTTAACTAAAAATTTAAAACCTTTTAACTAAAAATTCACAATTGAAATTTGTGATTTTAACAAATTCCTACCAACTTATAAATAAATTCAACCAACAAAATATATTTAAAAAGCTTTAAACCATATAACACTAACACAACACATGAGATAACATGGATACAAGTTGCAGCAGTGTGTACTATGTAACTGTCACTTGGAAGTTACAAACTTATAAACCATAAAGCCAAATAGTTTGGCTATATAACTAGGTTTTTTGTTTGTAAGTTTTGTTTTTGTGTGTTTTTTTTTAATTAACCCCAAGAAAATAAAGATAAAGATTAAAAAGGTAAAGAAGACCAAGACAAAAAAAAGTGTAGCTTTTAAAAGGGTAAGATTATTTTTACTTTAAGTACGTTAGATCACTTCGAAAAGCGAATTTTGTCTCAAAAAAATGAATACAATTACATTTTGGAAACAGAAAAAAAAGAATATGGTAGATCAGAACAGTTACAATTACATATTTGAAACCTAAGGAAAGAATAGAAATTGATTACCTCAATTTGAAGTGGATTAGGATGAAGGAGTTGGCTACATATTTATAATATTTTTTTGGGAAAGGCTAGTTGGGAATTAGGATGTGTTTTCATGTAAATGTAAAACCAAAAAATAAATTGTTTTTAGTCATTTAATTATTTAAAAGTGGAGTTGGTTAAACATAAATGTTGTTATCCATAAATGGAGTCAGTTATTAGTAAGTGAGATATTTTTTGCGGAGAGTGTAAGAAGTTTGCATTAAAATAAATATTCTGGAGAGTGTAAGAAGTGGGCACATGGGGCGATTCTGAGAATCGCCCTCACCCTGCCACCCTACAAAAGCATGCAAGTTATGTGATTTGATGCTGCGAGATTAATCACTGTAACAACATAACTTGCATGCTTTTGCAAGGTAGGGTGATTCTCAGAATCGCCCCATGTGCCCACTGCTTACATTCTCCAGAATATTTTAATGCAAATTTATTTGCAATCGTAATTGGTTTCCGCACAAGAGGTAGCCACGATTACTCAGTAAAACGTGAATCTGTTAACTGCCATCTATGGATATCATGAAGTTTCAGAGCCCAATTTTTACATCCTGTCACTTGAAGAGAATGAAGACACCGGTATGAACATAAATAAGGAATCACTATAAATTGAAATACTAGTTTAGGGAATTTGATTGGAAAAAGGGATTTGCCGGTCAAATACAGTGAAAATATTTATAAAACCGTCAAAATATTTGCTTAAAATTGTAAAAATAAATACCGAACATGAAAACTATCATATTTATTTAATAGGTAACCATGTTTTGAAATTCCAACATCGTTAGTTTCATAGGGAAAAAAAAAAACAAACAAACAGTGTATAACAGTTTCTTGGAAACACAGATTTTCCTTAATCAATCAAATATTTATGAAAACAAGTAGAGACAGTTCGGGCATCAAATATTATTGGTAGTACAAGAATTGTAATTGTACAACACGTAGTCCTAATGGCTTACCAAATACAGTATTGAAATGAAATATTTCACTGTACTGAATTTATATTTATAAAACTCATATAAATATATCTGTGACTAACCTGCATTAGCGACTGTAATCATAAAAACGATGCTCATGTTCAACCCACCCACTTATATTCATTAAATACACTTTCGAATATTTTGATGTTGCAAACAAATATAACAAAAGAAAAAGTATTCGTTTTATAAACGATTCCAATTATCGCATGGATTGTTTACACTCTTCGGTTTCATGCACAAGGATTATATGGTGGATAGATATATTGTGCAGTTGTCATATATTCGTTTGGGGTGATACGCTTACCTTGCAATCTGTGTAGGAAACATGAGCAGATCAAGCTCTAACTATGTTGGAGTCTGAGGACATCTATGGGCAGCATATAATTGATCTGAGATTCCCTTATGAGACTCTATTTTACTCCTTTATGTCTCTCGGTGTCCTGAAAGAGGAAAGCTCGAATTTAAAAATTCAGAATTATAATAATGATTTCATTTGTATTGTATGTCGTCCATAGGCTATTTGACAAAACTGTGGGCTATATTCATTTGCATTTGGACAATTTCAGTTTCAGATTGAGAAATATTTATAAAATTTGATGGGAAATGAACAAAATAGAAAAGTTTTTTTTTTGTATTTTAAAGGAGTCAGAAGTTTGTCTGACATGTCATTACTAGTAAATTTTTGGTGTCTTCATTCTCTTCAAGTGATGGGATGTAAAAATTGGGCTTTGAGGCTTCATGATATCCATAGATGACAGTTAACAGATTCGTGTTTTTCTAAGTAATCGTGGCTACCTATGTTTGTGCAGAAACCAATTGCGATTGCAAAGAAGTTTGCATTAAAATATTATGGAGAGCGTAAGAAGTGGTCACGTGGGGCTATTCTGAGAATTGCCCTCACCTCGCCACCCCGCAAAAGCATGCAAGTTATGTGATTTGATTTGATGCTGCAAGATTATTCACTATAATCACATAACTTGCATGCTTTTGCGGGGTATCCTGGTGAGGGGAATTCTCAAAATCGCCCCATGTGCCCACTTCTTACACTCTCCAGAATATTTTAATGCAAACTTCTTACACTCTCCAGAATATTTTAATGCAAACTTCTTACACTCTCCGCCTTTGAATATCAAATCAATGGCCTTAGGATCCTTTCACTTTGTTGGTTATTTTCTGTTTTGTTGGGTATTTGTGGTTAAGCCACCTGTTGCTCCAAAATTTAAAACAACTGAAAATCACTGTCTACAAATTTATATTCAAATGAAAAATACCAAAACGTTGAGAAATTGAATTGCCCAATAAAAATATGCTGCTTTGCCATCATGGAGATTTGTGTATTTAGAGGTCATCACTGCGGATTGTGTATTTAGAAATTATCTTTCAATCCGAGGGCGTACTGTGCGTAAGATGTGTTAAATAAACAATTTAACCAATATTAAAAATAAGGGCCCGATTATCAATCAACACCATGTAAATAAATGTAGCGTTAGATCTAAAACATTTAGTTTCCATAGTTTACATGACAACATAAACACTGCGCCGCCGATTATTCACATCAGTGACGATTCATAATGTTAAAAGTATCCATTAAAAAATTTCAGTATCTGGGTATCGATGTCGACCACAAATTGATGGAGCTGAAATCAAAATCAATGTGACGTTTGAGGGAGTGAAATCAAAGATATCATCCAATGACTGTTCACGCAATCTACCTTCATGTGTTTGGACAGAAATTTGATGTGATCACTCCATGAGCTGATGTTTAGCTCGCAACGCTCTGAAAAATATTTACGAAATAGGTTGGGAGAATCACTTCATTAATGTCGGAAATCTTTTGAGCGATACTACATCATATTGGTGATGATTTCTTAACAAAGCGTACTTCATTGATTTTCTCCATTTGCTACTCGCTAGGCGCAGCTATTTACATAGCTTGCATGCTTTTACGGCGTGGCGAGGCGAGGGAAATTCTCAAAATCGCCCCATGTGCCTATTTCTTACACTCTCTAGAATATTTTAATGCAAACTTCTTTATAATCGCAATTGGTTAACAGATTAACGGGCTTCATGATATCCATAGATGACAGTTAACAAATTCGTGTTTTGCCGAGTAATCGTGGCTACCTCTTCTTGTGTGGAAACCAATTGGGATTGCAAAGAAGTTTGCATTAAAATATTCTAAAGAGTGTAAGAAGTGGGCACATGGGGCGATTCTAAGAATCGCCCTCGCCCTGCCACCCAGCAAAAGCATGCAAGTTATGTGATTACAGTGATTAATTTCGCAACATCAAATCACACAACTTGCATGCTTTTGCAAGGTGGCGAAGCGAGGGCGATTCTCAAAATAAATTTCTCACTTACTAATAATTGACTCAATTTATGGATAACAACATTCATGTTTAACCAACCCCACTTATAAATAATTAAATGACTAAAAAACAATTTATTTTTTGGTTTTACATTTACATGAAAACACATACTAATGCCCAACTAGCCTTTTCCAAAAAAATATTATAAATATGTAGCCAACTCCTTCATTGTAATCCAAGTCAAATTGAGGTAATCAATTTCTATTCTTTCTTTACATTTCAAAGATGTAATTGTAATTGTTCTGATCTACCATATTCTTTTTTTCCTTTTGTTTTCTTTTCTTTCTTTCTTCTTCTTCTTCTTTTTTTTTTTCCAAAATGTAATTGTATTCATTTTTTTTGGGATAGAATTCGCTTCTTGAAGTGATCTAACGTACTTAAAGTAAAAAAAATCTTACCCTTTTAAAAGCTACACTTTTTTTTTCCTGGTCTTCTTTACCTTTTTAATCTTTATCTTTATTTTCTTGGGGTTAATTAAAAAAGAACACACAAAAACAAAACTTACAAACAAAAAACCTAGTTATATAGCCAAACTATTTGGCTTTATGGTTTATAAGTTTGTAACTTCTAAGTGACAATTACATAGTACACATCGTTGGTCACATCACTGCGACCACTTGTGTCCATGTTATCTCATGTGTTGTGTTAATTTTATATGGTTTAGAGTTTTTTAAGTATATTTTGTTGATTGAATTTATTTATAAGTTGGTAGGAATTTGTTAAAATCACAAATTTCAATTGTGAATTTTTAGTTAAAAGGTTTTAAATTTTTAGTTAAAAAGTTTTAAGGATTTTTTTAAGTGTTGAATCTATATATAGTTAAAGATTATATTATAAATAATGAATGATCATTATTTAACCAAAAATGAATTCTTTGACCACATAATAGTTAACCAAAGTCCTTTATCCAACTTTTTTGTTGCCACCAATTTACTAACTTGCATGAACATCTTAATGGGAAAAAAACATGCATGAATGTTCTAGTTCATAATTACATTCCCATTGGAGATGCATAAAAGGAAATAGTTATGCTTGTATCTCAAACATATTATCATAATTTGTAAGCTTGCAGGTGTGTTACATGTGTGTTATATATTGTGATAGTGAGTTATAATTGTGAGTTTCTAGATTACTATCTTTAGCTAATCAAATCCACTTTCTTAGAGCATGAATAGGCCTAATGGTTAAGAGCATGTGTTTCCTCCTAAGAGGTCACAAGTTCAAAAACAAGAAGGGGTTAGAGTAGGTATGCCTTCGTAGACATAATAATCAAATCGTTGTGTGGAGGTGGGTCTCTTGTCCCACAAACAAGGGGGTCTCAAACACCAATTTGGTGTCTGGCTTGGCTATGACAATAGAGATTCTGAAAAGGTTGTTACCAGAAGGAATAGCGTTGAGATGGGAGTCTGCTGAAACGAGTCGTAGACCTAGAAGAATTTTGAAACCTGAAATGGTGGGCATGCATGTGGACTCAGATGGGGTACTAGTTGATGAAAGAGAAGAATATGGAACATATTCGTCTGCATCCAGTCATTCATCTGAAGATGTGAATTATGATGGTGTGCAAGAAAGTATGAGTGATTTTGAATAGTTGTCTAAGACAATTTATATAAGTGATGTTTGCATCGTATCTTGAAATAAAATTTTTGATTTCCATATGGTGTTAAATAAGAAGTTATGAGTCATTTTTATGTTATTTGATTATGTTTAATTATGATAATTTTTATTGTTTAGAATATCTACAATGCAACATTAAATTAGAGATATAATGTATGTTTCATTCAATATACAAATAATGACATTTTGATTCATTTAGTCATGTAATTTGTTCATAACGTCATGGTTTTTTAATTTTATCATTGAAAAATTTTCAATTACTTTTGTATCTAGCATGTTATGGTTGAAAACATGTTGAATTTATACTTAGGAAAAAAAATGTTATCTACCAAAAACATTAGTGTGTTTTTTCCCCATAAACAACTATTTTTTTGCACATAAAAATTTGGTTTTACTAGCAATTTTTTAAAATGTTGAAAATTGACCCTAAAAAAAAAATCGTTATTCTAGTATCAACACTTTTTCATTTTCAAAGTTTTTTTTGCACAAAAATTTCGTTTTCACTGCCATTTTTAAAACATGTTCAAAATTGACTTTAAAAAAAACCATCGTTTCAGTGTACACACTTTTCGTTTTTAGCACTGTTTTTTATGTTTTTTCGGGGTTTTTTGGTGAGAGTTCCCGTTTTGAGTTTATAGTTCCCGTTTCAAAGTTTACATTGTTGCTTCCATCCCTTTTGATCATCTTCATTTATACAACTTTTATCATGCTTTATCAACCAAATCAAATTTACTTATGAACATCTTCATCATCTTGAAGATTATGTACCTACACAACTTAGACAAGAAATACAACCAAATACATATATAGAAGCATGAGCTTTAATTTTATCATAATCATACATTAATGGAAGCATTAGAATTTAGACATGAAATACATAAACTTAGTTAGGTTCACAAACAAGAGACACATACTTTTATACTTCAATTATTTGCACGGGTTAGGTTATAACCCCTAGATCACATCAATAACTCAATCAAGGTATCAGTCTCACTATCTCTAGGGCTTCAATATTTCTTTCAAAGATATGACATACCCGTTGAACTCAAAATTACTCTTTCCCTAGGAACTCTTCTCATTCCCTTTCTTTGTTTTTCAATAAGAAAGATGCATTCTCATCACCAATGACCAGTTTATACTATCTTGAGGAGGACATTTAGTGATTTACATGTTATGCTTTTCTGTTTTGTTGTTTGAATAAATTTTTGTATATTAGCTACAGAACGCAGCCTATTTTGTAGCTAATCATCTATTCCACAGCTACCTTCATGCTCTAACAGGTTCCAGGTGTCAAAAGGAGAAACTAGCCACATGGGTAGCTTGGAAGTCATCATGACATGGACCTTGCCCTATTCATTCAGCCCAAGTCGACTAAGAAGATGGCATAAGACTACGATCAATGGATAAGTCAAACACAAATAGACCGAAGGTAACAGGACTCTATTTTGTGGTTAATTAATGTGTTTCACAATGATGGGAAGCATTATCTAGAGCAATTACCTATACCTACGAACTCCAACAGCCACCTGTACAAATGAATCCAACAGCCACCATGTCCTGGATTTGTGTCTCCAGCAGCCGAGGAAGAAATTCCGCATATCTATCTTCTATGTGTTTGGTTGTAGCATGGTTTTCTCCACAAACAGATATATGATTTTTCTTACAAATACTTGTGTAAAGGACCAAAGAAGTTAGTAGTAATAGTAATAGTTTTATTGTGAAATCGAAGTTCTAGACTCTGTAATTTCTGGGCATTTTGTGTCCCTGTTTTAATATGAGAAGACCGCATGTTTTTATGAAAATATGAAGGAGTTTTCTTGGAGTTGATTGAGCAAGCATAGCCTAATCAGTTGCATAGGGCCCCTGCACTAAAGAAGGTTTCATTTCATTTTATTTTTCTTCTTCTTGTTAACTGTAAATTCATCATTTTCTTTCACAGTGTTTATAATCATTTTCTTACTAACAATGTTTATAATGCAATTTCCATCATTTTCTTATTAACAATGTTTATAATTTAGAGCAGTTTCCATTTGCTTGATCTCTTTTTAGTTTTTATTAGTAGTTTAGAAGATAGAACTCAATGGTGTAATCTTTTTTCTTCAATTAAAAACTAACCTTGTTTCAGGATGAGAGTAGGATTGAAGAATGATAAGGATACACTGTTGGATAGTTTACTTCATTCACTGTTTTGCTAGTTTAAATTCTCAATTAAACTGATCAGTGTCATTTACTGTCTTTGCCATTTCATTTTTAGTTTACTGACTCATGGTGTTAATGAATGTTTATGAAAAACCCTTCAAGTTGATAATTCATCCTTAACTAAGTGGTTGAACATTTCATCTATGCAATGATTTATTTCTGCATCTCTGTATTTGCTTTCTCTTAGATTAATGAAGTACAGAATTACTCAAATGTCATCCCAAGGAGACTTTCTCCCAAAATTGAGAGGCAAAGTAACCAAGTATTTCATTTAATTTTATTTCTGTAATTAGTTAGACATCAATTGCAAATTTCAATTTCAGTTTTAATTCATGATTTGGAAATAATGGTAAAATAAGAATAGAAACTTTGTTTTCATCTCTTTCTTAGCTTTGCTTCCAAATCTTTCTTAGCTTTGCTTTCATTTCTTTCTTAAGCTCTGTTTTCATTTTTAGATTTTGAGCAGTCTTTACGAAAGTTAGATTTAGTTCTAATAATTTACATTATAAATCATTAGGAATTAAGAGGCCAAAAGCCCCCCAAAACAACAAAGTAAGAAGGTTTATCTAGCACAAACAATGCACTACACTTCATCAGTTTACGATGCCCGGATTGATAATTTATGTAGAGCAATTTATGACACTAAATTGACCAAACAATACCCTACTACAATATATTACAAACCCTAGAATCAATTCAAACAAGTATAGTTCTACAATGCATCTAACAACTTTAGAATTCATATGTTAGACTTTTAGTGGGATTTAATGCAAACCCTATACTCCATACATGAGATACTAAGCCTTAGATGACAATCGTCAAAATAAATCTCAACAAAATCTAAGGTTTCAACTAAATGACCAACATTTTCTAGGGTTTGTAGTGAACCCTAGATTTATTATCATAATGGAAGAAACATCACCATATCCTAGAATAGCAAAGTTCCACTAGGGCTTAGTTACAAACCTAGAACTTATGAACATTAAAAATTAGGTTAGCACATAAACATATCTAGGATAATCATGCACAAACATATCATAACATATGTAGGACAAACCCAAGACACAAACATAAATATATTTAAAGTCATACATATAACAATCTAGATCAGACTAGGGTTTTGATCATATAGACAAACATTTACCTAGGGTTTCATTCCTAGGAGTTAATTCTTGATATATAAGGGTTTTACTTACAAACCTTAATTTATCAAAACCTCAAGCACTAAGAACACATTACCATTCAAACCTTAAGGACTAGGATTTCCATAACAATAATAACACACCAAACATAACATTATCATCAAAACCCAAACATCAAAAGAATAGTATTTTCTAGATTTCATCAGTAACCCTACGTAGACTAGGGTTTATCACATTAACATTAGCATATCCTTAGGTTAGGATTTTATAGGGAATCTATTAGGGTTCCACAAACATAATTATTTATGAGGGTAGATTCAATCTAATGATTAATCTCCCAAACAAGAATCTCTATGATTCAACCGTCCTAGACAATACTTGTTAGTAATGTAAAGTAGATTTATTAGAATAAATGAATGTACCTTTATCATGAAGAGAAATAAAACTTATAGTCTAAGACATACCTTTAATTTTAGAAAAAACTTATAGGACATTAACTCCAAGTTCTAGAAATCAAAGTTCAAAACAAATAAAAAATTTAGAGTAGAAGGATAGAGTCCTAAGAGTCCCTAGAAAATAAATCTTTGACTTTGGATTCTTACTTTTTGTTCTTCTTCGGAGGTCCTTCATCAACAACATTTTCATGTTCCCTTTCTCTCTTTCTATTTATCATATTTTCAAGACAATCACTTTTGTAGTGCCACATCTTGTGATAGTTGTAGCATTCGATTTTGGATATGTCAATGTTCCTTCTAGGCCCTTTAGTCTTCTTGAATGATCCTTTGTTCTTGTGATGAGTGGAGTATGCATTTGAAACTTTTTCTTATCCATTCTCTTTGTTGCTTATTAGATAAATCCTGACTTCTTCCTAACTGTAAGCATTCCATAATTGTTCAAAAGTAGGAACCTCCTTCCAGCTGTTGAGACCTGATGAGAAGGCACTCCATGATGTTGGTAAATCTAAAAGTACAGTAATTACAAGTTCCTTATCTGGTACTATCTCATAAATGGCTTGAATTTCATCTCTTAATTTGGATATTCTCACAAAGAAAGATGCCACAATGTCTTCCTTTGTCATTTTTATAGACCTTAGTTCATTTTTAAGGCTTGATATTTGACCAAGATTCTTGATAGTGAATAATTTTGATAAAGCCTCATACATCTCTTGAGAAAATTCTAAGTTAGATATATAGGGGATGAGGTTATCTTTTATTCCATCCACCAATAGAGTCGTGGACAATATTATTTGTTTCCTTGAACTTTTTCTTTTTTGCATCACTTGACTCAATAGTAGGCTTCTTTACCTTTCCTTTAACTAAATACAAAACTTCATTCTTCTCGAGGATGAGTTCTATCCTCTTCTTCCATGCCTTGTAGTTAGATGCCCCTTCTATCTTGTTTTCACCCTTCATTGAGTTAGACATTGTCCTTGTAGATGATATATTTGACTTCTTATTTGTTCCTTTTGATGACCCTTATTCAAAGCTTCTTAGAACTTCTTATTCTCTTTCAAAAAGATCTTTGAGATGCCCTTTTCCCATTTTCACCTTAGCTTTGATTCCATGTTAGAAAACCAAAAAGGCAAAAAGGTATATATATATATATATATATATATATATATATATATATATATATATATATATATATATATATAATTACTTGTGAATTTCTTATCTTTATGTTCTTTTTTTATATTTTAGTTCATCAAGCAATTAGCAAAAAAATATCACAAAGATCACAGACACCAGATATAGGTGGACAACTAGGGAAAAACCCCTATCTAAGGGAAAACCTAGTCAACAACTCTTCCTTAATAACTTCCTGACATAATACAAGACTCTTGACCTAGACACAAACTTCCTCCACACCAAGTTAGCCCTTTATTCCTTCTTACAGATGATAACCCTTCAGAAACAACTTCGACCTTGTAACAACAACTTGCAGAAGAAATTTCAACCCAACAACTAGCAGTGGTAGCAACAACAACTTCGACTTGACAAGAGATAATTTGATCTCCTAGAGGAATCCACATGAGAGAGAGAGAGAGAGAGACAGCCCAAAATTTCAACCTTGAACTTTTCTTCCTTCTTCTCCAACTTCGCACTCCTTTTAGCTTCCTTTTCCAACTTCGCACTTTTCAACTCTTCCTTTTGGATATCAAACTTGAGTGAGAGAGAGTGCTCTAAATGAATTCGAACTGCGTGTATATATAGGCTTCTGATGAGGTTAAATTACCTAGATTGAGGAAGACTTGATCTCCTTGAGGTTGACTTGGTGTGGGGCTGAAAAATATCTTATTTGACTCAATATTAATTCTTTTTACATGATTAAAAAGCCCAAGAAAGGTCTGTTTAAATGGAAAATGACTCTAATGACTCATAGTAAACCCTAGAAGTCCTCAATGGGGACTTTGACCAAAAACATGATGACCCAAGCATGAAACTCATTCTTTAATAAGTTAGAATAATGATAATAAAAATTTACTTTTCATTCTTTAGATAAATACATTTCATTGTGACTCAAATACAATTTATGAAGACCGAACCTAGTTACATTATTCAACACATTCTTGGGTGCAAAGCCCATATGCTTGGGTTCTGTTAGTGTCAGTCTTTCCAGCCTTCCTCCAGTGATCAAATATGCTCTTACAAAGTGATTTTGAAGTGTCAAGGTCAAATTTTGTCATTTCAGTGAGTCTTCAAGCAAAATTTGGTCACTAGGCATTAGGTCTAGGGTTTGCTTTCACACTTTTCAAAGTTGTCCAAATGTCAGTCCATGTCATCATTCAGCTGAGCCTATCATCATTCAAAGGGTTGCTATCATCAGATTAGGTTCCATTGGGTCATGTTACACCTTATTCATGCTTCAGTTGTGCCTAGGCAAGGTCATTTCCCTCTCCTAGGGTTTTGAAGGAAATTTCCCTTGGATGGTAAAATCACCGGCAAAACTTGTTTCTGATGTTCATACACCTTCCCCTATCCTTAAAGTACCTTATCAAACACTTCCCATCCCTTAGATCTGCCAAATTCCTCATTTTTGCACAAACCCTAGTTTCTAGCTACAACCTGGCAATTTTCTAGGTTGGGCCTGTGTTTTGCCCTTTTGGACCCCTTCCCCTCGCTCAATCTCTGACATTCCACTTTCCCCTGCTTCCTAACATCCCTCCCCACTTCCAAAAATTTCCCCAAGAATTTAGAAGCCCCCTATTCCCTTCATTTCGCTCCATTTCGACAAAATTCCTTGTTTCACACATCGGGGCAAGTTTCACTCAAATGATGTTTCAGAGCAATCAAAGATGAATTTTGCAAAACTGAGAGAGGTTTTTGTCCACAACATGCCAAGGAAGAAAAACCTCCTTCACTTTTTGCACAGGTGCTATGGTTTTAAATAAATGTCAAAAATACCGGCGAGAACGAAGGTGCTCCAAGGACGGTTGGCCAAAGCACAAAAACGAAGGAAAACGCCCGATCCACTCCAAATTTTGGCCAAAGCCTCTTTTACTGAGCATGGTACTTGATTTGGGACTCCCAGCCCAAATTTCAAGAAATTTGGAGAAAATTTTGTCATTTGTGAATTTTTTATGCCAAACACAGGTTTTCTCCATTAATGGGTCTCACCCCCCGCGCGACCCTTCATCATGGCAACTCCATTTTGCAAAAACTCAGCATTTCTAGATTTTTCATGAAAAGTTACACATGCTCATGAATGGACTTGAGATTTGGTGAAGTTTTGGGCCTCCAGAAAGTCAAAAAACTAGCAAAAAATGACTTTCTGCCACTTTTTTGAATTGCAGAAAGTAGTCTTGGGAGATTTGATTTTTGACAGGGCAAATGAACTCCAAATTCAAAAATTCCAGTTGGGTTGGAAAGTAGACTCACAGACCTTTCCAACAAGCCTACTCTTGCCCAATTTGGACACCTGCAAGTGCCCCAAAAGTGGCTCCAAAGGCGCGCGACCTGTCAGGCAGGGGCGCGCGACCCGTCAGGCAGATTTTTCCAAAATGCACTGTACAGCTCAGAAAAACGCAGTTTGACCCAGTTTGACTTTTTGGGGTGAATTATGATTCTCTTTGATGTAATTATTATACTTTTAAGACACTTTTACTCTTATGTAACACTTTTAGAAGATTCATTCATGAAAAGGGTAAATATTAAATGAATGAATTGGTTTCCTAGCTTATAGATGCAAGTTGTTTTGACTGCCTAGTTTGTAGTGCTTAGTTTAGAAGTAGTTGAAACAGCTCCTAGGATAGTGAGCTCGACCCATGGAGGCAGGGAAAAAGGTTAGATCATTTATATTATGTACTTTCTTGCTCATTTTCATGGTTGGACTCTTGAGGGAGAAGCTATCATTGTACTATTCACTGTATCTCTGCAATTTTTGGCTAAGGAAGACCAGGGTTTTGTAGTCCTCTTTGGGATTCTTGTGGACTCATGTGTTGATGGTGTGTTTCTCAATGTACTTGTAAGCTTGTTATGTGATTCATTTCCTTTCTTTTACTTCTGCACATTAAACAAATGAAGCGTTAAAGTAAGAATTCATGCTTGCCATGCTCTGCTTTTAAGTTTGTTTAATTTCAATGTTTTCTTCTGTCTAAAGAGAATTCAAAGTTATTGTTTGCTCTCTTTAGCTCTTCATCTTTCATTCCTGACCATCCACCTCAGTTAAAGGCATCAACACTGTCTCCTACCTCGCCCCAAGGAACCCCCTGCAGAAACTGTGTCCAATCCCTGCACCCGAAATTGCCCTCTCCTCAATTTGCCACCAAAAACCCAAAAAACCCCATATCAACCTTTTTGATCAGTTTACTAGCCTAATATCAGTGTTACCTTATTGTTCATCTCATCTATTGAAGATTTTACGAGATAGACCGGAGAGAGCCTTCTCCTGCCCCGTAGGGCTAGCTACGAGGCTAAATGGTTTGATGTTGCCTTGAGGTTTACCTTTCTCAGCCTTAGGTGAAATTTCAAGCGCTAACAGGTTCTAAGCCTGCAAACATATTTGTGTGCTAATTCCTCTAAAACCCACTAGCCTAGGGTTTGGAGTACCTCTAAACCTATAAGTATCAACATTCCCTCTTAGCGAGGCAAGTAATTTGAACACTAGGAAGTCTCCATCAACATCATGATCGACGACACTAGCCCATTTGGTGTCCATCACTGCAGCATACTCTATAGAATGAATGTTGCAATCTCGATTGTGCCTCTGCCTCATCTCATATGAACCTAAATACCTCAACACTTCCATAGGGTTTCTCCCTCTGAAGCTAGACTCCCTCTAATTCTACATGATCTCCACTGGCTCAACTTGTCATTGATCTCGTGTCCTACAAGGTTAGTCTGAGTTGTGGTTGAACAAATACCATATCAAACCAAACCAATCTCATCCAAGCAAAAGCAATCCTCAAGTTGTCCCAACCATCCATTACAAGACATAGGAAGCCCACAATTTGCAATTTACCACACAACATACTAAAGTGCACCAAGTTCACCATCAATCCGCTATAACTCCCAACCCATCTCACCATTTATCCTATCGATACAAAATCTCCATGTCTTTAGCTGAGCCATCTACTCCATGATCTAGACAATCCCAACTCCCTCTCAGTTTATTCGTTGTGCACACTTTGATTCATTAGCTCTGATACCATGTTGTTTTTTCATAATAAGAATGTCTAGGATAGAATATTAAATCACTGATAATACCAAACCAAGTATCACAAGTAGTCTACTTTGCACATCAGAACAATATACAACAATAAATCTACTAGTGCACAAAATATACACAACTTTTTAGAATTTTATACAATAGCCAAACTTTGTTATATTAAAAAACTGATAATACAATAGTTTAGGGCTCTTGTGCTAGGGATAATGGCCCTTATACATTCATTGATACAAGACAACAACAATTAGGGATTGGTTTCTATCGTGATGACCACTAATCTACCCTGAACAAAGTACACTGACCATCTAGTTGATGTAGAGCTCCTCACAATTGCCTTGGTCGTACCTTGTACACATTTGCTTGATCCTTCTGCTCCTAATTTGCAACACCTACCTCTGTCAATGCACCAAGTCAATATGGCCACTAAATATTGGATCCAACCTACTCTCTTATTGACTCTTAATCCTTCAACACATTAACACATCGAGACCCATGTCGAGTTGTTCACAATTTAATTTGAGAACAACACTCAACTACCCACTGCTGCTCCTCAACTACTTAGGGATTTCATCCCACTATAGTCTTCCTGCATTTCTCCAATGAATACCAACATAGGTCACAAAGGTCTAGAACCTATCAATATATTATGTCCTTCTCCCACAATGAACACGAGCTAGGAGGACTGCCCAACCTTTGTTGTAGATGTCCTTCTCCACAAGGAAATTCTAGGGAAACTTAAACTCCCTCTGGATGATCAGACCTATGAGCTCTTCTTTTTCCACTTCTAAAAATCCCTTAGTCCTTTAAGGGAATTGTTCCTTAGGGCTTGAAGCAATCCTCTATAATCCTCCCAAGTTGTTCTTTAGGTTGCTCCAACTCTACCTTTCCTAGAATCTACCTTAGTGCATCAAGGTGCTACTCTAGGTCACACTTGGTCCACTCTTCATGATACTCTCCAGTAGAACACGAGTATCCAATACAAAAACAAACCAGCCATAGAAAATACATCAATGATACATACCTCTAGGCTATAGTATCTACTCATTAGTTAGAGCATCCAATTACTATGATCGCCCTTCCTCTTGGCTACTAATAGTCTCTCATAAATTGTCCTCTTTTAAGACACCATCCTCCTAACAAATTTCATCAACTCAAGAGGGTGAACAAACTATCCTACAACATCTTGTTTCTCCTCTTGACATACATGCAATTTCTAATGATGATTACTTACAGGATGTACCAAATATGTCCCACTGGCCTCTCATCCATCTAGCATCAAATCTAACTTAAATACATCATTCTACCTTCACATTTGACTGGTGCGACTATTGTAGCCTCACTTTACTAGTTAGGGCATCAACGCTACTTGCTTTATCCCTCTAAAAATTCTCCAACAGTTCACTAGTGGATGCGGCCTCTCTCCCACATAATTATTTTCCCTTTGCTGCTCCTTTCAGAGGTATGTTCCAAATTCTAGGGGCTTACATCCCTCTCAATCTCCACCTACAACTCTCGACTAGGTTTGCAATGAGGGACAGGGTATGCAACCTAAAACATCAGGGAGAAACAACCCTCTAACACACATGTACTACACCCAGATTAGACTTTTTCTCATGTGGCATGATTATGCTCCTGTTCAGACTTGAAAGAGACACAATATAACCACAAAACAATCCCCCAAGAAATTGCCCTTTTCCTCCTAGAGCTCAGTTGCCTTAGATTATGTATCTCTATCAAATGATGCACTTTGGATGGATCTAAAATTATCAATCAATCCTCCTTTTATATCTTTATGTGGGTGTTAAGAAACAACCCTAAAAGGGCACCCTAACATGTTGGTTGACTTGACCTAGTAGGCCTCTTCACCCATAGTCAACTTCGAAAATTCATAACTCAATTTATACAACTCGAAGTTTGATGATTTTTGTTGCCTTAAGTTGATTTTGAAGTCCTCTATCATCTACAACACTATTATCATCAAACCTCATCACATTTTCACACCCACATGCTTTGGTGCAAATCCCACAGGCATGGGTCCTAATCCCACAAACATATTTGTGTGCCAATTCATCCAAAACCCACTATTCTAGGGTTTGCAGTACCTACCAAGCTAAAAATATCAACAACCCCCACCCCCATCTAGATCTTGATGAGGGTGGGGGTGTGTGGAGTTAATATGCAAACATAATGTTTGAATATTAACTCCCCCTATAACACCCTCCTCCCACATCTACCAAAGTAATTGACCAAGGTAAACATGTGATGAGAAGTTACTATGATATGACTTGACTCCCTATATGTCAGTTATGAAAGTGGAATCAATGAAAACACACTATACAAACCTTCTAGATCATCAACAAAACTCTCAAGAGCCATCCCAACCACTAAGGTAACTAGCCCCTGGGCCTCACTGAGGTTTTAGACCAGTAAACCCCTGAACACTCCCTTGATATGGACAAGCATGCGTCTATGAGGCTCTAGACACTCCCAGAACATGGATATGCATGTGTCTTGGGACTTTTCTCCTCAGACTTGTGCCTGCGACTTTGGAATTTGTGCCACTTTTTCAGGCCTAGAGCCTAGGTCACTGCCTAGAACTCAATGATGCCTTTAGAAATGAAATTACATAATAGAACAATGATACATTTGAAAAAACATTGACAAGGACTACATTGGACCCCTACTAGCCATGATAGGCATTTCATCAAACATGTCACACACATGAAAGCTATAGGTCTTAATAACAAAACTAAGCATAGGGGTATCATACTTATTTGAGAATTGCTAAGAAGCATTGTTGCCTCAACACATTAGCTGTAATTTCATCTATTAGGTCATAGATACATTGTTCATTCATTTACAAGTAAAAAAATGATGAGAGCCATACATAGGCACTATCATGATACATGTTCATAACCAACATAATAAAAACATAAATACCAAGGAAACAATATCCATATCAACCACATATAAACCAATATAATACTCACGAATTAATAAGGAGAAATAACATCATATTAATGATGCAAAGGCCAACTAGGTTTAGGAATTCCATGAACCACCCAACCGTAGACATTGCTGAGCCAAATCTCTCTTCATCCAGTCACCCTCGTGCCATATTCCAAGCATGAATGTGGGATCTCATAAAACAAATCAATCAAAACCATTCAACACTTTCAGAGGCCAAACCGCCTCAACCCATCAAACAATGATTCCATCTCACAATCGGAAATCACAAAACCATCACCATATTGGTCTCTACCCAAGCCTTCCAAGTCTCCAGATTGTTTTTCCAACCAAGGCTTCCAGGACTAGTAACTCAACCCACCAAGGGCTTCCAAAGAATTTGTCCAATCAAGGCTTCTAGGACTAGTAACTCAACCCAAGTTGTTACAAGGATTCCAGAGAGTTTGTTCAACCAGGGTTTCCAGGAACTAGTAACCCAACCCAAGCTCAAGGAAACATGAGAACCAACTAGAGAAAACAAAGAAATGAACCCACAACATGATGCCTATCAGGGAAATGGAAAGTCTAGGAAAATCAACTGTCAATCAAGGCAGTCCTCCATGCCAATGACAAATCATGACCAATAACCCACATGCATATGCCATGCATTTCAAAAATAGCGAGGAAACATACATGCAAATCAATACCAGCAAGAGAAACCCGTTGTAGTGGTTGATCATGATGTCCTCTTACACTTTCCTGTGCTGCCTTTGCCTTCTTGCTCCAAAAATCCAAGTATGCCAGACTCCTCCAAGAGTGCTCCAAGAAAATATGTGTCCAAGAGTATGAGAGAGAGAGGTATAAAGAGAGAGCTCCAAAACTAAACTGAAAAAAGTCTGTGAACTGATCTTTAAAAGCCTTTTTATTAATGAGGTCTCTATTTTCTTCATTTTCCATTAGTTTCCTTCATTTTCATCCTCACATGCAACCTTTGACCTTTCACCTCCCTTTTCTCCTAATTCCCATTATTTTCATAAATACATGTGCCAAAAAATGCAATTTTTCCTTTCCAAATCCTTTTTCATTGCCTTTTCCAAATTCCTTAGCCATTAATCAATCATCAGTGATCCCTATCACTAAGTTTTTTGCCCAACATTCAACTTGGAATATGTGTCCCATCAACCGTGGTTATTATTTTTCCTTTATTAACTTTTATAATTACATGGAACTTTCACCAAGGTTGTTACAGAACCCTCCCCCTTGTGGGAACACTGTCCTCGGTGTTCAACAACACCTACAACCAAAAAGGTTGTTGTAAGAAAAACATACTTCCCATGGAGATTTAAAACTTAGCTCATTGTAGTATTTACAATGATCATCCTGTTGAGAACCAACCAACATGACAACATACCAAGTATAAAATCGTAATAACATGACACCCATACCACTTATTGGAGCTTTATAACATAGCTCATAGCTGCATTTACGTCCATATACATATGTACGTATACCAAATATCACCAAAACATGTACCAAAGAGATATACCAAAATATTCACTCAACCAGCAAATAAGGATACATATTCCGCATCTGATCAACCATCTCCCATGTAGTTTCATTGGACCCAAAGTGCTTCTATTGCACTTTAACCTGCTTGATTACTTGGTTCTGGAGCATGAGTATATTTCTTCACAAAATACAATGCGGTTTCCACTGGAATTATCCTTATGGCTCCACCTGCAATACAAACTAGTCAATCACATGATTAGCATATTTAACATACTTCTTAAGAAATGACACATGGAAAAACTCATGGATTTTAATTGTTAGAGGCAGTGCAAGTCAATACACTACTGGCCCAATCCTCTCAATAATCCTAAAAGGTCCACAAAACAGGGGTGCCAGCGTGGCACATGATCCAATCCACAAGGAGCTCTTCTTCGATTTGATGCACAAGTACACCTTATCCCTAGCCTGGAACTCCTTGAATAACATATTCTGATTTTCATAGCTCTTCTGCCTATCCTATGCTGCTTTTAATTTCTTCTTGATTACCTACATTTCCCACTCCATGTCTGTGAACATGTATGATCCAATCAACACCATGTTAACTGGATCACTCCAACTAATGGGAGTATTACAACTCTACCCATACAATGTCTCAAACAAAATCATCATCAACAACTCATGGTACCCACTTGTTGGGATGGGGACCCCCAGGTTTAAGTTTTGTTTAAGTTTTGAGTCAAATTTTGTAACATTGTAAAGTCTCCACATTTTGAGGAGCAAAGCGCACAGAAAATTAAGAGTCAAAGGGGATTTTACAAAGGTCAAAACCCCTTATTTTGTGAAGGGATGGGTTATTTTGATTATACAATGAACTCTGCCCATGGTTCGCAGACCATGGTAATGTAATGTAAAAGATATAAAAGAGAGTCATCTAGGAGTCATTAGGAGGTTCAGTTAAGTTAAGTTCAAACTGGGTTGAGATTTTGAGTCTATATTCTCGCAAAGGGGAAGGCTCCTGTAGCTGAGTGTGCAGATACCTTGGTAAGTTCGTAGTTGAGTGCACAGTTCCCTACAACTGTGTGTGCAGGGTCAGAAAAAGTATATGTATTGAAGATCTGAAGTAATAAAGCAAGTATGAAGAAAAATTGTGCATTCTTTGTATATTTATGTGTAATTGCATCGCGAAGGTCTAGATCTACATTGATATATTAACTTATGCATGTTAGAACACTTAGGTGAAATTCATAAATCTAGTTAACTAGAAATCTCTTAAGGAAATGCCTTGCTGCTACATCACATAACCTTCTAGATGCAAAAACCTGGTTCTAGCATTCCCCAATACTACCTCAGGTGAGACTATAGTCTGCGCTAAGTGAACTGTTGCCGAAAGGTCCGGTAGTGTGATGTTTTGTTGGTTAGTGTAGCTAATTTTGAACCTGGGTCCAAGCTCCCTCAAGCCAAAAAATGGTTTCGTTGTTAGGACTGGGATCTATCTGAGGGATGTGTGATATAGCGTCCGTGGATACCAACTAAGAAAGAACTCAAGAAATGGATAGATAAGAAGTTGCACAAATTTGCAACTCGAGAAAATTGGAATCTGCGTTAGTCAAAAGAGAACTGGTTATAGAGATATCTCTACACATAAGAGCATAGAGTTTTCTTTTCATCACCCTTGTGAATTACATTAATGGATGTCTAAGTTAGCAAACAATGAACGTACTTGGAAACACAACGATCCTATTGTGTGGACTCCTGAACTAATCAAGCGTCTTGAAGAGTTTTATTATAAGGTTGCAAGAGATATCGACTATTGGATTGGTAGTATTTTGGGCTGGTTCATCACTGAATTTGCAATTGACACATCTCTATCTTATAGCGAAGTTGAATGTCGATTCTTTAAGGGTCCAAGAGGTAAGTACTTACGATCGCTAAAAACTTGGATTAAAAAGATGTTGTGCGAAAAGGGTGTTATGCCTTTGAATTGATATTTGAAAGAGGTCAGATCAGATCTATGTGAAGCAGAAAAAGATTCAGAGTCGATTGGGACAAATACACTAAAGGCATGTACAATCCATTATTGGGTGAATCAAACAACAAATAAGAAAGGACCAACCTTAACGCACCTGGAGGTGTGTCGTAGATAGAAGGTTAGGGTACTTCTAGGATTCCACATCCATCCACTCCATCTCCACCTTCATCACCACCTCATAGACCTACGCCTCCACCTCCACCTTCATTCCTCAGTATAGCAAATACAATGAAAATGCATGCATTCAAGGGTCAGGGATTAGAGGATCCTAATAAGTTTTAGTTCGTAGTTGAAGCTATGTGGAAGGCGTAGCAAATCAATGATAATGACATGAAGAAACTGCAACTGGTTACAGTGCTACAAGATAGATCGCTTGCATGGTATATCAAATATATTACAACCAATCCAAATGCTAGGTTGGATGAGACAAACACTGCATGAAGGCATAATTTAGAAAGTTGAAATCAGAAGCTCAGTGTGTTACTGAAATAAAGGAGATCAAGTAGACGAGTCTGCGTAATATATGGATCAAAGCTTGAAATGCTTACTAAGACAAGCTAATCTTCATATTTTAGACGAAAAACATAAGGAATACTACATAGCTTCGGTATTACTGCATTTAAGATTACTTTTGTCTCAACAGAAGATCGGATCTTAGGTCAAAGCATTAGAGATCACAATGAAGATGGAGGTTTCCTCGATCCAGGATATGAATATAGGAGTCCAACAGATCCAGTTATAGTTATTAGGTTTGGTGCACGAAGTGCAAGGCTGTATGCCACTATAAGGATCAGTGCCCTGTATACCAGCATCATATAGCTACAAGAAGTCCCAACCCACTGAAACTAGAGTCCCCTACTGGATCAAGTGCTAGTTCAAGCGTCTGGTGTAGTATCTGCCAAGCATCAGGAATGCATACAATGGACAGTTGTTATCTGTTACAAAAGTTTGTGCAGTCGCCAAAGCAACTATTTTGCAAGTTTTGGAAATTGGTTGGCCATAATGAAAGAGATTATTGAAACTATGAATTGATGATAGATAGAACCCCAATGTATAGGATGCAAGCTAAAACCCATGCGCAGAACGATCAAGGCTCACCTACGGCTCGCGAAGGATTCCAAGGACAGGGAAGAGGACGAGGAGGAGGTGTTGGAAGAGGTAGAGTCCAGATCATCTGCTACAACTATGGAGAACCAAGACATTATGCACGTGACTGCGAGAATCTGACTCATCCTTCTTTTCAATACTATAAGCAATTTGATCATGTTATAGAAGAGTATCCTGTATTAATAGAAATGATGTAGGAAAAGAAGAACCAACAGCACACACTGAGCATTCAAATGATGAGATCCGAGCCACGCAAAAATAATCCTTGTGTCAATATAGTAACGCGGAGTGGTATAGCCACTGGTGAATACAATGTAAAAGGTAAATCAGATACATGGGTTCGCGGGGTTGGTGAGATCAATGTTGGATTTAACTTACACAGAGAAAAGGAGACGTTTATGGAGGAAAGAATTTTTTATGGATCCAGGTGCTTCTATGTCTAAAACTCAGATACCAATAGTCCCACAAAGAGAGAAATATGAAGAAAGTATTGCGATGAAAAACTCCAATCCCACCATACTGAAATTGTTTCTACAGACATGCATGAAGCTATTGAGGGATCAGAAGGCAGTTGAAGGACTCTAAGAACTGATAGATAACTACTCTAGCAAGGACAAGCCGCTACCAGAACAACGCGTAGTAAATAAGGTGAACCGAAGCAAGAAGAGGACGGGTAGGGAAATGTGGTTGAAAACACAAATTGGTGATTTTGATATGGACCAAATAATTCTAGACATGGGATCTAATGCGAATGTACTGCTGAGAAAAACTTGGGAATGTATGAGGAAACCTAAGTTGCAGTGGTCGTCAATCCAGCTGCGCATGGCAAACCAACAAAAGATCATTCTGATGCGTCGCCTACATGGTGTAGTTGTAGATATTGAAGGAAACAAAGTGCATAGATGAAGAGGAGTCCGACACAAAGGAAACATAGCAGGGTGGATCAAACTCTTTAAAGGAGACATAAGATATTGATTCTCCTTTCATAATAAAGAAGAGGAAATAATTCCTACAAAGGAGATCAATCAATCAACTGTTGCCGATGATATGGAAATAATTCCTACATTCCCTACTATTGAGATAGTCCTCAAGATTGAATAAATCTTGCCTTTGGACATATTTTACAGTCCAAAGCATAAAGCAGTAACGAGTAGGTCAAGGAAGAAAAGAAATTTGGAGAAATCGCAAGCACTAGTGACAAATGAGACTCATTTTCAAGTTCTTAGCAAGGCAGCTCAAACAGCTGGTGGGCTCCAGTATTGTAGCAATAATGCTACAACTCCTGGAGCTTCCTTCTCTAATTTTATCAACCCGGTAGTTCGTAACAAACTTGGAAGCGACGGTGCTGTATGCACAAATACTAGCTCTTGTCGCAGCTGTCACTTGGTCAGCTGGCACAAGTCCGCTAGGAGCTTAAGCCAACTTCTATGAGCTCTTAGAAGAAACTTTTTAATTGATGGATGAAAGCTAACTCGAAGGAAGCTAATCTAATTGCGAAAAGAAACTGAAATCCAAAAAGAAAACGCAAACCCTAGCAAACCTTAATTCTACCAGCTAGTCCTACTGACGCAAAGGAGAGCATGCAAACTACTGAAAGAGATGCCATTACTTCTAGGAAGGTAAAATGCATGTGTCTAAGTTATCACTATCTGAAGAAAACATCTTTTTGTATTTTTGATTAAGTTATTATAATTATCATGCATGTGCTTTTAACTAGCTTTTCACTGTGCAGAGGTGGATCAAGGAGGAGAAGCGCTTGGGAAAGGTTGGGAAGGTTCAGAGAGGGTCTAAAGGGTCCCTAACACCCTTCTAGAGAGTCTCACAAAGTTTGGCTGCCAAGAAACCGTGTTTATGAGCTTCTACAGGAAGTCTGCAGGGGTTCTACAGGATGTTCAGGATTTCTACAGGATGTTCTGTAACGGAATTTCGGAGCATGGGTGAGTGAGGTAAGGTGCATGAATGGATAGGGAGGCAGGGTAGGGGCCTGAAATGACCCAAGGACTGATGGATAGAGTTGAGGAGAAGGTGTAGATGGCTGGACTTGTTCCAAGAAGACTGAAGTAATGTTGCACAAAAGGTAGGGT
This sequence comes from Pinus tabuliformis, assembly GCA_031772625.1. Lineage (NCBI taxonomy): Eukaryota > Viridiplantae > Streptophyta > Pinopsida > Pinales > Pinaceae > Pinus > Pinus tabuliformis. Next base: position 329,371,580 of record CM062813.1, on the reverse strand, counting down.
TATGAGGGCAGTATGGCAACGTGAGGCAAGAAACCAAGTTAGGAGATGGAGAAGATGGGTTTGAGGGAGTCTGGGTAGACAAAGAAGTGGTACAGGTGCTCTGCAATTTGTGTTTCCAACTGAACCAACAAAGACATGCAAGAAAACAAAGATCTAGTTATGCTACCCTAATATGATCTAGCTAACAGTAACAAGAATGGACAGCAACTTTATTTGCAAGGAAACCATGTATATTAACTATGCAATGAAGCATTCAAATATCTAAACATGTAACCAACTTCTGCAAATGAAAACCAAACACTAATGATTGCATGGCAAAGCAAAGTCAGTGTTTTTGTGGGCAGCAAAGTCATCCTAGTCACAACTCTTGATCCCACGGAGGGAGAGGTGAAACCACAGATGTTTGGCCCTTTTCTTGAAGCTTTTTCTGTTAACAACCTATCAACTAAATCTGAGCATGAAAAGCTATTTTACTCATCAAAAAAACAAACTAAATAACAAAACGAGATTTAGATCTAGACAGCAGATTGTATTCTAAGAATGCAGCAAAAACACATAAAGATAATCAAAGGAGGTACTGGGCGCTTGAGATGGGCCCAACCCCAAGAGCTACAGCCTCCTAAGAGAGATTTAGAGCTAGTGCAAAGCTGGATTCATCTTTATTGATCAAGAAATGAAGAGTTACATCAAAACTGTCCACAAGGAGAACTTGAAAATGAGCTGACAGCAAAACTAATCTATTGGCCAAAAATCGAACTACAAAATGACTACAACAAGACTATGCAATGACTAACTACCAGCTACAAAATGACTAACCACTAGCTACCCAAAATGACTAACCACTAGCTAACCAAAATGAGGCCCTAAACCTTCTTATTTATACAAATTGAGGAGCCCAACAGTCCTAAAATTTAGGGACTCGGCTGCCCAAAACTTGTAGTTAACAGCGGTCCTACTTGACTTGCTTGGCTGCCCTTGTGCTAATTGATTTGGTGGCCTTTGAACTCCGAGCTGATGGTGGAGAATTCGAGGTAAGGGCCCATAAATGAAGGGGACACCTTCCTACAAATCCTCTCCCTTATTCTCCCACGAATTTGGCTGCCAAGTGCTCATTAAGACCTTCAATTTTGCCTCCAAATTGACCAAAAAGGCTACACAAAGCACCCATTAGACTTGTTGGCATAATGACTAACCAAATTCACTCTATTAGCATAAATATAATCAAAAACATGCAATAAACTAATGAGAATGGTGGATTAAGTCAAATTAGGAGGTTGAATGAGCCCAAATAATTATCCATTTTTGGGGCTCATCATCACCCCCCTACTAAAAGCGTTGCTCATCCTCTGAGCAACCAATCTCTCTCCTCATCTTTGATGGCCCTGATGGCCTCCTTGTCATGCCAAGCTTCTGAAGTGATGTCCTCTTCCCTGTCATGAAACCATGCTTCTTTGCTTCTTCCCACTACTTGCTCCTTTTCCTAAAGAATTCTCAGCTTTGGTATGATTGTGCAAGTATATTCAATCTGATGGCAGCAATGGTGGCGAAAGGAGATGAAACCAGTGGAGGATGTAAGAAAAGAGTGGTTGCATGTCTCCTCAACATTCTTCAAGCTTCAAATCCCTCTCCATAATTGATTCTAGCCTACCCAAAGGCTTCTACAGGATGTTTCTGGTAAAAATACAGAACTTCCTGTAGAAAGTTGAACCATGACTAAATTGTGTCCGAACCCTGAAAAGAATGAGTGTTCATGGAGGGGATGGATGTGCTTAGGGTGCCCAACACAGGTGTTGCCTCCTTAGCTAAAATCTCGGCCGATTTCTCCTTTTGCTGCCCTTTTCCCAAATTTCCTGTAGAAAGTCCTGTAGCTGAGTTCTGGCTTCCTGTAGAAGCCATTTTTATACTTCCTGTAGGAACAGACAGCACCACTGTATCATGATTGGCTGTGGGTGATTTTCCTTTCAGCTTGGTTGTGGCTACCTTAGAGGTGCCCTCACTGATGTGGGCATTTTCAGTCCTTTCAATCCTGCTTTGTAGTCTTTTCTCCCTGGGTGTTAGTGCCTTCATTCCTCCCACAGTTTTGGCCTCAACAATTTGGCCCTTTTTCTTGCTCTTCCTTTTGTTGTTCTTGTGGCGTTTCCTGTGATGGCCTATCCTGGGTCTTCTTACCACTGCCTTTCTCTCTTGCCTCCGCGTGTTTCCTTTCTTCAATTTTGCCTCAAATTTTGTAAAAAAACTTTTTACGCTTCTCAGCTCTCTCATTACATCTAAAGCTGAAAACAACTCCAGAAGGAGCACTGCCAGACTTGCCCTTAGAATCTCTGATTGATTTTGCACTTGCAGTTGAGGAAAAAGTGGAATGAGCATCTTCCTCTAGCTTCATATTCACTTGCTTGGAAGGATTCACATTCTGGTCATGTAGATGTAGATCTTCAGAGAGCAAAGGATTGTAAGCAACTTGTGTATCCAGTTTCACTGGCATCTTGTCCTTTTTAGGAACTGAAGAAGATGGGGTACCTCTTGCACCCATATGCTTGTTCATGTCATTAGCTGCTACATCAATAGGTTGTACTCCTGTGGAAGCCCTTTTGTCAGTTGCAAGAGCAAATGGTTGTGGAACAGTATACTTCAACCTTGCAGTTCCATTTTTTTGTTGGCCGATGAACTGAACCTTCTGTAGCTGACACTGTGACTTCCATATGTTCCAATTGAGACTTTTCTCCCGTATTTCCATGTGAACTCAAGTCAATGCTACCTCTTGTTCCAACCTTTACAACCCCTTTGATAGAAGTACTTGGATGAAATGGCCTTGACTTCTGCATTTGAGAATTTCCACCTTTACCAAGAACACTTGAACCAGGCCTATGTGATTTCAACTCTGTCAAATGTTGGTTAGACATATTTCCATTACCCTTAGAAACTCCATTCTTCTTATCGTCAGTCACATTAGATTGGCCTGCAGTTGAATCACGTACTTCAGACTGACGTTTGTGGTCATCGTATGCTTCACCATCTGTCTCAGTACTATCTTGAACAATTGCTTTCTCTTCTGCTTGTTTTCTTTTTGTGGCCTCTTCAGATTCAATCTCCTCCGCCAGCATTAGAAGTTCATGTAGGCCAGTTGTAGTTGTCAATATTATATTTGCATCGACTGCCCCTCTTTCATTCTCAAACTCCCCAGGGCAGAAAGAGAACTGAGGGCCCAGACTATTAGATAGGGAACAAATTTCAATGTTACCATCGGCAACCTGTGAGCTCAAATTCTTCTCCATGGCTCTGACTAATCCACCTTCATCCACCATGATATGGGAAACATCTGCAGTCCTTACCATAACATGATCTGTTCTAGCTTCGTCCACCACTCATTTGGAGCTTGAATTTCGATGAAAATCCCACATTTTCTTTCTGCATGGTTGTTTTCTGCGTTTCCTGTAGAAGACTTCCTGTAGAAACGCCTGTAGATTGTGATAGGTGGGAGATTTTTTTAAAAACGACAGAAATCTAAGAAATCAGGAAGAAAACTTGTAGAGGACCATTGGTTAACTGATCTGGAAGTGGTGGATGCGTGCTCCAGTTGTAACCGCAGTTGAACAGAGGGTGTGAGAGTCAGCCGAGCGTCATTTAATTTTGGCGTGATTCATGGTGAGGGAGTGCAGTGGCCAAGCGTACGTGGCCACATGCAGACGGCAGTGTTGTGATGAGCTGCATGGCCTCTTCCCGTTAATCAGTTGCACTGGAGTTACCACTGTCTGTTTTTTATTTTATTTTTTAAATTTTTTTAATTCCCCGTGACTGACTACACACATGCGCTGATGATCCCTGGATGAGTGCAATCAGACTTGCTACCTTTCTAACTGAATCTCACCATCTCATTCGTTCATGCAATGCTTAAATTAGATGCATGCAATAGAGGAACAAGGTTTAGTCACGTACCTGCAAGTTGTGTGTGGTTGCTGTGAAGTGCTGAGATCCTTCATTTGCTGCATGCATTTGTTTTTGTGATTGCATGTGGCTTGGCTGCTGATTTTTTGGTTGTTTTTTCTTGTGCAGGTGTCCTCTGCCCAGATCTAAGCTCCAGGCATTTGTTTCCACGTTCAAATCTGCACGTTCAAGCTGCTGTTGTTGAATTTTCACAGAACCAGAACTTGTTTTCGCCATTGCTCCCAAACGGTAAAACGGATTGATTTGAAACTTGCTGAGCATGTTCCTATCATCATTATGCACCTCCCATAGCAAAATCGTGATCAATGGATGCACGGATTTCGAGAAAAATGGAAAATGGCTGAAGATTTCAGAGATCAATTTCTCGGAAACCGTGCATCGGAATCGGCTGAAACTGCTTGGGTAGGTTACTATCACCCATGTGCATCTCCCCATGAAACAGGTTTTAAAATGGATGCACAGATATGGAGAAAATGCAAAAATGGCTAATGGTGATGGAGGTTGATTTCTTGGGAATCGTGCACCGAAATTCGCTGAAACTGCTCAGGCGTGTTGCCATCACCCTTGTGCAATTCCCCATAAAACGGTTTTTCAAATGGATGCATGGTTTTCAAGTTAGGGCAAAAATAAATTCTGTTCTAGGTATTTTTGTTTCAAGGCATTTTGCAAATTTTTTGCATGGAAAGAAAAACTGAGCTTGGGCTGTGATGCAAGTATGGAGATGATGGAGGAGGAGTTGAAGATTGCAGGAGGACTTCTGAACCCTTGAGGAAGCTACCAAGTTCGCCAAACCACCTTTTTGAAATCCATTTCTAGCTTCCTGTAGAAATACAGAACTTCCTGTAGAAGGCAAAAAAACTCCTTTGTCTTTGTTTTGAGTGATCCTCCTGACCTGCAATGTTATTGCTGCAACCTGAAATTATTCAAGGGGAATTAGATTTCTTTTTCTTTTTCTTTTTCTTTTTCTCTTTTTTTTGAAAAACAACTAGGGCGCCTCATGGAGGTTTTCACCTAATTGCCTGCCCTGGGCGCCTCCAAGGGAGGTTTTCACCTAGAGATCTTATTCTCTTTTCTCTTTTTTTTTTTCAACCCATTGACCGCCTCATGGAGGTTTTCAATCAATGAGCCAATCTAAGGCGCCTCCGAGGAGGTTTTCACCTTAGATTTCTATTTTCCTCTTTTTTTCATTTTTTCTTTTTTTTTCTACCCTACCCTACTTGAAAAACAAAATCGTTCTCAAGTATAAGAATACTTCCAATGGAGCCATGTGCACATCGAGATTAGAGATAAACTGATGTGGAGGCTTGAAATGCATGCTTTGACAGCTATCCGGATCTCAGAGACCAAATGATCTAACTTTGAAGGGATCAAACATAGCTGAGGAAGAGAGTACCACTGCAACTTAGTGACTGTCTGGAACCATGTCTCAATATAGCTTTGATATCCTTGGTCCTTTTGCTGATCTGGATCATTCTTCATGTCACCTTCTATCATGACCTTCTCATCTTCCTCTTTTTGCTGATCTTTCTCTTGAGTACATGGAGGATTTGATGGTAACCATGAAGGAACTCTCTCGATCTCTGATTCTGATCTCTTCTCTTCATCAAGTGCAGCGCATGGTTCTTTGATCTCCTCTTTGGAATCTTCTTTTTCCTTTGGTCCTTCAATGTTGTCAATATAATCTCTGTTTTGCAACACTCTTCCTGAGCTTTGGTGAACATCATTGAGCTCAAGAGGAGTCATTTGCACATGTTGTGCCTCAGCTTTGCAATTGGGTTGAGCTACTCCATTGTATGGCTTTGGAAATGGTACGGGTAGTTGAGTGGAGGTGTGAAATTGAGATGGAGATGGATGGCATTGTGGTTGGGTAGGCATTTGGGGTTGCCTTGGTGGAGGAGGAGGCGATGGTTGTGGATGAGCAGGTGGTGGAGGAAAATAAGCGGGAGGAGTGTTGTATTGGGGCCTCCACTCCTGATGAGGTGCATTCCACTGAGGCTGTGGCTGAGCATAAGAGTGAAATGAATGAGCAACTGGCAGGGCATAATATGGATCTGTGAAGGAACAAGGAGGAGGTGTGAACCATGAAGGGTGAGCAGGGGGACCCCAAGAGGGTATGGAAGTGGTTTGATAGGGTTCATAATAGGTCTGGGATGTACCTTGCATTCCCTGCTGGTAGGGTATGGGTCCATGTGGCCTCCTTTGGTTCATATAACAGAGTGATTCAGTGGCTCCTTTGGCTCTCTGATATGCAGCTTTGAGTCCAGGCAAGGAAGGGCACCGATTCGTAGGATGGTATTCTTCACAGACGAAACACACTTCTAGAGAGTGCATTGGACATTCGTTCCTAAGATGCTTTCTAGTGCACCTAGGACAAAAAATGGCCAAAGCCCTCTTGGCTTCTTCTTGCTTCTTTTGGATCCGCAAGGTACCCATTTGCATGGCAAGAAACTGCCTCATATCACTCTTGAAATCTTCAATCTGATTTGCAAATTCATTCTTGGACAAGGTATTGCTCCCAACATTTCTACTTGTAGCCATTTTCTCCAGAGGAATGTTTTCTTCTTCTTCTCCGCTAGAGGTTCTTCAGATATGTCTTGATGTCCACCCAGGGGTTCTTCTTAGTCACAGCCATCGAAGAAGAGAGAAGGTTGGCTGTGTGAAGCAAAAGGGGGTGTTGTGAAAATATTTTTCTAACTTATCTCTACTCCTACCAGGCATGAAAGGAAATCTTTTTGGTTGATTTTTGTTTTTTTCTACTTCTACCTGCAAAACTGAAATAGATTGAACTGCAACTAACTATCTTGCTAAAATGAAAATGCGGAATTGAAAAGAAAGCAGGAAAGGACTAATCTATTTTGCTCAAATGAAATTGCAGGAATGAAATGCTAATCTATGCTTGCGGAATTGAAATGCTAATCTACGCTTGCAGAAATGAAATTGCGGAATTGAAATGCTAATCTATGAAAGTGGGAAATACTAATCTACTTTTGCAAAAACGAAATTGCATAATGGAAATGAAATAAAGTACTTAGCAGAAGGTTGTAAAGGAAAATAGAAGAAAAGCGGCAATCACCAATACTCTGACGCTTCCCGGGCAACGGCGCCAAAAAGATGGTGGGCTACAGTATTGTAGCAATAATGCTACAACTCCTGGAGCTTCCTTCTCTAATTTTATTAACCCGGTAGTTCGTAACAAACTTGGAAGTGACGGTGCTGTATGCACAAGTACTAGCTCTTGCCGCAGCTGTCACTTGGTCAGCTGGCACAAGTCCGCTAGGAGCTTAAGCCAACTTCTATGAGCTCTTAGAAGAAGCTTTTTAATTGATGGATGAAAGCTAACTCGAAGGAAGCTAATCTAATTGCGAAAAGAAACTGAAAGCCAAAAAGAAAACGCAAACCCTAGCAAACCCTAATTCTACCAGCTAGTCCTACTGACGCAAAGGAGAGCATGCAAACTACTGAAAGAGATCCCATTACTTCTAGGAAGGTAAAATGCATGTGTCTAAGTTATCACTATCTGAACAAAACATCTTTTTGTATTTTTGATTAAGTTATTAGAATTATCATGCATGTGCTTTTAACTAGCTTTTCACTGTGCAGAGGTGGATCAAGGAGGAGAAGCGCTTGGGAAAAGTTGGGAAGGTTCAGAGAGGGTCTAAAGGGTCCCTAACACCCTTCTAGAGAGTCTCACAAAGTTTGGCTGCCAAGAAACCGTGTTTATGAGCTTCTACAGGAAGTCTGCAGGGGTTCTACAGGATGTTCAGGATTTCTACAAGATGTTCTATAACGGAATTTCGGAGCATGGGTGAGTGAGGTAAGGTGCATGAATGGATAGGGAGGCAGGGTAGGGGCCTGAAATGACCAAGGACTGATGGATAGAGTTGAGGAGAAGGTGTAGATGGCTGGACTTGTTCCAAGAAGACTGAAGTAATGTTGCACAAAAGGTAGGGTTATGAGGGCAGTATGGCAACGTGAGGCAAGAAACCAAGTTAGGAGATGGAGAAGATGGGTTTGAGGGAGTCTGGGTAGACAAAGAAGTGTTACAGGTGCTCTGCAATTTGTGTTTCCAACTGAACCAATAAAGACATGCAAGAAAACAAAGATCTAGTTATGCTACCCTAATATGATCTAGCTAACAGTAACAAGAATGGACAGCAACTTTATTTGCAAGGAAACCATGTATATTAACTATGCAATGAAGCATTCAAATATTTAAACATGTAACCAACTTCTGCAAATGAGAACCACACACTAATGATTGCATGGCGAAGAAAAGTCAGTGTTTTTGTGGGCAGCAAAGTCATCATAGTCACAGCTCCTGATCCCACTGAGGGAGAGGTGAAACCACAGATGTTTGTTGGCCCTTTTCTTGAAGCTTTTTCTGTTAACAACCTATCAACTAAATCTGAGCATGAAAAGCTATTTTACTCATCAAAAAAACAAACTAAATAACAAAACGAGATTTAGATCTAAACAGCAGATTGTATTCTAAGAATGCAGCAAAAACACATAAAGATAATCAAAGGAGGTACTGGGCACTTGAGATGGGCCCAACCCCAAGAGCTACAGCCTCCTAAGAGAGATTTAGAGCTGGTGCAAAGCTGAATTCATCTTTATTGATCAAGAAATGAAGAGTTACATCAAAACTGTCCACAAGGAGAACTTGAAAATGAGCTAACAGCAAAACTAATCTATTGCCCAAAAATCGAACTACAAAATGACTACAACAAGACTATGCAATGACTAACTACCAGCTACAAAATGACTAACCACTAGCTACCCAAAATGACTAACCACTAGCTAACCAAAATGAGGCCCTAAGCCTTCTTATTTATACAAATTGAGGAGCCCAACAGTCCTCCTAAAATTTAGGGACTCGGCTGCCCAAAACTTGTAGTTAACAGCGGTCCTACTTGACTTGCTTGGCTGCCCCTGTGCTAATTGATTTGGTGGCCTTTGAACTCCGAGCTGATGGTGGAGAATTCGAGGTAAGGGCCCATAAATGAAGGGGACACCTTCCTACAAATCCTCTCCCTTGTTCTCCCACAAATTTGGCTGCCAAGTGCTCATTAAGACCTTCAATTTTGTCTCCAAATTGACCAAAAAGGCTACACCAAGCACCCATTAGACTTGTTGGCATAATGACTAACCAAATTCACTCTATTAGCATAAATATAATCAAAAACATGCAATAAACTAATGAGAATGGTGGATTAAGTCAAATTAGGAGGTTGAATGAGCCCAAATAATTATCCATTTTTGGGGCTCATCAACAGCCCATGGCAAGCAATTGAACAAATTATCTCAGTTCGCAGGAGCTTACGCTAGTGCTACCATTGATAAAGCTGTAGAAATACAACTGCTAATGAAAGAAAATGAAAAAGATCAAAGGATTGTTGAACTAGAACAAACTTTCCAGATTGAAAAGAAAGCAATTGAGCAACAATGGCAAGCAAATCTTACCAAGTTACGGAAAAGTTTTAATGATTTAAAGCTACAATTTGAATCTGAAGTAAAAGACAAGGATGAACAGACACTGCAATTGGAACAAAGGATAAACCAGCTGAGGAAAAATCCATATATAAATAAAGTTCGCAAGGAGGTATCAAAACTGGATATACTCCTAACAAAGCAGTAGGCTATCTTCTGTCACAAATTGGCTTTAATTCATGACTTGTCAAAGACCAGCGATTATTTAGTAAACCAATTTTCCAATTAGAGGACGTTTTATGAAGATATTGACGAGAAAAACTCTGAGTATATATATTAGCAAGACAGTGCTCAAGGAAGATCATCCGATCTCCCTCGAATTGAAGAATTACATAATGATATCATTTTCGGTGACTAGAACATTGAAATGAAATAGGTAGAAATGGTTATTATCAGAGCCAGAAATCTTACCTCAAATTTCACCAAATACATTACAGATACCTTCTTACAAGCCAATCTAATTCAGGAATGCCCAAATGGCACCTTTCCAGATGTCAAAACTTTAAAACAATCTTGGCAGGAAACATCCAAAAAGAAGGTTCACGACATTTAGAGTTATCACAAACAAACCTTGAAAGTTATTAGCATTTTCTTTTGAAGTCTCATAGTCAGTGGCTCGTGCTGAGGTGTCTCTCGAATGCAGCAACACAATTTCTTCCAGCGCTTAGTGGTGCATTGTTTATGGGACAAATGTGTATGCAACCAGTACATCCTCCCTAGCTGAAGCCGCTCACAGACATATATAATCTCAAAGAGCAGATGAAGAATCAATCTAGAGCACAGTCATAAGTTCTTGTTACAACATATCACTAATTTAATTGTCCTTTATCTTAGCTTAGTTTGTTGAAACTTTTTTGAATACTTTTATTTTAGGTATACTATTTTTGTAATATTAATAGGTTATTTAAACCCCTTTCATCCATTTAGAATGGGGTCCAGAATTTTGAAAAGAGAACTTTGAACTTTGAACTTGCACTATTATTTGATTCAAAGGTATCTAATTGAGAAGCTGAGCCTGAAAGCAATCTTTTTCATAAGCATAGCGCTAATGCATAAAGTACTATTATCTTTATGTTATCGTTATGTATCACTGAATTAGATAGTGAATCTCTTATGCGTTATTTCATTATATAAATGCTTTGAAAATAATCAGTCATTATCACTATTGATGTGCAGGATTGAATGATTTGTGATTATGTATGAAAAAACGAGATATTTTATGCGATTGTGTTTTAACTAACTAAATTAATTAACTATTTAATTTATTTATTTTCTCATATATGCTTTCTTTTCATCAAAGTATTGAATGGTCTATATTGTTATATACTTAGTGAAATATTTCTTTGAATCACATACAAAGATGTATTATCCCGGGAAATAAGTAGAATAAGTTCATTTAGTAAGCTTATCATTAGCTATAAAATCAGGGAACTGATCCCTTTATACCTAGTCAAACCCACCAATTGTAATGGAAACATAGTTGCTTTAAGCTCCTAACTGAGTGGTGTTCCCTGATGTTGAGGCAGTCAAGTTCTAGTGTTCAACATGTACCTTGGTGCTTGCATACATCAATGGCAAGTTTCCTTACTCCCGATGACAGGTTTACATCAATGATCTTCAACCGAAAGACTTTGTGTGGTGTTGACATCAACTCATTTATTCACACCATACAAATTGTAATGTAGTACCTTAAGAGCCATTAACATCATCAGTGGTTTCTCTCGCGTCTGTTAACAGCTTACATCATCAGCCAGTAATTAGATGGTGTCTACCATGTTCGACCTCAGCTCATTGATTCACATGGTTAGACTCGTACGTTGGTTGGTCATGTGAAGGAGATAGAAGACCCCAGATCTAGTTTCATCCATCTGGGCTGCGATTTCAGGAGTTATACAAAGATCACAATGTATGATGGCCATGATCATATAGACAATCATCCAGTCATGGGTCCACTAGTTGTCATATGTGGACGTGTCTTTTGATCATTGTACATGTTATGTTAGCTTATGTGCTAAGTATGGGTATGCCTCCCTTAGTAACAAAGATGTCATGATGAAAATGTATTGTAACAAATGAAGCTCACCAATTATTCTTGATCCCAACTTGTCACAAGGTAAAGCACTTCAGTCGTCAGTCATCATTTATGACTTTGTTCTTTAGGGAGAAATCTATTATAGGCCATTTTGTCACATCCAATCAATAGGGATCCTAATGGGATCAATCAACATCTTATTCCCCCTTTTCATCATCTTGCACAAAACTCTAAGCATGCCTCTTTCATTCCTCAAAGTTTCTGCTTGAAACTGTATCAACTGAGCCAGTTTTAGGACCAATGCTCCCTCACCTCTTATTGGACAACGTTCACTTACAGCTTGCTCCACTATGGCCCACGTTGATCACATACAAGTTGCTCCCCTTTACACTTGCGTTGGTTCTAAAAATTCGGGGAAAAGAGAGAAATTATAGAAGCTTCTTCTTCCAAAAGTTTCCAGAATTTTACAACCATTTACCTCAGATAAAAATTTGGATCATATCCTACCCTACTTTGGAGTTTCCATCAGTCGTCATTTATGACTTTGTGCTTTAGGGAGCACTCTGTTATAGGCCATTTTGTCACATCCGATCAATAGGCCTCTTAATGGGATCAATCAACATCTTATTCCCCCTTTTCATCATCTTGCACAAAACCCTAAGCATGCCTCTTTCATTCCTTAGACTTTCTACTTGAAATTGCATCATCTCAGCCAATTTTAGGACCAACACTCCCTCACCTGTTATTAGACAACGTTCACTTACAGGTTGCTCCACTATGGCCCACGTTGATCACATATAGGTTGCTCCCCTTTGCACCTGCATTGGTTCTAGTAATTCGGGGAAAAGAGAGAAATTCTGGAAGCTTCTTCTTCCAGAAGTTTCCAGAATTTGTTACAACCATTTACCTCAAATAAAAATTTGGATCCTATCCTACCCTACTTTGGAGTTTCCATCCCTTATCCTTTGATCCCATCCTCCCATCAAAGGTGGATCTAAAACCTTAGATTGGTAATTGGATAAGAACTCCCAACTTACCCCACTCCTCTATATATTTACAACCTTCCATATGCAAGGGGTTGGCTTTTGGAGAGTGATTCAACCCTTATGTTGTTGTTGTGAGAGGTTTCATTTCATGCATTTAGGGTGATTGGAGGTGCACATTGTGACAAGGAAAGGATAAGTCATCCTGGAGGAGCTCTTCTACAAGATCAACATCTATTTATGGTTGTAATTCCTTCCATTTATATTAATGCAAATAATTCCTTGTTTTCCTATATGTGATGTTATTTCATGTATTTCAATACCATGTTGATCTATTGAATAGAGTACTTAGATAATACTACATACATCTCGTAGCTTCTTGGCTTATGTTATCTAACTTTGCAGGTTCTAGTTTTGGCAATCGACACTGGAATTAGAGCATTCAAGCCAAAAAAAGAGTGAAGTTTGCAACGAATTCCAGGTAGAATTCATTATGTCATCTATTTACTTTAAGGAAATCATTTGCTTCCTTGTTTCTCTGTTGTTCTAGGTTAGCCACCAAACCTAGGGGAGATACTTTTGTCTACAATCGTAAATCCCATATAACATGGAGCATCAAAACACGTGATAGGAGAAAGTGGACAACTTCATACTCTATCAAAGGGACCTTCATCACATGCAGTGGAGCTTGGAGACAACAACAATTACAATGTCAAGGGCCTTGGAAATACATCTTTAAATTTAGATGGAGGAAAGCTACATCTCAACAACATTCTCTATATCCCAGGTTTGAAAAAGAATTTACTTTCTATTTCTTGTTTAGAATATAAAAGATATGGGGTTTCTTTAAAAGATGGTAAATTTTTGGTTTGGGGAAATGATTCAAGTATTGAAAAGGAAAAGGTTATTGGAATTCGTGAAGAAGACTATATCTCTATAACACCATCTCCTCAAGCCCTTGTTCACATGGAGATTAGTCCTATCGAACTTTGGCATAGAAAATCTAGGCATATTCATTACAAGATAATTCCCTCTCTAAATCAAATGGTGAAGGGTATTCCCAACATCAAAGAAGACCATGAAGGAGTATACAAGGGATGTGCCTTGGGAAAGAACACTAAGAAACCTTTTACAAGCAGTGACACAAAGTCTAAGGAGATATTAGATCTCATTCATTCTGATGTATGTGGGCCCATGTCTAATAAATCTCGTGGAGGCCATCTTTACTAAGTGACCTTCACTGATGATCATTCTAGAAAGACATGGCTTTATCTTCTCAAGACAAAGGACGAAGTATTTGAAAAGTTCAAGGAATTTATATCTGAAGTTCAGACCCTGACCAAAAGAAAGATAAAAAATCTAAGATCTAACAATGGAGGTGAATACACTTCAAAGGAACTTGTAGAATATTATAAAGAAGAAGGCATTAAGAGGGAGCTCATTGTTCCCTACAAACCCGAACAGAATGGAGTAGCAAAAAGAAAAAATAGAACCATTGAAGAGTGCATAAGGACCATGATATTTGACCAAGACCTAACGAAATTTCTATGGGGAGAAGCAACTATGACATCAGTATACATACAAAATAGAAGTCCTCATAAAATCCTTGATAATATGACGTTGAAAGAATCTATGCGTAGACCATCTCCAAATCTTTGGATGACCCGTATACATTAATGTTCCAAGTTAGACTCTACAAGAATAAAGGGTATCTTCGTTGGTTGTAGCCTTTCATCAAAGGCTCATAGAAACTACATCAAAGAAGAAGACAAATGGAAGTTAGAAAGGATGTTATATTTGATGAAAATCATGCCTACAAAAGATCCAAGGATATACTGATCAAGTTCGATGAAGAATATGTACCACTATTTAAAGAAGAAGAGCAATATGACAAAGTCACCTACAAACCAAGAAGAAGAAGGACCAAGTGAACATATACAACCTACAACCAGTCATGTATCAAAGAAGAGGCCAAATTGGTTAAAACCTACACTTGAAGATGCCGAAAGACACAGAACAACAAAAGGAACTTTCGGAGAAAGCAAAAGACCGAAAAGATACTCAAGATATGCAACATACATAACGAAGTTAATTGAAACAAAACTAACAACTTTTGAAGAAGTCGTTCATGAAGAAAAAATGGAAAAAAGCAATGCAAGGAGAATATCAATCTATCATGAAGAATGGGATTTTGGAAATCGTTCCTAGACCTAATGACAAATCTGTTGTCACTTCCAAATGGATTTACAAGATCAAACATGTTGTTTATGGAAGTATAGACTAATACAAAGCATAATTTGTTGCAAGGGGTTTCTCTCAAAATGAAAGAATAGACTATGAAGAAACCTTTTCTCCTACTGCCAAGTATGCTACTATTAGATCTTTGGTTTCATTGGCAATTACTATGGGATGGAATATCCATCAGATGAATGTCAAAAAAACATTCTTAAATGGAACCATTGATGAAGAAGTATGCATTGAACAACCTAAGGGCTTTGAGATAAATAGTAGGAAATTTCATGTTTGTGTATTAAAGAAAGCTCTATACAGTTTGAAGCAAGTTCTTAGGGCCGAGTATGCAAGGGTGGATGCATATCTTTTAAGGATTGAGTTCATCAAAAGTTCTATCGATGCAAATATCGATCTCAAGATAGTGAAGAATGAACCGGGTATTATACTTTTATAAGTGGATGATTTATTTATTATAGGCATGGAGAGAATAATTCTAGAATGTAACTTGTTGGCAGCGGAATTTGAAATGAAAGATCTGAGACTCATGCTTGTTGGTTTCCCTCTCGGCTAACCAATGACAGAGAAAATACAATGACAGAAAACTAAGTGAGGTTTACCTCACTTCACCCGGCAGATTCCAGCTGATCAGCAACAAAACTAGCTAACCTCGACTATCTCTGCATTGGCCCTACAGGGCATGTGTCAGCGTTACAGGGTTTGCGTCAGCTCTACGTTGTCTCTTCTTCCTTCTGCATCAACCTTCCCGGTTGTTCTGAAAGTTCCAGCTTTCTGCGTGAGAGCAACGATTGCTTCTGCACTAGACCTTCTCGCTCTGTGTCAGGCTTGCGTGGGCCCAGATTGGCTCAGCGTCAGTCCTCCTAGTTGTTGCGCTGCCTCCACTAGCTTTTCTCCGCCTCTCCATCTAGTATTTCTGACCTATCCTTGCCCCTCTGCTACAAAATCATCACTTAGTTCGAAATTTCAGCTTCTTAACCCCAGAAATCGAACTCCAAATCAATTCGTTCTCTTCATGTGTGTTTCTAAATGAACCCCAAACCTCCTTATACTTTTCTCGTTGAGACTTCAACGGCCGAAATTAAGTCTCTAATCAGTGGCTAAGATTAAAACTTGACTTGATCCGCCTTCTAGATCATTCTCACCCATATTTCGATTAAATACCCATTAATATTTTAATTTTCCTAAGTTTAGACTTAGGAACCCCATTAAAAATATTAATTATTTTAATAAGATACAATCCGGGTAGAATTTCCCCAAACAGTGTCTGCGTTCTTTAGAACTCATGCACCCTTAGCCTCTCCACCAATTTTCATGGCTAGAGCACATTCAATGCTACCAAAAACTAACATGGTGGAGGCCCATGGCTCTCAACGCTCACCCTACAAATACCAATATGACCCTTTGGAGGGTTTGGACCCTGTATAGGGAGACCAAACCAGAGATGATGACCCATCTGCAATTCTATATAAGATCCAATGTGTCCCCTCACATTCAAGTACAACCAATCATTAGTGCAATTGAGTAAATGAACTTACAAATCGTGGAACCAAGTGGACACTTCATAGTGGCATGCCCTTCCATAATGAGCTTTAGAACATATAGAAATGTCCCCAAGTTCAAGAATAAGGTTAACCAAGAACCCTATTAGGTGGTTTCAACCTCTAAAGGGAGTGACATGTCCTTGGTACATCCTTCAAATTGTAGGTGGCAGGCAATATAACAATGGAACAATGTGGGGCATCAAGGGAAGACTCCAAGCCGCATGTTACAATATAAGGGTAGCCATGAAAAGGAAAGTCCACACTTAAGTGTATGAATGTAGGAGGAAGCAATTGTGGTACATGCGTTACCTCAGCCTTTGTTTTTTCACCCTTCTTCATACACCTATTTCCTTTTATTGATTTTTCTTTTATAATGCTTGGGGCTCCAAGGGATGAGAGCATGATGTGTAAGATATAACAGTAAATACTCCTTTTAGGTTGAGCAATTCATCACCCACTAGAGGTTTGGACAATCATGGCTTCCTCAATGATGCAGGTGGCTCATATAGGGGCCCTATGAACCAAGGTGATGGCCATAATGGTAGGGGGTAGAGCTAATGTTTGGCTTTTGCCCACGTGTTAAATTTGTATGTCTCAACCATCTTTTGCATTTTATGGTACATTTCGTGAGAATGGAAAATTTATGCTTTTTTTCTTTTTAGTTGTATCAACCTCTAGGGCACATTTTTAGGCTCAACCTGAACTGTGGACAAGGGGAGGGGAAAGCTAACACCTTGTGGACCCAATGGACAAATGCAGACCCGGATGGTAAATATGGTGAAAGGGGTTATAATGAGCAGAAGGGAGAGATGTATGTGGTGTTGGGAAGCGAGACCACACAACCAAAATCAGGGTTTCCCATATAGTGCCACTCTTAAAGCTAGTGGCCAATAAAGGAGATCCATGCCCACCAATCCATGCCCAAAAGTGTCCATGATAAGTAAACAAAAATACCCAACTACACAATAAAAAGCCATTCCTTCGGGTTTGGAAGGCCCACTGTCACGACCCCATGCTATGATGCCTTAAGACCACCATGGGCATTGTGCGGAACGGACTATATTTCGTCGCAATTATACAACTACTCTAAACCAGACTACGCCTAACACCTTTACACTTCAACACTTAATCAATTCTCCAATTCAATCTTCTTATTTAATATACAACAGAAATAAACTTCATTAAAATTCAACAATTCTGCGATATCGTAAAACAACATAAGCAATGGAAATAAACAAAAGTGTTATATTGCAAGAAGAGCAATGAAGAAGAGTATGCAATGGGAGGGGACAGCGCCCAAAACACTTTCCCCCTTTGCTTCTTTTATTAACTTCAAAGTATTTTACAATAGAATTAGAAAGGACCAACCATGCCCAAACTCATGCATTGCCCAAGCTTTAGAAAAGAGTGACAATCATTGGCCCAACCCAACACACTAGCCAAAATTGTCAAGTTCACAACTACGGCATGCCCAACCTAAGGTTAGCACCTTGCCCAACAGAAACCCCAAACTTAGCGCCTCAAAACAGTCCAGAAAACCGCCTCGACCCAACCCAAAACTCAACACGCTTGGGCGAGCTCTCCTCCTTTCTACAAAGTACCTTAGTTGTGAACTCCCTTTCTGCGATGTGCCCCCTACAATTTTGCGATATCACACAACTTACATTTCTATGATATCACAGACTTCGCCCTCTTCTGCGATCTCTTTATCTTATGTAAACGTGCTTATTGCCTCCTCCAAGTGTCAAGCTCCTCTACTTGTATGCGTCCTTGCCCTTTGGTTAATTGTGGGTTGATGCCCCTCTACCCGTTGAGCCGACCTACTCCATTTTGTGCAGGTGCCTCTTCATGGGTGGGTTGGCCCCCAAGCCCACCTATCATTAGGTCGTGTGGTCGCCCCTTGTTGGGCGCAAACACCCCTGCCTGGGCTCTTTGCCTCCGTGTGCTCCACGCTATTGCCTCGTCGCAATGTCATGTCGCCTACTCCAATGTCGTGTTTCCCCTCGTCTCGCTGCGTCACACCCTCGCTTGCCTTGTACGCCACATCTTGACCATCGCAACGTCAAATGCCTCAGCGTAGGTGCAGGCACGGGCTTTCCGACTTGAGTCGTCGCTATGTTGTGTGGGTGGGCACACCCACCTTGACATGCCAGCTATGTCTTTCTCGAAAAAGCACCCGACGCCCTGCCTTCGTGTAGGCACACCTAGGGCACGCGCCCCTAACTTGTGCATGTTACCCCTATGTGGACTTGGACGACACTCCATGTGGGCGCGCTAGTGGCATTTCCAAGTCAATTTTTCGACACCAAGTAAACATGGCCCATGATGGGCGCTCGTTGGCATTGGTGCCAACTCAAGACCTTGACATCCTCCCCCACTTCAAGATGGTCATCGTCCTCGATGACAACTCCACTTAGCAACTCCATCGCCAAGTCCATTTGTCGCAAAGTGCCACCAACTCCAACGTCTATCGTTCATGCTACATGAACTCCTCGCCTTCATAACATGAACCTCCATCAAGGCTTATGACTCCATGTGAGTAAGACTCCTCAACCTCACGGTCATCAGCCACAACTTGTCGCAATCCTCCACATTGCCCCAACTCACAGAAGGATGCTCCCTCCAACTCAGTTGCATGCTTTAGTCGCAACTCATATCGTGCCAATCCACTGCATGTCATCATGTGAACTATTGTTGCCACACTCCAACTCAACTCCAACACATCTCAATGCATTGAGCTCCCCCATGTCTCAAACTAGTTGGGTGATCAATTCAACCATCACGTCCAAACCATGAGGATGCACCTCATCATACCATCATCAGTTGTTTCTTCAACACTTCATCACATCTTCAACTTTGATCAAGAACTCTTCCCATCTTTACCCCTTCCCATCTTTACACATCAGCCCTTCAACCAATGCTCATCGTGCCATATCCAGGTCCATGAAGAAAACTCCATCTCATCTGTGATATGTTTCTCATATGTGATATGTTTCTTATCAACTTTGTCAAAGGGGCAAGTCTTCACTTGCCTCATCATCTCGTCCATGCACTGCCTTTAGTCATAGACCAACAGTCTCCATGTCCATCAAAATGGCTAAGTCTCATCAGACTCAACCCATGCCTAAGTGCTCCCACCAAGGCACCCTCATTATTGCAACCACCATCCAACTCCAAGGTGTCTCGCCTCTATCACATCCATCAAGTCACTCCTCACGAACACATCCCATATTGTGCCCAAGGTATGCGTCCCATACCGCATCAAAGTCAAGTTCAAAATTGACCTCAACTCCTTAACGAACCAGATACTCCAAGACCACCATCACATGAAGTCTTCATCGACTGCAACTTCCTTCAAGTCGTCATAGGCTCCTTTGAACCATCTTCATCCAACACTTCAGGTAAGCACACTTGTCTCGGTTACAAGTCCCATTGCAAGTTGTCTCTGCCCTTTTCGTCACATGAATGCTCTCATAAGTCGCCCATGTCCTCCTCAAAATGACCATGGCCTTGTTGTTCAAATGCACCCAACATCCCCATCGGTCCATCTAAAAAATATCTTCATGTGGCATCGGTAAGTCCATCATGCACAACATCCTCACTTGGCACTTCTGCTTGATGCCCATATGCGACATCCCTACAAGCGCCCTCGCTTGATGTCCCTGCACGAAGTTTGCCATGCCCGTCTTCTTCAACTTGATGCACATAACTTGGTCTATGCAAAATAATTCTAGAATGTAACTTGTTGGGATGTCGCATATGAGCATCAAGGGAGCATATGGTTGGCTTAAGGGCCCAACTCGTCCACTTCAACAACACCAACACAACATCAACCATCACATCCTTGCCTTCAGTCAGGTTAGCTTCCTCAGTCGCCCTACTCTCATATTTCCATCGCAAGTCCCATCCATCATTGTTGCCTCCCCCACTAAAGGTTCGCCAAAGACTTCTTGGCCCAACAAGACTCCAATTATGAAGTCCATCCAAATATGTGTTATGTCATCTTTCTCTATGGTGTGCCCTTCCTTCTTCTTTAAATGAGTCATGCCGAGCACTTAGCCAAATCTCCTTTTGACTAAGCATGACTCACTCATCGCACAAGTTCATCACATTCCACCTTTTTCTCAGGCATTCGCACCTTCTACCCTAAGGTCGAATATTGCCCAAACAAGTCCTTCGACAATCAAAATCATCCATCTCATAACTAAACGCAACCATACCTCAACCTTCCAAGTGAAATTCATCCATCGCACGTTCCTCTCGATTAACCCAAGGGGAACCACCATACGAATTTCATCAACAACTTCATCTTTCTTCCAAGGTTGCAATATACAGGAATCTGTTGCAACTCCAACAAGCTTCATCTCACCAAGTTCTTCCTCTTTTATTGACAAACTTGCAACACTTGTTTCTCCATGGTAGTCCCCATAGTCAATTGTTTCCTTCAACAACAGAGACATGCCCAAATCTGGTTTAGCGATGGTGGGCATCATGCCACCAAACTCTTCCTCTTTTTGGCTGCATGTTCACAACACTTACATTGCACTTGACCATCAAACCAACTTCCTCCTCATACATCGCAACTTCTTTCCATCATCACGACCAACAGCTTCAACCTGCCCAACCGACCAACAAAGTCGAAGAAGCTCCCTTCTAACCTTGTCTTCCAAAACTTCAAGCTCTTCTCGCAACTGTGGCATCTCTTCTTTCATGTGGCCCAACTTGTCCATGAGCTGCATAAGTCTATCATGGCCCTCTTGTAGACCTGCCATCGTACTGCCCAACTCTTAACAAGCTCACAACCTTGATCACAGTGCTTCTTTAAAACCTTCCAAGTGCCCACCTTTGCGAAGTAGGCTTTGATACCATCTGCCACAGTAACATGTTGTGATGCCTTAAGACCATTGTGGGCGTTGTGCAGCACCGACGATATTTTGTTGCACTTATACAACTACTCGAACTCAGACTACGCCTAACTCCTTTACACTTCAACCCTTAGTAAATTTTCCAATTCAATCTTCTTATTTAATATGCAGCGAAAATAAACTTCATTAACATTCAACAATTATGTGATATCGTAAAACAACATAAGTAGTGGAAATAAATAGAAGTGAGATATTGCAAATACAACGAACAAGAGTATGCGACGGACGGGGGCAATCCCAAAACACTTTTCCCCTTTCCTTCTTTTATTAACTTCAAAGTATTTTACAACAAAATTACAAAGGACCAACCACTCATGTGTTGCCCAAACTTTAGAAAAGAGTGGTAGTCATTGGCCCAACCCAACACACTAGCCAAAAGTATCAAGTTCACAACTAGGATGTGCCCAACCTAAGGTTAGTACCTTGCCCAACAGAAACCCCAAACGTAGCGCCTCAAAACAACCAAGAAAATCCCCTCGACCCTACCTAGAATTCAGCTCGCTTGGGCGAGCTCTCCTCCATCCTACGACATGCCTTAGTTGTGAATCCCCTTTTTACGATGTGCGCCTTGCATTTCTACAATATCGCAAACTTCGCCCTTTTCTATGATCTGCACTGCAATCCCTTTGTCTTGTGCGAACTTGATTGTTGCCTCCTCCAAGTGTCGAGCTCCTCTACTTATATGTGTCCCTGTCATTTGGTAAAGTGTGGGTTGACGCCCCTCTAAGTGTTGAGCCAACCTACTCATTTTTGTGCAGATGCCCCTTCATGGGCAGGCGAGCCCCTTGCTGGGCGGGTGCCCCCTAGGCTAACTTGTGATCTGGTCGTGTGGGCACGCCCTTGCCTTGGGACTCTGCCTCTGTGTGCTCCACGCTACTGCCTCGTCGCAATGCCATGTCACCTACTACATTGTCGCGCTGCCCCACTTGCCTTGTATGCCACGTGTTGCTCGTCGTGGCGCCCGAACGCCCAACCTTAGGTGTGGACACGCCCATGGGAGTGGGCTTGCCGAGTCGAGTCGAGTCGTGTTGTGTGGGTCGGCACGCCCATCTTGACGTGCCCGCTATGTCTTGCCTCACACCTCACCGTCGTGAGGGTGTGTGCCTTCCAACTCGTGCACGTTGCCCATGTGGACTTGGGCACCCCTCCTCCATGTGGGCGCAGACAGTGAATTTTTCGACACCAAGTGAGCATGGCTCGTCAAAGTCGCTCGTTGGCCTTGGTGCCAACTCGGGGCCCTGACACCCACCTTCAAACATACAATCATAACAGATGTGCAAGGGGGCATATGGTTGGCTCATGTGGCGAAGATAGTGGCACATCGAGCTACCTGGTGGCTGCAAGGGGTTGTCCACTGTGGACCATCTGGGAGAAAAAAAATTCCCATATGGATATCACCCACAGGTGGTGGGTAACAAGGCCATTTTGCACAACTTCTATGTGCTGAAATTACGATTCACTGAATGCTATTGGAGTTTAATATAAGAGGGGAAGGGGGGGTGGAAGTATGACACAGACAAACCCTCTAGACACAAGGTGGCCTTTGATAGGCTAAAAGCTCCATCATAGCTTATAACCGACCTAACAAATTAGGAGCTCTGCATACAAAAAATAGATATGCTGAGCAACTTACTTGTTAAGCAGGGCTCAACTCAACGGTAAACAGCCAGAGAGCTCCAAGTGTGGAAAGAACTATGGCAGCAACCCCTAGCTTGGACATTTCCTTTCTTGAACGTCTAGGTAAGTTGTGATTTCCGACACTGAAGAACCAATTGTTCTACTTTCTGAATCTTGATCTTTTGGGGCTATTCAGCATCTCAAATCTCATTGATCAATGCCACAAACCAATCAGTTAGGAATATTGACTTCACTCCACCAAATGACAATTAGAGGAATCAAAGCAAAATATAGAGTGGATAGCACTCGATGGCTGCTCTTAGAGAGCAAAAGGACCCATTGTCCACGTCTATCTTCAGTTAGCAATCCATTTAGAAATGTTCACCTCCAACTAAATCCACCGAGGATACACAGGAGCTATAAGAAATGCCCATAATGAGATTTTCCTTCACAGATCAGTAAAAATATATTCTAAATATAATTTCCCGATTTAACAAAATAATTTTGCTAGGAAATTATGTATTATTACAATATTGTTGTGTGAATATTCAACATGGCTGACGTTTTTGTAGAACAAAAAAGTCAAAGACACGGTATTCTACATAGTAATGACAGATGTTTCGGTTGCCCATTAACCATGTATAAATTGCCAACATCTGCAAAAACATTCTACATTGATAATGGAATCTTGCATGCAGATAGAAGACCCGATATTCTTGCCCAAAACCAAGTATAAAGTGTTCCTTATAGCACAGTGCACACTGCAAACCATTTTCAATCCTTTCCACTGGTTGTCAGAGGAGGCCAGACCCGATAATAATGCCCACTAGCCAAGTATAAAGTATTCGTTATGGCACACTCAAACCAATTTTCAATCCTTTCCATTGGTTGTCAGAGGTGACCTAAACAATGAAACCATATCAAGGTTGACAAGATTATTTACATATTGATTCTTAAAAATTCAATGAATTACATGTACTTTAGATAACATTTATGTGCCGGCAAGAAGATATAAAAGGAAGTCACACCACCTGGACTTTGAGATTAAAAACAAATTCAACTGTAAGTATAAAACACGGTACATGCATCATAGTTCATAAAACAGAAACCTTCGGCATTGTTTCCTTAAATATTTTTCTTTTCTTTCAATGTGTCCAAATATTTTTCTTTTGCTGATATTTTCATATACGCTATATATGCTATAGTTCTTAAAAAATAGTTTTTAAAAGAAGCTATATTCTTCAATAACCTGTATAATACGTATTCCAAGTACGAACTGCATAATACACAACATTAAACAAATGGAAACAAATCACTAGCCAATTTGACAGAAACCTGACCTGCTTTGACACACGATAGTTTCAGAAGATTTGTGAGTCTAACTGAATCATGTTAAGTTTGGACAAGTTCCATGACACGCCAGCAAAGCCAAGCCAACTTAGCAAGCTTAGCAAATAACAGGCAACTATTGTTGCTATCGTATGAAAACAACCTAATGCCAAAATGTGCATAGCAGCAATCAACTGTACATAACTTCATGTGAACGAACTAGCTAAAAAGCAAAATTACGAACCTAGAATTGAACATTATGCAAGCAGTTGAATCATACAAGTAAAAGGCAGATTAAAGGTATTATACAAGAAAATTTTCATTGTCTATCCAGAATGTTGCTAGTGCAACCAATCAGAACCAAGGATGCCATGTAGGATCCATCATACAAAGGCTCTTAGGTCGCAAGGCCGCCTCCACCAGCTCTGTGACACCTCTCTGTACGGACTGTGGTGGTTCTGTAGCATTCTCATCCTGACATTTTCATGTAATAATAAATCATAAATATTTAATGACATAGTAACTTAAGTCCAAAATAAAAATTTAAATTTAAAAATAAGAAAAGAAGCAGAAATAAATTGGACATCTCTTTTAACATTGCATGTGTTTAAGCACCTCTTCTGGGAAGCATTGTGGAGCAATACGTTTGATACGGCGTATGACTTCCTCAACATTTGTCGTCACCTTTTGTTCAAATTCGACAGGATTTATACCACCTGCTGCAGCTGGTGCTGATGGCATTCCAGGTGGTCTTCTCCAGGACCATGACAAAAGCTCATCCCTGAAGAACATTGCTAGATGGTGCTGAACATGCTGACTCTGGTTTATGAAGGATAAATGATTTCAAATAAGTTATCTCAAAGAATACACAAAATGAGTTCAATTTTCAAACAGCAATTCAACCTTGAAACGCAGTTCTATTGAATGTACTGATACTTTGGAGAAGAACATAATATCCATGAAGTGTAAATCACCTTCGGGGCAACAATGGACTGCGCAGCCGCACACATGGCAGAAACAAAAAGACCTTCAACACCAAAAGGCGTGAAGAAAGTTTGCAAATTACGCGTAAGCCTGAATGGCACTGGCTCATTAAACTCTATCATACCATTTGCATCATAAGCTGCAAAGGAAGCAGAGTTGACATCAGTCTCCAAATCAAGAAGGTATGAGAAACTAAGAAGGCATGCAGGAGCTCTATTATCTAAATTTCTTATCCAGCGTCTCAACTTACCAGGGTGGAAGTCATTTTGAAACACTTTGCCTGTATTTTTAGCAAATAAAATTTTGTTTGGAGTTCTCCCGCCAATTTGTAACATATATGACATGAACCCTGACAAGGCTAACTGAACTGCAAATTGTTTTCTGAATGCCCACAAATGATTACAGGTTGGAAGTGTTTTATACATGTACTGACATAATACATTCTCACTGACAAGGCTTGAAGTTATC
The DNA here is from genome assembly GCA_031772625.1 of Pinus tabuliformis. NCBI lineage: Eukaryota > Viridiplantae > Streptophyta > Pinopsida > Pinales > Pinaceae > Pinus > Pinus tabuliformis. The sequence goes on along the minus strand of CM062813.1, from coordinate 329,346,019 downwards.
TCATTGTATATATGCAGTCGTAAGTCTGCAACAGATTCAGGTGAGAGTTGACCAATAATAGCTTGATTCAAACGCTCTTTAAAATGGGTGATTGGAAGATCAGCTTCCCGGCCATATCTAGCACAGTTGATTTCATACACTTCCCCAAAAGTACTATACATCAAATCATCCTCCACCATGCGAACCTGAATATGAAAACAGTTTAAATAATTCAACATAAAATGTTAATCAAAAAGCTAAACAAGATAACATCCAGATCAGTACTTGCACGTGATAACACTCATAACAAGAACATAAACAGAATAGTAATTTAAACCATTTTGTTACATTTGGTGTGTTACTTGAACACAACCATTCTTGTCTCCTTCATTAACACTCCATATCAAGCTCGAGTTGGACATGAGCTATTGGATGTCAATTGAATAATACTACAAGATAGTAAGTTTTTCGTAATTACAGAGGTGGCAATGCACAGATTATCGAAGTTAACCACCTTTTTTTATAACAGGCATCAAGTACACCTTGATTTGGCCACCAATCAAAAAACATTCAAATAATAACCTAGAAAACAAACAGATGGAATCATTGATAATTTCCTTTTTACTTTTGGCAATTTCCTTTCAAACTATTTGTTTCCTTGATCTTGGCAAGATATTTATTCTACCAAACAGAACAACGTAAGTCAAGGTCTATGTCACCTGTTTCAAGCTTCTATTAGAATTTGACAACAATGAAATAAATTAAAAACAAAAAAAAAAAATTGTCAGACCAATTTTTAAGTTGACCATTATATATATATATATATATATATATATATATATAACTTAAAAGTTTTGCACAACATATATTATATCCAGTTTATCATACAATATTGAAACTCATCTTATTTTACAAACTTTATTGTTAATTAAAATTTACATTAATAGTAATAATTAACCTCTCCCGTATCACTAATTAGACATCCTGTCTTATTATTAGTAATAATATGCATCGTATCTTTAGACCAACATAAATCAAGCAAACACAAATAATAATAACTCTTTCCTAACCTCTTATTAATAAATAATGGTATGTTATTTAAAACTAAAGGTGTGTCAAACAATCGTGGTTTCATCCAATTTGACAATGACTTGCAGGAGGCAGCGTTGATGGTTCAATGGACTGTTGGTATCTGTATGTCTTTAATCGTGGATCATAGCTGTTGGAATATTTGTTTTTGCCATTAAGGAAGTGAATTTCTAGAAGTATAATAGTGATCGCTGTTAAATTGACACTTGAAACCTCCGCCATTGCTCAATAAATTCCCATTGCTGAAGACATGTGATGCCCTTATGGAAGATGGTGCCAAACTTACCTTAAAATTCGGCAAATTTTATATCGCCTTTGGTAATGGTTCTATGAAATTAATTGTCCAAGAGAATAAGTAGCCTATCAATCCCTGTAGGCTATAGTCATTGATAAAGGGGAAACCCCAAAAATACCCAATGTTTGGGCAAGTTTTGGGGCAGCTGGGCAAAGAAACCCAAAGTTGGCGACTGGAGTGAATCTTACCCAATTAATTAAGGAGAGAATCCCCTCGGGCCTCAAGTAAATCTATAAATACAAGAGGGTTAAATTCATTTGATCATCATTGGATTGGATCAATTATCTTTGTTTTTTTCTTGAGCTTGAGGGTCTGAGGGTTTTATGACCCCTTTCCTCCTATCAATTTCGGTGGTGGAAGATTACAGCATAGTTGATAAAAATTCATTTTGCTTTTTTTTTTTAAATTCTTGTCTCTTATCATGACATCTTTTAGTTTGCATCAGCGTCCTGCATACATATTGACACATCTCCCAAAGATATACATTGTCAAGGGTCTCTTTCTTTTTCAGACTTCGTCAGAGTCTTCATATCTTCAATGGAAATATACTAGTGAAATCTTCTTGGTCTTTCGGATGTTGATAGTCTTTACCATGGTTGCATATTCCATGATCTCCTCAGGTGCAAATTGGAGTTTACATATTAATAAGAATCGTGATATATGTCCATTCTCATACTACATTCAAAATTTGCCTTAAGGCATCTCCAAACAAGAACTAGGAAATTTTAAAATACTAAAATAAAAATAGCTAATAGTGAACAATGGCTTCCTCAAGCCATGTCATCAACATCACTCAGATCTTTAGTTAGCATGATCTCCGGGTGGGAATCACTCTCATCTTGAGGCTCGTACTCATCCATAGCAACTGGAGGTAGCTTAGTAAGGTCACCTGGTTGTATCTCCTCGTCCACACACATAGCATTATCTGTGTATTGGTCTCATCTCTTGAAAGGACCCTCCTTGTACCTAGGGTCTTTTCGAGATATGAGACGAAGTGTGCTATGAATGTACAGTAAGTTCTCTGCCTTCTTTGAGCCCAACCTATTTCTCTTTACTGAATGGATAAAGGCATAAGTACCCCAATTCCTCTCGCAAGATGAAGAACTAACTACTTGGAATATTAGGGGAAGCCCATTAAATTAATTAAAATTTTAAAAACAAAAACTAAAATGAACCCCAAAGAACCCAACTTTGGGGTTCCAAGTACCCATCATCAAGGTTCTCCATACCCGTCAAGACAAAAGAAACCAAATTCGTTTAATGGAGAACCTAGTTCTTATGGGTTCTTCTCAAAAGCACCCGTACCCGGATCCAGTACTTAGGGACGAGAACCCGAGACGAGTTCAAGAACCCCACCCCCCAGTTCACGAAGCCGTGCAACATATGTATATATATATATATATATATATATATATATATATATATATATATATAAAATTCAAGTTCATATTCATTGCTCAATAATAAAAGCATAAATATTAAATAGACTAATAGTAATATGGATACCAATACAATGAAAATTGAAATTTGATCCACACATAAAAATTTAAATTCATAATTGAATTAAATAATGACATACATTGATCCATTCTCATCATTCATTTTGATACACACATCATTCATATGACATACTCATTATTCATCCATACCATGAGATTCAATAAAACAATTCAATAATGAAATATTCAAATACAGTGATCCATATCATTCATCATTCTAGAATCTAAATTGAAAGCAAAACATACTAGTATATTACCATATACTATATACTAGATACTGAAGTTTTGGAAGGGAGCGGGGGGCACCCAGACGCACCCCTTTTAGGGAGTCTCGTCCCCCACACTAGGAAACACACCCCCTTGCGTCTCCCCAAGACTCCCCAAAAAGGGTGCGTGTGGTGCGTGCACCCGACCCTACGGGACGCGTCGCCATGGAACACCGGTTTCATGAGCAAGGAATTTTATTTTTAGGTAAGGTTCTCATTGCAAGCCCTTAGGATTGGTCATAAAGTCAAAGAGAGTCAATGTCATGTATGAAGGACCCTTCTTGGGCATGTTACATTTGTATATGAGTCAATGAAAATATCAAATAGCCCTTCAACTAAGTCAGAGGACACGTCCCTCAGGGTCACATGTCTCGTATTTCAAGTGTCAGACATGAAATACGACCTAAAACGTGTCCAAAATAGATTTATTGTGTCCTCCATTTGTGACACACATCTTCGATGTGGCAAAAATGTGCCCTAACGTTTTTGCCTCTTAGGACACGTGTCCCACGAAAAGTCACTCATAAATTTTGCGCATGGTTCATTTTTTTAGGTTTTTTGGTCATTTTTCACTGTCGAAGCTCGCTAGAGTTGTTGTCGTGTTGAAACTTGGTCATTGTTGTTGGAATTTCTAAGTCTGACACGTTAGAAACCCTTCATGCACTTTACTAAATTATTCCTACCTACTTGTTCTATTAATTAACAAGTTATTTACCATGTAAATACTGGAAATAAATACAAGTACATGCTCAACACATTACAGATCATCAACTGAAGGAAATAGAAACAAGCACACAAGTGACACCGTTGTTTTTGGACTAATGTCCCTGGAAAAACCTAATGCCGGAAAACTGATGCAGCTATCTGAGGGTTTGATTTATTAAGGAGTTTCATAACACAATATGGTGCCAAATCCGGCTCACCCAACAGAAAAAATCTTGGCAATAGTACCTCTCTACTCGAAAAATATATTCCGGCTGAAACCCCAATTAAACACTCTGACAACTCCACAGCTCCAAACTACCCCACGAAACCTTAGCGTCAGCCTCTCTCTGGCCCAGCATTAGCCCAACGTCACTCTCGCTTGGCATGCGTCAGCCTTTGGAGGCACTGCATCAACCCTCTTGCCCTATGCGTCACCCACGCTAGCCCTCTGAGGCAATGCGCAGGGCTTGGCTCACTCTGCGTGAACCCTTGGTTGCTTCTGCGTCCCTCTCTTCGGCTATTGCGCTGATCCTCCCAGTGCTATCTCTGCTTCTCTGCTTCTGTATTCACTGCCCCCCAACTGCAACTCTGATCACTCTCTCAACTTTCTTAGCAAACCCAGCCCCAGAAAGTTGAAATCTTGATCTCTTGGTGGGTTCTCCAAGTGACCCTCAAGCCTCCTCTTATACTTTTCTCGTTGACAAATCAATAGTTGAGATTAAGTCCCTAATCAACGGCTAAGATTAGATCTGGCTTGATCCATGACTTTTGGACCATTCTAACATAGGTTTATATTAATTCACATTAATATTTTATTTTCCCTAAGTTTAGACTTAGGGACTCCATTAAAAATATTAATTATTTTAATATCTCCCAAATTGTTTAGAATCTGCCCAAACCCTTTCTGGGTATTGGAGATCTCATGTGCCCTAGCCTCTCCACCAATTTTCATGGCTAGAGCACATCCGATGCTACCCCAAATCAACAATTGTTTGCTCACTGGAGTCGTTGCCGTGTTGGAACTTGGTCATTGTTTGCTCACTGGAGTCGTTGTTGTGTTGTGTTGGAAGTTCCTTCAGTGATTCCCAATTGTCTGTTGAAATTTCTAAGTCTAACACATTAGAAATCCCTACTGCATTATCTGATTTAATTTCTCCTAATTGCTCATTCCATTAACAAGTTATTTATAAATATAAACACTGAAACAAACACAAATGTAGCCTTAACTCATATATAGATCAACAACTGAAATAACTGAGACAAACACACAAGGGACACCATTAGTTTTGGACAATCATCCCAAGAAAAACCTAATGCTGAAAAATCGGTGCAGCAGATATGAGGGTTTAATTATTATGCAGTTTCTGAATACAGCTAGGGTGCCAGAAATGGCTCACCCAACAGAGAATGCCCTCGGTAGTAGTACCTCTCCTCGAAGACAGATATTCCAGCTGATCAAACACCGGATGAACGATCCCACAGCAACTATGGCAGCTTCCACTGCTCTATGTCACTCTGAATTCAAGATGAAGGACCTTGGCCTCATGCACTACTTTCTAAGCCTTGAGGTGTGGCAAACGCCGGGTGAAATTTTCCTTTCACAAGAAAAATATATTGTGAAGTTGTTAGAAAGATTTGGAACGACAAAATGCAAATCACTACCCACACCAATGGAAATGAACTTCAAGAAGTTATGTGGAACAACTACAGGACCCGATTTGGCGAATCTATCCGAGTATAGACAGTTGATTGGGGCTTGATGTTCCTAGTGACCACCCATCCAGACATATGCTATGTAGTGAATACGTTGAGTCAATTCATGACCGAGCCTCTCCATGCACATTAGATCGTTGCCAAACACATTTTGATATATTTGCATGGGACGATCACACTTGGTCTGAGATATTTTGTCAAATGATGTTCGACTCCATGGATACATAGATGTTGATTGGGCAGGAAATGTTGTCGACAGGAAGAGTAAGTCTAGATGTTGCTTTACCCTTGGATCTGCCATGATAAGTTGGATGAGCAGGAAGCCGAAGTTCATTGCATTGAGTACCGTCGAGGCAAAGTATATTGTCGTTAGCATGGCTAGCTGTGAAGTAATTTGGTTGAGGAAACTTTCTGGAGAGCTATTTGAGTAGGTCCTAGATACTTCAGTCATATATTGTGACAACAAAAGTGGGATCCGTCTGGCAGAGAATCTGGTATTTCATGACAAGTCCAAACACATAGAGCTCTGATATCATTCGAGAGATGGTGTTGAAAGGAGCCATTAGACTCCATCACATATTGACAAATGAGCAGACTGTAGATATTCTCACCGAAAGGGAAGTTCTTGTTCTTTAGAGAGTAGCTTGGACTGATGGATGTGACCCTTCCTGATAAGGGGCATCACTAATCGAGGACACTGAGCCAGCTCTTCCCCCTTGTTTGAGCTCCTAGGGTGTGAAATTGAGATAGAGGGCTCCTGGGTTTGAGGGATCTCTGGACAATAGCGTATCACCCCTATCTGTTACCTATAGGGTTGGAGATGTTGCTCCCCCATCTTGATTTTTGCAGAGTATGCCCCGGTTGGCATCATACCCACAAGTCGAGCTTGTTAGGATTGTCCCTCCCTGTCTCGCCAAAGGGTTGAAGAGGCTTGGGGCATGTGATCCTTACCTTTTGGTAAGTCAGGTATCTCGCCCAAGCTCGGATTATGATGCAGGTATTCTACCACATGACTCTTGAGGGTCATTGTTGGGAAGATCAGTAAGCAATGGGATGGGTTGAGATGTGCTCCCCTATATCACCTATTGCTCAATATGGGGTCGGAGATATTTACCTCCCCCATGATATTCCAAGTTAAGATCTACTCCTCGATGTGGCTTCGAATTGAGATATGCTCTCCGACGATGTAGAGGGTGGTAGCTTTAGCTTTTCGATGATTCTTCTTCTTTAGATTCAAGAATGTTTCAGCAGATAAAGTTGAGTAGAGATGGGACATGATATGACGACAGGCTATACATGACATGATGTTCGACGATCAGATATTCATAGGTGGTATTCTCCTTAGTTGAAACGGAGTGTTAAATTATGCAACTACGTTCAAATTCCACTTTGGATAGCTCATTTTATGGAGATGATCATTGGATTGAATTTCTCTTTTCGAGAGGACCAAAATCAACCTAAAGATCAATCAAATCGGATAAAGGAAAGTGTACTTATGAAGAAAAGCCCACATGCACATTAGGACAAGGTCAGCCCAAAAGCAAAATGGACACCCTTGAAAGCCTGTAAATACAAGTGACCTCAAGCTCATTTGGACATCACCAAGCTTCTTCTTCTTCTCTTCTTCATTGATTAGCTCACACAGGTCTAAGGCAGGGATGACAAAATAAGTTCGCAAAGGTTTGAAATTACAAGGTCCGAGACTCGCATCTGTTTTAGGGCTTTTGGGCTATAATCGCAGGCACGTCATATGGAAAAATTGACCACATTTACTGGCTTGTAGACATCAAGGGTGCGACTGGAAGCCTCCAGTTGCTCGCACAACTCCTCATGCATGCGACCGAGAAATTTGACTGAAATTGAACGTTGACCGAAGTTAACCGTAGACAGGAAAAGTTGTCTCTGATATATTCTGATGATGGAAACTTATTTCTGAATGTTATTGGGTTATTTTGTTGAATGATATTGTATTGGTCTCATTGTACTCTCTGTTGAATATTTTATGACAATCTAATAGAAGAATAATTTCAAAGGGTTTTCCCCCTTGTGGGGTTTTTCCCTGGTCTTTGACCAAACCTAGTGTCTCTTGTTGATGTGTTGATTGTCTCCTTTTTCATTGCATTTATTGTTCTATCTTCAGTTTTGAAAAATGTAAAGACTAATTGTTATTGAAAAGATTGCTAATTGAAGTATTGAATTGGGCTAAAGTAATTGATACAGCATAGAACAATCTGAAAATTTCACAGGACCAGGGGAGGGGAAGGCTAACTCCTTGTGGACCCAATGCACAAATGTGGACCCGGATGGGAAATAAGTGCAAAGGAGTTATAGTGAGTGGAAGGGAGTGATGTATGTGGTGTCGAGAAGTGGGACAATGCAACCAAAATCAGGATTTCCCATGTAGTGCCACTCCTAATGCTAGTAGCCAATAAAGGAGATCCCATAGGACTAGGATACGAGGTGAACCACCAAGTTCGCAAAGGGGACAAGAGTACAAACCAAGCCCATTCTTTCCATTGAATCCCCCCACTAATCAATGCCTAGAAGTGTCCATGATAAGCAAGCAAAAATACCCAACTACATAATGAAAGAAATACCTCCAGGGTTGGAAGGACCACCTTCAAACATACGATTAGGACATATGGGCGAGAGTGTATAATGGTTGGCTCAGGTGGTGGAGATGATGGCACATTGAGCTATCTAGTCCTTGCCAAGGGTTGGTGGATGTCAATTGAAGACCACCTAAGAGAAAAAAAAATTCCCAAGGGTGTCACACACAAGTCTTGTTTATTAATTGAAGTCATGTTTTGTTGTATCTCTGTGTTTTTGTTTGAATCTGTATTTCATTTCTTTCCTTCATAAATCCAAATCAATGTTGTGTATGAGTCCAAACCTCACACTGCTATTATTATCTTGGGCAGAAAACTGTATAAGGTACTAGAGGTAGCATCGCCTTACGCCATTTCTCTGATCTTCGCTAAGCGATGCAGTGAGATCATCTCCCAGACCAAGAAATTTGTTTTCTTTCTTATTCGCTCTCACCCAGAAAAGGTTCCTTCGCGCAGCTAAAGCAAGTTGATAAGGTCATGGAAGAATATAGGGACATCTCCTCCTCACCCATGAGAGTAACTTTTCACTGTCAGATCAAGCATTCGATTGATCTAACTCCTAGAGCACCTCTACCCAATGGAACAATATACTGCCACTCTCTTCTGGAAAACAAGAAAATCAAGTGACAAATCCAGGGATTACTACTAAAAGGGCACATCTGACCAAGTTCCTCACCATGTGGGAGCTCAATTGTATTCGTGTAGAAGAAGTATGGGACCTGGAGACTCTGCATTGATTATCGGGCACTGAATAAAATCACTATCAGGAACAGGTATTCGATCCCACAGATTGATGACCTTCTTGACCAACTCAAGAGGGGCAAGTACTTTAGCAAGATTGATTTGAAGTCTAACTATCACCAAGTTCCAATAGAATCCACAGATGTATGGAAGACCGCCTTCAAATCCAAGGAGGACCCTTTTGAGTGGTTGGTCATGCCCTTCTGCTTGACAAATGCCCCCTGCAAATTTTATGAGATTGATGGATGACATCTTGCAACCTTTCACCAACTCGTTCATAGTTATATATCTGCACAATATCATCATCTTCAACAAGAGTCAGGCAAAGCACTTGCAACATATTCGACAGGTCCTTCAAACCCTGTGGTAGCACAAACTATGTGCCAACTTAGAGAAACGCTCCTTTGGCATGAACCAAGTCCAATATCTAAGCTACATCATTGATGAGCAAGGTGTGCATGTGGATTCGGCTAAGATCAAAGTCATTCAAGATTGGCCAGCCCCAACAACTCAAATATAGCTCCACAACAAACTAGGCCTTGCCAATTTCTATTGAAAGTTCGTGTTGAGGTTCTCTCATATCACTTGGCCTTTCTGGGCTTTGCCAATTTCTATCGAAAGTTCATGTTGGGGTTCTCTCATATCACTTGGCCTTTGAGTCAAGTTACCAAGGGCGAAGCAAAAGCAAAGTTCTTTTGATCTGAGTCCCAACAGAAAGCATTCGTTAAGCTGAAACATCACCTTTGCTCTACGCCAATACTCACATCGTCAGGCCTGCAACAACCATTTGAAATTGAGACAGATGCCTTCAACTATGCTATTGGTGCAGTTCTCACCCAGCAAGGGCATCCGATGACCTATCACAATGAGACACTCTCTGATACAATTTGGAAATACCCCATCTACAATAAGGATATGTATTCCATTGTGCAAGTTTGCTTGCAGTGGAAACATTACATTCCGAGGAAAGGGACAATCATCCACACAGATCACCAACCTCTTCAGTTTATAATATATACAGACACAAGGAAAGTTGTAAAACGATCACCATCAAAATGGTCCACATATCTGCAACAATTTCATTTGAACATTAAATACAAGAAGGGCAACACCAATAACATTGCAGATTGCCTCAGTGAATCCCCGGTTGTGGCACTGGTCACTGTTCTCAACTCTTATGGGCACGAAACTTCTGGATGGCTGCAGTTGTACAAAATTGATCAAGATATCAACGAGAGGTATAAAGAAATCAAGGCTAGAAATGAGAGGCCTAAGGCCCACACATATGCAAAATATATGAAGTTGACTCCTACCAATCAAACAAGGCTGAAGTCAACCTTTGACATTAAATAGGGGAAGCTGCAGATAACCTTTATGAAGCCTACATCCCAGCAACCAAAGACAACATTAGATTTCAAAAAGGTAGATTTTGAAGTGTTAGTAAGGGATATTCATCCCATAGACTAGATTGAGCTACACAAACAGGCTAGAGAGATGATATGCTCCACCCTGACAAGTAAAGCGATAGCTGCCCATTAGCTACAGAACTCCCTGAACAACATCTCAGCACAATTCCAGTTGGAGAAGGCCTCCTCACAGGCCAAGGACACAAGGATCAAGTCCTTAGAGGACTTAGTAATTGAATTGGGACACGATCCCAAGGATATAAAAGCTACAAAACAACTTATCAAAAAGAATAACGATGACATAGTTGCATTGAAGAAACAGCTAAAAATACCTTAGCTATAGCATCCACAAACACTAGAAGTCCTAGAAGCCCAACAGGGGCATGAAGAACTAATGGACTTGGTCTTGAAATTGAATGACCAACTTAAAGAAACTGAAAAGGAATTGGATGCTTTGATCCAATTAAAACAGGTAGATGTGGCCACCTCTTCAACAAATGTTATCCCCACAGTCTCCACAGCAGTGCCATCCACACTAGCAACATCTTTGGCACCTACAGCTCCACTTGCAACAACCTTGCCAGCAACAACAGAGTCTACATCAGCAGCAGGTGCATCAGGAGAGAAAGTAGCAGAACTTGTCAAAGCCATGGAAGAGATGTCTATCTAGGCTACTAAAATGAACAAGTTAAGAGAAAAGGTTACAAGTTTGGAAACAGACTGCAAAATTACCCAACTGAAGCAGAAAGAAGAAACACAAAGGGCCCAGAGAATGGGTGAGAGAATCAAAATCCTAGAAAAGAATTTAACACTGGATGGCTGGCAAGCAAGTACCAGACTCCCACCTCCAGGATGCACTATTATGCTACATGGGGCACCTTTGTGTTCCTTCAAGCGAGCATGCCAAGCTGATTTGGGAGGTACAAGACAGTTGAGCCATAAGACATTTTGGTTTGGACGAAACAGTGGCAGTACTACAAAAGTATTTTTATTGGCCAAACCTCTGAAAAGATGGTGGAAAATATATTAGATCTTGCACTAATTGTGCCATCGCCAAGCCAACCATTAAGAAGCAAGGCCTATACACTCCTTTGCCTACTCTTACCTAGCCCCTTGGGAATCCATCTCCATGGATTATATGGCTGGCCTTCCTTCTACCAAGCATGGTAATCACTGTATTTGTGGCCATTGATAGATTTTCTAAGATAGCTATATTGATTGTTTGCAAGAAGAGTATCACAGCAGAAGATACCGCCAAACTCTTCTCCAAACAAGTATGGGTACATTTTGGGATCCCGCAGACCATTGTATCAGATCAGGACACAGGTTCATGAGCGCATCCTGGTCGTTGCTGAACACCAAGCTCTCCAAGTCAACTATATTCCACCCCAAACTAATGGTCAAACAAAGGTTGTCAACAAGATGACAGTGCACACACTACACATGTACAACTTCAAGCATCCACGGACATGGGATGAGAGTCTTCCCTATGTGCAACACAGCTCTAATAGAGATCTCCATAGCTCGACTAGCCACAACCCCTTTCAAGTGAACCTAGGATTTCAACCATTGTGCCCAATTGATGTTGTCATGCCTCTTGCGACTACACAAGTAGAATTTGCACATGTATAGTCAGAAACTAATAAAGCCACCAGGTTTATTGAATGCATCCAGCGCATCTGCCAGCGGGTTCGTGATATCCTGGATAAAGCCAATGCCATGTATAAACAATGTCATGATCAACACCAGATGCCACATAAGTTTCAAGTGGGTGACATGGTGTGGTTGCATCTACAAAAGGAACACCTTGCTAGAGCCCATCGAAAGCTTCGACCACTTGGATGACAATGGGTGACAATGCTGTCGAGATAAGTATCCCTCCATTCCTTGGTCTGGAACCGTGTTCAATGTGGAGTGCCTTCGGCCATCCTTTCCACCATTGTTGGACACATCAGAAATTACTAAGCAGCTGACACCAACAAAGCTCCATCCGGATTGCATCGAACATGCCACAATTGTTCGAATCAAGGACACAGATTAAAAACACTCATCAACAGGGGATCTAGCCATATCGGGTTCTCAAAGTTGGCCAACTCTTGCACCAAGGCAAGTGGCTCACCAAGGGCCAAATTTAACAAAAGTTTCCCCATCTCATGGAGGCACTCGGCGCAATGGTGACCATTGTTTCCTAAGGGGGGAGGACTAATTTAGGTGGATATTATTGGCCACCCACCTATTCCACTTGGACCCCCACAACACTATTTCTATTCAGTTTCCTATTTTCCAACAAAGTTTCCTATTTTGGTAGTTTTCTATTTTGGCAGCTTTCCGGGTCCTAAACTTTCAGAGTCGTTTTGAGGCCCTAAACGATGTTTTTTGGGGAAATGGAGAAATGTTTTTAGTTGAAGGTCGTTGTGCTCGGATAGACCTTTCTAATGGGCTATCATTCATACCAAATGAAGATCGTACGCCAAAGTTATGACCCTAGGAAGTTGATGTTCCAACTAACCCCAGAGGGGCCCACAAGCTTTTGATGCTTCATCTCCTAGGGTTAAGTTTCTGGATGTTTAAGGTTTTCCATTGTTTCTTGATGATAAAATGGCCTGAGAGCCTCATTGTAACTCAGTTTAGAAGGCATGTAGTCGTCACATCTCTTCTAAGAAATAAGTTACCATTGCCCGAACTGATTTGTTTCTTTTCTACATGTAAACAGTTTCACCAATTGCTTTAAATAATTGAAGTTTTGTTTCGTTGTATCTCTGTGTTTTTGTTTAAATTTGTATTTCATTTCGTTCCTTCATAAATCCGAATCAATCACATTCTTACCTCTCATACAATAAGGTGTAACAAGTACTAGCGAAAGTGCCTTTGTAAGAGATGTTTTCCTTGGGGTTCCTTTTCTTCTTTCATTCTATTCTCACCAAACACATGATGCTTTCCTTGGGCCATTTAGAATTGCTCTACTTGCTCTATATCAAGGCACTATCTTTTGTAAACTCTAATACTCATTTTATAAGAGTGGAAGAGTCCCATTGGGTTGGTCAATCATTATTTCCCTCAAATTCTATAATATTCCAATCCATTCCTTTTAGGTGAATGTGAGCAAGAACACCATTTAGTGAGAGCCTAAGGTCACCCCACCGTATTCATGTGATTCCACACCTAAACATGGTGAGCGAAGGTGCTTTGGAAGTGATCTTACATGCCCTAGAGTGGTGTATAGACTTGGTCAGATTGTCTACATGTAGTAGATTCATTGTGCATTACATAAAATCCGCATAATTGTTGCCTAATAAATTACTGACATAACTTCGACATTGATGTCTTGAGTTTGATGTTCAATTATTCTTGTTACTAGAAAAGTTTTTGTTGTTCAATATATTCTATTGCCACATAATATATGATAAATATTTTGATAAATATCATTTTATGTCATCTGCATATTATCGATTGTCACAATTAGCATGATTATAATGCATACTCCCTATTATTAGCTATATATACATTAATTAATATTGGTTATATAGCCACTTTATAAGGTTATGTAAGTTAAATTATATAATTTAATATATAAACTTCCAAAATCTTAGTAAAACAATCTATAGCATTCAACAATACAACATAGAGCTCATTTGCAATTTCCAACAAAACTTTCCCTTCTCTTTCAAAGCAATAAGCTCCAGTGATTATTATTATGCTTGTTACTGCTACTAGGATTCTATTTATATTATTCGTGATTTGTTGATTTTTAATGTACCTTTGTACAAGTGGTTTCCCATGGGTTAGTCTCTACCTAGGGAAAAGTTTCCAAAATAATTATTTTCCTAAGTGAGACTTTATAAAGTGAAAGTGACTTTATAAGTGGTAAAGTCAATGTTAAATTATAAAGTGAAACGTGACTTTAGACATAAAGTACAATGTGGGTACTTTATTTAATGAATGAGTTAAAAAATAGAAAGTGAGAATTAAATGCACATTTATTCTCAACCCTTGATCTAAATGAATCTGAGCCATTAGATCTTAGGGTTGCCCAAAAGTCATTTATGGAAACAAAAGGGGGAAAACAAAAGAGAAACGACATTCATTCTTCATAAGCAAATTGGAGAAAGGAAGTTGAGAGCTAAAGAAAAGTTCTGAAGGAGAAATTTGTTGCAGCAAGCTAAAGGAGTGATTTTTGGGCAAAGTTGGGCATGGAAATCAAGGTTTAGAAGATAGCAGAAGGTACAGTACAAACAACATTGAATGTTGTGAGCTGCACGCTGTTTGAGAAAAGCTTTTGAAAAAAAACCATACAGTGGTACGGAAATCCATACACTCTGTACAGGACAGTCTGTACAGTCGTATCCGTACAGTACATATTTTCAGCTTCAAGTGGGCATGAAAATCAAGGCAAAGTGGCCACAGTTTTCAAGGAGTTTTGGGCTGAAGAGATAAGTTGTATTTTGTTGTTTTGTTTTGTCTGCAAATGTATTTTTCCTGAACTTGAAAGATAAATAAATTTGAAGAGCTCTCTAACAGGTGTTCCCCGGAGAATATTGAAGGGGTTTTGCCTAGGTGTAAGTTGACCAAAAATCTGTGTATTTTTATGTGTGTTGTTGGTCTGGTTATGTCCATATTTATTTTCAGCATGTGTTGACAGTGCCATATGTTTTAATCTGAAAATTTCATTTCCCGAATTCTATATGTTGAATGTATGCTTATGGGAAAGTGCATTTAACTAAATAGGTGTGATAAGGTGCAATTAAAACCGGGTTGGGATTAATGGAAACTTTTTTTAGTCATCAAATTTCAACATGGTATCAAAGCTAAAAGCTGAAAATTTCAATTCGAACAACAACAGTAGTTAGGGCCAGCAAACAGTGGTTTGGACAACAAACTTAATTTTTGGACAGCAAACTGATATTTTGGGACAGCAAGGTGAAATTTCACACAAACTGAACTTTTGGGACAGCAAGATGTGTTGGAAAGTTCATTTCCCCATTTTCTTGGTTTTGTAAATTTTGGACAGCAATCATGACCATGTTCTTAAGGATAGAGGACAGACTGGATGGGATATCCAACTATGTCGTTTGGAAGGACAGAATTCAGTCAGTGTTTGAGGAGGCAACTGTTTGGGACATAGTGTGGCAAGTGGTTGTACCTCCTACTGCTGCAGACAGTGTTCCACGGGGACGCGTCCTCCCTGGGGGTCAAGTTTCCTAGCTCCCCCGCACTCCGAGGACTTGAGGACGAGAGGGAGTTGTTTCCCCACGCTCCCAAAAAACAGGGTACGCAGGGGGACTTTCCAGGGGGTCGTTTCCTCCCGTTGAGGGGTCGTTTCCAAAAATGGGGGTTGTGGACGGTCAAGGGGGGTCGAGGGGGTCATGGGGGGTCCTTTCCCTTTGCCCAAATTCGATTTTTTTAATCATTTTTTTAATCATATTAAATAAAGAAAAAAAAAAAAATTATATGTGGGCCAAGGGTTTAAGTCACTTCATTCCAAAAAAATTTGTTGCCTGACGCCCTCACTCCATCTACTAGACGTCGCCGATACCAACGCGTTGATGGACGTCACTGACACACATTGAAGTTTGACCACTGAACTCCATTGTTGGACGGCCATCACTCCATTGTTGGACGACCATCACTCCACTATAGCCTATTGGACGTCATCACAGAAGTGGATGTTGGTCATTGCGGCACACACCGTCGTTGTTGCATCATGTTGTTGCACACACCGTCGCTGTTGCCTCAGACTCCAACACCGCCACGACTTGGAACTCACTCAAGTACTACACCACCGCAGCGCCCATCGACAATCAAGTTGTAACTACTAAGTTACTAAGTACCCTGTTTTTTTTCCATTTTTTTCTATAAATCGTAATTTTTTTAAATTTTTCTCAGTTTTGTGTTTATTATGTACCTGTAGGCTGTGTTTTTTTTTTTTTTTTTTCTCAAATTTTTTTTAAACTTGACTATGATTTTTTTTTAAAGTTGAAACTTGACTGTGTTTTTTTCATTTTTTTTGTAAATTTTAATTTTTTTTATTTTTTAGTGTTGACTATGTATTAATTTAATTTTTTTCATGTAAATTTAAGAAGAATAAAGAAACAAAAAAAAAAAAATCAGTGTTCAATGTGTGTGTTGTTAGTATTAGTTAGCCCGTGTAATGTTTTTAAATTTTTTTATTCACTACAAGTTGACCCCTACATTTGTCATTCAACTTACAACTATGAGTCAGAGTCAGACTTCTTCTGGGAACAGTGGGAACAGTGATAATGGCTACAGTGATAATGAACCACAAGATGCATAAGAAGAAATTGAAAGCAGTGACAGGGGGGCAAGAAACGAGAATAGGCATGGGTGTAGATTCTGGAGGCCCACCAAGAGAGCTGGAAAAATTTGCAAAGGGGATATTTAATCCTCTAAAACCACTCCTAATCTATGAAACGAGACTGCCGAAAAATAATCCAAAAGTTGGTGGTGGCTCACGTGATTGGGTCTGCAATATTTGTGGGCATCACTTTGTTGGCAACTATACCAAGGTGAAGCAACACATTTTGGCTATTACAGGTAAAGGAATCAATATTTGTCCCCCAAGGAATCTGAATTCAGCTCAAAGAAAGCAACTTTGGAGGCTAGAAAAGGCAGCCACTGGAAAAGGATTGTTTTCTAGCATACGTGTTGATCTATCCACAAATACTCCTCCATCCAGTGCTTCATCAAAAAAGACAAAGGTTTCTACTGGTGCATCTCGTTCTTGTGCAATGGGTGGTACAATGTCTGGGATGTACAATTTTCTAGATCGAGATGACACAGATGATGCAGTTGGCAAATTTCTTTTTGGCAATGGGATTCCCTTCCATGTTGTTCGTTCTCCTTATTACAAGGAAATGGTCCAAGCAATTGCAAGAATAGGGCCTTCATATGTACCACCCAGAGAACATAAGCTACGAACAACTTTAGATAGACAAGTGTCCAAAATTAATGTGCAAAAAGAGAGAATGAGAGAAACATGGTTGAGGTTTGGTTGCTCTATTGTTATGGATGGATGGACTGACATCCGAAAACACCCATTAATCAACATCATAGTGACATCTTCGGAAGGTCCATTCATTTTTAAAGCTATTGACTGTTCTGGAAAGCGCAAGGATGCATCTTTCCAATTTAAGCTTCTTCAAGAAGCTATAGAGGATGTTGGGCCTGATAGTGTGGTGTAGGTTGTGATAGATGCAGCAGCAGTTTGTAGATCAGCTGGGTTATTGAATCAAGACAGGTATCAACATATTTTTTGGACTCCTTGTTGTGTGCATGCACTTAATAATGCACTGAAGGCCATTGGCAAGACTCAGTGAATATCAGACATGGTGACAGCTGCGAGAGATGTGCAGATGTTTATCTGCAACCACCACACCTCCTTGGCTATGTATAGGGCTCACAGGAGGAAGAAATTCCTCAAGCCCACTGATACTAGATATGCTAGCTATTTTCTCTTATTGGAGAGGATGCTAGAGATACAAGCACCTCTACAATCCTTGGTTGTGAGATCAAAGTGGGGAAGGTGGTCAGAATCAAAGAAGGACACGAGGAAAAAGTTCAGGTTTCAGGTGTTGGACAATGATTGGTGGGCAGATTATTCTTATTTGGTGTCATTCTTGGGCCCTATTGTGGAGGTCATTCGTTACACTGATTCAGATGCTCCTAGTCTTGGAGAAATCTATGAGACCTTTGATAGCATGTTGGGTCATGTGAAGGTAGCCATTTAGCAGAGGGAGCCCTCATTAGAGTTCTATACATCCTAGATTCGATGCATCATTCAGCGTAGGTGGGATCGCATGAACACACCTTTGCACATGGCAACATATGCATTAAACCCAAAATCGTATGTTGAGAGACCTAGGAGGGTGCCTCCTATTGATGATCCTGAGGTAAAGAATGGCTTCCTAGATGCAATTGCAAAGATGTAAAATGAGGAGGAGGGGGCAAGATTTCAAAGACAGTTTGTTTAGTTTGCATCCCTTAGTGGCCCCTTCAACACATGTGGTGCTCAGGCAAATCGCATAGATCTAGCCCAAGATGACCTGATTGGTTAGTGGAGGATGCATGGGGATGGTGCCCCAGAGCTCAAAGATCTAGCCATGTGTTTTTTGTCTCAAATTGCTAGTTCCTCTACAACAGAGAGGAATTGGTCCACATATAGCTTCATCCACTCTATCAAGAGGAACAAGCTTACCTCTAAAAGAGCGGAGAAGTTAGTTGTTGTGCACAATGCCCAACGTCTTGAGCATAGGAAGACACCTGAGTATTTGAAGGGACCAGCAACCCGATGGGATGTTGACCTAGAGGATGATGCACAGGTATATATGGAGGAGAGACTTGATGAGAGACAGATGGGGTTGGTTGGTGTGCCACTCAGCATGTATCAGAATGCTAGCGATTCAGATTCAGATGGTGATATGGTTGATCCTGATTTATTCATGCAGCGAATGGATGCACAGACTAGTGGGGCATTACCTTGAGGCTTGAGCAAAAATATGGTTGTTTATCTTTTGAAATGTTGATGTTCTTATGTTATTCCGACTCTATAAATTTTTTACTCTTGATGTATCAGACTTGAATTTTATAATTCTATAAAATTTTGACTCTTGTTGTATCAGACTTGACTTTTATAATTTTATGTCAATATTCAGTATTCAATGTTCATAGTAGGAGGTGAAACATCAATATGGTTTAATAAATTAATCATAATGTATGATTATAAATTAGAATTTTAAATTTATATGATAATGATATTCATATCAATGATCATGCTTTGCAGCTTTTAAGTTTTCGTTTTAAATTTGTTTCAATGATATGATTCATTGATTTATAAATTATATTTTATATTTATAAGTTTTTAAGACCCTGATGTCCCCCCATGTTTCCTAAAAATTGGTGGGGAGCTTTTGCATAGGCCGCTCCCGCGTATCCTCGCTCCCTCGCCTCCTTGTCCTGGAACCTTGGTGGAACATTGGCTGCAGATGAACTTGTTGAATTCACAAAAAATAATGCAAAGGCAAAAAAAAGGATTTTGATGGACAGTCTGAAGGATCATGTGGTCCCTCAGGTGAAAGGAAACACATATGCATATTAGATGTGGACAGCTCTAACCACTCTCTATTAGAGTACCAATGAGAGAAAGAAGATAGCACTTAAAGAACAATTCATGAACATCAGGATGACAAAGGCTGAAAGTGTAGTTCATTATCTTGGGAGGGTCAAACAGGTACGTGATGATTTGACTGCTATTGGTGAGACAGTTGCACCCACAGAGTTAGTCTGGATAGCTATAGCGGGACTTCCTAAGTCTTGGGAGGTCTTTGGAGATGTTGTTACCTCTATGAAGAATCTTCCCAATTGGGACAAATTCTAGGATGATTGTCTGCAACATGGGATACGGAAGACTGGCAGTGGTGGGGTAAAGATAGTTGATGAGGAGGATGTAGCCTTGACAACTAGGGGGAAGAACAAAGGCAAGGCCAAGAAAGGGGCCTCATCAGATGGGGCTACGAGAAAGGAGAAGAAGAAGAAGAAAGATATTGATATGTCCAAAGTAAAATGTTGGGCATGTCAGAAGATGGGACACTATGCTGCTACGTGTCCTGAGAGGAAGAACAAGGGGAAGAAGTGTAATGCAGCTTCAACAGAGGTGGAGCAATTTGCTTCACAATTTTGCCAGGACTTTGCATTTTATTACTTCTACATCTAGTAGGAGCACATCATCCGATGTGTGGTACATAGACAGCGGGGTTTCGCACGGGAGTTCTTTTCAGAGCTTGCAGAGAGGGCACTTGATATTGAGATTATATTAGGAGATGACTGCACTGTGAGAGTTGTTGGCGTGGGGACTATGACCTTTGAGACGGAGCCTTTGCCTCCTTTGAAGGTCATGCATTTTTTGTATGTTTCGAGGATGAAGAAGAACTTGATTTCAGTGTCTGTTATGGAGGAGAAGGGGTTTGACGTCATTTTCTCAGGAAGGCAGGTATTGATGCATCCCAAGGGAGCTTCCATCACTTCAGCCAAAGTGATTGGAGTCTGCTTTGGGAAACTATACAGGTTCAATTTTCAGTCGGCAGGGGCATTGGTGAGTAGCACATCTGGTAGCACTCACACTAGTACCACCAGCAGTAGAGACTTGTACGAGTTATGGCACTGGAGGATGAGGCATATGCATCATGGCACTTTGAGAGTACGGAGGGAGATCACTACTGGAGTTCCTGATTTCAGTGTCGAGCATTATGTGGTCTACAGAGGGTGTGCTTTGGGCAAGTACACCAAGTTACCATTCCCAACGAGCGACAACAGAGCTACAAGTATACTAGACTTGATTCATGCTGATGTTAGTGGTCGTATGTCTCATGTCTCTTTGGGTGGTTATGAGTACTATGTTATATTCAATGATGACTAAGGAGCAGAGGACAAAGCTGGAACCCATGGCAGAGAAGGGTACCTTTATGGGTTACAGCGAGACTTCGAAGGCCTATCGGATCTTCATTCCTTCTAAACAAAGAGTAGTGATTAGGAAGGCTGTGAAGTTCAAGGAGGAGAGGGCCTATCGGAGATCACGGGAGTATGATGAGAGAGAGTAATAGAGTTCTCCTCAGTAAGGAGATCAAGTACAGGGAGCAGGACCTCAAGGTTCTGGATCAACTAGTACAGGGGGTACTTTAGTGTCAGTGACATCTGGGGCACCAGTGGCGAGTTCACATAGCACTTCTTTAGGGAATCCACTAGTACAAAGTTTACATGGCACTTCAGCTGACACAGGCACAGGTGCCAGTACAGGTTCTTCGAGGACAGGGGCTGGTACAAACACACCAAGGTTAATTGGCAAACCTTCAGGTTCACCAGACTGGGGGGCAGAGGATGAGGTTCCCTATGGGGAAGCTTCTTCGGGGAAGAGGATGCCCAAGTGGCTTCAAGACACCTAGAAGGAAGCGGAGTCTGTTGGTTCTCCAAAGAGGGTGAACAAGGAGAGTGTGCCACCTAAGCAGTTTTGCAATTATGTAGCCAAGGCTACCAACATTATTGACTTTAAAACTACTAGCTATGAGGAGGCTGCCAGCCAGGAGGTATGGAGAGAGGCTATGGTGGAGGAGTATGCCTCTATCATTAAGAACAATGTATGGGAAGTGGTGCCTAGGCCTAAGGGCAAGTCAGTTGTGACTTCCAAGTGGCTCTACAAGATCAAGCATGTTGTGGATGGCAGCATTGAGAAGTTCAAGGCGAGATTTGTGGCTTGAGGGTTATCACAGATATAGGGAGTTGACTATGATGAAACCTTCGCTCCCGTAGCTCGGTACACTTCTATCGGGTCCCTTATTTCTATTGCTACATAAATGGGCTAGCAGATCCATCAGATGGATGTGAAGATTGCATTTTTGAACGGAGTTATAGAGGAGGAGGTGTATGTTGAGCAGCCACAGGGCTTTGAGGTACTTGGGTGGGAGACCAATGTATGTCGGTTGAGACGAGCACTCTACAGACTTAAGTAAGCTCCGAGAGCTTGGTATTCGAGGATTGATACTTACTTGCAATAGATGGGTTTCACGAAGAGTGATGCAGATCCGAACCTATACTACATTGTTGTAGGGGATGATCTGCTCATTCTTGTGTTGTATGTCAATGACTTGTTCATTACTAGGGCAGAGACAGTGATTAGTGGTTGCAAGGAGGATCTTGCTATGGAGTTCGAGATGAAGGACATTGGCCTAATGCATTACTTTTTGGGGCTTGAGGTGCGGCAGGAGGAGGAGCATATCTTTCTGGGGCAGGGGCAGTATGTTGTGGATGTGTTGAGTAGACTTCACATGGCAGACTGTAGACCCACGTCTACACCTATGATCACCAACTGGAAGAAGCTTCATGCATCAAAATCTAGTTTGGTGGATCCCACATTGTATAGGCAACGTATTGGTTCCTTGATGTACCTGGTCAACACTAGGCTAGATATATGCTTTGCAGTGAACACACTTAGCCAGTTCATGGTTGAGCCCAGGAAGGTGCACTGGGTCATTGCAAAGCACATTCTTCACTACGTGTAGAGGATTGTTGATTATGGTCTAGACTATAGGTAAGGAGATAGAGTGAGGTTGGCAGGTTACACAGATTTAGATTGGGCAGGTTGTGCTTCTGACAGGAAAAGCACTTCAGGGTGTTGCTTTGGATTGGGTTCGGCAGTTGTGTCGTGGTTCAATTGAAAGCAAAATTTAGTTGCTTTGAGCTCTTCTAAGGCTGAGTATATGGCTTCTAGCCAGGCTAGTTGTGAGGCCATTTGGCTTCGCAAGATGTTGCATGGTCTATTTGATCAGGAGTTGAGACCGACGGTTATTCACTGTGATAATCAGAGTTGCATTAAACTCACGAAGAATCCAATGTTTCATGACAGGTCAAAACACATTGACATCAGATATCATTTCATCAGGGACTATGTTCAAAAGGGGCCAATGAAGCTGGAGTATATATCAACAGATGAGTAGGTGGCCAATGTTCTCACGAAGTCCTTGCCAACAGGAAAGCATGTCCATTTCAGGGACAAAATGGGTGTGGTGAGAAACACTTTCCTCAGTAAGAGGGAGTGTTGATTTTTAATGTACCTTGGACAAGTGGTTTCCCATGGGTTAGTCTCTACCTGGGAAAAAGTGTCCAAAAAAATTATTTTCCTAAGTGTGACCATATAAAGTGAAAGCAACTTTATAAGTGGTAAAGTTAATGTTAAATTATAAAGTGAAAAGGGACTTTATACATAAAGTACAATGTGAGTACTTTACTTATTGGGTGAGTTAAAAAATAGAAAGTGAGAATTAAATGCACATTTATTCTCATCCCTTGATTTAAATGAATTTGATCCATTATATCTTAAGATGACCAAAAGTCATTTAGGGAAACAAAAGGGGGAAAAGAAAAGATAGACTGCATTCATTCTTCGTGAGCAGATTGGAGAAAGGCGGCTGAGAGACGGAGAAAAGTTCTGAAGGAGAAATTTGTTACAGCAAGCTGAAGGAGTGATTTCTGGGCAAAGTTAGGCATGGATATCAAGGTTGAAAAGACCACAGAAGATACAGTGCGAACAACAATGAATATTGTGAATTGCATGTCGTTCGAGAGAAGTTTTTGAAAAAAAAAAAATTGTACAGTCCGTACAGTCGTATCCGTACAATAAATATTTTCAACTTCAAATGGGCACGAAAATAGAGGCAAAGTGGGCATGGTTTTCAAGGAGTTTTTGGCTGAAGAGATAAGTTGTATTTTGCTGTTTTGTTTTGTCTGCAAATGTATTGTTCCTGAACTTGAAAGATAAATAAATTTGAAGAGCTCTCTAACAGGGTTTCCCCGGAGAAGATTGAAGGGGTTTTGCCTGGGTCTAAGTTGACCAAAAATCTGTGTGTATTTTTATGTGTGTTGCTGGTCTGGTTATATCCATATTTATTTTCAGCTTGTGTTGACAGTCTCATGTGTTTTAATCTGAAAATTTCATTTCCAGAATTCTATATGTTGAATGTATGTTTATGGGAAAGGCCATTTAACTGAATGGGAGTGATAAGGTGAAATTAAAATCCGGTTGGAATTGTTGGAAACTTTTTTTATTCATCAAATTTCAACATGATTATGGTCAGTTAAGAAGGAATCCATGAAATCCAAGGGCTCCACAACTGAACCAATGACTATTCGGTGATTGTTTCTTTCATAGTTTTGGAATGTCAATTGGCCTCCATCAAGACATGATGTGTTGCTTAGCTTCAGCTAATTAGCACAAAATTTTACCCTTTCCAGAATTAAATTATGTGATGAATCTGGGTTAAGAAATTTCCATGAAACATATAGGAAAAAGTATTGTTAGTATCACTAGCAAATCTCCCTCTCCATTCAGGCTGGTGATGTGTTGCTTACCTTCAGCTAATTAGCACAAAATTTTACCCTTTCGAGAATTAAATTATCTGATGAATCTGGGTTAAGAAATTTCCATGAAACATATAGGAAAACATATTGTTAGTATCACTAGCAAATCTCCCTCTCCATTCAGGCTGGTGCATGTCAACCTTTCGGGGGGGTCCCTATTTTTAGCAAGCATTGTTTTCACCTATAAATCTGCAATATATCATGCAGAAAACAATAGAGTAATGCTTGTTTGACCAACATGTTAGCTGCCAAACAAGTTTGAAAAAATATTAGTGTTTTAATAAGTGGAATGATCTCTAGCAATCAGCTTTTTATATAGAAAATAAAATAGGAAGAAAGTGTATCTAAATGGCAGATTTCACCAAATAAAATAGGTTAAAAACTTTTAACAAATTGCATAAGATACCATTGAGGCATCAAACAAACCTAGAGGAATTGAATAGATCATAACCAAGTTGTATTCTACAAAGGCCAAAAGTCTAGCTGCACCAAGATGAACATCGCAGAATTGATGACAAATATATTCAAACACAACAAAGTAGAAGCTAGAAGAGAGTCAAAAGAAAGAATATGGAGACAAGAGAGTAATGATGCTGCTTGTTGAAGACAATTCAAATTGTGGGCTTGGCCTCTAGCTATATTTATAAACATTTTCCCCTTCTAATTCCTCCAATTTACATAGGCAAAGTAGGAGGTTAAATTACCCAACAATGGCAATCAATGAGCACCTAAAAAAATGACCTAAAAAAATCATGTAGAGTTAACTCATCTCCCACTAAACTGAACTAGAGAAGAAAAGCTAAGTGAAGAGACACATGCTTGAGTTTAACTGAAGCATTTACGAATTGTCACAAGATAAAAATATCCTTGACAATAATTAGAACCAATTTGACTTGGGTAAAAGCATCTTTGGGTGAATTTTGCATTTTGAACATGGATAAAAATAATATTTGAATAAATTTTGGATGATTTGATTTGGCTAAAAATATCATGGTATAATTTTAGGGAATTCAATTTAGGTAAAAATATGAGTGAAAAGGAATGAGTGTAGCAGGGAGAAAACTACTACACATTAGGAGAGAGAAAAGAGGATGGAGGGAAAATAAATAAATTTCCATTATTGCTAAATCACACTTCCATCAACCAATTGCCTTGCCATATCACTGAGGACTACTCATCTATAAATCTTTCCAATTATCCATTCCATAAACTGCCATGTGTCAACTTTACATATTGCCACATGTCAAATTGTTATAAATAGACATGCCAAAAATAGCAATTCCCCTGACAAAAGAAAAAGTACAAAATGCCTACAACAAATATGAGGACCCTTCCATATATAGTATGTCTAAAAGTAGGGACTGCTAAAAATAAGAAAATTGTCTACATGTCCAAATATACCATTAATTCTAACATACGAGTCTGCAAACAAAACCTACTAAAAATAGTAAATGCCACGTCTGTCACCCGACCAAGCCCCACTAGAATCATGAGTTCATAAGCACTGAATATTAGTACCACCATACAATCCCCGGAACTCTGTCTCCTACAACATAGGGGACCTACTAAAAATAGTAACTTTCTCCAATATGTGCAAAAAAATCTCTGAATCATCATTGAACCCATCCTACAACTAGGCTTTGAACCTTCAACCTAATGAAATATCTGCTTTGCATATGTTTCTAAATCTCCAACCTAATGAAATATGTTGGTTGTTAACCCTCCAAGTTTGCAAGGGGAAAATTTTGTGGTTAACAATGGTGACTTAAGGGGACGGGATCCCCCTAAGGCATGTCGAGAACCTATTAGTCTTTGCAAATTGTATCCATAGACGACAACCTATAACCATTAATCTTATAGAGGTAAGCAACCACCTGGTGAGATGCCAATGAGAAAAACACCTCCTAGGAATGACGAAACCCACCAATGAGCAATGGGCCCCAAGGCACAACCACAACTTGCCAGTTGTGAAACATGTGTTGGAGTCGAGCAACTAGAAAGGATCATCCATTCAAGGCCCGATGACAATTGACCTTGTTGGATGTGAGGTGAATGCCAATGAGGCTAACGACCACCAAGGTGTTCAACTTCTAGATCACCCCCAGATAATGCGTCAGAGTCAAAGAGGGGTAACGTATTGAAGAAAAGGTGATAATGAACTCCTTTTCGCCAACATAAAGTGATCATTAGGAAGTATGAGAAATATGGCACCATGTCCCTAATGTTGGATGGAAGGGGGCCAGGGATAATTGACTTAAGATATTGACTCAATGTGAAAAGAGGAGACAAGACAATAATATGACTCGAGACTCATCCTACTGTCTCTTCAATACTCCCCACCTATCAAACACAATATCTGTAGCTGGATAGCTCGATCTTCCAAGGAACTCGACCTTACAAATACATTCTCTGTCTACCCATCGAGTTGCTTTTATAATCTCTTGTTGGTGAACCAACAACCATGATTAGATCCCCATCAACGGCTAAAATCATCCCAAACTCGATCTGTGTGACTTTCTACAGAACTTTCACCTTCTTCAATAAATTGTTGTTAATTAATCACTTTTCCTAAGTTAGACTTAGGAAATATTTAATTATCAATCAATTAACTTAATTGAGACATCTCTAGGTGATTTCTCCTGAAACCTTTTCTAGGTTTTGGAGATCTAGTGTTTTTTAGCCTCTCTGACCAATGTTGAGGCTAGGACACCTTTCTGATACTACAAAAACTAACAGCCATCAACCCGGTAGAGGAAATCATAGTGAGTCACAGCATTGTCTGCAGATTAACTACTAGAATCAATCATAGAGGTGTTGATTCAGTAGTGGGCAAGCCTGTTTGCTAATTATGTCACAACCTGTTAAGTCAGCCACAATTGTACACTAGCAGTCTGAAATCGGAGGCCTTCTATATTATGGTTTGTTCATTGAACCATTAAAAGTGGAACCAACCTTAGCAAATGAAATTCCTGAAAGGACTCACTGTGATTTGTCAACTGAATCTCTCATCTACAGAACCAAGAAGGAAATCCCTCATACTATCTGAATGTGCTCTGATAGGAAACTTTACAGGTTTTTGGCCAAGTCCAAAAGCTATGGAAACATCGGTGGCTGCACAATGATCCACTAATATCAAAGAACAGGTTCATTTTTGCTTCTCACCATGGTTATCTTATTTTTCTTTTTCTTAATAAAGAGGGGCAGGACTTGCTATTCACCTTTGGGCCATACTTTATGGGATCCAGGGAAATGTATCTAGCCCCATGGTCCCTAGAATTCAATCCAGAAGAAAAAATCAAAACCACCCTGCTATGGGTGAGATTGCCTCATCTCCCAATAATATTCTAGGATGATTGCACTCTCAGAAATATTAGAAACAGACAGGGCAGATTCATTGGCTGAGCAAAACCCAAAGGCAACCTGTATCCATGTGCAAGAATATGCATATAGGTAGACTTGGAGAAGCACCTCCTAGAGGCTATATTAACCATCAATATAGACAAATTGAGCCATCAATAACTGTAGATTATGAACAGATTCCATTTAAGTGCAATACCTGTCATGCTTATGGACATCTTGCCACAATTTGCCAAAAACCCAAGAGGAGCAACCTTCGCCAAAGCAGAAGACACCAGAAAAGCCCAAGTTCAAGAAGCTCTCAATCAAATGCAAGAATTTTCATCCATCCCTTGAAGATATTGTGACTAAAACACTAGCAGAAACGGAAGTAGATGACAAATACAAGGAAAACAACACTGAGGAGGAAAAAGAGGAGGAAAAAAAGGAGATAGAGAAAATAGAGGAAGAAGAGAAGGACAAAGAACCAGAGCCAGCAGCAAAGGTCCACATTAAACCTTCTTGTAAAAAGCACCAAATCCCTCCCATCCTCTCACAAAGGGATGAAAACAATTGGGATCAGAGCAATTATGAATCAGAAAAGCCAAAACCCTCAGAATTTCAGGAATTTCTGGAACCTACTTTAGGTAAGAAAGGAATTTAAACTACCAACACATCATGTTTTGCACTTTCCTTTGTAATCATTTTGTAAGAATTTATTCATGGAATTCAGGAATTTGGCAAAAAAGACCCTGCAGAAAAAACCATCATTTTTCTCCCCAGTTCTTGGAGGGGATAAAGGAAACTTCAGCATAAGGCACTCTGTATGTTGAATCAGCGTTGTCAGCTTTGCTACAACCCTTTCTGATAATAAATGTACCTAATTTCTGTTTTAAAAAATCAGCACCAATGGTTAACCAATCTGTTTGAGTGAAAAGAAGCCAAACATACCTGTGGCCAAACTGGTATAATAATTGGAGTGTGAAATGCAAGATGCCTGCGTCTTGATTCCTTGTGTTTGTCAAACAACCTGTTTAAGACACGAAACAGTTGTACCATTCGTTCATCACTCCTAGCACTAGGAGTTAATGAAGTCTGTACTAGAAAATGTCGTTGTGAACCATCAGAACCAACTATTGTCAATCGACGGAAGCTGCTACCATGCCTGCGCACTATAGGCAAATCGGCCCCAATTCTATCCAACTTCACTGTATGGTCAGGTGCAATCTCCTGCAAGATACCAATGAAAATAATTTAAAAGCCCCAACCATATTCTATGAATGCCATCCGCGCAAATGATTTGGCCAACATAAGGCTACTTTCAATAAGAACATTTTCACAAATTGTTATTTTCATCAAAGTAATTCAACTAAACCTTGTGAAACTGCAGGAATACAAAGCAACTTAAAGGATCCATTGGTATTCATCTGATCATATTCTTCATTGTTTGATTCAATAAATTCAAGTTAACTTCTAAAACCTTCCCTAGACCTGTACATGAAAATATTCTTCCTTGCATGTAAATGGGCAAATCAGAATGTATGCCTTTGTATTCCACAATAACTCAGGCACACAGTGCCAATAGTTGAATATGCACAAGAAGCTTCATACCTGATCTGCAAAATACTGTCCTGGAACTTCCACATCAACCACATGAAACTCACGCAGAGCCCTGCTTTCTTCTTCCAGTTTCAGGACAGCAGGAAATCTATCTTCCACATTGCTTTGCAGAACATTCTTCCAATGTTTCAAACGCTCAGTCAATTCAGATAGAGTAGCTGGAAATGTTGATGTACTTTCTGGATCAAGATCACATTCAAAGTCCCGTTTGTACTCATTCACAAACTCAACATGTTTGTTCACAGTATCTGCTGAAAAGCAAGCCCTACAAACACCTGAAAGCTCCTTTTTGAGAGACTGGGGAACCTCTGCTGTTGTGGCAGTAGGATATTTATAGCAGCGGTGCAACAATGCGTGCACAACAGCAAGAAGTCTCTCTTCGGGCAAAGGGACAAATCTTGAACCAATTTCAGTCAGAAAAACCTGGAAAACCATGTATGTCAGAGCCAAGTTAAGGTAATAAACAAAGCAGAGGGGTATACGAAGCAACCACTTATATGCAACAAGAATGTAAACCGCTGATACAAACAAACTCAAAAGCAAGCCAGGAGATGACCAGAAATATATAACACATGGTATAATATGGCACAGAACTGATGAGATAATAATAACATTTACAGCAAATAAAGACATTCCAAAGAGATATGTACATACAATTTGTTTCACATGCCAAGTTATAACAGATGTTTTGAGACCACAGACATGTGATAAGATATGCAATGTAATACATACACTATATAAAAATCTAGAAAGCTACAAATAGATGCATCTCCAACACGTTGACCCTTCTCGACAATATTGGAGGAGGGGATGCTCATGACTCTGCTGTGACCCAATAATTTAAGCTTCTATGATGGATCATTTTTTTGTGCAGTAATGAAATAAAACATAACTGCCCATTAGTTGTTGAACCAATCGCAAGGATGAAATAAAACATAACTGCTCATATTCAGTTTTCCTGATGATGCAGTTAGGATCGATTTCCAGGATGTATGACAGCCAGGTCACAAGAGAGGGATTACATCATCAGTGGGCCCAGAGGGTTTTCGGAGGAGTTTTATGGCATCCAACAGGGTTCACTCATTATATCTCATCATCACAATCAGTTCCGCACAGTTTGTTCTTGGTTCCGTAGCAATCCGATGATTCTTGTAAAGTGGGGTTATCATTAGAATAGTTTAATTAAGTGTCATTTGGGAGGATTGCATGGAGAAACATCCGGGTGTAATAGCTCGCTGGAACTGGAATGAAGAGATCTACAAGATCGGATGGTAAGAAGTGACCTCTAGTGGTTGGAGGAACTATGGTGGCCAATTAATCATTTCCCCGGATTAAAAGTAACTTTAATTAGTCACTTAATTAAATAAAAGAAGGGAAAAGTGCTTAATTACAGAAAATGGCCAGGAGGGAAAAAGTGACTTGAATAAAATAAAATAAAAAGTCACTTAAATTAAGAAAAGGAGAGAAGCTTCTAGAGTAAGAATAAAATAATAAAATGTACTACTTCTAGAAGGTCGGAGAGAGATTCATCAAGCCTTTAAAAGGAGACGCAAGTCATTTGGGGATATCTTGGATTTCAGTAATTTTTTGTGGAGAGGTGATGGGAACAGTTAGTTTTGATAGATATCGTAGCATCAAACAGGTGTTCTAGTCTCTAAGGTGTCAAAGAGGCTAAGGAACACAAGATCTCCAAAACCCAAAAAAGGTTTCGAGAGAAAACAATTAGAAACGCTTAATTAAATTAATTGATCAATAATTAAAAGGTTCCTATGTCTAACTTAGGAAGATTGATTAATTAATGGGTATTAATTGAGGAAATCGATTTTTCTCTAGAGACTTTTGAAAGAGTGACTTGATGGAGTCTAAGATGATCAGAGCCATCGATCATGATTAGATCTTGGTCATTGATGCTCCAGCGAAAGATTATAAGAGCAGGTCGAAGGGATTGGAGAAGACCCATCAAGTGAGCAAGGCAGTTCGAATTACCCAGTTCGTAGTATTCAGCTAGGTGTAGTTCAACCCAAGGGAGAGATAGTAGCAAGGGTTTGCAATACTGAGAATTTCCAGAGAAATTCTCAGGAAATCTTCTAGTGTTCCAAAGTCGAGAAAGGGAGGCAAAATTTATCTGCAAAAGAGGCCATACAAAGCAGTGCGAGTTGCCCAGATTGCTAGTGTGAGTTGCTGGAATCAACTTGTTTTAGTTGTAGAAGGCTGGATCAGGGTCTAGAAGGCAGAGTAAGTGGTTTCCAGTGCAAAAAGTGGCAGGACGGCTCACCTGGAGGCAATTTATAGGATATATGAATTTCCTTTAGCCAACAATGCGCATTTTAGGCAACCAGTGCGAATGTTGGGAAGGAGTGCGAGTAGGCCAAAGGAGGTCGAGTTGAATTAAAGAGGAGATCTTGGATTTCCAGTATATTTCCAGTTGATATAAAGATTTGGAGCTAAGCCCGAAAGGGCAAAAGTTGTAATTCTCTATTTTTGATGCATAAAAATAAAACCCTCATCTGCTGCACTGGTTTCCCCTTTGGGGTATTTCCAAGGACTATTGTCCAAAAACAACAGTGTCATTTTTATTGTGTGTCCGTTCCAGTTTTTATATTTCTGCAATGTTTTATTTGTGAAGAATTGTACTGTGAATTATTCATTATTTTCAATTAATAATTTAATAGAAGACAAATAAACTATTAAAGTTAGCAGAATAATTTCCAGTTGCTGCAGTTCAAGGAATTTTCACATGGTATCAGAGCAAAGAAGATCAAATCAAAGGCTCTAGGAAAAAGGAAGTTAGATCATGCAGTTTCAAAGGGAGATATGAAGCACAGAGAGCCATATCTCCACAGGCCAGCCAGACAATGCGAATTGTTGGCGACAGGAAAATCGATTTCTAGTTTAGGGTGAAGGAAAAGCTCGAGTTGCCTCAAGAGCAGTAACAGCAAGCAGTAGGATTTCCAGTAAGGGTTAGCAAATCAGTTGATTTCGCAGAGCAAATCTAGCATATTGATTTTGCAGCAAGGGTTTTGCAGTTGCAGATCAACGTAGGGAAGGAAGAGAAAAGCACACACAAAGGAAATTTCTAGTGTATGTCTCAAAGGGTTTTCAAGTTTCCAGTTTCAGGAAAGGAGGTCGTCATTCCCAGTGGCTAAGGCAATAGCAGGATTGTCAGTCCAGCCAGTGCATGCTTCAGGGTCAGCAATTTGTGTGCTAGTACTGAAGAAGGACATCCAGAAGGTAGAGTGAGTTGTCTAGAGGAGAAGTAGCAAGCAACACGAGTACCAAGAAGGACACCGGAGGCAAGTGCAGAACTAGATTTGTGCATTTCCAACTGGGAGTGCAAGTGCAAGAAGAAGGTCGACTTAGTCGCTGAAAAGGAGAAGGAGATTCTAGCATACATTTCTCCTGTTTCTGAGTTTTGCAGAGATGGCCATAACAGGTCTCAAGAGATCAGGACAAACTTGACAAAGCCTCTAATTTTGGCATCTGAAAGGCCATGATGCAATTCTTATTAGATGAGCACGAAATGAATAAATTTGTAACAAATGTAATGGTTGAGCCAGCAGATCCACAACAACGGGCAGCCTTCAAGAAAGAGATGGCCAAGACTAAGAGGATGGTCCTAGGTGGAGTTTGGGATCATATTGCAGATAAGAATACAGCAAAGGACATGTGGGATGGCGTTGTGAAGTTGTATGAAGATCCATGTGAGAATCGGAAAATGATTCTCAAGAAGAAGTCAAGGTCAGTCAGAATGCAGAAGGGCGAGGATGTTACATCTTACTTCACCAGCATTCGGGGAATCAGAGACGAATTTCCAACTGTAGGAGAGAAAACATCTGATAGTGAGTTGGTGCACACGACACTCAACAGGTTCTACAAGGAGTGGCGTACATTCGTCCTAATGATTTCTAAACGAGACACACTTCCAAGTTGGGAGTATGACTTCAATCAAGAGGAGCTAAGGCTCAACCTCGCATATGGTACTATAAGCAACAGTAGCAAGGGACCGAAAGTGGACAAGGAAAAAGAGAACGTAGCCCTTGCAAGTAAGGGAAAGGCAAAGATGGGTCCTAGTCAGGGACAAGACTCAAAGGCAGAGAAGAAGAAGAAGGACTTGTCAAAGGTCAAGTCCTTTGGATGTGGTGAGTTTGGTCACTACATCACCCAACGTCCAAAGAGGAAGAAGAACAAGAAGGGGTAGTAGACAGCATCTTTGGCAAAGATCGATGAGTTGACCTCCAAATTAGAGGAATTTTCATTGATAGCAGCAATACCTCCAAATGGAGGAGGAGCATGATACTTCATATTATCAATATGGGCAGGGTCCATGGAAGAGCAAAACGAAGTCTTGATCCAGTTTCTACATATGGATCAACACCTTCGCTACAGTGGCCCACAATAGTAAAGTAGCAGGAGGATCAAGATGTCAACAAGGCGCAGTCAGATCTTGAGGGATAGTACAAAGCTAGTTGTAGTGAGATACTTGAGAGGCAATTGCAAACCCAGCTAGGAATAGTCAAGTGCTCAATGCAGAAGCAGCAACGTAGGCGCACCAACAATGTGAGATCAGAAATTGATTCAACTACAGTTGATGGCATGTGAATCAGAGTATGTGTAGTAACATGGTAGACAATGTTTCCCAAATTGACTTCTTCAAAGTGATTTCTAGTGACAGGGAATCACATGAGGATGAGATGTGAAGAAAGGAGGTCTAACAAATGTCAGACACAAGCAGCGTGGATTAGTCTAGCTACAAATTGTTCATCAAGGAGAAGATTAGCAGCATGGAGTGCGGAGACACCTTCCTCCCTAAGGGGAAGTGTTAGTTTTTTAAGGATATGGTAGATCAACATGAGTTCGAGACTCAGAGGGAGTCTAGCTTCAGAGAGAGCATCCCCATGGAGGCTTGTTCTTCAGGTTCTACGCAGATCAATGCACATAGTTACAATGGTAGCAGAAGCGCAAAGGCAGTGCAAAAGCAACAATGTAGACACACGAACAATGTGAGATCAGAAATTGATTCAACTACAGTTGATGGCATGTGAAACAGAGTATGCATAGTAACATGGTAGACAATGTTTCCCAGATTGACTTCTTCAAAGTGATTTCTAGTGACAAGGAATCAGATGAGTGTGAGATGTGAAGAAAGGAGGTCTAACAAATGTCAGACACAAGCAGCATGGATCAGTCTAGCTACAAATTGCTCATCAAGGAGAAGATTAGCAAAATGGAGTGCGGAGACACCTTCCTCACTAAGAGGATGTTAGTTTTTTAAGGATATGGTAGATCAACATGAGTTCGAAACTCAGAGGGAGTCTAGCTTCAGAGAGAGCATCCCTATGGAGGCTTGGTCTTCAGGTTCTACGCATATCAGTGCACATAGTCACAGTGGTAGCAGAAGCGCAAAGGCAGTGCAGAAGCAGCAACGTAGGCACACCAACAATGTGAGATCAGAAATTGATTCAACTACAGTTGATGGCATGTGAACCAGAGTATGCGTAGTAATATGGTAGACAATGTTTCCCAGATTGACTTCTTCAAAGTGATTACTAGTGACAAGGAATCAGATGAGTGTGAGATGTGAAGAAAGGAGGTCTAACAAATGTCAGACACAAGCAGCTTGGATCAGTCTAGCTACAAATTGTTCATCAAGGAGAAGATTAGCAGCATGGAGTGCGGAGACACCTTCCTCACCAAGAGGAAGTGTTATTTTTTTAAGGATATGGTAGCATCAAACAAGTGTTCTAGTCTCTAAGGTGTCAGACAGGCTAAGGAACACAAGATCTCCAAAACCCAGAAAAAGTTTCGAGAGAAAACACTTAGAAACCCCTCAATTAAATTGATTGATCAATAATTAAAAGGTTCCTAAGTTTAACTTAGGAAAATTAATTAATTAATGGGTATTAATTGAGGAAATCGATTTTTCTCTAGAGGAAAAGTAACTTGACAAAGTCTAAGATGATTTGAGCCATCGATCATGATTAGAGCTTGGTTGTTAATGCTCCAACGAGACATTACAAGAGTAGGTCGAAGGGATTGGAGAAGACACATCAAGTGAGAAAGGCAGTTCAAATTACCAAATTCGCAGTATTCAGCAAGATGCAGTTCAAGCCAAGGGAGAGATAGTAGCAACGGTTTGCAGTAGTGAGAATTTCCAGAGAAATTCTCAGAAATCTTCCAATGTTACAGAGTTAGGAAAGGGAGGTTCAATTTATCTATAGAAGAGGTCGTACGAAGTAGTACAAGTTGCTAGAATCAGCTTGTTTCAGTTGCGGGAGGCCAGATCAGGGTTTATAAAGCAAAACGAGTGGTTTCCAGTGGCAAAAAGAGGCAGGATGGCTCACCTGGAGGCAATTTCTAGGTTGTAGGAATTTCCTTCAACCAACAGTACACATTTTAGGCAACTAGTGCGAGTGTCGAGAAGGAGTGCAAGCAGGCCAAAGGAGGCCATGTTGATTTGTAGAGGAGATCTTGGATCTCCAGTATATTTCCAATTGAGATAAATTACCAGAGCTGAGCCAGAAACGTCAGCAGTTGTAATTCTCTATTTTTTTTGCACAATAATAAAACCCTCAGCTGCTGCATTGGTTTTCCCTTAGGGACTTTTTCGAGGACTTTTGTCCAAAAAATAACGGTGTCTTTTTATTGTGTGTGTGCATCTATCTCAGTTCTAGCTTTTATATGTTTGCAACATTTTGTTTTTGAAGAATTACAGGATGAATTATTCACTATTTGTTGTTAATAATTTAATAGAAGACAAATAAACTGTTAAAGTTAGGAGAATAATTTTCAGTCGCTACAATTCAAGGAATTTTCACAAGAACCTAGTTCTCATCTTCAGTGAGCCCTAGGACGAAAACACTTGGGTTCTTATGTGAGTTGGACGAAACCCCAACCCATTATGGAGAAGATTTCATTCAAACATCTCACAGAGTTTCAACGACATTATTAGGTGATCAGATCTAGAACAGATCTAAAGATTAGAGTGAGAATCATCCAAATACTAAATTGGAGTTACATTTCCAGTTCAATTTTGAGGCTAGAGCATTGTTGTAACAGTACTTTTGGAAGGTCGTATTGTTATTATTCAACAATTTAGCTATCTGCTGGTATTTTGGCATTAAACGTCTTATTCCAATTAATAAAATAAGGTTGATAACTGTTGTTTGTGTTTTCTCTTGTTAAGTTTGGATAGTGCCATTATCTGTGTAAATTTTCTACAGAAACATTGCATTTTGTTAATATTCTCGGCAACCAATTTTATTGTAATATTTTTTGGGTGTTTTTGGCTAAATCAAGAAACTGAGATCTTACAACTTTTGGGAGGTATTTTAGTCTCAAAGTTAACCTCCATAAGACATATTATATATACAAGTATATATATCAAATAATTATAAAAGAGTTTAACCACTTGTAATGGCTTACCGATTGGATAAGATATGCGGGTGTACATGGCTTACTCTTGTTGAACAAACTTGTCTACATAAATCATTTCTTCCATGGCCTCCTAGTGAGGATTGCGGGTACAATGTGAAGAGGGCCAAGGCTATGGCAGCAGATGGAAATATTTGAAGAATGAAGAAAAAGTTTGTGGCAAGAGGATTCTCCCTAGAATGATTCGTGTTCAAGAGGGAGAAATTGTATTGATATCTAGAATCATGCCGATAGGGTTCCTAGTTCATAGAAAGCAAGCAAGTCGGCATGTTTTAAGGATGTCATTGTGTTGAAATCTCTGGAAAGTCATGTTGAAAAACTTAACTAGGTTCAGTATTCATAACAGTATTTGAGTCATAATGAAATGTATTTATCAAAAGAAAGAAAGAGATTTTTTTATTATTATTAATATGACTTATTAAAGCATGGATTTCATGCTTGGGTCATCATGTTTTAGGTCAAAGTTCCCATTGAGGACTTCTAGGATTTATTCAAAGTCATTAGAGTCATTGTCCATTTAAAGAGACCCTTCTTTAGCTTTTAAATCATGTAAAAAGAATTTTTATAGAGTCAAATAAGTCATTTGTCACCTCCACACCAAGTCGGCCTTAAGAAGATCAAGTTGGCCTCAAACAAAGTCCAGAAAAGGGTATATATACAGTGCAGTTTGATTCGTTTGATACATTCTCTCATAAGTTCGATATCCAGAAGAAGGCAGCGAAAAAGTGCAAAATTTCAAGAAGAGAAGAAGAATTACAGAACCATACAACCAAAATCGGGGTTTCCCATGTAGTGCCAATCCTGAAACCAGTAGCCAGTAAATGAGATCCCATGGGACTAGATACAAGACTAACCACCAAGTTGGACAAGGAGACAAGAGCACAAACCAAGCCAATTCTTTATGTCGAATCCCACCACTAAGCCATCCAGATGAGTCCATTATAAGTAAGAAAAAATACCCAATTATATAATGAAATTCGTGCCTTCGGGGTTATAAGGCCCACCTTCAAACATACGATCATACAGATGGGCAAGGGCACATAATGGTTGCCTCAAGTGGCAGAGAATGGTGGTATATCGAGTTGAAGACAAATGGAGAAGAAAAATTTATCATATAGGTGTCATCCACTAGTGGTGGCTAATGTTGATTTCTGGTAGCATCGGATGTGCTCTTAGCCTCAAAATTTGCAGGAAGGCTAGGATACATGTATTCCACAATACCCAGTAATCGTTTTGGGAAATTCCACCCAGAAACAGTTTTATTAAAATAATTAATTATTTTTATCGAGACCTAAGTCTAAATTTAGGAAATTAAAATAATTAAAGGGCATTAATCAAACTGAGGGTGAAACTTCTAGAAGAAGACGAGGATCAAGCCAAAATGGTCTGAGCCATTGATTAGCATCTAATCTGGGTTGTTGGTTCTCAACTGGAGGATTATAAGAGGAGGCTTGATGGGCATTTGGAAGACACATCGAGTAAGAGATCAAAGATCGAATTTCTCAGAGAGGGCAACGCAGCAGTTGCTAGAGAGAAGGTCGAAGTGATTTCTTGCAGTGAGGGGCGGGGATAATTTTCTGGTTGGAGGTTCCCGATCCGGGAATACATCATAGGGAAGGCAGAGAGAGATCCAAAAGAGGCAGCGCAGAGGCCACGCAGGAGCAGTGTAAGTTCACGCAAAAGCAACGCAGAGCTTAAGAGGAGATCTGTATTTTGTTGGAGAAGTCAAGTTCTGGAGCCAGACACTAGGGTGTGAGACTGGGAGGGCAAAAGTCATAGTTCAGAAGCAAAATGATCAACCAGAAGGAGTGACAAGGACCCCAGAAGTAGTGACGCAGAATAGCGCAATGATTGCGCAGAAACTGCATAGAGGCTTCTAGGACTAGCCATTCAGTGTTTGGATTAGTCTTGGATCGCCAATGATAGTGTGATGTATCTCTCACTAAGCTCTCTGTCAGTGAGATTCTTTGTATTGGATAGCCAGCAAGGCATCCAAAGTTTGTATTCAGAAATTACTGCTTAATAATACAAACTGTCAACTGTTGCACTTGTTTTCCCACATTGGGTTTTTCCAGGGACATTTGTCCAAAAATAACAGTGTCATGTGTTGTGTATTTCTTTCTTGCTCAGTTTCTTGTTTCTGCATTTAATTTAATTGATGAAGGTTGTAGTGTATTAGTTTTGGTATTTGTTGTAGGATGCAGTAAAAAAAAAATTAAGTAATTAACAAACAGAAGAAACTTAATCAGTTGTTGCAGTAGAAATATGGGTCTGCCAAATTTTCACACGGTATCAGAGCAGCAGGTGAAGGAAGAGAGCAGATCTGGAAGAGCCTACCACTGAAGAGGAGGAGGGTCGAAGTGTTACATAGGCAGTAAATCAAATCCCAAGAGGGATTGCACAGTCCAAGCTAGGAGGGTAAGATTTTCGTGGAAGATCTCTCTCTAAGTGAGTCGATAGAGAGGTAAAATCTATAGATTGAGATTTGTCAGTGGAAAGGGAGCAACATAGCATAAGCTTCAGTGCAAAGCAGTTTCTGGTGAGACGCCTTGAGGGAATTCTTCCTCAGAGGACGTCCAGCCAAGAACTCTGAATTCTCATTTGTTGAGCAGCAGCAGGGAACAACAGATCTACTAACTCCAGCAAGGAGTGCATAGGCTAGCCTAGTGTTGCGCAAAGGAGAGAGGAGGCAGTTCGACATTTCACTGGCAAAGATGGCAGCACATGGATTTCAAGATCAGGGTCGATTGGAGGGTGCTTCCAACTACATGATCTGGAAGGCAAGGATACTACTCGGCACGATCTCAAAACCTATGTCGACACTGTGGTAGTTGTATCCGCAAATCCAAAATTTCTCAAGAAGTACAAGGTCGAGAGGGTGAAGGCCAAGAGGTTGATCCTCAACAGAGTGAGGGATCATGTAGTGTGTCACATTTCCGACAAAGATACTACTCGACAAATGTGGGAAGCTTTGGCCACGCTATACGAAGGATCTTCGAAGCAGCGGAAGATGTACTTGGAGTAGAGGATGAAATCCATGTAGATGCAGAAGGGGGAACGCATTGATCCGCTCCTAATGAAGCTTCAGGAAATCCGAGGCTCGTTGGCA
Organism: Pinus tabuliformis; assembly: GCA_031772625.1. Classification (NCBI taxonomy): domain Eukaryota; kingdom Viridiplantae; phylum Streptophyta; class Pinopsida; order Pinales; family Pinaceae; genus Pinus; species Pinus tabuliformis. The sequence continues at coordinate 329,306,301 of CM062813.1, read as the reverse complement.
GTTGTGGGATCAACACCTCAGCCTACCAAGATGGTGAGGCTAGCCCTGAATTCTGTTTCAGAAGAATGGCAAGTATTTATCTAAAGCATCCTGGGCAAAGAGAGATTGTCAGATTAAGAAGGGATGTGGGCCACTCTTCAGCAGGAAGAGATGAGGAGAGACTTAGTCAAGTGCAAACTTGATAGTAGCAGCAGCAACAGTGGGACAAAGCCCAAGGAGGAGGAAGAAAATGTAGCCCTCGCATCTAAGGGGCAACAAGAGCAACGGAAGAAGAAGAAAGATGTTTCAAAGATCAAGGGCTTCCGCTGTGGTGAATTTGGTCACTACGTTATGTAGTGTCCTCTCAAGAAGAAGGACAAAGACGAGAAGCATGATCCGAACGCTGCAACCGCAAAGATCGAGGAGGAGGAGTTTTCCATGGTTACCCAAATACCTCCAGGGAAGAGGTGGGGTGATCTAGAACTGTAGTTTTAAAGAACTGCAGATGGGCAGGATCCTTGAGAAGTCCACCTCTCAAGTCAATACCTTGCTACAGGAGCCTAGATCAAAAGTAGCAGGATCGACCAGTGTCAGTTGATGCAATGGAGAGTCGGAGTGAAAGTTGCAGTGGCTAGGATCGCCAAAGACTGAGCAACACAGAGCAGAGTTGGCAGCAGTGCAGTTGGCATAGTACAAATTGAGTAGCAGCACAGAGGCTTCAAAGGGTCAGCGTAGAGACTAGCAACAATCAGAACTCCAGCAACAGATGCATCATGTTGAACACCTGTTCAGTAATTTTTTATGTTTTTCTATTGTTGATGCAGTAGCAGCAGCAGTTGGAGAAGGTTGCAGTGTAGATGTAGTATTGGCAGTGGCAGTGCCAGCAGCAGCACAAATGCAGAACTTATGAGGGTTGCAGTAGAGACGTAGTGTTGGAAGTGGCAAGGTCAGCAGTAGTACAGATGCAGCATTTGCGCAGTGGTTAATGGGCAGCGATGTCAAACATCAGCGATGCAGAGGGACATGTTACAGAGTTCGGGTGATGCTTCAGCGTTCAGCAGGTTGCATTATTAGAGCACATTCCTCGCTAAGAGGGAGTGTTGATTTCTAGTAGCATTGGAGGTGCTCTTAGCCTCAAAATTTGCAGGGAGACTAGGACACATGTATTCCACAATACCCAGAAATCGTTTTGGGAAATTCCAACCGGAAACAATTTTCTTAAAATAATTAATTGTTTTTAATGGAGGCCTAAGTCTAAACTTAGAAAAATAAAATAATTAAAGGGTATTAATCAAACTGGGGGTGAAACTTCTAGAAGAAGACGCGGATCAAGCCAAAATGATCTAAGCCATTGATTAGCATCTAATTTGGCTCGTTGGTTCTCAACTAGACAATTATAAGAGGAGGCTTGATGGCATTTGGAAGACACATTAAGTAGGAGATGAGAGATCGAATTTCTCAAAGAGGGAAGTGCAGCAGTTGCTAGAGAGAAGGTCAAAGTGATTTCCTACAGTGAGGGGCAGGGATAATTTTCCGGTTGGAGGTTCCTAATCCAGGATTACATCTCAGAGAAGGCAGAGGGAGATCCAGAAGAGGCAGCGCAGAGGCCACGCAAGAGCAACGTAAGCTAACACAAAAGCAACGCAGAGCCTAAGAGGAGATCAGTATTTTGCTGGAGAAGTCGAGTTCTGGAGCCAAAATTCGAGGTGTGAGACCAGGAGGGCAGAGGTCGAAGTTCCAGAAGCAAAACGATCTGCCAGATGGTGTAATGCAGGCCCCAAAAGCAATGACGCAGAACAGCACAGCGTTTGAGCAGAAACTGCGTAGAGGCTGCTAGGGACTAGCCATTCAGTGGCTGGATCATTCTTGGATCACCAATGATATTGTGAGGTATCTCTCACTAAGCTTTATGTCATTCAAATTCTCTGTATTCGATAGACAGCAAGGCATCCAAAGTTTGTATTCATAAATCACTGCTTAATAATACAAACCCTTAGTTGTTGCACCGATTTTCCTGCATTGGGCTTTTCCGAGGACATTTATCCAAAAATAACGGTGCCATGTGTTGTGTATTTCTTTCTTGCTCAGTTTCTTCTTTCCGCATTTAATTTAATTGGTGAAGGTTGCAGTGTATTAGTTTTGGTGTTTGTTGTAGGATGCAATAAATAATTTGTTCAGTAATTAACAAATAGAAGAAACTTAATCAGTTGTTGCAGTAGAAATATGGGTCTGCCAAATTTTCACAAGTAACACAACCAACATGTCATCCAATCAATACGAGAACACCTTCCCCTTTGTTTACTCATGCAACAGATCCAAAAGAAGAGATAGGATGAATTATATGTAGGATCACAAGCGCGGGAGGTGGTAAAATAAGAAACCCAAACATCACAAAAAGGAGAAATGTGCGATAGGAAGGACAAAAATTTGGAGAGTCGGATCATTTCCTACAACAGAGAATGGATGATTAGATAATTGAACTCATGAAATCTTTATCACGGTCTTCCCTAGTAGTGTCGGGCCTTGAGGTTGCTTTGAAGTCAATGCAAGAGGGAAAAGGAGGAGGGTGGCACAAAGGATGATGGTCAATAGGTTAATCTTGGCGATGATCATGCTCAAGAAGGGGAAAGGCTCATCATTATTAGCATAAAAAGGGTTGAGGAAAGTGTCCACATGTGACTCAACTATATCCCCAGGATCATGAGGAAAGATATGGCCCCTATTAATATCATCATCATTAGTATCGTAGATAGAGTCTGGTCAAAACGATGCCCCTTGATCTCCCACTTCCCTTCTTCAATATGCACGTAATCACTGATATCAACGCCCAAGGGGTTATCGAGGTCATCTCCCTGAAGGCCCTTAATGTCAAAGGCAACATCCTTAATAAAGATGGGGTCATCTTCCATTCTACTTTTGAGGGAACCCCCTTCTTCGCGATCCTCATCATGCTTAATGGAGGCTTCCTCAACCTAGACTATTAAGCTTTCATCAATACTTTCATCTTGGTGACCCAGGCCAAAGCCTCCCACTTGTTTTTTGTACAAATCTCCATGTATCTCTTGCACAGTGTTACACAAGTTGTTGACCTCCCATTGTCTTTCCAAGGTATCTTCATAAAGTTCTTCTGATGGATTATTCTTGTATTGGAGCTACATTTCACTTCATTTCTTCCCCGAATGCATAAACTGAGTAGCTAACTTTCATTTGTGCATTCTTTGACGAAATGCCTACAGTCTTCCTTATACTTGTCAAAATATATGTCGATGAGATCGAATTCATCTTCATCTCTTTGTTCATCATGGGAAGTGGCAATGTGAGGCATTTCTTTGGCCTTTGCATAACAAGTAATTGTGGACTCGCCAAGGAGAATTCAAAGATTGCCTAAACCGATGCTTGCTTCACCCTACAAACATTGACTTTGGAGTTGAATGAGGAACTAGGGCTTCGTTCCTCCAACAAAGTCGCCAATAGATATGTCAATATTGTCGTTAGGGAACAAGATTGACTGGGAACATTGATTAGATATCAAATATGGTGAAAGCAGCTAGAGATGTGCAGATATTCATTTACAATCACCATAACTCCTTAGACATCTATGTGAATTGTTGGAGGAAGGAATTCCTCAAGCCCACAAAGACTAGATATGCTATCAATTTTCTTCTATTAGAAAGGATAAATGATGTATAGGAACCATTGCAATAGATGGTTGAGACCAATGAATGGACTAGTTGGTCAGTGTCCAAGTAAAATGAGGGAAGCAGGTGAAGCTTCAAGTGTGGCATCAACAGATTGCAAATACTTGTTATCATTCATAAGACCTATATCAAAGGTCACCACTAATCAAATATGCAAACCCAAACGCTCAAGTCTTCGAGGAATTGATGAGGCCTTTGATAATATGTTGGTTTGAGTAAGAGTTATCCTTCATGCAAGGAAGCCCACATTAGAGTTCTTTCATTAAATTTGACCATCATTATATGTACGTTGGACACCAGGAACACATCATTTTACATGGCATTGTATGCAATTAATTTGAAATGGTATACGAAGAGGCCTGAGAAGATGTCTCCTGCAAAAGATGGAAAAATAATTTGTCAACAATTTATTTTTGATGGCTCGTTCAACAAACCAAACATTGAGGTTGAGTTACAAGTGGCAGCAAAAGGATCGCCAATGGGGCAGTGGAGGATGCACAGGGATAAGTCCCCAGTGGTTCACACTCTTGCTATGAGTTTGTTGCCTTAGATTACCTCTTCCCCTGCACCCAAGATGAACTAGTCCACTACTAATTTTGTCCTAGCTGTCAAGAGGAACAAACTGACCTCTAGGGGAGCAGAAAATCTCATTGCAGTGCATATTACGCTACAACTTCAACATTGGAAGATGCTTGACTAGATACAAGGACCAATGACTCAACATGATATATTTGGATCTTTTACACATCGTAACACAAACCGCATTTTTCCAAAAAAATATTTGCATGGCTTTGCTTGTTGAAGGAAATGTAACTAGGTTTGGTCTTCGTAAATGTAATTTTGATATTTGTATTTATTCAAGAAAAGAGAAATTATTTTTATATTATTTCTCAATGAGTTTCTTGCTCATTGAAAATAGGTCAAGCACATTTTAAAGTGCTTCTAGAAAGTCAAAGTCAAAATGTAATTATGATGAGACACTTTGAGGGTATGTTACATACAAGGTCATGGGAACACCTCCAAGCATAGTCAAATCCTCTCCTAGCCACAACGAAGTCTCCAAGCAGCAAAATGATAAATAAAAGATGAATTATCAAGTCGGCCTAATGGACAGTCAAGTCAGCCTAAAGAGGAGGGACAGACCTCTATTTATAGAGGTTGTCCACTCCTCATTTAATATCACTTAACTCTGAAATCTACAAGCAAGAAAGAGGACGGAGAAAAGCCAAGGAAAGGATTACAAGGACAGTGTGATAAGGAGAGAGAATAGCGAGGGTAAGAAGACAGTTTCTAGAGCAGCTACAACCACACGTGCAAGGTTAAAGAAGGTGTACCTGCGGCCATAGCAGCAGAAAAGTAAAGGTCATCCTATCTCATTGTTTTGGGTGCAAACAAGGTCTACAAGGCCTCTCTCTACAAGCGAAGGAGAAGCCCTCATAAATGAAGGAAGAAGGACCAAGATCAAAGTTGAAGGGACTGTTTTCTATCCTAGACAACAGTCACACGTACGAGAATCAGATCTCTTTATACAGTCATAATAGCCCTACATCCAAGTTAGTTGATTGGTGGAAAGAACAAAGGAACCATCATAAAAGGAGAAAGGTCTCATCAATAGTGTCTTCACTAGAGCAAGTTCAACAAGGTTACTAACAAGTTGAAAGAAGAATGAAGTGCCAGAAGGAGGAGGACGAAGTGCTGAGGTCCATGTGTCAGAAGTTATAGTGCAGAAAGTGGAAGAATTTGACTTATGCTTGGAGGATATCCTAGTCAAGGGTTTAGGGTTTGGCAATTGTTCAAATAAGAAGCTTCAATAAGAGAAAACTTACAAAGGGTTTTCCTCTCAAGAGTGGAGACATAAAACAAAATCTCTTTATGTGAATGGTAAGTTTTACTTTTTACGTGGAAAACATTAACAGAAGTTTTAGAAACTCATGGTAATTGCCCATGGTATTTAAAAGTAAAAGAAAAACAAAATCTCTTTATGTGAATGGTAAGTTTTACTTTTTACGTGGAAAACAACAACAGAGATTTTCGAAACCCATGGTAATGGTCCATGGTATTTTAAAAGTAAAAGAAAAACAAAAGGAACACAAAATCTCTTTATGTGAATGATAAGTTTTACTTTTTAAGTGGAGAACATTAACCGACTCAAAAGTACATAAGTGAACATATATTTTATATTATATCCCAAAGAGGTGAATAGCCACGTTTCACTAGGGTTGTATATTTTCAAAAAGAAAAAGAAAATATTATAGATAAAAGATATATAAAGAGAAGTATTATATTATAAAGCGGTATTTAAAGAAAAATGCACATCATAAAATTATTGAAAATATATATAAGTACAAAGCGGGTATTATTATAAAAGGTTACATAAGGAGAAAATATCAGTCAAGAGTTTACGTTAAAGTGAAGTTGAATTAAAGTTTAAAAAGTTATATGAAATTTTAAAAAATAAATACAGAGGACAATAAGATATTTAAAAGAAGGCAATTGAAACAATATTTAAATATTATTTTTAAAGTACAAAAGGAAAAAAAAGCGTAAGTAGAATTATATAAAAAGAATACAAATAAATTTTGAAATATTAAGGATAATAGGAAATTGGATTAAAAGAGTTTTGAAGAAAAAAATAAAATAAACTAATATATATATATATATATATATATATATATAGGCTTGAAGTACAATGTCCAAAGGCACTTTAAATATAATACCTTAAGTCATTTCGACAAAACAAAAAAAATTATGGAGCTCAACTCTAAAATGACGAAGGAAGAAAGGTTTTCCTATAATGGTCTTTCAATTACAGATCACAAAGTAATTACATTAAAAGCAAGTATCCAAGGAAGAGAAGTTAATGTCGCCATCAGCCCAAGCAATGATAAAAATTATATCAACATCAACTTGCCAAATCAACTATTAATTCCAAAGCCAAGCATTGGTGTAAAGAAAAATATTTTTGAGCAAAACGAGTATAAAATTAATGATCTACAAGTGACAATAGGTCATTACGACTACATATCTCAATTTCATGTTGTAAGGACGAATTAAAACATTAACATCATACTCGGTCAACCCTGGTTTAAGAATTTGGGTACATTCATGTTAAACATAGAGAAACAAGTTTTGACGTTTTCTTATAAGGGGAAGATGGTCACAATTTGAGACATAACAAGTAAATCAAAATCAATAACATCTTCATTAGAAAAATTTAAGAATATCTCGGACTTGTTGTTTCAAGGTAACAAAAAAACTATATCAAAGAAGCAAAAAGAGCTTGAAGAAGTCATCCGCAGCAAAGACAGAGAAATATCATGCCCCAGAGATCACCAAGAAAAACTTCTTGCACAAGTCAAAAAGTGCAAAACTAAGAAGCACAACCTAGAACAAGAAAAAGAGAGTTTTGACAAAAAATTCAATGAAAGTCTATCGAAGAAAGAAGAGGAGAATTTATGCTTAAAAGACCTTAACAAAAAATTATTAGAACAAATCAAGTGTTTAAAAGACAAGAAACTTAAAGGCCAAAATAAAGTTGACTCAGAAAATGAGGAATGCTTACGTCTCAAAAATCATAACCAAAATCTGCTCAAACAGATTAAAAAACTTAAAGACGATAAGAAATCATTGACGCATAGGTTCGAAGAAATTGTCGCAAAAGAAGCATCAAAATCGCTAGATGTAGTAGTCCAAGTTTTGGAAGAAGAAACAAACATCGATCCCACTAATCTCATAGTTCAGGCAAATCCAAATCGTACTGAAGTAAATACGTACCCATAGGTTCCCATTCAAATGATGAACACTCCAAAAACGGATTCAGTAGTTACGTCAACAACAACAATGCCTAATGGAAATCAGGAAACTGCCATAAAAACGTTTAAGTTCAAACAAGAAAAATTCCTTATCTACATTCGAATTACGGCAGTAGACACCTTAATCAATCTACAAATCTATATCACTCAGAACATAAACAACAAGTTTATGTTACAAATAATACTAAATTGAGCTCAATTTAGTCTTCTGATAACAATTTGTTACAAAGTTCCAGTGATCAGAAAATTCCACAGAAGGTTAATCTAGGATGGTCCAATCTATTCTCAGTAACACAATTTTATGTATCATTCCAAGGATCATATCAACTTGTATCGATAAAGATGATTGTTCCGAGACGAGAAGCCATTTGTAGCAGAAAAAGATATCAAGCAGAAGACATACGTTGTAGAAAAGAGATCAAGCCCTTTCATCAACAAGCATTGGGGACAAATTGTTTTGAAGGAGAAGGAACATAAATTATGTAAAAATACATAAAAATAGATAATAAATAATAATCATAACAATATAAATATAATAATAAATAATAAGTAAATTAACTAATGGTTAGTTAGTTAATAATGAAAAGGCATGTCTTAGAGACATACCTGTTCATGAAAAAGTACTTCCCTGGCTATATATATAAGACCATCATTTTCAATTGTAATCATCCTACATCAATTCTTTCTATAATATGCAATTTAAACTTACTATCCTACGATGGATGTCTTTGTCTACGAAGTATTTTAAATATTTCCGCTGCGTATACGACTTTTGGTCATTACATTGCCCCTAGTAGAGAGCCAAACGTTGTGTTCCTGTTATTTTGTTTTCGTAGCAGTTTGATGAAGTACACACATATGCACTAATAAGAAGAAGAAGAAGCATAAGCTAACAAGAAAAGTAAAAATACTCCACAAATTCTTATCAACGAAGAATCACACTACACTACTTTGCCCTAGATTCTTCAACATTGTTGTGGGCAAAGTGTTGTGGTGCAGGTGTTGTGAGGGTGTTGTGAGGTTGTGGTGCGAGTATTGTGAGGGCGAGAGTTGTGGGCGAAGTGTTGTGGTGCGAGTGTTATGGGAGGAGTGTTGTTGTGAGGGCGAGAGTTGTGGGTGGAGTGTTGTGTGGAGCTGTGGGCAAGAGCCGTTGTGAGTGCAAGAGGAAGGCATTGTGAGAGTGTTGTGAGGGAGACGGTGTGTATACAGACACTGTGAGGAAGGAGCTGAGAGAGGCGATGGGAGAGGGTCGTGAGGGAGGCGTTGTGAGGAAGCTGTGAGGCGCAGCGAGAGAGTGATGTGAGACTGAGCTGCTAGAGAGAGTTGGGAGGGCGAGCTGCGAGAGAGTGTTGTGAAGTCTATGAGAGTGAGCGACTAGTCAACTCAACAATTTCATTTTCTTTTCAACTGAAGGGACAAGTTGGATCCACATTTCCCTCATTTACATATTTCTTTATGTGTGCTTTTGGTCTTCATTTCAAATCTTCAATCTAGAGCCCTAAAAATTGAGCCCATTAAGCCTTTGTTAATAAGAGAAGTCTAAAGGCAAAGTCATTTTAGTATGGAGACAGGGGGGCCCAGTGCAAAAAAAGCACTGGTCTTGGTGGAAAACAAACATCCACGAATCTCGGAGGTAGGGAAAGATATATCAAACAGTTCATAAACAGTAAACGTATTCTAAATGCAAATATCGAGTTTAATTTTAAAGGGGTTGTCAAAGGAGGGTTGGTGCACACCCTGGAACCATACTTTCTGAATCTTAGGAGGAGATAGGGAGCCCTACCCTAACAATCTTACTAAGAATGTAAGCGGGGCTTAGAGCCCCCTTTTTCCTGGGGTACATCAAGCCATGCATTTGACACAAAGGAAAAGTTGATTTTTGTGAATGAGAAGCAGTACAAGGGGATTTTAAGGCGCAAACAGGCCAAAAAGATGAGACAATCACAAAGAAAAAAATTCACTTGGATCCTACCAAAATCAGCTAAAATTAATGCAAGTGTTACGACCAAGTTACAGTTATTAGTAGAGGAACAGGCAAGGTTGAGGGTGGTCAATAGTAAAAACAAGGCTATCTTATCGACACAGGAGGGGTCTAGTCCAATGCAGGGTGAAATCAAAGTTACACCAGCAAATAAAGAAGAAAGAAACATGGACACATACAGCCCCACAACCACTTCGTTGTTATGGTCATCTGAGTTTTATTTATGCGAACTCATGAACATGAAAGAAAGAAGTAAATTCATTGAACTAAAAGAGCAATTCAATGATCTTAAGTTAAAAGAAATTTCGAAGGCCAATCAGAAACTTGAAAAGGAAAACAAGATCCTCAAAGAGCAGGTAATAAACTTACAAAGCAGTATGGAAAGAGGGTAACAAGAATTGGTCACATTGAAACAGGAATTAGAGCAAGCGAAAGTGGTAGAGGAAAAAGACACAAGGACAAAGACAACTAACAAAGAAATTTAGATGGAAAAGCTTCAATCAACAATTGCAAACAGGGAATGAAAGAAAACAAAATAAGACAACAAATGTTAGAGGTTAAATCATGGGCTCAAATAGTAAAGGAACCATCGGTTGAGCAAAAAAAACCATAGAGAGACAAATAAGAGAAGAAAAAATAGACAAGACAAGGCCACAAATTTCATCATCAAAGGTTTGAAGGATTCCAGAGAGAGAGAGAGAACAAATATTTTAACAAAGGATTTTCTCAAAGACGAATTGAAATGGACAGGTTATATTCAGCAAGCAAATACGATAGGTAGGAAAGCAGAAAGCAGAAGGAATAGACATGTGAGAGTTATTTTAAGAAGCACAAAAGACAAAATAGCTATCCTAAACAAAATGGGGCTACTTAGAGGCACTCAGATTTATCTAGATGATGATTTGACATGGGACCAACAAGAAGATCGAAGGAAGGAATGGGAAAAGGTGAAAGCAACAAGAGAAGCAGGAAAGTGGGCGTGTTTGAAGAATGGGAAAGCCCAAATCAGTGAACGTTTAACAAATCACAAATAGGGATTCGAGGCCACCCGAGAATATCTAAACATGGTAAGTTGGAACTGTAGAGGTTTCCCATGGAGTAGAGGACTGGGTTTTGGGCCCATAGCAAAAGGGAAAGACATCATTATCCTTTTAGAAACCCATGAGCATGAGGGTTGTAGGGTTCCAGAGTATGAATGTTCCAATAAAGTCTCAGTATGGAATGAAGGAACAGGAACTGGTAAAGGGCAAACAAGGATCACAGTTCTAATAAGAGAATCGTGGCGCAGAATCGTAAAAGTGGAAAAAGAAGATCCAAATAAGAAATTTATAAGGTTGAGTATAACTAACAACAAGGTATCATTCATGTTGGATGCATGTTATTTTTCCCCAAAAAATTCAAAGTTTTACAAGAAGACAAATTTAGATAACGAAGACCCCTTTGGTGCTTTGAAAATAGATATCTCTGCCTTCAGGATGTCAGGAGATACAGTGTTAATTGAGGACTTTAATGCTAGGACAGCAAACAACCAGTCTATTCAATTGGGAAGTGTTGAGAATACAAACAACAACCTTCTTTGGTTAGAGGAGATTGAGGATCATGAGTGGACAAGGACCTCTCAGGATGGGAATGGGAGTGTGTCCCACTTTGGCATCGAGTTGTTAGGCTTGTGTAGCCTCTACGACATGGTTATTTGCAATGGCATGAAAGCTTGGCCAAGATCCGGTGGCATCACATGTAAAACTTACAATGGTCAAAGTGTGGTGGATTATGTGATATGCTCCCAGAGCTTGATTTGCAATTTGTCAGATTTCAGGATTGGGGCTTGTCCCATTGAGATGAATTCAGACCACTCGCCACTCTTTATTAAGTTGGGCATGAACACAAGTGAGATAAAAGAAGTGTAGACCCATCAATCTCAAAAGGAAGCACATGCAAGTGGAAGAATCCTCATGAACCAAGAAAATCAAGAGCTCTTTGCTGCGACTCTGGAACAACACTTTTAGGTGACAAAAAACAACATCAATGTCAAAGAAGATAGCCTGGGAACAGAGTGCTTTTGTAGCAATATGTTGATCTGTCTAATCCACAAAGCCCTAGAGGGGTGCAAAAGATCTCGACCTAACAACAAGGGCTCAAACACTTTTCCAACTAATCCTCAGTATGATGAATAATGCAAGGCGGCTAAAAGGTCGCTTAAGAAGGAGACAAGTAGTGAAACCTTGAAGAAGTATAAAAAATTTATTAAACAAAACAAAAGCTACATGGCTACAAGAAGAAAGGAATTAATTACTTTGGGAAAGTACAACCCCAAAGGTTTTTGGAAGGGGCTACAAAAAAACACAAAGAAAACAGACAATAGTATATCAATTGCGCAATGGTTAGATTATGTAAAGCTCCTTTATGAGAGAGATCAAGAGAAAATTAATCCCCCCATAATCAACTCTACAACCGAGTTATTCTTAGTGGACGAGGTCAAGTGAGGTATAAAAAATTTAGCAAGTGGCAAGGCTTAAGACATTGATGGTTTGCAGGCAGAATTTTTAAAGTGGGGTGTGGAGATCTTGGCTCCAATCATTAAAAGGATATTCAACAGGGTTACGCAAGGCAATTTTCCAGTGGAATGGACTACGAGTGTGGTTATCCCTCTTTACAAAAGTGGAGACATCAATAATCCCGCTAATTACTGCACTATTATGGTCAAACCTCTTCTTGCAAAATTGCTCGGGAGCATATTGGAGTGCAAAATCAGCAACTGGGTAGAAAAAAACGTAAAAGAGCTAAAGGGCAAGTTGGTTTTACACCAAGGAACTCTACAATTGATCATTGCATCACTCTTAGGCACTTCATCGAAAAGATTTGGGACATCCAGAGCGAGGAGGCCTCTTTTTGCTTCACTAACTTCAAAAAAGCTTTTGACACTATCCCTAGAGATAAGCTTTAGAGAAGAATGGAAGAGCTCAAAATACCAAGGGACTATAGAGTGGCTATGCATAAACTTTACAAGAAACTTAGTGCAAAAATCAGAACTAAGGCTTCTCTGAATTCTTTGGTAGTGACATAGGGGTTAAGCAGGGGTACCCTCTTTCCCCCACGCTTTTCGTTTTATATATTGACAAGCTAGAAGATTGGGTGGACAAAGATAGTGGAGAGGGTGTTCAGTTAGCAGGATATGTGGTGAAGTTGCTTCTGTATGCGGACGATCTTATTCTAATTGCAAAATTGGCTCATGATTTGAGAGATCATTTGAAGGCAGTAGAGCTCTTATGTCAAGAGGTGGGGATGCAAGTAAACACTAGCAAAACTAATGTCATGATCGTCTCTTTGAAGCAAAGAAAACAAGAATTTAGCTTTATTTTTTAGGGAAAAACCTTGGAGTTAGTGGAAGAGTACAAGTACCTACGAATTTTTTTTCACAACAGGCTTAGTTGGGAGACATGCAGAACTAAAAGGATTCAAGGGGGGTGGAGAGCTTCCTACCTTCTTCAGAATAGATGCAAGAAAGCAGAATTATGGGACTGGAAAACCAAGAAAACTCTTTTTGGATTGTTAGGTACCCCGGTTATCCTCTATGGGTGTGAATTTTGGGGGAGCAGCATATCAGACAACAAATGGAGACAGGTAGAAAGAATTCAAAAACACTTAATCACTAGCAATCTTAAAGTCAAATCAATTGTCTCATATGAGATCTTGCAAGCGGAGGCGGGTTTGTTTCCTATGGAAGCTTTAGCAAACATTCGTTTGTTAACGTATTTAAAAAATGGTAGATGGCATGGATGAGCACTAGTGGTCCAAGTTGATTCTCGCAGAAGAGTTAAAGCGTAGGAAGAAAACTTGGAGGAAGCATAATGACAAGCGGATGGGAAAATGGGGAATCAATTAGCAGGATTGTCCTACATCTAAAGTGGAAATTAAAAAGTGGGTACTTGAAAAATTCAGGACTGCCATGTGGGAAAAACAGGTTGGTCGTAAAAAATGATATATGTCAATAATTTCAACCCTACATGGTCGCATAATGAAAAGACCTATTTGAGTGTCGCAATCAAGGGAAAGGCTAAGATTTTAATAGCACAGCTAAGGACCGGATCCCATCATCTTAGATGTGAAACAGGTAGATGGGTAGTTCCTAAGGAAGAGTAGGAAGAAAGAACTTGTGTCTTCTGTGAGGAGGGAGGGGTTGAAACTGAATGACACTTCATCAGAGAGTGTCCTGCCCAGTGTTGATAATATCGCCGAAATATCGGTGATATTCGTAAATATTGCGATATTTTCGGCAAGCCGAAATATCGTCGAGAAAATATCGCGATATTTTTGGCTCCCAAAAATATCGCGATATTTACGAAATATCGTTGATATTTCGGCAAAATATCGAACGACAATCCAATATATCACCGAGAGAGTAAAAAAAATCTGCGCGGGTTATAAAATTCCGATTTTGGTTTTTTATCAATCATTTTCATTTCTGATTGCTGGAGAAGGAAGGGGAGAGCTATGTGCTTGCTGCCAAGGAGGGTTTGAGCATTGCATAGCTATTATCGCCACCAACAACGAAGATTTCGTTGATCTAAGCTTCAAGAATAGTGAGACAATTTCATTTCTTCCATTAACAGGTATGTTCAAATAAACCCCTATGTTAATGATTTTTTGTTAGTTTTAGGATTGTTCTTGCTTGCCTATTTGCCTACAATCATTTTGCTTGTTTTTTTCTCCATTTGAAAAGATTTTCATGCCCATGAGCAAATGCAAGGGTTTTAAGTTTTTAACTTTTCAAGTTTTCTCCATATTTGGAGAGCAAACTCCATTTTTTTTGAGTTCATAGCTGCAGAGGCTATTTATTATATATTAGGGGTTCATCTCTATAAAATTTCTTCATCTTAGAAATTAGTTTCTTATTGTGCAATGTGAACAATGAGGTAGGTTTACCGTTTGCCTATTTCTATGTATGAATTTATGAAATGATGTGTTCAATATTGGATGTTGTGTAATGCCTTCGAAATGAAACGTATTCCTCCTCTTATTGACAGTGTTGTTTATTCATGTAGCCATGATTATCTACTTGGTGTTTCCCTTACAGATTTCTCTGATATTCGAGAGCAAACTGCATTTTTTTTTAAACTTTCAAATACACCCTCTTATTGTCATTTATGGTTTTTCATTGAATTTTCAATTCACATTGCAAAATTGCAAATAATGTAGCAAAAAAACTGTTTTGCAAAATGATGTGGTTATTACTTATTAAGTTACTAATTCCAATTTTTTTTTGGTGCCCTAGGTTTGAGTTAGCCCACTACAAAATACAAATATGCCAAAAGCCTTGGACCCATTTGGTAGTATGGGAACCCTGATGATGGGACAAATCGTGCATATCTTACATGCAAATTTTGTGGGACCAAGATGACAGGTGGGGTTACACGACTGAAATACCATCTTGCTAGACTCAGTGGACATGATGTTGCGATTTGTACAGTTTCTAGTCCGGAGCTTATACAAAAGGCTCTTGAGGCAATTGATGAAAAAGACAGAAAGAAGGAAGAGGCAAAAAGAAACAAAGCTAAACGTGCAGGTAGATCTTTCAGGATATCTTCTCCTGATTTTGATGTTGAGGGTAGTGGGAGGGGCTCCACAGTTGGCACATCATCACCTACTACTGCTAGTGCGAGGTCATCATTTTTTGTTCCACGAACAAGACCTAGAGCACAACCTGGCATAAAATCGCTTGTTAAAAAAAAGGAGAAGCAAGAAGTAGATAGAGTCATGGGGAGGTGTATTTTCTGGAGCAACTTACCTCTCAACATCACCAAAACCAATCCATTTTGGCAGCCAATGTGTGATGCTATTGATGTTGTGGGCCCACGGTACAAAAATGCCACATATGAGGAGTTGCGGGGGCCAATTCTTCAAGCAGAAAAGCAGAACATCAACTCTAGATTGCGGAGTTGAAAAAGACATGGGAAGTTACTGGATGCACAGTGATGTCTGATGGTTGGACAGATAGGAAGGCTAGGACCCTTCTAAATTTCTTGGTACATTGTCCTAAAGGTACCATGTTTATTAAATCGTTGGGTGCATCAAAACATATCAAAGATGCAGCAACGATATGTGAGTTGTTAGATGGGTTCATTCGGGAGATTGGTGTGCAGAATGTGGTGCAAATCATAACAGACAATGCAGCTAATTATGTGTCTGCTGGCAAGATGCTTATGGAGAGGCATCCCACATTGTTCTGGACTCCGTGGGCAGCGCATTGTCTTGATTTGTTGCTTGAGGATATGGGGAAACTCTCCTTCATCAAGGAGGCGGTTGATATGGCTAGGAGCGTCCCCAAGTTTATTTATAACCATGCTTTTGTTCTTAGCCTCATGAAGAGGTTCACTAGAAACAAGGAGTTGCGGCATCCTGCGATCACACGTTTTGCCACAAACTTTATTACTCTTCAGTCTTTGCTTCGATGTCACTTCGAGTTGAAGCAAATGTTTGTGTCTGATGATTGGTGTAATTGTAGATACAATTAGAGACAGGATGGGAAAGCCATTGCAAAAATGGTGTACTCTAAGACGTTTTGGCATGGAGTAGAAGAAGCATGCGCAGTTAGTGAACCTATAGTAAAGGTTCTCAGATTGGTGGATGGGGAGAAGCCTGCAATGGCTTATTTGTATGAGGGCATGGATAGGGCCAAGGAGGCCATTCGTTCTTATTATGTAGACAAGGGTTCTGTTGGCCTTGATAGGCAGATGATGTTATGGGATGTGATTGATAGTCGGTGGACAGGGATGCTTCATCGACCCATTCATGCAGCAGCACTCTTCCTCAACCCCGCATTTTCATACAAATGCGGCTTTGATTTTGATGGCGAGGTGATGGAAGGGCTCCATTCCTGTATTCAGAGGATGGTACCTGATCCTGAGCTTCGTAGCAAAATCAATCGCGAGATACAGTATTATCGAGATTGTGTTGGCCTATTTGGCTTTGATGATGCTATTAGGGAAAGGACCCTCTTCATGCCACGTAAGTGACAAGTCATCACTCATTAGAAATTAGAATTTCCTTACATATAATTCTATTTTTTTAAATTCAATTATATAACTTTTATTTGAAAGTTTAATTATGTTTTAAGTTTTTGAATTTTTTATTTCATTATTTTGTTGTAAATATTTGGTGGCGAAGCTATGGTGCAAGGGCACAAAATTTGCACAAATTGGCGATACGAATCTTGAGTCAAACATGTAACTCTTCAGGGTGTGAGCGCAATTGGAGTGTATTTGAGAAAATACACGCAAAAAAGCACAACAAGTATAACTTTGAGCTCCAGCTTCAGTTGAGCAATTACACTTATTGTAATTTTTAATTTTTACTTTCAAATGTCAAGACTCATTAATTTTTTTGACACTCTTAAAGGTTGGAGTTCGCACGCCTCAATGATTTTGTATATGTGCATTACAACATTCGACTTCGAGTGAGGCAAATAGAATCACCAATGGATCCAGATACCATTTCCTTAGACAATATTGATGTATTGTCTCAGTGGAGGGTGAAGTCTGAGGAGCCCATCTTGGAGGAGTCACCTTCATGGTTAGAGCGAATGGCAGATGATCCATTAGAACAGGGGCAGCAAGAGGAGAAGGACTCGGAGGAGAAGCAGCGCTCGGAGGAGGAGCAGGAAGAGGAGGAGGAGGAGGACACTGTGGGAGCATCAGCATCAACACCATCTTCTATAGATATAGGAGAGCATAGCCCCATACCTAGCACTCATTATTTGACATTAGGTGCAGAGGCAGGGTCAGGGCATTCTACAACTAGGGGCAGGCCTGGCAAACAGCCCATCATGTTTTCCCGTAAAAGGGGGAGAGGGCAGTGATTTCAAATAGATAGCTGCTAGTTTTATTTGTTATGCTACATATAACTCATGATGATGAGATACTTTTATATATGTGATGTTATTTTGTATTGGTTCTCCACATTTGAGTCCTTGAATGGACAATTATCAGGGATCAGCAGGATTTGGTATCGCCTTTGATGTCATTTCTATTTGACATCATATGTATCAGTGCTTTCTTCATATTTATGTGCCAATGTGTTTATTTCATGTTGTTATCGCTTTATATGTTTAAAAATCTGAAAAAAAAAATGAATATATTATGCATTTTTTATGCTGCCGATATTTCCGATAAGATATTTTTTGGACCCTCGCCAATATTTTGCCAATACCGATATTTTCAACACTGGGACTCCTGCCTATAAGGACATTTGCAGTCAGTTTGAAAGCGACCTGAAAGTGGACAGCCTATGTGAGTTATTTTTGGAAGGAGAGCTTCACAAGACGGCAAATTTTTTGATCATGATCCATGCCAAGAGGGCTGTTATGGAGAGAAACTTGATTGTATGATGTTTTGTTGATTGGATATCTGGGTCCCTTAGACTGTTTCGGTCTCGTGGATGTCATTAAAAATCCTTCTTCTTCTTCTTCTGATACTGATCCAGAGGATGATGTACTAATAGATGTTCATGATGAAGCTAACATGGAGCATCAACAGATATTGGTTCAAGATCCATTCACCTTAGTTTGGGAACTAATTTAATTTGACAGTGATATTGATTTTCACATGTATGATAATTAAACAGTTTTGCAGCATATGGAAGTAGCACACCAAGCATAAGTTATGCCTGGATAATAACTTACCATGGCTTTTTTAGCATTTAAGATTCTGTAACTCCAAGACTTATATTACGTATTCATAAGGTAAAAGTTCAAACTTCTTACTATTGCTCATGTAGATTCTAAATTATAGCATATCGGTGTAATTCATCTTCAATGAGTTTTACTCCTTTAGAGTTTACATCTGGTTATGACAGGACAAACACAATGATTCAGTGGATATCAAGATGTCCAAAATGATCCATGTGAATAGCAATGTTATCATTTTATTGCTTTCATGGTTCTACAAGTTCAATGCTTCGTTTAAAACTTTAAAATTTAATCATCAATATATTTTTTGATATTTGAGGCAGCATCCCCTAATTCCTGCCCCCAAAACACCCCATCATCCCCTAAAAGTTTGGGGGGTATCTCCAGACATATTTGTGTACACATTCCAACATACCAGAAACTTGGCGTAAGATTGCTTCCCAATGATTGAGGCAGCACCAGCTGTTTGCTATCCCTCCTCTACCTCTACATTTATACCTAATTATCAGTGGTTCCCTCCCATTTCGTTATTTACTAAATTACTTATAGTTTCTTACTCATTAGTATTTTTATTCTTTAGTTTTTATGAGTAGCCTTGGCACTCCCACGGTGTGTTATTATTGGTTGTAAACTTGTACATCCAAGTCCCATTGGTTTAGTTTTAGTCATCCATTCAAGGGCATAAAAAAATTGTCTTATCTTGTATAGTTGGGCACAAAGATTAGATGGTTCAAATATGTTTAAGCATCTGTACCATACAGAGATTTCAAAGATGCATCGGATCGTGCATGTTTGTGCTCAAGGCTCTCCAAGGTGACATCCACATAAACAATGCAAATTACTCTAATTTTGTAGTACCTTGCTGGATGAATACGCATTGCTAGAATTCAATTTCAACCAGGCGATCTTCATTCTATGTATCATTATCATTACATTTAGATCTCAGAACAAGATAAATTTGAATTTTTCTCTATAATTTCTTTTTTTGTAATGTACGACATATATACACACATATGAGAGCTAAGCACATGACATTTTGTGAGTCCATGCTGAGTATTGGGTACCCATAACCAGTGTACACCCATTCCTTTGTTCACATGTTACTTTGGTTGACATCACTATGAAATACAATTTAGACACTACTGTCAGAGACCCAGATCTCACTACTTGCAGTTTATAATCATATTTAGACCATCAATAAATCATTGATTTTGATCAAATTGTGCTAACTGTAGTTCACATTCATATTCATGACAACAAAGTACAATGTCAAGCTCAGTCTTGCAGTAGAACATTGAACTCACAAATATGGCATGTGTTCTCCTAGTAAATAAGGGAATAAACAAGACAACTTAAAAATCCAGAACGCGGACAACAATAAAATAGGCAGAGTCCCACAACTCCTATTACTTTTATCAAGGTATATTTTTCAAATAATTCCTTAAATATCCTATATTCTGATTAGTGCATCTCATTATGTCCACAGATTTGCTCCATAACTAGAAACCACATAGTCAAAAACCTCGATGGAGGAAACAAGACTATTTATTGGTGTCAACTTTCAAGTCAATCAGTAGGTATTTTTAATAAATAGTTAATGTTCGCAAAATGAATCAGGAGATAGGTATAACAAATATAAGCTGGGGGTATTCTCAAAAAGAAGCAAACCTCAAGCTCACTCGCCAAATTTGTATGTTTGTTCCTTAAAGCCTCCATGACATCCTTGGCAGCATCAAATGCTGTCACTGCTGATGCTCCCCAACTAAGCCCGGCATTGCGCCTGATTCCAGCTTGAGAGTCATGTATACCTGCCGAATTCGTTTGAGATGATTCTGCGCCTGCAGGAATATTTCCATCAATTGTTTGACCTCTGTCTGACTCTTGTCCTTGAGGATTGGAACCATCATGAGAAACAGTCAAACTGCCACCCTGAGGAAGTTGATTATTTACAACTTCAGGAGCCAGGTTGCTTGCACTTGGATGCGAGGCTATGGGATTACTTTCCACTGAATTTAGAGAAGCAGAAGTAGCAACTGAGGCAGGTATCTGTTGAATACGTTGCTGAGCAGCCACAGCTCCCCTTCCCAGTTCTGACTTACTAGCAACATCACGTCGTTCTAGTAAATATGTCCGCAACCAATAATAAAGAGCCTGATGAAATAACAGTGCATCAAAAGTCCAATAAGCCTCTACCATGAATAACTAGACACATCATACTGTGCCCTTGTCCATGAGACTCTATCAAAAGATAGCCAATGCAAAATCAGATACAGTATCTTATGTGCATCTCTACATAAATAGAACAACTACTTCCAAGCATGTTACATCCAATGTGTTCTTAGAGTAATAATACGCTGGAAAATACACTTTTTTCTGAATCTAAATTTATATACAGACCTGTGGATAGACTGTGGCTATTTTGAGAAGAACAAGCTTGCAATGAGCTGCCTCAGGCCTTTGCAGGGAAAGCAGTAGCTGAGGTATCCATGACAGCCATACCCAGTGGGGTATCTGATCTAAGTACCTATCAAATGCTTTGCCCACAGGCTCATTTTGGGTGTCGAAGCTCAATAAATACAGAACACGTGCTAAGTGGCTTCTAGCATTTGAAGCCCCATATTTAATACCTTGAAGAAAGCAGCTTACTGCATATTCTAGCCACAGCTCATCATGTGTCTCTTTATACACCTACAATCAATGGGGAAGACACAGTTCACAAACAAAATGTATTTCACACAGCTACATTGATCAAGCCAAGTGTTACAGAAGAGAGAATTCATGTAAAAAATAAAGAAAATACCTGGTCACAATAATTACCCCAGCTTATCCATCCTTTATATAGATTCTTGAAGCGACTGATTGCTTCAGAATATGATTGATTAGCACTTTCACCATCATTCATTTTCTGGTAAAATTCTCCTTTAAGGCGTAAAATCTCTGCCTTGTGTTGAACTGGAAAATAATCCAGATTGGTAGTACTGATCAAGTTAAACCCATTTTGTATCTCGCCTCTCATTTCTAAATAAGCTTTTGCTTGCTCTCTTATTTTCACAAATGCTTCCTGCAGATGAGTTTCATATGTCACAAAATCATCCTGTTAGATTGCCAATTTGAAGTATTTGGTAACATAAGTTAACGTGAATAACAAAATGTTTCCCCATAAACTTCAAAAGATATTGCAAAACATAAAGAAAAGAAAAAATGCGAAAAAAGGGTACTTACCTGAACTTCTGTTTGAGAGTTAAGACAAATAAGAAATGCTGTTACATGAATTTCAAAAGAAATTGCAAAATGTGTAACATAAAATACAAAGATTCTGATGCTTACCTGAACCTCCATTTGTGCATAGCCATACATTTTGTTCAGCACAGTAACACAAACATCATAAAGTCCTTGCTTGCGCGCAACATGAGCAAGCTTGTTAACACTCCATGCCTTGTCACGATATCCAAGTTGATGAAGCTGGGGGTTTGTATTTGAAAAATCTTTAAATGCATTGATTACAGTGTTATACATGTGATTTCGCCACTGAAGTAAATCATACCAGACAGATATATTATCCCAATCATTAGGAGTCCTCAACCTCCAAGTTTCAAGAATATCCTTCAGGTCCACATAGCCACCATGAACTGCTCCAAGAGACGGAGTTCCAACATGTTGCTTGTTGCCATTCCCAATTTCTACAAGAACCCTTGCCGACTCTTGAAGCTCTACAAGCTGCTGGAATTGCTGCAAAAGTGGGACATGAGATTGAACAGACATTTCAGGTAGTTGCCACCAATGATTTAATGCCAGATCAACTCCTTGAGCAAATCTATTTTCAGCTTCAGTAACTCCAGTAATGCTTCCATCATGAAGAGCCAAATAGGCTTGTACTATACGAAACTTTGTTGTATCTTCCACTTGGGCTTTAGGAAACACATTGTCTTTTAAAAAAGCCCACTCAGGAATCTTCCATAGGCAGTCGAGTAATATTTCATAATTCTCGATGCCTTTAGCAAAATCTGCAAGAACTTCCCACTGGTTCAGCTGCCGTGCACAAGAAATCCACTGCTCTTCCCAAAGGCACATTTCAGCTTTAGCAACATTGTTGCTGTATGTACCTTGGGTTGCTTTACTCATTGCCTGATAAAAAAGATCTTGAGCACGCTGCCAGTATCCATGCTGAACCAAGGAAAGTCCTGCCCTCGTTTCTGCAGTTATTGGTCTTTTCTTCCATAATCCATAGCGTACATCTTCCTCATTAAGCATACGATACAGTTCAGCAAGGGCCTCAGAGCAGCGTGTTTCCTGAGGAAATAGCATTACATGGCTTTCCAATAAAGAAACAGCTATATGCCATGCATTATAAGTTTTCCCCAGAAACTTGATAAGCTCACTTGGTATTTTAGGCTGAGGCTGACTCAATGACAACCCTTCTAGTAGTGCTTGTACAACATTAGGCCTCTTATCTTGTTGTTTGCTGTGATAGTCTTTCGATAATAAGGTAATCATTGGCTTAGCTAGCATTACTTGCTCATCCTTTTGTAGAGTGGCCCACACAATTGGAAACACCAATACCCACAAATGATATGCCACATTTGCATCTGTGTGTGCAAGTTCCCTCAATGGAATCACAACATCTGCAACCTGAACAAATGCACTTTATTAGGCATGCAACTAAAAGTAAAACCTGACATCCACAACTGGAAAAATATCAACCAAGTACCTTCTTACACAAGTAGCTTTCCTATAGGACTCCTACACAATGATAACATGAAATGGAGAGAGGATAAAAATAGATACCTGAAGCTTCATCGTCTCATTCAAGAACTTTGCATGCTTGTTCACAAGCCCAATAAAAGATGTGGGATTTCCATCAGTCTCTTCTGGAGCATCACCTACTTGATGCATTCCAGCACGCTCTGGGACAGCACCTGAGGCCATAAGGGGAGGCACCTGTGCCGAATTTGGTGCAAGTGTAATAGGTTCATGCTCTACTAAGATTGCCAAAAGAATATCTAAGCCCTGTTTCAACCAGAACACATCACTTAGAGCTTCCCATTCTTGAGTTTGTATTATATATTGTAATCGTGTAAACAATGTTTTTCCAAGAGAGTCATGATAAAGAGCAAAGAACTTTTGTCGCATCTCAGGATCCTTTGCTCTCAGGCCCAACATGTACTGCCTTTCCACCTTTTGAAATACTTCCTGTCTTACAGGCAATGCATACCTGAAAAAAACACACAGGTATTAGTGAAAACATATAATGTCTCCAACTCTTGTGAATCTCAAACTGCTTGGAAAGTAAACATCAACTACTCACTTGGTTGAGTCTGAACAGAGTCGATAAAGTAACTGAAGATACTTCCCATCCCACTCTTCCAAAAATGGCGTAGATAGAAACTGTCTATCAACTTGTGACAACCTTTGTAGGTACAAAATTATATCCTTGTTAAGGACTGCATTTGATGTTCCAGAACTAGATGACCTAAAATCGTTCTCAATCCAATCTTTCATTATATCAAGTACAGTAAGGAGGACACTGGCATCTGTGCCTTTTTCAGACAGTATAGATTGTAGTATCTGGCTAATTGAGCGCTTGCATTCAGAAACAAGCATTACTCTTCCACTAACAAGTTTAAGTATTGATTTCAAATTGGACGTAACAGCACCTAGATCAGATTTCAAACGTGCAGTAGCAGGGGAAGGTTCCTGATCCATCCTGTGAATCTGTAGCAGCCCACCAAATTTCTTCTTAGTAATGACAACAGGTTTCAACATAATGGAAACCAGGTTCGTCGCACAATAAACCAATAAAAACCATCAAAGCTTGGAAACTCAACCATATAACATAGGAGCAGCAGCAGAATCATGCAAGTAAACAATACGAAATAGTATGGCTAGAGAAACTACCAATGGATAAAACCAATGTTATCAGAACCATACTGGAATCAGTAAAAAAAACCGGACCCAAAAAAACAGTCAACCAAAAACACACAAAATATTCAAATTTTAAGGAAATGCTGATTTTTAATGTACTTTGGACAAGTGGTTTCCCATGGGTTAGTCTCTACTACTGCAAAGTGTCCAAAATAATTATTTTCCTAAATGTGACTTTATAAAGTGAAAGTGACTTTATAAGTGGTAAAGTCAATGTTAAATTATAAAGTGAATAGTGACCTTAGACATAAAGTACAATGTGGGTACTTTATTTAATGGATGAGTTAAAAAATAGAAAGTGAGAATTAAATGCACATTATTCTCATCCCTTGATCTAAATGAATCTCAGCCATTAGATCTTAAGGTTGTCCAAAAGTCATTTAGGAAAACAAAAAGGGGAAAAGAAAAGAGAGACTGCATTCATTCTTCACGAGCAGATTCTAGAAAGGAGGCTGAGAGCTGGAGAAAAGTTCTGAAGGAGAAATTTGTTGCAGCAAGTTGAAGGAGTGATTTCTGGGCAAAGCTGGGCATGGAAATCAAGGCATAGAAGACAGCAGAAGGTACAGTACGAACAGCATTGAACGCTGTGAGGTGCACGCCATTCGAGAGAAGTTTTTGAATAAAATAAAAAATGAAACCAAAAAAAAATCCGTACAGTCGTATCTGTACAGTACATATTTTCAGGTGTACGTGAGCATGAAAATCAAGGCAAAGTGGGCACGGTTTTCAACGAGTTTTTGGCTGAAGAGATAAGTTGTATTTTGTTGTTTTGTTTTGTTTGCAAATGTATTTTTCCTGAACTTGAAAGATAAAATAAAATTTAAAGAGCTCTCTAACAAGTTTTCGCCGGAGAAGATTGAAGGGGTTTTGCCTGGGTCTAAGTTGACCAAAAATCTGTGTATTTTTATGTGTGTTGCTGATCTGGTTATGTCCATATTTATTTTTAGCATGCGTTGACAGTGACATGTGCGGGAAAGAGCATTTAACTGAATGGGAGTGATAAGGTGAAATTAAAACTGGGTTGGGATTGCAGGAAACTTTTTTTAGTCATCAAATTTCAACAAGATAAACATATATATATTCATGTGCATCCATATGAATTCAAGCCATTTGTATGCAAACAAACAAAATTTCTCATTTATATAGTAGCATGTAAGGGTGCACATAACCAAAATAACACCGACTGCAATGCATCTCCGAACCGAAAATACATCAAAAAACAGGTCCTAGATGGCCTCTAGCATCCAAAAAAATCATGCTACAACAATACCCACATATCATCAAAATCTTTGCCTATATTGGAATCTTCATCATCAATATCACCTTCTACACATTAAAATAAGATAAAAAAAAATTGTTTACCATGTCAATTCAAGATTTTATTTTAGTGATGGGTACATTTTAAGTAGGATCATGATTAAATGCTAGTTCCCATTCTATTGAAACAGCTTTGTTCAATTGTTGAAAACCGTAAACAATTTACTTTTTAACAACCAGAAACCCTCTCATCAACAAAACAAAGAGGAATATTTTTTAGCATAGTTGAACCTACTTTCCTTGTGTATGTTGAGACCATAGAAATATAACAATCGAAAAATGATCAGTTATGATGGGAACTAAATATACATGATGATGATTGCCAAGATATATTCAAGTCGTATGTAGAGGATGCAAGATCCATATTAGAGTTAAAATATTAACTTTTAAACTCAAATCATGATGTGATTGGCCACATGCATACTATATTTTTGTCAAAGGAAATTCTGTTTTGAAATATGGCATTAACTGCACACCAATAACGATAATAGTATACAATGCTGCTAGCTATAAATCCAAATTATTAGGTCGCTTTTCATGTAAGCAAATCTTCTTTTTAAAATTTATCCATGTTATTAGGTATTTTCTTATTTACTCTTTAAATTTAAATTGATGGTATAACATTATAGAGTTATAGAAATAGAATTAGAGAGTATTACCAGCCTAGATCCCTCTTAACCTCGGATCTATCAAGTGCCGAGAGGTGTTTTTTTTGCCATTCTTGTTGCATTTAGTGGAGAGGGTTTGTTTTTGTCAAAAATTCAAAATGTTGATTGTTAACTTTATTTACTTCAATTCTTCTTCTGCCCTAGGTTTTTTACATAATTTTTGACTAATTTTGAGTGTGTTTTTTTGTCATTATTGTTGCATTGAGTGGAGGGTTTTGTTTGGTCAAAAATTCAAAATGCTAATTGTTAATTTCAGTTGTTTAACTTTAAATTCTTCTTGTTCCCTGTTACCAATCAAACTCGCAGGAGTCCTAAAAGGGGATCCTTGAAGGGCTACTATTAGGCTAAGGTTAGCAATGGAGGGATAGCCCACTGTCACCTCGGCTAAGGCTCCCAACTCTTTATGGAATTTCACTAATGCGAGGAGACCCGTTATGATAAGGATCATGATGGACCAATGATAGGGCAAGGGGTGATCCTCGAAGCCTATTCACAAGAGAGGCTCAAATATGTGGCTTTCTTGTCTTCGAAGACAAGATGGAAGGCTCTCAAGGAACAGCTTGGGGAGAATTTCAAGGGTTAGGTTTTGAGTATGTGCCTTATAATGGAGATACCTAAGCCCTAGAATTCTTGTGGAAAATTAGGTTATAGGTGATCTTTGAAGAATTAAACTTGACAGTGCACGGGACCACACAGGACCAAGTGGACCCAAGGTTAGGTAAAGGGTATGGGATTTAGCAACCAATGATATGCTTGACCTAATTAGGGAGGGGAAAGGGATCAAGGAATGCATTTTTTAGAAAAGGCAATGCAAGGATCCCAGTGAGCTTTCTACCCTAAGTGAAACCAAGGGCAAGAATTGGTCTTCGAGCCAGGGCTTGCGATATCTTAAGATCCCACTGTTGGAATCTCACGAAATTTGGAGGGCTTCGTGAGGACACACCAGCGCAATTTTGGACCAAAAAATGAATTATTTGGATGGCTATATTGGAGATAATTGATCCCCTAGGTAACCTAGATGAATAGACCTAGATAAAAGGAGAGGGGATAAGGAAAATAGGTTTGAGGTGATCACCTTATGGTGGACTAGTGCCTAGTCCTTTAGGGAGATTTGGAATCAACAATAACTATAACTATGGACATTGAATTTCTATGTCAAGTAGGCATCAAAGACAACTTCACATAACATTAGGGCAACGGCAAAAGTAGCTTCCAGAACTTTATACCTCGTTTTGCAAGATTGATGGCTTATCAAGATGAATTTCAATGAAGAAGCATCTCTAGGAACATTCATTCATAATACATGGCCCATACATGAAGCATCACTATCTAGAAACAGAATTTCCACAACTTCGCATAAATGGATGTAGTAAATTAGCCCTAGTATAGAAAAATCCCAACAACAATGTATGTGACAAGAATAGAAAAGATAATAGCATTAAATTGTACTTACATGTATTAAGAGTATATCCAACCATCAAGAATTTGCCAATGAAGAAGCTCCAAGACAAGAGAAAATAATCCAACCATCAAAATTCATTCCATGCTCCAAAATTCATCCTCCAAGAAGGATAGTGAAATTCTCAAGAGAGATACAAGTCCAATCTGAGTGATGATGCTAAAATGAATTCACATCACTTGTATTTATACACTTTTAATGAGTTTGATTTAGCTAAATAGGCCTACATTAGCCCCTAAAATAAAAATAATGTGCAAAATAGCTAACTTTTGGTGACAGGCCCACCAAACTAGCTCATAAACAAAAGAATAATTCTCTCAAGAGGTCGAATGATCCACGATACACGTCGTTGAGCCTTCTAAGAAGCTTGATGAAGTCCATAAGTGCCACAATGATGAATAGGGCTCCCAAAAGTAGTGGACAAGGGGTTCGCCCCTTGTTCTCCAAATAATAAACGCGTGGTGCTCCCAATGGGTGTGAGGGCATGTAACCTCATGGGTCTCCAAGTAGGTCGAAGATGCCTGTAGACCATATGTAAGGCCTCAGATGATATTGGAAGTGATGTCACATCAGCATACAAGTCCTTTGTCATCTACCAAGTGCATCGTACAATTGTGGGGTCGATTGGGCAAGGTGAACCCAGTGCTTCTTCCTCGTCCAATAGGTGAATCTCGAGCAATCTTTGAACCTCTCTGGGGATCCATGGAGTGTTGGCTAGTGTTGTGGAGGCCCATGGCTCTCAACACACGCCCTACATGTGCCCAATGTAGCCCTTTCAAGGGTTAGGACCCCATATAGGGAGACCACTCCCAAAATGGAGACCATCTACAATCCTGCATAAGATCCAATGTGTCCCCTAGCGTTCTAGTACAACAATTCATCAAAGGAAATAGAGTAAAAGAGCTTACAAACCATGGACAATAGGTGGGCACTTCATAATGGCATGCCCTTCCATAGTGGGCTTTAGCATGTGCTAATTGTTGATTTGGTGTAGCATTGAATGTGCTCTAGCCACGAAAATTGGTGGAGAGGCTAAGGCACAAGAGATCTCCAATACCCAAAAAGGGTTTTCCGCAGATTCTAAACAGTTTGGAAGATATTAAAATAATTAATATTTTTAATGGAGTCCCTAAGTCTAAACTTAGGGAAAATAAAATATTAATGTGAATTAATATAAAACTGTGTTAGAATGGTCCAAAAGTCATGGATCAAGCCAGATCTAATCTTATCCATTGATTAGGGACTTAATCTCGGTCGTTGATTTGTCAACGAGAAGAGTATAAGAGGAGGCTTGAGGGTCACTTGGAGAACACACCAAGAGATCAAGATTTCGACTTTCTAGGGCTGAATTTGTTGCGAAAGTTGAGAGAGTGATCAGAGTTGCAGTTGAGGGGCAATGAATACAGAAGCAGAGAGGCAGAGATAACACCGGGAGGGTCAGCGCAGTAGCCGGAGAGGGGGACGTAGAACCAGCCAAGGGTTCATGCAAAGCCAGCGAGGGCTCACGTAGAGCCAGCCAGGAGCTACGCAATGCCTCAAAGGGTCAGTGTGAGTGACGCGGAGGGCCAGTGCCTCCAGAGGTTGACGTAGGCCAAACCATAGTGATGTTGGGCTAACGCTGGGCCGGAGAGAGGCCGATGTTGGGGATTCGTGGGGCAAATTGGAGCTGTGATGCTGTCGGAGTGTTTATCCTGGGTTTCAGCCGGAATATCTGCTTCCAATTATAGAGGTACTACTGCCGAGATTTTTCTTTGTTGGGTGAGCCGGATTTGGCACCCAGATTGTATTCTGAAATTGCTTAATAAATCAAACCCTTATATAGCTGCATCGGTTTTCCCGCGTTGGTTTTTTCCGAGGACATTAGTCCAAAAACAACGGTGTCACCTGTGTGCTCATTTCTATTTCCTTCAGTTGATGATCTGTAATGTGTTGAGCATGTACTTGTATTTATTTCCAGTATTTACATGGTAAATAACTTGTTAATTAACAGAACAAGTAGGTAGGAATAAATTAGTAAAGTGCATAAAGGGTTTCTAACATGTCAAACTCAGAAATTACAACATTAATGTCTTTAAGCTACAAATGGGGCTAACCAAGTATCCTATTAGGTGGTTTCTACTTTTAAAGGGGATAGTATGCCCAAGGTACATCCTTTAAAGGGTGGTGGCATGTGATAAAGAGATGAATGGAGTAGGCAATAAAAGGGGAAGCCTTAGGCCACATGCTGGGGTACAAGGGTAGCTAGTAAAAAGGAAGTTCACACTTAGGTATATAATGTATAGGAGGCAGCAATCGCGGTACATGAAGTGCCCCAGCCATGATTTTTTCACCCTTCTTTATATGTCTTTTGCCTTTTATGATTTTTTTTAATTAACTAATCGGGGCTCACGGGATAAGAGCATGATGTGTAAGATATAGCAATGGATACCCCCTTTAAGGTAGGGTGGTTCATTGCATGCTATGGGTTGGGACAATCATGGGCAAAGGGAGAGGGAAAGCTAACCCTATGTGGACCCAATGGAGGAATGTGGACCCAGGTGGGAGAAATGACGAATGGGATTATAATGAGTGGAAGGGGAGTGATATATGTGGATGGGGGAGCAGGAGCACGCAACCAAAATCAGGGTTTCCCATGTAGTAACATCCCTAAAGCCCAAAGGTCAATGAAAGAGATCCCATGGGACTAGGGTCCAAGGTTAACATCCAAAATAGGTCAAGAGAACAAGAGCACAGACCTAGCCCACTCTTTTCGTCAAATCCCCCCATTAATGCATGCCCAGAAGTATCCATAACATGCAAACTACAACACTCAATTACCAAATGACAAGGCATACCTTTAGATTCGGGAGGCCCACCTTTAAACATACGATCATGACAAATGGGTGAGGAACCACATGGTTGGCTCCGGTGGCGGAGAAATGGTGAACCTGATGGGGGATTTGATAGATCAAATTTTCCTTGCAAGTTATGTGAGCAGTGTATCACAAGGAGAGTATACCGATTGAAATTCAACCTTACACAAATTTTAAGACATTAAGTAGGACTTTCCACAAAAACAAATCTAGAAATCATCCACAGAGCCCTAAATCATTGGAAGATATAGAGACAACCAAACTGAACAAAGCACCTCTGAAGATTCAAATGGCAAGGGGGTAGAGTGGTGGGAGGTGACCATGAGAGTGGTTCTTCTTCAACATTAGTTTCTATAGTCAACCCCATAGTTGCCTCATCATTTTTTATTCTTAGAACCATACCTAGTGCACAACCATCTATCATGTCAACTCTTACAAAAAAGGAGAAGGGAGAAGTTGACAAGCTACTGGGCAAGTGTCTTCTATGGAGTGGCGTTCCCTTCAGCATTGCCAACAACAATCCATTTTACCATCCCGTGGTTGATGTTATTGCTATTGTTGGCCAAGGGTACAAAGCCCCCTATGATGACTTGAGAAGGTGTATTCTTCAAAATGAAAACGTCGAATGCACTGCAAGATTGGACGAGTTCAGGGCATCATGGGCACAAACGGGGTGCACTATGATGCTAAATGGTTGAAGTTTTGAACTGATCAAACGAGTAGAACCCCTATTAGCTTCTTGGTTAACTGTCCCAAGGGGGGCAATGTTTATGAAATTTTTTGATGCATCTGCACATATCAAAGATGCATGATTATTATGTGATTTGTTGGACATGTTCATTCAGGACGTGTGTCCACAACATTTTGTCCAAGTCATAATAAACAATGCTACAAGTTATGTTGTTGTTGGCAAGATGCTTATGGAGAGGCATCCTAACTTATTTTGAACACCTTGTGCTGCACATTGCATTGACTTGATGTTGGAGGGCATAGGAAAATTCCTTTTATCAGGGATATTGTTGAATCACCAAAAAGCATTACAAAATTTATATATAATCATGCATTTGTGCTTCATATGATGAGAACATTCACCAATAACAAGTAGGTGGTGTGCCCTGCTATTACACAGTTTGCCACTAGCTTTATATCTCTTCAATCTCTCTTGAATTCTATGTGGGATGTGAAGAGAATGTTTCTTTAAAAGGAGTGGTGTATTTTGTCATTTAGCCGCAAACCAAAGGGAGAGGCCATATGCTTGCTTGTTTCATACCAAGAAAGCTTCTAAGAGGGAGTGCAAAAGGTGTGTACATTACTAAACCTTTCATAAAGGTTCTTCAATTAGTTGATCAAGACAAGCCCACAGTGGGCTACTTATATGAGATCATGGATAGGGCCAAAGAATCCATTTGCAACTATTATGAAGATAAGGGGGATGAGGAGTTTGAGAAACAACAATTGATATGGGGTGTGATTAATGAGCAATGGAACAATAAATTCCATCATCCAATTCATGCTGCAGGGATCTACCTAAACCATGCATTTTCTTACTCTTGTGGTTTCATATTTGATGTTGAGGTCATGGATGGATTTTCCACTTGTGTTCAGAAGATGGTGTCCTCTATGACAGAATGTGCAGAAATTTCTAAGGAAATGGAGATATACAAGATGGCAAGTGGCACATTTAGCTTTGACATGGCTATCCATTATAGGATAACCAAAATTTCAGGTAAGGTTTAGTTTGATTCAATTTTCATATTTCATTGTCTCTTAAAGTTCATGCTTTCCTTCAAATTTCAAATTTCAAATTTTTTTCTTATGTTTCTCTTATTTGTTGTAGATGCATGGTGAAGAAGTTATGGTGGCAGAGGACCCAATCTCCAAAATCTTGTCATTTGAGCGCTCAGCCAAACATGTAGCCCCTCTGAATGCGAGCACAACTAGAGTGTATTTGTAAAAATGCACAGTAAGAAGCACAAGAAGTTATGAATTTTCCAATTAATTTTTTGAATTCATTAAATAATAAAAAATATAATTTATTATTTTTATAATTATTACTTTATAGTTTATGACCCTCTTACAAGTTAGAGACCCAGACCCTTAAAGACATGGTCTACGTCTACTATAATCTCCAATTGTGTGTGAGGCAACTTGAGAAGACCTAAGGTGGAGGCCATCTCATTGGATGGGATTGACACCACTTCTCCATGGAGGGTTGAAGCCAAGAGGCCTGTAATGGAATCGGCCCTTGATTGCTTAGAGACGGAGGTAATGGAGGGGGTAGCAGTGGCTGGGGAGGAGGAGGAGGAGGAAAAAATGGATGAGGATGTGACACCACCTACCATGGTCACCCGTAAAGAATGTGGTTTACCTCCTCTGGCTCCTAGTTCTTCAGCTTCTAGAGGGCATCAGAGTCCAACACCAACCACGGGGCCGCCTTCATCTAGAGGGAAAGCTATTAAATTTTCTCGCAAAATGGGTAGAGGAAATCATTAGTTACTTAGTGGTTATGAGAGTACATTATTATATTTTTTGTTGATATTTTGAGGCCGAGTTAGGACTCAGGATTCAGGACATTATTCACCGTAGCACTAGACATATTACACATTGTATATATTAGTTCTCTTTTCATATTTATGTGTCAATTCATTTATTTTAAGTTGTGGATGCTTTAGATACTAAAAAATGAATTGTTTTGTATTATTTTAATTTTGTCAATTTTTTTGCTGATTTTTACAAGTTTTTCTTTTTCCGAACCCTCTTCGATCGTACTTATTGCAACATTGGTACAAAGCATGTAAAATGAATATAGCAATACACAAAAACTTAAGAACAGAACAAAGAGTTGCTAAAAACTAGAGTGTTTTCATTAATAAAAATACTCATAGGACCAATGCATGCTCTCTATTCCTTTTATGTTCAATTAGTAATGGTGGGGTTCCCTTTTGTCCCATTCCCTACTATTCCTTGAAATTTGGGGGTTCTAAGAAGAATTTCGGCATAAATCACATGTAGAAAACCTTTGTCAACGTGTTTCAAACCAACTAGTGTGGTTCATCGTCAGGACAAGTTGTAGGGGAGTGACTAGTTGGTTCGGAAAGCGTCGACAAAGGTTTTCTACATGTGATTTACACAGATATTTTTCTTATAATTGTTATGGATCACAGAAGCCTCAATTCAACAATTTGGGGGTTCTCTTGAAACTAGGGTTGTAGGGGAGCGCCCCTGCCCTCGATCTTGCTCCTAATGCGCGCTCCGGTAGGGAGCGACTCGGGATCAGAAAAACCGCTCCCTGGTTTTCTTGGGATCAATGGAGGGAGCATCGCCCTCGTCGCTCCGAGAGCGATTTTTCCAATTGGGGAGCGGTCGGGGAGCGATTGCTCCTGACCTCTCCCCAATTAGAAAAATCGCTCCCAACCGACGGAGAGCAACGCCCACACGGCCTAGAGAGAGGCGACGTCGGAGTGGAGAGGAGGAGGGGGGGAATAAATAAACCCTCTCCCTCTCATTATTCACTTCATCCTAAGTGAGAGAGAGCAAGAGAGAGTAGCTTGCAAGGGGAGATAGGAGGCCAAAGAGGTAGGATCTACACTCTAATCTAGCAAAAATTTTTATGTTCATTGCTAAATAAATAGATAAATAAAATTCTCTATTTCCCATTCCCATTCCTTTTTTTTCTAGATTCAAAACTTCAAATTTCAAACATCATGGTTATATTGCTTGGCATTTTCTTCTTCTTGGTTCCTTTTTTGGTTATTATGGTGTTGGAGAGTAGAAAAAGGAGGGTTGAACATGAAGAAGTGGGTTATAGTGGATTTGATGAAAACCCCAAAGAGGAGTACCTTGGTGACAAGATGGAGGAGAGAGTGAACATGATTCAGCTCAAAAAACTAAACAAGACCAAACCCCATTGTGGAAATATGCTACTAGGCCTGAAGCAGGGAAAGGGGGTGGAACCACTAAATTTCACTACCCCCATTGAAACAATAATTAGACAGGTTCATACACCCGTGCTAGAAAGCACCTCTGCGGGAAAAGGCCATGGGATGGAGATAAACAAATAGGAATCAAAACTTGTACAGGTGTGTCAGCAGCAGAGAGAGCCAAATACATAAGGGAGAAGGAGGAAGCCCAATACAAATCTAAAAGATCAAAGGGTTTCTTTGAACCAAGCTCACAATCACATGCACAAAGAAATCCTTCAGCATCCTCCTATGGCAGTGGATATGGAGGCACAGGGTCACCAAACATCTCTTTAATGTGTAGAACCATATTAGATTTCCTTGATGAAGGGTGTAGGAATGATGTGGATTCAAAAGTTTACCGATTTCTCTATGCATGTGGGATTTCATTCAATGTTCTTCACTCACATTATTGGCATGAAATGGTTTCTGCCATAAATGATGCCCCTAAAGGATACAAGAGCCCTGGGTATGACAAGGCTAAAACCGTTGGACTCTAAGTCACCTGACACGGGGATTCGGAATTCGTAGGATATGGGGATTCGAGTCTCTGATTCGGACACGTTGACCCCCTGGAACAGGACACGTAGGATTCGTTATATATTATTATATTATATATATATATATATATATATATATATATATATATATATATATATTAAAAATTAGATATTTCTTACACAAATTCTCATTAATGATACAAATTTGTTGATTTCAATCTAGATGTTAGTTTTATTGTTTACAAAGTAAGTTAGTAACATTATAGCATGCATAGTACATGCAAAATTCAAATATCTGCATAAACCCTCACAAACCTCATAATTCTTCATAAACCCTCCCAAAGCTCATAAACCCTCATAAACCTCATAAACATAAACCTCATACCTCATAAACCTCATACCTCATAAACCCTCATAAACCTCATAAACCCTCACTTTTTTGGGATTCGAATCCCAAAATCAGGACACGAAGTGTCCTAACAGGACACGACCAGGATTCGATGGTGTCTTGTTAGGACACGTGGTGTCCCATTTTAGGATTCGAATTCCCATCGAATCGTGTCGGATTCGTGGGATTCGGACACGTGGCTTGTTTTGGACA
Organism: Pinus tabuliformis; assembly: GCA_031772625.1. Taxonomy (NCBI): domain Eukaryota; kingdom Viridiplantae; phylum Streptophyta; class Pinopsida; order Pinales; family Pinaceae; genus Pinus; species Pinus tabuliformis. The sequence continues at coordinate 329,270,870 of CM062813.1, read as the reverse complement.
AATCCAGTTTCATAGGTTCGACTTGATCATGAAAAAGCAAAAATATCACATTCTTTGAGTAGAAGGCAAGCCATTGATAAGTGTTCTTGTTTTGTCTATTAGTGGTGCCATCTTTCTTTCAGCATATGATTACTCAAACAGATTCAAGACCGACATCAACATTGCAGAACCATTACTTGAAACAATTGAACGTATTGGGCCATACAATGTCATCCAAGTCATCACTGATAATGTTACTAATTGTAAGGCAACGGGAGCAATTATTGACGATAAATACCCCAACATATTTTGGTTTGGGTGTTTGGTTCACACAATGAACCTTTTGATGCATGATATTATTAAGAGCAAAAACCATCAATACAAATCGATTGGTGATTTGTACAAGAGAGGCAAACAAATGATAAAATTTATTACAAATCATAGCAATACCAATGGGCTTTTCCGCAGTCACTCAAGATTGGAGTTGTTGAAGATTGTGAAGACTAGATTTGCTAGCTATTACCTCACCTTTAAGCGCCTTTTGAAGGTAAGAGAGTCATTGGCTAGCATGGTATCAAGTCCACACTCGCAGGTATTAAAGGAAAGGACTACAAATGCAGCTAACAAGCAAGGTTTTGAACAGGTGGAAGAGACCACTCTTGATGGCCAGTTTTGGGCACGTGTGAGCCAACTTGTATACACTGATTCACAATTGTGTGTGTACACGGTGGAATAAACTTAATGTTCCACTACATGCCTTGGTGTATATCCTTACGCCAAAATACTACTCTCCAACTTGGTTGGGCCAACCTGCACCTGGGGGTGGGGTTAGGGTCAAACCCCATATGGATCCAGAGGTAGCTACAGGATATATGGAAGCATTAGACAAGTTGGTACCTAACAAGGAGGAATGTGTTAATCTGCGTCTTGAATTAGGCAGATACTTCAGTTGCACTGGTTTGTTTGGTTGAATGTTGTGTAGATGATTGAGTTGAAATACATTCTCACTGAACGGTTTATATTGTAAAGAATAGCACAGAGCTATATTCAGTGTATGAATGCATTTATGTAATGCCATTCATTAATGCAAAAAATGATGAAGATTTTCTGCGCTTTATTAATCTAATTGCAACTATTTGAGGTTAAAAGAACTAAAACATATACTTCTCATATTATAGTATATAGTATAAAAAATTAAAAATTTAACAAGTCTGGGCTGAGTAGAGGTAAGTTTGTGGCATTGTCATCTCTGTTTAGGGCTTCGGTTGGGTACAGGAGTCTGCATAGGGAGGCCGAGGTCTGTTCCTTAGTGAACAGTGAGCTGTTTTATGTAAACAGTGGCATGAATCAAGCCCTACAGCTCAGCGTTTGACAACAACAAGGAGGAGGGACTATGCCGCAGCTGTAGGAGGCAAATTGAGTGTATAAAAGTGGACTGACAGTTGTGGCTTATGTTGCAGAGAGTCCGAAATAGCAAGAAATTGTGACATTCATTCCGACAAGCCTTTAAAAGAACCCAAAGAACCCAAGAATCTAAGAACCCATTAAAGGAAAAGAACCCAATTTTTTTTTTGAAGAACCCGGTTCTTCATGGAAGAACCTGGTTCTTCTGGGTTCTTCTAGGAAGAACCCGTACCCGAATCCGGTACTTGGGTGCGGGAACCCGTGCAACATAGTTTGCTAGCTATTACCTCACCTTTAAGCGCCTTTTGAAGGTAAGAGAGTCATTGGCTAGCATGGTATCAAGTCCACACTCGCAGGTATTAAAGGAAAGGACTACAAATGCAGCTAACAAGCAAGGTTTTGAACAGGTGGAAGAGACCACTCTTGATGGCCAGTTTTGGGCACGTGTGAGCCAACTTGTATACACTGATTCACAATTGTGTGTGTACACGGTGGAATAAACTTAATGTTCCACTACATGCCTTGGTGTATATCCTTACGCCAAAATACCACTCTCCAACTTGGTTGGGCCAACCTGCACCTGGGGGTGGGGTTAGGGTGGGGTTTGGGCATGTGTGAGCCAACTTGTATACACTGATTCACAATTGTGTGTGTACACGGTGGAATAAACTTAATGTTCCACTACATGCCTTGGTGTATATCCTTATGCCAAAATACTACTCTCCAACTTGGTTGGGCCAACCTGCACCTGGGGGTGGGGTTAGGGTCAAACCCCATATGGATCCAGAGGTAGCTACAGGATATATGGAAGCATTAGACAAGTTGGTACCTAACAAGGAGGAATGTGTTAATCTGCGTCTTGAATTAGGCAGATACTTCAGTTGCACTGGTTTGTTTGGTTGAATGTTGTGTAGATGATTGAGTTGAAATACATTCTCACTGAACGGTTTATATTGTAAAGAATAGCACAGAGCTATATTCAGTGTATGAATGCATTTATGTAATGCCATTCATTAATGCAAAAAATGATGAAGATTTTCTGCGCTTTATTAATCTAATTGCAACTATTTGAGGTTAAAAGAACTAAAACATATACTTCTCATATTATAGTATATAGTATAAAAAATTAAAAATTTAACAAGTCTGGGCTGAGTAGAGGTAAGTTTGTGGCATTGTCATCTCTGTTTAGGGCTTCGGTTGGGTACAGGAGTGTGCATAGGGAGGCCGAGGTCTGTTCCTTAGTGAACAGTGAGCTGTTTTATGTAAACAGTGGCATGAATCAAGCCCTACAGCTCAGCGTTTGACAACAACAAGGAGGAGGGACTATGCCGCAGCTGTAGGAGGCAAATTGAGTGTATAAAAGTGGACTGACAGTTGTGGCTTATGTTGCATAGAGTCCGAAATAGCAAGAAATTGTGACATTCATTCCAACAAGCCTTTAAAAGAACCCAAAGAACCCAAGAATCTAAGAACCCATTAAAGGAAAAGAACCCAATTTTTTTTTGAAGAACCCGGTTCTTCATGGAAGAACCTGGTTCTTCTGGGTTCTTCTAGGAAGAACCCGTACCCGAATCCGGTACTTGGGTGCGGGAACCCGTGCAACATAGTTTGCTAGCTATTACCTCACCTTTAAGCGCCTTTTGAAGGTAAGAGAGTCATTGGCTAGCATGGTATCAAGTCCACACTCGCAGGTATTAAAGGAAAGGACTACAAATGCAGCTAACAAGCAAGGTTTTGAACAGGTGGAAGAGACCACTCTTGATGGCCAGTTTTGGGCACGTGTGAGCCAACTTGTATACACTGATTCACAATTGTGTGTGTACACGGTGGAATAAACTTAATGTTCCACTACATGCCTTGGTGTATATCCTTACGCCAAAATACTACTCTCCAACTTGGTTGGGCCAACCTGCACCTGGGGGTGGGGTTAGGGTCAAACCCCATATGGATCCAGAGGTAGCTACAGGATATATGGAAGCATTAGACAAGTTGGTACCTAACAAGGAGGAATGTGTTAATCTGCGTCTTGAATTAGGCAGATACTTCAGTTGCACTGGTTTATTTGGTTTTCTGCATGCAAAGGAAGATAGAGACAGATTTGATGCTCTCACATGGTGGGAATCATATGGCGGCATGGGACTTTTTGCCAAAATTGGCAAAAAGAGTTCTCTCACAAGTTGTAAATACTTCTTCTACAAAGAGGTGTTGGAGCACCTACAGCTTCATACATAATGCGAGAAGAAACAGACTCAACGAAAACCAGGCAGAAAGCTTGGTTTATGTGCACAATAACTCAAGGTTGTTGAGTCATTACTGTTATCGGGCTTATGAGGATCCAACATATAAAATTTGGGACAACCACCCAAAGAACAATAATTTGGAGGATGGCACTATACATCCTGAAGAACTAGAAGCAGAAATTATCAGAGAGGAAGATGAAGCAACAACCATGCCACCCCCACCATCCAATAGCAGTGCTTGAGTTCCAAGTTTTGCTCTTTTGTTGCCGTCGCCTTCATGTACATCCTCACGTGGAGGACATGTGCCTTCTAGTTCTGGTCGTGGGACTATGCAGGAAGAGACTCCTAGAAGACCACCACGACGTGCTCAAAAATTAGACATTATTCGTGGTGGCAAGAGGAAAATGTAGATGATAGATTTACTTGTATTTTCTAGTTTCTAGTAGTTTTTATAACCGTTGACTCTTTCATATTTATTATGATATTTTTTGTAAACAATATATGACAATTTAAGTTTGACGTTTGAAGTTGGCAATTATAACTCATTGGTAATGAATTATGAATATGATGCTTCGTGAAAGTTGAAAGTTTTTTCATTTCATTTTATAACATTTCATTTCATGTTAGATATTATTTGTTGTAATGGTTACACTTAACTTACAAGTACAACTTTGATGATCAATGATGATAAATGTTACAGTTATATATTGAATTTCGAAAGCTTGAAACTTTAAGATTGATGAATCATGATTCATGAGACTCAATATGTTGTATATTACTAACTTGTGGATGTGGTTGACGAAGATTATAACTTCTAGATGATTGTTGTTATATGATTCAATCTATGTTTTTTATGTTTTTTATATCTAATTCATCATTCTACATGTTTTTGTTGACATATATGCATCAAAATATAAAAAATATATATATATTATATAAAAACACTCCAGGATTCGCTCCCAAACCGGGAGCTTCTGAAAATGTCGCTCCCGCTCCGAAGTAACCTTGCTTTAAACATCCTTGAAACTCATCCTCATATTCCCAAACTGCTCTGGAACATTATTTTCCAATGGGAGACCTCCATCCCCGTGTCACCATCAAATGATGTAGGCAATGGTAGGAGATCCCCCTTTTGCAACATAATTGTTACACTTGCAATATTATCATCTACCAGTTAGTCTAATGGACGCCATTATTATCTGACTTGGGTTAAGGACAACTAGAAAATTTCAAAGCTCAAAATTAATTACAAAATACTCTTCATAAGCACAAAGAATGCCTATACTTTAGCTAGGATACAGCAAGAATGCCTATACTTTAGCTAGGACCAGATAACAAAATATTCTTAAAAATACCAAAAAGGAAACAAGTATGACGATAAACTAGTAAGCCATTACAGAATATGTGATTAAGGAAGAAAAGTTAACTGGCAACAGAAAAGATAGCTAATAATAAGGAAATTTTTCATGCACAAATGCAACATGTTAATCATGTGAAAGAACAAAAATATACCATAAAAACGAAAAAGAAAAGAAGATGATGAAGAAATATGCCATACTTGTTTTGCAATGGAGCCAGTAAGCATTCCCATATCCCTCGTGAGACGTTGAAGAACACGAATCAAGGGAGGCAGAAAAGGGTCAATAAAACTCTTCTGCCCGTCCGCTAGTGTTTTTATAACAGAAACTGCAAAGCTTATCATCGAATTAGCTATGCTAGTCTCAAGTGAAATCTGAGGAGCAGTAACCGCTATAAGATGTTTCTGAATCAGTTCCTCAACCTTTGATTGCAATAGTTTTATGTCTGGTGGTGTATTCATAGCATCTAATGGAAATGCATCAAAGACCATTTTTAACAAGGTACATAACGATTTCCCTATATCCAATAGCTTGCTGTTAAAACAAGGCTCTAGTAGCTGCAAAACAAATACAAAGTAAATGAAATCATCAAACTAATATTAAAAACGCATCAAAATGAACTGTTTCAATCATAGAGCAGTGGAGCATCTGATTTGGTTGAGTACAAGCTATATTAAAACCAAATCATAATGAAGTCGTTCAATCATAGAATGGTGGCGCATCTGATTTGGTTGAGAACATACTTGAGTTATCTGGTGAACATTGTTACGAATAAACAGATGTGGCTGCTTTTCTAAAACCTTATTCATGACATCAAGGCCCTGTGCAAGAGCTGTCGAAGGATCTTTGTTTTGCCCTGAAGGTTGCAAACTGCTGAGTAACTTTTCCAGATAATTAAACTTTACATTAGCTGTTGGCCAAACCTCTAACGCCTGTGATAGCAGCTCTAGTGCCTGTTTGTACATTGAAGACATTTCTTTATCCTTGGGTTCTGTAACCAAAGCAACCTGCATCATACAACATGAAGCAGTTTTCAGATAATAAGATCAATTACAGTAACTAACACTCTATAATACTTGAAAGTTGAAACTAAACCCCAAATTCCCCTTAATAGATTACAGTACTCTCAACATCTCTAACAAAATTTGGCATGCAAATATTCAAATTTCACACCACAATCTGTGTTAGAGTAAGCCCTACCCAGGTCTCCGGTGAGACAACATCAAGGATTCTTTATAGAACTCAGAACAAATTCCTCTGAAAAGGCACTAAAAATATGGACGTCTTAGAGACCACAAGAAACAATGTTACTTATCCCATCTGTGCATTTCTGTTCCCATCCTTGATTATTGACTAACTGCAGTACACTCTAAAAGCAAAAAATGGAACCGTATGTGTTAGGTAAGTTGCACAAAATAGTCACCAAGAAATCTTTTGCTGCATTACAGGCCATGGTTCAAACTCCAAAGCAACTATTGGAAGAATAAAATTGCTAGAAAGCAATGGTACAGGCTAGTACAAACCAAATAATAAAGTCAAATGAATGTTGTGTAGGAAAAATCCATTACAAATGAACAATCATACACTTGAGCAATCACAGTAATGCCAATGACTCAAATCTATTACTTTTGGCAAATTGGAACTGCCATGATTATCTGAGTTTGTTCATTTGAAGAATTAGACTACCTTGATTACCTGAATTTATTCATTTGGGGGATTCAAATAACAGTGATTAGATTACCAAAGCTTGTCTTCTGGGGGAATGGAACTACCACGGCTTATCTTTTTGGGGAGGGGAAATGGAACTCCATGATTAGCTGAGTTTATACATTTGGGGGTTTGGTGTTAGATTTTGGGTACCTTAGAAGGTATTTCTGGGACAAGACAACCCACCAATAAGTTGTTTGTTGGGCGATTTACCCAAAAGTGGGGTTCTGGGCCCAAGCAGTGGGTTTAGGACCAAAAGAGAAATAACTATTTATTCTAAGGGTCAAAAGGCTAAAACTCTAGATCTAGAAGGTTTCCTACGTGATGCAATGAAAAGGATAAATAGAGGAGGCCTAAGGTGACATCCCACACCGTGTGCAAGAGAAGATGTAATTTCTCTTGTGCTAAGAGAGCCCTAGAAGGGCCAAGATCAGCTGATGAAGGCTGAGATCATCCATAGAGAGAGGCCGCGGACCCTAAAGAAGGTCGAGAGTTAATGAGAGCAGCCGAAGGCTGCTAAAGCAAGGATGAATATGTTGGAGACCTAACCGAGGTATGTTCTGAGTATTGAAGAAGTGTGAAGCCCTAGTTTTCTTGTTGCAGGTAGACCACAGCAGGAAAGGGGTCGAGACCCTCAGATCTATATGCAGAAAAGGGCCACAGGCTGGTTGGGTTGATTGCAGGCCTGTGAAAGGGTGGGTTTGGAGGACTGGGGCCTTGAGTTGAAGGCCGAGGAAAAGGTTAGCAGTTGTTGACAGTTGTGGGTCAGAAACTTAGAAAAGGCCGCAGGGTGGTGATTAGGGCCTAGTATGGCCAAACACAACTAGATCAGGTAATCCAAGCATCAGATCTAAAGGGTCGAAGGCAGTGTTGCGGGGGAGCGCCCCCCCCCCCCCTCGCTCCCGCTCCCGATCTGCGCTCCGGGCGGGAGCGACTCGGGAGCGGGTCGGGAGCGCGCTCCCTAAAAAAAATTTCGCTCCCTGCCTTTTCGGGAGCGTTTTCGGGAGCGTTTTGCCTTTTTTGCATTTTTTTTTTTGTAGTAATGTTCGAAATGCAATTTTTTTTGAAAGAAACAAATAGTTTTTGAGTGGGGCAACTTAATGATCAAGTCTAGGCCCTAGTATTGATATGCTATTCATGGTAATGTTAAATTCTTAAAGTAAAAGTGACATTTTCTTTAATTTTCATTTTCATCCTTTTACTTAAATTTTTAACATTACCATGAAATGACTCAGGATGTTTGAGAGTGGTTTCGTCCTCATTGGATTTCATATGGAGAAAGTAGAATTTTAGATTTCATTCAAAATCCAGCAGACTTATCAGTTTTTCAGGATTTCAGGATTGGGGGATTGCAATGTTTCCATTGAATTTTGTCATGTATTAGGGTATGGAACTCATATTTAATCAAGAGTACCAATCCCTCTATGTACCTTGATGTTAGTGACATTGGTTGTCGAACTCCTCTATCATGACCCTTCTAAAAATGTACGCATCACTCAAACAAAATCTTGACTTGACATGCTATGCTTTTTCTATCTTATGTTAATGCTTAGAGGGTGATATTAATGACAAAGATCCCTATACAGATACAAAGGTAATGACAAAGATACCTCTGGATATTAATGCTTGGAGGGTGATATTAATGACAAAGATCCTGATTTTGCAACAAGACTAAAAAATTAGACATTTCTCGTGGTGGCAAGAGGCCCAAGCATAAGAAATAGATAATAGATTTACTTCTCTTTTCTAGTTTCTAGTAGCTTTTATAACTATTGACTCTTTCATATTTATTATGATATTTTTTTAAACAATATATGACAATTTAAGTTTGAAGTGGGCAATTATAACTCATTAGTAATGAATTATGAATATGATGCTTCATGAAAGTTGAAAGTTGTTTCATTTCATTTCATTTTATAACATTTCATTTCATGTTAGATATTATTTGTTGTAATGGTTACACTTAGCTTACAAGTACAACTTTGGTGATCAATGATGATAAATGTTATATATTGAATTTTAAAAGCTTGAAACTTTAAGATTGATGAATCATGAGACTCAATATGTTGTATGTTACTATGTTTACTAACTTGCGGACGTGGTTGATGAAGATTATAACTTCTAGATGATTGTTGTTATATGGTTCAATCTATGTTTTTTTATGTTTTTTATGTCTATTTCATCATTCTACATGTTTTTGTTGACATATATGTATCAAAAATTAAAAAATATAAAAAATATATATATTTTTAAAAAATCGCTCCCCGATTCGCTCCCAAATCGGGAGCTTCTGAAAATGGTCGCTCCCGCTCCCGCTCCCCGCTCCCAAGTAACATTGGTCGAGGGTCATCTAAAGTAAGCCAAGGGGCAGATCTAATGCTAAAGCTGTAGCAGAGGTCTGTGCTAAGATCCCTGGGCCTGGATAAGGCAGATCTCAAGTATTAAATGGCTGAAAGACTGATCTGTGAAGCTGTGGGTCTGATATGGACAAAGGTGAGTCCATGGCTCTGTCAAAGGGTGGCCAGATTGCCTAGGTTGAACGTGCAGAATGCTAAGGACAGATCAAGGGTGATTTGGTGACCAAGTTAAGCAGCTAAGGTTAAGAAAAGGGCAGATCTGAGATCAGTATATATTCAGAAGTCTGTTCACAAATGAAGTTGTGAAAAGAGTGCATTTCGAGGGTTAGTATGCAGTGGGTTGATGGAGAAATCTACTGTGAGTAAGCTCACTGTTGGATGGCTAATATACAGTGATCTGAAGGGCAGATCCACTGTCAGTAGCAGTGATATTATAGGCTGATGTACAGTGCATTTGATAGGTCAAATACCTTGTGAGTAGCTGATTTAAGGAGACAAAGGACTAGCCAGGTGTCAAGGACAACAAGAACTGAAAGGGATTATCTAGAAGGGCTACATCAGCGAGTAAGTTGTGTATTTGTTCATGTCTATTTTTCTGGGCAGATTACATATCTGAGGTAGAAGATTGCAAGTCCTAATTCGTACACTATGTATACTAGCTGTACTAGTGATTGTGGGCCATGATCCCTGGTACCAGAGCCCCATGATTCTTTTATTGATGGATAAATAAAATAATCAGGCTTTGGGCTCAAATCTGTGTATTGAATTGATTTCACTGCTTAAAATTTCCGCTGTGAAAGTGCTAGAAGATTGAGGGTTCCTAGTGTGTTTGTGTGTGTGATTAGCCTCAGACAAGATCTAGAGCCTAAGGAAAAAAATCAACAATTGGAACTAACTTATAATGAATTGAGACTTTACTTAAAAACTCATGACTCAATTAGAATACTTTTAGAAAGATGGAAAGGTAGCATGCCCAGGGTACAACATTATATTTTGTTATTATATTTATACAGAAAAAACAATATTGCATGAACAATATATAAAGCAACAGATCTCAGCAGGTATGAATTCTTAACAGTACCCTACACAGATAATTGCAAAATCTGCTTTAACAATTCCCTACACATATAATTGCAAAATGTGCTTGAACAGTTCTTACCCTTATAAGAAAGTTAATAATCATTTCCTCCATTGCAGCATTTGGTTTGTACTCTTCGTCAGATTGACCAGCTGATACTGGTGTACCAATATTTGGTGTAGAAGTACTGCTGGGAGACATTGCACCTAAAGTAGGGAGACCATTTTCAGTTTTAACTCTCTTGGTCAAATCATCTGAAAATCCTGAAGCATCAGATGGACGTTTAGCATTTATTGCTCCTCCAGTCAAATCACTTCCTGCTGCTGGAGTCAAACTTGGCATATCCATGGACTGAACATGCCCTTCTGTATCTGAAATTACCTTTGCCTCTGCTTGACGTTGTTTCTCCCATGCAACAACAAGCCCAGCAAGCTCTATAGCAAGACGTCTGTTTTCTGGAGGAGTGTTCTGAGGCAGTCCAAGCCGGCTCAGCGAGTTTACCATTTGTGGCACAAACTGGGCTCGACAGCTGTAAAATAGGTCTGAGTGTCGCACAATAAGCTGGAAAATGTGAATCAAATTAGCAACAGAATGCCCTTCTTCAACTAGGATTTTCTTTGTATAACGGATCCATAGAGGTATCTTGTACTCTCCCAAGGGCAATCTTCGTGGTAGTGCTGGTATGAGAATATCCAGGGCTTGCTTAACTAACACCTTATTCTCTGGCTGACACGTTCTTAAAAGAGCAAGAAATACCTATCACATAGGCATAGAAGTGACAATCATCATTTATTAGCACAATTTAAAATTAGAATTCTCCTGTTCAATGTGAGAAGAATAGAGAGAAAACATAAATGATCCACCAATTTATAGCATATAAATATTATTACACATGCAAAATAGAACAAAACAAAATATATAGGGATGAGATTTCAATGTCAGATGTTTTTTTAAAGGACACCACACACTGCAGGCCACCAGGGAAGTATTTTGAGAAGGAATTCTATACTTGTATGATCAGAATACATATATTTCCACATTACTATGCCCATGCACAACCACATTTCACAGTGCAGGCTTCTAGACACTCATGCATGGAAGGCATCAGTTACTATAGTAGTGATTCTGGCACCCACATTTATTGGTTTTCTTACAACAATGCCTACAAATGCAATGTCCTTAAATGCAGAACCAACATGCATCACACTTGCATTAGGAAAGCAATCCTAAGGACCCCAGGCCAACCTACAGTGGTCCAAACCAAAACAATTTTTTAAAGCAGCAATGCAGTGACAGCATACACTACAATAAACAAAGCATATAATACTAGCCACCTGACACAAGCAGGCAGCATGATATACATGGCCTACCCATTTTAAAGAGACAAAAGGCAGAACGTTAGGAATCTAAAGTTTATGCGTTCTTTAATTGATTGACTCCATCCCTACTTGATCTCCCATGATGCCCCCCAACTTCCTCCCACTAAAGGATGAAATTAATTGTAAAATCAGGGAGGATATTTCTTGGAGATTCATCCAACTTCTATTGACTGCATTCTTTTGGCCATTGAGCTCAAGCTGGTCACTCACTTTAACCATTTACTCCAGATCTTGGACAATATGGGAGGTGCAACAAGGGGTTCACAACTTCTTCCCCTTGGGACAGTACAACCAGTTCCTTTTAGCACTGGCTATCCTCCAGAGGATATTATCAAGCTCAAATGTGGTAGATATGTGTTGGTGGATGACTATTGCAATCCAAGCCGATCTTCACATCGACAAATTGAAGCCAGCTCCAATTTCTACTAAGATTATCCATACAACAAAAAGCTCGTTGAGATCTTTCCGATTCAGTTTGAATGAGGGCAGGATCACTTTGCATTCAAAAGATATGGCTCATTTACCTTTTGTGCAAAAGGACAAAAGGATAAAATGAAATGATTGATACTTATTTTGAGCTTAGGTGCTCATGTATTACTGTATTTTTCATTTTTATTTGTAATAGGAAATTAATACAAATGTGAGAACTATGTGGCAATGGTGCAAAAGATATGTAGCATTGCAGTTTCCTATTCTCAAGGGGATGATGAAAGTTTCATGGAGAGTTGAGATCTTCATTGAAAGTTGGATACCATCGTAGAGAGTTAAGATTCTCATGGGCACGATTGACAGATTTCCTCAAACCAATCCCTTGAATGGTGTCAGATCCTAATTTGCGGGAAATTGAGAGATATCATCTTCTTGATATGATGAGGTAGTTCTCAAACGAAGTATTACCTAAACCCTTTTGGGAGAGGGAAGAATTGGCTTGGATTCATTAGCCCTCCATCAAAGAGATGGAGCAAGTTGTAGGCTTGCATGTGGATTCACTTTCCCTTTGTAAAGGAGAGATAGCAGGTTGTAGGCTTGCTTGTGAATTAAGATGTCCTTTGGAAAGGAGAGAGCAAGCTGTAGGCTTGCTTGTGAATTTACTTGCCCTTTGTAAAGGAGGGAAAGCAACTTGTAGGCTTTCTTGTGAATTTTCAGCCATTTTTGTAAAAAGGAAAAGCCCTCTCTTGAAGAATCGATAAAGTCAGTTCGTGGATTGAAGTAGATGCAGAGACATCGCCCATGCAGGTGAACTCCGTTACCCATTGGTTGAGTATTGTCTTTGTTTTCATTGCTTGTTTACAGTTCATGAACATTTTCTTTATGCAAATGCAGGAAATTCAAAAACTATTTAACTGTATCTGAATTAGTATTGAGCCATTAATTACTAGTTTCACATCGCTATGGCTCCTCTTCTAATTATGATGATGGACAAGTTGTCACTATTGTTAGAAAGCTGATAAGGGCAGCATATTAGTTAATCTTTTTCCATTACTTGACATTTACTTGTGACACTATATTCTTCTTGTGATATTCATGCTTATGTTCTTATCTTTAAATAAATGCCAAACCATAAAGAGAGAGACACCAGAAATAGCCTCCAAGCCAGGGAAAAACCCCTCAAAGGGGAAAACCCACGAGAACTTCTTACGAAACCAATTTCAAAGGAGACTTCCAAGACCAAACCCTCGACCAGGACTCTCAACAAGATCAAGTCGACCAACCTGCCTTCCCACACACAATTTTCAAAGACAGCAAAGTAGACATTCTCCAAGAAGGGGCTCTTATATCCTTATGGTTCCATAGACAAAGTCTGCAACCTTCCATTGCAACTTCAGATCTGAAGCAATCACTAGAAACTAGGCCTCTCACATATGTAAGTTGTCCCAAGCAAATATAACAAAGATTCAAACCTTCATGCTTCTCTTCCCATTCTGGCTCTTCTAGCCTCTTCGCACTACTTGTCTTGGCTGCAGATCAGATCAGATATATGCACACTTATTATGTACCAAAGGAGGTTAAAGTCCCCTCCTTATATGGACTTTCCGAGTGACTCTTTAAGCCCACTCTAGGCCGACTTACCAATGCTAGCCAACTTGATCTTGGTAACCCTCTAGACACTTCCAAATACAATAATAATATTTCTTCATTTGATACAAGTGCCCAAATGGGTCTTTTACAATATGATAATGACCATGACTCATGACAAAAACCTAGAAGCATTCAATGGATGCTTGACCTAGTGACCAAAGACATAAGCATGAAACCCATGCTTCATAAATAATTTTTCTTTTACATTTTCTTTCTTCTTTTGATCAATACATAGGAATTACATCAAGACATGAGTCAAATGTCAATTATGAAGACCGAAACTAGTTACATTCTTAAACAATTATATCGTCAAAGGTGGCTTATAGGGTTAGTTAAATAGGGTAGCTAAAACAACCCCCACTAATGCCCAAATCCTACCAAGTGACATGCTAGTCCTTATGTGCATGCTTATGGATGTGCACCAACACAAGCAACAATGGTTGGCACTAGGTGCTAGTCTAGAGAGACTTTGGCAAAATCAATGCCCCGCGCTCATACCTACTTATAGCCAAAAGCAGCCAAATTGAATGGTGTTAATGGCTCAACCATCATGCTAAATCTTGTTGTGTTAACCTCATCGTGATAAGACAAAGTGAGTTCAAAAACAATTGTCACTATTCCTTGGATTCCATAATGATGGTGAAGTCTTCACCTTTCATGGCACACCAATGTTCTAGGATGTTTTCTTCTCTTGGAGTTTTACCACTTTTGCTTTCCATGGTTACATTTTGAGTTTACTCCCTCTTTATTTATTTTATTGGCTACTCTTTATTTCTTTCTTTCCTTGACCTAAGATTTTGGAGCTACTTAGGAGATGCTACATGAACTCCTTTTTTTCTTGTCAAATCTTGTTCTTCCAAATCCCACTAAGCTATTTTGGTCATCCAATGCAATTAATATCATTTCATTTCATTTATGAAATCCATATTGTTCAATGGAGGTAGCTTTTCAATTCCATTTATTACATGGGCTTTATTTTCCTCTCGACTATTCAAGGGTGCTTGCATTAGTTGAGAACAATCACCATCTTGCCATGCTAGACTGGATCTACATTGTACAAAATCAGCTCTTTGCATGAAGTAGAGATTGGCGAGAACTTTATCTTTGGTTGTTTTGTCTAATACAAGATTAGATGGAGGTTTCATTGTCTCTAAAGGGGATTGAAGCAAATAATTAGTAACATTCTTTATATGCCCAAGAGCAAATATGCAATGCTTTGTACATTAGATATGAATTTACTCTCAAATGGAGCCTACATCAAAGCTCTTTTAGAACAACTACACAAAATTATCTCCTTACACCCGACCTAGGACATTGGTGGTGACACTCAGAAGTTTTGGTCCTCCTACGAACCCTAATCATAGCATAGTTTTGAAGCTTGGGTGGCATGGGTCAGGTAAGTAATGTTGGATGGCCCTACTCAAAGAATCATTACTAGTTTATTTCCATCTCAAGAGTTCTTTAATGTTGGATGTTAAAAGTGCTTTTTCTTCTTATTCAGCCTCAACCCCAGCCACCATCAAGAGTGTTTTGATGCCACATCACCCAAGATCAACAAAGGACATTATCCAGAAAGCCTCTGATGTTGACATCTCAACTACCAATTCTAATGACAAGTAACACTAATTTCTCCTCCCTTTGTAACAATTGCCTCTAATTTTCAGCCAATATTCCTTAACTGGTTCTCCTTCACTTCAAGGGTTTTCCCATCTAGGATAAGCCAGCTATATATCTATATTCTTCAATATTTCTCTGTGTAGTCATTTTCATTTTAGGGTTGCTTCTTGCACACCACTCTTTACCTGCTTATTACTGCTGCTTGTATTCTCTAAAGCCCTCTGACCTATTATGGTCTCTAGTGGACATTAAAACAAATTTCAAATTCAAATTCATAAAAACCAGATATAGTCCAAGAAATTCATGTGGTGGGAATCTGAAGTCTCCAATTTAAGCTACAGTCAGAGACACAGAAATTAGCATTCTGGGTCCATCTAATTGTGACCATAGATGTTCAATCAGAAAGGAACATCAGTTATACAGCTTCAAAAGGATTTATAGGAGTGATCCTGAACTGTGTGAAAGAGGTCCGAAAATTCCTTGAATACACTGTTGTTTAAGAAGGTTTTCAAATGCTTAAAAGGCAAATTATCATCTCTCCAACAAAATACCAAGTACATTTGCAGATAATTATTTGTAATGGTGCTTTTGGTCATGATTTTTTGCAGTTGCCTTTAATAAGCTAGAAATTGTGTTTTACATTTTTCAGAACTCTTGGTGTTTTTCCTAGAAGACTGAGCTTAATGCCCTGATATTGTAAACAAGTGCAGCCAATTACAATTCTTGCTCCAGGAAAAGTAAAAACAAAGTGTTTTTTTTACACTGATAAAGTCAGCCCATTTAACTAAAGAATGAAGGAACATTTTCCTATGATATGCTCTACCTGGACGATAATTTTCTCTGGAGCTTGATAAGATACAAGAAAATGGCAAACATTCACAAAGGCCCACTGCTTGCTGGCACTATCATCTCGCTTGAGATGGTTCCAACCAAATTTAACTAAAGAATAAAGTCAGCCAATTTAACTAAAGAATGAAGGAACATTTTCCTATGACATGCTCTACCTGGAGAATAATTTTCTCTGGAGCTTGATAAGCTTCAAGAAAATGGCAGACATTCACAAAGGCCCACTGCTTGCTGGCACTATCATCTCGCTTGAGATGGTTCCAACCAAATTTGATAAGCTCTTTCCGATGGTGCACAAGATTCTCAGGGAGATACTTGAGAAAAAGTGTTGCTAGCTGCAAAAGCTCTATCCTCAAAGGCTCATCGTACTCTGCACTTATCTGGAATGCAGAATAAGCTGGCATCAAATTTGCAGCAAAGGGCTTGAAAATAATGCTTACTCAAAGTCAAACAATGAAAATAAATAGAATTGGAAACTGTATGTGCAATATTAATCTTAGAAATGGTCAGAAATCTAACTGCATAGAATACAAATAGGGAGTCCAACAGCAAATAAAAGAGCTGAAACAAATATCTTAGACTCTATACCTCTTCAGGTGGATCAAGCAACTTTTCAACAATAGTTTTTATAATAGAAGGATCAACAACATCCCAACTTTGACCATTTTGAAAGGCATGGACTAACATAGGAAGAATCAACATTTGCATAGCAACGACTAAGTGATCCTGTGTCAGTTCCTTAGACTGAAATAAATTCAGAAAATGCACCAGAAGTGCCTTCTTCATTTGAGGACTGTATCCTTCTGCAACCTGCTTCCAAGAATCTCTTCACACATTAGATGCATCTTAAGCAGAAGACCAGAATATAAGAAACTGTGCATTTTAGTTTATATCGGTAGTTTACAAAACACATCTAATAAAGTTCCACCAAAGAGTGAAGTGCCAGAAGATGGTAATTAACATTACCTCAATCATGTAAAATTCTTTTAAAAAGGTGTAGTCAATGCGAGTTCTGACCAAGAAAATTGATAACATATCAAATAAAACGCCAACTTCATTTTTATCATGTCTTAGATAATTTAGAAAACACTTGACAAGCCTCTTGCTTTCTTTCACCTGCATAAGTTGTTCAGGTATTAGAAACAGAATTTAAGCTCTAAGACTAAATATCATAAACTTCTTGCAAAGAAAAAAGCACACTTTCCTGCCCTTTTCAACCCTCCTTCCTTCCATCTCTCTCAATCAAGCATTCATAAAGGGCATACAAATCCCAACCAAAATGATTGTCAATGAAAATAATAATAATACACAGCAGAGCACCACCCACAGTCGCTAACCATCAGTGATATGGCCTTGTAGAAACCACTTATAGTTCTTTATATTTGTTTCCTGAGTTATTTATGCATAGTGAAAATATGGAAAACATTCAAAATCAATCATTGGAGATGAGCTTTACATCTAACACAGAAGTAAAAGAGAAAGTAGGTACAAACTTGAAGCCAGGTATCCTAATCGAAAATACAAGAAAACAAAATCGAACACACATTAACAGGTTGTGAAAGATATCAACTTGACAACTCTGGGTGAACTCTGGGTGGTGATTAAAACAGCGAAATCCCTACAGAGTATGCATTATACCCACAGTGAGACTGTGGGGCAATCTTGGGTATACAATTAAAGTGAAGCACATATCTCTATGGAAATAAGAATGAAATACAAGATATGCAGATATTGCTACCATCTACCAATACAAAATACCATTTGACAATACCAAATAAAGCATCTTGTATACTAAAAAAATAGAAAATAAATACAACATACCTGTTCCAGGCTGAGACTTTGTTCATGACATATGCGGCCTTGTCTAGAACTTGATTTCCACACAAGAACTAAAGCATCAAACACAGGACGGTTATTGTACAGCCAATCTGGCATCAATTTAACCAAAGCTGACACCAGTGAAATTCCCTGGAAATGGGCATCTGGCATCTGGCTCGCAGTTGTTGTAGTAGACTGCACTCCAACAAAATTATCTGCTGCTGCTGCAACTAAAGTATCACTGCTGCTTGTTACACATGGCATCCCAGCAGAATTACCAGCATCATCAGGCTTCTGTATCGCCTGTGGAAATGCATGAGCAATTATCTTATCTGGTGACTTGGCGAGTTCCTCTCTTAAGGGTTGCCCAGCTTCTGACCTGATAATATCCATAAATCTGATTCCAAGCAAAAGGAAACAACACACTTTATTGTTTCTTGTCACGTCATCAAAACAATAAAACCATACAGTACAACAACATATCTTATGAAAATTACCTTGTAAAATGTTTTGGCTCGTTCAATCGATCAAGAAAATAATCCACTGCCTCTGATGCATAACGATTTAAAAACTTAGTCAGTGGAAGACGATAAGGGCTATTCAGCTCACTATACACTTGTCCTTGGGGTAAGGCTGCTTCCAAGTCCATTGTTAATACCACAAGATCATCCAAGAATTTTCCTGCTGCAGGTGGCAGAAGATGGAAAAGCTCTACAATTGCTGCAATATATAGAAAAAAATATGTGATTATCATTAAATTATGTCATCTCAAAGAACAAGCATGTCCCATGTGGAATATAATCCAGATTAAAAAAATCATTTTAATACATTAACTAACCTGCAGCAATTTTTGGTTCCTCGCCAGCTTTCCAGGCTTTCTGACTTTGGGCAAGTTTTTCTGGTTCCAACCACTTCTTCAGGTGCTCTAGGAGTTTTCCACCCAATGTTACATTGAACCAATTAGATAGAAGTTCAAGTAATCGAGCTAAGCCTTGCAGAAGGGGCATGGTGAGGTTTTTAGTGTTAGCCAAATTCAGTAAAATTGGCCTAAGACTAGTCTGTAAGAGCTCTTTGGGTAGCTTTTGTTGCTGGATAACCTGTATAAAACAAAAGCAATCCAACATCATTATACAGACCAACTCTATATTTCACAATAGTTCCAATTACATCTCACATCATAAAGGAACAGTCTTGCAAAAGAACTATTTTGTATTTTAATTTTATTAAAGCCCTTTATATGTTGCTAGAAACCATTGTAAGAAGCATGTATATAATGGTTTAAAAATTGTTGAACTTACTTGGCGGAGACCATCTTTTGCAACAGCCACAATTTCAGGAGTCCGACAAGTGAGAGACTTGAAGAACATCGAAATTATCCGAGATCGTAACTCTGTATGATTAGGAGTTTTAAAATCTGCCCAGGCCATGGCTGTGCATAGAAGCTCAATACAGGCAGTTCGAAGCTTGGTCAAAGTCACAGCCAACTTTGGATTCATAAATTTCCCAATTAAAACAGTTTCATCTGCCTCCGCAATTTGCAATGCTTCTTGCAGGATGTTTACAAGCTCTTGAGTCATCTTTAAAAGTGGTGGCCGTAAAGCCAGACAAAAGTTTAAAGCCATCACAGTTCCTACCTGCACCAACACTAAGATTCGTTTACTCCAGAAAATACATTTATATAAGTGGATTTATATACTAAGAAGAGATTAGAGATAACAAAGGAATTTTAAAATACATAAGATTTCTGATAGATCCCACTATAATAGTAATCAATGCAAATCAGTTTACAGTGTGATACTCCTCAACTGAAAAATATCAATAAAAACAATGAGGAAAGCTGTAAGATGAATTCCATTACAGGTTCATTGCTATACCTGTTGTTCAATGTGCTTACTACGAAGAGGACGTGTGATAAGAGGCTGCAACAGTGGTTGATACAGGGGTTCAAGTAACTCCGAAACCTCACTGCCTGTTCGGCTAGCAAGTAATGCTAGGCATGACTGCACATTTTTTCTCACAATAAGTGTCGCATTTGGATTGAAAAGCTCTGCAGCAAGAAAATCCACAACTCCTTGGAAACTCTGTTTGCGATGTTCACTGTTTGCTTCATCCACATTGTTCACAACTCTTAGCACCTGGGTAAGTACTTGACTTGTCTCTTCTTGCTCCTTATTGGCATGCTGAGGAAGTCGCTTCAACACATATACTAGACCGCGTACTGCCCGGACTTGAAAAAGACATAAAGTCTCGACAGTAGCCTTCCCAACCAAAGCTCCAAGACCCATAACCCCACCCATCTGTGCTTGCCATGTGCTTCCATAACAACAGTGTAAAAGTCGAGGTAGAAGCTGTTCGAAGACTGGTATACGAACACCTGGAGGTGGTGAGTAAACAGGATTCATTGAAGGACTAGAAACCATCATAGGAGTACCTGGCGTGCCCACACCCCTTGTAGTCAATACACCAGTATGTTTGCAACGAGCAAGAAAAAGAAGTGTTTCTGCAAAAATGTTTAGTCCATTCAAGGCAGCCTTAGCATGTGCTCTGTTTTCAGCTGCAAGAACATCAACTAATGCATCCAAGAATATCAAAGGATCTAACTCCTTCAAATTGGCATGGGATGAATTTCGTGACTTAGAACTTAAGGCCCCAGTGCCCATCGAGCCCCCAACTTGACTAGTTGTTACTGGTGGAGAAGTAGTTGAATCAACATGAAAAATCATAGCAAAATGACGGCATACATTGGGGACAAAATCATCTTTCGGGTCTTGCAGTTCTGGTTCTGCACTGGCAGCAATTACAGTCATCAACAGAACCTTAAATACAGATCTCTCTGCCATAAGCTGTGTCTTTGTTTTTACCCCAAGGTCAACCTGCAACACAATATCATATTATTTCCCCACACTGAAAATGTGGACTCCATTACAACTTGATAATGTGTACCATATTGCAAGAGAATATGATATTATTCTGAGGTTATTCTTTTATAGCTTGAGAGGATCAAGAAAGGCTAATTTTATCTGGTAAGCCTATAATATACCAAAATGAGATGGAACTTTTACATTCTATTTAATCACACACAGAATCACATAACGGGCATGAGATGCAAGTATTTAGATGGAATTTGTTGTATCACAGCTCAAAAAAAGTTAAGAAAACTGCAAATACTAGTCATACAGTAAAATGATTTAGGGACACTACACAACTAAACTGTGTTAAAAACAACCTTAGTATGATACTTATTATTATAATGTGCATTCTGTTGTGCAAGACAGGAACTTTAATTTATACTTGAGAACAAAGTTGTAGTAAAAGCAAGAAAAATCAAACAAGTTTCTAACCACTTCAACTGTACACAAGAGGCTACTATACTGTTGCTGGAGAGAATAATGGCAAAGGAAAAACCTTCATAGTTGATGTTTCAGTTCTGCGTCTTGATGGATCAATGGAGGACATCAGCATCGTGCTCAAAAGTCCTGGAGTAACTCCTTCACCTGTAATATTTCCCTTCAGATTCAGAACTGATGACAAGCATACACGCAGGAGCTTGAGAGCATGCCTCCTGTAAAATGCATCCACCCCAGAGCTATTTTGCATGACAGTTGCTATGGCCAAATAAATGCACCGATCTAAAGGCACCAAAAATGATATGGTTGGCTCAAATGTCAAAATAAGCCGTAGACCATGCTCAGGATTCTCCTTGCACTCAAGTGCTAAAGGCTCTTTTAGAAACCTTCTGTTTCTACCACCTAGTTTTCCAAGCAGTTGCAAAGCCTTTCCACCCCAAGGATATGGCTTTGGTCGTATATGAGACCATAAAGTTAATATTACTTCTGACATGACATTTGCCATACTAGGCTCCAAAAATTCTGGATTAAGGCTGTCAATCCAAAATTCAAGTGTTCTTAAACCTAAGCTAATGAGTTCATCACTTCCTTTTAAAGCCAGAACCAAAGGCTTCATGAGGCGTGATAGATGTGGAAGCAGTGAACTCAAGCGAGCAGGTAATGTCAGACATAGCTCAAGAACTAGGTCTTTCATATCAATTCCAGTTGGTCCTTCCACCATAGCCAACAACATATTAAGGCAAGGCTGCAGTGTAGGGATAAACTCCCTTAACAACAGTTCAAACTTTGCTCCAGAAAGAGCACGAAACATAGTTCGGAGCAGTTGCATGAATCCATGAGGCTTTTCTATCTCAGTAGCATTCTTCATACATACTTCCATTATAGTTGATACATATGGCTGTAACACTCGCTCACAATCCCCAGGAGATTTTGCAACAGCAACAAATAAAGCACGGAACAATTGCAGAACTAGTTTTGATGCGGGTGTGTCCGGTTGTTTAAGGACATCCAATTTGGTACTAACAAGAAAATTTACAAGCACATCTGCAAAGTATCTTACAACCTTAGCTGTCTGAAGAAGTGTAGAAAATACAACCAACAGCTGATTATTATTAATCATGTACTCAAAAAGATGTTGCATGCACATAGCAAACATGTCCATCAGGTTTCTATGTTCCATCACAGCAAAAATTTGAGAAAAATGCTGTAGCATTTCTCTCTCTTCCTCTTTGTCCTTGAATATTGAGAGGCAATGCACCCCACTTTTTAATACTCCTGATGCAAGCCGCACCTGACCATACCATGATGCCAAATAAAAAGGTTGTACATTCCTTTAGCACAGTTTATTTTCTAAAAAATTTCAAACATTTCAGATAAAGATGAAATGCAGCTATACCTCATCTTCTCTCATGCCTTTCAGCCCCTGTGGAATACCAGCACCTGAAGGCTGAGATACCTGCATTTGGGATGCATTGACATGAGTGATACTCCACACTAATGTCTTCATTCCTGCAAAAAGAAGTATGGTGTTACATTCCCACTGGGATATACATTTATGAGGTAATCTATTCCACACATTCTAATAAGATTCTTTCTTTCAAAATGGAACAAGGAGCATGTATACAAAGATCATAAGAAATTGGGAGCTCATATCTGTCCTAGAAGACACATACATACCAAAACATCCTACCCCTGGTGCCTTGCATGACTATTTGCAAAACATGAAGTGATACCAAATCCGATATACCAGTAGTAATCATTTGAAACCAATCAAAACTCATAAAAAACCATGACAAATACAATACCCATGACCAAAGTCTTGATTAACTGCTTGCAATCGCTTAGCTCCTTGGAATGTTCTAAAGGCATCTGCAGGTTCAAAGCTGCCTGCATACAATATGGGATGTTGCCATTATGTAAGAGCTACAAGGACAATAATAACTACAAGAAAACATCAATAATGTAGCTGTTTTGATGATTTGTGTAAGAACTACAAGGAAACAAATAACTACAAGAAAACAGCAATAATGTATCTGTTTTGATTGTTACCTTTTGAATAAATAATTTTTCAGAATTCAGCATAACTAGGTCCTTATTATTAGATTTAATGCAATAAATAGGCAAATGGATTAGTAGATAATCCTTGAAACCTTGCAACTGCTAATGAGAGCAAACTGATCACAAAAAACACAAGATTCTCTACCAAAAAAACTGCGGAAAGAAAACAATGAATAGAAATACAATCACGCATAAAACACAAAATATATTTGTGGAATCCAACTGGGAAAATCCCCTGCTTGCTTGTATTAAATCATCTGAGCAATCTGATCTATTACATAGAATCTGCTTCAAGCTTGAAGCTCCCTGCAATACTGATCAACTCTCTATAAGACTTGCCCAACACTTAGGCGAATAAGACCTGCTAGGAAGCTCCTATTTCATAGCGCAAATCCTCCCTAAAAATAGGAGAATTCCCTATTTCCTTGTGCAAATCCCAAGTGAAATTGCCCTGCCTGACTCTCAAGCCTGTACACAAAAACATGTATACCATAATGATTACAATTGTGCCTTCATTCAATCTCAATAGGCAATTCGAATTGCATGACCTACTGGCTAAATTTAGCAGTTGTTGTTAATTGAGAGTAAGTTGAGATAACACAAAGTCAAACTACTCAACTAAACTCGTGCCTATCTCTATTCTAGAACTAGAGATCAGTTAACTCACAGGCACTAGAGTTAACTCCACTAGATAGCTAATTTCAGCCATCAACTAATCCACAACTCACTGCATGCCATCTAACTCGAATTAACTAACTATAACTCGGTGATAAGCCACATCACACATGTCAACTAAAAGCTAACTCAAGCAACTATGAGACTGAATCCAAATTGGCATCTTTGACTAAGGAAAAAGTCAAAGAATCCATTCCTTTCTACATTTTCAACACTCCCTCTTAGCAAGGAAAGGATTTTGAACAACTCCAATCTTGCCTCTTTGGAACTCAAACTTGCCCCTTGATAGGGCCTTGGTCAAGATGTCTACATGTTGTTGCTATGGAGAAATGTATTGTAGCAAAACAATCCTCCTCTGCACACAATCTCGAAGATGATGGTACCTGATGTCTATATTCTTGGACCTATCATAAAACACTGGATTCTCAAAGAGTTTTATGCAACTCTGATTGTCACAGTGGATCAATGTAGGCTCTATCCCCTGACTGAAGAGTCCTACCAGGATCTTCCTCATCTAAATAGCCTCACATGTTGCCTAACTAGCATCCATGTATTTGGCCGTTATTGAACTGAGTGCAACTGATCTCTACTTCTTGTTGTACCAAGAAATTGCAGCTGACCCAAAGTTGAAGACTGCTCCTGAAGTGTTCTTCCTATTTGTGGAACTCCCTGCCCAATCTGCATCTGTGAAGCCCTCAAGCCTCACTCCATCAGTCTGTTTGTACCACAACCCAAAGTCTACTGTGCCTCTGAGGTATCTCAAAACATGTTTTGCAGCTCTCTAATGGACCTTGGAAGGATCCACCATGAACTAACTCAACTAGTTCACTACAAAACAAATATCAGGCCTTGTGTTCACCAAATACATCAAGGACCCAATCAACTATGTTATGAATAAAATATTCATAACTATATAATATTAAAATAAATAATAAAATAATAATAAATAGATATTAATTAATAAATAGAATAAATTCAATCAAGTTGCCCAATTAATTATGAAAGGGCACTTATGTCAAAAGTTGTGTCTTGAACTTGTGGCCAATCAACTCCTTTAAAGGAGAACCATCCAAGGGTTGTAAATCATCCATTATTGAATAAAATATATATACAAATTGTTATGTGCATCGATGTGTCTTTCATTGCCAAACTTAGTGAACAAAAATAATTGTTTCAATGGTATCAGAGCGTCGAATCCTCGTGCCTGTGTTGATTTATTCGTCCATCCCACACCTCCCTCACATGCTCAACACCCTCCCACCGCATTCTATCCCTCGTTCCCTGCCCGCCAGTCCCTTACCACAGTGTGAACCATGCTCCACGTCGATTGTGACCACCTTCCCATTTTGCATCGGCACCACATTCCGTTGTGACCACCTACACCTCCATCGGCCCTCCAGCACCTCACTAGCTGCATCGCATTCCACCTTCTGTTGTGACCACCGGCTCTCCCAACAAAACCCTGTCTGTCGTCGAGTACACTGCCCCACCTATCCATCTCCCCCCGTCCGCCCTCTTGTACCTGTCTACCTTAACCCCGACCGTGTCTTGACTCGAGGAACCCGAACCTATGCTGTTGACGGCCAACGTACTCTGTCGTTTTCATGTGATGAAACACGACTTGACCAAGAGTCGAACTGTTTGATTAATATGATTTTTCATTAACTGTAACATAACATTATATTATATGGTTAATTGTTATATTAAGATATAATTATATTATATAGTTCATAACTATAAATTAATTAATTAATTAATTAAAAGAAATTATAATTAATAATATTATAATTATTATTATTTACAAAAAAATTAACCAAAAATAAATAAATAAATAAATTGGGTCTCCTAAGAAAAAGAAGAACAAAATGGGGAGTAGCAGTGACAATGTGAATTCAAAAAAGTTTCAAGAAGAACTCAATAGAATGCGCAAGCGCCTTCACAATGTCGAAAGAAAGCAAGATGAATTCGAGAAATGCCAAGAAAATATAATTAGTAATCAAGACCAAATGGCAGATATTAGATAATATCAAAGAATTGAAGAGCATGATCAGTCAGTTTATGGGAGGAGCCAATCCACCTTTTAATCCCTCAGCCACACAAAGTCCCAAGACTCCGGAAGGCGAAATTTTTCCAAGTCATGAATTTTCGTCAATGCACGAAAAGCCACGAATACCACATGAAATTCGCAGGAAGTAGTACTATAAAATGTTTCCAGAAAAACTACCTTAAAATTAAAAGAGAATTACCTAAGTACGATGGTAAGGACCATAAGGGCACCATTGTAGGCGTAAATAAAATGGACACCATTTTCAAAGCAATCCTGCCAATAGGTGAACAAGAGAAGGTCATGACAGCATCCAACAACCTGGAAGCTGAAGCATATGATTGGTTCCTATGGTAGTCCAACAGATGTGTGGCTCAGATGTGTGGCTCATTCGTTCAATTCAGAAAATTTTAAAAACGCGCTGCTCAAAAGGTTCCATGATGAAGAAGAAGATGATGTTTACAAAAAGTTCAAATACACCTACGAATGGGAAGTATTAGCTATAAGGAAAAGAGGATTCTCAGACGAAGAATTGCTAAAAATGTATCGATGTGGTCTTAAAGAATATATTCGAGAAGAATTAAAACTATATAAACCCAAAACCATTGAAGAAGCTAGGCATGCAGCAATAATTATTGAGCGAAAATATAAGCTCCATAAAACGCCATACGCTAGTACTAAAAAATCAAACAACTACTCAAAAGGGAAGTCAAGTAATTCATCATCAGAAAACATTAGTAAGTACATTCCACCATCGATGCACAATGGAGGAAAACAATAGTCGAATTTCGAAAGAAAAAGGGATGGCAAATGTTCGACATGCGGAGATAAATATTCCTCGGGACACAGGTGCACTATGCAAAAACTTTACAACTGTGAAGCAAAACAAGAAGAAGAATCTTCAAAGAATAGCTCCGACGAAGAAAACAATGAAGGAAACAAAACTCCTAATCCAGATCTAGAAGAAGAAAATATGCCAAGAATTTCTCTGGCAGCTATCACAGGGATAGCTCAACATCATATTTTCAGAGAAAATTCTAAAAGAATCTCACAGTTCCCCAGCAACTGGGCATGTTGGATTCTTCAAAACATACTACAACATTTGGCAATCATTCTATTAGAAGGGTATGAGTAAGGAAACCCAAAAATAAGTTGTGGAATATGATGTTTGTCAGAGAAATAAGGGTGAAAATATCCCAACTCCCAGTTTACTACACCCATTACATATTCCAAATCAAAAATGGGAGGAAATCTCCATGGATTTCTTTGAAGGACTACCTCTGTCTAATGGTACGGACAAGATATTTGTCGTCATCGACAAACTCACCAAATATGCCCACTTCATGGCAGTCAAAAAATTGACACAACTAAGCAAATTGCAGATGTGTTTTGTAAAAGCATTTACAAACTACATGGCTTTCCCGAGATTATTGTCAGTGATAGAGACGCAAAATTTAAAGGTAATTTTAGGAAAGATTTCTGCCACCAAGCAAAAATATCCCTCAACATGAGATCGTCTTATCACCCCTAGACAGATGGTCAAACTGAAGTTGTGAATACATGTTTGGAAACATATTTCCGTTGTTTCGTCACCGACAAACAAAACAAATGGTCTCAATGGCTACACTTGGTAGAATGGTGGTACAATACCACCTATGATACTTCAACTAAAATGACTCCCTTCCGAGCCCTATATGGCTATGAACCACCCTGGTGGAAGGATTTTGTGTTGCACGATTCTAAGGTCCAAGTAGCAAGGAACCACTTCGAAGAAATCCAATCAAACAGTGGCACGTAATAGAATGAAACACCGCACCGAAAGAGATTTCGAAGAAGGTTGGGTCTTTGTCAGACTTCAACCCTATAAGCAGTGATCATTAAAGAAACAAGGGAAAAATAAGGTATCTCCTAAATATTACAGACCATACCAAATAATCAAGAAAATAAGTAGCGTGGCTTATGGATTAAAGTTACCAGACCATTGTCGAATTCATTACACATTTCATGTATCAAGCTTCGAAAAGGTACTATTATGTATAAGTATGTATGAATCTTACTGAAATGTGTTGATTGCTTTAACCATCACTTTGGATTGTTAGCTAACTTGCTTTCCAGTTTGTGATACATCTTAGCTCGTGTGTTCCCTTCCAAGCCGCGTGCTATCACAGGCTTCCAAGGGGTGCACTCACTCAACTCTCCATGTTAGAATCGTTCATGCACCTTCCTTGTCTTGTTGTAGCTATCACACCCTTGCTACCAACAAGGACATCTTACTTGCCTCTGTGCGAAACCACGGTCAAGGCATTACTGTACGACCCACTGCTGGGACTCCTACACCAAACGGTCTGAAGTCTAATTGGGACTTCTTACCGGGGAGATCCCCTAACATGTTGGTGAGTCCAACACCGTCAACAGAATAGGAAGATGTCAGATCTTTCTAAGAGAAAAAATTTCATCGAAAGTGACATCATGACTTAATTCCACTTCCCTTTGACCAGGGACATAGATTCTATATGCCTTCGAAGTTTCACTGTCAAAGTTACTTGGGAGCGGGAACGAAAATGGGGAGTGGGAGCGAAAGCGACATTTTCAGAAGCTCCCGATATGGGAGCGAATCCGGGAGCGTTTTTTATATAATATATATTTTTTTATATTTTGTATATTTTGATGCATATATGTCAACAAAAACATGTAGAATAATGAATTAGATATAAAGAAATCATAGATTGAACCATATAACAACAATCATCTAGAACTTACAATCTTCATCAACCACGTCCACAAGTTAGTAACATACAACATATTGAGTCTCATGAATCATGATTCATCAATCTTAAAGTTTCAAGCTTTCAAAATTCAATATATAACATTTATCATCATTGATCACAAAAGTTGTACTTGTAATCTAAGTGTGACCATTACAACAAATCATATCTAACATGAAATGAAATGTTATAAAATGAAATGAAATGAAAAAACTTTCAACTTTCACGAAGCATCATATTCATAATTCATTACCAATCAGTTATAATTGCCAACTTCAAACTTAGATTGTCATATATTGTTTACAAAAAATATCATATTAAATATGAAAGAGTCAACAGTTATAAAAATTACTAGAAACTAGAAAATACAAGTAAATCTATCATCTACATCTTCCTTTTGCCACCACGAATAATGTCTAATTTCTTAGCACGTCGTGGTGGTCTTCTAGGAGTCTCCTCCTGCACAGTCCCACGACCAGAACCAGAATGCAAATGCCCTCCACATGAGGATGTACATGGAGGCGGCCACAGCAAAGGAACAAGACTTGGAAATCGAGCATTGCTACTGGATGGTGGGGGTGGCATGGTTGTTGCTTCATCTTCCTCTCTCATAAGTTTTGCTTCTAGTTCTTCAAGACATATAGTGCCATCCTCCATTATCGTCCTCTAGGTGGTTGTCCCAAATTTTATGTGTTGGATCCTCATAAGCTAGATCACAGTAACGACTCAACAACCTCAATTTGTAGTGCACATAAACCAAGCTTTCTGCTCGATTTTCATTGAGTCTATTTCTTCTCACATTATGTATGAAGTTTCCAACACCTCTCTGTAAAAGAAGTATTTACAACCTGTGAAAGAACTTATTTTGCCAATTTTGGCAAAGTCCCTGGCCGCCATATGCTTCCCACCATGTGAGAGCATCAAATTTGTCTCTATCTTCCATTGCATGCAAAGAACCAAACAAACCAATGCAACTGAAGTATCAGCCTAATTCAAGATGCAGACTACCACACTCCTCCCTGTCAAGTACCAACTTGTCTAATGCTTCAATATATCCTGTAGATACCTCTACATCTGTATGGGGTTTGACCCTAACCCCACCCACAGGTGCAAGTTGGCCCAATCAAGTTGGAGAGTAGTATTTTGGCATAAGGATATACGCTAAGGCATGTAGTGGAACATTAAGTTTATTCCACAGTGTACACGCACAACTGTGAATCAATGTATACAAGTTGGGATCATCTTTCTGAACAATATCTTTTATTTGCCCCAACATGGTATCCATCTTCTCATACACCTCCCCAATCACTATTTTATTTGTATCTGCAAAATGAATCATGTGATAAATAGGCTTGCTGAATTCCAATACTTGCCTCGCATGTGCCCAAAACTGACCATCAAGAGCGGTCTCCTCCACCTGTTCAAAACCTTGCTTGTTAGCTTCATTTGTAGCCCTTTCCTTTAATACCTGCCAGTGTGGACTCGATACCAGGCTAGCCAATGACTCTATTACCTTCAAAAGGCGCCTGAAGGTGTGGTAATAGCTAGCAAATCTAGTCTTCGCATAAGGATATACGCTAAGGCATGTAGTGGAACATTAAGTTTATTCCACAGTGTACACGCACAACTGTGAATCAATGTATACAAGTTGGGATCATCTTTCTGAACAATATCTTTTATTTGCCCCAACATGGCATCCATCTTCTCATACACCTCCCCAATCACTATTTTATTTGTATCTGCAAAACGAATCATGTGATAAATGGGCTTGCTGAATTCCAATACTTGCCTCGCATGTGCCCAAAACTAACCATCAAGAGCGGTCTCCTCCACCTGTTCAAAACCTTGCTTGTTAGCTTCATTTGTAGCCCTTTCCTTTAATACCTGCCAGTGTGGACTTGATACCAGGCTAGCCAATGACTCTATTACCTTCAAAAGGCGCCTGAAGGTGTGGTAATAGCTAGCAAATCTAGTCTTTGCAATCTTCAACAACGCCAATCTTGAGTGACTACGGAAAAGCCCATGGGTATAGCTATGATTAGTAATAAATTTTATCATTTGTTTGCCTCTCTTGTACAAATCACCAATCCATTTGTATTGTCGGTTTTTGTTCTTAATAATATCATGCATCAAAAGATTCATTGTGTGAACCAAACACCCAAACCAAAATATGTTGTGGTATTTATCCTCAATAATTACTCCCATCGCCTTACAATTAGCAGCGAGAGCAATTATTGAGGAGCATTATCAGATGTTTGTGGCCCATTCTCCACAATTTCAATCGCTAAACACAGTAGTGAATGAACTATCTCCAGAATAGCTCTAGCTTTGCTATCTTGGCCCTAAAAGGAATATTTGGCATACTTTCCAAGAGTGCATCCCTTGCACACATCATGTTGATCAAGGGTGCACTTTGCTAGCCATGTGGTAAGCTGTTGAAGTATCTTCAATGCTCCATGATGTAGATGTCCCATGTGCATGTGCCAGAGTTGCCCAACATCTCGGCCCTAATCAAACTTTGCCTTGCAACTGAAGGTTTCACATGCATCAACCTCTAATTTTTAGAGGTTCTTGATCTTGACACCAATTTGTTTGATTTGACCTAAAGCAAAATGCCTAAGGTAGGCCTTCCCTTGCTAAATACTACACCATACCATTGTCTTTAAGGACTGCTACTAAGACAAGGTTTTTCTTCAATCTTGGAACATACATCACATTCTTGAGATGGAGAAGTGAACCAGACTCCCTCTTAAAGCTCATTGTACCAACTCCTTTGGTCATGTATCTTCCATCATTTCCAAGTTCAATATGGAATTACATGTCTTTCTCGTCCAAACTGCTGAAGAAATCTTTATTCTCTGTCATGTGGAATGAAGCCCCTAAATAAATGAACCACACACTACCTCAAACTGAGCTTTCCATGCAAGCTATCAAAGAGAAATCTAATTCGAACTAAGAAGAGAGTGCTTCTCCTCCTGTTGTTGTTGCAATATGCTTGTTGGATTTCTTTTTTGGACATTTTGTAGCATAATGTCCAAACTCATGACAATGAAAACACTTGATCTTGCTAAGATCCTTCTTTTTCTTGCCTCCATTCTTACTAGACTCAGTCTTGCCTTGGGCATTCTTTCCCTTGGCTTTCTTCCCTTTTCCAGCTAAAGCAAAGTTCTCCTCATCATCAGTCCTAGCTAAGACTCCATCCCTTGTGTTCCTTCTTATCTCTTCCTGCACAACATCTGACCTTGATCTCTCCCAATCAGGGAGCTTATCTCTACCATTCACTACATCCTGGAAACTTTGCCAAGATTTGGGAAGCCCAAGAAGAGCAAGGCTCACAAGATCTATTGGTGGAATTGTCTCTCCAACACCTCCAAGTTCATCCCTCACTTGAGCAAACCTGGATAGATATGTAACAATGGGCTCATTCTTTCCCATTCGAATGTTCCTCAATTTGTCCTTCAAAGCAAGATTTTTGGCATCACTACTTTCCAATGTTACTTGGGAGCGGGAGCGGAAGCGGGGAGCGGGAGCGGAAGCGGGAGCGGGAGCGACCATTTTCAGAAGCTCCCGGTTTGGGAGCGAATCCCGGAGCGATTTTTTAAAAATATATATATTTTTTATATTTTTTAATTTTTGATACATATATGTCAACAAAAACATGTAGAATGATGAATTAGATATAAAAAACATAAAAAAGCATAGATTGAACCATATAACAACAATCATCTAGAAGTTATAATCTTCATCAACCACGTCCGCAAGTTAGTAACATAGTAACATACAACATATTGAGTCTCATGATTCATCAATCTTAAAGTTTCAAGCTTTCAAAATTCAATATATAACATTTATCATCATTGATCACCAAAGTTGTACTTGTAAGCTAAGTGTAACCATTACAACAAATAATATCTAACATGAAATGAAATGTTATAAAATGAAATGAAATGAAACAACTTTCAACTTTCATGAAGCATCATATTCATAATTCGTTACTAATGAGTTATAATTGCCAACTTCAAACTTAAATTGTCATATATTGTTTAAAAAAATATCATAATAAATATGAAAGAGTCAATAGTTATAAAAGCTACTAGAAACTAGAAAAGAGAAGTAAATCTATTATCTATTTCTTATGCTTGGGCCTCTTGCCACCACGAGAAATGTCTAATTTTTTAGTCTTGTTGCAAAATCAGGATCTTTGTCATTAATATCACCCTCCAAGCATTAATATCCAGAGGTATCTTTGTCATTACCTTTGTATCTGTATAGGGATCTTTGTCATTAATATCACCCTCTAAGCATTAACATAAGATAGAAAAAGCATAGCATGTCAAGTCAAGATTTTGTTTGAGTGATGCGTACATTTTTAGAAGGGTCATGATAGAGGAGTTCGACAACCAATGTCACTAACATCAAGGTACATAGAGGGATTGGTACTCTTGATTAAATATGAGTTCCATACCCTAATACATGACAAAATTCAATGGAAACATTGCAATCCCCCAATCTTGAAATCCTGAAAAACTGATAAGTCTGCTGAATTTTGAATGAAATCTAAAATTCTACTTTCTCCATATGAAATCCAATGAGGACGAAACCACTCTCAAACATCCTGAGTCATTTCATGGTAATGTTAAAAATTTAAGTAAAAGGATGAAAATGAAAATTAAAGAAAATGTCACTTTTACTTTAAGAATTTAACATTACCATGAATAGCATATCAATACTAGGACCTAGACTTGATCATTAAGTTGCCCCACTCAAAAACTATTTGTTTCTTTCAAAAAAAATTGCATTTCGAACATTACTACAAAAAAAAAAAATGCAAAAAAGGCAAAACGCTCCCGAAAACGCTCCCGAAAAGGCAGGGAGCGAAATTTTTTTTAGGAGCGCGCTCCCGAAATCGCTCCCTTTTCGGGAGCGATTTCGGGAGCGCGCTCCCGACCCGCTCCCGAGTCGCTCCCGCCCGGAGCGCGGATCGGGAGCGGGAGCGAGGGGGGGGGGCGCTCCCCCGCAACACTGCTACTTTCAAACAGATCAGTAAGGGCCTTCCACATCTAGAATGTTGTATTCTTCCCATGAAAATTTGGAATAATATGGTCTTTGGCTCCTTCTAGGATCATCCTCCTAGCTTTGGAGGTGTCCTTCCATTGAGCCAATTGTTATGCATCTACTGGAAGAGGTTAAGGAATATCAATGTTGGTGTATTCCAAAACCCCATTATCATCTAACACAACCTCCATTCTGTCCTTCCATGCACAAAAGTTTGTGGCCCCTTCTAGGTCATCCTCTATCCTCAAACCATAGAATGACATGATTCTTGCACTTGTAGAATTCCTGCACTAACTGATCTTCTCCCCAGTGCACTTTGAATCTGATCAAGGAACTCGATCTATATCTTGTTTTCAGCTCTGATACCATGTACAAAATCCTTAAAACCATGCATCTGCTAATGAGATCAAACTAATCACAAAAGACACAAGATTTCTCTACCAAAAAAACTGCGGAAAGAAAACAATGAATAGAAACACAATCACACATAGAACACAAAATATATTTGGGGAACCCAACTGGGAAAAACCCCTACTTTCTTCTATTAAATCCACTGAGCAATCTGATCTATTATATAGAATCTGAGTCAAGCCTGAAGCTCCCTGCAATACTGATCAACTCTCTATAAGACTTGCCCAACACTTGGAAAATAAGGCCTACTAAGAAGCTCCTATTTCCTAGAGCAAATCATCCATAAAAAATAAGAGAATTCCCTATTTCCTTGCACAAATCCCAAGAGAAATTGCTCGGCCTGACTCTCAAGCCAGTACACAAAAACATGTATACCATAATGATTACAATTGTGCCTTCATTCAATATCTATAGGCAATTCGAATTGCATGACCTACTAGGGCTAAATTTCGCAGTTGTTGTTGTTAATTGAGGGTAAGTTGAGTTAGCACGAAGTCAAACTACTCAACTAAACTCATGTCTATCTCTATTCTAGAACTAGAGATAAGTTAACTGATAGACACTAGGGTTAACTCCACTAGATAGCTAATTTTAGCCATCAACTAGTCCACAACTCACTGCATGCCATCTAACTCCAATTAACTGACTATAACTCAGTCATAGGCCACCTCAAACATGTTATCTAAAAGCTAACTCAAGCAACTATGAGACTAAATTCGAATTGGCATCTTTGACAAACGCAGAAGTCAAAGAAGCCATTCCTCGCCACATTTTCAACAGGATTAACCAAAATTAATGTAGCAGATGCTCTTTATCTTAGTGTTTCTGCCCGATATTACATTTATAGTTATTAGCAATTTATCACCAAAGATCCAAATTTTTAATTATCGGCAATATTGCAAAAAAATATCGGAAATTATCAGCAATTTTTAGGAAACTTAAAAAATACAAAAATAATCATTTTTTTTCAATTTTATAACTTATAAAACAACATCAACATCAAACAAACACATTGCTACATAAATATGAAAATAGAACCGATATATAAGATGTCATGTGATACATCAAATATCGATATTGAAATATGATATTTGTTCTAAGTCACAACATCCAATAGAATGATACAAAATCATATCAAAACAAAAATAAATGTATCTCATGAGATGAATCATGGCAACGAAAGCAATGGATTTCCCCTTATTTGCTTGATGGAAAATGGTCACATCATCCTTAGCAATGTTATCAAAACTGGGAAAAAAGATTGGTGAACCAAAATTAGATAAACTATTCAAATTTTGAAAAGAACATATAATTCATGCGCATCCATATGAATCCAAATTATTATACACAAATAAGCAAAATTTCTCATGTGTAGAGCAAGGTTGTGTATAACCAAAAATATCACTGAGTGCAATCCATCTTTGAATCAAAATAGATCAATAGAGACTGAGAGGCTCTAAATGGCCTTTGAAATCCAAAATAAATCATGGTACAACAAATAGCTACATAACATCAAAATCATTGCCTATATTGGGATCCTATTCATCAAGATCACCCCCTAACCATTAAAATAAGATAGAAAAAACTTAGCATCCTAATGACTAATTTTTCTTAAGTGTACATTTTTCACTAGGGTCATGAAGGAGGAGTTCAACAATCAAATACCACCAACATCAAGGTACATAGAGGGCTTATTGATCTTGATTAAATGTTAGTTCCATACCCTCATATATGATAGAATCCAGTAAAAATGTTGCAAACCCGCCAATCCTGAAATCATAAAAATAGTTAAATTGGCTAGATTTTGAGTGGGATCTAAAATTCTACTTTCTCCATATGAAATCCAATGATCCCAGAACCACTCTCAAACATCCTGAGTCAATTAATCTTAATCTTAAAAATTTAAGTAAAAGGTTGAAAATGAAAGATAAAGGAAAATGTCACTTTTCCTTTAAAAAATTAATATTACCATTAACTACTAGGGTATGTATCTCATGAGATAAGTCTTGGAAAATGAAAACAATAGATTTCCCCTTGTTTACTTGATGAAAATAGGCAAGTATCCTCACAGCTCAATCCCCTAACTCACTTTTAAAAAATGAGGGTTAATAGAAAAAAATGATAATAAGTTGAAATTGACAAAGACAGGGTGATAATTTCAAATTATCACGATAATTACCTAAATTATAATGATAAATTCAAAATAGTAAAATTATCGCGATAAGTTATGGCGATAATATTGCCAATAGGCAGTTTGGCAATAAGCAGGAGCAGCATTAGGGTCAAGATGAATTTCTCCAGTCACCAACACTATTTAGGATTTATATTAATAAGATGGAAGCACACCTCAAGTAGAACACTCATACTGATTATAGCTTCCTTCCTGATTGCACTAATCTTGTTTATAGATGATGTGATCCTAAATTATAATGATAAATTCAAAATAGTAAAATTATCCTGATAAGTTATGGCGATAATATTGGTAATGGGCAGTTTGGCAATAAGCAGGGGCAGCATTAGGGTCAAGATGAATTTCTCCGGTCACCAACACTATTTAGGATTTATATTAATAAGATGGAAGCACACCTCAAGTAGAACACTCATACCGATTATAGCTTCCTCCCTGATTGCACTAATCTTGTTTATAGATGATGTGATCCTAAATTATAATGATAAATTCAAAATAGTAAAATTATCGCGATAAGTTATGGCGATAATATTGGCAAAGGGCAGTGTGGCAATAAGCAGGAGCAGCATTAGGGTCGAGATGAATTTCTCCGGTCAACAACACTATTTATGATTTATATTAATAAGATGGAAGCACACCTCAAGTAGAATACTCATACTGATTATAGCTTCCTTTCTGATTGCACTAATCTTGTTTATAGATGATGTGATCCTCTTGGCATCCTCCACCAGGGTCATTCAAAGGAAACCAAACATCCTCACTAGTTCTTGTGACCATAACTATATGGTTGTGAACTTTAGCAAAATTTGGGATCATTAAAATTTAAAACCTCTAAGAACACTCTGTCAAATTTTCATTTCCTTTTCAATGAAGGCAAGGTGGAAATAAATGTAGCATACACAAACTTGAGGGTGATTCACAGGCCTTGGATCTAGCATGACACTGCTTCCCAACCTTGCCTCAACAAGGGTTATGCATCTTTCCACACTTTATCACTAATGTTTCCATTCACAATTTCAAGACATCCCAACAAAGATGCATCTTTCTAAGACCATCATCACCCTTTCATTCTTTATAGTGCCAACATTTGGGAGCCTAGCCTAACTTCATCTAACTGGCTACATATTGGAGACAGTACAATCTATAATGCTCCATTGTATGATCCATTATAAGGAGACTATATGCACATCCATTATTCAACTGACATTTGGTGCTCATCAATTATACCTTAAAGCACTTTTAGGCTTGTCTTTTACCTTTATAAGATTTAGAAACTAGGGAATTCAACTACTGGATGAGAGATATACCCTTATTTGGCCCTTTGCTATTCAAAGGGGATTACTTCCTTGAGCCTCTACGGACGTACAGGGTGTTCTCTGATACCGATAACCAAAATATGGCTCACCAATAAAATATCTAAAATACTTGGAAAGCAATAAAGAAATCCATTTTAGCAATAATAATATATTGGATAATGTATAAAGAATTGATATGATATTACAAATGAGGGCCTTGTATATATTGCTAGTCAGGACTGCCCTTTCATTAAGAGTTACGTTTTTTAGTTGGGAGTTAGGACATGTTCTTCCATATGTCCCTTCATTAATTGAAAATTATTACTTAATTATGAGTTTATTTTATATTTATGTCCAAACCCTCTAAAAACACTCTGCTAGATTGTCATCTCCTTTTCAACAAAGGCAAGGTGGAAATCATTGTAGCATACACGAACTTGAGGGTGATTCATGGGGGGCCTTTGATCTAGCATGAGACCTGCTTCCTAGCCCCATCTTAACAAGGATTATGCATCTTTACACATTTGATCACCAGTGTTTCCATTTGCAATTCAAGACATTCCAACAAAGATGCATCTTTCTAAAACCATCATCAAACCTTTCATTTTTTTTAGTGCCAACATATGAGGGGCTAGTATAACTTCATCTAACTGGGCAAGAAGTGGAGATAGTAAAATCTATAATGCTCCATTGTATGATCCATTGTAAGAAGACTATGTGCAAATCCATTATTCAATCGGCATTTGGTGCTCATCCAGTACACCTTGAGAGCACTTTTAAGCTTGTCTTTTACCTTTACAGGATTCAAAATCTAGGGAATTCAACAACTAGATGAGAGATATACCCTAATTTGGCCCTTTTCTTTTCAAAGGCGATTACATCATTCAGCCTCTATGGATGTAGATGGTGTTTTGTAATACTAATAACCAAATATGGCTCACTAATAAAGTATCCAAAATACTTGGAAAACAATGAACAAATCCATTTTAGCAATAATAATATATTGAATAATGTATTTAGAATGCATGTGATATTACAAATGAGGTGTATATATTGCTAGGTAGGAGTGCCCTTTCATTAAGAGTTATGTCTTTTAGTTGGGGGTCAGGAAATGTCCTTTCATATGCCCCTTCATTAATTGAAAATTATTATTTAATTACGAGTTTATTATTATTTATATTATTTTATATTGTTTTATATCTATGTCCATAGCATTGCCTTCCCCGCTAAAGATGCTTTGTCTTCTAAACATATATATGGAAAGTCTTGACGTAATTTTTTGTGGCTTCTAATGGTCTTGCATCACTCTCTATTCATGTAGTTGTCATCTTTAATGATACGAGACAATATAAACCTGAGTCTCGAGCAAAATTGTCAAACCGAAAAAAGATCTAACCATACTAATTCGATCTTTTGCAAAGCATTGCACCTCCATGATAAATTATCATGAGGCTTAATTGTAGAACCATCAATATTTCTTTGAATATTAGTTAGTGGTTTCTGTCCTAAACGATATTTGATATTTTGATTAGTTAAGATATATGCTCTTATGATGTGGATGTCGATAAGGAACTCTTATTTTAATGGCCTTGTCATGCTTGTAGTGTTTTATTGATTTACTTTAGGTATGATTCTCTTCTCGCACCAACATTAAATGGTTTTTAGTTCGATCCTCCCTTCGAATTTCCATCATTTGTATTGAAATCTCTGAGCATGTCTTTATTTCAATTAGATTAGCATCTTTCTGCACTGGATTGATATTTGCTCCCTTTTCTTCAACATGGATATTTTTATGGGAAGACTTCAATGCTTTCTCCTGGATAAGTTGTTTTGACTTGTCTTCCAATGACTTATTATTGCTCCTAATCTTCCTAATCTATGCAAGTAGACTTTGATTATGATCCCTGAGACATGAAATTTATTTAGCTTCTAATTTGTCAATATGTTCGATGTCTAGATTATCAAGTTCTACCTTTTCTAAATTTTTAACTTGTTCCAGCAACTTTTGATTAAGGCCTTTCATGTGGTCAAGTCCCACTAGCACAAGTTGAGGATGGGCCTCGTCAGCAAGGTGACCTAGGATCAAACCTCACAGGGGGTGGTTGTGCCCTGTGCTAGGGGGAGGAGAAATGCTAAAAAATCCAGTCAACTTAGGGTTGGTGTGGCCCAGGCCGGGTGCGATCCCCGGGTGACCTTGACAGCTTAGATGCCCCTAGGTCGCGTCTCCTCAAGCCACAAGTCAGGCCTGGAGGATCACAAACAACTTGAAAAACAAAAACAAAACAAAAAGGCCTTTCATGTGATAATTGTCTTCATCTTTCGTTGACGAGGTCTTGTGAACAAAGATAAACTAAATATTCCAAGTTTTCCAAACCAAGGTAAACTAAGAATTATGTTTTTCTCTTCTTTATACACAGTTGCATCATTGAATTGAGCTATATTCATTATCATTGTCACTCGCAAATCCTTAATATCATATTGTTTCTTTGCAAAGAATAACTTACTTTTCAATTATATTTTCCTCTAGAAATAATAATTAATTTTCCAAATCAATATTAATGTGATTTTCCTTATGGTTCATGCCGATAATGATAATCACTTTTCCTTGAATACTTCCTTTAAATGTAAATACTCTGCAACATAAAATTTGTTGATGTGTGTAGCTTGGGTATGTACTTCTACACAAGCCTAAGTGTCTAGGCATGTGGAAGTCACCAATAGTCTCCTTAGAACACTTGCTCAAGTGTGAGCAGCTTGCTATTGTCACTCACCCTAAAAGTATAACACAGGAAAAGCACATAAGAATTATGTTGACTTATAGAGCTTGTTACCAGACAATCTAGTAGGGTCTTATGAGGGGTACCTAAGGTATAGAACAAATGAAAACAATTCGACAAAAACCCACTGTCACTTTAGTCAGTGTCCTCTGCTCTTTACGCACTTTCACCGACAGGAGGAGTCTCGATATGAAGGAAATCACTTATAATGATGGTATCAATCAATGTTTTAAAACTCTGACTCGGACTTCGACTCAGCCGAGGATCCACTCCGACTCCGACTCGGTATCGACTCGGCCGGCTCTATTTCAATGACTCGGTCGTTGTAAAAAATACATTAAATATTTATTTTTTTTATAAAAAAACATAATTTTAAAGATTTTCATTCATATTTCCAAACACACAACATTATAATAT
The DNA here is from genome assembly GCA_031772625.1 of Pinus tabuliformis. Taxonomy (NCBI): domain Eukaryota; kingdom Viridiplantae; phylum Streptophyta; class Pinopsida; order Pinales; family Pinaceae; genus Pinus; species Pinus tabuliformis. The sequence goes on along the minus strand of CM062813.1, from coordinate 329,229,976 downwards.
AGATGGAAGACAACGTATGATCAAAGTAGGCTCATGAATATATCCATTATATCAAAATGGCACCCAGTGCACTGTCCAATGGCAATACATACATGATCAAAGATTCAAAACAAAAAACACATAACCAAGGAGGTTAGAAATGGCCTCTACAACAAGAGTAAATTGTGACCAAACTCCAGTACTACTAGCTAGTAGCTACTGCCAGAGGAGCCAAGATCATGTCGATCAATCTCTGGATCATCATTAGAGTCAAACAGGGGGGCCCATGAAGTGAACAATTTGCATCCAACCAAAAAAACCTGAATTGGGAGGCTCTTTCAACAATGTATTTGGCTCTTGTATCATAAAGTTGACCTTAGTTCACCATATCCTTGTCTTGTGTTTGACAAAAAATAGTGAAGAATATAACAGTTAAAGAATACGATCATTATATAAAATTTCTAAAAAATTATAAGAAAAAGAGGTGTACGTGTATTGTTGATTGCTTGCTACATAGTTGAACAAGTTTTGGTTTCAAAAGAACTTGCAAAATGTGTTCTGCAAAAATTTGTGCAGAATCTAACAGTGAAACAATACAAACATTATATAAAATTTCTAACAAGTTGAAATTCTAACAAAGAAAGGAGGTCTATGTGTATTATTGATTGGTTCTCTATGAGGCACGTCTTTAACAAGGGCAATGTTATGGACAGTTGCCTAGGTGATTTCCACCTTCAACATCAAAATTAGGGTAATAGCAACCTAATGGAATATCATTGATGGGTTCCGGGAAGATGCATTTGTCATTGCACTGAAGACAAGATGAATGTCGCAACTGCTTATCCAGGTGACCCAACAGATAGGCATTAACCCATGTGCAATCTTCACATCGATGGCTTTTGCAAAAACAATTATTGAGTCGTCCGAGTAGATGCGGATCTGGCCAGGTTCACCGAGTCATGACTGCCTCGGCCAAGTCATACAATAACTCGGCTGAGTCAGTCATGACTAGGCCTCCCGAACTGGTTTTTCTGCCAGGTCAAAAAAAAAAAATCCGGCTCGGACCAACTTGGCCAAGTCAGATACGAACCGGCCGCATCTTAAAACAGTGGTATCAATGATAAGATATTGAGTAGAGGAGAGGCTCAATTATCGCTTAATGAAGAAAAGCTCTCCAAGAAAGACCTAGGGTTAGAAATATCCAATGATGTTGGGTGTGTCTAGGGTCAAGACTGCCAAGGTGAAGCAAGACTCCTCTAAGAGCTTTGAGTAATGATTCTCCTTCGATGTAAGGCTTTTCGCTCTATAAGAGAAATCTTGAAAGAAATCCAAACGAGACCTAGGGTTTATGAATAATCATGGGAGGAATTCCTCCAATGTGATCACCAAGTCAAGCAAGAATAGGTAAAGGGTCAAGAATGATAAATTTTTCTTGAGCTCTATGTCCAAAGAACCCTATAGAAGACCACCAACAACAGACGTTCAATATGAGCTTCCAAAGATGTAGCTAGGGCTTGAGTTTTCTTGATAACAGACCATGGGAATTGCTCCAAACTTAGAGGGCCACTAGAGGGGACACCAGTGCAGATGCTTATCCAAACAAATTTGCATGATCACCCCTCTAATGTAATTCGCAGGTAACCCTAGCTAGTCGTCTAAGGTAGGGGCCAAAATTTTGAAAAAGGAGAAAAAGAGGAGGAGGGTGATCACCAAATTTTCTTGGCCTAGTGGCTTACCCTTGGGCTATGGAGTGTGTGGGATTTGAAATTTGACTAAATCGTTTCTCAGGGAAGCTAAAAAGTGATGCCCTGACGCCTACTTTTCAACAACTACCTACCCAAGATCTATGGACTTTCATGGAAGAAAACAAGATTCAATCCACTAGGAACATTGATATACTTGTTATTCAATGAGTAACATGTGCATTTCCACTATCTAACAATCTTTACGATGATTTTCAATAAATTAGGGCACAAAAAGAACTAGCTAGTTGCACCCATTCCACTCATTACACATTATTCATGACAAAATTTCAACAAAATTTAATTACAAGATAACAAGAGATATATCCAATCCAAGATCAAAATAGTAGCTCCAAGAGACAACAAATTTAGCTCCCAAAAACATCAAAATGCATCAAAAGATATCCAATAGACTTCTAAGGAAAAAGTGTGAAATTCTCAAGAGAGATAGATCCAAGTGATGATGATGATGATCTCTCTCAATGGGAGAGATCTAAATATATATAATTCTCTAACCTAATCGAATTAGCCTAAGATGCCCCTAAAATTATTTTAATGTGCAAAATAACATGTCTTTGGTGACAAGCCCACCAAATAGCTCATAAAGTGTAGAATAAGCCATCCAAAATGAAGTTGAAATGATGAAACAAAGGTGTAGGAGAGTCGTTGGAGGGCCTCATTGAGTCCACATGGTGCCATAATTAGAGTGAAGGCTCAACAAATGATAATCAAGAGGTTGGCCCCTTGATCTCCAAGTAAAACATCATGTGTTGCTCAAAAGTGGCTCTGGGGCACAAGTAGTGGTCTCACGGGTCTCCTGATGAAAAATAAGTCTATAGACTACTCAAAATGAGGGCACGAAAATAGTGTTTTCCCTCCCATTTCTCAAGGATGAGACAAACCTCCTTTGGGCCTCGAATTAGCTACCAAACCCTGAATATATTGGTAAGTCGGTTGGGGGCGCTGCTAGTCCAAGTGCATCATCTCACATATGTGGGGCAATGAATAAGCTGTTAAAGGTGTTGAGGCTGCCCATGGCATGAGATAATGCTTTACACATGATGGAAACCCATGGCTCTCAACGCTTCCCCTACAAGTGTCAATATGATCCTCTGGTGGGCTTGGGTCCCAATTAAGTTGCCTAGCCCATGATGAAACCACCTGCCAATCATATATAAGATTCAATGTGTCTCCTCACCTTCAGATACAATAATTCATTAGTGCAATTGAGTGAATAAGCTTGTTAATCAAGGGCAAAATGAGACTTCATAGTGGGTTTCCCTTCCAAATTTGGGGCTTTGAACATGTAATGGTGTTACCTCCTTATGTAGGAGTGGTTAATAAACAACCCTATTAGGTGTTTCCAGCGCCTAGAGGGAAGGACATGTCCAAGGTACATCCTTCAAGTGGTAGGTGTCATGTAAATAATGATGAGGTGGATGGGGACAACAACAGTCTCAATGCCAAATCCCATGGGCTCAAGGGTGGTTATGGTGAGGGATGTCCACATATTTTGGTATATGAATGTAGGAAGGAGCAATCGTGGTACATGAGTTACCCCAACCTTTGTTTTTCCACCCTTCTTCATTTTCTTTTCTCCTTTTATTGATTTTTCTTTTATTTTACTGCTCGGGGCCCCAGGGGATGAGAGCATGATGTGTATGATATAGTAGTGATTACCTCCTTTAGGTGGGGCAATTCATTGTCCACCAGGGGTTGGGACATACATGGGTTCCTTAATGATGCAGGGGGCACCCATAGAGGCCTTAGGAACTAGGGTGATGACCATAATGATAAGGGGTAGGGCTCATGTTTTCCTTTTGCCCACGTGTTAAATTTTATTGTCCCGACCATCTTTTGCAATTGATGGTATTATTTCCTTTTGTATGTGGCCATATTATGCTTTTATCCTTTGTTTAAGCTGCATCAACCTCTAGGGCATCGTTCTAGGCCCAACCCAGACATGTGGACAAGGGGAGGGGGAGTACCAGAGCCTTATGGACCCAAAGGGTGAGATGATGAAATTGGGCATGTAATGTGCATAGGGGAGTGAAAAATGTGGAATGGGAAAGTGGGACTGCGCTACCAAAATAGGGGTTTCCCAAGTAGTGGCCATCCTAAAGCTATAAGCCAGTAGGGGAGATCCCACAGGACTAGGGTTGAGAATTAACCCCCTAGTTAAGGTAAGGGAACAACACTACATTCAAAACCCTTCCTCCTTCCAAGTCACCCAATAATCCATACCCAAGTGTGCCTAATAAAAACAAGCGTAAGCACCCAATTACATAATGAAAGACATACCTTCAGGATTGGATGGCACACTTCAAAAATATGATCTCAATAGATGGGCAAAGGGACAAATGACTGGCTCAGTGGGTGAAGACATCTGACACAATATCAGTGATACTGGTGGTTGTCAAGGGTTGTTTGCTGTCAGTTGAAAACAAATCTATGAGAAAAATTCTCTTATGTGGTCACCCACTGGTGGTGGGTCATAAAGCCAAAGTAAACTTAGGAAAAGTAAAGTAAATTACTTTAGTGAATATGTTTTAATCTAAGCCCTTGATCTCAAGTGAGGCAAGATCTAATCTCTTTCCTCAATCACTTTGGAGATTAGGGTTAGTGTTAAAATTGGCAACAAGGGCCAAACTCCATGTGGGTCTTCTTATTCATGACAACTGCTATTTTTCTTGGATTCCTCTCGTCGAGAGGTGTAGGATTGATCTAAAGTCTAAAGATCATTCGATTCCGACAAGTATTCATGGAGATATGAATATATTTGTGTTATGTGACAATTCGTCAAGGTCGGCCAGCAACCAAATTACCCCCACTTGTCCTCCACATTTTAGTATAAATAGAAGTGCCTTGTAAGTCATTTTATACACACCTCTTGTGATCTCTTCCTCTCCACTTGTCTTTGGGTTTTGGTGGGAGGAGAGATCTTAAGATGTTACGTTGTCCTAAAGGATGCTCTAGACCCTAACATTGTCATGAAGAGAGAGCCCTCAATGTTGTCATGAAGAGATAGCCCTCGACGCAGTCATGACCTTAACACTGTTATGAAGGAGGCCTCCTCAACGCAGCAGGAGAAGCCTAAACGCCGGTCTATAAGAGACCTATTCGCTGTTCTAGAAAGGCTTCCATACACAGCCCTAATGAGAGGATATACCCTAGCCCGTAGATAATAATGAGGGCTCGTCGTTGTCAAGGAAGGAGCTATATAAACGTTGTCCTAATAGAGGATGATCATCACATTGATAAATTACATGATGTCTTGGTGATGATCATAGTGATATAGAGGGTAGTGCTCTCCTCCTCGATGGTGCATATCTCAATGAAAGGAAGCACGATGATTATCTTTTCATGGGAGAAAGGGATATGTCAATCCTACACTAGCCCTAACAGTCTCGACATAACTGTGACAGAATCTTGAATATATCATAGTGAGATTCGAACCTGTATGTATGCATCTCGGTGATCTCATAATAAGATAGTCACAATCCCACTGTCTCGGCATAAGGAGAAGAAGCAGTGTTATAGTCTATTTATAATAAGGAGTTGTACTAGAGTCTCGGCATACTGATGAGGGTTTCCAGATGTGTAAAGTGGTGCAAGACAAGGAAGCAATAATGACAATAATTGTTATGATAATAAAGGAAACTATTATGTCAACAATAATGAAGTGCAGGGTGGTACAACACAGTCATAATGGTGCAGCAAAGTGTAGCATTGTACAGCACAGTCATAATGAAGTGCAGCAAAGTGCAACATGGTACAGCACAGTCATAATGAAGTGCAGCATAGTGTAATGAAGTGCAGCATAAAGGTGCAGCGTGAATGGTGCAGCAAAGTGCAGCATAGTGTCATGAAGTGCAACATGAAAGTGCAGCATGAGTGTGCAGCAAAGAGCAGCATGGTGCAGCTTAGTGATGATGAAGTGCAGCATGATGGGTGCAGCACAGTGATGATGGATGCAGTATGATGAGTACAACGTAGTGTAATGAAGTGCAGCACAGTGATGGGTGTGGCACAGTGATGGGTACAGCATGGTGATGGAATCACCTTTGTTCAGATCTGCTACCTCATGTGTCGTCTTCCTAGAGAAGATCTCTGCACCTATTTTGACAAGTCAAAATGTTGACTTCTAATGTATATGTACTATCTCTCTCTGTTGAACTATTAAAGAACATAAGAAGAATTGATCAAGGGTTTCCCAACATTGGGGTTTGTCCCTGGCTAGCGCCACATCTTGTGTCCTCTTGTCTTGGCTTGTCTTCTGCGATTTATGTTTATGTTCTATCTGCATTTTACTATCATGCTAAATGCAATTGCTAATCTAAAATTGATATTGAGTTAATGTGAAAAATTGAAATGAATTGCTCTCAACATAGAACATACCTAAAATTAACAACTAGGGATTTAGCTCAATATAAAGTTATAAAAGAAATGTTTATTTTCTAGTGCAAACAAGATTAGTACAATTTTTCAAACTGATAACTACTTCCAATGATACAATTTGATTTCTTTAGAGAATTCTAGTCATTAAGCTGTTATACAAGAAAAATTTAAACCATTAACTTCAGTAGAGCAATAGAGATCATAAAAAACAATAAATCAAGAGACCAAAATTTCTTGGGACAAAACCCCACAAGGGGGAAAACTCGGTGATCTTTACTTTTGAGAGGGAATTCAATTCAACAAAATACTCATCAAAATATTCAAGGAATTCAATGGTCATAATGTTGATGCTTACAGTTTCCTTATCAATCCGACCCTTCTTCTGAGAACTTTTCAGTATGAGAATGAAGTTGTATTGGATGTACAATTATGAATACATCCCTAGTTAAGAGGGAGTGTTGGAAATGTAACTACTTTCTGTCTTCATAACTGTTGTTGTACTCATTTCAATATGTATATCTTATGTAACAAACAAAAGAAGAAAGAAAAGTTATTATTTTAAAGCATGGGTTTTGTGCTTCTTATTGATGGTCTTCTAGGTAAAAGCATGTTCTTCATGCTTCTAGGGTTTGTTAGGTCATAAGATTTATTGTCATGATTCAAAAGAGTCAACATCATGTTTATACGACCCTTCTAGGCAAGATGTACTTGTAAAAGAATTTATTTTGAGTCTAGAAGATAATTAAAGTTCACAAGTAAAAAGAATTTATTTTGAGTCTAGAAGATAATTAAACTTCACAATTAAATATTAAGGTTAAGGAAAAATCTGAATTAATAGTTGCCATATTGCTTTTTCCAACAGTCCATTTGCCATTGAAAAAGGGCTTAGCTCAATGTAACACTAGAGAAAATATTTTAAGAGCATTTCAATGTGGATTTCATCAACTTCTTTTTATATTTTCATGGATGAGTTTGATTGGTGAAGTAACCCTTGCAAATTTGATTTCATAATCTTTAAGAAGGGAAAAATGCGCCAACAAAGAAAGGAACAAAGTTGATGAGAAACCCTCTTTGAGACGACTTCTTATCGTCCAATGTTATCACACTCGGCCTCAACAAAGACATAACTAGCCTAGCACTCAGCAAGTCCCAGTGATTGTAGAAAGATTCAACAAAGACTTAATAGAAGACAAACAACAAAATAATATTTACAATATAGTAAATAATAAATAAATAAAAATAAAAATAAATAAATGAAAACTTTAAATATTGTAAACTCTGTGCACAAAAAATATGGTGAATTTGATGCAAACCTAAGAAAACGAATTTGTCCAAACACCCACCCCTCGTGTCCCGAATCCCACGAATCGAAAATGATTCTCGTGTCCATTGCGTCCTGGAACGTGGGATTCGAAGGGCACACGAATCTAAAGACCGTGTCCATCGTGTCCCAGCTTTAGGACATGTGTCCCACATAAAAGTGTATTTTGCGGCCTTTAAAGCCCGATTTGGGCCCATTTGTCACCCATTCTTGAGTGTCTCTCTTGTCGTGGGTGTGTGGAAGCTTCTAGCAAAAGGTTTGGGAGCATTTTGGAGGTGATTCAGGCAACAAGTAAGTGCATTTTGCTGCTTCTTTTTTTTCATTTTTGACATAGCAGTTTGCATGTCCATTTTTTTTACAATCTTGTGCATTTTTTTTTATTCTTTTACAGCATTCATGGTTCAATCAAGGGCAACAGAGCAGGGGTAAAGGAAGGGGAAGAATTCCCCCATTGGTGATGTCCCTCTTGTTCCAATTCCAACAAGATCTGAAAGTGTTCCCTCTATTGGAAGTGGGGTTGCAACAGCGATTTCAAATATTGAGGGCAGAATGAATTTAGAAAGACAAAAGGCTCAAGAAAACAAATATCCCTTATGGAAGTATGACACAAGAGATCAAGGGCCAAGCAGTAAGTTGAAGGGAAGAGGCAATGTTGCTTGGAAATGCAACTATTGTAACAATCATTCCAAGAGCACTTATTACCATGTGAAAGCTCATTTGTTGGTCTTACCAGGTTGTGGAATTGGAGCATGTACACAAGTGTCTTTAGCTAAGAGGAAAGAAATGGAAAACGAGGCCAATGTTGGTGTGGCAAGGCTGGTTGCATCATCCAAAAAAACAATAATGATGATCCCCTTCCATTCTTGAAGAAAAGCAACAACAAATTTCCATTTGAGAGTTTTGGTGGGGGTGTGGGTCAAGCAGCAAAAAGAAACACAGTGGCAATTGGTCCAATGGATGAGATTTTTCAGAAAGAGAGACGAGAAGAGCTTGATCTCACCATTGCATTATTTTCTATGAAAACTTCATATCCTTTAATGTTGCATGCTCACCTTTATTTCTTGAGATGTGGATAGCTCTAACTCAAGGGGCTCCATCAGGGTATGTGCGTCCTGGGTCAAAGAAACTTAGAACCAAATTGTTGACTAAGGCAAAGAACGAGGTGGACAAAATGCTTGATCCCATTAAATCAACATGGCCAACATTTGGGGTTAGTATTGTTTATGATGGATGGGCAGATCCAACATGCCACCCACTCATCAACTTCATGGTGTCTTCCTTTAATGGATCAGTTTTCTTGAAATCAGTGGATGCACTTGGCCAATACAAGGATGCGCAATATATTGGTGAGTTGTTCATTAAAGTTATTGAAGGTATCGGTGTTGATTCTTGTGTGCAAATCATTACAGACAATGCACCTATTTGCAAGGTTGTCAGCATGATTGTGGAATTTAAATATCCACCAGTATTTTAGACACCTTGCATTGTCCATTCTTTGAATTTAGCACTTAAATCTATTGCTTCTGATGTGTCTTGGATTGGAAGTATTATTGAGGATGCACGGCATATTCGTAACTTCGTACAAAATCATACAAATGCCCTCACAATCTACAAGGAGTACACCCATCTTTCATTGTTGAAGACAGCAGATACACGGTTTGCCTCCTCATTAATCATGTTGAAAAGGTTGAGGGAGGTCAAGATCACCCTTGGGGCCATGGTTATTTTAGAGTTTTGGTCTTTTTAGAGAAAGACAGATCAAGCTACCCCAGAAAGAGTCGAGGACACAGTGTTAGATGATGCTTGCTGGGAGAGGGTAGATCTCACTATTAAGATCATGGACCCTATCATTTCTTTGCTACGATTTGCAGATACAAACCAACCCATCCTAGTAGAGGTTTATGAGGGGATAGGATTCCATGATTGAGTCTGTGAGGACCATTATTTTACAGAGTGAGTGCCCTTAGCATGAGAGATCATCAAAGGTCTTCTTCACCACCATAGAAGATATTCTTGTCAGCAAATGAGACAAGAATTACACACCTTTTCATTGTTTGGCTCACTCATTGAACCCAAAATACTACGGCCATGAGTGGTCGAATGGTGGACCTTCTCGCAAATTCCCTCCTCACATGGATGGTGAAATTTCACAGGGGAGGAAGGATACATTGAGGCAGATATTTCAGGATAGAGCATCCCTTGATGAAGTGTAGGATGCCTTTGCAGAGTTTTCCACTAGCACTGGGTGATTTACAGGTTATGATGTGATTAGAGACAGGGGGGCTAAGAAGCCCTATTCTTAGTGGGCAACTCATTGGGCAACAAGCCCTCCTCTACAGTAGTTAGCCATGAGGCTCCTCTCTCAGGTGATTTCACCCTCTTGTTGCGAGAGGAATTGGAGCACATATGGGAATTTGTAGTGTCAAGAAGCGCAAGATTGAGCAGTGCAGGGAAAAGACAATGGTGTATGTGCACACCAACCACCTTCTTATTTACAGGTAGAGGAATGAGTGGTTGAAGGGAGAGACAAAGATGTGGGATGTCTTCCCTGATGATATGGGTTTGGACAACAAAGTTGAGTTGGCATTGGCCAACTTGGATCTTAATGACTCAATGCTAGAGCCTATCACTTTTGATGATGGTGATACTCTTGCGGGTCATCCTCCACACTAGCTGATGCAAAGATTACATTGGATACAGAGAGGAGGATGCAATAGAGGAGAGTAGTGGTGACCATGACAGTGATGTTGATTTTGATGATGATATTGATGATTGATGAGCTACCTACTACCTTGAAATTGCTTTGTATTTTCTATTTCCATTTTCCATTGGCATCACTAATACCCATGTAACACACTTTGATTTTTAGGACTTAATGAGAAAACTGCAGTTTCTTGTCTTTATCCTATTGGATCATTGATGAATCTGTCACAATTGTATTTGTATGCATAATGTTTTTTTCCCCTGGGAAAATCAGTAACTTTCATTAATATTTTGAAAATTACATAAGCAGATGCCGCAGCATTACTGTCATAGTTCATACAAAATTCACCTTTTCAGGTAGTTCTCAGAATCATAACAAAAAGTTCTAGTTACATCCATGATCTGTGCTTTACAGCCTATTTACTATTACAAAAAGTTTCTGTTCATAAATATATCAGCAGTTCATATTGTTCTCTGTTCACTATTTAGCTGTTGGGACTGTTGTCCCGCTGCATCCTCTGATCTATATATGGCCGGTGGTAAAACTGATGTTCCTCCGACCCATTCTGCTCCACTATTTGTCCATTGCCTCGGGGAAGTGACGAGGCCTCTTTGGATAGTTTGTCAGCCTCGCTATTGTGTTCTCTGTAAATATGCACACATGTAAAATGTTCAAATGCTGCTTTGAGAGTAAGAGTATTTTGAAATAAATTGCTGAGCATGTGAACATGGCAATTTGTCACATTATTAATCCAATTTACAACCACCATTGAGTCCCCGAATATGTTGAGCTGTGTAATATGATGAGATAAAGCAAAATGAAGTAGATTATATAATGCAGAGAGCTCAGCAAAATTGTTCGTTCCAATACCAAAACCCAATTTTGCTAGATATCTATGATTTTCGTTAATGTGCAAGACAAATCCACCGCCACACCCTGTTTGATTCGATGCACCATCGAAAAAAGCCCAAGGGATTGTTCTGTCAATCTCAGGCATAGGCTGTATAACACGGGTTCTGGTTGGGGTCGGTTCTGGAAGCTCCTGGTATGCTGCTATGACTGCTATTTCAATATGGCTTCCCGAGAAAGGTTTATCTTCAAAAATGGCTCTGTTTCGAGCAAGCCATGCATACCAAATGGCCACAGGGGGGAGGTTTAATAGTTTGGATTCCGGGTGGCTACGGGCCCATGAGCACCAAGCCTCCTGTAGGTCAGCGCCGCTCCAGTCTCCCGTAATTCCCAACTGTTGACAGATATTCCTCCAAATGCTTTGAAACGTCGGGCAAAACAAGAATATGTGATCTGTGTATTCAGATGCATTTTTGCAGAATATGCACCATGAGGGTCCCTGGATGGCTCTGTGGGTTAACTGTTCACCGGTAGGAACGATACCATGAAGCGCACACCAAAAGAAAAGCTTAGATCGAGGAGTGGCCCTTAACTTCCAAATGGAGTGCCACCAAGGGTGAACCTGATCCGGAGATCTGTGAGCAATGAGGGCACAGTAGCCTTGTTTTGGGACATATGTACCATGGTCGGCCGGGCACCAGATCAATTCATCAGGCCCTTGCTTAATACGAATATGGGATTCAGATAGAGCCATGATGTATTGATCCCATTCCTGGTGCCATTGGTTAGGTAGATCCAAAGAGTGTGCAGTTTTCCACGCCTGAGAAAAAATATCAGTGTGAAGTGGATCAGCGATCTGTGCAAAATGTTGTATCCCCCGGCCTTGTAAATGATCTATAATCTCCTGGTTTAATATATGTCTGCCTCCACTGTTGCTCCAAGGGTCCAGGCCAATCCTGCCTGTCATTCCATCATTGATTCGCCATGCCAAGTTGTCCCGAATAAGAGGGAGGGAGTCAATCAAGGCCTTCCATACAGATGAGCCCCCCTTCGCAGACCAGGATGGAAGACGTGCCCAATCCATCATATTTTGAGGCCAAATGTATTTGTGGTATGTAACATGAGTCCACAGATTTTGTCTAGTGAGCAAGATCCATCCCATCTTGGCAGCAAGTGCTTTAGCGAAGTCAGGGAGCTCCTTGAGGCCCCATCCACCCCACCTCTTAGGTAATGATATTTTCTTCCAGCTGATCCAAGCAAATGTACGTTTCTCCTGATTCCCATTCCAAAGATAACGGTTACAAAGCTGTTGTATCCTCCCCAGGATAGTCCTAGGAATCCATGCTAGTGCCATCCAGAAGACTGGGGTAGCTTCTAGCACTGATTTTATGAGCACCAGTCTGCCAGCTCTAGATAGATATCTGTGGCTCCAACCCAGTAGCCTCTTTTCAAGTTTGGCAATCAACCAGGCCCAATCAGCAATCCTTTGGCATGAGGGTTTCAGATTGAAACCGAGGTATTTAAGACCTCTATCCAAAGAGTGCACCAAGAAAGGAAAAGCCTGTAGTGCAATCCTGGTCTCTTGGACCGAGGTGCGAGCACATGTGATGGTGGATTTTGATTGGTTAGGCATCATACCTGTGGCCGCAGAAAATCTTTGCAAGATTTTCAAGAAGTTCCGGGAGTCTCTGACACTTCCATCAAGAAGAATAAGAACATCATCTACAAATAGTAGATTTGTAAGATAGCATAAATCTGATATACCAAGCCCACCAATATCCCCATTCCTCTTTGCAGCTTCCATGAGACGACTGAGTCCTTCCATAACTAAGAGAAATAGTAGTGGTGATAGTGGGCATCCCTGTCGCAGACCTCTCTCAGAGTGAAAAAAAGAGGATGCCGAGCCATTGATGAGAACACTGAACGAGGGAGAAGTGATACAAGCCATAATCCATGTAATATAGGAGTGTGGAAACCCCAGATGGATCAGAATCATCTTAAGATAGAGCCAGCTGACCCGATCGAAGGCTTTGGAGAGGTCAATTTTGAGAAGGATGGCTTTCAGACTTTTGGACCAAATGGAATGAAGGGCCTCTTGGGCGAGTCCAATGGCCTCATGTATCTGACGAGAGTCTAGGAACGCAAATTGCTGGGGAGCAATAGCCCTGGAGAGGATAGGTCTGAGTCGATTTGCTATGGTCTTGGAGATGATTTTATACAAACAGTTGCAAAGCGATATGGGTCGGTAATCATCAAAGGATTCAGGGGAATCAGATTTGGGGATGAGGGCGATGAATGTGGAGTTAATAGCATGATAAATAGATCCAGATGTACGACTCTCCTCCACCACCCTCAGCAGATCCTGTCCCAGCACCTCATAGAAAGCAAGATAGAATTCAATGGTCCATCCATCTGGGCCGGGACTTTTGTCTTTCTTGAACCACTTCATAACCCCTTCAAGTTCATCAGCTGTTACAGGCCCAGTGAGATCCGCCACATCATCATCCTCCACAAATCTAGGGAAGTGGTTAGCTACATGGATGATGTCCAGGAGTCCGACTTCCCTTGGACTCTTGTATAAATTCCTGAAGTGGGTGGTGCCGAGGTGTGCAAGCTTTTGAAAGTTGTCTGCAGACTCACCATTTGGGAAGGGAAGTTTCCATATAGTATTAGACACCTTCCTGCTCTTAGCATAGCTATGGAAAAACTTTGTGTTATCATCCCCCGCTTGAATCCATAGAGCTCTGCTTCTCAGCCGGATAGACTCCTCCCTCTCTTTGAGGATCCTGGCTTTTTGTCCTTCCAGGTTAATAAGTCTGCTCTTTTCAGCCAATGAGGTGAAACCCAAACCCCGGTCGTCTGTAAGGTTACAGATATCGGCTTCTATTTGGGTAAGCTGAGAATTTTCCCTTTCGAGCTTATCCTTGGCCCACAGGATGGAGAGATGCTTTAGCTCTGCAAGATTTTTGCAGAAACTCCTAGCAAAAGATTCATTATCATTGATAGGGTGGGTTGTCCAGTAATCCTGCACCAGCTTGATATACGAGGGATCCTTCAGCCAGGTGTGATTGAATTTGAAAGGAGCTTTGGGCTTCTTAGTAGGCCCCTGAATCTCAAGATAAATGGGGTTATGGTCCGATTGCCCCCCCGATCCAACCCATTGACGATACAGATGGACACGCTGGATGAGAGACCCTTTAAGAAGGAATCTGTCAAGTCTACGAGCCAGAGCAGCTTCCCCTATTCTTCTATTCCTCCAGGTGGGGAGGGGACGCTGCATTGGGACATCTATATAGTTAGATTGCTCAAGCAGGTTGAACATGAAATCTGTGATGGGGTCAATATGGCCATCCGAACCCCAAGATTCCCTGAAGCCTAACGAGAAGTTTAGGTCACCTCCCAATATGATATGATCTTCGCTCAGCATGGGGAGATGAAGAAGGTTCTGCCAGAAAGCTTCTCGCTGGGAACACGGAGCATATATATTGACAATTCTAAGGTCCAAGCCAAGGTCGGCCGAGAAGATGTCCAGTCCAATAAAACCAGCCCCCCCCCAGCTAGCAGATACTTTAATGGATCGGGGGTTTATGCCAATGGCTATTCCCCCAGATCGACCAATGGCATCATTAGCAGAGATAATCCATCCAGGGATCAGAGACAACAGAATATGGGAACATTGATCAGCTGAACAGAGCGTTTCTTGAAGCATGATAATGTCACAGGGCTCTGATTCGATGAGCCTCTTCAAGGCTAGTTTCTTGGAGGAACTAGCCAGTCCTCTACAATTAAATGAGAGGCACTTCATGGGGGGACACCTCTCGGGGTGTGCCCTGCTCTAAGGACCCCATCTATGGTCGATTGTCTGCCAGAGACTACCTCGGCCCCAGCAATCTTAATGGCTTTAGATAGGTGAGATTTCCTCCCCCTGGTGCACGACCCCCCCCCTTCTGAAACAACAATGCCCAACCCGGATAACTTAACAGGGGGATCCTTAGCAGGTTGCCGAGGACGAAGGAAGTATGGGTGCGGAGGGGAGGATGGAAACGGGGTAGGGCAATCCGAGAGGGGATGAGTGGTGGTGATAGGATCCACAGAGGTAGAGGGAGCAGTTCTGAGGGGGCATTGAATCATTGATACAGGAGATGAGGGTTCAATCACATCAATCGATGAAAGAATATGAGAAACAGAGATCTCGGAGGACATACCCGCTTCAGCCGCCGAACGAGCACGTGTGATAGGAGGCGATGAACGCCCGATACCAGAAGCTTCCATGAATGCTGAAGTCGCGGGGGAGGGACCAGCAGAAGGAGGCCTCGAAGGATTTGGTGATGCCATCCTGGATGAGGTCGGGGTGTGCCTCGGGGTATCGTCCGCTTTCTTGTTGAGGGGGCAGTCTTTGGCAAGATGTCCAACTTTATGACATCTTCTGCAGCGAAAGGGGACTCCTTCGTAGTCCAAGAGCTGTACCCTGATGCATCTGCCCCATTGCAGCGTAACTTGCTCCTCAAGACCTTCTCGGGTATCCAGGTGAACCAAAATCCGAGCCAGTGATCGGCTTCCAGATTCCACAAATGTGCGATCATAGTCTAAATAAGTCCCGAGAGCATTGCCGACCTGTATAAACACTTCTTCAGCCCAGAAGGGAAGGGGGAGACCCGGAAGGCGAACCCAAATCGGCCCCGCACCAAGCTGTTCCTTTTCTGGTTCGAAGAGAGGGTTCCAGCGCTTAAGAAGAACAGGGGCCATTTCAATATGCCAATAGCGCCCCAGAACCAAATCAGTCTGACTCTCCTTGGAAAATTTGAGAGAGAACCAGCCTCTGGGAAGGACGTGGACCTCAGGAAGATCAAACAATACACCGCCCCAAATCTCCTTGACCCACGATATGAGCCGCTGACGCGAATACGTTCTGCCCCTGACGTGCCCTACCAGAACCGTGTTCGCAATGTCCATATATTCCCCCAACGGCTTCGATTCGTCAAATTTAATTGATATATCCCTAGATGTCGCACGCACACAGTGAACCTTCCTCTTACCAGATCGAGGGGCCGATGGATGATCAACCAGAGGGTTGGTGATGCCTTCTCTCGCAGGGGGCGGAGCAGGTCGCGTAGAGACCGCGGGGGTTTCAAAACATCCTGAACGGCGCGACCCAGATGCAGATGGGAAAGAAGAAGGGTTAACAGACGGCGGGGGGATAGGAACCGAGAGAAGAGGCGGAGCTGATGGGTCGAAAGAGGGAGATGGGGGAGTGTTAGAGGCCAAAAACTGTAAGGACCCAGGCGAGAGTGGCGGGACCTCGAAGGGCAGCGGCGCAGACGGATAAACTCCGGCGGAGGTAGGGCTGTTCCGGTAAACAATGGGCACTTCAGATGAGAGGTGAGTATGGAACCCGGGTCCAGCTGACGAAGAAGATGGTAAAAACTGCGAACGGGGACCAAAACAAGGCTGACCAAAGATTACCTTATCCGGCGATGGATCCGCTGAGTAATCCACCGCTTCCAGCTCAGAGGCATCCATAACTGACACGATAACCGCACCGACAGAGACAGACAAGGTAGCTACGGGATTGCTGCAGCAGGTTCCAGACTTGTGACCGCGACGGAGAGTAGGCTAACCAGGCAGGTATCGTGCCCTAGGTCGATAGTACGCCGGTTAACCTAGCCCAAACCCTTGCGCGTACGGTCCATCGAATTTTCGCCCGGATTCCGTGTTGATGGCTTCTATGTGCAACTAGTCTGCATGGTTCTTGATGCATAATGTTACTTAGTAAAACTTACCAATTTTAAATTTACAATGTAGAATCTAGATCAATCTGAATTTGTATCATAAATGAAAATTTGTGTAAAGTTGTAAACAATATCTATTTGGTATTAATTATATATATGTGTGTGTGTGTGTGCCTGTGTCAGACACTCGAATTTCCGTGTCTTGCATGTCTTGTGTCCTCGTGTAAGCTGACTTAGATGGCAAGTCGTAGCAACAATCTCATGATTTTGGAAAGTGACAAGCTTCAAGGGCAAGTATTAGGCAAGTACTCACCCCAATCAAGACTCAACAAGACTCTGCAATATGATCATTCAATAATTAGATCTGTTGGTGTCATTTCTATTGAAGGTCTATTGTTATCTTTTATTGCATGGTTATATGTTATTTACCATTCATTTGTTATTGGTGAGAGGCACACCTTCAGATGGGGCCTCCTTTTAATTCTTGCATATTAAAAAGTCAATGTCATTAACTGGAGCATGTTACTAACAGCCTAACTATGCCTCCTTCCATCTTGTTCAAACCAGTGTTCCACAGGGACGCATCCCCCAGGGTGGGGGACACACCCCAATGCTCTCGCACACTCCGAGGATGGGGAAACGTTTCCCCCACATCCCCTTTTTGGGGAAACTCCGGGGGACGTTTTTCTGGTGACGAAACGCAACTCCTTTGCAGGGGGGACGCAAGGGGGACATAGCGGGGACGCATATGCGTCCCCCCATTTTTTTATCTAACAATTTTTATAAAACATTATAAAAATTTTAAAAACATACAAATTTAAATATATGAAAAAATTAAAAAAAAAAATGAAACTATATTAAAACTTAAAACTTCATAAAACTAAAAATAAATTAAAAATAAATTAATTAATTAAATTATATTATAACTTTAAAACTTTAAAAATAAAATAAAAACAATAACAAAAATAAAAATAAAAACTTCAAGTATATTAAAACTTAAGACTTAGTATTTATTTATATTATTTGGTACTTTTTGAGAAATTTACTAGTATTTCATTGCTCAGTGTTTTCTATGTTTACTTTTTATCGTTTTTGAAAATTTGATGTGCACTGCATAATTTCAATTTTCAAATGATGAAGTTATTAATTTAAACTAGATGTACCTTGCATCATGCCAAATGATGAATTTAGAAGGAACATTCCATAATGTCAAGAGATGGATTCAATTTAGTAATTTACTTTTAGATTTACAAGCAGAAATGTCAAATGATAGTTCATAAATGATAATAATCCTCTGAAACCAAATTCGTTGTTAGAGGGCCGCATGTCCAAATCCATCTCTGATTCGACCTAATTTGTATCCGGATTTCGTGACACATCGTGTCCAAAGGGGACACGATTGAATCCGGATCATGTCCGTTTGGAGTCCGGACACAATGTCTCACGAAAACCGGACACAAATCCAACAAACAGGGACCCGCGCGGCCATAAAAGGGTGGAAATGCCTATAATTTGTATCATTGTGTCATTTCTTTTGCAATAGGAGAGTTGTGGGTTTGTTGTTAGGAGTTTGGAGCAAGGAGCCAAGGGTTTGGAGCATTTTCAAGGAGATTAAAGCAACAGGTAAGTGCATTTCCTCTATTTTTTTGCATTTGTATTACAACAATTTGTATATGCATTTCTTTTACAAATTTGTGCATGTTTTGTTTTTGTTTTTTTTATAGTATTCATGGCTCAATCAAGGGTAGTAGGTAGGGGGCAAAGGAAGGGGAAGAATGTCCCCATTGGAGATGCCCCTCCTCCCCCAATTTCATCAAAGTCTATTGCAAGTATTCCCTCTATTGCAAGAAATGTTAAGGGAAGACTTCCTCTTAAAGGAAATTGAGAAATATGCAACTTTTGCCACAATACTTTCACAAGCACATATCACCATGTGAAAGGCCATTTGTTGGCTTTACCAGGTTGTGGAGTTGGAGCTTGTACAAAAATTTATTTACAAAAGAGGAAACAAATGGAAAGAGAGTTCATTGTTCATATGGCAAATGTGGCTGCAAAATCAAAAAAAAACCAAGAATGATGACCCCCTTCCATTTTTGAGGAAAGGCAGCAACAAATTCCCATTTAAGAGTTCTAGTGGGGGACAAGCAACAAAAAGATTGGCAATTTCACTTGGTCCAGTGGACAAGATTTTCCAAAAGGAGAAACGGGAAGAGCTTGATCTCACCATTGCCTTTTTTTTTCTATCAAAACTTGATATCCTTTAATGTTGCACGCTCACCTCTATTTATCGAGATGTGTCGAGCTCTAAATCAAGGGGCTCCATCATGGTATGTGCCTCCTGGTTCAGAGAAGCTTAGAACCATATTGTTGACGAAAGCAAAAAAAGAGGTGCAAAAAATGCTTGAGCCTATTAAAGCATCATGGCCAACATTTGAGGTTAGCATTGTTTCTGATGGATGGATGGATCCAGCACAGCACCCACTCATCAACTTCATGGTGTCTTCCTTGAATGGTCCAGTTTTCTTGAAAGCAGTGGATACACTTGGAGAATACAAGGATGCACAATATATGGTTGAGTTGTTTGTTAAAGTTATTGAAGATGTAGGTGTTGATTCTTGTGTGCAAATCATTACAGATAATGCACCTGTTTGCAAGGTTGCTGGCATGGTTGTGGAAGCTAAATATCCACAAGTGTTTTGGACACCTTGCATTGTCCATTCATTGAACTTAGCATTGAAATCCATTGCTTCTGATGTGCTTTGGATCGGTAACATTATTGAGGATGCACGACATATCTGTAACTTTGTACAAAACCATACAAAGACCCTCACTATCTACAAGGAGTACAGCAATCTATCATTGTTGAAGATTGCAGATACACGGTTTGCCTCTTCATTCATCATGTTGAAGAGGTTGAGGGAGGTCAAGACCGCTCTTGGGGCCATGGTTATTTCAGAGTTTTAGTCTTTTTGGAGAAAGTGAGATCAAATAACCTCTAAAAGAGTGAAGGACACAGTGCTAGATGATGCTTGGTGGGAGACGGTAGATCTAGTTATTCAGATCACGGACCCTATCATTTCTTTGCTTCGATTTGTAGATACAGACCAACCCATCCTAGGAGAGGTTTATGAGGGATGGGATTCCATGATTGAGTCTATGAGGAGCATTATTCTACAAATTCAGTGCCCCAAGTATGAGACATCACTAGAGGCCTTCTGAGATACTATACAGGATATTCTTGTCAACAGATGGGACAAGAATTGCACATATTTACATTGTTTGGCTCACTCATTGAACCCAAAATACTACAGCCATGAGTGGTTGAATGGTGGACCTGCCTGCAAATTCCCTCCTCGCATGGATGGTGAAATCTCACAAGGGAGGAAAGATGCATTCAAGCGGGTTTTTCAGGATAGAGCATTGCTTGATGAGGTGGAGGATTCCTTTGCAGAGTTTTCCACTGGCACTAGTCGATTTGCAAGATATGATGTGATTAGAGACAGGGGGGCTAAGAAGCCCTATCCTTGGTGGGCAAATCATGGGGCAACAAGCCCTCCTCTATAACAGTTAGCCATGAGGCTCCTCTCACAGGTGACTTCATCCTCTTGTTGCGAGAGGAATTGGAGCACATATGTAAATTTGTATAGTGTTAAGAAGTGCAAGCTTAAGCAGTCCAGGGCAGAGACAATGGTGTATGTGCACACCAACCTTCGTCTTATTTACAGGCAGAGGGAAAAGTGGTTGAAGGAAAAGACAAGGATGTGGGATGTCTTTCCTGATGATATGGGTCTGGACAGCAGTGTTGAGTTGGCATTAGCCAACATGGATCTCAATGATTGAGTGCTAGAGCCTATTAGATTTGATGATGGTGATATTGTAGAGGGGTCATCCTCCACACAGCAGATGCAGAGGCGACTTTGGATACAGGGGAGGAGGACGCAACAGAGGAGAGCAGTGGTGACCATGATGATGAGGACAGTGACGCTGATTTTGATGATGACTCATGAGTCATGAGCTACCTATTGCCTTGAGGCTTGTATACTTGTAGTTGTTTTATATTTTCTATTTCTATTTGCCATTGCCATTGCACTACCTATGTAACACATTTTGATTATGATGACTTAATGAGAAAATTACAGTTGTCAAAGTCTTTATCTTACTATCTTGTCTTTCTCCTATTGGATCATTATTGAATATGTATTATGATATATCATTTATGAATTTAGAATTTATGATTCATTGATTTATCATTTATGTGACATGTATTTGAATTTTGTATGTACTATGCATGCTATAATGTTACTAACTTATTTTGTAAACAGTAAAACTTACATCTAGATGAAGATCTATGTTTGAAATCAAAGAAATATATATATATATATATATATATAAAATAATATATAATGTATCCGAACGTGTCCTATTCTAGGGGTCAACGTGTCCAAATCCGACACTCGAATCCCCGTATCCGACGAATCCTGAATCCACATGTCAGGTTACTTAGTAATAAACTATTAAGTAATGATGATCATATATAGTCATTAGATGTACATTTCATAATTATTAAGATTTTCTATTTAGTTATTGACATATTTTTGGGATTTTATTTTTTTTATTTTTATATATTAATTTTTTAATAATTAATAATTTTATAATTTTTATGACTATGACGTGCCCCTATTTCCTATTTTTGGGATTTTATTTTTTTATTTTTATATATTAATTTTTTAATAATTAATAATTTTATATTTTTTATGACTATGACGTGCCCCTATTTCCCCAAAAATTCCCTAATTTTTAGGGTTGCTTATATATATCCCCCTTGTGCATATCCCCGCTCCCGCGTTTCCCCGCCCTAGAAACTTGGTGGAACATTGGTTCAAACCCTCTAGATTGTTGACCCTGGCTCCATAGCCCAACTTGGTTGACAGAAGTCCATTCGTTCACCCATCTCATCTGAAAGAAAATCTTAAAACAATATTTCCTAAGGTTTTCACCCTTGTGCTAGAAAAGAACTAGCCTAAAGTGCGAGGAGGCATTGTTGTGGTGATATTAGGCAATCATCCTAAGTTTCCCTAAGGCTGCACTTGGTTAAGGGACTTCAATACATTTAAGCTAAGTTACCAAGATTCAGATTCAGATTCAGATGCACCAGTTTTATGGAAAGCCATGATCTGAATACGATGGGGAAATGACAAGTACAAACAGTATAAATGTATATTAAAATAAAATTAAAATAAAATTTATATAAAGAAAAAAAAAATTAGATATATATATATATATAGATAATACTTGTAAAATTAATAATTATTGGGTTTGTAATCTGATAATCGTTGTATCATTTTTAAATATTTAACATTAACTAGGCAAATTAAACATTAATTATTCTACACGTTGAAGTTAATATATTAAATATATAAGAAATATAGTGAACTATATTTAATATAAAAGGTAAGGTTAACTAATATGTTTTAGTATGTTTAAAAAATTAACTGAATTAACTTTACCTTTTAATATATTTAAAAGCATATCCGTTAAAATTAAAAATTGCGGTCAACTGTTGGAAAAACACTTACTAGCCAAGGAATCCATTTCTTGATGAGCAAGAACAAATTAGACAGGAAAGCTAGTTCTTGGACCCAGCCAAGCTACAATGAGTGCGAGATCAAAATAAAAATGTGTCTGAAAGTTGGCCAGTGCAAGCTTCAAATGGAGTAGAAATCGTCGTGGATTTAATGCCAAATCATTAGGCAAGGTGCACATACCCTTCTTGTTCATTCCTGCCTCGGAGGTTTTCAACAAAATGAAATCAAACCCAAAATTGAACAAGGCACCAAAAATTAACCCAAGAAAATACAGGTTGATTCAATTTTGTAATCATTTATTGTAGTGGTGTTGACTTTGCATACAAATCCTGGGCAGATCCTAGTATATCTGAATCTGAATACTATCTGATCCAGGAATCTGCGGATTCAACCCCCAGGCCTGGCAGATCCCGTAATGTAGCATTTAAGTGCAGCTTGGGAGGTAACAAAGCACACCAACAAACAGACTTAAGGGTCATGTAATGCTCCCATCATGTTAAATGTACTGATGAAAAAAGTGCTTCCTCCTTACCTAGACTCTTTTGTAGCGGTGAACCTCAATAACATCAAGACATTTTTGACACTGTTGGGAACAACACTTGCAACATTAGGAGTTAGTGTTGGAAGCATTTAGGAAGCACAAGCTATAAGTAAACCTGAAATGAGAACAAAGTCAAAAAACTTTGAGAAGACTTGATTTATAATGGAGTGGCCAAATACAAAAACTATCGATGAGTTAAGAGAATTTACAAGTCTAAAAAACAATCTGAGGAATTTTGTGGAAATGCTCTCTGACTTTGCAAGAATTCGTAATTAACTGATCTGAGACAATAGGGTGTATGAACAGATTGCACAAAAGAGTGAGCATTTCAAAATCTAAGACAAAAAATGTGCAATGACAGTGTTTGGTTTTCCAAATCCTTAAATTTGTTTCAGGGGGAGTCAGATGCTATGGAGTATATCATGGAGGCCATGTTGCAACAAGGCAAGTGTAATATCCCGAATTAAGTTTTAACTTAAAATTTGGGAGAATTTCTTCAAAAATTAAGCCATAAAATTCATTCATCAAATTTCACCATGAAATTAACAGCAAAACCACGAAGCATAAACTGCAACTTAAAATGGACAGAAATATATGCAGAATCCTCAGCCTTATTTTATTAAAACAAAAGATTACATAGAATGTTGGAACTATCTGAGAGTATGGTCACCAAAGAAATCTACTCCAATACGGCACTGGCCCTCCACCAAAACTGAACCGAACTGCCACTACTAAGCTCTCATGTGAATTCTAGATGAATTCACTAAGGTGAGATGGGTGCTCATCCAATCTCACTAAATCACTCGAGGGTTTCCATCCTAGGGCTACAATGAAGTAAAAAACTGGGTTCTCAAACCTCTCATGCAAGAATAAAATCAAATCCAAGTTGTCCTCCAATGGCCTCCTCCTCCTCTTTTTATAAATCTGATGTACCCCTCTAGAACCTCCTATTTTATTATTATTTGAATCATGGAGCACATTTCCCTCCTTTTATTTCAATTAAAATATTCTTTTTTATGTGCGAAAATGGTAAATTGGCAACCATACAATCTTCGACCAATGAAAGCCACTTCTCAGCATCCCATCCTGTAGATCTTCTCGTTCCAGTTCCAACGAGCTACTACACTAAGGTGTTCCATCAATTAATCCTCCCGGAATGCCACCTTGAGCATAATTAATTAAGTTAGGCCCCATAATAATGCAATTTTTTTGAAGTTGCCAGAATGCAACGGAACGAAAGGAAAACTGTGTGGGTGATGGAATACGCCAAGCGAATGCGACTGGATCCCATAAAAACTCCCTCAGAACCCCTGATGACATAACCCTGCTCCCATGATCTGGCCATCACGTGCCCTGGAAGTCCACCCTGGCTGTACTATGGAGGAAAATAAAAATGGGGATATGACAGCAAGCCAGTTGCATACCATTCAGAGACTTTTGCGAGAGCTGTTCAAAACTACACACAACTACTCTTAACTTGGAATGTTAATTTCCTAAACACAATATGGAGATGCAGGTAAAACACTAAAGAAAATGAAAAAGTGATGCTACATCTAAATTTGTGAGCAGGGAATTGCCCAGTTAGAAAGGGCACCATTAAATTTCAGGCATGCTCCTGTGGGTGCTGACAAACATGACAGCTTGTGATTGTTTGGCAAACTGAAAAGACGAAATTCACCAGGAGTCTTAGATATGAAAGCACTGCCCTTTGTGACACTTCTGTTTCTTCCCAAGAGGTTGTCAAGAGACCGATCCCAGTAAACCAATTATCTATGATCTTAATCGTAATGCAGGTATCAATCTCGCCAAGGATCTGGAAAGATACTTATCAGAGATATTGGAAAAGCATCAGAAAAAATCAAAAAATATCAGCAAGCATATGGAAATCAGAAAAAACAGCACCATGAAAATCATGGAAAAAAAATAAAAAATATGAGGAGAAATTGGAGATATTTGCAACACTGACAGATAAGGCACTTCAAATTATGGTCCAGGACACTTCAGAAGTCACAATCAATGAATTCATGCAATTTTAACAGCAGTTCACAAATGCGTTTTATGACCTACTATCTCCTCTCAACTCTAAGTGTTTGAACAAACTGAATAAGAAAAATTGATCTGGAATATTGCATTTTTATCAGTAGTAACCTCTGTAAAACTTGTGATTCTGATGAAGAGATTTTCAACAGAGGCATCAGTAAGCCCTTCATCTAGGGTCTTGACTGTAATGCAGGCTTCAATTACAGTCCAGAACAATGTTGCAAACATCAGCATCGGGATAAAATCAGCAGGGGTCCGGAAAACCAAAAAATGTAAAGACCAGTAAAATATCGGTAAAAATCAGCAAACATCGGCAAAATTAAGATACCATCAAAATCGGCAAACATCAGCTAAGCCAAAAAATCACAATTTCCTGCTAAAATTGGGATGTTATCAGGATGTTCACAACACTGGTTCAGGACAATTGAAAAGGGATACACAAACTCATGCCATTTTTTGCATGTTTTGGAATCTGCCCTGATATCTCCTGGTAACCACTAAAGCAAATTGTCAAGAGATGTGCTGGTGAGGACATGATCTCAATCATTACATCAGTTGCATTTCAAGCATATCAAGCAGACAGAATGAGGACCCATATAAATGATACATTAATATACATGTATTAACATAACCATGAATAAATAAATAAAAACCCTTTGAATATATGCAAAATAGGAGCACCGCTTCCATTTCTGCCCATACATCAAAAATATTAAAAACATTCAACCAGCACTATTAATCACAAGATTTGTTCATAACTGTCATTTTCCATACTGTTTTTTTTTCGGGATAAAAAATGATAATAACAATCTTCCCCTTGTTGGACTTGTGATTTTGATCGAAATATCTCTAACCCATACAGGATATGAAAATTGGCTCTAACCAGATATAGAGAATCAATAAATTTTCAATTACATGAACTGCAATGAGGATTTATATGCCATTATTATCATTATCATGTCAAGCTCTTACATTTGCTAGTATCCAACTACACCATTTACTTGTTGTCAAATGCATATCATAACGTTTAAATTTTGGAAGGTTGGTCTGCCTTTATGTGTGGGTCCTTTTCAAGATGTGGAAATAGAGTGGGTTCATGCCAACCCACCCCCTCACCACCTTCACGCACACACCTCCCCCTTCCCTACCCTCACCCACGCAACCCCCCCCCCCCTTTAATTCTATCTCAGCTTGCCTGTCGCATCATATCAAAAGAAAAGAGCAAAGAGATGCTCACCTGCACAGGCAGTTCTAGTTTGGATCGCAAGCTGCAATGTTCTTTCCCATCCTCACAATCTTCAATTAACTGGCATTTAGATATACAAAAAATAGCAACCAATCTTTCATTACAAAGTGTGAATAATCACCAAACTAAGGAAATCTAAAACAAGAATATTATCAAATACTATAATTAGATATACGATAAATAACAACCAATATTTCATTACCAAGTGTGAATAATCACCAAACTAAGGAATCTAAAACAAGAATACTATTTTTTGATAAAACAGAATATTGTCAAATACTATCATATCACAATCAACATTTACGAGCTTACTGACACAGCCAATTGGTATTTTTAAACACAAAAGTAATGCTTATATATTATCATTGATATGCACCTAGAACAATACAGAACATGTATAAAGCATATGAAAACTCCTTCATTGGCTAATATAGGTCCTCAAATATTGGTCGAATCATATCAATCAATATAATGGCTCACCATGGCCATTTTATATGGTCTAACATTTCGTTACACTGCCACAAGCCTCTTTATTATTTCTCTATGTGCATCAACCATGATATGGCATTCAGAAGAGGATTGTCAGTTAATCACTGTCAAACACTTAGACTTGCAACTTCTGCAAATCAGTCATTTAGTCCAGACTACAGATATTGTTCAACATCATCAAGTATTTTCTTTGAAAGTGATAATGGTAATTTTCCACAATACCTTCAGGAGAACATGGGACTGTTTTAACCTTTTACTGTTGATGTTGTGCTAATGGCCAGAATTATGACATTCTAGGCTGGTTTGCAAGGGATCCAAATACTTTGTTGTCAACTCGACCTCTTGGAAAATCATTCATCACTCATCACATATTCCTCAATTGTTGTGCCTAATCAATAAGAAAAAGAGTCGAAGTCAAGAGTCACATGTGTGAAGATTTTGTGGCATCCCTGTGAAAATTACAAGTCTGAAGTCAAGAGTCACATGTGCGAAGATTTTGTGGCATCTCTGTGAAAATTACAAGTCTGAAGTCAAGAGTCACATGTGCAAAGATTTTGTGGCATCTCTATGAAAATTACAGGTTTGAAATTCACCCTTCACTATAGGTATGAAAATTCTGTGATTTTACCAGATTTCAAAAAGTTTGACCAGCATTGACTTTGACTTGATTGGAAGGGTTCACTTGGGTCTTTGTGGCAATCTTTGGTCTTGGTCTTGAATCTTGGATATCTCATTTTGATCTGATTCTATGAGAGAAAGATTGTTGGATTTTCCCCCTTGTGGGGTTTTGCCCTAGCTTGGAGCCTAATTTTTGGTGTTCTTTGTCTCTTTGTAATCTTCATATTTTGCACTTTTGTATAATTACTTGATGGAGAAGATAATATCAGTAAAAAGAAGCTAACAAAAATTCACAAGTAATTATCAAGTTAAGAGAAATCAATCATTATCTTCTAGCACTTGGTTTCTCAACATGGAATTAGAGCCAAGATGAAACC
Source organism: Pinus tabuliformis (assembly GCA_031772625.1). Lineage (NCBI taxonomy): Eukaryota > Viridiplantae > Streptophyta > Pinopsida > Pinales > Pinaceae > Pinus > Pinus tabuliformis. Next base: position 329,202,358 of record CM062813.1, on the reverse strand, counting down.
AAGGCAGCTTGAAAATCACAACTTGTTGGCGCATTTGAAGACATTATTGCAGCAGTTCTCTCCAAAGAAAGAAGGCTTGAAAATCATATTGTTGAAGACATCCTCATAGTAGTTATCTCTCTCTTGAGAACATTATTGCAGGCTCTTGGAAATATCATCTAGTTCTCGGTCATTCATCAACGCTCTTGATCACTCATGAGTCATGAGCATTCTTGAAGACACTCTTATAACAGCTTCTCCTTCTTTGACAACTAAGTACCCTACTATAATCTATGTCTAATCCTCCCAGCCAAACGACATCTATTTGCAGGGAAGGCAACAAACTTGATGGAGCTTCTAATTTCAAGGCTTGGAAAAAGAAAAATGTTCTAGTTCTCAAAGAAAATGAAATCATGCCATTCGTTGAAGGCAATGTTCCAATACCAAACAAAAATAATGCTCAAGAAGTTGCCGAGTACAACAAGGGAGAAACTAGAGCTCAAAGAATTCTCTTTGAGTCTATCAAGGATTATCTTATCTCTTTTGTGATTTGACCAGATTTCAAAAGGTTTGATCAGCGTTGACTTTCATTGACTTTGCCTTCATTGGAGGAGACTTGGAGGGGCGTTAACTTGGGTCTTCATGGCAGTCTTTGGTCTTGGATCTTGGATATCTCTTTTTGATCTGATTCTATAAGAGAAAGATTGTTGGGTTTCCCCCTTATGGGGTTTTTCCCTAGCTTGGAGCCTAATTTCTAGTGTTCTTTGTCCCTTTGTGATTTTCATTGCACTTTTGCATATTTTCATTGCAATTTTTCATAATTACTTGATGACGAAGATAATATAAGCAATAAGAAGCCAACAAACATTCACAAGTAATTATCAAGTTAAGAGAAATCAATCATTATCTTCTAGCACTTGGTTTCTCAACATCATGCAGAGTGCATCAACCACAATGTTCTTTCCCTTCACGTACTCAATATCAAAATCATAGGCTTGAATCTTACTTACCCATTTTTGTTGTCTTTCATTTAGGTACCTTTGTTCCATGAAGTGTCATAAGTTATTCTGATTTTTTCCCGCCAAAAACTTGCCCCCTACCAAGTACTATTTGAACTTCACCAAAGCACGCATGATGCCAAGCATCTCTTTGTTGTAGATGGAATAGAGCTTCTCTGCATCTCTAAGTTTTAGGCTTTGAAAGGCTATGGAGTATTTATTCGACATTAGCACAATTGTTATCCCTTCAGCATCACATTCCAATACGAAAGTCTGGTTGAAGTCAAAAAGTGTCAACGTCGGACACAAGCTCATCACCTCTTTGAGCTTGTTAAATGCCTTTACTGACTCTTGTGTCCACCTAAATGCCCATTTCTTCGTCAAGTCTGTCAATGGTATACCTAACTATGAGAATCCCTTAATGAACCACCTATAGTAGTTGCAAATACCAAAGAATCCCCACAACTCGATAAGGTTATTGGGTGTGGATCAATCCAGTATGGCATGTATCTTCTCGTGATGTACCTGTACCCCCTACGCACTAATCATGTAGCCCAGAGTAAGGATCTCGGTTATCCCAGTATCACATTTTGATACCTTAGCATAAAGTGATTGTTCCTTTATAATACCCAAAATTTCATCCAAATGTCCCAAATGCTCCTCGTGACTGTTCCTTTCTAATACCCAAGATTTCATCCAAATGTCCCAAATGCTCCTCGTGATTGTTCCTTTATAATACCCAAAATTTCATCCAAATGTCCCAAATAGTCCTCCCATGTTTTGTTGTATGTGATGAGATCATGCATGACTAAGAGTTGGTTGGTGCATTGATCAACCTAAATAGAAGATCTGCAAATAAAATAGAAAAATGCAAAAAAATTAAAAACAATGCAGCAATGAAATTTGGAAATTTTTAAGAGAAAAATCATCCCTGGGAATCAAAACCAGTTGATAAAGCCTCCTCCCAAAGATGCCAACTCCACTAGACAACTCCAAAACAACTCCAAGATGATGATGAACCTCCAAACTTCCTATTGTTGCACCAAAACACATTGTTGTTGCAAAATTGTCCAAGCTCTCATGTGCTCACAAACACCAGAAATCAAATGTGTGAGGCAAATTGGAGATTAGGCATCAATTAGGGGGACAAATTTAGGAGGAAACCTTTCCATGGTTTGCAAAACACCATCCCCAAAAACTAGCCACAGGCCCCATCAACAGCTGGCCAATTTTTTTACGGAATCAGTCAAGGCAGGTTAGGTACCAAACCAATCGATTTGGAACCTAAAATATCTTTATCAGCCACTGAATCAAATTTAATGGGTCGGTTTGATAGCCTGGGTACCTAACCGGTCGGTTTGGCTGATTTTTTGTTCAAGCCGGGCAGTTTTTAAAACTATGCATGTAGCAATCCCTGATTGGGGTGCGTACGAGACCCTCGACGCAATCAATGTGTTTAATGGGAGGTGCCTCGAAAGAGAAACCCACCACCCTCCACATGCATGGCATGGCTGGCAGGGTCGCTTCAGGCAAATGGGAGATTAATAAGAATGCGGGTGGCAACAGGAGGCGAGATCAATCTTGGTGTGAGGCATTGGGAGAGTGCATGAAGAGGTTGGAAACTTTGATTTTGAACGAAGATTGCAATTGTGGACAAAGGAAGGACCAAGTGCGAGCTCGACCATGCATAGCGTTGGTAAATTGGTATGTTGTTTACTCCCTTTCCCTTTTCGCCATGCTGAAAGTTTGCTGGAATTATGATTTGGGTTGGCCGGGTGTAATTTTGTGGGGTTTCGCGAGTTCGTGTCCTACAATGTTTGTGCTTGCGTGAGGTCGGGGGGGATATATTTGGAATTGGCTTGGAGGCATCACTATTTCAATGCAGTTCGACATATGGATGATCCACCGGGGCATTTTCTTAGCATGATATAAGAATGGCAGAGGGTTGCAAGGAGAGGGCAAGGTGTGTTTGCAGGGCTAGAGAATAGAACGCATGTGACCCACCTGGCATTTGTCCGAATGGCCTTGAGAAACTACTTATGCTAAGGGGTATGGGTGAATTCCTATGACCATAAAGCTTGGCCTATGCGCGAAAACTACGCCCATGGCTCCACATCTGAGTGGGGCTGACCTAGCAAGGAACTGGGAAAATGTAGCAAAGCCTATGAACGATTGGCGCTGGAAGCCTAAGGGGAATTGGGACAAGGGGGAGCAGGGTCACTGGGCGCGAGGGGATTTTGCTGTGGCTGTAACTTCTTAGCAGCCTGGGGAGGGCAATCCTTTGATTCACACCCACGAGAGGTGGATTGTATGGAACCAGGTTTTTGAAAATCATAATTCTGATTACGAGTTGGAACCCCTGTTTGCTTCTGGAAAACATGGTAATCTCTGTTTTGAATCTTGAGAGGCTGGCAGGAAAAAAAATTTGGTTTTGCGGATGCTTTTTGGTCTTTGTACAGATCAACAGGTTGGCAATAGTTCTGGTTACTCGGAAGGCTGGGGGCTCATATCACCTGCGAGCATCCACTGCCACAAAACATCACGAAGGAAGTTGAACAAAATGGTCCGAGCGGCGGCCTGAACTCGCAGCCCAACCCCGCGTGGCCACAGCCGAAAAAGTAAGGGCAGACAAGAGGAAGGGAAATCTAGCAACCCAGGGGCAAGCCAAGAGGTCGTAAACCATCTGTCAGCGTCATCAATGAAGCAATGGATGCCTATCATGAGGGAATAGATGAAGAAATATGAAAGTTGATAGAGTGGTGGGAAGTAGACCTGAACCATTAGGCAGGATCCATGGAGATTGAAGCAGACGACTAAAGGGTCTTAGTTCCTGACCCAAGGCATACTTGAGGCCGAGTGACCCAATTCAAACACACGTTGTTCCTCTACTGGTCAATGAAAGGAATTATGGGCAAGGCCCTGGAACAAATTGCTTTGAATATGGTCGTCGCAGTGCAGACATTCCCAAATTACAAAAAGGACTTCCAGAAGCTATTGTTTCAAATGCAGACGCAGGACGAGCGCCCCCAACACATTGAAAAGAATTTGCCTTGCATTCTAGCATCGACAAAACTCCCAAGGTCGACTGCAAAAGTCCCAGCTCCAGTTCAATCTACCTCAACTGAGGAATCGGAACAGTGAAATTGATGTCTCTCTTTTTTGTAGATTTTGATATTGATAGCTTTTACTTTTACTTGTAATTACAGTTATGTTTGTAGGCAAGTAGATAGCGAGATCATAGTTTTAAAAACCGGCCACAAAAACCGGTAACCGGTCTAACCGGCCGGTTAGAGGCCTGGCCGGTCCGAACCGGCCTAAAAACCGGGTTAGATGCCTCATGTGACCGAAATCTGGCCCTAACCGGTCAAAACCGGCCGGTTTAGGGCGGAACCGGCCGGTTTGTAGCAAACCGGCCGGTTCCGTCCTCCGGTTTGTAGCAAACCGGCCGGTTCCGTCCTAAACCGGTCGGTTTATGGATAGCCCACCGAATTATGACAAAAAGCACTGTGGTTTTGTGGTTTAGGGGTTTTGGGGGTGAGGGAAAGGTATTTTCCCTCCAAAAGCACCCTCACACTTGCTATAAGAGACCCCTCTCACTCTCATTTGTCTCACACAACTGATTTGGAGTGTTTGTGAGTGTTTGTGAGTTTGTTTGTGAGCTTGGAGAGTGTGGAGTTTTTGCTGAAGTAGTCATCTTGGAGTTGGAGTTGGAGCTATTTTGGAGATAGTGTGTAGCTGTCAGTGGAGTTGCCATCTTCAAGAGGAGGCTAAGGGAGCTAGTTTGCATTTCCAGGTAAGGATTTGCACTTGATAATTCCTCATTTGAGTCTGCTGTCCATGAATTTTTTTTTTTTGTGTTATAAACTTCTCACTTCTATGATCTACCATCCAGGGAGTCATCATGCCTCCAAAAGCCGAAGATACTGCATGGGCTCATTGTGATATGATTGATGGCAAAATGATCTGCAAATATTGCCAAAAATCCATTCAAGGAGGGGGTATTAACAGGTTCAAGCAACACTTGGCTGGGATAGGAGGCCATGTAAAGCCATGTGGAGCACCAAATGAAATAATAGGGCATATTAGGGCAGAATACCTTCAGAAGTTTGAGACTCAAGTCACTGAACCAATAGAGAAGTTTGTGGCTACACAGTTTGGGAGTCGAGACTCAACCAACTGAGTTTGATCATGATGACTGAGACTCATGAGAAGTTTCAACTTCAAGTGATAATGTTGATCACTATTATAGTATTACTATTATCATATATGTAGAGTCTAGACTGAAGTCTTGTAGTAGGCCACTGGCCCCATAGTTTGTAGGCTTTATTTTTGCACTCTAGTGGCCATTTAGAGCCTCATTGCTTATGTATTTTGTCGATGATATGTATTGCACTTGGTGCCATTTTGATATATTCACCTTTAAGGCTTTACATGGTATATCAATGAGCAATCTTTGCATATTTTGTCTCTATTGGCTTGGAATCATGGTTTTAAATCTTAAAAATAGTTTTTTTCATTAAAAAATAATTATTTAATGTATTTTTCTAAAACCGGTTCGTTTAGACCAAACCAGTCCCGGTTAGACCGGTTCCGGTCGGTAAACCGGTTCATTAGGTGGACCGGTCCGGTCACCGGTTCCGGTTTTAAAAACTATGAGCGAGATATACATGAACATACAATCATATACGGCTTGGGTAGAAAGACTCGAAACGTATCATTTTTTTGATGGCATACCATGCCATTAGGTTGCCAACAGACTTGGTTTCCCAAAGGTCAAGTTGAGGCCACCTAACAAATTTCAAAATTGGTTGTAACTTGCTGATAAACTCAATAGAAAATGGAAGTACTATGAGGCTTAACAAACAAAAAAAAAAAACTATGCATGTATCAAAAGATAGAGAACAATTTGCCAACTTTCTTGACAAATAGAGTTGACCATATAAGGATTTGATGAGTTTGCATACTTTTTGTTCTTGGCCCTTCACAACAAAGCCTTTTGGTTGAAACATGAAGACATTTTATTTCATGTCTCCATTCAAGAAAGTAGTCTTCACATCCATTTGATGTACTTTCCATCCATTCTAAGCTACCAAGGAAAAGAAATTCTAGATGATGGCCCATTATGCTATGGGGGCGAAGGTCTCTTCATAATCAATACCTTCTTTCTATACAAATCCTTTTACCATGAGTCTTGCTTTGCGCTTGTCAAGTGATTTGTCTCATTTATACTTGACCTTGTAGACACACTTGTGGTCAATTGGTTTGGTTCCAAATAGAGGGTCCACCATCTTCTATGTTCCATTCTTTATGAGAGCATCATACTCTTGCATTGATAGTTTCCATTCATCATAAGAAGCAACCTCTTAAAGGAAGTTGATTCAAAATTAGTAAACAAATTCAGTTTACAATCAAATGAAACATCCATATCATCAACAGAATCATAATCATGTACATCACCTCCATTTTTTCGAGTGGAACTTCTAGTTCTTTTCTTTCCAACCTCATTTGGGTGAATACTTTCAACTGCTTCGCTAAGCCATTTTGGTAGACCATTCTGAGATGGTTCAGTTTGCTCTGTTGATTCAGATGGGGTTAGATCAAGATTTAGCCTTCCAATCCTCTCAATCACATCACTCAAAGGGTCTTCTTGATTTGAAGGAGTGGCCAAAACTTCATGATGGGGAAACAATGCTTCAAAAGGGGATTCCATAGATTGATCTATCTAAGATAGGTATCCCCCTTCAATATGTGGAATTTCCTTAACAAATTCATGATAAGTTTTTCAAGTGAATCTATCCAAACAATCAAGTTGTTTCCCAACAGTATTGTCAATTTTGGAAGATTCAAGAAAAATCACATCTCTAGACAATATAAACTTCTTATTCACCTCATCATAAAGATGATATACTTTGATGATATCTGAATACCTCAAGAAGATGCACTTTCTACTCATTGCCTCAAGCTTGCTTCTTTGTTCCTTAGGAATCAAGGTATAACAAGTGGAACCAAAGATCCTAAGATGCCTTAACGAAGGAATGTAGCCATACCACATTTCATGAGTCTTGTGTTGATTTGTGGTAGCATCGGATGTGCTCTAGCCACGAAATTTGGTGGAGAGGTTAGGGACCATGAGATCTCCAATACCCAGAAAGGGTTTGGGCAGATTCTAAACAATTCAGGAGATATTAAAATAGTTAATATTTTTAATGCAGTCCCTAAGTCTAAACTTAGGGAAATTAAAATATTAATGTGGATTAATATAAAATTGTGTTAGAATGGTCCAAAAAACATGGATCCCGATCAAGCCAGATCTAATCTTAGTCGTTGATTAGGGACTTAATCTTGGCCGTTGATATGTCAATAAGAAAAGTATAAGAGGGGGCTTGAGGGTCACTTGAAGAATACACCAGATGATCAGTCATTCTATTCTCTAGAGCGGAATTTGCTAAGAGAGATAGAATCAGTGATCGGAATTGCGGTTGAGGGGAAGTGAGTACAGAGAGACAGAGAGGCAGAGATAGTGCCGGGAAATCAGCGCAGGAGCTAGAGAGAGTGACACAGTAGCAGCCAAGGCTCACGCAGGGCCACGCAGAGGCAGCCAAGAATTGTGCAATGCTTCAGAGAGGCCAGCATTGCTGACGTAGAGGGTCAGAACGCTGATGCAGGGCCTCCTGAGACTGATGCATGCCCATTCAGGGTGACGCAGGGTCAGCGCTAGGCAGAGAGAGGCTGACGCAGGGCCAGCGCTAGGCAGAGAGAGGCTGACGCAGTCCAGAAAGGCAAATGTTAGGGTTTCTGGGGCAGATTGGAGCTGAGGAGCTGCCGGAGGGTTTATCCGGGGTTTCAGCTGGAACATCTGTCTCAGACTGAGAGGTACTACTACCAAGGGCATTCTCTGTTGGGTAAGCCGGATTTGGTACCCAGATTGTACTCTGAAAGTGATTAATAAGAAAGCCCTCAGATAGTTGCACCGATTTTCCTGCATTGGGCTTTTCCAGGGACATTGGTCCAAAAATAACGTGTCAATTTGTGTGCTTGTTTTTGTTTCCTTCAATTGATGATCTGTAATATGTTGAGCATGCACTAGTGTTTATTTTCAGTATTTACATTGTAAATAACTTGTTAAGTAACAGAACAAGTAGGTAGGAATAAATCAGTAGAGTGCATGGAGGGTTTCTAACTGGTAGACTTAGAAACTTAAACATGGTATCACAGCATGGTTGCAGATCACAAGAGAACTGAGGACATCAGCCGAGCGGGCCAATAGCAGCAGAAAACAGCTGTCCCGAGTGACAGAAGTTGTTTCTAGCAAAGCAGCAACAAGGGAAGGGTGACGTAGTGCCTGCATCATCAAGGATGAGCCAGGGAGAGGCAGCGCAAAGGCTAAGGGAGGCAAAGGGAGACTCATGCAGAGCCACGCAGAAGCTAGAAGGGCTGACGCAATTAGCTGAGGAGGCCGGGTTGCTGGTGTCGGGATTGCGTAGATGCTAAGAGCTCTCAACTTCAGGTTGTTGGGGTTTAAACAATGTAAACTTTGAAACAGGAACTCTAAACTCAAAACGAGAAATCTGCCCAAAAAACCCTGAAAAAACAGGAAAAATAGTGCTAAAAACAAAAAGTGTGTATACTAGAACGATGGTTTTTTTTTAGGGTCAATTTTGAACATGTTTTAAAAATGGCAGTGATAATGAATTCTTTGTGCAAAAATTGTGCAAAAACCAGACTGAAAATGAAAAGTGCTAATAATGAAACGATGGATTTTTTCCTAGAGTTAATTTTCAACATTTTAAAAAAATGCCAGTAAAACCAAATTTTTATGTGCAAAAAACACCCTCAAAATGAAAAGTGTTGATGCTCGAATAACACTTTTTATTTTTTTTTGGAGGGGGGGATTTTCAACATTTTGAAATAATGATGTAAAAGATTTTGTTATGACTCCGAAAAACATTAAAATTTCAAAAAAATAATGAAAACATAAAATTAAAAATAAAAACAATGAAAAAAACACAAAAAAAATGTTTAAAAAAAATACCAAAATGTAAATAAAAATATATATTAAAAACAAAACATAAAATTAAAAAATAAAAAACCAATCATAAAAATGTGAAAAAAAAACAAAATTAACCTATAAAATATAAAAATTAAAAAATTAAAAAAAATTTAAAGAAATAAATAATAAAAAAAACATATTTTCAAAAAAATAACAATTTTTTTAATGTGGTAACCATAAAAAAATTTGGAAAAAAAAATAAAATAAACTATAAAATTAAGTAAAAGTAGGAAATTTTAAAAAAGCATTAAGAAAAAACTAAAAAAAAATAAATTAAATTAAAAACAAACTAGATTAAAAAAATAGGAAAATAACAAAAAAAAACGAAGAAAAAAAGTAAAATTTAAAAAAAAAAAAAAAAAAAAGAAGAAGAAGAAGAAGAAGATTAAAAACATTTTCAAAAAACCCTAAAAAACAAAAATACACCGAAATTCAAAATAAAATAAAAACCCGAAAAACAATTTAAATTTTAAAAAAACACATATTTTCAAATTAAACATCATTTTCAAAAAAACATAAAAAAAAAAAAAAAAAAAAAAAAAAAGCTAAATATATTTTTGATATTTTTTAAAATAACATCTAAAATATTTAAAATATATATATTTTACAAATATATATAAAATTAAAAAAAAAAAAAAAACACATTTAATATATATATATATATATACAATAAACATATTTAACAAAATTTATTTTTTATTTAAAAAAAAAACAATTTTATCGGCCACCGCCCCCACGGGCAGTGCTATTCGATTCCAAGAATCGAATAGCCACTTCCCAGCCACCCCCACGGGCGGTTGGGCAGTGGCTATCCGATTCTGAGAATCAAAGCATTGAAGTTGATACACACCTGCACTTCGATATAGGTGGTATCAGCGCTGATGATTAGGAAGCTGATCGGGTTGACGATGAAGTGCTGATCCCACTACGCTATCGTGACAGGTGGTATCAGAGCTAACGCTAGGGTGCTGGTGCTGGTGTTGAAGCGTTGAAGCTGATACACACCTGCACTTCGTGACAGGTAGTATCAGAGCTAGTACCAAGGAGCTGGTGCTGGTGAACTGAATCAAGGCGCTGATTCTACGAAGACGAAAGACTTGGCAAGGAGCTCAAGTTTTGCAGGTGACAAGTGGAATATCAGGGTGATTCAGGTGAAGGGTGAAACAGGTTTAGCAGAGGTGAAGCTTTGTGCTTGGGCCAAGCTAAACAACAAGGCATGGCAAGTTTGAAAGAATGCGAAGGGAAGCTCTTGCTTACCTTATACAGGTTGAAGCCAATGAAAGAAGAGAATCCCCAGATTCGAAAGGAGCTTGAAGTCCTGGAAAAAAATGTTGAAGACGAACTTCATCAACTTGGTTGGACAATGGAGCAAGATGAAGTTGCAGATTGTGCTGACAAGGAAGAGGAAGTCGTGATGATTGAGGATGTTGCAGATATGACAACGATGGAGAATGAACTTGAGATTGATCAAGTTTGACCAGGATCGTGTAGTTTGCAGACATGGATGGATGAGGATACTCACATGGAGGAACCTCATGATGATGATGTAAGTACTATTAATACTTGTGTTTCATTTGAGCTTTTGGGAGATGAACCATATGCAGGGAAGGGCAAAGTCAGTTTTTTGATTCTAGGGAGGATCTTACCATGGATGTCTACGATGAGACCTTGTATGGAGAAGCAAGGATTGTTGACTGTTGCAGGACTTGTTGGGGTTGTTTGTGACCTTATGATAGAAGGTGCAAAGGCCCTTGACAAGGGAGGAACATGATGATCATTGTGGAGGATTGGGTCATGCTTTAGCCACATGAAGGGGGTTAAGTGCCCGGCATGACTCATGGACAGATTGAGGAGGGCACACACTTGAGTTGCTTGGGTGGACTTCTCATGGCCGAGACCAAGAGGAAGTCTTGGTGGAACCTTCAGTGGGGGAGCTATGATGGAAGGGACTCGTGATGATGATGATATGGTTGGGTGACCGAGTTCACTAGACCAAACATTGCAGACTTGGATGAGGATGACCGATTGTTGTGATGGGTCTACTTGGTTGGACTACATGGGCAACTTAGTCATGGACATCAAGTTGGAGACATGGAGCATGGCAGTCTATGCAGGGACATCATGCAGAAGCACTTGTGGAAGTGTCACTTATGGGCATCCAATGAGGATTGCCAAGGCAGGGATGTTGTGCAGGTGGATTTGCTGGTGTGACATGGAGATGTTTTACTTATGAGTCGATGGAGAGGTTGTGCACTTATGTACAACAAGGCCATGGACTTGGATGGAGTTGTGAGTATACTATGGAGCATTCCTACTACATGGAGAGCTGAGGCATCTTGCAGAGACCTTTGGGCCAAGACTTGTATGCTTGCTAGAGTGTTGGTTGGAGATGACTCATGGAGCTCATGATGACATGAGATTGTTGTGACTTTTGGAGTTACAACGGTGATGATGCCTTGGTGGCAACACTTGGGTATGGGTTGAGCCGAGACTTAACCACTTTTGACACATTGGAGCTGATTGATCTATGATCATGGGCAGCACATGGATGGATGAGACAAGTGTATACTTGTTTCTATCACAGACTTGAGGGATGGCACATTACAGATATGATAGAGGTTGCTTCATGGACCTGGATGTGGCACATCGAGAGTCAGGAGATGATCTCTTCACTTTGAAGAGATTGATGTTTTACAGATGGATGATGATGTTGGATAGAGAACATCATGGAAAGCATGTTGCAGATGAGATGAGGACTACTTCATGGACCTGAGCATGGCTTAAACTTATATGGAGATGCATTCTTGATTGAGTTGAGGATGTGACAGGATGTTCTGAGAAAAAACTGATGGTGGCATGAGGATGTTCACTCTCATGGTTTGAGCGTGATAGTTGGACTGATCACTCGACTAATTCAAACATGGGGTCTGGTAGTGCAAAAAGATGTGTTAGCATTATGTTGGAGTATCATGTCAGCAGTTCACATGAGGACGACACATGATGAGGTCGACACGAGATGTTGCAGGAAGCATGTAGCTTGAAATGGAGGGGCCAGCGTTCCATGATGGGGAGCAGCATGTAGAGATTGTGACAGGGTGGTTGATGGTCATGGATTGAGATGATTTCCGATATATGACATATCGATGGGGTGTATACCTTGGTATGGTGATCTTGGTAACAGGTGGTTGCCGGGATAAGATATTGTCGAGGACGACAATGACTTCAAGTGGGGGAGGATGTATGGACCTGCGGTCTGTGCAACGAGCAGGGCGACTCCACCGTGTGAAGGACATGCGAAATGTGAAACGAAATGAACCTTGGACGAGTTTATACAATGTTGGGCGAGTTGAGAGGGCGGTCACACGAGTTGGGCGTGCCGACCCTCCACTCGGGCGAAGGCAACATGTTGAACGAGTTAGCTTGGGCGTTCGGCATGGGTCGGCCGGGTGACATAACCTGCCACCCGCCCGTATATATTAGTGGACGATTTGTGGAGGCAAATCATCATTCGGTCAACACAAGTTCGAACAAGGAGTTCTGCGGTGCGTGGATGAGCCCGCACGACGGGCGGAACTTGAGTGGAAAACTCGTTCAGGAAAGTCGGGTGAAAAAATCGAGTGAGAAACTCGAGCAAAAAACTCGTGCAAGAAACTTGGGCGAAAAACTCGTGCAAAAAACTCGTGCAGGAAACTCATGCAGAAAAGTCGGGCGAGGTCGTCGAGCAGAACTCGAGCGAGGTCGCTCAGGGAGGACCTGGGGGAGGTCGTTCCGGCAAACCGAGTGAAGTCGTGTGGCGACCCGGGTGAAGTCATGTGGCGACTCGGGTGAAGTTGTTCAAGGGAACGAGTTTGGGTGAACGGGTGGACGTGCGGATGGGCGGTCGGGTGAGGGCGCGTCGTGCACGACAAAACGGTGGAAACGATGAAGTGTTGAGGTTGTGAACGAAGGTGTGACTCGTGCGGAGACGCCCGTGTGTGGCGACTTGGTTACGATGAGGCGCACCCAAGTTGGGCAAACAACACAATCGTGCGACAAGGTGAACAAAAGGTTGGTGAGTCGTGCGGCGACCGTGCGGAGGTGCCGACGAGCTAGGCAATCAAGTTTGCCAAAGTTGGAAATTTGGCTAAGTGTAAATTTGGGGTTTCCCAAGATTTAACTTGTACTTATAAAAGAAGATTATATATATTGATTCGGGCAGACTCATGTTGCAGGGAGTTGCCCCTCCCTTTATACTGTTGTGAATTTCTATTGTATAATGCTATTTACGTGAATGTTATGGGCTTTCACTGTATAAAGGAAACATAATAATACTTGGTAATGAAAAATAAACCAAGTATGGAATGTTAGGCGTAGTCTACAATCGTAAGTATTGGTGAAAAGAAAACGGTTGGTAGTGTCGCACCTCGCTATAGTGCGGTTGAAATATTACCGCCAGTATAAGGGCGTATCAGAACTAGTGTTGAGGAGCTGGTGCTGGTGTTGAAGCGTTGAAGTTGATACACACCTGCACTTCGTGACAGGTGGTAGCAGAGCTAGTGCCGAGGAGCTGGTGTTGGTGTTGAATCGTTGAAGTTGATACACACCTGCACTTCATGACAAGTGGTATCAGAGCTAGTGAACTGAATCAAGTAGCTAATTCTACGAAGACTGAAGACTTCGCAGGGAGCTCAATTTTTGCAGGTGATAGGTGGAATATCAGGGTGATTCAGGTGAAGGGTGAAACAGGTTTAGCAGAGGTGAAGCTTTGTTCTTGGGCCAAGCTGATTGACAAGGCATGGTAGGTTTGAAAGAATGTGAAGGGAAGCTCAATGTGAAGGGAAGCTCTTGCTTACCTTATACAGGTTGAAGCGGATGAAAGAAGAGAACCACCGTCGAAAGGAACTTGAAGTCTTGGAAGAGAATGTTGAAGACGAACATCTTCAACTTGGTTGGACAATGGAGCAAGATGAAGTTGCAGATTGTGCTGACAAGGAAGAGGAAGCCGTGATGATTGAGGATGTTGTAGATATGACAACGATGGAAGATGAACTTGAGATTGATCAAGTTGGACTAGGATCGTGCAGTTTGCAGACATGGATGGATGAGGATACTCACATGGAGGAGCCTCATGATGATGTAAGTACTATTGATACTTGTGTTTTATGAGTTTGCTCTTCATTTTTTAAAATTTTGTTTTGATTTTGTTTAAATCCAAAAGGAAACTTTAAAAAAAAAATCAATTTTCATTTCTTGCTTTTAACGTTTTAAAAAAGAATTAAATCTAAAAAGAAGGCTTTAATCTTTCAAATTGAAATTTTTTATGTGCCCTTTGGCCCATTAAAAATTAAATTAAACTTTATCAGGTGCTACAACTCTAATATGGAGAGCCTCGACATTATATCTCAGGCTAGCCAGTAACCTAAAATATTGTATATCATTGCAGTTTAATATATTACATGTTATTTTTCCTGCTCTTATCTGTAAAAATTAAACATCTAGGGGTGGTGTGACAGTAAATCACCATTTCAGTTTACACAAGATTTTGTTGCAGAAAATAATGACAAACGTAATTGATTCCTTTTGTTGTTTTCCCATCCCTTATTGTTTTTTTTGTAATTTTATTGTGGCAATTGTACATGCATTTGATAACCTTGTTAAAGGGTGCTATAATGTCAAGACGATAATTTGTTTTTCATTAATCTTGCATTATTTATTGCATAAGCGTGTAAACTGTGTTGCATAAAAATTTAATAACTATCTTCTATAATGGAAATAAATTGAACATGTGTCCTACATTATGCTCCATAAAGCATTAGTCTTCTGCACCAAAATAAATTTTGTTTCATATTAGTTGATTCTGGAATCCACTCAAGCACCACTGACATATGCTACAAGGCTAAATAACTATAACTAGAAGAGCAATAGCCAATTAAACATACCTGAGGAATAGTGCGTTTGAATGTACTGAACTTGCTTACAAAAGCATCCAATATGCGTCCCTATTTCAAAAGTGAAAAACAAACAGCAAGACTAATCAGCCACGGATAGATTATATAGAATCAATAGTTCATTGAGTAAATAATGAAGAAAAACAAATACAACTTCCTCGTAAAATATCTCACCAATAAGGCTCGACCTTCTTCCTTACTGGTAGGGTCCACACCTCTGCTAAAAATTGGTTCAACCTGCGATTGATTGTTCATAACAGCATAGTAATTATATTCATCCATTAAAATTTCAAACTTAAAAATAATTATCAATATTTCTTTATATAAAATAAAGCTCTTATTTCTAAAAAGAGCTCTTCAAAAGAAATATCCCCATGTAAAACTAACAAAATTAATTTCTGTAAAAGACGATACCAAATTAAGCATCAATCGTGCACAAGTCGTTTGCACACTGAGTGGCAGCGATGAGTCATGCATATTTCTTGAAAACAAGTATATAATTCGAGATAACTGCAGAAGAAAAACTCCATTGTATTAGTACAAAAGACAGGCCTCAAGAATTAAGTTAATGTTCAATCGACTTAATTGGAGGAAAACGCGAAAAGAAAGAGTGAAGGGAATATAATAGATTGTAAATAGCTAACTGGATTAGATTCTAGAAATGAAATTACTGTCAGGGAAAAAAAAATCTGAAAACTGAAAAGCAAAGGTAACAATATGTACATTTTCATTGAAATCCAGCCAGCAAAGAAATCAAGCAGCCCCACTTATGAGAAAAGCCGAGAAGATAGTAGAGATATAAATGAAAGTGAAAGAAACAAGCCGAGAAGATAGTAGAGATATAAATGAAAGTAAAAGAAACAAGCCGAGGACTATAGGCTAATATGAGAACACATATCACATTCAAAAAAGTGGAATATATGTCATGTTAACCAATGTTGATAATATTGGCGATATTTGAGAATATCGCGATATTTTCAGCAAAACGATATATCGCTAAGTAAATGTCTGATATTTTCAAAATATCGCTGATCTATTGCCAAAATATCATGCAACAACAGAAAAAATCATCAGGCGCATGAGTGCCTAGCTACAAAAGTGTTTTTTGTGGTTTTTTTGTCATTTTGCTTTGTTGGTCTTGGAAAAGGATGGGAAAGAGCTTTGTGGTGGTTTTCAAGGAGAGATTGAGGATCAAACAGCCATTATCATCACCAACCAAAAAAAAAATGTGGATCAAATATTCTAAAACAGTGAGACAAACTTCATTTCTTCCATTAACAAGTATGTTCTTAAAAACCCCTGGTTATGCTTGCTTGCCTCTTTGCCTACCAACATTTTTCTTCTTTGTTTTTCTTCCATTTGCTATGATTTTCATGCCCATGAGCCAATGCAAGGGTATTCTCCATATTTGGACAGCAAGCTTCATCTTTCTTTTCTATCTTTCTTATGCACCCTCTTATTGTCATTTTTCATTGCAAGTAATGTACTAAAAAAATATTTTTTTTAAATGAGGTGGCCGTTATTTTTTGTGTAGGTAGTTTAATGCCAATTTTTTGTTTTTCTGGTGTCCTAGGTTTGAATTAATCCACTACAAATATGTCAAAGCCCTTGGACTCATTTTTGGGAGTATGGGGAACCTGATGGTGGGACAAATTGGGCATATCTAACATGCAAATTCTCTGGTATTATCACTTAGCAACTATTACTAAGTGAGAATATAATTTTAGCCCAATTTTGACATTTTTGGTTCCCAACTTAGAAGAAGTGGGTTGGAGGGCCCCACTTCCCAATTTTGATTAAGGCACATGTACAAGCGAAAGAAAGGCAAATCGAGCCCCTAGTGGAATGTGGGGGCCAGCCAAGAGGAAAATATGCTCCACTAAGCAATTCGAGCTTCTTGGGGAAGAAAGGTATTCGATGATGGGTTCCACATGAGGAAGAGGCAGCCAAAGTTAAATAGAGGAGGCTCACATCAGTTTGCACCTTGGACACTTTGACAATTATTCTCACCTAACACCTATGTTGCAAGAAACTCCAGTTTTAGTGGGCATACTAGTACCCAAGGGCCAGGACGGCCCAAAACGCCGAAATGGGCTTGAAACGCCAGCAGTCGTATCGTACAACGTTTCGCAATTTCGAAATGTTGGATGGTATGGCCGGCGGCGTTTCAGCAGAGTTTCGACGCAACAGTCCAAGTTTCAACGACCAAAAAGAAATTAAACGTTTTTTAAGCCTTTTTCAGCCATCTAAACTTGGTGGAAAGAGGGCGTGGGCCCCATATAACACCAAAACACACTATTAAACTAATTTTAATGTGGTTGTTAGCTAAATTTAATAATAAAAAATTACAAATGGAATTCTCTAGATGATGAGAAGAATAGAACTCTCTAGAAACCCTATGAGCCTCTTCTTTTCTTTAAAAATGCACTTCATTCACTCATTTCTCACACATTGTTTTGCAAGAAGAGCTTCCTATAGCAGCAGCAAGGAGTTTATTTTTGTTTTGGAGCGTGGGCAGCAACAGGAACGGCTTGGGAAGCAAGAGGAAAAACGTGGACAGCAGCTAGTTGGGTGAGTTTTCATTTCCTAATTTTGCATCATTCATGGCTTGTCAAAGTAGTGTTTCAAGTGGCCCTAAATTGGGTGAGTTTTTCATTTTGTATTATTGTAATTTACAGCAATCATGGCTTCTCAAAGTTGTCTTTCAAGTGCCCCTAAATCCACTCAAGCAAGCAGGCAGCAAGAATATTATCCTCTATGGAAGTATGTTACCAAAGTAAAGCAGATGGGCTCCAATGGTACATGGGAATGGAAGTGCAATTTGTGCAAAAATGAAAAGACCTTCAAGGGCTCTTACACAAGAGTGAAGGTTCACATTTTGCATGAAAAGATAAAGGGTATTGATGTGTGTGCACATACCAAAAATGCAGAGGTGAGGACTAGATTCAAGAAAGAGAGTGATGATGCTCAAAGGTTGAAGGATCAAACAAGCAAAATCGGCATGGGCACTACCAATCTTCACATATCTAATAGCGTTGAGCCAAGGATTGTTCAGGAAGCAAGAAATAGGAGGGCACTAGAAGTAGAAGCAGAGTTATCAAAGCCATCAACTCCAATTCAGGACAGCAGATTGGTGAAAATGCTTGATAGTCAAGGGAGAGAAGAAGCTGACTCAAGAGTTGCAAGGGCCATCTTTGCTTGGGGAATCTCCTTTAATGTGGTTCAATCCCCATATTAACAAGATTTGGTGAGAGCGATTACAAGGGCCCAAACTATGAAAAAGTCAGAACAGTTTTGTCAAAGAATCAGAGGCAAGTTCTTGATCATGTTCTCAAACCAATTCGTAGCTCATGGGGTAGTACAGGGGTTTTTATTATCTTAGATGGCTGGACTGATACAAGACGCAAGCCTTTGATTAATGTCATTGCATCATCACCAAAAGGAGCCATGTTCATCAAAGCAAAAGATTGTTCGGGTGAGATAAAGGATAGTAAGTTCATTGCTGATATTTTAATTTCTGCTATTGAACAAGTAGGGTCAGAAAATGTGGTGCAAGTTATCAGAGATAATACACCTATTTGCAAAGTTGCAGGCTTTATCGTTGAGAGTAAACACAATCACATATTTTGGACTCCTTACATTGTCCACAATTTGAATTTGATTTTAGAAGAGATTGAGGCAAAAACATAATGGATTAAGGAGGTCACAGGGCAGGCTAGGGAGATTATAAAATTCATCACCAACCACCACCAATCTCAAGCAATATATCGAGAATACAGCAAATTGGAGTTGTTGAAAGTTGTTGAGACACGGTATGCCTCAAACTTCATCATGTTGTGTCACCCTATTGATGTTAAATATGCAATAATGAGTATGGTGGTGGGTCCAACTTGGGCTGGGTGGAGACAGGCAGATTCAAAGAAGGCAAGTATGGTGATGAGGGTGTTGGTTGATGAAGATTGGTGGAGCAAGATTGATTTCTTGCTCAATTTCACATCACCTGCATTTGATCTTCTTCGAGTTGCAGACATAGAGAAACCTTTCTTAGGAGAGATTTAAGATGGCATGGATACCATGGTTGAAAAACTGTGGAAATTATTACACAGGAGGATCCCCCTCTTCTTTTTGTGGATTTTGATTTTGCTGAACAAGTGAGGTACATTATTGTTACCAGGTGGAATGGCTTCAACACTCCATTACACACTTTGGCACATGCTCTGAATCCAAAATTATATGATGAAGAATTCATTGTTGAAAGCAATGGGAAGAGGAAGGCTCCACATAAGGACAAGGAGGTGGCCAATGGAGTGAAGAAAGTCTTTCAGAGGATATTTCCAGCTTCTTTACAAACTGATGTAGGGCAAGAATTTCCCTGTTTTGTTGCTAGATTAGAGGATTTTGCAGACATATCAACTTTCAATGAGAGGAGGAGCATGGACCCAGATAAGTGGTGGACTTGTCATGGGGCAAGTGGTGTTCATTTGCAAAGTCTTTCCACTCGTATTCTATCACAAGTGGCAAGCTCATCATCAGAGGAACGGAATTAGAGTACCTACAATCTCATTCATAGTGTGAAGCGCAACAGGTTGGGATCACAGAAGGCAGAGGAACTTGTATATGTGCATTCAAACCTACGCCTTGTGTCTCGTAGGGGTGAATAATATACAAGTGGACCTCATAAAGAATGGGATGTGGATGTAGAATATCCAGATTTAGAGCTCTCTCTTTCTGCTCTTGATACTTGTCCCAGTCAGTGTTGATAATATCGGTATCAGGAAAATATCGGCGAGGGTCCAGAAAATATCTTATCGGCAATATCGGCGAAAATATCGGCAAAATATCGGCAAATATCGGCAAATATCGGCAAGCATAAAAAATGCATAATATATTCATTTTTTTCAGATTTTTAAACATATAAAGCAATAACAACATGAAATAAACACATTGGCACATAAATATGAAGAAAACACTGATAATATATGATGTCAAATAGAAATGATACATCATAGGCGATACCAAATCCTGCTGATCCCTGATAATTGTCCATTCAAGGACTCAAATGTGGAGAACCAATACAAAATAACATCACATGTATAAAAGTATCTCATCATCATGAGTTATATGTAACACAACAAATAAAACTAGCAGCTATCTATCTGAAATCAGTGCCCTCTCCCCCTTTTACGGGAAAACATGATGGGTTGTTTGCCAGGCCTGCCCCTAGTAGTAGGAGGCCTTGACCCTGCCTCTGCACCTAATGTCAAATAATGAGTGCTAGGTATGGGGCTATGCTCTCCTATATCTATAGCAGATGGTGTTGATGTTGATGCTCCCGCAATGTCCTCCTCCTCCTCCTCCTGCTCCTCCTCTGAGTGCTGCTGCTGCTCTGACTCTGAGTCCTCCTCTTGCTGCCCCTGCTCTAATGGATCATCTGCCACTGGCTCTAACCATGAAGGTGACTCCTCCAAGAGGGGCTCCTCAGACTCCACCCTCCACGGAGATAATACATCAATATTGTCTAAGCTAAGTCACATGACACGAGGACACGAGACACGGAGGACACGTAAATACGAGTATTCAATACGAAACACAACGACCTGGAAACAAGACACGGGGGACACGTTTTATATATATATACCAAAATATAGTTTTTTATCCATATTAAATTGCAGGTTGCAACTTATCTAATCAAATTAAAATATAATTACTTGTCAAAGTTCATAGTTCACTTTAAAAAAATAAATAGAATCAAAATTTACTATTTAGAAATTATAATGTGATAGGCTTGGTCTTGATTCTTGAATATTCAGTGTTCTTTGTTCATGTACAACTTACAAGCACATAAGAAAATAACTAAAGTCTAATCCTATTGATTTCCTCTGCCCCTCTTGCGAGAAAATGCCACAGCTTTCCCTTTCCCTCTAGATGTAAATGCTGGTGTTGGTGGAGTTGGCAGTGGAGTTTGCTATGCTCTAGAAGCTGAAGAACTAGAAGTAGGAGCTATAGGAGGTAGACCACGTCCTCTACTGGTGGTAGGGGTAGCCCGGGCAGGTGGTGTCACCTGGAAACATTACAATCTCCCAATCCTGAAATCCTAAAAAACTGATAAGTCTGCTGCATTTTGAATGAAATCTAAAATACTACTTTCTCCATATGAAATCCAATGAGGCCGAAACCACTCTCAAACATCCTGAGTCATTTCATGGTAATGTTAAAAATTTAAGTAAAAGGATGAAAATGAAGATTAAGGAGAATGTCACTTTTACTTTAAAAATTTAACATTACCATGAATAGCATATCAATACTAGGGCCTAGAACGCTCAAACCCTCCTTGGTAGCAACCACATAGCTCTCCCCTTCCGTCTCTAGCAATCAGAAATGAAAATGATATGAAAAAAAACCAAAATTGGATTTTTATAGGTCGTGCAGAAATTTTTTACAGTCACTGGGCGATATTTTCAATTGTCGCGCGATATTTTCCGAAATATCGGCGATATTTCGGAAATCGCGCGATATTTTGTCGGCGATATATCGGCTCGCCGAAAATATCGCGATATTTCCGAATATCGCCGATATCTCGGCGATATTATCAACACTGGTGCCAGTAGTGATGCAAGTGCATCTGGAAGCACTAGTAGAGTTGCCTCTTCTGCTGAAAAAGCATCTTGTTCTATCTTTGCATCATGTAATCATCTATTGGAGTTAATATAAATTCGGATTTCCTTCTAAAATGTCATTTATATGTCTCATTCTTTCTTTTCTTGCAAAATAATGTGTTATAATTTATTTAATATTGACTATTTATAATACATATATACGGCGTTTCGGTCGCATTTCCATTTTCCGAGGGTCACGTTTCGAGTCGTCCCCATTACAGAAACTTTTAGGCCTTTCGTGCAACTTAGCCTAGCATGCTTGAGTTGTTGAGCCAAGTCTGAACCCGAGAATCTCAAGCGCATTTCTCACCCCTTGCTTCGGTGGACTTTGAGTGCCAACCTAAGGAAGGAAGTCAATTTCCATTGTGAGCCAGTTCAGCATTTTCACAAGCATTTTGTGGGGATTTTCTGCTACTTCCTGGGCGTAGGAGAGAGTACGAACTACCTTGGAGGGGCCAGCAAATAGTAGCAAACTTATGAAGGATTCCAGGGGAGCATTGCATCATACATTGCTGGAGATTTTGGGGAAAGATCAGCCATATTTTGGGAGAGCCCTTGCAGTAGCAGTGTGACCCTTTTTTGTGATTATGTGGGCCTGGGCAGGAGGAATTTCTGGGGGTACGTGGGAGCTAGGGAGGTGGCCTTTTGGAGCTGATTTGCGCTGGGGATTTAGGAAGATATCTGGAGGAGAGAAGCATCAACATTTTGCATCATTTTCAGAGAGTTGGAACAATAATTTTCCAGGAGGCTCGTAATTTCTAGCCAGTTGATGGGCACGTAGTATTTGCGGTCAATTTTGGGGGTTAGACGTAAGTCAAACCCTTTCTAGGTTTTGGCAAGTTATTTAAGAGGAACCTGAGGTTAATTTCCCAAAATTTTATGAGCACCAGAAGTGGGTTATATAGCAGATCCTTTGCAGCAGCCAGTGCAGTTTCTCTAGGGCAGCAAAGGGCACAGCCGAAGCCACACATTCTAGCATCTGGGCATTGCACTTTTCCAGCATCCGGGCATTGCACTTTACCATCTGGGGCTTGTCTAGCTTTCCTTTTTGGCAAGCCCGGGTGCATTCACACCATACCCCATTGTACTATTGTTCTATTTAATAAAATGGCTCAGTTGGGTGTTATTTTTGGTGCAATTCTGGGTGTTCACTTATATGTTTGAATTTTTATGTGTGCATGTTCTTATTTACTTTGTTTATCACTATATTTCCTAAGTAGGAATATTACAAATTGTGTGGGGACAAGATGACAAGAGGGGTTACACGATTGAAATACCATCTGGCTAGATTCTCAGGACATGAAGTTGGGCTTTGTTCGGAATCTAGTGTGGAGCTTATATAAAAAGTTCTTCAAGCTATTGAGGAAAAAAATAGAAAGAAAGAAGAGGCAAAAAGAAACAAGGTTGAACGTGCAAGTAAATCTTTTGGGATATCTTCTTCCGATTTTGAGGTTGAGGGTAGTGGGAGTGGCACCACAGCGTCACCTCCTAGTGATAATGTTACTAGGAGTGAGAGGTCATCCGTGTTTGTTCCACGAACCAGAGATGGAGCACAACCTTCCATAAAATCAGTTGTGAAAAAAAAAGAGATAGAATTATGGGGAGGTGTCTTTTCTAGAGCGACTTACCTCTCAGCATCACCAAAACCAATCCATTTTGGCAGCCAATGTGTGATGTTATTTCTATCGTGGGCCCAAAGTACAAAAGTGCTACATATAACGAGTTCTGGGGGCCAATCCTTCAAGCAGAAAACTAGGACATCAACTCTAGATTGGCGGAGTTGAAACAAACATGGGAGGTGTGTGGATGCACAGTGATGTCTGATGGTTGGACAAATATGAAGGGTAGGACGCTTCTAAATTTCTTGGTACATTGTCTTAAAGGTACCATGTTTATTAAATTAGTGGATGCATCAGCACATATAAAAGATGCAGCATTGATATGTGACTTGTTAGATGGGTTCATCCGGGAGATTGGTGTGCAAAATGTAATGCAAGTCATAATAGATAATGCAGCTAATTATGTCTCTGTCGGCAGGATGCTTATGGAGAGGCAACACACATTATTCTGGACTCCATGCGCAACACATTGTATTGATTTGTTGCTTCAAGATATGGGGAAACTCTCCTTCATCAAGGAGGTGATTTATATGGCTTGGAGTGTCTCCAAGTTTATATATAAGCATGCTTTTGTTCTTAGCCTAATGAGGAGATACACTAGAAACAAGGAGTTGTGGCGTCGTGCAATCACACGTTTTCCACCAACTTTATCACTCTTCAATCATTGCTTCAATGACAGTTTGAGTTGAAGCAAATGTTTGTTTATGATGAGTGGTGTGACTGTAGATACAGCAGGAGACAAGATGGGAGAGCCATTGCAAAAATGGTGTACACTGACACATTTTGGCAGGGAGTAGAAGAAGTGTGCTTAGTTAGTGAACCTATAGTAAAGGTTTTCAGAATGGTAGATAGGGACAAGCATGCAATGGCTTATTTGTATGAGGCCATGGATAGGGCCAAGGAGGCCATTCATGCTTATTATGCAAACAAGGGTTTTGTTGGGCTTAATAGACAAATGATGTTATGGGATGTGATTGATAGACGACGGATAGGGATGCTTCATCGACCCATTCATGCAACATCACTCTTCCTCAACCTCGCGTTTTCATACAAATGCGGCTTTGATTTAGATGGCGAGGTGATGGAAGGGCTCCATTCATGCATTCATAGGCAGGTACATGATCCTGAGATTCGCAGCAAAATCAATCGCGAGATGCAGTTTTATCGAGATTGTTTTGGCCCATTTGGCCTTGATGATGCTATTATGGAAAGGACCCTCTTCACGCCACATAAGTGACAAGTCATGACACATTAGAATTTTCAATTTAGGATTTACTTATTTATAATTCTAGATTTTTAAAAGTAAATTATGTTTTATTTGAAAGTTTAATTATGTTTTAACTTTTTAACTTTTTTATTTCTTTATTTTCTTGTAGATATTTGGTGGCGAAGCTCTGGAGCAAGAGCACCAAATTTGCAGAAATTGGCCATAAGAATCCTGAGTCAAACATGTAGCTCTTCAGGGCATGAGCGCAATTGGAGTGTATTTGAAAAAATACACTCAAAAAAACGCAACAAGTATAACTTTGAGCTTCATCTTTCAGTTGAGTAATTACATTTATTGTAATTTTAATTTATGACCCTCAAGTGACAAGAGTCAAGACTCATTAGTTTTTTTACACTCTTACAAGTTGGAGTTCTCACACCTCAATGATTCAGTGTATGTCTATTACAATCTCCGACTTCGAGTGAAGCAAATAGAAAAACCAATGGATCCAAATGCCATTTCCTTAGAGGTGCCCATCTTGGAGGAGTCACCTACATGGTTAGAGGAACCATTAGAACAAGGGCAGTAAGAGGAGGACTTCAGGGAGGAGGAGGAGGAGGAGGAGGAGACTGTGGGAGCATCAGCGTCAGCATCATTTACTATAGATATAGGAGAGCACAACTCCATACCCAACAGTGATTATTTGACATTAGGTGTAGGGTCAAGGGCTTCTATCGTTAGGGGCAGGCCTAGCAAACAACCCATCATGTTTTCCCGTAAAAGGGGGAGAGATCACTGATCTCAGATAGCTAGCTACTAGTTTTATTGTTTTGCTACATATAACTCATAATGATGAGATATTTTTATATATGTGATGTTATTTTGTATTGGTTCTCCACATTTGAGTCCTTGATTGGAAAATTATCAGGGATCAACAGGATTTGGTATAACCTTTGATGTATCATTTTTATTTTACATCCACTACATCATATATATCAATGCTTTCTTCATATTTATGTGCCAATGTGCTTTCTTCATAATGGCCTTCATGAGTGCGGAAAGCAGTCTTTGGAATGTCGACTTCCTTCATGCGAATTTGGTGGTAGCCTGATCGCAGATCCAGCGTAGTGAAGAATTGAGCCCCATTGAGTTCATCCAGCAAATCATCAACCACTGGGATGGGAAATTTATCTTTGACTGTCAACTTATTGAGAGCCCTGAAGTCTGGACACATCCGCCACTCCCCATCTTTCTTGAGCACCATGACCACGGTGACGAATAAGGACTAATGCTGGGACGAATGACACCTGCTGCCAAAAGTTCCTTGATTATTTTTTCTATTTCATTCTTTTGGGTGAACAGATATTTTTATGGGAGCACATTTGGGGGTTGGGCCCCTGGAACCAAGGTGATGCTATGATCATGTTCCCCTCTCGAGGGTGGAAGCTCATGAGGCTTGTCAAAGACCGGCACATGGTTATTTAAAATCTGTTGCATCTCAGGATGAATCGGCAGAGACTTGGTTTCGACTGCCTGGATGGCATTAAATCGAGCCATAACTCCATGATGGCCCTTTTTTAGCAATTTTTCCATCCTATGCGAGCTGATGATAGAGGGAGCTCTCGCCTGAAGTCCACGGAGGGTATGTGTGGAGTTGTTCTGCTTAAAACTCATATATAACTCCTGGAAATCCATTGTGGTTGGCCCAAGATTGCGAAGCCATTCAGCACCGAGGACAATGTCGCACCCTCCCATGTGTATGGCAAACATGTGGGTCTTCAACTGATAATCCCCCATTTGAAGTTTGACATTTTCAGAGCGGCCTTCACATTTCATTGTGCCCCCATCCACAATTTGGACTTGGAAGTTAGAAACTGCTCGTACAAAACAATGCACTGCTTCCGCGACTTTTTGATGGATGAAATTATGTGTACTTCCACTATCAATCAAGACTACTACTGGGCGATGTTTAATAAAACCTCTGATTTTGAGAGTTTGAGGTGAAGAAATACCTGCCAAAGCATGCAGCGAAATAACTGGTTCGTCAGGGACATTGTCCTTTTGGTTGTCCTCTTCTACCGCCTCATGTTCCTCCAGTGGTGGATCTTCCTCCGATGAGCTGTAATCAGTGGCATCAATTTGAAAAAATTTGGGCTCCTTGCATTTATGACCTGGGGAGTATTTTTCATCACAATAGTAACATAATCCTTGCTTTCTTCTTTCGGCCATTTCTACAGGTGACACCTTTTGAACCTTAAGTGTTTGAGTCGTGCTGTGAGACTGTGGGGGGCGACCCTTAGCAGTGAAATTTCGGTGACTATACTGGGCTGCTAACACGTTCCACGTTACGAGCTACCTTACAAGCCTCCGTCCATGTGGGAGGGTGGTGCACTAAGACATGGGCTTTTATGGCTTCTTTATGGCCGCTGATAAAACATTCTGTGTAGAACACATGTGAGAGACCCCTAGTGCGGAGGCTAAGGCTTCAAAGGCTGTAATATATTCATCCACTGTGCCAGTCTGTCGAAGCTTAGTAAGACGACCCAAAAAAGAAGATTCCTGGTCAAAGCGTTCTATAAGAGCTTTTTTGAAGGAGGTCCAAGTCCTAAAAGGTCCATTGCAACGTTGATGCCATTCACACCATTGCCACTTTTCATTGCCCAAGTACATGCTCCCCACCATAAGCTGAGTCTCATTATCTAAGATGTTATTCCGATTGAAATACTGCTCCATTTGTGCTATCCATGCTGCCGGGTGAGAACCATCAAATTTATGCATATCCAACTTGGGAGGTCGCAGACGAGATTGTTAGTGGGGGCCCCGGAGGTGAAGAGAGTGGCTAGACTCACCCTCATTGTGTCCATTGCCAATATACGCCTCCTCATGGGCTTCCTCCTTACCCGTCGGGATTATGCTTGGGATCATGCTAGTTAGTAGGTCAAGATGAATTTGGAGGGATTGCAAGGATTCTTCAATTTTGTCCATCCTCTCATTGGCCATAGCTTGAGCTCTAGTTTCTACCATGCACCGATCTGATGTTCTTGAAAATTGGGACCGCCCAAAAAAAAAATTCACTAAAAATTGAATGGTACCACCGTGCTCAGTTCGTCGTCCTGATTCTTATGGGCTAGATCACCAGTAAGCGCCCCGGTATAGGAACCCCACACAACTACTCAGATCAAGTGGATCTGAGAGATCTGAATGGCGGATCGGATAGCTCTGAGCGGCAAAACAGATTGCTGCTGCGGATCTGATGGATCTAATAGATCGGAATGGCTGGTCTGCTAACTCGGAACTGCGAGACTGATGTCTGCTGCTGCTGCACCCCTTTGCGCGAGCGGATCTGGCAGAGATGATGTGTGATCCCGAGATAGAAAAGGGAACTATGGTCTCGAGGAGTGTCAAGTGCTACAAATCGCAATATACATAAGGGTCTGACAGTAGTACTCGGCCCAATGTTTCATGGCTCTAACTAAGGAGGATCAACCGTACCCTTAGTCGTACAACCCGACTACCCTATCGTACGGGCGAGTAATCTCTCCGAGTGTTGTTCTCGGTGTACTATAGCAGCAAGATGGCCGACAGTTTATCTATGGCGAGGTTGCAGAGGAGCTAAGGGGCTTCCGATATACCTAGAAGGTACTTGGAAGGCAGTCCATACGCAGTTCTGTCTAATGCGCTACTACTCGAAGGGGTACCCACAGGGGTTACAAGGAAGTCCAACAAGCGTGACCACCTCTTGTATTTCCTGCGTACATGCCTCCCCAAATCCGCAGGTTTATGCGCTCAATGACAGATCCCATGGTTTAAAGACGCCGGAACACGTCTCTAGCCAAAAAAAAAATTGCTAAGAAATGGAGATCCCACTGGCCCTGGAAAGTGCTCTGATACCACTTGTTATGCTCTTAACCTGCAAAAGATACCCAAATACAGAATATGCGAAGAAAGATACCCAGAACATAGAATAGTGAGAGACAACAGCAAATATTTTATTATTCAAAAAGCAATGTTCACTGGCCTCTTCGAGGGGGCAACCTCCAATAGAGCAGAGCTCGATACAGAAATAAGACATGATGCTCCTCGTAGGGAGTCTCTATCCTTTATATATGACTCATACATGCAATACCATGGATCAATACCATGGGTTTTATTAATACCATCTATCTAATACCATGGCCCATTTGCAACTAATTGTGGTCCCGTCATTAATTGCGGGTTAACCACTTACAATTATTAATATGGGCTTTATTGACTCTTTACTATGACTCGATCCCACTACATAAATAAGGGGGTTAGGGTGGGACCCTAACAAAATTAGTAATAGTTCTAATTTTTATATTTTAATTTACCATTCATGTTTATGTTGAATTACTAAATTTCATTTTAATTTTTTAATAAATATAAAAATTAGTTTCCGCACTTGCCATCCTCAACCCATCGTCCCCTGAAAATTTGGGGTGCACTCTAGTCATCCGAGAAACTTGTCCCCCATACCCCCGGCCCCACAACAAGTGCAACATAGGCTAAAAGAATTCCCATATGTATAAGTGCCGCACATAACCGATTTGAGAGTATTTTCGGGCTAATTTTCTCAAGAAAATTTGGAGGGTAAATCAAGGTAATTTTCTTCCATCTATTTTTGTTCCATTTTCCTCCAAAATCTATACATAGTTGAATTCCATAAGATTGCAACCAACATGATGACTAGCTGTGGAAACAAACACTCAAATATATGTTATTACTACGAGAGAAGTGAGCATAGCTGAGTTCTAAAAGATTGCAAATAACATGTATTGTTAAGAAAATGTTTCTATAACTAAAGAAATAATAGATAATGAAGCTAAGAAACCACAAAATAATTAATTCAACAATACTCTTGCCAACAAATTTTGATGGGAATTTAGCAATCTACTATTGAAATGCATTCAGTGTAATATGTCGTAAGCTTCAACCTTCAATCACTAAAGACTGAAGGATTTTCCACATTTACACCACAGCCTCAACTGTAATTTGGAAATTTAATTACAAAAGTTTTCTTCCAGATTATTGATGGTTTTCGAAGGAGATTGTAAATTTAGCTATACTTACCCTAACGACCAATATCCTCATTAGAACAAAAAATTAGTGTTAATAATATCACTGAGCTATCGGCGATTTTCGAAAATATCGCGATATTTTCAGCAAAACGAAATATCGCTGAGAAAGTATCGTGATATTTCCTTACCCGAAAATATCACAATATTTTTTAAATATCGACAATATCTCTGCAAAATATTGCACAACGACATAAAAAATCATCGGGTTGGCTGGGCCTCGGCTAGAAAAGGAAATTTGGTCATTTCATTTGCTCATTTTGGTTTATGAGTCTTGTTGAAGGAAGGGGAAGAGCTTTGTGGTGGTTGTCAAAGAGGGAATGAGGGTCAAACAACCATTATCACCACCAACTAAGAATTTTTTGTGGATCAAAGATTGAATAACAGTGAGACTAACTTCATTTCTTCCATTAACAGGGATGTTCTTAAAAACCCCTATGTTAATGATTATTTTCACAAATTTAGGGTTATGCTTGCTTGCCTCTTTGCCTACCAACATTTTGCATCTTCTTTTTTCCATTTGATATAATTTGCATGCCCATAAGCCAATGCAAGGGTTTTCTCCATATTTAGACAGCAAGCTTCATTTCTTTTTTAACTTTCTTATGCACCCTCTTATTGCCATTTTTCATTCACATTGCAAATAATGTAGTCAAAAAAAATATTTTTTTAAAATGAGGTGGTTATTACTTATTATTATTTGTGCATGGGTGTTTAATGCCAATTTTTGTTTTTTTTGGTGCCCTATTTTTGAAATAGTTCACTACAAATATGCCAAAAGCCTTGGACCCATTTTGGGAGTATGGGGAGCCTGATGGTGGGACAAATCGAGCATATCTATCATGCAAATTATGTGGGACCAAGATGACAGGAGGGGTAACGCGATTGAAATACCATCTAGCTAGACTCTCTGGACATGATGTTGGGCTTTGTATGGTTTCTAGTGCGGAGCTTATACAAAATATCTTGAAGCAATTGATGAAAAAGGAAGAAAGAAGTAAGAGGCAGAAAAAAACAAGGTTGAACGTGCAAGTAGATCTTTCGGGATATCTTCTTCAGATTTTGAGGTTGAGGATAGTGGGAAGGGCTCCACAGCGTCACCTACTAGTGCTAATGTTACTGGGAGTGGAAGGTCATCATTTTTTGTTCCACGAACAGGACATGGCCCACAACCTTAAATCAAATCAATTGTTAAAAAAAGGGAGAAGCAAGAAGCAGATAGAGTTATGGGGAGATGTCTTTTCTGGAGTGACTTACCCCTCAGCACACCAAAACTAATCCATTTTGGTAGTCAATGTGTGATGCTATTGTTGTTGTGGGCCCGAGGTACAAAAGTGCTACATATGAGGAGTTGCGAGGACTAATCCTTCAAGCAGAAAAGCAGGACATCAACTCTAGATTAGCAGAGTTGAAACAGACATGGGAAGTGTCTGGATGCACAGTGATGTCTGATGGTTGGACAGATAGGAAGGGTAGGACCCTTCTAAATTACTTGGTACATTGTCCTAAAGGTACCATGTTTACTAAATCAGTGGATGCATCAACACATATAAAATATGCAGCAATGATATGTAAGTTGTTAAACGGGTTCATCCGGGAGATTGGTATGTAGAATGTGGTGCAAGTCATAACAAATAATAAAGTTAATTATGTGTCTATCGGCAAAATGCTTATGGAGAGGCACCACACATTGTTCTGGACTCCGTGTGCAGCACATTGTATCAATTTGCTACTTGAGGATATGGGGAAAATCTCCTTCATCAAGGAGGTGATTAGTATGGCTAAGAGCATCCCCATGTTTATATATAACCATGCTTTTGTTGTTAGCCCCATGAGGAGATACATTTTGGCAGGAAGTATAAGAAGTGTGCTCGGTTAGTGAACCTATAGTAAAGATTCTGTGATTGGTAGATGAGGACAAGCCTGCAATGGCTTATTTGTATGAGGTCATGGATAGGGCCAAGGAGGCCATTCGTTCTTATTATGTAGACAAGGTTATGATGTTATGGGATGTGAATAATAATCGGTGGACAGGGATGCTTCGTCGACCCATTCATGCAGTAACATTCTTCCTCAACCCTGCATTTTCATACAAATGCACCTTTGATTTTGATGGAGAGGTGATGGAAGGGCTCCATTCTTGTATTCAAAGGATGGTACATAATTTTGAGCTTCGTAGCAAAATCAATCGCGGGATACAGTTTTATCGGGATTGTGTTGGCCTATTTGGCTTTGATGATGCTATTAGGGAAAGGACCCTCTTCATGCCACATAAGTGACAAGTCATCACTCATTAGAATTTTCAATTTAGAATTTACTCATTTATAATTCTAGATTTTTAAAATTCAATTATGCAACTTTTATTTGAAAGTTTAATAATGTTCTAAGTTTTTGACTTTTTTATTTCTTTATTTTGTTGTAGATATTTGGCGGTGAAGCTATGGTGCAAGGGCACCAAATTGCAGAAATTGGCTATAAGAATCCTGAGTCAAACATGTAGCTCTTCAGGGTATGAGCACAATTGGAGTGTATTTGAGAAAATACACTCAAAAAAAAGCAACAGGTATAACTTTGAGCTTCAACCTTCAGTTGAGCAATTACATTTATTGTAATTTTTAATTTTTAATTTATGACACTCAAGTGTCAAGAGTCAAGACTCATTAGTTTTTTTGACACTCTTACACGTTGGAGTTCTCACACCTCAATGATTTAGTGTATGTGCATTACAATATCCGACTTCGTGTGAAGCAAATAGAAGCACCAATGGATTCAGAAGTCATTTCCTTAGACAATATTGATGTATTGTCTTAGTGTAGGGTAGAGTTTGAGGAGCCCATCTTGGAGGAGTCACCTGCATGGTTAGAGCTAGAGGAACCATTAGAACAGGGGCAACAAGAGGAGGAGGACTCGGGGAAGGAGCAGCATGAGGAGGAGCAGGAGGAGGAGGAGGAGGATATTGTGGGAGCATTAGCATCCGCACCATCTACTATAGATATAAGAGAGCACAGCTCCGTACCCAGCAATCATTATTTGACATTAGGTGCAGGGGCGGGGCCTTCTACTGCTAAGGGCAGGCATGGCAAACAGCCCATCATGTTTTCCCATAAAAGGGGGAGAGGACACTAATTTCAAATAAAGAGCTGCTAGTTTTATTTATTTTGCTAGATATAACTCATGATGATGGGATACTTTTATATACGTGATGTTATTTTGTATTGGTTCTCCACATTTGTGTCCTTGATTGGACAATTATCAAGGATCGGCAAGATTTGGCATCGCCTTTGATGTATCATTTTTATTTTACATCCACTACATCATATATATCAGTGTTTTCTTCATATTTATGTGCTAATGTGTTTATTGCTTTACAAGTTTAAAAATCTGAAAAAAAATGAATATATTATGCATTTTTTATGTTTGCCGATATTTTCGCCGATATTGCCGATAAGATGATTTTTGGACCCTCGCCGATATTTTGCCAATACCGACATTTTCATCACTGAAAAAAATCATGAACTATGCTGCCAAAGGAACTATGATTCTGTACTTCTTGGCAATTACAATGAATTTGGCCTTATGGCTCATTTTGGTCATTCGAGCCACATCATATTGCAACCAAGTCATACTAAAAGGTGTTCCATACCCCACAGGCATGCCCTAATGCTATCAAGGAATTCCATTGCCCATCCGTATTCTAACAGATAAACATTAAACACTGATACTTATTATTTAAATTTTAATATAAACAAAATCTCTGCTACTTAATATTTTAATGTAAACAAATCCCACTAAAGAATCATATTAAAATACCCAATCAACTTTCTTATTTGAGGCATCAAAAACCAGCATATGTACTGTTCAAACTCCTTACCTATAAAGCTTTCTTTCAAATCCCTCACCTATATAATATTCTGACTACAAAACTTTCTTAAGTTCAAATACTCGCACATTCTTCAATTTCAGAAACAGCTCAATTTTCAAACCACTTGAAGGGTAGAGATGGATTTTAAGCGCTTTCATAATGTATAACATGCAAAGACACAACATTGGCAAACCTCCTGTTCCCAAACTTTAGAACCTTCATAAGGTCTTTATAACGTTAAATAACACAGAAATATAAATAATAAAGTAAAAGCAAGAAAATTAAAAGATGACAAATGCTAAGCAGGCAGAATAGACACTACACTACTAAAACAAGTCAATATCAGCAAAAGAGAACATAATAAAGAGAAACGTTTGACCTGGTTAAGAGAAAGCTCCATGCGAACATGATGAATAAGCTCTGCAAGAAGGCTATATGCCAATGGCCTTAATGTTTCAAAACAAGCTCGACCAGTCCCCACTAACACCCTGAACAAAACATTGCATGATAAGTACTCTAATCACGTTGCCACAACAAAATCTAAACACTTTACTGACCAAGACTAGAATTCTAGATAAGCTGCTAACCAACCAATGCAGCGTATCATTATTGCATGAACAAGACACCATACCCAAGCCTATGATTGGATCCATAACAATCACACATGGATTATCCTTAGCAGCTTTTATTGTATTTATGAAGCATAACCAAATTATATCATTTTGATTTCAAAATCACATGTTTAGATGTTATATTATTAGTTCCTCCAACGTTTTCTTACACTCTGGCTCCAAGGCTGTACTCCATCTGGTGGAATTTGTTGAAAGGCATTTTTCGGTTGTCCCTATCCTTTCTGACACAATTCTCAAGCACAAAACAAAAGACCAAGGTATATAAAACCATTTTTCAAATATTAATCCACCATATCTGTACAATGTTGAATATTCACCACAACTCCAATTTCATATGGATTCCCATACACAAAAAGCCAATACAATAGAATCTTACTGCTATGCTTTTAGCAAAGATCTTCTTAACATGGCAATCCCAACTGTTACTCAATAGGATAGTAATCTACATCATATAAGTTGTTCAACTTGCATATCAAAAATATTAAATATAGTTGCAACCATTAATTTGCATATATGCATTGTTCACTTTCATGTTGGCAAGGCCTTGTGGTATTCAAAGTTCAAACAAAACAAATTAGTATTTTTAATCAACTAATATGCTCTAAAACACAAGTCAATGAATAAATATGCCTGTATAAAAAAAGATGAGCAACATTGTGTAAATTATCATTGATATATGTATATTACATGGGTCTCTATCCCAAAAGATATATGTTATTACGTAGATCATGCAGACAACCCTATATTATATTGTCTAGCAAGAACACTTTTAACGAAACTTGCATATCAAAATTATTAAATATAGTTGCAACCATTAATTTGCAGATATGCATTGTTCACTTTCATGTTTGCAAGGCCTTGTGGTATTCAAACAAAACAAATTAGTATTTTTAATAAACTAATATGCTCTGAACCACAAGTCAATGAATAAATATGCCTGTATAAAAAAAGATGAGCAACAGTGTGTAAATTATCATTTATATATATATATTACTTGGGTCTCTATCCCAAAAGATATATGTTAATACATAACGTAGATCATGCAGACAACACTATATTATATTGTCTAGCAAGAACACTTTTAACAAAACAAGAAGTCTGACCATCCACCTACACCAATTTTTCTTACTTTCCATTTACTAGTAAAATTTCTTCATATTATTGGAAATTAAAATAGTAGTCATCCACAGCACCCCAAATTTCAAATGAGCAGTTGAAAATAGAAATATTGATAAAATAGTCCAAAAACTAAGCATACTCCAAAGTTTTTTACTACATGAGCATACTAGAAACTCAAAAATATAATGAGCAAAGTAAAACACATAGCAATTCTTCGCTCTAACACCTTTGCTCTAATCGCTCTCCTCCATTCAATTATTTAGAAGTTATAATAATAACACTGCCAAGGTGAAGAAGCCTATTGAATTAGGTCACTCACAACTTGATCTGTTTATAGTTCTACCAAAGCAAAAGACCTCCATTGATTAAGCCTGAACATTGACTAAGATTTCCATTTCAAGTTACTTTACAGGAATTTGCCTTTGGATTTTGAAAAGCTCATGAACATACCTCCTCAATGCTTGAATGGAAACATTGTGGTCTTTTGTGTGCTTATTAATCTCCCAATCCATACTCTTCAGGATACGCTCAACTCGCTTTCTGACTTTAAATTCCGTATCTTTGTTTTGGACCACCATATTTTCCCAACCTTTGCTCCAACATAGAAGACAACTTCCTTATATGGAGAAACTACCTTGTGTGTGTGTGTGTCTACTCCTTTGGGTCACTCAAATTAGCAGCCCCTCCAATTCCAATGGCACCCTTATTTCCCAACCTAAATGCCTCATTCAGCCAACATCAACCCTCTTCTAAATGATTCAAAGGCTTATGCAAACGAAGTCTATGTAATTGTTTCCAATGTAGCAAAGAAAGCTTCTTTCTCAAGGAGGAAGGTTGTCACTTCCTAAAAACTCAACTAAATGCCTTTTCCTCAACCTTCCTTTTTTCCCCACCACTTCTTGCTTGATGCTCATAAAGTTACAAGCATTCATGATAGATAGACTAAAACCCATTGCAAACAACAAAAAGTAGTGTTATCATAATCATTCAAGTCAAACTAGCTCAGTTTTTTCAAAAGAACAATCTGACTCAACTGCAAAGGCCTAAATAGCATCTGACTCTATCTATTCATACCCCGCTTTAACCAAATTCACCAAACTCAACTTGGCACAAGATTGATTTTATCCAAAGAATCAAAACTTGACCTTGTGACTCCACAAAGAATAAAGGGTCAACACAAAAAAGATTCAACAAAGAGACAAATTATTAAAAAAAAAAGGTTAAAAAACATAATTTCTAGAAAAATATATAAATTTTGCATTGCAACTAGATATGAAAGACTACACTCGATATAATGCAATGATTACACATTTCAATGTTAATATTGTATAACTACATACATCATACATAAGCGACAAGCCCCAAGGGATAGCTCAGTTGGTCGAGTTCCCATTGCTAAGTACCTCGCCAATTGGGAGGTCACAGGGTTAAATCTCCTTGATGCCCTTGGGGTTAGGCCTTGCTAGTTTGGTCGGCGGCTAGATCCCTTTGGGTTGATCTGTCCTGATTTTCCCGTGGATGTACTGGCCACCTAGTGTTCGTGAACCACATTTAAAAAAATCATACATAAGCAACATAATAGACCATAGCATCAAGTTAAGGACAAAATTGATATCGTGCCCTAGTCGTGGCAAACTAATGATATCATGACCTACCTTACTCCAAGATGCCTTAGGACTCACTATGTAGACTGGAAAAATCCCTAGTGTGAACCCCTACAATAAAACGCCCTTAAAGAAAAAGTCAAAAAGTGAGGCAAATGGTCCTTTCAACCTCTCATAGCATAGGGTCAATGTCTAAACCAATTTAACCTATCAGAACTGTTACCTCCCAAACCTGCACACAAGTGCAGCCTCAGGGGAACACACCAAGGTTGTCCAATGTCGCCACAACAAACCTCCTACCTCTTTAGAAAGACTCTCCCCTAACACAACGGAGGATTCCCCAATTAAAGTATAAGCCAACTTTTGATCAAATGGAGTGGTTAACCAAGACAAGTGCCAATCTATTTGGGTAAAACAGACTCAAAGTCTAGAACCAAGAGGGTTTGAAATATAAATGAAATGAGGCATGACTATGCTGTTGCAAACATGCTATAATAAATCATCTGGATTGATTTATAGTTCAGAATTTAAGATGAGGACCCTTCCAAAGGTGCACTTCTTCAACCAGGAAAAATATAGCAGTAAAGGTGTCTTTAATCATGAACAAACAAACACAGCAGCAACCCCTCCAAGATAGGAAAGACAACAGTAAAACTTTTGAATTGATCAACGACAAAACAGCAAAATACGAGGGTATCACCTATTTTCTAGCCCTTCTTTTGGAACAAAACTACCCTTCAATAAAGTCCCTAAAAACATATTCTGCAAACATAATTTCAGCAATCAGATTCAGCCTTATGAGATGAGAAATGATGAACCTTACACTAAATAAGCCGCTTAACTTCTTCCTCCCAACAGATTTTCAACTAGGCTTGGAGGGAATCTCCTCACAAATCCAACAATGCCAAACAAATGAGAAAGCCAATCCCTTTTTGGAGTTCTTCCTCAATCAATTTACAATAAAACAATATTATAGGATTGTAGATCCACCTTTCTCTCCTAGGAAAACAACAGAATAATACATCATAACTCTCCCCCAAAGTTGGGTGCTCCACATGAATAATCAAATATGCTAGGCAAGGGTTTGAATGGCTCTTCATACAACTTTCCATCCTCCTAGGAGAAACA
Organism: Pinus tabuliformis; assembly: GCA_031772625.1. NCBI lineage: Eukaryota > Viridiplantae > Streptophyta > Pinopsida > Pinales > Pinaceae > Pinus > Pinus tabuliformis. The sequence continues at coordinate 329,164,484 of CM062813.1, read as the reverse complement.
CTCTCTTGAAATAGGCTACTTTGACAAAATGTAAAGGTTTGGGGCACCACTTGCCTTGAATTCCCTCAGAGCACTCTTCAAAATAGACACTTGATAACCAAAACCATTTCCATTAAAATGATAATAAAAACAATGTCAATCGTTGAAATATCTCCTCAAGTGTATGGTTTTCTAGATCAATATCGAAAAAAAATGAGCAATGGTGATTACAACCACCCTTAACCAATCTTAGATCTAGGAGACACCAAAAATATTTGCCTTGACCGTTGAACGAAGCAATCAACTTAACCCCCCACATGAATTTAACCTTGTCATCACAACAGAAACTCCCTTTTACTAATAGTTGTGCTTTGAATAAAGACTGTTCTAGATGCTTTCAACTGGAGTCTTCCTCTGAAGTTCCTTCCCTTAACTCCATAAAATGGATCCTTACCAAATCTGTGACATCTCTTCCAAGCTGAAATTGGCACACGAGACGCAGCTGGCAGGCAAAATGCAAATGGATTGAAAGAAGTTTCTCAAGTGAGGCCATATTGCTGAGAAGGTTATCCATTTATAGAACTAACAGACAAATGAAGATACTGCAGTGGCAGAGGAGCAATATGCTCCTTACCATGCCCATTTCCAGAAAAATTGTTTGTTTTCTCATTTGAATTCGCACTAGCCATGAATGGAATACCGAGCTTGGCATATTATAAGCATAATCCTTTGCAAGAAAATTTGCCAGAAAAATCATCCAAAAAAGGACTCAGCTACAGAAGGAAAATCAACAAAAACAGTATGTCACCCTAAATACTACATCCTAAGCACTTAAGACAAGCAAGACTAGATATTCAAAGAAAAATAAAGGCTTGATACAGTGCCTAGGTCACGTGTTCAAGATTAACTCTGTAAGGTGGAACAAATAAGTCAATATAACATGTCTTTCTGTCCAAATTGCTGGATATTCAGCTGATACTCAAAGGTCTGCTGCTATACTATTTCCAGCAAGCACGTGCCATGTGTCAAAAGAGGCACTCATGTCTGCTGCTGCAATATCTACATCAACAATGATTTATTCAATAAAATAATATTGAATTTGCTGCTTCATCAATACATACTCACATGTACCTTCAGTCTTCATGTCGTAACACCTGAGGAAAACATCACCAAGTGCTGATACCATTGCTAATCAGTCAACATGCACCCTGCCTATAGTCATGTACTCTTCAAAATATATTCCAAGATGCTGAAAAGGATTGTCCAATAGTGTGCCTTAGTTCTGCTGTAGATGATTCTCAAAATATACATCATGATACTATCCAAGATATCTTGATTTGGCAGAAAAAATCTAGAAAACTGATCTAGAAATGTGGGTCTCGTTACCCACCACCAGTGGGTGACCCCATAAGAGAATATTTCTCTTAGATTTCTCTTCAGCCGGAAGCCAGGAGAGCCTAACAGCCACCAGTGTAGCCAATATTGTGACAGATGTCTCCGCTCCCTGAGTCAGGCATATGTCCCCTCGCCCATCTGTCGAGATCGTGTGTTTGAAGGTGGGCCATCCAATCCTAAAGGTATGACTTTTCATTATGCAATTGGGCATTTCTTCTTGTTTTTCTAGGGCACATTTGGGTATGGATTATCAGGTGAGTTGGAAGGAGGAAAGGTTTTGACTGTAGTCTTGTTCTGTTACCTTAACTAGGAGGTTAATCCTCAACCCTATTCCCATGGGATCTCCCCCACTGGCTTGCGGCTTCGGGATGGGCACTACTTGGGAAACCCCGATTCTGATAGTGCGGTTCTATTTTCCCATGTCATATTTTTCACTCCCCTCCACACATTACATGCCCTGTTTCATCATCTCCCCTCTCTTGGTCCAAATGACCACTAGGTCCACAAGGCTTTGGTACTCCCCCTCCCCTTGTCCACATGTCTGGATTGGGCCTCGAACGATGCCCAGGATGTTGATGCAGAGGAAAAAAGATAAAAGCTATGTTGCACAAAACTTCTAGGACGCTGACGTTTCGGGACGTACCCGTACCCGAAACTCGACCAAAACTTGACCGACACTCGACCATTATGTAATCATCTATGAGTTAATATAGACTTGGTTTTCCTTCTAAATTGTCATCTATGGGTCTTATTACCTTTTTTCTTACAAGATAATGTGTTATTCACTTATTTATAAGTTTATTTATATTTATATATATATATATATATAAAATTGCGTTTCAACCAACATTTCAGCCAACGTTTCCATTTTTGGGAGGTGACGTTTCTAAACGTACCCATTTCAGAAACTCCGAAACATTTCAACATTTCATGCAACTTAGGATAAAAGCATAATATGGCCACATACAAAAGGAAATAATACCACAAAATGCAAAAGATGGTCAGGGCAATAAAATTTAGCACGTGGGCAAAAGCCAAGCATGAGCTTTACTCCTTATCATTAAGGCCATCACCCTGGTTCCTAGGGCCCTTATGAGTGCCACTTGCATCATTAAGGAACCCATGTATGTCCCAACCATTGGTGGGCGATGATTTATCATTTGCCCCACCTTAAGGGGGTAGTCACTACTATATCATACACATCATGCTCTCATCCGCTGGAGCCCCAAGCAATGAAATAAAGGAAAAATCAATCAAAGGCAAAATGCAAATGAAGGTGGAAAAACAAAGGCCAGCGTAACTCATGCACCACGATTGCTCCCTCCTACATTCATACACCCAAATATGTGGACATCCCTCATCATTAGCATCTTTGAGCCCAGGGCATTTGGCCTTGAGATCCTTGTGTCCCCATCCACCTCATCATTATCCACATGACACACTTGAAGGATGTACCTTGGACATGTCCTACTCTTTAGGGCTTGCGAACACCTAATAGGGTTGTTAATTATCCACTCTTATCTAGCAAGGTAACACCATTACATGTTCAAAGCCCCAAATTTGGAAGGGAGCCCCATTATGAAGTCTCATATTTACCCTTGATTAACAAGCTTATTCACTCAATTACACTAATGAATTATTGCATCTGAAGGTAAGGAGACACGTTAGATCTTATTTTGGATTAGCAGGTGGTTTCATCATGGGTTGGGCAACTTAACTAGGGCCCAAGCCCACTCAAGGATTATATGGATGCTTGTAGGGAATGCCTTGACAGCCATCAGTTTCCATCATATGACAAAGCATTATCTCATGCCATGGGCAGCCTCATCACCTTCAGCAACTTGTTTATTGCCCCACATTATATGCGACATGATGCACTTGGACCAACAGTGCCTCCAGTTGGCTTAGCATTGTATACAGGGTTTGGCAATTGATCTAAGGCCCAGAGGAGGTTTGTCTCATCCTTGACACATGGGAGGGCAAGCACCATCTTTCATGCCCCCATTTGCAGAGGTTTACAGGCTTATTTTACACCAAGACACCCATGAAACAACTACTTGTGCCCCTGAGCCACTGTGGCATGCCACATGATATTTTACTTGGAGATCAAGGGGCCACCCCCTTAAACATCACCCATGGAGCCCTCTTATTCATCATGGCACCCTGGGGACTCGATTAGGCCTTCCAATGGCCCTCCTACACCATTCTTTCATCATTTCAGCTTTATTTTGGATGGCTTATTCTACACTTTTACGGGCTATTTGGTGGGCTTGTCACCAAAGTTATGTTATTTTGCACATTAAAGTACTTTTAGGGGCTTCTTAAGCTAATTTGAACTACTTAGAGGATCATATAAATAAAGTGACTCTCATTTTTTAGAGCATCATCATCACACTTGGATATCTCTCTCTTGAGAATTCCGCACTTTTCCTTAGATGTCTATTGGAGCTCTTTTTATGCATTTCGATAGTTTTGGGAGTTGAAATCTTGTCTTTCTTGGAGCCACTATCTTGATCTTGGATTGGATATATCTCTTGTTAGCTTGTAAGTAAATTTTGTTGAAAAATTTTCATTCAATAATGTCTAATGTGTGGAAATCTTGCAACTAGTCAGTTCTTCTTGTGCCCTAATTATTGAATATCATTGAAAAGATTGTTAGATTGCAAAATTTTGCATGTTACTCATTGAATAACAAGTAGATGAATGTTCCTAGTGGCTTGAAGACTTGTTTTCTTCCATAAAAATCCATAGATATTGGGTGGGTAAATGCTAAAGAGTGATTGCTAGGGCATCACAATTTAGCCTCCTTGTAGACAAATTTTAGCTGAATTTCAAATCACATAGACTCCATAGCCCAAGGGTAAGGCAGTGATCCAAGTAAGTTTGGTGATCAACCCTATTATCCCACTCCTTTTCTCCTCCGAAATTTTCAACCTCCCATCCTAGACGACCTAGCTAGGGCTACCTGCAAAATCCATTTGAGGGACTATTTTTCGAATCCGTCTGGACAAGGAACTACGTTGGTGTCCCCTCTTGTTGATCTCTAGGTTTGGTTAAATTCCCACAATCCATTTGTGGGAGAACTCAAGCCCTATCTACATCTTTAGAAGTCATCTTGAACATCTATGGTTGGCGATCTTCTTAAGGGTCATTTGCACATTAAACTCAAAGCAGTCAATCATTCTTGACCATTTCCCCTTCCCTTGCTTGAGCTAGTGATCACATTCGAGTATTTCCTCCCACGATTACTCAAAAACCACAAGTCTTGCCAGGATTTCCCTCTAGGTCTCTCTAGTGGAGCGAAAGCCCTTATTTGAAAAGGAATCATTTTGCCAAGCCCCTAGAGAGGTCTTGCATCACCTTGAAAGCCTTGATTCTAGGCAATCATTATTATTGAATATCCCTAACCCTAGGTCTAGGTCATCCTCTTAGGTCTTTCTTGGACAACCATCCTTCATTAAGCCATAATTGAGCCTCTCCTTTGAATGGGCCTTGGGAATCACTTTTTATATTATCATTGATCCTCCCTTTACAAGTGATTTCCTTCATACTCGGTCTCCTCCCATCGGTGAAAGTCTGTAAAGAGAAAGGGACACTAATTTAGGTGATAGTGGGTCTTTGTCCCATTGTTGTCATTTGGTCTAATACTTGTCCTTTAGGTACCCCTCATAGGACCCCTGCTAGATTGTGTGGCAACAAGTCTCTTTTCATGTCTATCATGCAATTTTGGGTGCTTAAAAGACCACACCAAGTCTCACGGAGACACAATAGTTTTGTTGAGTTTTCTCAAACTCAAATGAGTTTGACCAAGCCAACCCAAGTCAAACCAAGACAACATCAGGTCTTACCAAATCAAATACAATGAGAACTGACTTGCTACGAAGACAATATGGGCCTCCTCGAACTCAATTGGGTGTTGTTGCTAACACAATGGGTTTAAGCTCTGCATTGTTGACCCACTTGGGTCACTTTCAATGAAAGACTGATACCTACCCGTGACACCCAAGGAAATGATATGCCTCCAATAAATAAAAATAAAACCCAAAAGAAAGGTAACCTACCTGAACGCTAAACCTATCTTCCCATAAACACCCTATACCAATTTACCTCATTTCATTTCCCAAACTTGCATTTGAACACTTTGGAGCTAAAAATTAAAAACCAAAAAAAAAACAAAAAACTTTGCATTGCAAGTTGTTATTGGAGATAATTTGGATTCCTTAGAAAACCTCCACCAAGTAATCCATCTAAATTTTTGTTTACCCATGTCTTAAGAGCCTCAATGTTTATTTATTACATCCTAGTATGTCAATTACAACCATACTTTAAAAATCGGAAATGAGTTTTCAACCATACCCCCTATCTAAACAGGTTTCAAATTGGATCGAAACTGGATTTGAAAAAAAAATACATAAAATAATTAATTATCAATGAAAAAAAAAATAAGACTTCAAACCATGAATCCAATTTGTTAGATGTTAATTTCTCTAAGCCCAACAAAATGACTAATGTGCCAGTGAATTTTTTATACCTAGAAAATTGTTTTTACTCAACTTTAAAATAAAAGATCTAAAATTTACGCACAATTAACACAATTGAGCTTCTAACAAATTATGCACAGCAGAAACAAGAAATCCAAGCACAAACTTTTATGCAACTTTTACCCTGGAAAACACCAATGTAGGGAAAAACTAGCAAAGAGGGATTTTATTAGGCCTCATAGAATAAATCAGGAAATTATTATAGCAGCAGTTCCAGAGAATTTATAGCCAAGAACAGCCCTAGAAAATGGCTCCTCTCCCCTGCACAGTGTGCCCCGACAAATGGCCTCTCTATCTGTAGCATACAGCACAGGAGTCAAGACACAGCCTCTCCTCCAGCAAAGGACACAACCTCCCCCCCCCCCCCCCCCCTCCTTGCACGACACAGCCTCTCCTCCAACAAAGGACACAACCCCCCCCCCCCTTCGCACAACACAGCCTCTCCTCCAGCCTCTCGAGTAAGACCCTTTCTCTTCAGAAAACTTGGTCCGAGACACAACCTCTCCTCCAGCAAAGAACTCAGCTTTAAAGACTCACTCTCTCACCTATGAACTCGACTTGGGCACAGCGCCTTTCTTTAGCAGATGACGGCTTGAACATGGCACCTCTCTCTCTATGAACTCAGTCCCTTCTGCTCAATTGCTCGACCTTCCTTCTTCTAACCCAATTGGCCCTCTTCTCTCTCACTCGATGTGATCTTCAAATCATGTCTTTCACCCACTCATTCCAACAATTTGTAATTTCTCTCATTTCCTGCTTGAGACCTTCAAAGAAAAGATCAAAGGCCAAAATTTGATCTTATGACTTTCTTTTGATACTATCAAAAAATAAATATTAATTTCAAAAGTTAAAAACTATAGAAATCTGGGAGACAAAGCCAATAATAACTAATTATGTTAATTATCATGCTTCTCCTAAATTTAAACTTAAAATAGCAAAAGAAAATTGTTGAAATAAGTAATTATTAAGGTATCATTTGCATGCCTGGACACAAGGCAGATGCAGAGACACTTGTCTGAGCTACGATTTTAACACTCCCTCTTAGTGAGGAAGGTGTTCTACACTACCCCCAACTTGTCCTTGAAGAAAAGATGAACTTGCCTTTCATAAAGGCCTTTGTGAGCATGTCTTCAACCTGCTCACCTGTAGGTACATATTGGCTTCACCTTGCCTTTCTAGACACAATCCCATTGTATCATAGTCGACTCCAACTCCGAATCAAACAAACCCATGAGTAAATTTCGAAGCCAAATGGCCTCAAATGATGCGACACATGTTTCCATGTACTCGGCCTCAATAGAACTCAGTGCAACTGACTTCTATTTCCTGTTGAACGAAGAAATACCTCTAGACCTTGTTGACTGCTAAGTTGTACTTAGCAGATATTGTGAAGACTCCATAGCCCATGATACATAGTACATCAAATTTTTTAGAGTTCAAAAGTCAACATGGCATTCCAGCCCCTTCTTTCTCCTCTTTCATCATTCTCTCAGTCCTCACATTCTGCAACCCTGAGGGAATATTGTATAAATGTCACTAGCATGATGAATAAAGTTATGTAGCAGACCTAGGATGCTTCAGACTCAGTCAGCAAGTGAGTACACCTCTAAGTGTTTTTTTTACTTGGTTAATTATTCTCGCTTCTCAGCGGTGAATAATTTTCTAGGTTTTCTCACTCGCTGCATACCCCAAAGCTGGGGTGACGGCTTGAAGATTATGCCTTAGGTCCATCTTAGCATCTATGGTCAATGTATATTACCATGCCAGGTCATCTATGAAATTTCGCGAAACTTGACTAAGTCTAGATAGGAATTTTTAATAATTAAAAACTTCCCACAGCACAAGAATTTTTAATTATTTTTTATGTAAATTGTAATAAAATGATCTTGGAAAATGTTGAGCGAGTATGAGTAATCAAAATTAGACCTCTACACCTCAACTTTCTTATAGAACATACTTTGAGGGTTAAAAAATCACTTATAGACCCTCAAAACCTACTTTTCCTAAGTCTAGTGGGAAAATCAGGAATAAACTGCCAAAATAATAAATAAGTGGAAAAAATAATTAACTTGACAAGTGAAATGGATATGAGTTAGAAAATCAACTCAGGTCAAAAATGAGTCAAAGGACAAGTGTGAGCATGATTTGGCACAAGAATTAATGCACATGGGGAAATCGATTTTGTGGACCAGTTTGGGGAGTCGAATCTCTCATGGAGGATCAACACACAAGTGAAATATTTGATAAAGATTTTGATGGATATGTTTATGGGAGTATGTCTCCATATCACTCCATATTTGGCACATGCTATTTGCTCCACCTTACACTTGTACGCTAGAGCAGTTCAATTCAGCTCTCCCTTAAAGCTACACGCAAAGATAGAGGCACCTAAGCACAATAGTTTTGAGTTCGAGCAGAGATAGAGGCACCTAAGCACAATAGTTTTGAGTTCGATTTGGGGCAGGTGTCAACACAAAAATTTGTGGCATATTTTTGTTGAGAATTTCGTGGGAATATGCTTCCTCTCTCACCCACATCATCTCCACACATGCCAGCTTGCAGGGAGCTCGAATTTGTGCACATGGGTATTGTTACCACTCAAACTAACAGGGGTCCTAGAAGGGGATCCTAAAGGGGCAATTGCTAGGTAAAGGGCAATAATGGAACTATAGCCCACTATCACCTCAGCTAAAGCTCCCTACTCTTTACGGACTTTTCAACAATGGCAGGTGACCCAGTATATAGGGAAACACTTATGAATGATAAGTCAATGTAATAAATATGAGGTGGTTCCTGTTACGAATATAAATTATATAAAATAAAATAAATATAATTAAATCTAAATAATAAATAATCAAATAATATTAATATATATTATAATAGGGGGAGCTAAATACCATATCAAAAATGGAGTTTAGGGTTTTGGAGCTCTGGTGATGGTGGCCTGCCCAATGGCCTGGTTTGGTGACATAATCACGCTCACACTCTCTAATCACGGTCATTACCCTCCTGCACTCCGGCCACCCTCCTTAGTTCTCACCCATCCGGTTCGTATCGGCAACCTGAATCGTTCACCTATCTGACTCGGCATTTGTCAACTGGGGTTATCCCAGGGCAATAAATGTTTGTTGTCGGTCAGCATGGAGGATGATATTGTTGATTATTCTAAGGACCCATTTGATCTAGACCCCAACTGGTCAGTTTTCTCTCCGCATTTGTCAGGCTCCTCCTCGTGGATTTCTCTGGACATCCCCACAACCCTAACCGGTGCTCCTAGGGTATACACGTGTTGGACTACCCGACTTTCACAAATCTGGTGCTGCAGCCTCATTCATTGCCCGGTCCACCTTCCTCGCTATCGATTTCTACCTACCCTAAAGCAAACTATTATCCACCTGACCTGAGCTACCCCCGCTCTCCCCGGCTTCCTTACAGTTTATATCATCCTGCCTAAACCCTCCTGCTCCCCCGATCCCTTTGCATCTCCCTCAGCCTTTTCTGCTGGGAACTTCACACATCCCTCTCCCACAGGATCCACATTCCTACTTGCCCCATCCACAGGATCCTGTTGCTCCTCCCCCCCCTCCACTCTTTCTTGACCCTCCCACCTCTGGTTGTTTTGCGGATACATCCCCTCCACACCCAGGTCTGACCAGGAACCCCCACTCGGAGGCTGAATCGATTCCTTCTTCCTTTCCACAGAGCACACCACCCCATAATCGACCATCCAAGAGATTCAAAGGGGTGAAGGCAGGTTCGAAGAAGATCTCTCTCACTTTTGGAGACGACATCCAAATGGGGGAAGTTATGGATACCTTCAATCGTGTCTTGGTGAGCCGTGTCAGGGGTAGGGCATATTCGACTGCGAGACTGAGACAGTGGGTCTTAGATATTTGGGGGCAGGTTCTCACCGAATTACCATCAGTTGTCACACTTTCTTGTGGATGGTTCGCTCTTCGATTGCAATAGCCTGAATTTATTCCATGGGTTCTATCGAAGCACTGGCACATTGAAATGGCTCTGGTACTACTCAAACAATGGAGCCCCCTTTTCTACCACGAGAGAGAACACCTTGGGGCTGGACCCATTTGCGTTAGATTGCCTAGATTACCCCTACACTTCTGGTCGGAAGACATTTTCAAACAGATTGGGAACGCCCTTGGTAGATACATGGATTACGATAAATCTTATATGTTAACAGGGAATATTTCCATGGCTCGCATTCTTGTCCATCTTGACAGCAGAGAGGGACTGGAGGAAAATATGCAGCTAAATTGGCGGGGAACTTGCAGGGTACAAGTACTGGACTACGAGGGGGTGCCTTATCGCTGCAGGAGGTGTCATAAGACTGGACATCTATACAAAGATTGCCCACTACTTGCATCAAGCTTTGCTTCGGTTGCTCGGCCTGAACAAGCGTCTGTTAACCCATATTCTGATCAGCAAGGGGAGGCACCTGTCCGACACAAGGAGAACTCGCAAATGGACTCACAAGCAGTTCGTTGCACTCGCAAGGAGCAAATTCGTCCCCCATCCCCACATATCACCAAATCTCGTGCGGTTGCAATGGTGTCTCCCTCTATTGTGGGTACCTTCACTAACCCTCCATCCCTCCCGAGTCCCTTATTATCATCTGCTTATTTTCCTTGCCCTTCGTTTTGTAATGTTGTTCCTGTTATTTGTTCCTCCTCTGTTGTTTGCACATTTACGAAGCTTCTCGAAATTTGATCGACTTATTTATTCCCTTCCTGCATGGAGAGGAACAGAACATCGATGGAATGAACAATAAAAAAGGGTCTAATATGCTTCCCTTCCCCCTTTCGCACGTATTGACTGATACGGGGGAAACGAAAGAAAAAATAGCATTTCAACTTATTTTCATTGACCAATTAGAGTTACCCCCCAAAACCTATAACTCCCTTAGAAGAGCTAATATACATACATTATTGGACCTCTTAAATTACATTCAAAGATCTGTCCTACATTCATTCGTGAAGGTACCCCTAATGGATTCAATACCATATCAACTGGTATTCCATTTTGCAAATAGGGCATATCTTATCTGGGCAAAACTATTGAAATAATACCTTTATTACCATGCCTTCCAGCTGCTGGCCCAATTTACATCCATTTTTCCCCCACTCCTACCATCACTGGAATACTGGATCCACTCTCCCCCGCGGAGCCATCCACTAAATCTAGTAAGGGTCAAAATTATAATCTTAGGTCTTTGACCCATTTAACCCTAGGCGCCAGTGGTGGAATGGGTATTACCTCCTTGCCTCCACAATCCAAGTCTTCCAGGGATAGACAGTCCAACATGTCCAAATCCATTTTCCAGGTTGGACTGGCTGTGGCACTCGGTCGGCAACAATCCATTGACAAGGTCCTTAGAGCATTAACTGTAGGGGTTTGGCTAGCCCTACTAAGAAATTAGCCTTCTGTCAAATGATGGAATTGGAAGTGGTAAACATTATATTTCTTCAGGAGACACTTACGGCTGGCTCACAAATTATTCCCATCCTCGAGGCCATCTCTCCAGGATGGCATCTCATTGTACTGATGCACATGGGCGTTCTGTTCGTTTGATATTAGGGCATGATCCCAGGTCCATAAGATTATTGAACTCCTAGGGAGGCGAAGGGTTCATAGGTGTTGATATATCCTCAGTAGAAGTTGGAAGGGAGTTGAGGATTATAAATGTCTATGGGCCCTGTATCAACGGAATTACATTCTGGCATAAGTTACTAAATTATGACTACTTTCAAGAAGAGAACATTATTATTGGGGGGGATCTTAATTTCTCCCTCGGACATGCTGAATCCTGGGGAATGAATGCTTAGATTGACTCTCTATCGGATGGGATCCAAACTCTATTGGAGGATCATCATTTGATTGATATACCCATGTCCCGTCTAAAACCCACCTGGTTAAATCAGAGGACTAGTGATGTTGCACTAGCCAGAAGATTGGATCGTTTTAACTTTTTTGGTTAGGGAGACCTTATTGGAACAATTACCCCTATATCGCCAATGGGTGGGATTAGGGGGAATGTTAGATCATATGCCCATCTACATTGAGATTGCAGGCAGAGAACATAAGCCCAAGGCACCATTTAAGTTTAATTCTACTGGGCTTAAAGATAATAGTTATATACAGATGGTCACTAAGCATTGGAAGCCCTGTATTGCACAACAGGGACAATCGGCCTTTGCTGATTTTGCATATAAAATGCTAACCCTGAAACAAAAATCAATTGATTGGGCAAAGGACAAGAGGATAAAAGATGAGCAAATCCCGAGGGACACAGAACTGGAAATTGAACTCTTGGGTAGTGAAGAAAGTCGAGGTTTTGTTTCTGTTGATGCTAAAGAAAGATTTGTCAGCCTTGATATTGAGCGGAATAGGATCTTGAAAGATCGGGAGGAAACATGGTGACTCCGTAGCAGGGCTACCTAGTTAAAGGAGGGGGATGAGAACACCAAGTATTATCACCGTGTAGCTAATGGGCGACGAGCCATCAACACCATCATGCAACTTGTGGATGATGATGGCACTGATGCTAAGACCTTCAATCAATTGGCCAACCTTGGTATTACTCATTTTGGAAGATTATTCAAAGCTCCTCCGAAGGCTAACCTTTGTTGAGATCATCAACGTCGCAGGACACTTCCCCAAATATGTGGACCAAGATACAGGAGATGGGTTACTCACTCCAGTATCCATGAGGGAATTAGAGGCCAGTATAAAGTGGTTCAAGAGGGACAAGAGCCCTGGACCAGATGGATGGTCGATTGAATTCTACATAGCCTTTTTTGACATTAATGGGCACGAGCGCCTCCAGATCATTGAAGAGTGTCGAACTAGTGGGTGGATGTATGACGCTTTCAACTCTACATTTATTGCTCTTATTCTCAAGACTGATGATCCTCAAACCTTCAATGATTACATAACCATATCCCTCTGCAATTGTATATACAAGATTATTACAAATAGCCTTAAGCCCATATTATCTGAACATATTTCACCGAAGCAATTTGCATTCCTTGATCACCGTCAAATTCATGAAGCAGTGAGCACAGCACAAGAAGCCCTCCATTCCATCAAATCCAAGAACCTCAAAGCCATGATTCTCAAGATTGACTTGGCAAAACCCTTTGATCAAACTAGCTGGCTCTATATTCAAATGCTATTGAACCATCTTGGATTTCATCTAGCATTCATACAATGGATTATGTGTTGCATATCCAATGTATCCTATAGTGTGTTGATCAATGGATCGGTATCATCATTTTTCCTTGCGGAAAGAGGTTTGAGACAAGGATGCCCCCTCTCTCCGCTTCTATTTCTATTAATCATGGAAGGCTTGAGCAGAATCATCTCAGCGGATCAATTGCAAGGCAGATAGATGGGTATCAAGATCATAAACAATTGCACTCTCACCCAGTTGCTATTCGTGGATGACATTCTCATATTTCTGAATGGAACATTGGGGGATTCCAATGCTTTTGCAGTCGTCTTTCGATTATTCTGTTACGCTACTGATATGCAATGCAACAACCATAAATCCACTCTGTCAGCCTTTGGTTGTAATCCATATGAGATTCATATGGCACTACAATACTTCCCATTTATCACTTTACAGATTGAGGGCCTCAAATATCTAGGCTACAGGTTAAAACCATCCAACTACCGGATTGTAGACTAGGTATGGTTGGTGGCCAAAATTGAAAGAAGATTAAATATATGGCATCACAGGTGGCTATCCAGGCGGGGAGACTGATACTCATCAAATCAGTCCTGGAGGCCACCTGGTTTACTGGATGTGATTGGCCTGGATCCCGAAGTGTATTGTTAGAAGAATATAACAACTATGTTGTAGATTTCTTTAGAGGGGCAAACAAGAAGGTCACATATTTTCCTGGGCTAGCTAGGATAAAATTGCAATTCCTAAGAAATGGGGGGGATGGGGATTGAAAAATCTAGATTCCTTTGCATGTGGTCTAGCGGCAAAGATGGGATGGAATGTTCTATCATCAAAGAATCTTTGTGCAGATGGTATTTATCAAAAATACATCTCTCCCCTACAACTACTTGACTGGATCAGGCTTCCCACATGGGACAAGACCAACATATCGACTGTCTGGAGGGCGGTCCTCAACACATTGGACTACGACAGGGATGGATTGACCTGGAAGATCGGCAATGGAAGTTCAGTCGGGATAGGAATGGGCCCTTGGATAGGATGTGGGAATGCTCACCTATTACCGCAAGGGTTGATACAACATCTTTCAGATACAGGCTACACCAATTTGGCACAAATCGCAGACCCGAAGCACACTGATATGTTCTGGCAGGCATGGAAAAATTCTAATACACTGGGCATTCCCCCACACTAGCTGAACAATTGGCAGAACTATATTATAGTATTGAAGGAATCACATGTTCGGGTAACTGAGAGGGATGATTAACTAAACTGGTCATAATCACCAAATGGGAAATACTCTCCCAAATATGGATACCTCCATATCACTGCAGATCACAAACCCTTCGCTTTGGAATGGTGATGGTCTGTACTATGGAAGCTGAAGGTCGCACCCTTGGCAAAGTTGTTTATGTGGTGCATCCTCTGGAATAAGGTTCCTACTGCAAACAATTTACAAAAACGGACCTTTCATGGGCCATCATGGTGCGTTTTATTGAAAGAGGAATTGGAAACATGTGATCATGTATTCCTAAATTGCACTACCACTATTTCCATTTGGGCCGAGATCACTACACAACTTCAAATACAGAAAAAATGGCAGGGTTCGGATATTCGAGTGGCATGGCACTGATGGTGGTCAAATGCTCACTTGCAGATGTTGAAAACTGCCTGTTATGGTTAGTTGGTGTATCTGGCTACAGTGGAACAAGATAATATTCACAGACACTGCACCATGTTAGGCTCATGCCATTGCTCACCTCATCACAACATACCATTGCTTACCAGAGGAAACCCAAGAACCACCTGCTCACAACATCTTTGTAGAAAACATAAATTATGACATCCCCTGGGCTTATTTTGATGGCTCGACACAACAACATGGTTTTGGAGGAGGCATACTCCATATCACACACTCCCACATTTTCAAAATTCAAATGGGACTAGGGGGGAGGGACAAATAACTTTGCAGATGCTCTTGTCAAAGGATGTAGCAAATTGCAGATATTTGGCAACTCACAAATCATTATTAAATGGTTTAATCAACAAACTGTTTGTCACACACACACACTCTGTCACATACTAGATGATGCATTGAGACTGAGAACACATTTTGACACTATTTCTTGTCATCATATATACAGGGAGTGCAACCATGTTTCTGACATGCTATCCAAGGAGGCCTCGCACCATCCAAGGGGGGTCTGGTTGATCCAAGAACAACAGGATTTGGACACTTACAGCTACTACCATCGCCCATTCATGGATGAGCAATATTGACAGGGCCAGGGGCCCTAATTTATGAGTATTTTTTGGCACAATTTTGATGTAAATTTATGAATTATAGCATATACTTATGTCTATATATCACTGAACTTTTCATATGTAAATATTTATAGTTGTCTCCCTTCGATGGGATTGACACATTTTTTGAGACAAAACAGCACAGATAGTGGCTAGACCACTGATACTTCATATGCTATCAAGCATCTTCAACATGTAATTTTCTAATTTAATGAAAATTATGATTTTTCCATGGTAAAAATAAATAAATAATCAAATAATGATTATGTTAAATAGTTATTACTTAAGTGAAAAGGCATGTCTAAAAGACATGCCCAATCATGAAAGGACACCTACCTAGGTATATAAGCAGGTCCTCATTGTAACATTTCTCATCCTTATACATTTATATATATTAATAAAATATTATTACAAATACATTTGTGTATTTTATATTTAAAGTCAACAAGCTATAACTTTTGTTGCTTCAGTGGTATCGGAGCCATGCGAGTCTTTGAACGTTATCCACCACACAATATGTCGTTAAGTTTCCCCCCTAAATTCACTGAGCGGTCTAGTAAAATTCAAGAAGCTTTGCAGCGATTAGAAAAATCATGTGCAGAAGTTACAACATGTCTAAAGAAAAGTTATGCAGAAACCCATAATAATGAAAATGTAATAGATAATGATGAACATGGAAATGATATTGACCAAGATGAGGATCCAATGATTTCTAATGTAGAATCAAGAAGATTAAATGAAAATTTAAATTCCAAGGATGATGAGTAAGACATATGATGAATATGAAAATGAAGATGTAATAGATAATGATGAATATGAAAATGTCATTGACTCTGATGAGGAATGGGATGATTTGTTTGATTCAATGTGTGTCATTTGTGATAATGGTGGAGAACTTCTATGTTGTGAGGGAACTTGCATGAGGTCTTTCCATCCAAACAGAGAATTTGGCGCTAATTCCAATTGTAAATCACTAGGTTTAACAAAGGCACAAGTGAGGGATATACAAAGCTTCCACTGCTTGAACTGTAAGTATAAACGGCGTCAATGCTTTATTTGTGGGGGGTTAGGCTCCTTTGACAAGGCAGTTGAAGCATAGGTATTCAAATGCATTTCTGCAACATGTGGACGCTTCTACCATCCCCAGTGTGTATCAAAGATTATTGCTTCGGAAGATGAGGCGGAAGACCTTGAGAAAAAAATTGCTAATGGACAGCAATTCACATGCCCTATTCATAAATGTTATGTTTGCAAGCGTACAGAAAACAAGGAAGATGAAATCTGTAATTTGCCATTTGTCGACGTTGTCCAAGAGCATATCATAGAAAATGTTTGCCAAAATCCATTCTCTTTGATGACACTGATGATGAGCCACAGCGGGCTTGGGATGATCTCATCCCAAATAGGATTTTAATAGACTGCATAAAACATAAAATCGACCCAGATTTAGCAACATCAAAAAGGAATCACATAGTATTCCTTGAAACATTTTTTACTGAAAAGAGTGTTAAAAGGACTCATGTAATTTTACCTGAGTCTAATGTGGCAAAATCCATTGGAAAAAGGGTTAGAGAGTCCCTTGAACCTAAGAAGGAAAAAAAGCCTTCCAAAACCATCTGTGAAGAAAGAAAAGAGCACATTGAGTGCATGTGAAACCCCACATGTAAAAGTTCGTGGACCTTCTGATTTGTCAAAGAAAGTAACAAAGGACAGAAATACCTTCTTCAATGAAGAAGGAAGATAATTTTTCTACTTTGGAGCTAAGGAAAAGTTTAAGCCAAAAGGAGAGCAAAACAAAATATTTGGATCTTGCTAGGAGTAAAACAGTGAAGGTTGTATCTTCTTCTAACCCAGAAGTTAAAAAAATGCCCACCATGCCTCCGTCTTTCACTAACAATGATGTCAAAAGTTCGGTTATGGTTGTAATTGAGAGAGCAACTACTAGCATAAATTTAGATGATGTGTGTGCAAAGCACCAAGTGCCTTCAACACATAGGAGTTACAACATGATGAATTTGGATAAAACTATTACTCAAGGAAAAGTCGAGGAATCAGTGGAGGTTGTCAAGTCAGCTTTGAAAAAGCTTGAAGAAGGTGGCAGCATTGATGATGCTAAAGTTGTCCGTGAACTAGATGTACTCTTGAAAATGTCTAAATAGAGTAAATTGAAGGTTTATCTTGCACCATTTATACATGGGATGCATTACACATCAATTGGTCGACATTTTACTAAAGTTGATACACTGCAAGAGGTTGTTTAGAAGCTTCATTGATATGTACAAAGCGGTGATATGTGTTGAAGAATCTAGGGCAGTTAATAAGATTCTTCTAGTCATGATAACTATTTGTGAGGTGTTTTCAATTTTTCTTCTTATTCTAATCCTCACTTATTATTATTAGAGTGTGTCTTCTTTAGTTCATCAAATAGCTACCAAAAACAAAGAGACAAGAACACAAGATGTTGGCATTCTGCCAGGGCCAAAACCTCTCCCTCTTGGAGAGGAAACCCCGCACAAAATTCTTCTTATAGAGATTCCAATTGATGAATACCAAGACCATGACCCTTGACCTATTAGGCCACTCCAAGACCAAGACACCAATCCTCTTCCTGTGTCACTATCGAGATCATCATCATAGTTGCACCATGACTGCTCCTTCACCGAGATCTTCACCATACCAACGAGGTTTCCATATATATGATTGAGATTTGTCCCTAACTTCATCGAGATCATGACTATCTCATAGTTGCACCTTTAGTTGAGATTATAGTCTTGACACTATGTCTTTATTGAGATCATATCTATGCTAAGATCATGATTGCACCTTCACGAGATAACAACGGGGTCTATGAATGTATATTGAGAGTATCCCTGAAGGACCACCGAGATCTTTATCATTGGTGTTATACTGAGTAGTGCATGTTCTTTTTGTGCATACTGTTCTGGGATCATTGTGATCCTCTTTCATCATATTTAGACCAAGAGTTTATTACTAGGAAGACAGTCACTGCATTCTTATATGTGTCATGACTATGTTTCAGTATTTGAGGCTAAGACACACTTATTTCTTGCACCAAGACCATGTTCTTCATTACCAAGATATTGTCCTTCATCATCGAGATCCTGTACTTCATCACCGAGATTTGTACCTTCATGTACCCATCCGAGATTACAGACTTGTCCAAGATTCTATCTGTACTTTTTGCGAAGTTCAGCGGGGTATTTATAGTGGTTATGCCTCCATAAATAAGCCGACATGAGTGTGAACTGTTGTGTCACTTCATTTGATCCGACATGACTATTATTTATGTCGTTTTGCTGGCCGACTTGACTGTTCTTTTCATCGTTTAGCTTGTTGCCTTCTTCAAGAGGATTGTGCTTGTCTTGGAGGGTTGATCTAGACTCTAGGTTGACTCATATACATTACATAGAGCATGACATTGACTCTTTGACATCCTAAGGCTCTCAATGGGAGCCATATATAAAATAAACCTCTTGCTCATGAAACCCATGCAGCAAGGCATAATTAATAAATTCATTTTTCTTGTTTACAAAAATCAATGTCATGAAGACTAAACCTAGTTACACTTTCTTCAACAATACGATTGTGGATTTCTGTTGTGGACCCAATGATTTTTCAACGCTGATGAGAGCAAAGCTTGAACAATCTAAGAAGCAATGCTTTTTTAGGAATTTTGACATAATTCAGCCAAAGAATGATTTTGAGTTTGAAAAACGGGATTGGGTGACTGTTGGTAAAGATGAATTACCAACCGGTACCAAATTGATTATGGGGTTTAAACCTCTATTTGGTGTTAAAGTTGCTCTTGCAAACAAAGTTATTAGCAAAGCCTTGGAGTTCAAGCCAAAGTTGGTCATCCTTATTGTTCCAAAAGAAACACACAGACTTGATGAGAAAACGGGACCAAATAAATATGATCTTATTTGGGAGGACCCAGATCTTTTGGGAGGCCAATCATTTTTTATCCCCGGTTCTGTTGATTGTGATGTCAATCTACTAAGCCGGTGGAACTTGGTGGCACCACCACTTTACCTATGGAGTCGACCAAATTGCACTGAAACACACAAGACAACAACGATTAAACAAGGACATACTAGTAACAGGACACAAGAGCCAAATATGGTAACAACTCAAAACAATGTTCTAGATACAAAGCCTCCCAATGATGGAGAAGGAAATGCTTTTAAGACAATTGAAGGGAAAGCCACCTCAAAAATACATTTTGAGAAAGATCAGCAAGATTTTGGTATTAGCATAAATCTTTTTAACCTGTATGGGGCTGATTACAAAGAAATGAGAAAGAACCAAAACTTGACTCTCTATCTTTGGTACAAAGAGTAGACGAGTTATAATGGAAAGACGATACATCTTTCAAAATTAAAGAGGAACACAAGGAATCCCCATACAACAGACATATTGCAGATAAGGAAAAGGACCCTGATGTTTATGGCCATGCCAATGAACCCCCATCTAAAATTTTAGAGCAGAATCATGTAAGGAGACATGACAAAGGAGGTTGTGATGATGAAAGTGGGCGTAAGAAAAATCAAAAGGAAATATCACCATCCAGAGAAAGAATAGATAGACTAGACAAAGAAAAATATGAAAAGGGGAGATATGAGAAAGGTAGGCATGAAACAGACAAACGTGATAAAGACAGATCTAAACCTGAGATACCTGACAAGGGTCGGTTTGAAAAAGAACAAACTGTTATATCACCACCATCAATGAGAATGGAATTTGGGAAGGATCAAGATTCAAATCATTTTCAAGAGCAAGGTTCTTTACTTATCAATGCCCCAAAGAGTTTTGGTAGGGTATATGAGCGACCTAGTAAGAAGGAAGACCTTGTTAGAGGACATCATATTGGTTCAACTGATTTGGGGCAAGAGTTTGTAAGACGTTACCAGGGAGTGCCACCTATTAATGTTGATGAAGGCTATAGTATGGGTTATCATAGGATATCTGGTGGTGCAAATGATGCTCTTGAAAGAAGAATGCATAGAGGAGTTCTTGAGGAATATGGAAGAAGGTTGCAATTAGGTCGCCCTAGTAATGTTGAAGGGAAATATCCACGTTGTTAAGTCGACGACACTGTTTTTATCCATGCTGCCTGTGGTGGGCATGTCACCTCTTCTCGACATACAACAAACCAACAGTCATTAAAATGTGTCTGATCCACCACTCCGCGTCCATCGACGCTACGTCCACCCTGCCATCCGATTCACCACATTGCTTCCAGCCTTCCACATCCCGCATCATGTTCAAACATTCTCGATGTCGTTCCTCGGTTCCAACAACCAACTCCAAATTACCCGCGTTTTCCTTTTCACTAGTTTGAACTCTGTCGTTCCTCGTGTCACTCCTCCGACGAGCTGACGTCCCCACCATGACAGTCAATACTTACGTGTCTCCCTGTCTACTCACTCTAAACAGTCAACCATCATGGTTATCCATTCTGTCGTACCCGCTTTATTAACTAGGCAGTGTAAACTATCAAATTATAATAATTATAATTAACTGTTATAATTATTCATTTAATATATATATATAGATATATGTATATGTATGTATATTATTACAAAAAAAAAACTAGTTCCAAAATAATATCACTAGCGAATTATACATGTTGATGTACCAGTGACCAGTCACTTTTATCAAAAATGACATGAGCAAAGGGAAGACAATTGTTCCAGATTAAGGTAAAGAAAAGTGTCAACGTTAAGCTTTGAGGACAAACCTTTTGAAGGAAGGGGCAATGTTACGAATATAAATTATATAAAATCAAATAAATATAATTAAACGTAAATAATAAATAATCAAATAATGATTATGTTAAATAGTCATTAGTTAAGTGAAAAGGCTTGTTTAAAGGACATGCCCAATCATGAAAGGACACCTGCCTAGGTATATAAGCGGGTCCTCATTATAACAATTCTCATCCTTATACAATTATATATATTAATAAAATATTATTACAAATACATTTGTGTATTTTAAATTTAAATTCAGCAAGCTATAAGTTTTGTTGTTTCAGTTCCAATTACAAGATCTGATTTTTCTAAAGTAGTATTGCTGGTATAAACTATCATAAATCTATGATCAGCGTCTTGATTGACTATTTTAAGCATTTGGCATCTTGGGTTACTTGGTATCTTGTGGAATATTGTTGAAATTTACACTTGTATCTCTAAGCATTTTATCTTGTCTAAGATTGCAAATTCATTATTGTTAAGTACTCTTAAAATGATTATAATTAAGTATTTAAGCAACTCAAGAAAATCTTAACTCAAGATAAATCTCACTCATAGTCTCTTGCATAAGCATACTAGATCTAGATTTGCATTAATAATTTACCTCCTAGCATAAGCTAGGTTGATAGAGACATAGTACAACCCTTCTTATCTAGCTTGAGGGGCCTCGACAACTCTTCGGTGGTTAACACAGTGACCTTGCAGTCGTCAGAGCCACAGTCTCTGCAACGCCGGAGGCATCGGGTGATAGAAGCCTAACAGAAGGTATCGTTAATCAAGCCCTAGCCTGCTTCCTGTTAGCCTCCTTCCCACAACCTACCTTGGAGCCCAACTTCAAAATAGTTAAAGGAAGGTTACACTTAGACTAGGCATTTAACTAAAATTTACCAAGATCACTGCATCTCACATAGGTCCTAGGATTTGCATATCATATAGGTTAGTCAATCATTCAAGCAACGGGTGTCCATCTGGTCATTTGGTTCCAATTCATAAGAAGCAAGAATTTGTGACTCCATTAAGGCACTGGTCTCATACTTTAAAATTTAATCTAATCAATAATCTTGCTCAAATTTAACCGATTGGCTAGGCCACTCATCTGTGTCTCCCAAACAAGTTAGTTTCTAGCTTGTTTTCTTTCGTCTCATTCCATAGGGACTACCCCCCATAGCCTGTTGTTTGGAGACAGCTAGAACAGAATGGACAGGGATCAGAGTGACAACCCTCGTCATAATCATTGTCATCGTGCCTGTACAATCCGAGTGTCAACACAACTCATCATCTATTTATATAATGTCTAATGAATTTGATTTAGCTAATTTTTGGCCTAACTCAGCCCCTAAAATAAAATAATGTACAGAATAGAAATCTTTTGATGACAAGCCCACCAAACTAGCTCAATAACAAAGGAGTAAGCCTCTCAAGAGGGTCGAATGATCAATAAGATGTGTCGTTGGGCCTTAGAGGATGCCTAATGGAGTCCATAGGTGCCATAATGTGAAATAGGACTCCCAAAAATAGTAGACAAGGGGTTGGACCCTTGTTCTCCAAGTAATAAAACTGTGGTGCTCCCAAATGAATGTTGGGGCACACAATTGTCCTCATGGGTCTCCAACCAGATCAATGATGCATGTAAATCATCTACAAGGGCTAGGATGATGGTATAAGTGATGTCACATCATCATATAGATCCTAGATTATCTTCCAAGTGTATGGTGCAACTGTGGAGCTAGTTGGGCATGGCAAACCAGGTGCATCTTCCTTGTCCAATAGGTGAACCACAAGCAATCTTGAATGACTTTGAGGATCCATGGAATGTTGTCTGGTATTGTGGAGGCCCATGGCTCTCTACACACACCCTACATGTACCAATGTAGCCCTCTAGAGGGTTAGGACCCCGTATAGAGACGCCAAACCCAAAATGGAGACCATCTGCAATCCTGCATAAGATCCAATGCATTCCCTTGCCTTCCAGTATACCAAGTCATTAAGGAAATAAAGTAAGAGAGTTTACAAACCTTGGAAAACAGGTGGGCACTTCATAATAGCATGCCCTTCCATAGTGGGTTTTGCCATGTGCAAATGTCTCCAAGCTCAAAGGGGGTTAACCAAGCACCCTATTAGGTGGTTTTTGCTTCTAAAGGGGGTGGTATGTCCATGGTACATCCTTCAGATGGTGGTGGCATGTGATAAAGTGATGGAACAGAGTAGGGGATGAGGGGGAAATCTTGGGTCACATGCCATGGTACAAGGGTAGCTAATGAAAGGGAAGCCCACACTTAGGTAAATGATGTGTAGGAGGGAGCAATCGTCGTACATGAGTTACCCCGACCTTGATTTTTCCACCCTTCTTTATATGCCTTTTGCCTTTTTATGATTTTTCTATGGTTAACTACTCAGGGCTCAAGGGAATGAGAGCATAATGTGTAAAATATAGCAGTGGATACCCCCTTTAAGGTGGGTCGGTTCACTGCCCACCAGGGGTTGGGACAATCATGGGTTCCTGAATGATAGAGGAGGCCCGTCTAGGGCCTATAGGAACTAGGGTGAGGGCCATGGAAAGGGGTAGAGCTCATGTATTGGCTTTTGCCCATGTGCTAAATGTGTTTTCCCTGACCATCTTTTGCATTTTGTGGTACAATTTCTTGTTGAATGTGGCCAATTATACTATTTCTTTTCTTTTTAGCTACATCAACATCTGGGCATCGTTCCAAGCCCAGCCCAAGGTGTGGGCAAAGGGGACAGGGTGGCTAACCCTTTGTGGACCCAGTAGAGGAATGTCGACCCAAGTGGGAGGAGTGATGAATGGGATTATAATGAGCGTTAGGGGAGTGATATATGTGGATTGGGGAGCAGTACCACGTAACCAAAATCGAGGTTTCCCAAGTAGTACCATCCCTAAAGCCCAAAAGTCAGCAAAAGACATCCCATGGGACTAGGGTCCAAGGTTAACATCCAAAAGAGACCTAGGGTACAAGAGCACAGACCTAGTCCACTCTTTCCGCCGAATCCCCCCACTAATCCATGCCCAAGAGTTTCCATGATAAGTAAACTAAAATACTCAATCACCAAATGACAAGGCATACCTTTAGGTTTGGGAGGCCCACCTTCAAACATACGATCATGACAAATGGGTGAGGTACCACAATGGCACAATGAGATAGCTGGTGGCTGCAAGGGGTTGTTGGCTATCGGCTGAGGACCATCATGGTGAAAAAAAATTCCCCTAGGGATATCACCCACAAAGTGGTGGGTAATAGGTACGTTGTCCACCTTCCATATTTTGACCTCTACACTTGGCATTGGCACTCTCTCATCAAATTCGACTTGGCTTTGGGATTTTCTCCATTTCTCCACTTGTCATTAGGGTTTTTCATTGGGTATTTCTCCCATTGTTGTATAAATCCACCATGAAATTTCTCATTTGCCCATGGTTGAAAGCTTGTGTTAATTGTTACTATGCTAGAATTCTCATCCAGCAAATAATAAAGTCTTTGGGGGATAATTCTTGGTGTTGTGGTGTTTTTGCTTGTGGATGAGGTATACTAGTTTCATTTGATGTTGTTATTCATTTTTATGATTATCTTCCATTGAGTTTACATTGCTATCTAGTTGATTTTATGCATTTGTTAATTTTAGGTATGTTCTATGCTTAGAGCACTTTATTTCAATTTTCACAATTAGCTCAATATCTTTTCTAGATTAGCAATTACATCAGCATTAAAGTAAATTGTAAATAGAACATAAACATAGATCGCAGAAGACAAGAGGACACAAGATGTGGCGCTAGCCAGAGACAAACCCCAGTGTGGGGAAACCCTTGATCAATTCTTCTTATATGTTCTTCAATAGTTCAACAGAGAGAGAGAGAGAGATAGTACATTTACAAGAGAAGTCAACACTTTGACTTATCTTAAATAAGAGCATAGATCATGTCTAAGTAGATGATACATGAGGTAGTTGAACTCAGTTGAAGACATGTTGCTTCAATTGATTCTCCCAAGTGACTCCATCGCCCATCATAGTGTTGCACCTCGTCATCATGCTGCACCTCACTGTGTTGCATCGTACTGCACCCATCATCATTATGTTGGACCTCATTACCATGTTGTACACATCATACTGTTGCACCATGATTGCTTGTTGTCAAGCACCATGTCCTTGTTGTCCCATTTACCATGCTCCACCGTGATTGCATTTGTTTTTGTCCCATTGTTCAACATTGTTCTGCCATGTCATAGCTTGTTGTCCCAAGTACCAAGCTCCAACAAGCACCATGTCCAGTTGTACCACTTACCATGTTGTTGTCCCACTGTTTAGCATTGCTACAGTTGTCCCAATGTGCTTTTGTTGCCACATGTCATTGTTGCTATTATGTTGCCCATGCATCTTGCTCCACTATCACATTAGTATGCATTCAAACTTCATGGGTCACTTTGTTGTTGCTGATGTCTCGTTGTGCCATCATTGCACTATGCCATTGTTGTTGTCCCCCTGTCATTGCTATTACATATTTGCTATACTGTTGTCATACTATTCCATGTAATATGGGTAGCCTTTAATAATCAACA
Source organism: Pinus tabuliformis (assembly GCA_031772625.1). Classification (NCBI taxonomy): domain Eukaryota; kingdom Viridiplantae; phylum Streptophyta; class Pinopsida; order Pinales; family Pinaceae; genus Pinus; species Pinus tabuliformis. Next base: position 329,138,719 of record CM062813.1, on the reverse strand, counting down.
GTCTTCACACTTTGGCATGTTGCTCCAACCCTATTTGTTAGTGCATATTGCAGTAACCTTAATGTTCTCCAATCTGCGCCAAACAAACCTTGAAAGATTGTGGCTTGCTGAAGGTGAACTCCTTCCTTGCTAGGTTGTTGCCATAGGGTATATGACAGCTCTTAACAGCCCAACGCAAGCCCAGCTATGGTGCTATGGCTTGAGGCCTAGCACAACAGTAATTGGCTTTTGGTTATGCTCAACACAACAGCGTTTAGCAACACTTCGGCCTTCTAACCATAGTTCGAATATCCTTCAATGAGCCCCAGAACGGTCCTTAAACTACCTTGTTGTTAGCTGTGTCTAAGCGCTGCATTAAAGCTTTTATTCTCTGCGGCTAGGGCATGCTTTATTCCAGCTATGGTTCCTCCAAAAGCTGCGGTTATAACCTTTCTTGTAAGACTTCGTTTAGGGTCGTGTTAGCCCTTCTTTGATTGCGGATAAGTGCATGGCTTACATAGCAATTTCACCTCCTAGTCTAGACTGCGGTTAGGTCATCATACTTATATTTAGGACAGCGTATATCCTCTTCTTGATTGCGGCTAGCTTACCCTTGAGATAACGTGGAGGATTAGGGCATCTCTTCATGACTGCGTCCTCTAGGTTAGGACAGCATATATCTTCTTCTTGACTGCGGCTAGGGTTGTGCTAGGACTGCACCTAGGGCAGATTGTAACCCTCCTTTCCTCCTACGTCTTAGGGCTACTTCCTCCTAGATTTCTCTCACTCAAAAACCCAAAACAAGTGGAGAGAAATCTAGAGTGAAGTGTGTGTGAAATGACTCTCAAGTCATCTCCTTTTATACTCAAACGTTGAGCACATGTGTGGGTTATTTGGTTGCAGGTGACCTTTGACGAATTGTCTTATAACACAAATAAATTCATAACTCCATGAATACTTATCGGAATCATATGATCTTTAGATCAATCCTACACCTCTCGATGAGAGGGATACAAGAAAAATATCAGCTGCCATAAGTAAGATGACCCACATGGAGTTTCGCCCTAGTTGCCAATTTTAACACTCCCTCTCAACTAAGGAGAACTCCATCCGCTGATCCATCTGCCAGACTGTACTGCTCTGCTCTGCTGAACCATGAAGAAGAAGAATTGATCGAGAATGTCTCATACCATTCTCTACTGACCGAAGTCAGTTCCATATGACGAGAGTGTGTCATACCACTCTTACTGATCCTAGATCAGTTCCAAGAGAGTGAGTCATATCACTCTTACTGACCCGAAGTCAGTTCCAATTGACCCCAGATCAATATCAAAAGAGAGTGCCTCAAACCACTCATATTGATCCCAGATCAATGGAGGTCATCCTAGCATAGTGAGTACAGTGGATACAATGATGCGTCCATCGACTACCATGGTCCCTAACCCCATTTCCCTACTCATTTGGCCAAATGAGAGGTACTTCCCATGAGTCCCAGACTGCATGGGTAGGACGCCTCGACAGGAGAACCACTCATCATGTCCATAAGTCGCCATGGGGTATCACAGGGGAAGGTTGAACCATTCACCCTGTACACAGTGCACCATTAGGGGAGGGTGAGTCGCCCTATGGTCGCTTGTTGCTCTAAGAAGTACCCCATGCCCCTCAGAGCTCCCAAAGCTCAATGCATGCATCATGCAGCACCCTCATAAGAGGGTCTCTCAATGACTCCAAGTCGTTCAGGAAAGTCACAAATTTGACCTTTCCCCAAGGCTTCGACAGAATGTCTGCAACCTGTACATCAGTCTCAATGCGATGGAGCCTTCTCGCTCATCATTGTACCATATCCCAGATAAGGTAGTATCTGATGTCTATATGTTGGAGCAATCATAGAATACAGGATTCCTCAACAATCGAATCCCCCTGGTTGACACAGAAGATCACGGTGGTATCCATTATGTGTACAAATAGCTCACTAAAGAGCTTCCACAACCAGGCAACTTCACACGAGGTCATACTTGTAGCTATGTATTTGGTCTCAGTGGTCTTCAAAGCAACTGTCTTCTGCTTCCTACTCATCCAGGATATCGAGCAGAAACCAAAGAGAATTAGCACCCAGAAGTGCTCTTGCGATCCTCCACAATGCCTTCCCAGTGGTCATGCAGCTTCACATTTCCAGCAATGTCTCAATCCATGAGAAATCGTGCCCTGAAGATATTTTGGAAGATTCTTGGCATCAATTCAGTGAGGATCACCCAAATTTGAGCCCAACATGCTAACTGCAAAACAAATATCCGGACAGGAGTTCACCAACAAAATCAATGCTAGTATGAGTTTGTGAAACTCAGAGGCATTTCCAAAAACAGGTCCAATATCCTTACCACATAACTTCTGAAAGTTAAGATCCATCAAGGTAGTCGTGGGTTTGTAGTTCACCATTCCAAATCCGGAATCCAACTCCCTCTTACTTTTGCAAATGAGAGGGTCTGCATCTGTCAGAAAGAGGTCGTCATCAGAAGGTGTCGGTATGAGAGGTATATCATCCACAACCTTCAAGCAATGGTTTGGATCGGCTTCACTCCTAATGAATCTCAACTTCATCAAACAGCTGTCAATCCTCTCATACTAAGCCCAAGAGTTTTGCTTCAAGCCATAGAGGGCTTTCTTCCACGTGCATACATAAGATTCCCGATCATGAATCTCAAACCCTTCGGGTTGTTCCAAACCTGTGGACCTACTACATGAGGGGAATGGTTCCCTTGCAAGATTTTCCTTCGGTACATCTCATACATGTACCTTCATGCTCTTCTTGAATTAAGGCATCCATGTCACCATCTGACTCACATCGGGTAGGGCCCCATAATAAGTAGACCTTCGGTGCTATAGATGAGATGTGTCAACTGACATGGTCCCCAATGGACCATCCTGCAATTTGATACAAATTGCCAACCCTGAACCCATGAGTAAAAGCATCTTTGAAAAATTCCATTTTCAAACACGTACCTTTCCATCGATGAATGCAACCCTGAAACCTTTGACTTCCATTGTCGAAATGGTCACCAGGTTCTTCTTGCGAAAAGAGATTCTCATAAATGAATCAAGTTACTCTCATTCAATTGAGGGGTAACATTCGCTACACCCTTTCCAGGATAGGTGGCATCGACTCCAAGTATAATCTCGCAATTGTTTCCATCTCTACTAAATTAGAGAGAGCACCCTTCTATCTGATGAAGTGCCTTGAAGCACTACAATCAATAAGCTAGATTCCCAAAGAGTCTAAAGGAGAGGGCCAATACAAGATAACACTTCTCTATCTTATCAGAAACAACATTTGATTCTTCATACCTGGGGTTCCTTCCTTTCTTTGAAGGGTCGGTCGTTTCCTTGATGACCTGCATTCCTTCGATCATTGAAGATATCCCTGGAATGATTGTTATCATCATCAAGTGATGTGTCCCTTCCATTCAGACACTCCTCAGTATAATGGCCGAACTTATTACAAACAAGGCATCTGCCTATCCTTCCACCCTTAGACCTGTACTTCCCATTGAAGTGATATTTAGGTAGGCCATCAAAAGCTTCCGCTATGCCATTCTGATAATATTCTTTGCTTCAACTTCACCCTTGGTGAATTTGAAGAGGGACGAGGAATCCACTGATCCTATTGTCCTTTCCCAACTGTCTTTGGTGATTGTTTTTTCACTCTTGCTTAGGCTTTGTCTTCATCCTAGCGTTGATACCATGTTAATTTTAGGTATGTTCTATGCTTAGAACAATTTATTTCAATTTTCACCGTTAGCTCAATATCTTTTCCAGATTAGCAATCACATCAGCATTAAAGTAAATTACAGATAGAACATAAACATAGATCGCACAAGACAAGCCAAGACAAGAGGACACAAGATGTGGCACTAGCCAGGAACAAACCCCAATGTGGGGAAACCCTTGATCAATTCTTCTTATATGTTCTTCAATAGTTTAGCGGAGAGAGAGAGATAGTACATTTACAAGAGAAGTCAACACTTTGACTTATCTTAAATAAGAGCATAGATCATCTTTAAGTAGATGATACATGAAGTAGCTGAACTCAGTTGAAGACATGATGCTTCAACAGATTCTCCCAGGTGACTCCATCACCCATCATAGTGTTGCACCTCGTCATCATGCTGCACTTCCCTATGCTGCATTGTGCTGCACCCATCATCATTATGCTGGGCCTCATTACCATGATGTACACATCATACTGCTGCACCATGATTGCTTGTTGCCCTATGGAAGCACCATGTCCTTGCTGTCCCATCTACCATGCTCCACCATGATTGCATTTGCTGCTGTCCCAAGTAACAAGCTCCAACAAGCACCATGTCCTGCTGTCCCTTGCAGCACCATGTTGCTGTCCCACTGTTTAGCATTGTTACAGCTGTCACATTAGTATGCATTCAAACTTCATGGGTCACTTTGCTGTTGCTGCTGTCCCGTTGTGCCATCATTGCACTATGCCATTGTTGCTGTCCCACTGTCATTGCTATTACATGTTTGCCATACTGCTGTCATACTATTCCATGTATTCTGGGAAGCCTTTATAATCAACAGTCTTCACACTTTGGTATGCTGCTCCAACCCTGTTTGTTAGTGCATATTGCAGTAACCTTAATGTTCTCCAATCTGCCCCAAACAAACCTTGAAAGATTGTGGCTTGCTGAAGGTGAACTCCTTCCTTGCTAGGTTGCTGCCATAGGGTATATGACAGCTCTTAACAGCCCAACGCAAGCCCAGCTGTGGTGCTATGGCCTGAGGCCTAGCACAACAGCAATTGGCTTTTGGTTATGCTCAATACAACAGCGTTTAGCCCTTAACACTTCAGCCTTCTAACCATAGTTCGGATATCCTTCAATGAGCCCTAGAACGGTCCTTAAACTGCCTTGCTGTTAGCTGTGTCTAAGGGATGCATTAAACCTTTTATTATCTGCAGCTAGGGCATGTTTTATTCCAGCTATGGTTCCTCCAAGAGCTGCAGTTATAACCTTTCTTGTAAGTCTTCGTTTAGAGCAGTGTTAGCCCTTCTTTGATTGTGGATAAGTGCATGGCTTAGACAGCAATTTCACCTCCTAGTCTAGACTGCGATTAGGGAATCAACTTATATTTAGGACAGCGTATATCCTCTTCTTGACTGCGGGTATGTTACCCTTGAGACAACGTGGAGGATTAGGGCATCTCTTCATGACTGTGTCCTCTAGGTTAGGATAGCGTATATCTTCTTCTTGACTGCGGCTAGGGCTGTGGTAGGATTGCACCTAGCACAGATTGTAACCCTCCTTTCCTCCTGCGTCTTAGGGCTACTTCCTCCTAGATTTCTCTCACTCTAAAACCCAAAACAAGTGGAGAGAAATCAAGAGTGAAGTGTGTGTGAAATGACTCTCAAGTCATCTCCTTTTATACTAAAACGTTGAGCACATGTGTGAGTTATTTGGTTGCTGGCGACCTTGACGAATTGTCTTATAACACAAATAAATTCACAACTCCATGAATACTTATCGGAATCGGATGACCTTTAGATCAATCCTACACCTCTCGATGAGAGGGATCCAAGAAAAATATCAGCTGCCAAAGATAAGATGATCGACATGGAGTTGGGCCCTAGTTGCCAATTTTAACAGCGTTTGCCTAAGGGCATTATTGTCCAGGGAGGGGAGATTTGTAGCTATCTACAATCTCCTTTAGGCTTGGTATATTGTGTGCTCTTGTTGTAGCTTGTTATTCTCAGTTGAATAACAAACTCAACTTGGCCTCTATATGCCAAGACTCCTCTACACTAACAATTGGTTTGCAAGCATTTATGTGTTCAAAGGATAGGTTACCAAGTTCCTTTGGATTTGGGGAAGTCCTCGGTTGGACCATCCAACTCCAAAGAGCTCAAGGAGCCCACAAACCACTCAAGCAAGGAATTATCCAAGGATATCAAGAGACTTATTGAAAAGGGGGTTTCATGAGCCCTATACTTCTTTTCCATCTCTAAAAATTAAATAGTTTCCTTTCCTATTCGCACAAGTATTGATTTTATCTAGCATTTGAGGCTAAGTTGTTGGGTTTAAATCCCAACTCTCACTCATTAAATCAGCTCTTTCAAGCCGATTTTTGTGAGGAAATTTCTATCATAAGTGTATTTTATACTTGCATTGGACTTCTAACTTCTTCCTTCTCATGCTTGTGATTTCCTCTCATATATTTCAGCACTATTTCTCTTGCATGCTAACTCTTTTGCTTATTGTCCTATAAGTGTTCTTGGAGGCAAGTCAAGTTTGAAGAAAGGGAGCTAAAGCATACGCCAAGGACCCCTCTTCATTTGGAACTTCAAGATCAATACATTCGCCTTTCAAATCACTCCTATTCTCCTTCTATGAGCCTCACATGATTGAGGGATTATAACCATTTTACTTTCATTATTCACATCAAGGCTTTCAAGCCTTTCCCTAGTAACAATTTCTTCGAATAGATTTGAAATCATTTATTTGTAACTTGTTGGGATAGAGTAATTTTGGTTCCTAGAAACTCATATTGTAAACTTTTCCCAAAAGCTAAGTCCCTCATCTCTATAAGAGGGCTCTCGCACTAATTTAAATAATAAAATTTCCTTTTCTTTGGGAGCTTGGGGATCATCCCCTTGGCATCTCATTCCTTCTCTGTTTTGAGAGAAGGTCTCTATTTGCATGGCGTTTGATTTGAGCTCTATTTCCTTTTCTTTGAAGTTAGATCTAATTCGTTAACATCTCACATTTTCATTTTCATGCTAAGTTGTTAACGCACATTTCCTTTTGAGTTACATTGTGTGTTTCAAAGTTTCATTTTTGTTAAACCATTTGCTAGTTTACTTGTTTATGCTCTCAAGGATTTAAATTAATTTCCATTGCAAGTTTCTTCTCTTACATGCTAATTTTCGCAAGCTAATTCACCTTAAATTCCATGCTAATCTAGCTTCGTAGTCTTGAGTTAATTAACATTTTATGCTTCATGTTCTCAATATTTCAAAATCATTTACAAGCAAGTGATGTTTAGATGATTAGTTTAGTTTTCATCTACTTGTAGCAACAATCTAGTTTCATTTTCATGGATTTGTCTCTTTACATGCTAATATGATTTCATTTACTTACAACAACTTGTCTCATTTTAACTTAGTTTATTTTCTCTTTACAATTTGCTACTTCATTTTGAATATCATTTTACAATTGTAATTTAGCATTTCTCTCTCTATAATTAACCTCGAACGTAAGTTGGTTGTATAGAAACTAGGACCACTTCCTCAATTCATTTTTCCCAAGTCTGTAAGAAGGTAAACACATGACCATGCAGTTAGGGTATGGTTGAGTCCTGCGTCAGAACAGTGGCATGTAGGTAGACTTGAGGGACTAAGTGGATCTTTGGTAATGAAGCTAAGCTTCCACTTGAGGCCACCTGCTACTATCCCTATCCTTACAAGAGTAAAAGTTTAGAGAGGAAGTTTTTCACCTTAAGAGTAAGTTAGAGTAGCACTAATAAAATTAACCAAGAGCATCTCTACATCACATTTACCTTCCTTGCAAATGTATATCATGTTCACACTTTCTTGGAAGTAATCTCAGTGATCAAGTTTTTGTTTCAAGCATCATTTACTTTCTAAGTAGTATTTCACTTTATTTGCAAGTATTGTAGATTTATTTTTGCGAGTATCTACTTTCTTGTACTTGGAGCATTTCATTTAAAGTTCACTTGTATATCTTGGAGCATTGGGAGCATTTATCTTCTTGCGAGTTTATTTATTTATCATTGGTCTTATTTCAATTCTTACAAAGGATCTATCTTGTTGATATCATTGTTTATCCATTTTGTTTTATAGGTTCATGGTCACATCATTCACTTGTTAACGTACTTGTATGATTAATTTGATGGTTGATTTCTCTCTTGATTAACTAATCTTTCATCTCCTGGAACTTGTTTTGGATCACTAACCAAGCATTACATTTCCTTTAGGATCTACCCCCCTTGGCTTCATCTAGGAGGGAGCCTAGACAGTGGAGTTGGGAATTGGGTGACAAACCCAACTCTTAGCTTGCCCCCAAGGCCACACCAAGTGAAGTTAGGGGTCTTCTCCACACTAACCTTAGGTGTGGAGTCAGACGGCGACAAACCCCAAGTTGAAACAACAGCCTAAAGTACTTTTTCTGTCAATTTTGTTGCATTCCTAGTCAGCATCTGAATAATCCATTAGCTTCACTCCATCTCCCTAGACATAACTCGACCCATTCTCCATCATACCATGCAGATACCTGACGATGTGTTTTGTTGTTGCCCAATGCACTTGTATTGGCTCAACAATAAATTGGCTAAGTGTATTAACACAGAACTTATATCTAGTCTGGTGTTGACCAAATAAATAAGAGAGCCAATCATTTGCTTCTAAAAAGTGAGGTCCAATGCCTCAGACTTGTAAGCATAAGTTTTCTTCCAGTTGGTCATAATTAGCGTATCCATAGGCCTGCAATTCTACATCCTAAATCACTTCAAGATCTCCACAATGTACTTCCCCAGTCCAAGGAAGTTCTGCGCATCTCTTTACCACACATCTAGCCCCAAAAAGTAGTGCATCCACCCCATATCTTTCATTTCAAACTTTGAAGCAAGATCCCTCTTGCAATCTGCAATGAGCTTCTCTAAACCTGTAAGAAACAAGTCATTTACATATAACACAAGAATGAGTGGCTCTCCCCTTACCAATATGTACTAAAGGTTTGAGTCAACATCACTCTTGGTAAAGCCCATGCCCAGCAAATAGTTGTCTATCCTAAAATACCATGCACATGGTGCCTACTTGAGTCCATACAGTGCTTTCTTCAATATGCATAAATGATAATCCCTCCCATGCACCTCAAAGCCCTCCAACAACTCTCTATAGACCCCCTCCTCAATCACACCACTAAGAAATGTCATCTTGACATCCCTCTGATGGATCTCCCAAGTTCCAACCCATCTCTACAATAATGGAAATCAAGGCCCTGAGGGAGGAATACCTGGCAACAAGGGCGAAAGTCTCATCATAGTCGACTACTTCTCTCTAAGAGAACCCCTTTTCCATAAGCAGTGTGTCGATATTATAGATCCACCTAGATCCCACCATGGCATAACCTCCCATACATTATTCTTCATAACGGAAGAGTACCCTTCTACCATGGCATCCCTCCACACTTGCTGCTCAGATGCATTCTGAAAACTATAAGGATCGGCCTCAATCCCAATTGCTCATAAGAGCCACATAACTGGAAAATCTTTGTGGTGGTATACTCTGCTTAACTGATGTCCTGCAAGCATCCACCTACACCTGAGCTTCCCTTAAGGTACGCTCTACCCATTCGACCCCTTCTTCTTGGAAGTCTCGGCTTGGGTAAATGTAGCATCCTACTCCTCCTCATGCTCATGTTACTCATCTTGCACACAAGTCTGGGGTCCTACATTCTGTAATGGTTGTCTCCCTTCTTCCTTTGGTGCTTCCTATTCCCGAACATCAGCAACCACTGGCACTAAGCCACAAGACTTTCTAAAAGCCCTGTCCTCCACAAATTTCACATCCCTTCACACCACTGTGTTCTTAAGTGTAGGAATGTAAACTCTGTAAGCCTTTGAGGTCTTGTTGTATGCAACAAAGATACACTTTTCCGCAGCAAGATCGAGCTTCGTCCTTTTCTCTAATGGAACATGGCAATAAACCAAGCACCCAAAAATGTGAAGATGCCCAACCTCTGGTTTCTTCCCCGTGAATGCCTCTTCAGGGGTCATCCTCCCCAACACCTTGTGTGGACTCCTATTTTGCAAATAAATTGTCGTGTTACATGTTTCTGCCCATAAGAACATAGGTAAATCCTGATCATGCAGCATTGCTTTCGCTACCCCAACAATGGCTTTGTTCTTCCTCTTTGATACTCCAATCTGTGAGGGGTTATATGGAACAATCAACTCCTTCTTAATTCTAGAATATGCACAAAACTCCTTGAAGACATTCGAGTTGTACTCGCCTCCCTTGTAAGATCTAAGCACCTTGATCTTTCTCCATGTTTGGTTATCCACAAGAGATTTAAACTCTTGGAACCAAATGAAGACCCCGTCTTTGGTCTTCATCAATTAGATCCAAGTTTTCCTAGAATGGTAATCCATGAAGGTCACGTAGCAGCTGAACCCTCCAATATATATGGCTGACATAGACCCACATACATCTGAATTGATCAAGTCCAGGATCCCTATGACCCTATTATCACTGTTGGGAAACAGGGTCTTGGTGTACTTGACTATGGCACACCCCTTGCAAACATCATGCTTATCTGTAGTGAAATCAAGTAGCGCAGTCATGGCCTCCCTATGCACTCTAAGTGCTCCATGGTGCAAATGTGTCATCCTCCTAGCCATAGCTTCCCCAACTCACAATTGATGTTGTTGCTACTCACCAACACTTTGCTTGGCTCGAACTAAAGTTTGTATAACTTGTTCTATCTTGTTGAAAAGTGTAACTAGGTTCGGTCTTCATAAATAACATGTGTAATTATGATTTTATGTAATTAATGAAAAGAAGAAAATAAAATGATTTGTAATGCTTAACTCATGGGTTTCATGATCAAGGAATTTTATTTTAGTTTCAAGCTCCCATTGTGAGCCTTTAGGTTTGGTCATCAAGGCATAGAGTCTAAGGAGTCACATTCATGTATTAAAGACATGTTACACACTGTAAAAGGTTATTTTGATTACCCTCCAAGACCATGTCACAAGCTCATCTTCACGTCGGCCTAAGGATGATTCCAAAATGACAAGTCAACTTACCGATATCACGAGTCGACTTATTTTGATGGACGAAATACTATATATAGGGCAACTCGGCCTCCATTTGAAGACAAGCAATTCGGTCAAGTAAGTCTGCAATAAGAAGTGCGAAGATCACTAAGAAAGGAGTCTCATAACAAGCGAAGAGAGGGAAACAAAGAGAGAAGTTTTTGTTGATGTTTATGGGTCTGTTTTAGGTTTAATACCTCCACATGTGAGAAGGAAGGAAGAAGAATTGTCTACTGCAAAAAAGGTTGAAGGTCTTCTTGTTGTCCAAGAAGTTGAGTCAAGGAAAAAGATAAGTCAAGAATGCAGCCAAATTGATGTAGAAGAAGTATCCATCCTATGCGAAGGGATCAAGGGTATGAAGATGATAGAAATACTTCCCATGTGTTGCAATTAGTGTTTCTAAGGAAACTGAGAATTGCAGGTCTGAAACAAGAGGCCGAAAATCTGATGTATAGCCGAGTTCCAAAAGAAAGCCAGCAATTTGACTAGTATTGACTTGGTCAAGAAAAAGAAGCTGGAAAGAAGAGTTTGTGACTCGGTCTTGGAAAGGGTGTGTCAAGGGTCTTGGTCTTGGTCTTGGTATTCGTCAATTGAAGTCTCTATAAGAAGAAGAATTCGTTTGGGTTTTCCTCTCAAGTGGGAGAATTTTTGGCCCTAGTTGATCGACTACATTATGTGTCTCTTGTCTCTTTATTGTTTATGCATTGGTAATTGTTTGATGAAGAAGAACACAATAATAATCTAAGTAAAGAGAAGATCCTAATCTAAAGAAGTAAAAAGCATTCACAAGCAGCAATCTCTAGAAGAGAAATCTCCTAATCGTTATGCCCTAGATTTCTCAACATGGGATCAGAGCTAAGGTGACAAATCAAGGAAAGGGCATCTCATCAAGGGACACACGAGCACTCAAGAATCAAATCTCGAAGCATATCAAAGTGATGTCAAGATCTACAAAGAAGTGTCAAAACCCTAGATCAAAGAAGAAGTCTTGGGATCCTCAAAAGACCACAAAGACCCTACTCAAGTTGAAGGGACCTACTAATCGAAAGTTTCTTGAAGGCTATTCATCATAGAGAAGCAAGATCAAGGACGTTGTCATCATCTTCAAAAGATTCTAAGGCAATCTCCCTCTCGTTGAAGCAAGGTCCTTACCATTGAAGAAGATCATCCAAGAAGCATCAAAATATCATCAAGAATTCATCATTGATAATCATCAACAAGCATCATTCTTGAAGAGAATTATCTTCAATGAGTAGTTTTCTATTAACTATATCATCATCAAATTCAAGGAGAAAACAAGTGGAAGAAGCATCTTCACAAGTAACTATATTTATCTCTGAATCTGTCAAAATGTCTTTTTGCAAGGAAAGCAAAAAATTGGTTGAGGCTTCAAATATCTTGCATGGAAGAAGAGGACAGATCTGAATCTCATTAAAAATGAGGTGATGGATCATGTCAAAGGCTCTATCACCAAACAATCGAAAGAAGATGCTCAAGCACTTGCAAAGTTTATGAAAGGGGAAGTGAGGGCTCAAAGGATTCTCATAGAATCCATCAAGGATCCCCTCATTCCATATGTATCTAAACTCAACACCTCAAAAGAAATATATGACAAATTAGTAGAGTTGTTTTATGTAAGCACTGCAGGAGAAGTTATCTCTCTAAGGCAAAAACTCTACAAGCTAAGGATATCAAAAGAAGAAGGAATAGCCTTATACTTTATGAGGATATCTAAAATAAGGGATCAACTTCAAGATCTAAGGGTAATAATGTCTGACAAAGAGATGACCACAGTAGTACTAAATGCACTACCAGAGGAATGGGATAACTTTACTTCAAGCATTTATGGGAAGAAAGAAGCCACTCCATTCCAGGATCTATGGTCTCTATGCAAGATTGAAGAAACCATACTAAAAGCAAAGTTTGATGTGGGATCAAGTGAACAAAATCAAGCATATGCCACAATGATAAAGCGAAAGGGAAATTTTGGAAAGTTTTGTCCCCGGAAAAGGAAGAAGAACATGGCTAAGATTTAATGCTATGGATGTCAAGAATATGGGCATTACAAGAGAGATTGTCCGAAGCTAAAGAAGGATAATAACAAAAGGGAAAGAGAAGAAGCCCATATCACCGAAGAAGTGGAGGAAGTTGAAAAGAAGAATTCCAAGAAAGAGGAAGTAAAAGATCTCTACTATGACTGAGATAGTCTTCCTCACCTAGTTCTTTTCAAGTTCCTGGTTTTAAGTTCTTTTGTTGTAAGATGTGGCTATCATGAGTCACTAAAAAAAATGATCGGATGCATCATGGCATCATAGAAGCATTGAAAGCAAGAGCTCATGACATCATCATAGAGAAGCATGAAAGATGGCTGAAATAGAAGTCTATGGCAGTCACCCATGGAAGGGTATAGCTCTTGGTAGCCTGATTAAAAGCATAAGTTGAACTTTTAGAAAAAAAAAAAAGGAAAAATTCATCTAGTACAAAGTTCATCATTCATTGTCAAAAGGAAATATTTGCAAGATGAGGATACATAAGATGCTCTATTGGAATCTTCATCGAAAGGTTCACAAATAAGAAGGAAGCAAGTGTTTCATCAACTTGTGGGAATTCATGTGATGATGGTATGATATCAAAAGAAGTAAAGTAGATCAAGCAATTGAAGATCTTTCAATCAAGGAAGTTGCTGAAGGAAGTCTAGATGACCTAAAGGATAATGAGGTATGTATGCTTGATAAACTAGAGTCATGTCATATGGTTGAAGGTAACATGAAAAAATGCTCTATCTCAAGAGCATGATCAAAAGAAAAGATCTCCTCTTTTGAAAAGATGCTCGAAGACATGGGTCACACATTGTCTAGATGAAATCAACATAATATGTCCTCATATGAAATATGAGGTGGTTGACAAAATTGGAGGAACTCTGATTGTTCCTGGGAAGGAAATGTGTGAAGAAAGAAAGGAAGAGATCATGAAATATGCAACTATGAAGAAGGCAATCAACATCTTAGGGCTGAAAAATTTGACTAGGATATCTCCATGAAAGATATGAAAACTCTGATGAAGTCTTAAAAGGAAAGAGACCCTTGACAGAATATATCTTTTGGACATGTGTCAATATGTATGCAGGATGTTGATGCAAACTAGAAGATGTCATGATGTAACACCATCACAAAGGTAATTTTGATTTAGTGTTCATTTCTTATTTTTGAACAAATATCTGGTTGGGCTTATGCAGGGTTGCCAAGGGAAGAGTTGTGGATGTCTTCCAACATTGATGACCATGTAGCAGGATGAAAGATCCTTCTGGTAACATGGCATGAAGAAGGCAACATGGCATCAACGAAGGCCAAATATGGACTAGTGGATCACTTTCAAAGACTCATGGATGAAAGTGATTGGTTTGTGCCCTACGAAGAAGTCCCAAAAGACGTAAACTCTATGACAAAGAAGAAGTTCATGACATCAAAGGAAAGAGTTCTACAAGCAGTTGGTTGTCCCATGATCTCCACCTAAAGAGCTACTAGAAGCAAGTCCCTAGTCAAGAGGGAGCTTGGGTACATTCCTGTTTATAGGAATGGGTACATTCCTTCAGTGGAATGGGTATGTCCTCCCTAGGTTGAGAGGGAGAGATAGGCACATCATTCTTGTCTTCACTTGGGAAGACACAATGGAAGATTGGATAAGCATTTGGCATCTGATAATCTTTGAGGATGAGTTAGGGCATCCAAGATAAGAGTAGTCGTAGAGGACCAATATTCTTTGAGGACTGGGAATCCAAGATAAGAATACTCCTGGTGGAACATACTCTGAGAACCCGAGTAGGGTATGTTCCGAGAGAGACAATGATGAGGGTGTTTATACATCATTGGTCTCGCCAACATTGAGCTCCGAGCTTGTGGTGAGATAGAGCGGTTAGCCAAGGCCTTGCTATATGACAACGTTGGATGATATGATGCTATACAAATGGGTTACCAATCCAACTCTTCTTATGAGAATTCTTCAGATTGAGAATGTCCAGGTACCTTGTATGGATTATGAATACCACCCTAGTTAAAAGGGAGTGTTCAAAAGTGTAACTAGGTTCGGTCTTCATAAATGACATGTGTAATTATGATTTTATGTAATTGATGAAAAGAAGAAAATAAGATTATTTGTAAGAATTGACTCATGGGTTTCATGATCAAGGAATTTTATTTTAGTTTAAGGCTCCCATTGTGAACCCTTAGGGTTGGTCATCAAGGCATAAAGTCATTGTCATGTATTAAAGACATGTTACGCATTGTAAAAGGTTATTTTGATTACCCTCCAAGACCATGTCACAATTTCATCTTCATGTCGGCCTAAGGATGATTCCAGAATGACAAGTCGACTTACCTATATCACAAGCCCCCTTATTTTCATTGACGAAATACTATATATATGACAGCTCAACCTCCGTCTGAAGACAAGCAATTCGGTCAAGTAAGTCGACTTACCTATATCACAAGCCCGCTTATTTTCATTGAAGAAATACTATATATATGACAACTCAGCCTCCATTTGAAGACAAGCAATTTGGTCAAGTAAGTCTACAATAAGAAGTGTGAAGATCACTAAGAAAGGAGTCTTGTAACTAGCGAAGAGAAGGAAACAAAGAGAGCAGTTTTTGTTGGTTTTTATGGGTCTGTTTTAGGGCTAATACCTCCACATGTGCGAAGGAAGGAAGAAGAATTCTCTACTGCAAAAAATGCTAAAGGTCTTGTTGTTGTCCAAGAAGTCAAGTCAAGGAAGAAGATAAGTCAGGAATGTAGCCAAATTGATGTAGAAGAAGTCTCCATCCTAAGTGAAGGGATCATGGGTACGAAGTTGATAGAAATACTTCCCACGTGTTGCAATTAGAGTTTTTGAGGAAACCAAGAATTGCAGGTCTGAAACAAGAGGCCGAAAATCTTAAGTATAGTTGAGTTCCATAAGAAAGCAAGCAATTTGACTAGTGTTGACTTGATCAAGAAGAAGAAGGTGGAAAGAAGCGTTTGTGACTTGGTCTTGGAAAGGGTGTGTCAAGGGTCTTGATCTTGGTATTCGTCAATCGACGGGAGAGGTTTTGGCCCTGGTTGATCGCCTAAATTTCATCTCTTGTCTCTTTATTGTTTATGCATTGGTAAATGTTTGATGAAGAAGAACAAAATAATAATCTAAGCAAAGAAAAGATCCTAATTTAAAGAAGTAAAAAGGATTCACAAGGAGTTATCTCTAGAAGAGAAATATCCTAATTTCTATGCCCTGGATTTCTCAACACTTCTCACTCCAAGCACCTTTGCGGTGAATTTGGAACCCTTGGGACAAATATATCCCATATTGAAAACAAGGTCTTTGTGTACTTGCCCATGGCACACCCCTTGCAGACATCATGTTTATCTGTAGTGAAATCAGGTAGCCCAGTCATGGCCTCCCTAAGCACTCTGAGTGCTCCATGGTGTAAATGTGTCATCCTCCTATGCCACAGCTTCCCCAAGTCACAATTGATGTTGTAGCTACTCACCAACGCTTTGCTTGGCCCGAACTGAAATCTATATATCTTGTTCCTTCACACTCCAAGCAACTTTGCGGTGAAGCTGGAACCCTTGGGCCAAATATATATGCTTTTCCATATCGCTAAATCACCACATAACCCTTGTCCTCCAAGGATGAAACAGAAATCAAATTCTTCGTCAAGACTGGAACGTACAGCACATCCTTCACTCATAGAGGCTTCCCAAACTCTGAAAATTAATAGTTTCACTGCCTATTGGCTTGTACTTAGCATTGTCACCAACCTCAATGTGGAGGCTCAAATTTTTCCCCTTTAAATTGGTAAAGTAGTTCCACACTCTAGTCATGTGACATGAAGTGCCACTGTCAACATACCACCATTGGTGGCCATTGAACTAGAGAGATAAGCGATAAGTACTCATCCTCAAATCTGGTTGCAAACTCATCCATCATATTGTAGCAACTACCTACATCTTTTGTTTGCCTTTTTTCTTGTTAGGGCACTGGCTGGCAAAATGCCCTAGCTGGTGACAAGCAAAGCATTTCACTTTGCTAGCATCAAATTTCTTTTTATTGCACTGCGAGGTATCTCCTTTAGTGGATCCTTTCTTGGCCTTTCCCTTGCCCTTAGAGGTTACGATCAGGTTCTCTTCCCTCTCACCGTTCTTCTTTTCACCTCCATGTTGTGACCCTTCTCTTATTTGCTCCTGTGTGAAATCATCCCACAAACTTTCCCAAGTGGGAAGATCCTCTTGTCCCACAATGCATTTTGCAAATATACCCCACTGCTTTATAAAGCCATCCAAGGCTATACAAACCAGTTCAAAATTAGAGGTTGTCTCCACTACAACCGCCATCTCATCTCACACTTGGGTGAGCATGGTAAAGTAGGAAGCCACATTTTCTTGCTTGGTCATCTTGGTGTCGTAGAGCTTGTCCCTTAACACCATCTTTCGATTATGGTTGTCACTCTAGGACAGTTTTGCGAGTGCATCCCACATCTTTTTAGCAATCCTTTTCTAAAACACGTGGGGAATCAGGTGACCAGTCACCCCATAAAGGATGATCCTCTATGTCCTTGATTCTTTCGCCTCATGGAGATCTAGGGCAACAGGCTCTGACGTTCACACAACCACAATGGAGTTAGCAAAGCTCCACAACTTCTTTTTCTTAAGAAAAGTTGTGATTCAGACTTTTCACTAAAGACAGTTTTAGACTCCTAACTTGTCCTCATACCTAACATTGGTTGCCATGGTAAATCAAACCCTTGAATAATTGTTTGCTGAAAACCACAGAAATACCATGAACCCCTCTAAACTTGAACCAATGCAACGCTTGAATTTCTTTCAAAGGCCTCGCTTTGATACCATGTTAATTTCTCTAAGCACAGCCAAATGATTAATGTGCTAGTAAATTTTTTATATCCGGAAAATTATACTGAAAACTTGAAAAAAAAAATAGATCTGAAATCTACGCACAATTAACATATCTAAGCTTCTAAGAAATTATGCACAACGGAAAAAAGAAATCTAAGCACATAAACTTGTAGACAACTTTTACCTTGTGGGTTTGGATCTCTTCTTTTAGTGTTTTACCCATATACAAGCATTGTGCTTCCCTTCTAGGACTTGTGCTTGCACTCCCACATTGTATTCATATTGGTTGTACTATTTAGTCCCATTCACCTATAATTGTGGTCATCCATCGAACATCAACATAATTATTTTATCTATCTTATCTTATGCAGGGTTCCTTGGGTGTCTCTAAAGATTTTCACTCTCTTCACATTAGCAACATTTCTTTCCTAGGGTTTTTCCCCTCTCTTTAAAATTTAACGTTGTCTTCCTATTCATTATTTGCAATAATATTTACGTAGAGTTGCATTTTGGCCAATGCTTGTGTTTCCCGTAATACATAAATAATAAAATACAGAATTTTGTAAGAGTAGGCAATATTTCCTTCATTGGTCTGTATAAGGGCTCCTTGAATACCTCACAAAGGTTTTTTCTTTGTTGAACCTAATGACCTCAAAATAACTAATTCTATTTGCACAAATCTAATGCCAAAGAACTCTAGATAAATGGCTTTCATATAGAGATTTGTGTGTTCCTTTGTTGTATTACTAGGTGTGGCTAAGGCTAACCTAGTCAACTTTGATATGTAGGCTCAATAATACTCATACAGTGTGTGCCCTTACTTTTGTAGACCTGTTACACCCTAACATCTAGGGGTAACTAGAGGAGATTATATTTCTCTTGTTATTCTTATGACATACATCAATTCTACAGATGAGATTTATGGTTCTCCACAAGCTACTGACCAATGATATTTTTGACATATTCCTCGGCTCACTCACATTGACGATTATGGTACTTGACACACATAAGGTATATTATTTCCTTGCTTGATATTGAGTTGTAATGCCTCATGTACTCATCATGACAGTGGTGATCATTAATCAGATTGGATAATGGATCATGGTGCTCTAAATTTGCGCCTTCTGCCTTGTTTCACCTTGGCAGTCATCATCATCTTCTAAATAAGTGTTGTCACTCTTGCGTTGAGCTGTACTACTGGGGCGGGGCTCTGAAAGGTGAAGTGTATCCATATCCCAATCCATAACAATTTCCATCTCTCCTAATTTCCATGGTCCTACTCATGTATGGTTGTTATATGTCACAAAAAGTTTCATGCTTCATAGTCCCATCAGAAGGAGCTATAAACTTGAGGTTGGTGAAGCTAATATTAAAAGAAAAAGGAAAGAGCAAGATGTAAAGGTCAAAATACAAAAGAAAAATGAAGGGATATAAAGGAAAAGTCAAAAGCCAAAGCAAAGCTTGACCAATGCCCCTCCCTATGAAGCCATTACACCAAGTCCTATGCAATGAAACATATACCTAAAAGGACTAAATGAAATTATCCCAAGTCCCATGCAATGAAATGCATATAAAAAGGGACTCACTGAAATGATAATAAAAAGGAATAGAGAAAAGGAAAGAAAAAGACAAGTAAAGGGGTAGTAACAAACAATGTCGAGGAATGGATAACTCAATGCATAAGTGCTCCCTGGACAAAGGCATTCATGTGAATAAATATCTTAAACAACCTCACATGACTATGCAATACAATTCATGAAGTTATCTCCCTAAAACCATACCATCTATCATTGCACCTATTCATTGATGGGCTTTCTCAATAATTACTTTTCTTGGGTACTAGTGTTGAACAATGTAACTAGTGTTAGTCTTCATAATTGTATTTGAGTCATAATGTAATGTATTTATCAAAAGAAAGAGAAAGAAATTTTATTATTAAAGAAATTGACTCATTAATGCATGGGTTTCATGCTTATGTCAATTGTTTATAGGTCAAAGCCTCCATTGCAGGCTTCTATGGTTTATGTCAAGTGTTCTTGTCCATGTCATAATGTAAAGAACCCTTCTTGGGATTTATTTGTCAAGAAAGAAATTTATTTTCATGTAAATTAGGTCTTCTAGGCTTCGTCCACCAAGTTGGCCTCAAACCAGACAAGTCGACCTAAATTGAGGGGCAGAAACTACTATATAAAGGCAGCAACTCAACCTCATTTAAAGCACTCACTCACCAAGTGCAATATGCAACCACTGGGGCAGTAAAAAAGTGTGAATTTCAAGAAAAGAAGAGAAAAGGGCTAGCGAAGAAGAAGGAGGTCTCTCTCAAGGTCTAGCAGTCAAAATTTCTCTCCTAGTTCACATGTGAGAAGTTCTGAAGTGCTGCAGGGGGCCGAAATTCTGCAGTAGTTGGGAAGCCGAAATTCTGAAGCAGTTCCAGTAGCTGGGGCCAAAATTTTATGGGTTGATGCTAGGTTGTATCTGTTGAACAAGAAGAGACAATTGAAGGTTGTTGTATATTATTGAAAGGCTGACCTGGTGGAGGAGGAAGGTTTGTTGGTCTAGGGTCTTGGTCTATCTCATTTGAATTACTGAAAAAAGAGTTCTTGACTGGGTTTTCCCCTATATTGGGGTTTTAGCCCTAGCTGAGTGCCTACATCTGGTGTCCTTGATCTTCGTGTCTTGTTTTGGGTAATTGCTTGATGAACTAAGATAAAAGAAGAGCATAAGAAAGATAATAGGAACTCAAAGATATCACAAGCAATTATCAACTAGCAAAAATCTTTCTGCCTTTCTGATTTTCTAACAACTAGCACATGTAAGAGGGGCTAATGACAACCCTTCCATGGTAGGGGCACATGTAAGGCGGGCATCGGGGGTGGAGCAGTAGTTAATATCCACACAAACAAGATCGTTTAGACCTATTATCTAAGAATTGCTAATTTTACCAAGTTTTCAACAAGCTAATTTTATTGACTTCTATTGAGGTTATAAGTTTTAGAATCTTTGCTTTTAAATTTTTTATATTTTATATTAGTTAAACCTTTTTAAATTCTGTCATCCCCATCCATCTGTCACATGGAAATTTAGGGGTACCTTCTAGCTATGTTCCCATGTCACCCCATCCCCATCCCAAAAACTCTCTGCAACATAAATAATTAATAATCAAATAAGGAACATGTATAATTAGGAATTGGCATAAGGAAGAAATGTCACTTATACGAGGAATGGATGACCCAACTGGGGAGTTCATCTTATTATAGAAGCAAATGGTATATATTAGGTTGCTGATCTACAATTTACATCAGAATCATTTGAGTATCATCTTATAAAGGGCATAGAGAAAAACCTAAAGGCTGTCATTTCAAGATTGCACAGTGGATTCGTAAAATGCTATCTTGTTTTTGTAGTTATGGCAACATCAACATATTTATTCTGGCATAAGGTGCTCTGTCATCTTTATTTTGATACAAATAAATATAACCATAATAGCTCAACAATACTTCTCCAGCTTTCAAGCATAAGGTGCTCTGTCTTCTTTCTTTTGATATAAATAATTATAACTAAAATAGCTCAACAATACCTCTCCAACATACAACAGTGCTAAGAATCCCTAAATTACAAGAACATTGCTCAATATCAATATTCTTCAAATCATGTAAGATTGTGGTCATACCAAAATGCCTTATACAAAAGCCACAAGAAAGACCAGCATACCTCTCCTCCAATAAAGTATCAATCAATGAATAAAATCCTCGCCTGAAGTCAGTTGCAAGGACATGCCTTGTTGCTACAAGTAACTCCTGCATACCACTCTTAACATATTTAGATAAGATCAAGAGAAAAGATATGCATTCCCCTCATTGTTTTAAACGAAGAAACAAAAAGCATAAGAGCCAGTGCAAATTTCACGATAATGCAACATTTCAGCATATTCAATCCTATAAAGTTTTGTCCAAGATATATTGGCTAAACTTGAATTTGTGGACATTAAATGTCATTTATTGGTTGATATTGACGTAGTAGAATTTAAATGTCGTTGATGTAGTGCCCAAATGATGTTATTATTGTAGTGTTTCAAAGGTGGCCTTGGCAGTCCCTAATTAGTGGTTAGAAGGTGGCCTTGGCAGTCCTTAATTAGTGGTTAGAAGGTGGCCTAGTGGTACATAATTAATGTGTTACTTAGCCTAAAGCAACTCACCATTCAAAGGGGTCTTAACCCCCATCGTAACACACCATGAAATCATGGAAAGAAATCTATTGTTCAAAGTGGTTCTCTACCACGTGAGGATTACTATATAATACATCTCGTATCTATTTTTATGTGTGATGTGTTTATTGTAATTGGCCTTTTGTCACATAGTTTAATGTGACATCAGAGAGGGCTTTACTGCCCTGTGAATTCATGATATGCATGCAAAGGCTCTGAGCATTGTCAAGACTCAAGATACATGTAAAGCACTAATCTATGAGCATGATTCTTAACAGAAATGTTTTCCATGTGGACTGACTCCATACTGTTATGGGTTTATTTTTTATGGTGCACTGTAGATTGTGTTTCAGCTGTTCCAAACACAGGACCTTCCCACGACAATTTCTCTGAATTTTTTTTGGGTGGTTACCTTACTAATCTGTTGACCAAGATTGACACAATCCAAGTTGTAGCTACACTTGTGTAATTTTTGGTCTGTGACTCTGTCTATTTGCTGTTTTAGTGATTCTGTTACAGATCCACAGCCTGTATAACGTTTGTGGGACTGAGTTCTGCAGACTGTGTAGCATGTGGGACTGAACACATTTTCTTCTTCAGTAGTTGGGCATGTGAAGTCACCAGTGATGTTGATCTGCCATGAATAAAAAAGGTAGGAGAACTGTACTGATGTGTAAACCAAAGTTTTCTGTGTTGATAAAATGTATTGAAGAAGCAAGGTTTGATTTGCTGCGGCGCTGCCCTCCACAGCATCTGTGGAATTTTACTTGCATCCTGGCCTCCAAAAGCAAAGAAATGCAGGATAGATGTCTGCCGCAATAGTAAATACTTCATGTTGATGGCTCGCATCCTTCCCCAGTTCTCTACCTCTACGAATTCTCTCTGTATAAGCTCACAGCATTTTTTCAACCAACCTTCCTATGTTTGTTAACGTAGCATAGAATTGCTATTACCAACCTTCCAATGTTAAAGTAAACATAGAATTGCAATTATTTGGGGAATTTATGCACTAATTCCAAAAATTTCTATCAATTTGAATAGCTAGACCATAGTACCCTGCCAGTCTCACTCCATCACCCTGTCTATAATCCAGACCAAAATCCACAGTCCCCTGCAAGTAACGAAGAATGTGTTTTGCAGCTACCCAATGCACTCTCTTGGGCTCACACATGAACTAACTCATAGTGTTAACTGCAAAACATATATCTAGTCGAGTGTTGACCAAATACATCAAACAACCAAATAACTGTCTGTATAGAGTAGGATCCACCAACTCGGAATCAGAGGCGTGAAGCTTCTTCCAGTTAGTGATCATAGGTGTAGACATGGTTTTGCAGTCCTCCATGTTAAATCTACTAAGAATTTCCGCAATGTACTTCCTTTGTCCCAAGAAGAACCCTCCTCTTGCCACACCTCCAATCCCAGAAAATAATGCATCAAGCCGATATCCTTCATCTCAAACACTAAAGCAAGATCTCTCTTGCAGCCCTCAATGAGTCTCTCTGCACCAGCGATGATCAAGTCATCAACATACAACACCAGAACGAGAGGCTCCTCACCCACCACAATGAAGTATAGGTTCGGATCAGCCTCATTCTTTGTGAAACCCAACCGCTACAAGTATGTATCAATCCTCGAGTACCAAGCTCTAGGAGCTTGCTTCATGCCATAGAGTGCCTGCCTCAGCACAAAAAATCAACAAACTCACCAAGGCTAGGGGTAGTAAGGAGTTCCCCTAGGATATATAAGCACCTGCCCTCTCCTGAACAACACATCATACCCTCTATCCTCAAGTGCTGAGACGTATATCAGGTTCTTCTTCATTCCAGGAACATATAAAACATCTGACAGTTTCAAGGGAGGTTTGGGTCCCCTATCAAATGTCAATGTCCCCACACAAACTGCTCTAACAATGTTGTCATCACCAAGTACTACCTCCATATCAGTATCACCCTCTGAAAGCTCAGAGAAGTAGTCTCTGACTGCTGTCATGTGGCGGGAAGTGCCACTGTCAACATACCAAATGCTAGAAGATGCTCTGCTAGTAGCAGGGAAGGCGCACTCCCTCTAAACCTATATGGTAGGTGATCTTGCACTAGTGGCCTCACAAGCTATGAAGCCAAACTCCCAATCAAATCTCTCTGAAAAGCTCTCTATCTCTGCAGAAGTTGCCATGGGTTTGTCTTTCCCTTTCTTGTTCTTCTTCTCTAGACACACAACAGCATAGTGTCCCAACTTTTGACAATTTTCCAACATTTGACTTTGGAATAGTCCTTCTCTTTGTTCTGTTGCTTGCCTTTACCTTTGCTTTTGCATCCACTGTTGGAAGCTTGCTTCTTTGCTCTGCCCTTCTTGCCTCTGGCTAACAATGCCACATTGTCATCCTCCTCCACTTGTTTGGCTGCCCCAAAATGGTTCTTTTTGATCTCATTCTGAATGCAATCATCCCACAACCTCTCCCAATTGGGAAGGTTTTCCCGTGCAACAATGCCATCCACAAAATTCTCCCAAGTCTTGGGAAGACCATTCAAAGCAATCCTCACCAACTCAGTGGGTGCAACGATTTCACCTACAGCTGCCAACTCATCTCTCACTGAAGTGATCTTTGTGAGGTATGTTGTAACATTGTTCGTCTTAGCCATTTTAATGGCCTTCCATTTCTCCTTTAGGACCATTTTTATGTTTTCATTTGAGCTCTGGTAAACACTGGTCAAGGCTGTCCACATCTCATGTGCATAAGCCTTTCCTCTCACATGAGGAATGACATGGTCTCTGATTCCTTCCAGAATCAATCTTTTTGCCTTAGCATTCTTTTTGTTAAACTCTGCCAACTGTACAGGGTCAGCAAGTACTACTACTGAGTTCTGTGTGGTTTTTTCCATAATGCCCCAGACTTCTGCTTCCTCAAAGATGCTCTGGATTCTCTCCTTCCATGCACTGTAGTTGTTCTGCCCATTCAACCTATCTTCAACTCTCAAACCTAAAGACATGTTTCACTATCCTACCAAACTGAAATTTTCAAATCTGAGGTAAAGGTTTCTATTTTCTGTGTAAAAATCAGCTTGCTGAAATTTTCACTTTGTTGTCCCAAACTGCACTTTTCAGCGAACCAAACTCTGATACCATGAAGAAAATTCAACCCCCACCCGGTTATCAGTTTTCCTTATCACTCCATGCATTTAGTTGTAAATCCAAGCATGATAAAAAGTTGTGAAATCTCTAAATTTGTGTTTTCAGAAAAATATTATCATTTCCAAATTTTAGAATTTTTATCGTGCTTGGATTTAAAACTGAATGAATGCAGTGATAAGGAAAATTGATATCCAGAGTGGGGATTGAAATTTCTTCATCTTCTTCTAGAGAACATCATATTCCAATGCTACCCTTAGGGCTTCTTCCTCTAGAGCAAAAGCCACTTCTAGAGCCATTACCTTTCCCTGTAAAAGGGGTTGAGGGAATCACTAGTTTAATTACCTAATTTCATTGTAGATGATTCATGGTGATAAGATACATTTATTATGTCTTTAATATTTTTTTGAAGCTTTGTATTCAAGAGTCATTACATCATTCAGTGTTGATGTGTAATGTATCACTTCTTGCAAATGGCTTCTTCATGTTCTTGCCTAGAGCATATCCCTTACAAGTCCCTTCATGTTTTTCCTTCAATTCGGGGATGCCATTGACCATTTGACTTAGAAATGGCAAAATATTATAATGAAGGTGTCCATACCTTCTATGCCATAGTTCAGAAGGACTCACATCGAAGTGAAGTATGGCTTGAGATGGAAGTGTAAAGAGTCTATATAATGTTCCCTTACAAATCCCAAAAACCCTAGCTTCATCAATACTAGAGCCTTTACCCCAAACCAAAACCTTGCCATCAACAAAAGCAACTCTATCACCCTTATACTCAAGACAAAAAATGGAAAGTAAGTTTTTCTTCAAACCTGGAACATATAAAATATTGTTGAGGTAAATGCTTCCACCGGACTCGAGCTCCAACGAAGTAGATCCAATGCCTTTTATTGGATAGCTTTTGTTGTCTCCAAGTTCGATTGAGTGAGAGGAGTTTCCTTTTGACAAGGTCTAAAGTTGACTGCATTCTCCCATCATATGTCTGGAGGCACCACTATTAATAACCCATACATTCTCATCCTTGAAAGTGTCGAATAAAGCAGAGAACAAACTTCCATCTATCACTTTCTTTGCTAGCTTGGAGATGATTCTCAATATGCAATCCTTGATGGATGTAGTGAGATTTCCAAGAAACTTAAAACCCTTCTCCATAACCCTTGTCATAGTGTCAATTGGCATGTGATCTTCAGTCTCCTTGAACCTTAGCTTTGATACCATGATGGAAAATCAGGAGACTTAGGGTTGATATAGATTTTCCTTAACTTGATAATTGCTTCTGATATGAGTTGGCCTTTTATTACTTTATTATATCTTGTTCATCAAACAATTACCAAAACAATGAACATCACAACAAGTGAAGTACACAAGATATAGTCTCCAAGCCAGGGTAAAACCCCTCTAAGGGGAAAACCCAGAAGAAAGAACAAGAAAAAAAAAAAGTTTCTCTTCTTATAGAATTTGCTTTACAAAGAGACTTCCAAGACCCAAACACCAAAGCTCTCCCAAGCACCAAGTCAACCCCTTTGCAAAGTCTTCTTCAAGGCAGCTTCCAAACTTCGACCTACTACAACTTGGTCCCAGAATTTCGGCCCTGCAACTGCTTCTCAAAATTTTGGCCTTGCAACTTCGGCCTGCTGCAATTGTAGCTTCACAGAAACCCTAACTTCACACGTGTGGATAAAGAGAGAGAGAGAGAGAGAGATTTAGCCCAAGAAACTTCCATTCTTCCTTCCTTTCCTTGTCCTCCTTACTCTTCTTCTCCTTCGCTATTGCAAATCGAATTTGTCTTGGATGAGTGAGACAAATGAGGTCGAGCTCCTTGAATTTATAGCCAGCCTTCTTGAGGGGTCGAATAGCCACCCTTTAGGCCAACTTGTCCTCAACTTGGGGCCGACTTGGCCTTGGAGAAATACATGGCTTTTTCTTGCCAAAATAAATATTTTTCTTTATTACAATGAATCCAAATGGGACTTATAATACATGACATAATTTCTTCTTTATGTTAGAAGGACCTAGAAAGACCTAGAAACACAAAGAGCATGCTTTGACCTAGACTAAAGCATGAAACCCATGATTTACATAAAACTATAATTTTTCTTTGTTTTCTTTTTCTTTCTTTTTCTTTCTTTAAAGTTTATACAAGTTGTACAATGTTAGGATTACAAAATAGGTCATTATGAATACCAAACCTAGTTACAATTTCCAACATATAGTAGTCTAACCTTAGTATTGAAAACCAAGGTCATCTTTGGCCCTGCCAAGTTCTCTATCGATCTTTAGACCTTCAAAAACTAATCACCTTCAGCTCTAGCATTAGAATATCCTTTTAGGTGATTTCGAGAAGCCTACCCTGTGGTTTCAATCCCACTAAAGAGCACGAGGAAGGTTGTTGAGGTGGCAATGGCAGCCCTTCCTCATTGTTGCCATAAGGTTTGGCACCTTGCCCATTGAGGCTTTGCACCGAACCTATTAGATTTTGTAGCAACACTTAATATAATAGCATAAAAAAGGGGGCATTTAGAACACTCTCTCCTAGTAATAAACCAATACACCAAGTATGTCACCATAATAATGAGATACCATAAAATACAAAGGGTGTTCTAACATCAAACCGTAGTACATCAATAACCAACCACTAGAGACCTTGATATACTCTAAGGGTAAAAACCAATTAATTTGCAAGCAACTACTTTCCTCTAGACACTACAAAACCATTGTTGGCGGTGTTTGAACATTGCACAAGGGTAGTGTTGAGAAAAAGTATGTGCAACCATAACAATGGCCCTACATCTATAAAGTAATCCATTAATTCCATCCTATAACTTTATGTCACGTGAGATTAAAATCAATGTGAAACCTCATGCAATTTGAGTAGGGACATGTGTTAAATCACTTCACCAATTTGGCTATATGTTATGTCAAATCAACATGACAAAAAGTGCCAAAATTACCCAATCAAGAAGAAACATAAGCTCAAAATAAAATTTGCAAGTACACAATATTCAAACAATTGGATAATACACACACACACACGCACCCACCACAAAAACCCTAGTCATCTCACACAAGATCTAGAAAATAAAGTGTTCTCTTTTCCCCTCTAGGATTTATCATAAGCTTTGTTAGAATTTTGAGTAGCTCGAAAGGTTGGTTGGGCAATTGACCCAAAAGATGGGATTTTGGACCCAAAGTGTGGGTTTAGGACCAAAAGAAATATTATTTATTCTAATGATTGAGAAGTGAAAACCTTAATTCTAGAGGTTTCCTAAGTGACCCAAAGGAAAAGAATAAATAGAGATCTTGTGAAAATTCCTTGAAATGTAGCAACTGGAAATATTTTTCCTAACTAATAAATTAATTATGTCGCTTATTTTGTTTACAGAAAAATAATGAAATATCCACACTGCAATTTCTTCACCAAATTATATACTGCGAAAGCAAAATTAGAACTGAGAAATACTAGCACACACAAAAAAATTGACACTGTTACTTTTGGAAAAAAGTCCCCAGAAAAACTTAATGCAGGGAAATCGATGCTGCAGTTGAAGGTTTATTTTATTATGCAGCAGTGACAAAATTTTGAGTTCAACTAGATGCCCAACTCGCAATCCTCTACAAGACAAACTGGCCAAAAAATATTAGTGAGATAAACTGGCCACAAAACCCTAGTCTTCTCCCACAAGATCTACAAAATAACTCGCTCTCTTTTCCCCACTCGGATTTATCATAAGCCTTGTTAGAATTCTGAGTAGCTAAAAAGGTATTTCCGAGAAGGATACCCACCAAAAGTGGTTGGTTTGGCAATTGACCCAAAAGATGGGATTTTGGACCCAAAGTGTGGGTTTAGGACCAAAAAAAATAATTATTTATTCTAAGGGTCGAGAAGTGAAACCCTAATTCTAGAGGTTTCCTAAGTGACCTAAGGGAAAAGGATAAATAGATATCTTATGAAAATTCCTCGAAATGTAGCAACTACAAATATTTTTCCTAACTGATAAATTAATTATGCAGTTTATTTTGTTTACAGCAAAATAATGAAATATACACACTGCAATTTCTTCACCAAATTAAATATTGCGGAAGTAAAACTGGAACTGAGAAATACTAGCGTACACACAAAATTTGACACCGTTATTTTTGGACAAAAGTCCCCGAAAAAGCCCAATGCAGGAAAATCAATGCAATAATTGAGGGTTTATTTTATTATGCAGCAATGAGAAAATTTTGAGTGAAACTAGATGCCTAACTGGCAATCCTCTACAAGATAAACTAGCCAAAAAAATATTAGTGACATAAACTGGCCACAAAACCCTAGACTTCTCCCACAAGATCTACAAAATAAAGCGCTCACTTTTCCCCTCTAGGATTTATCATAAGCCTTGCTAGAATTTTGAGTAGCTCGAAAGGTATTTCCGAGAAGGATACCCACCAAAAGTGGTTGGTTGGGTAATTGACCCAAACAATGGGATTTTGGTACCAAAGTGTGGGTTTAGGACCAAAAGAAATAATTATTTATTCTAAGGATTGGCGAAAACATTAATTCTAGAGGTTTCCTAAGTGACCCAAGGGAATAGGATAAATAGAGATCTTGTGAAAATTCCTTGAAATGTAGCAACTGGAAATATTTTTCCTAACTGATAAATTAATTATGCAGTTTATTTTGTTTACAGCAAAATAACAAAATATTCACACTGCAAACTCTTCACCAAATTAAATATTGCGGAAGCAAAACTAGAACTGAAAAATACTAGCGCACAAAAAAATTGACACTGTTATTTTAGGACAACAGTCCCCGAAAAAACCCAATGCGGGAAAATCGGTGCAACAGCTGAGCACTTATTTTATTATGCAGCAGTGAAAAAATTTTGAGTGCAACTAGATGCCCAACTAGCAATCCTCTACAAGATAAACTGGCCTAAAAATATTAGTGAGACAAATTTTGTCTCACCCGGAACTGATCCAATGCTAAAACTGGCACAAACTAGGCTCCACGAAACCCCTGCGTCACCCCTGCGCAGGCCCTTGAACGCTCTGCCTAGAACTGCAACTGATCAAACCGTCTGCCCAACTCAACCTCTGAGAATGACTCTCTCGCCCTCTCCAGAAATTCTCCCAATCTCCAGCAACTTAATCAACCCCCTGTCTGGCCAAATCAAACTCTGCCTCTGAAGCTTTTCCACAGCCTCATTGAGGAAACTCATCCCTCCTGTCGTTGACTCTCCAGAACTGGAAAACTTCCTCCCGACTCATTTTCTTTGTCCCTCCCTGTCTCTACATCCCCTCTCCGGCTCGAATTCTTCCGACAGAATGTTGCTCTTCGGAAAATCGAATTGCCCTAAGAAACTTGCTCTCCAAGGGTGTTTCTCCTCAACCCCACCGACCTCCTCTTATAATCTCTAGTTGGGACTCCAACAGCCAAGAATAAAACTTAATCGATGGTTGAGATCATTTCCTAGTCGATTTGTGTGAGTTTCTACATGATTCACACATTTCTCAATTAATTTCTATTAATTAACCAATTTTCCTAGGCTAGACTTAGGAAATTTTTAATTATGGTCATTTAATTTAATTGAGCAATCTCTAGGTGGAATTTCTAGAGACGGTTTCTAGGTTTTGGAGAGCTCCTGTGTTTTAGCCTCTCCAAAGTTTCGAGACTAGAACACCTTTGATGCTACAAAAACTAACACTCCCTCTTAGCGAGGAAGGTGTTCTCTCTAACTCTAGTGCTGCACCTCTGCTACAACACCCTATCTTTGTAACATCCTCCATACATGTTGTTGATTTATGGCCACTGTGACGCCCTGCCACTACTCACCAACTACTGCACAACTCTGATGTTGCATCTGTGTTGTTGTTGACACTATTGTACAACTTGTATTGCTGCCAACTCTACGTCTGCACTGCAACTCCCTCTCAATCGTTGTTGTTTCTTCTGCAACTATAGCAACTGAGAAGCATCCAAAATACTGAATCAATTGTGCCTTTATGTTGCAATTGTATCCTGAGTCTTTGACTGCTACTAGCCTCTGCTCTATCCACTAGAAATTTTGCGTTGATGTTGGTTATGCATTGTGCCTCCTGCACTGCTATCAACACTACTCTGCGCTCCTTAGTATCTGACTGCAACTAGATTGTAACTGTCACTCTAGAACTAACAGCACTGACATTGATGCTCTTTCTACTGAATATTGCAAGCCCCTATAGCAAGGTAATGATCCAAGAGGAAACACCATTCGATGCTCACCTCAAAGGACCCTGCCCAAATATTTGTGCAACTCTAGGACTAAAGCTCGACATCGCCCCACCTGACTCCTAGAGGTATAGCTGAAAACATGGCAAATTCTTCCTCTAGCCTAGAGGAAAGTTTGTCAATCTCTGCAGATGTTGCGCCTGATCTTGCTTCTCCTTGTCCT
Source organism: Pinus tabuliformis (assembly GCA_031772625.1). Classification (NCBI taxonomy): domain Eukaryota; kingdom Viridiplantae; phylum Streptophyta; class Pinopsida; order Pinales; family Pinaceae; genus Pinus; species Pinus tabuliformis. The sequence continues at coordinate 329,107,259 of CM062813.1, read as the reverse complement.
TCTTCCTCTAAGGACACTGAGTAATGTAGTGGCCAAACTCGCCACACCTGAAGCACTTGATCTTTGACAAATCCTTCTTCTTTTTCTTTTCACCTTGGTAGCTTTCTCCCTGACTAGGACCTTTTGCTTTCCCTTTTGATGCAAGGGCCACATTATCTTCCTCCTTCACACCTTTCAATCCCTTACTGTTGTTGTCCCTGATAGAGGTCTTCACTAGTGCTCGCCTCATCTGCTCATGATGTAGGTTTGACCACATCCTATCCCACCTTGGTAATGTATCACGTCCAAGAATTCCTTAGACAAAGATTTCCCAATCCTCAGAGACATTGTTCAGGGCCAAACGCATAAGCTCTGTATCTTGAGGCACTTCCCCAATGACTGGAAGTTGATCTTGGATTTCCTGAATTCTAGTGAGAAAGGGATCAATGCCTTCACCCTTATGTATCCTGATGTTTCTCAACTTCTCCTTCAAGAAGATCTTTCGTTGCTTAGAAGGATTCGGATACACCACTACAAGAGCATCCCACATCTCCTTGGCAGTATTCTTACCAGATATATGTGAAACTATGTGGTCCCAAACTCCATCTAGGATCATTCGCTTCAACTTAGCCATCTCCTTGAATTCTTTCTGCTATAACCAGCATACGTAGGTTTTGCCACAATGTTTTCAACATAGACCTTTAGGCCATGCTCATGTAGCAAGAATAACATTTTGGCCTTCCATATGATGTAGTTGGAAGCTCCCTCCAACTTATCCTAATATCTAAGCCCCACTATGGCCATCTCTGCAAAAACTCGAAACTGGGATGGAAATCTCCCTCTTTCTCCTGCTCGGTTGTTGGCTTTGTTATTCGCACTCCCTTCGGGAGTGAGAAAATCCGCTAGTAGCTACTGCCAACTGCGATTGGAAATTTGGATTTATGAACTAGAAACCCTCTGAGAGAAATCTCCCTCTCTGTGTGCACTTCCTCTTCATTCTAGCACTAATTTTGCTACTACAAAACCCTCTGTGCCCAGACAAGAAAATCTATTCAACAAAAATATGAGCTACTAGTGCTCCCTCTGCCTAATGGAATCGCTTTTCTGGACAAGTCGCATTTTTGCAACCTTGCAACTGAAAATCAAACCCTTGTTCAGCAATTCACACTGCCTGGATAGGCACTGCGCAACCCCTGAAAATTTCGCCCTGTTGCTCCCTCTGAAACAACAAAATTTTCTCTCTTACGCCTCTTAACTTCATGTCTGTCAAATACGCTCTAATCCCATGTGAAAATTTCTTGAAATGCAGCAACTAGAAATATTTCTCCCAACTGATAAATTAATTATGCAGTTTATTTTGTTTATAGCAAAATAACAAAATATTCACACTGCAATCTCATCACCAAATTAAATATTGCAGAAGAAAAACTAGAACTGAGGAATACTGGCACACACAAAAATTGACACTATTATTTTTGGACAAAAGTCCCCGGAAAAACCCAATGCTGAAAACCAGTTAACCCGCTGAGGGTTTATTTTATTATGCAGCAGTGAAAAATTTATAAGTACAATTGGATCCCCAACTGGTAATCCTCTACAAGATAAACTAGTCAAAAAAAATTAGTGAGACAAATTTTGTCTCACCCAACACTGATCCAGCTCCAAAACTGGCACAAACTTGGCTCCACGAAAGCCCTACATCAGCCTTTGTGTCGCCCCTGCGCAGACCCTCGAACGCTTTCCCTGAAACTACATGATCAAGCCATCTGCCCAACTCAGCCTTTGAGAATGACTCATTGGCCCTCTCCAAAAATTCTCCCGATCTCCAGTAACTAAATCAATCCCCTATCTGGCCAAATCGATCTCTTCCAGCAGAATGTTGCTCTCTGGAAAATTGAATTACTTAAGGAAACTCGCTCTCCAAGTGTGTTTCTCCTCAACCCCATCAACCTCCTCTTATAATCTCTAGTTGGGACTCCAACGGCGAAGATTAAAACTTAATCGATGGCTGAGATCATTTCCTAGTCGATCTGTGTGAGTTTCTAGATGACTCACATCTTTCTCAATTAATTCCTATTAATTAATCATTTTTCCTAGGTTAGACATAAAGAATGTTTAATTATGGTCAATTAATTTTATTGAGCCATCTTTATGTGGAATTTCTAAAAACTATTTCTAGGTTTTGGAGAACTGTTGTGTTTTAGCCTCTCCACAAAGTTTCGAGACAAGAACACCTCTAATGCTACAAAAACTAACAAATCCAAGGTGAGGTCTCACGCATTGTGTGCAAGAGAGATGTGACCTCTCTTGTGCTAGGGCGGCCGAGGAGAGGATCGAGTTTTGTCCATGAAGAAAGCCGAGTATTTCTGTTGCAACATGATCAAGTTTCCTTTGTGCAATGACCGCAAGGGAAGGAGTTTTGGTGTTGAGCCTGAATGAACCTAGCTACAACCATGTGACACTCCTATCTGTAGTTGAGAAGAGGAGGCAGCCATAAATTATGGGGTTAGGAGCAGCCTACAAAGAGTCGGACCTGTAGCTGAAAGGGGCAAAAATGGCCTACCTCAAATGATAAAAAGACCTAATCCGAGGTTGTTAAGGAGGGGTCGAGACCTAGAGGACTTATATATGCACGTCGAGGCTTAGATCTGGAGGTGTCGAGGGCAAGACGAAGAGTTTGTGGTTAGGACAGGGGCCTAAGGATCTACTGCAAGAAGGCCGAGTATAGGAGGTCTGCTAAAGGCTAAACAAATGGCACGAGGAACATATCCAAGTAGTCGCAGGGTGGTTAAGGTCTAGTATGGCTAGACGCTAACAGAACAAAGGTGCAAGGATTTAAATCAAGTGGGCCAAGAGACAGTTTAGGAGAGCCAAGGGTCAAATCCGTTGTTAAAGAATGTAGTCGAGGTCTAGACTGAGATCAAGAACCCTGGTTAAGGCAAATCCCTAGCATCAAAAGGGCTGGAAGAACTGATATGGAAGTCATGGATCTAAAGAGGACAATGGAGAGTTTGAAGCTCAGTTAAAGGATGGTCGAATTGCCCACATTGGTTGGAGAGTATGCAAGGAGCCGACCCAGGGCAATTTGGTAACTAGTTGAAGGGGCAAAGGTCGAGGAAGTGTTGATCCCAGATCTGTATGCTAGCCACAGTATGGTCAGTGAGTGATCTTTGTATATCTAGAAGTCTGTTCAAAAATGAAATTGTGAACAAAGTGTATTTCGAGGGCTAATATGCAGTATGCTTAATGGACAAAGCCACTGTGAGTAGGTGATGTTCTAAAGGTTGAGTATGAAGTGTATTTGACAAGTCAAATACATTCTAAGCAACTGGTGGACAAAGGGGTATTTCTTTGTGGTCAAAGGGGGAAAAGGACCTGCCAAGTGTCTAGGAAAATGTGGACTAAAAGGGTTGAAGGAGAAGGATTTCTCCAACAAGTTATGTTTTGTTCTTATCTATTTTCGGGTAGTTTGTAAATCTGAAGAAGCAGATCGCAAGCCCTTGTTTGGTATACTTTCTATACTAGTTGTACTAGTGGTCGAGGGCCATGATCCCTAGTACGAGAGCTCCATGATTCTTTTATTTACAGATTAATAAAATAATCGAGCTCTGGGCACAAATGCCTATGTACTTAACTGATTTCATTGTTGAAGATTTTTGTTGTGAAAAGTAATTGTAAGTTGAGGGTTTCTAGTGTGTTTACATGTATGGTTAGCCATAGACCAAATCTAGGGCCTAAGGAAAACTCAACAAACCCAAGTCTTCTTTGCCTCCTTACAATGAATCCCTAACCCTAAACTTTCTTGATTTGCCTCCACGACCATAGACGCTAAGACAGAGTGCTAATATATATGAAGGAGGCCACAAGAAGACAAGTTCACCCTTGCATCACAACTCTAATACAAGAGTGTGATCTCAAAAGCAAGTACAAGTCCATGTGTGAAATGACTCTATTCCCTCTATCTATAAGTGAGGTGAGGTAGGCCTACAATACAAGGTGGACCTAATCCACTACAAGCTTATTAACTCTACACAAGATAGGCTTGATTGCTCCAACTCTAGGTGGCACATGTCAAGCTTTGAGGCATGTAGTTCCAAAAAGGAACGCTCCAAGGCTAAACATTACTTGAGCAAGGTCCAATATTGCTCCTCCAATGGCGGCCTCCAATGCTCGTAAGTCATGCATTCCACTAATTTCATCCCACCAACATAATCACTTCTTGAACCAAGCATCCTCGAGTCAAGTACAGGTCTCCATTCATGCAACCAAGTGTCTCCACGTCATCTAAGGGCTCAACGCCCTCTTGCCATATGCTCAATGCTCCGCCTCCAAGGCAAATCACCCTGTTAGGCAAGCAACCACCTTCCATGCATTAGCTAAATGAATGAGGCGTTAAACTCCATAGCTCTATAAATCTCTAACCAAAAAATGCCACCCAAGCATCAAGACATGGCATACCAATCAATGAGTACATCAACACTAATGTGTATGTTCATCACAGTACAACCAAGGGTCATCCACATACCATGCACCCCACATCATATGAAGCACTCGTAAGCATGGTGTAAAAGCTTTCATAGTAAATCCTGAAAGCTTTCCCCATTCCCACATCTGCTTGTCCCATAAACTTGGTAGGGCATTGCTTTATTTTGACCTTGAGCCTTCAATGTCTAGCTTAAAATTACTAATCTAGACTTATGGGAGGGTTGGTTAAGCATTTCTTATGACCAAGGTTCTAAACCCCTTGTCTAACCTTTGTCAATAAAAGTCATATTTGAAAACAAAATATTTACAATGGAAATTACCTTTGAAGGGTGCGCTCTATTTTCTTAATGGAGAATATTTTTTTGTGGTAAACTAGAAGGGACATTATTATCTACTTCATAGGGTTACTGAAGAAGGGAACAAATTTTCTGTGAGGGGCTTCAGATGTCATGTGCTCTACTCATACATCTTTTGCCCAATAATTTTCCCTTAATAAACTTTGGAATGAAGTTGCTTCACAACAAGATGGCATTGCTCAACTTCAAGAATAGTTGGCTAAAAAGGACAAGACCATAGAAAATTAAGACTCTAGTATAAGAAGAAAGAGATATTTGTGATAAAATATATCAATTTTATTATGGAGTTAAGCATTGTCATGGATATACTTGTGGTTGACCATTTCCTTTATGACTTGAATGGAGTTTTAGAGTAAAACACCTTTCGTAAAAATCTCATCAACGATCATGTTCTATTGGCTCCATTCCTTATTTGATTTTGGATGGTTAATGGGACATGTTTTGAAGAAGCCACCTTGGAAATTCAAGGGAGTCGTACAATAGGTATGATTAACACCATGTGCACATATTCATAAGTTAATGATACTTTGCATAGAGGTTATTAGCCTATGGGCTATTTTAAGTTGTGCATAATTAGCTCAATATTTTAATATTTTTCAATCTATCTCATGGAGTTAGTTAGGATGAGAACAGTATTATATTGTTTTCCTTGAGAATGAATATTTTATTGTAACCTCTTAGAGGAAATTGTGGATCCCAATAAACCACTTCTACTTTTAGCAAGAAGTTTGTTAACGAGTTTAGAGATGTAATACCTTGTTATATTTCTTTGGAAAGAGGAAATGGAGAATAAATCTATAAAAGTGTTTGTTATCTCCATTTGTAAGTGAAAGAACTTGTGAGTAGAAAGGATCCAAGCTTTTGGAAATAAAGTGTTCAATATTTTGTCTAGGCTTTGTATAGTGTATGTATAGTTTCATTTATGTGTGGCATTATGTTGGAGACAAACCACTGGGAGCTTTCTTTTGCAAATATGTGGATGCCAGATTCAAAAAACATGGCCATAGAGAATTACCACACTACATTGCAAAGGATTAAGGTTATATGTTTCTTCACTATTTTTCCAATTCATTTTGTGTTGCTTACCTTCGAGATGAAAACATTATGCATGTGATCTAATAAAATCAATGCATATATAGATAGTCTTTGGTAGAGACCACCCTAAGTTGTTGCCTTGATAAGTGGATCTAGATAGACTCTCCCTCAATCGACTTGTAGATCACCTTGGCTGCCTGTAGGCCCTTAATATTCACTAGCACAGCCCTCTAAAGTTGCATGCATGACATCGTAGCCAAAGCAAATAAACTTGTTGATCTTCTCTTTCATGAAGTCTTCTAAAAATTCTTATTCTCTCTCATGAAGTCTTTCCCAGAAAATTGCTTCTCATTCCCCATGGATACCTTCAATTGTGAATAAGACTTCCCTCACTCTTTCTTGGGAAATAGAAAAGAAAATTCCGGTAAACAAAAGAAATTGGGCAGGGTTACTGCAGAAATCTAGTTCTTACGGAGTCCTTTCACAGATCCACTTCCTAGGTTTTTTCTCAAGGAAGCCAAAAAGCGAAATTCTGTTTGATGTTGGATTTTTATGGGGTTGTAAGCATTATATATTTCTTAAAGAATTTTCTATGCCTTAATCATTTTACAAACCATAAGAGGAGAGACCTTAGATTGAATGCAACTAAGTATCGTTTCACCCAAGATGGTCTAGAATAGAGAAACTCGAATGGTTTAATCCTTAGATGTGTGAACAAGGAAGAATCAAAGAAGATTGTGGAGTACTTCCATTCAGGAGTTTTTGGAGGCCATTATGCTGCAAGGGCCACAACACACAAGATACTGAAAACGAGATATTGTTGGCCTCCATATATTTCTAATGCGTATCTTTTTGTTAGAACTTGTCAAACATGGAAAATTTTCACAAGAAAGCAACATCTAGTAGTATTACCTCAACTAGTAGTACTTGAACTACTTTTTCAGCAATGGGGTTTAGATTTTATTTGGGAATTTAAAGATAATTCTAGTAATGCTCACAATTGGATTTTGACATCTACATATTACTTTACCAAGTAGGGTAAGGCAATTCATACAAAGTTAATGACTAAAAAGAAATCGTAGACTTCTTACAAGAAATAACTATAACAAATTTTGGTGCCCAAGCTAAGATCACGACTTATAATGCTAAGGCCTTCAATTCAACTGAGTTGTCCACATTACGTTTAAACTATGGTCTTGTATTTTCTCACTTTATGTTGATTTTATAGCATTGGAAGGTCTTCTATATAGGCTAAGTGTCTAGCATGTGTTGAAATTTGGGGCGGCGTCGGGATGAATTTCCCAAAGAGAAACCTAATTACCCGAAAGAGAAGCCCAGTTACCCCAAGGGAAATCCATCTTTCCCCAAAAGAGAATGTAATTATTGTCATTGATGAGTTCAAATCGACTTGGTTATCCTTTTGTTAAATAATGTGACTTAAATCAATATTGGGCAAGCAATTATGTTCTTCAAGTCGGCTTCTCTTCCATCCTCCAAAAGAGCAAATCAAGTGGGTCTTCCTTAAGTCGGCTTCTCTTCTATCCTCCAAAAGAGCAAATCAAGTGGGTCTTCCTTAAGTCGGCCTCTCAAATTGAAGGGTCACATAGGCTCATATGGCACCCCTTGGCTCCTGCAACGATTTGTATAAATAAAGAGCCTTTGGAGCTCATTCAACACACACTCATCACACATCTTGATCTGAGATTTCTGTGGCAAAGGAAGTTATGTTCCAGCATTCAAAGGAAGTCTAACTTTCATGTATCTCTGAGGTACTTTGAATTTTCTATGGTGATGTTGCCTTATCTGCAGACCTCTTCAATTGATATTTTGCGGCCTATCTCTGCCAATAATGCGACCATCTTTTGACGTTTCTTTCGAGATCTTTTGCGGCCTATCTTATGTGGATCTATTAGGCCTATTCTCACTCATATGCAGCGTAGTTTTGCGGCCGATCTCTGTGGATCTAATGCAGCTACATCAGTGCTATATGCAGCCTTCTCTGTGGCATCTAATGCAACTACCTCAATCCTATATGCAGTCTTTTGTTAAAATGTGCAACTAGGGCAAATTTTCACTTTAGGCAGCTCGTTGACCTAAGATAATGTTTGGACAAAATTCCTCTTTTTGAGAGGACCAAAATCAACCCTGGAAGCACTGAATTCGGATGAGGAGAAATATGTTCTTGATATCAAGCCCACAAGGTCACATTTGGTCAAGGTCGGCATGGGGTCAAATTGGACAAATTGATCCCCCTCCAACACATATAAATAAAGAAGACCCTCAAACACATTTGGCACATCAACACACATCATTTCTTCTTTATCCTTCATTGATTGGTTCATACAGATCTGAGGCATCCTATTCTTCTTCACACGTGCGAGGGTTTGGAGGCATCTTTTACTGTCTATGTTGACTTTCTACAGCAGGACAGTTTGACCGAGTTTGTCTCCTTGGTTTGACTCACTTTGACCACAAAAAGTTTGATCTTGGAAGGCCGAGTTGCTTGGCAAAGAAATTGAGGAAATCTAGGCATTTTGACCAAGATTGACTGTTGTTTTGACCACAGAAAATTATAGAAGATTTTCTCTCCTTTGACCAGGATTGACTGGACTTTGGAGGACTATATTGCGCTGACTTTGACTAGCATTATAGGCCGAGTTTGACTAACTTTGACTGAGCTCAAGAGGAGTTGTTTCACTGCTACGTTGACCCTTGAGTACTCACTGGTTAGGGCACATTGTACACTGTTGACTTTTCAGAATTGCAAACTTTCATCAAGACCAGATTTGACTTTGGATATTGGTTTGGATTCTTTACAAAAGTTGGGTCACATTGACTTTGACTTTCATCATTGTATGCTATTGGACATTCTCTCTTTGTTGAACATTTGATATTAGATAATAAGAAGGATTAAGGGTTTTCCCCATCTAGGGGGTTTTCCCTAGCCTGAACCAAATATTTGTGTTCTCTTGTCTTGACTTGTCTTCTGCATTTATTATTTATGTTCTATCTACAGTCACTGCCAATGTGATAATGGTTTATGTGATTATTACTAAAAAGTAAAGTGGAATTAACATCGGGCTAATAATAGTACATTGAAGTAATTGTTGCAAGCATAGAACATACCATTGTTATCTAAAATTAACATTGTATCAAAGCTCAAGTGAGGACAAGCCCAAGCAAGAGAAAAAGCTCATTGCTCTTGGAGGTCTTTCAAGACCATGGGATACTTTTATCACCACCACTCTCAATAATGTCAGGATACATGGTTTTGATGAGCTTCTGGCAAGATGCACTCAAGAGGAAACAAGGATGATGGAGAGGGATAAGTCCTACAATGGAAATGAATCTACTGCTTTCTCAGCACATGCTAAAAGGAGGAATGATGTTGGTCCATCTAATTCAAGGAGACATGGTCAAGGATTTAAGAAGGGATTCAAAGGAAGAGGCAAAGGAAGATGCTACAATTGCAACAAGTTCAGCCACAATGCTGGAGAGTATCCTCACAAGAAAAACCCTCAAAGGGATGACAACAACAATAACAACAACAATTACAAAAGCAATAGCAATCAAAGGAACAACAGGTATAACAATAAAGGAAAGAGGAATTCTCTTGTTGCTCGAGAAGGAAATAATTGACCTCCCAAGAGAACAAGAAATGCCAAGTATGATGAAAATAATGTTGTAGAAAAACAAGATGAGTTCTACCTAATTTCTGCTCTATCTACTGCCTCTCCTACGCATACCTTGGATCATTGATTAATTGATAATGGAGCATCAAGGCATTTCACTGGATATAAGGAAGCCCTCTAAAATTAATTGAGAAGAAAACTAATCTAAAGATAATTCTTGGAGATAACACCACCTACCCCATAAAAGGGACAGGAGTTGTCACTCTTCACTTGAACTAAGGTCAAACCATACATCTTCAGGAAGTCTTGTATGTACCCGATTTGAGAAAAAACTTCTCCTCTATTTTTGCAACAGAAGACAAAGGCTTCAAGGTAGCTTTAATTAATGGAAAGGTACATGTATGATATAGAAATTTCAAAGATGATTTTACTCTTGGGTTTAGGGTTGATGGTCTTTATCAAGTTGGTGGAGGTCCTTTGGGAGCATTGACAAATGATACCTCTATTCAATGTGAGCTATGCACCGGAGATTTTCCCACTTACATTACAAAACCTTACCTGGTGTAAGGAAGATGGTCACAAGGATGCCCGAATTTCATATGAACCATGAAAGAGTTTGTCAAGGTTGTGTAGCTGGGAAACATACAAAGGGACCATTCCCTTCTAGTGAAAGCAAGACAACTGATATTCTTCAATTGATCCATTCTGATGTGTCTAGTGCCTTGTTTGTAACTTCATCGAGGGGATACACATACTATGCAGTTTTTGTGCATGACCTTTCACACAAAACATGGATTTATTTCTTGAAGAGGAATCATAAAGTGTTCAAGTGTTTTCGTTCTTTTAAAATGTTGGTAGACAATCAAATAGGAAAGAAGGTCAAGACGTTGAGGATTGACAATGGAACCGAATATGAATCCAATGAATTCATTGACTTTTGCAGAGAGGCTGGCATTAAGAGGGATACAATTGTTCCATACACTTCAGAGCAGAATGGTGTTGCTGAAAGAAAGAATCCAACTATTATGGAAGCCACCCATACCATGATCTATGATCAAGTTCTACCGAAATTCTTGTGGCGAGAAGCTGCTAATATTGTTGTATATGTTCAAAATAGGAGCCCTCATCAAGCTTTGGATTTCAAGACACCTAAAGAAGTTTTCACTGGTAAGAAACCTGATGTTTCTCATTTTAGAATCTTTGGTTGTCCTGTGTATTTTCATGTGCCTAAAGAGAAAAGGAATAAGTTGGAAGCTTCTGGGAAGAAAGGTGTATTCGTTGGATATAGTGAAAATTCAAAGGCATATAGAATTTATGTACCTGGTCAAAGAGAGGTAGAAGTAAGTAGAGATGTTACTTTTGATGAAGACACTTCCCTTGGAAAACCCAGAGATCTCCCCATCTCAAGGAAGGATGATGATGCTGCTAAAAAATAAGAAGAACCTCTGATGGATGAACCTATGCCCGATGTTGATGGCCTGATGGATCCTCTTGATCCACCTCCTTGTGATCCCTCTACCTCAAGGAAAAGACCACTATGGCTCAAGGATACACTTCAAGATGTTGAAAATCATGCCGCTCCAAGAGGGACATTTCAGGAAAGTAAGAGGCCTAACAGGAACCAAGGGTACTTGGCTGCCATTAGTACTAGCATTCAATCTGAACCTTGCACTTTCAAAGAAGTTGTAAAGCACCCGGTATGGAAAGATGTGATGTCTGAGGAGTATGAGTCAATCATGACGAATGATGTCTAGGAAGTAGTGCCTAGACCCAAAGACAAGTCCATTGTTACCTCAAAATGGATCTACAAAATTAAACAAGGAGCTACTGGAACTGCTGAAAAATATATGGACTATGATGAAATATTTGCACCAGTTTCTCAATATACCACTATCTGATCCATAATTGCTCTTGTTGCCAATCACGAGTGGAGCCTACATCAAATGGACATTAAGACTACTTTCTTGCATGGCTCACTTAAGGAGGACATCTACTTGGAACAACCTCAGGGGTTTGAAGTACAAGATAGGACACATGTATGCAGGTTGAGGAATGCCCTTTATGGGTTAAAGCAAGCCCCTAGGGCTTGGTATGAGAGGATTGACAGCTATCTTATGAAGCTGGGATTTATAAGGAGCTATGCTAATCCAAACCTATACTTCAAGGTTGAAAAGGACATGACACTTATTCTGGTCTTGCACATCAATGATCTACTTTTTACAATTGCAGACCCTCTCATTTATCAATGCAAGAGGGAGTTGACTTCTGAATTCGAGATGAAGGACCTAGGACTGATGCATTACTTCCTAGACTTAGAGGTCTGACGAAAGCCATGTGAGATTTTCCTTTCTCAAGGGAAATACATTGTGAAGCTCTTAGAAAGATGTGGTACGGTGGAATGCAAGTTTGTGTCTACTCCAATGGAGGTAAAATTCAAGAAGCTATGCGGAAGTGTTGTTGGTTCCGAATTGGCAAATCCTTCTGAATATATATAACTTGTGGTAGCCTTGATGTTCTTGGTGAACTCCCAACCAGACATATGCTTCGTTGTAAATACTTTGAGTCAATTTATGGTTGAGCCTCATCACATACATTGGGTTGTTGCAAAGAATCTCCTAAGATATCTTCATGGCACTATCAACTATGGACTGAGATAATACTACAGAGAATTTGAGGCTACATGGTTATTTTGATGTCGACTGGGCTGTCGATGTGGTGGATAGAAAAACCACATCTAGATGTTGTTTTTCTTTGGGATCTGCTGCAATTTCATGGATAAGCCGAAAACAAAAACCGGTTGCTCTAAGCACTGCAGACGTTGAATATATTGCAGCTAGTATGGCCTATTGTGAAGCTATTTGGTTGAGGAAGCTCTTCAGTGGGCTATTTGAGCATGTGTTGGATACCACCGTCATTTATTGCGATAACCAAAATGAGATTCGCCTTTTAGAGAATCTTGTGTTCCACGCCTGCTCCAAGCATATTGATATCAAGTACCACTTTATCCGAGATATGGGACAATGGGGAGCAATAAGGCTACAACACATCAAGATTGATGAACAAGTTGCTGACATCCACACAAAGACCTTGGGGAAGGCCAAGTTCTTAGCCTTCTAAGAGAGACTTGGAGTTGTGGAAATACCTTCCCATGAGGGTCTCGTTTGAGTTGAGCATTGAGCTCTGGGAGCTGCTAGGGACCTTGGGTACTTCTTAGAGCTATTTAAGCATAGGGTGAGTGGTTCACCTTCCCTTGTGGAGTATATACCCCAGCATGATTGAGCATAGGGTGAGTGGTTCACCTTCCCCTATGGTTGATGACATATGCATAGGATGAGTGGTTCACCTTCACCTATGGCATATGAGCAGGATGAGTGGTTCATCTTCCCCTGTGAATGCCCCAGCATACATCCTACCCTTGAAGTTTGGGACTCTTGGGAAGGACCTCCCATTTGGCCAATGAGTTGGGAGAAGTGGTTGGGGACCATAGCACCACAGATGGAGGCATCGTGTACTGTCGTACTCCCTATGCCTAGGATGCATGATGTTCAACAACTTGATCACTCATGATCAAGTCCAATTGGGGTTCTACCCCTGGTTATGTGGATTAACTTTCATCAATGGAGAATGGTAATGTCTTGTGACTCACTCTCAATTGATCCTTCTTATTATCTATATCAATATTCAGCAGAGATGAGACAAGATGCAGAGATAGTACATGATGATCAAGATGGCATGACGATGGATGGATATTGGCAGGTGGAATTCTCCCTAGTTGAGAGGGAGTGTTAAAATGTGCAACTAGGGCCAAATTCCACTTTGGGCAACTCATTGACCTAAGATGATGTTTGGACAAAATTCCTCTTTTCGAGAGGACCAAAATTGACCCTGGAAGCACTGAATTCGGATAAGGAGAAATATGTTTTTGATGTCAAGCCCACAAGAGCACATTTGGTCAAGGTCAGCTTGGGGTCAAATTGGACAAATTGATCCCCCTCCAACGCATATAAATAAAGGAGACCCTCAACCTCATTTGGCACATCAACACACATCATTTCTTCTCTCTCCTTCATTGATTGGTTTGTACAGATCTGAGGCATCCTATTCTTCTTCACACATGTGAGGGTTTGGAGGCATCTTTTACTTTTTGCGTTGACTTTCTACGGCAGGACAATTTAACATTGGTTTGACTCACTTTAACTAGCAAAAAAGTTTTATCTTGGAAAGCTGAGTTGCTTGGCACAGAAGTCGAGGAAATCTGGGCACTTTGAGCAACATTGACTTTAGGGTTGACTGTTGTTTTGACCACTAAAAATTACATAAGCCTTTCTCTCTCCTTTGACCAGGTTTGACTGGACTTTAGAGGACTGTTTTGGGCTGACTTTGACCAACAATGGAGGCCACGTTTGACTGACTTTCATCGAACTCAAGAGCTGTTTGACTGACTTTGATCGAACTCAAGAGTTGTTTGACTACTGCATTGACCATTGACTATAGACTAGTTAGGGCATGTTGACTACTGTTGACTTTCCAGAGTTGCAAACTTTCATCAAGATCAGATTTGGCTTTGGATATTGGTTTGGATTCTTTACAAAAGTCAAGGCACATTGACTTTGAATTTCATCATTATATGCTATTAGACATTCTCTCTTTGCTGAACATTTGATATTTGATAATAAGAAGGACTAAGGGTTTTTCCCCTGGCTTGAGCCAAATATCTGTGTTCTCTTGTCTCGACTTGTCTTCTACATTTATTGCTTATGTTCTATCTACAATTACTGTCAATGTGATAATGGTCTATGTGATTGCTATTGAAAAATAAATTGGAATTAACATTGGACGAATATGGCATCTAATGTGACCTTCTCTATGGCATCTTATGCGATTACCTCAGTGTTATATGCAGCCTTCTCTGTGGCATCTTATGCGATTACCTCAGTCCTATATGTGGCCTTATCTGTGGCATCTAATGCAGCTACCTTAGTCCTATATGTGGCATTCTTTGTGGCATCTAATGCGGCTACCTCAGTCCTATATGCAGCCTTCTCTGTGGCATCTTAGGCAGCTACCTTTGTCCTATTTGCGATTTTTCTTTGCGAGTATATGCAACCTTCTCTCTATGATCTTATCATAATTATATGCATCCTTTTCTTGAGAAGATGAGGATTGTTCTAGTGATGTTAAGTAGAACCTTTGACATATCTTGGTGCGGCCTTAACGGCCCTAACCTTCTGCAACTAGGGCATTGCTTATGTGACCTTTAAAGAGGTCTATGAGGAGATCTTTGCAGCCTACTTGAGCAGCCTTTATGTGCCCTAATATTTTGAGTTTAATAGTAATATATGGCAAAGATTCTTGTAATGTATGGCAACGAAGTATGGCAAAGATTCTTGTAACATATGGCAAATATTCTTGACAAAGATGTATGACAGTGATTCTAGACTATGATATATGACAATATCCTTATGACTGAGATGTGTGGCAGTGTCCTTGTATGGTAGTCCCTTTATGACAGTGATGTATGGCAGTGTCCTCATGATAGTATAGTAGTGATACTTATGATGATTGTAATGCTTGACAGTGATATGACCGTGATACAGTAACATGTATGCCTTGAGATATATGCTCTTGTGACAGTGATATGGAGGCAAACCTATCAAAGGTCTTGTGGAGGGCTTGTGAATGCCTCCTTGTTAGACTTGTCTACTGACATATTATGAGATTCAAGGTTGGCCCTAGGAGGCCTAATGTGATGGATGTTGAAAGACTTGTCACATTATAATTGTACTTTGTATCTCAGTCGAACATTTGATGAATATCTAAGAAGAAAAAGAATTAAATTTTGGGTCCCCCCCCCCTTGTGAAGTTTTGCCTTGGTCTTTGACCTAAATCCTAGTGTCTCTATTGTGTATGTTTTTCCTCTAATGTTCCTTACTGTTCGATTGCATTGTTAATGTTAATGTTCTCTCTATATAATTTCTTATGATGATATGGGGTGAATATAATGTGAAAATTGTTGAAAAAGTTTTAAAATGTAATTATCTACAACAAAGAACTATCTAGCCCTAAGATTAGCAGCATGTAAGAGAAAAATCCTCTTAAGGTGTGTGTTCAAGAGGAGCAAGTAATATGGTTTCTTTCATAAATTTTAAATTAGGAAAAGCACGTTAATTAATTTAATTGATTAATGTTAGCAAATTGAGCAAATTTCTAAGGATAAATAATTTAATTATTTAAGTGACTTTGATATAATCTCAACCATTGATCTAAGGGGCATCTAAATTGAATCCGTGGAAGGAGAGAATTTCACTGATCCTCATGGAAAACTATCTATGGGAATTTGTTGATACTAAGATACAACCTCCTTTGAATGTTACAACACAAGTTGTTGAAATTCAAATGCAATGTTGAATTTCTAATCATGATAATTACTTGTGACAGTTATATATGTTTTCCTTTTAGCATTCACTTCATTCAATTAGGTCATCAAGCAATTATACACTCAATTATTCACGTACAAAGGTTGTAGAGATCACAATGCACAAAAAGACGAGACACTAGAAATTAGGCCAGTGGCTAGGGCAAAACCCACAAGGGGAAAAGCCAACAATTCTTTCCTTATAGAGTCTTAATCAAAGAGAGAGATCCAAGCATAGACAAACTGACCAATAGAGTTGCAAAATAACCAAATTTCGAGTGTCAAGTCAACAATACAGGATTCAAGACAAGTATCCTTTAATTTAGTATGTACAGAATCCAGATGCCATATGCCAGTTACAGATTTGTCCTCAA
Organism: Pinus tabuliformis; assembly: GCA_031772625.1. NCBI lineage: Eukaryota > Viridiplantae > Streptophyta > Pinopsida > Pinales > Pinaceae > Pinus > Pinus tabuliformis. The sequence goes on along the minus strand of CM062813.1, from coordinate 329,090,983 downwards.
TAAAAGTTTGAAAATTATCTTCTGTTCCAACCACAAAAAACTTTGTATCAATCTCAAGATCTTGCATAACCACAAGGAGCTTCAAATTATCGCAAAAATCTATCCAAAACTTCGTATTGGTATGATGGATGTATGTCCAGAACTTCCCTTGAAGGAGAGATAAGAACTTCATATTACTTCATGTAGAACTTCAGAGATGTAGTGATTCAATATGATCCATGAAGGAATGCAAGTAAGCCTAATATATAGCCTTTTGTCAATGTGAAAGGGTGCCACTTGAACTAAGTCAACATATCTTCTTGGACAGTCGACTTGGCCTACTTGAAGGACAAAATTCAATTTTTATTTGTTATAATATTTTTCTTTTGACTCAAATAAATCTTTTTTTACTCCAACGTGAAGAACATGCTTGACAAATTACAATCAATGACAATCATTATGAAGACCGAACCTAATTACAATTTCAACACAAGCCACTCATAATGTGAAGGATATGAAAGTTAGACGCATCATCATCTTGTCTATTGTGAAGGATCATGTGATCACTCACACATATCAAGAAAGGAGATTGCCCATGAGATGTTGATAGCTTTAACAAAATTGTACCAGAGTGATAACCAAAACCAAAAGATGGTGTTGAGAGAGAAGTTTTAGAAACACCAAGATGAATAGATCAGACACAGTAGCTTCATACCTCACTAGGATTCAGCAACTTCAATGTGAACTTGTACTTGTTGGGGAAGCTATGCCAGAGGATGAGCTTGTTACGATAACCATGAGCGGGTTTTCAAAAGAATGGACTATCATGTGACAGGGATCCTAGCACGACACAAGCTTCCGGATTGGAATAGACTATGGGACTATTTCACTCAAAGGAATATTTGGGAGGTGTCATTGTCTAGTGGACAGCATTAAAGTGGCCACGAGAACCTTGCACTTGCCGGTCAAGCGAAGGGCAAGGCAAATGCCAAGCAAGACCCAAGTGGAGGAGCTACTTCAATGGATGATAACAAAAAGGACATAAGAAAAGTCAAGTGCTTTGAATGTTGGGCATCATGTAGGTCATTGTCCAAACAAAAAGAAGGGCAAGAGAAAGGCACCTGTGGCTACATGTGCACAGATGGATGAATTGGCCACCAAGTTTGACAAGGAATTCTCATTGGTGTCTTATCTTTCTAGACCTTTAAAAGTGGGGTGTGATTCCTCGACAGTGGAGCATCTCCTCACATGAGGCGATCTCTAGATCTCTTCACTAGTATGGCAAAGGGACACAACGATCTACATGTGGAGCTTGGTGACAATTCTAAGTATGCAATAGAGGGTGTATGAACCATACTATTTCAATTGGATTACGAGAGTCCAATGGAAGTGAATGAAGTGATGTATATATCTGGGCTTGAGAAAAATTTACACTTTGTATCAACTAAGGAGGACAAGGGTGGTTAGGTCAACCTTATAAATGGGTCGGCACTCGTCAGGCCAAGAGGATCTAATCCTAACATGAGGAGAGTGAATGGAGGTAGAGAGGGCAACTTGTACAAGCCCTAATGCAAGACAGTGACAACCTGTGTGAGTTGTTGCACGGAAGGATGGGTCACTTGCACTATAGAACTTTACCACAGGAGAGATGGTCATTAGTCTTTTGAAGGCCAAGTAGATAAGGACTATAATGTCCTAGGGTAATTTTGCCCTTAGGGTTTTACTTGGACTACAGTTTTAAGTGAATCAACAACGAAACATATTCATTCATTTATATATAACACTGAGCAATATTTTGGTAAAAATAATCTCATCTGGAAATCGGGTCAATATTGCATCTCCATGATCTCAACTCGCGCTTCGTCATAACCAAGTTCAGTGCTCAAACTTGATATGGTTCAATACTTATCATAATACCTAGTTTTGTATGGAGACAAGAGGAAGATGGCGCGTGCGATTAGGGCACCCGTCTCCTGCAGGGAATCGAGCACTCGAGCTATGCCTGCTATAGTCTGAGTCTCTTTGGATCTAATCCCCTGCCTAGACTTTATGCACATCTTGACAGCCCTTTTTCTTGGCGCGATTGGCGTGGTCTGTTGTTCAGTTTTCGAGATGGAGCTATGGATCCGGGTCATCCCTTGCAACTTGATAAGGATGAGGAGCTCGTGGATTTTTCTGTTGACCTGTATGATAACGTCTAGATCTGGACAAGATCGCCACCACAGCCACCCTTGTCGGAGGCACCTAAGGAAGGGTAGCTACCGGTCTCGCATGTTTCGGGTATCTCTTCCTTCGAGGCAATTGGTCTCGATGAAGCGGTTGGTCTCAGTAACCCTCACTCTCAGGCTCTTTCTACCTATCATATCGGTCACTCATCTTTGGGGTTTCCTGCCTCCATGGTTACAGTGGATCCACAGATGCTTCCTCCATCTATTCTTCGGGTCCCATTGCCCTTATCCCTCCATTTTCTTACCTCTTGCTTAACTTCCAACTCTTCCCTGACCAGGTTAGATTGCCTTCCCTCCCAGGTAGGGTTTATTACATGCTCAGCTCCTTTTCCCTGATCCGGACTAGTCTCTTCCTGCATTTGCCCTACCGTTATCCTCTGCATTTGCGACCTTTCTCCATGATCTCCAGATATCGGGCCCATCCCAATCTTTCGGCTTCTTTGAGCCATCTTGGACTTATCAGCCCGTCTCTAGTGTTTCCTTCTCAGCGCCTATGGAAGATCCTATTTCCTCTCTTGCGAAGGGCACTAACCAGAGATTTCGTGGCAAGAAAATCAAAAGTACCAAGGTTAAGAAAAAGCTCGCCCTCTGGTTTTGGGTGAGGGTATCCATCTGGACGAGGTGATGGACACTGCGGAAAATGTTCTTGTTGGTAGGATCAGGGGCTGTAAATACTTTGTAGCGAGGCTTAAGATTTGGGTGGTGGAGATTTGGGGACCATTCCTTGACCATTTGTCGAATATCTTGACCTTGACCAAGAGATGGTTCACACTCTGTTTTTCATTGTCCTAGGCATGTGAACTGGGTACTATCAAAATACTAGCATATTGAGATGATGTCGATATTGTTGAAGCAATGGTCTCCCCTCTTTGATCCGGACCACAATCAATTGGGAGCATGCCCAATTTGGGTCAAACTGCCTGGACTCCCTATGCAATTCTGGACGGAGGAAGTCTTCAGATGTGTTGGTAACGACTTGGGGATTTTTTTGGATTACGATAAATCCTTCAAGGAGACTGTAAAATTGGCATATGCACGTATCCTAGTTCATCTGGACACTCGAGAAGCATTGGTAGAAAGCCTTAAGATGTAGTGTCGAGATCATATCTGTCTTCAGAAATTGGATTATGAGGGTGTACCATTCTGATGCCGCAAATGCCATGAGGTAGGACATACTTATAAGGACTGCCCCATGCTAGCTAAGGGAAAAAGTGGTGTGGATCAGGTGAACCAGGAAGCAGATAACCCTTCACCTTCAGCTAAAGCAAATCTCAGAGCAGTTCCTTGGAATGCAAAGCCATCATTATCGAATGAAGGAAAGGCTTTTTCCGATCATCGCCCTCCGCCTCCTATCATCAGCCGAGACCGGGCTGCTGCAATCCCTACTCTCTTAGGTACTAATCTCTTTCCCTCCTCATCTGCTCCTTGTTCGAAGTTGTTTAACAGTTCTTCATTTTGTCATACCCCGAAGGCCCTTCACTCGAGGAGGCGACATAATCCACTTTCTTACATCTCAGCATTAGCTCCTGCTTGTTTTCCAGAACCCACCCCGACCATTCCCCCTTTTCCTGGGTCCTCCCGATCTGAACATCAGACGGTATCGCATGCCTCCAATTCCAGCATATGGTACTTCCTCCGATCTTCCGCAAAATTATCCACCTCTTTGGCCTCTGGTCTTGGTCAATCATCCCTTCCCAAAAATAAGCCAGTTAAGGGCAGGTAATCTCATTTATCCAATGCCATTCACAAGGCCAGTCGGGATGTCACAGAGGGACGACATCTTTCTCTCGATAGGGTTCTTAGAGCAAAAGGCAACCCTGAGTAGGTTGCAAAATGAAGTGTCTCTCTTTCAACTATCAGGATTTGGCTAGCACCACTAAAAAGATAGACCTTAAGAGACTGTTCGAGACAAAAAGAGTGGACGTTCTCTTTCTTCAGGAAACTTTAGGGACAAGTGATCAAATTTGTATTGTGTTGGAAGGCATATGTACAGGTTGGTCTTATCATGGTCTGGACGTTCAGGCATGGAAGTCAATCATGCAAGATCCTCAAAGACCATATTGAGATGTTCTCACTCTGAAACTGATTATGCCAGGCACAGATTTCCTTTCAGAGGTCTGACTTTCGAGGAGGGTCTCAAGTACCTAGGATTTCGCCTCAAACCCCGCTCTTACAAGATTGTTGATTGGACCTGGCTCGTAGCCAAAATTGAGAAGCGAATCAATATCTGGCATCACTGGTGGCTCTCCCGTGCGGGTCGCCTTGTTCTCGTCAAATTAGTTCTGGATGGATTCCCAAGGGCATTGTATCAAGGATTCAACAACTTTGTTAAAGGTTTCTTTGGAGAGGCAATCAGGAAGGTCGCACTTTTGCTTGGGTTGCATGGGAGCAGATTACACTACCCAAAAAGTGGGGGGGATGGGAATTAAAAAATCTTTGGTGTTTCTCTAAAGCCTTAGCTGCAAAGTTGGGCTGGTAGCTGCTCCACTCTACCAGTCTCTAGACTGAAGCGGTGAGACACAAATATATCAGTCCTATGCCATTACTGGACTAGATTAGGCGCCCATCCTGGAATAGGAAGAATATTTCTACTATATGGCGCGCCATCCTGGACTCCCTCCCTTTTATCCGATCTGGTCTGGCTTAGCGAGTGGGTACAGGGGAACAAGTGCGCATTGGTAAAGATGCTTGGGTTGGTTGCAGGAATTCACACATTCTCTCGTCTGACCTCATACAATACCTTGATGCCTCTAATCTCACTACTCTAAATCATGTCGCGAATCCGGAAAGAATAAACTTATTTGCTCAAACTTGGAAGTCCGCTCTAGAGCTTGGCTTGCTGAATTAATGGCACCTCGAATGGCAAAGATACATATCAGCCTTGTCTGAATCTCACACAAGGATTATGGATGGGGTGGATGAGCTAGTATGGATTATCTCCAAGTCCGGCATGTACTCTCCCAAAGAAGGATACCCATTCATTTTCGCGGATTACTTGCCTCAGTACCCTGTCTCATGAACACATCTCCCGTTCATGCGAACAACATTACCATTGGAGGGGATCTCAACTTTTCTATTGGATATGAAAAATCATGGGGGAACAATGCACAAATCGATTCCCTCTCAGATTATTTCTCCCAACTCCTAGAGGACCATCATTTGACGAATATTCCTATGACCAAACTCCTTCCTACTTGGAGGAACAGAAGGACAAGAGATGTTATGCTTGCAAGAAGACTAGATCGATTCCTCATTAAGAATGCTCTTATGGAGAAATATACTCACATAAGACAATGGGTTGCATCTGGTGGAATCTTGGATCACTCTCCTATCCTTCTCGAGATTATACGTGACTCACCCAAGCCTAGGCCCCCATTTAAGTTCAATAACATGGCTAAAAGATGAGTATCAACAAATGGTTAAACACACCTGGAAAGAACCTTTACAGGCGGAATCTCAGTCTGCAGTTGTTGTATTTGCAAGAAAACGAGGCATCCTCAAGTAGAGGACAATTCTCTAGGCAAAAAAAAAGAATAAAACGGATGAAGAGGCCCTTAAATCTATTGAAGATAACTTGGCTAGGCTTCAAAACCCGGAGGAAGGGGGCTTTGACTCAACTACCTCTAAAGATTATGTTATGCACCTTGAAGTGGAACGGCTTAGATTACTATTACTAAAGGAAAAGGAGTAAACTTGGCATCTCAAAAGCAGAGCCCTCTGGATACAAGCAGGAGATGAGAATACAAAGTTTTTCCAGCATTTGTCCGATGGCAGGAAAACCTCCAATACAATCTGGTCATTAGACAACAGTCAGGGATCGATGGTACACTCCTTTCAAGACCTAGCAAATTTGGGTATCTCTCACTTCCAGCGTTTATGCAGAGCCCCTCAGGAGGCTTCTCTGGCCGAAATCATCAGAATTGTTAGCTTATTTCCTCGATTTGTTAATGAGGAAGATGTTGGAATCCTCAGTGCTCCGGTCTCCATGGGGGAACTTGAGGCAATTCTAAAATGGTTCAAAAGAGATAAAATTCTTGGCCCAGATGGGTGGCCAGTCGAATTTTATTTACATTTCTCCGAACTGCTTGGACATGACTTACTCATACTCATCGAAGAATATCGATTGAGTGCTAGATTGTATGATGCACTTAATGCAACATTCATAGTTTTAATCCCTAAATCAGACAATCCGTGTACCTTTGATGACTTTAGGCCTATATCCCTCTGCAACTGCATATATAAAATCATATCTAAAATCATTGGCAATCGCATCAAGCCTATCTTGTCCAAACATATCTCCCCAGAGAAATTTGCATTCCTCATTAATCGTCAAATTTAGGATGCCATCGGGACTGCTCAAGAAGGCCTCCATTCCATGAAAACCCATCACCTTAAAGTCATGACCTTTAAAATTTATTAATCTAAGGCTTTTGATCGAACCAGTTAGTTATATCTAAGAATGTTGTTGACACATCTGGGCGTCCCGCATAATTTTATCAGGTGGATTATGTGTAGTATTTCATCGGTCTCTTACAACATTCTTATCAATGGTTCAGCCACAAATTTCTTTCACATCAAGCAAGTATTAAGGCAGGGTTGCACTTTATCACCCTTAATCTTTCTTTTAATTATGGAAGGACTTAGCAAACTTATTTCAGAGGAAAAGTCTTGTGGCAGAATAAAGGGCATCAAAATTGTAGACAATGTTCTCCTCACGCATCTCTTATTTGTGGACAGTGTGCTTATTTTCCTTAATGGAGCATTGGGTGACTCCTCCACCTTCCATGGCATTCACTCCTTTTTTTGCAAAGCAACAAGCATGGAAGTCAATCAAGCAAAATCCTCAAAGACCATATTGAGATGTTCTCACTCTGAAATTGATTATGCCAGGCACAGATTTCCTTTCAGAGGTCTGACTTTCGAGGAGGGTCTCAAGTACCTAGGATTTCGGCTCAAACCCTACTCTTACAAGATTGTTGATTGGACCTGGCTCGTAGCCAAAATTGAAAAGCGGATCAATATCTGGCATCACTGGTGGCTCTCCCATGCGGGTCGCCTTGTTCTCGTCAAATCAGTTCTGGATGGATTCCCAATGGCATTGTATCAAGGATTCAACAACTTTGTTGCAGGTTTCTTTAGAGAGGCAGTCGGGAAGGTCGCACTTTTGCTTGGGTTGCATGGGAGCAGATTACACTACCCAAAAAATGGGGGGGATGGGGATTAAAAAATCTTTGGTGTTTCTCTAAAGCCTTAGCTGCAAAGTTGGGCTGGTAGCTGCTCCACTCTACCAGTCTCTAGACTGAAGCGGTGAGACACAAATATATCAGTCCTATGCCATTACTGGACTAGATTAGGCGCCCATCCTGGAATAGGAAGAATATTTCTATTGTATGGCGCGCCATCCTGGACTCCCTCCCTTTCATCCGATCTGGTCTGGCTTAGCGAGTGGGTACAGGGGAACAGGTGCGCATTTGTAAAGATGCTTGGGTTGGTTGCAGGAATTCACACATTCTCTCGCCTGACCTCATACAATACCTTGATGCCTCTAATCTCACTACTCTAAATCATGTCGCGAATCCGGAAAGAATAAACTTATTTGCTCAAACTTGGAAGTCCGCTCTAGAGCTTGGCTTGCTGAATTAATGGCACCTCGAATGGCAAAGATACATATCGGCCTTGTCTGAATCTCACACAAGGATTATGGATCGGGTGGATGAGCTAGTATGGATTATCTCCAAGTCCGACATGTACTCTCCCAAAGAAGGATACCCATTCATTTTCGCGAATCACTTGCCTCAGTACCCTGTCTAGTGGTGGAGGTCGCTTTGGAAGTTGAAAACTCCCCCACCCCCCCCTTTCAAGGTTGTTCATGTGGTGCCTATTATGCGACAAGGCACCCACAAGAGAAAACCTATAGAAAAGAGTGTACCAGGGTCACATCTGTTGTATCCTTTGCAAAAATGATCTGGAACCCATCGACCATCTATTTCTTCATTGGCCTGTGACCATTCATTTATGGAACCTGGTATATCGAGCTCTGAAAATCTTTATCTATTGGCAGGGGTCTCTTTTCCTGCTGCTTGGGAAGCATGGTGGCACAATGTTAATCCCCCAAAGCTCTACAATCTTCCTTTACTAGTCTATTGGTGCATCTGGATAAGACGCAACAAATATATATTCCAGGACATCCCTCCCAATCAACAACTTTCATTTCCTCAAATTATATCACTCTACAGCGCCCTCCCGGATGACAAACCCCACCATCAACACCGAATTATTGTACCAGAGACCATCGACAAATCTATGTCGTGGGCCTATTTTGATGGCTCTGCTCAGCACATTGGTTGTGGGGGAGGGGCGGTCCTATACCTACAAGAGAACCATTACTTCAAGATGCAGATTGGTTTCGGCCTTGGCACCAACAATTTCTCTGAGCTCAACTGTCTCCATCACCTCTTGCTATTTGTTGTGGAAAAAGGCATCCGGCGTATTCAGATTTTTGGGGATTCTCAAATTATCCTAAATTGGTATAATATGAGCTTTGAATGCCACGTACACTCACTCAACTTATTAGATGATGCATTTGCACTTAAATCTCGTTTGGATTATATATCTGCTCGTCATATTTACAGGGAAAGGAACCAGCTTTCCGATCAACTTTCCAAGGAAGCCGCGCAGAAACCTTGTGGTCATTAGCTGATCCATGAACACATTAAGCATGACTTCTTCCAGTACTATCACAGGTCTTTTATTGAGTAGTTATCAAATGGAAATTAGGCCCAGTTTTTTAAGTTTTGACATAGGTTGTTTTAGATGTGTATATGTATATAACCGATTGATTTATAGATTTTTTCTGTTGATATGATGTTATTACCAGTCAGTATGATGTATTTATGTTGATGGACATGTACATCTTTGTACTGAGCTTTGTTAGTATGTGATCTCGATCACAAGATTTGCATAAGCTCTATTAGTATGTGCTCTTGATCACAAGATTTGCATATGCTTCCTATAAGCATCTACAACATGTAATTTTCACTATTACTTGATGAAAATTACGATTTTTCCTTGGGAAAAAAACACTGTGAGAATTCATTTATGAAGTGCATGAAATATAAAGACTTTTCAACAATAATAGAATCCTTTAACAAACTTTCGAATAGTACTTGGCAATATACACTAATTTTATATAATGGTCAGCCACCAAGGTTGTTATACCAGTAGTTTGGCGTAATTAATAGTTGTTATCTACTAATAAAAAATCTACTTCAGAAATTACAACTGAAATCAATACGATTAATCCTTTAAATTTTTTACTAACTCACAGGTTGATGAATTTTCTTGACTTTTGCCTACTAGGGACCGCCTGTGACCAATCTATCTGCTACAGACCCACCATTCCTTTCTAGCAATTATTGCGTAGGGCTAGGAGAATACACAGAATGTGCAGTTGAGCCTGCGACTTCAATCCTCCCATGAATTATTCATGTTGCCCAAATCCATAATTTCCCTCTTGTTGTTCAGGAAGCATGAACTCTCGCTCTTTGCCACAAAAGATTGATTTATTGTTGCCTCAGTAGGTAGTTGTACTAGATTTTGCTACCCAACAATACCCAGAATTTGGCTCTCATCCCTATGGCCCTACAACCTTGCGGCCCAGAATTGGCTCTACAACTAATTTCACCGCCCCAAATATTTCTCCTCAAGGCAAGCCGCAAACATTGACTTGGGTTTAGTGTTGTTCTTTCAATAAATGATCTTCATTGTTCTATAAATGGCCTAATAAATAGTTGAATTTCTGTAGCTGTGGTCGGTATTCTTTATTTGCATTAGCCACAAAATTAAAGGAAAATGAAAAATGCAAATTTGAATTCAAGTCGTCTCCAAATAAGACAGGGAACAACTAAAAATTTTGAAATTCAAAATTCTACTTCCTATAAGTCAAGTCAACTCTACAAGAAGTTCAAGTCGGCCAGCCCCAAAAGACACGCCTATTCGGGCTCATCAAACCACTATATATTGCCAACTGTCTTCTTTACTTGAAGAGCAATTCGGATCACTCCATTCCTCTATTTTTCTGTACACACATGCGAAGGAGAGAAAGAGAGACAAGATCAGCAAAGTTCAACTTGAAGTTTGACTCCATTGACCAACATTAACTGAATATTTTGAAGCAGATTTTGACCAAAATTTCTAAGGTTTTCTAAGACAATTTGACCGAATCTCTGTGAAGCTTCAAGAGGCCGAAATTTGGCTTGTTTCAGGGCAGTTTGACCACAAGTTCACTAAGAATATTCTGGGCAGTTTGACCTGTATTATTTATGGTCAGTTTGACCTAGTTTGACTTGGAAAATCGGATATTATCTCTTGCTAAACTGAATCATTTCTCTAATAAAAGGTTGTTGGGTTTTTCCCTAATTTGGTTTTTCCCAAGGCGAAATTTTTGTGTCTATTGTGGTTGGTTGTCACTTCATGATCCTACTATCATTATTTCTTTTTACAATTGAAATTTTCTATGTATATTTGCTTAATTAAGAATGTAACACAAGAAAGATAAATTAAGAAATCATTGGAAGTAATTATTAGATTAGGAAATCATGAAAAATCAACACAAATGACCTCAAATAGATTCTTCCTTTTGTGCCAATATCAGACCAGAATTGTTCCAAGAATTATAATGTGCTAGAACAAGGAAATAGTTGTCTAGGTATGGTGGGATCAACTCCACCGAAACTAGACAAAAGGATTCAATATGGTGGGATCACCTCCATCAAAGCTAATCAGGAAGAAGAGGTATTAAACCCTAAAAGCCTCATCTCAAGAAAACAAAGATATCAAATCCAAATTCATGATGCAAAATGATTCGAACTCTCCTTTATTTATATATTTTCTCATGGAGTTTATTCTGATGTGGGGTTGCAATGCAACCCCCCAATTTGCGATTTTCTACCCCATCCAACCCAAAATTCGCCAAATGTTGCCCCAAGCATTAGGAAAATTGGGTTTTCCCCCTTTATCAAGACAATAGCCTATAAGGTTGGATAGGCTATTATTCATTAGGGATTATTGACCACTCCATGTCAACTACCCTATAGCAGTACACCCCTTTTTTCGCAAAAGGGATTTCATCATGTTCCAGTGTTTAAATTATCCAGGATTCATCATCAGTCGACAGTTTGTCAAATTTGTAAACTCATTCAGCATGTTTGTAATTTAAATCATTAAATCATTTTAGTAAGACCATAATGTATGTAACAACCTAGGTAAAACTATTATTTTGATGGCGATTTTCATCCTAAGAGGTTTTTCGTCTCACCAATTCATCTGTGTTTCTAAACACAAATGATCGGCAGAGTTTTTCCCTCCAGCCTCACCCCAAAGCTAGAGTGGATTTTGTCGTCAAGATCTTAGGTAAGTCCTAGTGTTTTAGTCGAACCTTCTGTAAAGATGATTTGGGAATAATTTTAGCCAATTGGCTAAATTATTTTATTATAAATCATTTGATCTACTAGATCATATTTGAGTCGTGGAATTGGGTAAATAATTGAATGTCTATAACGAATGAGTTTTCCCCCTTTGAGGCTTGAAATGTAATTATCTTATGTAAACAATATTTTAGCAATGGTGCTAAAATATTAGAAGGTTGGAAAAAATTATTAATCCCCTCGAGTGTCAATTAATTAAATTTTCTAGCAAAAATTAATTAAATATCTTATGCCAGAAATTTAAGTAATTAGAGTCAAACTTAAGTCTTAGGAAAAATATATTCTCCAAATAAAAAAATTCGTGTGTCCTAAAGAAATTAATTTTTGGAGGTCCCCCACTAAGGGAATACTGAAAATTTCAAGAAAATTTTTCGACCCTTGGCCCTTGGTGGTTAAGTCAAAGTCAATTTTCTGAGGAAATTAGCTCAAAATAATTAATGTTGATCTAATTAAAAAAGGAATTTAAAGATAAATTCGAAAATTCCTCAAAAAATAAATAATTCCACCCCCTTTGAGGGTTCAAATGTAATTATCTTATGTAAATAATATTTTAGCCATGGTGCTAAAATATTAGAGGGTTGAAAAAAATATTGATCCCCTTAAGTGTTAATTAATTAATATTTCTAGCAAAAATTAATTAAATATCCTATGCCAGAAATTTAAATAACTAGAGTCAAACGTAAGTCTTAGGAAAAATAAATTCTCCAGATAAAAAAATTCGTGTCCTAAAGAAATTAATTTTTGGAGGTCCCCCACCAAGAGAATATTGAAAATTTCATGAAATTTTCGACCCTTGGGTTTTGGTAGTTAAATCAAAGTCAATTTTTTGAGGAAATTAGCTTAAAATAATTAATGTTGAGCTAATTAAAAAGGAATTTGAAGATAAATTCTAAAATTCCTCAAAAAATAAATAATTCGACGATAGAGATTTAAGAATAATTAAATCCTTATCAACAGTCGAGCTTACTTTGACAGGGATCAAGCCAACTAGACGTTTGAATAATTTATCTATAAATTAAAAGTCATTTGTCTCTCAAAGGATCCAATCTTTTGGATCATGTACTTGCTCTTGAAGCTCTCTTGTAATCTTTTATGGAATAATAATAACGCAAAGTCTTTGGGGTTTACATTGATGGTGGTGTTCCTCTCCTGCATCTTATGGTAATATTGTTTTTAATGTTCTGCTGAATATTATTTTTTATAAATTGTTGGTTAATAGCCTTTGAAGAATAATCTATTGCACAAGTATCTTGCATAGTTTATTGGGTTTAAAATAGCATTTTAATTTAATAGAGTTAGCAAGTATCTCTAATTCTAGAAAAATTACATTGTTATTTTACGTCTCTATTAATCTGACAGTTTAATCTGAAGTGTGCAGAAATCATTTGAATTTTAAAAATTGGGCGTTTGGAGAAGTCCTCAGCTGGACCAGTTGACTCCCAAGGCATAATATCTGAAGAGTCTTCTTGATCTAAATTCCTAGACTTATCTTACGATTTTCCTTTTGTAGGATATTTTTTAAATTAATCATCTTTCATAATTTGTGCTAAATAAATAAATATGGCTAGGAAGAGCTTATATCTACACATCTGGCAGTGAAGCTGGACTCATACTCTTCAAATCTAGTAGATCTGTCATTTAAATGTATAGATCTAAAGCTTTTGCAGAATATTTTAAAATTCTAACATTTAGGTCTTGGGGTTTTAGTTCCATCTTGTATTTATCGGGTCTTGGGGTTTTAGTTCTATTTTGTATATATTGGGCCTTGAGTATTTTGTTTTTCACTTGTGCAGGTGTAGATCTGAGATTTTTCAAGGAGATCCAGTGGTTTTGAGACAGATTTAGGACCTGATGGGCAAGATCTAGTCTCAAATTTTGTTTGCAGGGCCAAAAATCAAATTTTATCTCTTTGAAGGAAGAAGATTAGGGTTTAAAAATTTCGTGAAGTATTGGGCAAATTTTTAAAGGCCCTAGAGGCCTAGCGTTGCCTTTTTCTCCTCAAATCTGCCTTCTCCAAGGTTGAACGCAACCCTATAGTCCATCTTTCCCTGCATGTGGCACCCTTTCTCCTCCATGTCGCAAGCTCTCAAATCTTCCTTGCAGGCCCTTAGGTTTCTCCAAAGCCCTTGTCGCAGCGTCAAATCCCTAATGCTCTGCCCTAACCCCTCTTTCCTAGCCTGTTGCAGCATCAATTTCCCTCGTTTTTCTTGGCCTTTTGGCCCTGAAACACGAATTTTTATCCATCCTAACCACTGTGACAAGAATCTGAACAAATAAAAATAAAAAAAAATAAAAATAAAAATAAAAAAAATTCTGGGTTTAAGAAAAAATTTGGGCATTAAACTGTGGGAGAGAAGAACAGTTTTTTTTCTAAGTGAGTGCATCAACGAAATTCACAGTAAATTTGGGCCAAGGTTTGTGTTTTCAGTTTGGCATCAAATCTGAAGGTGGGTGATTAAATTCATTCATTTGGAAGAAGTTTTCAAGCCTTTGGGCTCTCTGGTACGCTTCTCTGAACCTTATCCTAGTATTTTAAATCAAACAAATTTGCATAACAAGACATCTAAATCGTGACATTAATTAAACACATTTGCAAGATCATCTTTGGGGATAAAACTATAATTTGAATGATTGTCATATGCCTTCTGAAGTCTGATCATAGCATTGACTTACGTCATTAATTTGGGTACATTCAAGAAATAATTAATTCAGAATTGTTTAGCACACTTGGCATTAGTTTGGCATTTTAAGCTCATTGCCATCCTAAATAAATTCACTATTGTCCTGAATATTAATCTCTGAAATTTAGGTGTTGTAATATCATTTTGAAGCTAACTGTCATAAGAATTTAGAGGGCTAATTTCTTTGTTGTCATAAATTTAATCTCTGGAAATTTAAGTAATTTTGAAAGATAAGCAAGGCTGAAATTAATTGTTGGTTTGAGGAATTTGAAAAGTTTGAATTCTTAATTCTTTCTGAGTTCCATGATCTGAAACTTGCATGCACATAAACTCATTGTCTAAGGAATAATTTCACATATTTGGTCAAGAGGGTAATCTAAAGAGTTGTTGATATCTAATTTCTTGTTCCATTAATTTGTGAAGGTTATTTGTGTTAAGATTTAAATCCCTTTGAGCTAAGTAGTATTGAAGGTGATTTACCTTAATTACATATCATTGAATAATTTTGGATAATTGATTGATTGAAGTTTAATTGTGCATTTCTTGATAATTAATTTTCTTGAAAGCTTCAAATAATTATCATTGGCATTTTTCATTGAGATTGGATAAATACTCTATTGTGGATTTGTGATAAATTGTATATCTTTCAATTCTCAAGTTGAGTATTTTCATTTCATGTTGTGAGCATTTTCAAAGTTGGCATAATTGGGATTGTCTAATCAGATTTCTTGGATAAAGTACTTGGCGAAATAACTCAAGATAAATCATAATCTAAGTACTCTAAAGCGTTAACATCCTCCTTCTAAATAATCATTAACATCCTCCTTCTAAATAATCATCCTCTTTCCTCACTTTGCATCTGCATTCTAAGTTAGTCTTGCATTTAATAATCGACCTCCAAGCATAAGCTTGGTTGAAAGAAAGATAGGAACACCTTTTGCTTCTTCTCTTGAGAAGTCTAGTCTTTTTAGTGTCTAAAATGGTGACCTTGTAGTCGTTGGAGCCACAACCTCTGCAGCATCAGAGGCACAAGGTACGTTAGATTTCAAGGAGAGGGATTGTTAATCACACCCTCGTGTGCTTCACCTTGACTTCTCTCTGTCATTCGCTATAAAGTTTAGGCTCAATACAAACAAAGATCAAAGGACATATTTAGAATAGGCATTTAAATAAAATCAATCAAGATTCCTGCATTTCACTTAAGTCATAGGAATTGCATTTTCATATAGGATAATACTCATCAAAGCAGCAATTGCTCATCCTGTACTTGGTCTCCAAATTTGTAAAGCAAGAGTACTGAACTCCACAAGGCATTGGTTTCAAATCTTATAAATCTAATCAAATCCTTAACATCTTGTTAAATCTAAACAAGTACTTGGTCACTCAATTGTGTCTCCCTGATTAGTTGGCTCCCAACTAGTCCTTCTTCATCTCATTTCCATTGGGTCTACCCCCCATAGTCTGTTGTTGGGAGACAGCTTAAACGGAGAGCTTGGAAATCAAGGTGACAGCACCCGACCTGAGTCATTGTCGCAGTGCCTATACATTTTGAGCGACAACATTTTTTGGCGCCGTTGTCGGGGATAGAATTTTTCTGTCCTTGGTCCTCTAGACATTTTTCTAATCATCTAATCTTTTCCGCCATTCATTAACCCGTCAAGCGGCACAACATTTATCGGCGTCGTTGTCAGGGACCAATTTATTGGACCTTGGTTTTACGACATTCATCTTAATCTTCTCCATCTTTCATCATTTCTTATCCCATCAACACCACATTTTCTGGTGCCATTGTATTTCTCCATCCTTTCATCACCTTATCTTTTTCCTCTCACTAATCCTTTCCTCTTCTCAATCTGCACTCTTTACACCTGGACATTTCGGTTGGTTTCTTATTTCGGTGGCGACTCCACTTATTCATCCATTATTTCTCAGACAAGAAGCCCTCCTTAATATCCATCTGCTTCTCCCTGACTAACCTTTCAGCTTTTGCCTTTTGGATCTTGGAGCTAGATTCATGTTCAGGTGGCGACTCCACTTCTTTCATTTCTTACAAAAAATTCTACTAGAAGCTTGCTTCTTGTGGATCTCTTATTTTTCTTGAACATGGATCTAACTCTCTAGCATCCATTTGGCCCCTCCTTTTCCCTTTAAGCAAGTCATCATGGATGACTTGTTTGCTCCTTATGATTTTACTAACATTCAAGGAGCTCTGCATGATTATCCTTACGAAGTTGGTGAAACCATCGATGCATTCCCTCCTTTCCAAGGTGACAATGCTTTTACTATTGAGACTCACCTTCAAAATTTCAGCCGTTGTATAAGCAAGCGTCGCCCATATTCCAACCATGAAGATGTGAAGATGAAGATTTTCGTTCTCACTTTATATGGAGATGCATTAGAATGGTTTATTGAGCTCCCTGATAACACTTCTGATTTTTTACAGTCAACCATTGATGCTTTTAAAGATAAATATGGAGATAAGAAATGAGTTCCATAGAAGCTCATCAGATCATTCTTCATAACAAATTGTTGGCTATAGAAGAAAAACATGTTTGAGGAAATAAAGATCATGGAAGTTAATCACTCTAGTCAGATAACCACCATGTAAAATCATTTGATTACCATGGAAGCAAATCATGAGAAAGAAATGAGTGTTATTCAAGTAAATCATAACACAATGATAAAGGACATGGAAACTAGTTAGATATCTCTTCAGAACAAGTTGTTGGCCATGGAGGAAAAACAAGTACAATTAATAAAAGTTATGGAATCAAATCATGCAGAGGAAATCATTACCATAGAAGTCAAGCATTCTGATCAAATGACTGTTATTCACAACAAAATGGAAAGATCACATATACAGAAGTTCCAACCCAAGTTAGATCATAAGCCTCCCAGTCCGTCAAAGCAATTCCCATCTCATCGCAAGGAGGTCACTTTTACCATTAAGGACAAATTGACTATGGTTACAAAGGAAGACCAAGCTTATGTGTCACCATTGACAAGTATATTCAAAATAAGATTAGGCATACTTCAGATTCTTCAGATCTTTCGTCCGAACATCTTCAAGATCGGGACAAGAAATCTATAGTGATCACATTGTTGACATCACAGCCCACCCAGAAGAAGAGCAAAAAGCAGAAAAGAAGAAGCAAGCAATTTGATGCGTTGGACGGTCGAGAGCAACACAATACTGGGATAAGTCAGAATCCTAAAATGATTAGGATACATGGAACATCAGAGAAACAACCTATGGATTTGCCAAAGAACAATTAAATGCTCAAGAAGGATTTCATTGAACACATCTGATGCCATGGGGCATCTTCTGTATTGTATTTCTAACCCTACTCCTTGCTATTTATTTATGTTGTTAAAGTAGTTTTTTTAGCATTTTATTTCACAGATTAAATTTTGTTTTCAGTAGAGCTTCTATTTCATGTGCTTAATGTTAAATGATGATCTTTGGATGATTTTTTGGATGGACGCTACTTACATGAATGTGTGTTGCTTGGCTGAAGATTTTGGATTCTCGCATTCCTTCGGTGAAGCAATGTGTCCCCACGTAGAGCTAGATGTTGACCACCCCATGTCAACTACCCTATAAAAGTACACCCCTTTTTTCGCAAAAGGGTGTGAAAAATAGGTGACCTGATTCTTACTGCAGCAAATTGATGATATTTCTCCTATTTGTTAAATTACTTGAACAAATTATTTGCAGTTTTCTATGGCAAATATCAAAATACATACACTGCAGCCTTCACAAAATAAAATGCAGAGGAAACTAAATACTAACTAGAGAGAAATAAACACACACATACACTGTTGTTTTGGACAAATGTCCTCGAAAAAAACCCAATGTGGGAAAACTGGTGCAGCAGCTGAGGGTTTTATTTATTATGCAATAGTAATCTAAGTACAAATCGTTAGATACCCAAACTGGCAATCTGATATAGAGAAAACTAACAAGGAGATAGTGAGAAAAATCTCACACTGTCACTGGCGATCCGAATCTGATCCAGGTTCTATATGGCTGGCCCCACACTGCCTCTGCGTTAGCCTACACAAATCTGTGTCACTGTCTTTGGGCTCTACGTCACCTCCTCCTCTGATCTCCTGTTGACTAGAACTTCAATCCTCTGACCCTCCGGTCTCACACCCCTGCTTCTAGCTCTGGAATTTGACTTTCCCCACTGAATCTCGAACTCCCTTTGAAGCTCTGCGCTACCTCTCTGAACCTCTCTCTATCTTCTCTGCCTTGCACTACCTGGATCTGGAAAACTCTCCATCGGTCTACTATCCCTGCCCCTCACTGCAAAAAGATCACTCGATCTTACTCAGGCAACTCAACGTTGCTACTCTTGAGAAATTTGATCTCTTGATCTCTCTCACTCGATGTGTTCTCCAAGTGCCCATCAAGCTCCTTATAATCTCTCGTTGGAGCTCCAACAGCCAAGATTAAATCATAATCAAAGGCTAAGATTAACTAGGAGTTGATCCTCGTCTTCTTCTAGAAGATTCACACCAGATTTCATTCATACCCTTTAATTAACCAGATTTCCTACGTTTAGACTTAGGGAACCATTTAAAAAAAGTTAATTACTTTAATTAAATCATCTCTAGGTGGAATTTTCCCAAAAAAAATTTGGGTATTGCAGAATGCATGTATCTTAGCCTCTCTATAAAATCTCGAGGTTAGAGCACATCCGTTGCTACAAAAATCAACACTCCCTCTTAGCGAGGAATGTGCTCTAGTGCTGCAACGTACTGAAGCATCACTCTATCTCTACACCATCTCCTGTTGCGTTGTTGATGTATGGCTACTGGTGCCCACCAACCCCTTGGCAACTCTGATTGTTGCATCCGTGTTGTTGTTGACCGTGCTGCCAACACTGCATCTGCACCAATGTTTTACAAAACGGACTCGGATTCGGACTCGGCCGAGGATCGACTCGGAAACGGAAACGGAAACGGCAATGACTCGGCCGGCTCGATTTCAATGACTCGGTCGTTGTAAAAAATACATTAAATATTTATTTTTTTTATAAAAAAACATAATTTTAAATAGTTTAAACATAATTTTAAATATTTTCATTCAAGTTTCCAAACACACAACATTATAATATACATGGAAGACAACATATGATCAAAGTAGGCTCATGAACCAATCCATTATATCAAAATGGTACGGTGTACCCAATGGCAATAGTAAATACATAGTCAACTGTAGTCTGTCATACATGATCAAAGACTCAAGAGTCAAAACAAAATACAAATAACCAAGGAGGCTAGTAGCTACTGGCTACTGCCAGAGGAGCCAAGATCATCTCGACCAATCTCTGGATCATCATCATCAGAGGCAGAGCCAGACAAGGGGCCCCATGGCTCCTCCTCATCATCATCGTCTCCAACTGCAACTGTAGAAGTGGTGCCAGTACCAGTACCACTAGGCTGTGAAGCAGATGCAAGCTGAGATAGAGTACAAATGCGGCTGCGCTTCTGTCGTGGCTGAGCAGAGGAAGGCGAAGCACCTACAACTGGAGTCCTACTAGCTGGCTGTGAGACTGAGGCTGGTGGATTGGGATCTGCATTCAACTGAACACGCTGCAGTGGATCTCCAACATCAAGTTCATCAAGATCCTCATCAGGATCAAACTCTGGTAGACGACTCTCCACTACCCAATCTGATGTTGGATCAATGTCTTCCAACACAATGGGATCTGAATCAGGTCTTTTGTTCAGCAATTGGTTCCGTCTGAGCCGAAGGTTGTATTGGACAAAAACTAGATCATTCAACCGTTTTTGCTCCAAACGGTTTCTCTTCTTTGTGTGAATCCTCTCAAAGACAGACCAATTGCGCTCACACCCAGATGCACTGCAAGTTTGACTCAAAATACGAATTGCAAACCTTTGCAATTCAGGGCACTGGCCACCAAAGGCCTCCCACCATTGTGCTGCAAAAAACATAGGAGTGTAATGAATTATGAGTTAGATGAAGGCTGAAGCTCAACAAAATTACAAATTATATCTAACTTGAAATTGAGAAATTGAAAATTGAAATTTTTGTTTACCTGGCTCATCTGCTTCTCTTGCAATCTTTGCTAGGTTCTTCCCAAAGGTACCTGTTGCATTGGTGAAGGATGTGACCTGCTGATGTATCAGTAGCTGATCAGACTCCGATGGGACCATGCGCTCAATGCAATCAACCAGTCCATCTCTGACCTCCCCCCTCAAAGCTCCTGACTCCTTAGCTTTATAATGATACCGTGGGTTCAAAAAATACCCAGCTGCATGTATAGGGCGATGGAGTTGATTGTTCCATCTTTCATCAATGATTGCCCAAATGGGCCCATACTTTGCCACTCTATCCTTGTATGCTGCCTTTATTTGCTCCTTTGCTTGATCCATAGCCTCATAAATGAAGCCCATAGCCAACCTTTCCCCATCCACCAACCGCAACACCTTAACTAGTGGCTCAGCAACCTTCACAATCTCTGTTGCCTTTCTCCAAAAAGTTTCATCATGGACTTTCCTTCTCAATTCTCTGCCTTCTGGTTTGTTAGACCAACTGCTATTATTCCAATCATCACTGGAAAACATCTTTTGCAAGTTTCTATGTTGGGAAAGCATAGATTGCAATGTCAAAAAATGTGTAGCAAATCTAGTGATGGCAGGCCTAATAATATCCTTGCCTCCAGTGTGTTTCCTCATGATACTCAAAACCAGTGTATGATTGTAGATAAATTTTGTTATGCTTTTGGCATTATCTACAGTGTTTCTGACCCAATCTAATTTCCCAATATCCTCAAGCATGAGGTCTATGCAATGTGCAGCGCATGGGGTCCAAAAGATGGTCTTGTGTTTTTCCTCTAACAGTCTACCAGCAAGAACATAGTTAGAGGCATTGTCTGTGATGATTTGAACAACATTAGCCACCCCCACACCCTGAATAACCTCATCCAATAGCTGAAACAACAAGTGGCCATCTTTTACCTTATCAGATGCATCAACTGATTTTAAAAACATGGTTCCCTGTGGGCAGAAGACAAGAAAGTTTATGATGGTACGGTTTCTTTGATCAGTCCATCCATCTGACATGATGGTACACCCTGTTCTTGCCCATGATTCGTTGAAATCTTGCAAATACTCATTAATTGATGTAATTTCTTTCTGCAAACGAACCCCCCTTAGCTCTTGCATAGTAGGGCCTTTGAAGCCTTTTCCAGCAGCATGTATGGCCTCAAACATAGGCTCATAATATGGTGAACGAGCAGCATTAAAGGGGATATCAGCATCATACCACCATCTAGCTATGTAGTCACAAGCAGTCTCCCTCAATTCTTTCTTCCAATGGTCATCTAAAGTGGGTTGAGAAAGACCTTTACTAACTTCAGGACCATGTGCATCTGATGGAGAGGAGCCTGAGTGAGTGAAAAAACTTTTGATAGTCCCATCACCCTTCATTCTACCCTTTCCCTTATCTTGAACAGAAGCAAAAGAGGGAGGAACATAACGGAAAGGGTTTGATGCATCAGTTTGAGGGATAGAGGAAGAACCCTCAAACTCATAGTGGGGGTTGGCAGCCATCATTCTTTGTATCTCCCTCTTCCTCCCAATTTCAGCCTGTATCTCTTTTTGCCTAGTCTTATCTGCTTCAAATTTTTCAAAGCTTTCCAACAAAGTCTTTCTAATCTCCCCAATTTCGGGGGATTTACATGCAGTAATATTGCCTTTAATCCCTGCCAAGTGTTGTTTCAGCCTATGAATCCCCCCAGGACCTGACTTAATTTTCCTATGGCAAAACTTGCAACACATCTCATCATCAACCATTTCAACATATGCCCAAGCAGCATCTTTTGCTCTAGGTGCCATTTTTTGACTAGGAAAACAATCTGAAAATGAAAAAAAAAAAAAAAAATTGATTCAATGTTCATTTATTTGACTAAAAACACTCTCTAAGCTATCTTTATATGCACCTAAAATTTAATAAGTAAAAACAGATTTATAGAGGTGGAAAAAAATACCTCCAGGCACAAACTGCCTCCTCAAACTTGCTCCAAAAATAAGCTCCTCAATGCTGCTCCAAATGGCTGCCCAAGAAGCTCCTCACTCCAGCTACAATGCTCCTCCAAGACTCCTCACTGCTGCTCCAAAACAAGCTCAAGAACTGCTCACTAACTCTCAAAGAAGACTCTCACTCAAATGCATAAGACTGCTGTGAGTGAAATGAGAGCATTTGGCTGTCTTAAATAGAGTTTGGGAGGGGGAAATGGACCCCAAATGCATTTAACTAATCACATAAACCTTTTCATGTCCACAAACCCTAACCAAATCAGCTCCAAATCAGCAAAAAATTAATTTTTTTTAAGTGAAAACGCTGCCCAGCCGTTTCCAATCGGTACGGCCGTTTTTTGACGTGACCCGGCCGGGTTGACCGGGTCAGCTATGACCCGGCCGAGTCATTGGCTGACTCGGCCGGGTCATAGCTGACCCGGTCACCGAGCCGGGTCATAGGGCCGTTTTGAAATTTTTTTGGTTGACCCGGATCGAAACGGCCGTTTCGGAGTCAACCCGGCCGTTTCGTAAAACAATGATCTGCACTGCAACCCTCTCCAACTATTGTTGTTGTAACTACAACAACTGCAATGGGAAAGCATCCAAAATACTAAACCAACTGTGGTCAGTATGATGCATTCGTCGTCCGAGTTCTGACTCTTGTTAGCCTCTGTGTTGTTGCTGCTAACTCTGCTTTGTACCAATTGCACTGCTGCCAACTCTGCTTTGCACTGCTCAGTCTCAGACCGCTACTAGCTAGTGTATCTGTCACTCTGGCACCTAGCTACACCAACTATCATTGGTCCATCCTGCTACTGCTGACTATGGGCTCTCGTAGCAAGGTCTTGATCCAAGAGGTGGACTCCTCAAGGATCTTGCCCATCCTGTAGCTCTCTGGGGTTACAACTCTAGATCGCCCCACCTCACCCCTGGAGGCATCTCGGCAATCATGGCAAACTCTTCCTCCAGTCTGGAGGACAACCTGTCGATCTCAACGGATGCAACTTGCTGATCCTGCTTCTCCTCTTTATCCTTCTTTTTGAGAGGACATTGAGTGTTGTAGTGGCCAAGCTCACCACACCTAAAACACTTGATCTTCGAAATGTCCTTTCTTCTGCGTTGCTCCTGATGCCCCTTTGACGCAAGGGCCACGTCCTCCTCTTCCTTCACTCGTTTCGTCCCACTACTGCTACTGCCACTGATGGTGGCCTTCACCAGATCATGCCTCATTTCCTCTTGTCACAGATCAGCCCACACATGTTCCCAATCTGGCAATTTTTCTCTACCCAAGATGCTCTGGACAAAAACTTGTCAATCTTCATAAATGTTATTCAGCGCTAATCATACAAACTCGAAGGGTTGAGGCTCTGACCCTACTGAAGCCAATTGGTCCCGGACATCCTGAAGCCTTGTAAGGAAGGGGTCTACATGCTCCCCTTTCTAGATCCTCGTGCATCTTTGCTTATGATAACTGCTTATGATAGTCTTTTGAATCTTATTTAGAATCTTCTCTTTTCTTGTACTTATTATTGTGTTCTTTTCATCAAGACAATTACCATATCATGAACAAATAGAGAGACAAGAGACACAGTATGTAAGCTTGTTAGCCAGTGCCAAAACCTCTCACCTTTTGAGAGGAAAACCCAAACGAAATTTTTCTTATAGATCTTCAATTGATGAACACCAAGACCATGACAGTAACCCTTGACACTGGAGTCCTCCCAAGACCAAGTCACTAGCCTCTTTCTGACACTGCTTCTTCTTCTTCCTCTTTTCGACTTCCTTGAGAAATTCGGTGTCCTTCTCGACTTCCTTGAGAATCTAGGTCTCCTTGAGGTCTCAAGAAAGAAACCTAATACACTGCTACTCGGCGCCTTCTAGTGAGATTTTTTACCCAAACAAGATCACTCTAACGTGGTGGCAAGTTCCTCGATCTTCTTCTAGCACCTTCATATCTTCTGGCTTTGCACGTGGCAGGATATATTACCCAAAACAGTTCTCTACAAACTTCACTTCCTTTTCTTCTTGCTTCGCTGAGATAGAGACTTCTTGGAGTATGTTTTTCATACTTCTTTCTAGACTTGCTTGACCGAAAATGATATGCTTTCAAGTGAGGCCGACTACTTGTATATATACATGTTTTCCCATGTCCTTTAGGCCAACATGATCTCAGGAATAGGCCAACTTTACCTTGGAGAGAAGTTGACTTCATCTTCTTGATTCTTCCTTTGTTGTAGGCCGATTTCTAGAGGGCTAGTAAAAAGGTCTTGGAGGATGACTTTACATAGACAAGTGTAACTCTTGACAATGTGTAACATGTCTTCATTACATGACAATGACTCTTTATACTTTTATGACTAGATGACAAAAATCCTAAGGGCTCTCAATGGGAGCCTATACTAAAAATAAAATCTCTTGCTCATGAAACCCATGATGCAAGCATTACAATAATTTTACTTTTCTTCTTTACATCTCTCACATAAAATCATAATTACATGTCATTATGAAGACCGAACCTAGTAACACTTTACAACACATTCTTCTAAGCTCGTTTCGAGCTTCTTAATCTAACCAATCCTTCTTAGTTTCGTCATTCAAAGAAGTCCTCTTGCCCTTATCTTTTGGAGGGGCTTGTGGTATGGGCGGAGTCTTCACTTTTGGTGTTACACCTTCCATATCTCTCAAGTCTCGGTGATGGCCTCCTGTATTGTGGTAGGTTTGAAGGCCTTGACCTATCTATGTAATGGTTCAGCTAGACCATCTATTAAGAGTATGACCCACCTCTGCTCTAAGAGGTTTATCACCATGACTGATGTTCGTTTGAATTCTATAATGTACTCATCCAGTGTCCCTGTCTGTTTGATTTGTGCCAATTCTGTAAAATGTCTATCAGGATCCTTCAATTTCAAAACGCTCTATCAACCTTTGGGTGAAGTCCATATAAGATGTTATGTTGGAGTGTCCCAAGGTGACCAGTCCATGGTACCACCATTCATGCGCTTCCCCTTCCAAATGTAAAGTGGCAAATTGGATAGCATCTGTTTCCTGCATGGGATTAAGTCGGAAATAGGTGTCCAACTTTTGTACCCAAGCCCTTGCTAAGCATTTTGATGACCCATGAAAAGAGGGGATGGACAACTTTCCTACCTTGTGCATCAAATCCTGATTTTGTTATTTCCAAATCTTGATTTTAATACCCTGAGTCTATTTTGGTATTTGATGTTGTTGTATTCTCGGAAGGATATGGTTGCTCGTGTATTTTCTTCTAGTGTTGCATACTCCCGAAAGTACTCATCAAAGAGTCCATACTGTTCTACTGCTCTTTGGGTTGCAGCTGGTTGATTGTCCAAAAACTGAGGAAAAAAGGGTCTATGGTTACTTCCATTGGTTGCCCTGGCATTGGACTATACAAACGAATTGATGGGGCCAGGATTTTGGCAGCTCCCTTCAGTACTAGTCATGTTACCAACATTCATAACATTAGTCATATTATTACCAAGATCATTTATAGCCTATATGAGCTTGTGTCATTTGCAGATGTCCCTGACACTGCCCTTGTATTATCAAATTAGTTACTTTTGTTTGTCCACGGATTAGTAAATGCAAGAGTTCATTAATATCCTGTCCTCCTCGTCCTTCTCTATCCCCTATGGTTGTACAGTGGATGA
This sequence comes from Pinus tabuliformis, assembly GCA_031772625.1. Lineage (NCBI taxonomy): Eukaryota > Viridiplantae > Streptophyta > Pinopsida > Pinales > Pinaceae > Pinus > Pinus tabuliformis. The sequence goes on along the minus strand of CM062813.1, from coordinate 329,064,890 downwards.
CAGTATGACCCTCTTTCTTCTTCCTATAACATTACTTGTATCCCCTGGAAGCATACAAGATTCATCCACTCAAAGTTGGCAGAATGCACAGCTCTCATACCACTATAATGTCCTAGGGTAATTTTGCCTTAGGGTTTTACTTGGACCAGGGAATGAATGAGCAACAGAACATATTCATTCATTTATATATAACAGTGAGCATTCATTTATGATGTGCATGAATATAAAGACTTTTCAACAGTAATACAGTCTTTCAACAAACTTTCAAGCAGTACTTGGCAGTATACAGTAATTTGATATAACAGTTAGCCACTAGGGATGCTATACCAATAGTTCAGAGTAATTAATACTTGTTGTCTACCAATAAAATATCAACTTCAGAAATTACAACTGAAATCACTACTAATAATCCTCAAAAAAAATTACTAACTCACAGACTAATGATTTTTCTTGACTTCTGCCTACTGGGGATTGGTTGTGCCAAATTGTCTGTTACAGACCCGCCACTCCTTTCTGTCAATTATGTGTATGGCTAGGAGAATGCCCAGAATGCACAACTGAGCCTGCTACTTCAATCCTCCCACAAAATATTCAGGTTGGCCAAATCCAGAATTTCCCAGTTGTTGTTCAGGGATCCCGAACTCTCTTTGTGACAAAAGATCGATTTCCTATTGCCTCAATAGGCCATTGTAATAAATTCCGCTACCCAACAGAGCTGAAATTCTGAGGTGATTGCAGAGCCAAAATTCGGCCTCTACTTGCCGGGCTCAAAATCTGTGTTTGACCAGAATTTGAGGAGGTTTGACCAGCATTGACTTTGATTATTGGAGGAGACTTGGAGTAGGGTTTGACTTGGTATCTTTGTGGCAGATTGGTCTTGGTATTGGTCTTGGATATTTCTCATTTCATCTAATTATATAAGAGAAGGATTGTTGGATTTTCCCCTTCTGGGTTTTGCCCTGTCCTCTAGCCTAATCTCTGGTGTACTTTGTCTCATTGTGATATTTACGTTTTGAACATTTGTGTAATTGCTTGTTGAAAATGACAAAAGAAGTAAAAGAACACATCTAACATTGACAAGTAATTACCAAGAAGAGAAATCAAGCATTAAACTACTCTACACTTGGTTTCTCAACAATTATTTGGATGTCAAAATCACACTTTATACTCCAGAAACTATATGATGTACTTCATTCGTGAGGGGGGCATGATGAGTTCATGTGTGAGCCTTCTAGTGGATGTGGCACGCAATTGTGCTTTTTTTATTAATGGTCACATTCCATTAAGGTTATTTTGATTAATTATTTGGTGCACACACGTTAAATGGTGATTAAGGTTATTAATCTTTGATTCATTGTGACAAGTATATATTATTGCTATCATTGGCCCCCTAAGCACTTTTCATCATATTTTCACTAGGAAACATCATTTTGGGCAGACTTTATGGGTCTAAACGGAGCACCCCTCCTTTTGGCACGCATGTGGACGTAAAATACCATTATGTTATTATTATTTGGCATGGCGAAGGAGGCCAACTCACCTGTGGAAAGATGGTAGCCTTTATTACACCTTCATAAACCACATGCTCACTGGGCTGACTATTTGACCATTTGATAGCACTGTTAAAGGGTTCCAACCAGCAAGTTTGACTTGGGAAAAGTGCCAAACAACCTAATATAGTAAATCAGCTTTCTGTTACAACATGTGGGACAGCTTTCGACAATGGGCAGCCACTCTCTCTCTCTCTCTCTCTCTCTCTCTCTCTCTCTCTCTATCTTGGATAGAGAATTTACATTGGATTTCACCTTATCTTTGCTAAAACATACCAATGAAGACAGATTCTAACATATTAATGCGGATCGACGTCTAGAAAGAAGATCATAGCTTTTTCATGAGGGTTCAAGTTGCCTCTTTGACTAGTTAAAAAATAGTTGTTAGTAATATGTGGCACCATCATCAATAGTTTATTATTTTTCTCCCTCTTATTAGTTAGAAAACAATGTCATTTTATTATAAGAGGGTTTGGCTCTCCATCTATTTAAAGGGTCCCCCTGTCATTGTAACGGTTGTTGGAGGATTGGGTACTTGAGCTCTTGGTATACTTTATGTGTCTTTCTTGGAAGCTATTGGATGATTTTATAATGTGCCTTAAAGGATGAGGATGCATTCTACATTTTGAGCTTGTACATGCTGGTAATTTCTTCATCATTCGCGATAGTGAGGCAATAAAACCAAGGTAATATTATTCCTATCTGCTGGCATTTGTAATTGAAATAGTTATTGTTTATCTATCTCTCTATGCATGGTAGGACACACAGATGATCAATTCTTGATAGACCTAGACCTCATAATCTTATAGTTTGTCTATGATAGCAAACTCACTTGATAGATTTCTGGACATTTGGAATAAGGAGAGGGACAATTACGCTTGTATTTTGCAGCCTCACTCATCCTCATACTTTCAATAAAACAGCTTGTCAAGACTTTATTAAACCCCATTTGCCCAAGGGACATATAAGGCAAAGATACCATCTTAAAGTCTTATAAAAACCTTAAATTCCTCTTGCATTAAGGTTACCCAAGAAAATCCTAATCTCTGTTCCTAGAATCTGGTTATAGCCCTCATTACAAAATCAAGATAAGCTAGACCATGATTGAATATATGAATCAATTCCATAAGTCACAGTGTAGCATCTTTTGAAGTGTGGATTTATTAGTTCTGTTTCAGTACTTTACGCTGTGATTTATTCCTGAGAATCATTTACCTGTTACCCAGCTGTAATGTACATGTAAAATCTGATAAAAAGAGGAGTTCATTCAAACTGGAAAACCATTGCATACAAAATAAAAATCAAATCAACGATAAGATAATTCCAATGACAGTTCACAGCACTTATGGGAAGCTTCATATTAGATTATCACTTTGTCTAGTACAGATTTATACATCATCCTTTTATGTAGGAAATAAGATCTCAAGGCAGTGACTATCAAGCCACTTAAATTTTGTATAGTAATTCTGGAAACTCAAGTTGTTAAATGCCTAAAAGTACATTGTTCATTGGGGTTGATATCTGAACTACAAAATGACCTAAAGCAAACCTTTTGATACATTTTCCAACACATCTACAATAAATGGTCCTATAAGTAGGATCAAAACTGTCCATAGGAAGCCAACTTGTCTTGAATTACTGTACCATTATTTGTGACAGCCTGCAGCCTTTGAACACTTCACCATATCCTTGTCAACCCTATCCATACATGACAGCATAACATTTCCATCATCTGAAATGTATCAATCCTAAATCATAAGAAATGAGAATCATGGGGAAGCCCCCCCAGAGGTGATCTTTTAATCATCCTGAAGTGTGGGAAGAGGAAATTGAGGTAAGAGTGGTAACTCTTTCGAGTTCCAGTTGCCTGTCATCTAGTCGGGATTTTGCACTAATAGTTGACAGATTAAGTGGTCACTACCAACCACTAAAGCCTACTGTAGATGAATTGACAATTAATAGTTGTGAAATTTGAACATTTTATTGAAAACCTCCAATCAACTTGATGTGTTCATCATTTGTGCATTTTATGATCGGAACACCATCTTGTTGCATGTGTTATTTGGAGCACCTATTGAGTGTTTTGACCCTTCTTCTAAAAAAGCATGTGGTGATCGCTCATTTCCTTGGTTTGCATGATTGGAGCACTCTTTTTGATGGAGGACCTCCTATCAACTTGCTCTCTTCAAAATGTGCGCATGTTATGATGAAAAGACCATCTTGTTAGATGTGTTATTTGGAGCACCTATTGATTGTTTTGACTCTTCTAAAAAAGGATGTGGTGATCAATCATTTCCTTGATTTGCATGATTGGAGCACTGTTGTTGATCTCCAATGCTTGCAATGTCATCAGATCCCTTCCAGCTTCTACATGCACCTTGCCATCTTCTAGTCATTTTTTGAGACTCTTCTTTCACAACACTGTGGAACTTGAATCCTTAGTTGATCACTTTTTCCTATGGTCATTTGTTGAAGCCCTTGTCTACTTTCAAGTTTGGAAAAGGTTCTTGTAAAGAATTTGTTGGTTTCTGGGAGATGTTATGAAGGACACCATTGTGAGCTTGTTTGCACCTCGTCATGGTTAAGATTTTGTTGTTTGTATTTATCAGTTTTTGGATACTTACTCAACCAAACATTAACAGGGTGATTTAAAACGTGTACTTGGCTAGATTCTTTTGTACGACATCTTTTTCAAGAGAACATTAAGTGTTGATGTTGGATGTAATATTTACTTGGCCGAATATCCTTTCTACCATCTTTACTTATTAAGTTATTTGTGTTCACAACTCAATCTCAAGGAGGCGTGTTTGAGATGTGAAGGTTAATCACCACTTAATGGACATTAAATGTTATTGCTGTAAGGCCCTAATGCTCTATCACAACTACAATGATTAGAAGGTGGCCCTGATGTTCCCTCTTTAATATGATCGTTAGAAGGTGGCCTTCATGTTCCCTTATTAATATGGTGCTTATAAGATGGCCTAGCGGTCAATAATTAATGCACACCAGGAAATCATGAAATAAAAGCAATTGTTAAAAGTGGACTTTTCCACCCCATCGTCATTTCTCCGCTATAAATCTAGTGTCTAACCTTTATGTGTGACGAACTTATTGTGATTGCACCTTGCATATTTTAAAAAGGTCCACACAAATATATCTTAGAATAGAACATGAGAATCCATATATTACTGTACCTTGCGAATTGAAACTGAATCTGGACAAGTAACAAGCAAATTTACTATGCTCTTTGATATACTGTCCTCATGTGAACGGATAGAATCAGCAAAGCTCCTCAGTAAATATGTTAAGAAGGACACCGTCTGCAGTAAAGAAAACAAAGCCCTTAGTAACAAAATCAATCACTGATACAGATTACTGATTAAAAAATAAAGTCCTGGGATAGAAACTGACACTTTCCTAAATGAAAATGAAAATGAAAACTTTTCTAAGCTTTGCTATAAGATTTTTTTTCTTCAAAAAAAAAGAAAATATACTTTTCCAAAATTGATACATCTTACTATTTTCCAACTGTCATCATGTATCAAGGATAATAAATGAAAAACAACAGCAAACAAGGTCCAAAAACATATATTAAATGTCCATAAGTATCGGAAACTAGGTTAGACTTCTTAGGAAACCAGATGCAAAGAGGAAATGACAAGAAAAAATTTCAAGTAAAACATATCATCTATTAAAACTATCATTTTATTTGGGCATAGACAACAAAATTATAAAATACAATTTATAGCTTAATCTCAATGCATACGTATAAAGATCTTTTATTGCCATAAAAAATTTAAAATACAACATTTAATGGTTTATTTATATTACACAAGACATATGTTTAAGGCTTCAAGAAACAAAATCATCAATTTAAAAATGCCTTGAGACAACAAACCATAAGGCTACCTCTTGACTAAGTGAATATTGAGTGATCATGGCAGTGACTAGACTAAATGAATATCTAGATCACTGTCATCCTCAACCAGTGGTAGACTTGTGTGCTTCCTCCTCCATTGACAAGTGGACAATGTTCGGAAATCCATCTCATTTTTTCAACCTCGTCATCCTTGTCAAGCTATCGTGCATCTCTACATAAACATCAAGTTGCTTTCTTCCACTGCTATAGCCATAGGGTGGCATCTGTATCTAAACTACATTTTCTACCATCATTCATGTGTTGGCAACCTTGGAAAACAATCTAATAAACAAATGTCAAATATCTAACAAAGAAAAGAAATGAATATATAACTCTAATCAAACTAACCCCTTTTTATGATCAATCTTTTTAAAAACTTCAGCAAACTCTTGCTTTAGATCTACATCATATATAGGTCAAAACCTACCAGGAATGTCTTCATATTATTTACGATTCACAAAAAAGGTTTACATATGAAAAGGATTATTTCATTTACACTACATCTGGTTAAGAATAGCATTTGCCTTACGAAGTGAAGCACTAGTCCTTTTGGGCTTTGCAACTATATTTCTAATTTTGTCTACCATGTTGTACATTGTTCAATAAGACTCTCCAAAAGAAGGGAAGATATCATTTATATATCTTATGCCCTCATTTGATTTGGATCCCCTCCATCTCTCCCAATCATTATAATAATTGCAGTGGGCATTTGTAGAGGTCACATACCATTCTACCCATCTGGTTTGTGCAATGAGCATTATTTTTCATTGCTTGATTCAATAAGAAACCTATGTAGATGCTCTATAATTTGGTTCTAGTGAATCATATTCCCATAACTATTTTCAACATTTCATTGTGGTCTAGCAACGACCCAATTATCTACAATATTTTTCAATTTCGCACTATCTCACAACCCATAGTGCACTCTTCTCGCACATACATTGAAAACCTAGTAGCAACATAGCTTTATCTACAAATTTTCAATTGGTCAATGTGCACCTAGCAACCATAGGAATAGCTCTTCACAGCACACATTTCTCTACCAAATGCTTCATCTAAGGGCCTTCCTTATTCTTTGGATTCAAGCCCTTGTTTAAGCCCCTCATTTGTAGATTCTTCATTGTATCTTTGAGCCACTATATCTAGCATTTTCCATTGGCTCATGTGCCCCTATATGCATGCCTTCATTTATATGCTAATATCTATAGCTACCAACCCCTTAACCTTGGTTTGTAGGTTTGGGGCAAGTTTTCTCATCGTGAGATGACATTTGTGGTCCTCGTCCATGTCATTGTGACATCATCATCTACACCCTCAAACTCGTCCACATGGCCCTTATTTGAAAGAGACTAGTGACCCATTAGTGTGGCTTGTTTAACCTCCTTTACTCATCTACAAGTTCATCGAGGAGTTTCATGTCACACTCTCTTCTACACATCTAAAAATCTAAGAGAAGTTTCGTTTCATGCGAAGAGAAAGGGAAACATTGAATAAAATGGCAAACTTTAGAGATTTTCGAAGGCAAGATCCCTTTTACCTTAGCTCTCTCAACTTCATAATTCCATCTTTATTTCCTCCAAATTCTTCCTCTCTCTCCCTTTCCCATTTGTTACTCACATCTAGTATGTCACTCATGTCCATATCCACAACCCTCTCATTCCCAACATAAAACCTTCTTCAAGTATCTCTACAATTTCAACACCATAATATTTTGTAGCTCTAGATGCCATATGAAGGCATAATCACACAATTTTAGGCAACCACCCAAGATCAGGGAGGCTTCCTAACAACTTTCTAGGTCACGCAAATTCTCCACATGGGGTTTAAAACACCATGTAGTTATTGATGTTTATCCAATCATATTTCAATCTTGAAGTAATTAGATCACTTATGGAAATTTACACTTGAACATATTACAACAGCATTTTGTGATCATATACAACAAATTCCTATTCTGGAGGTAGAGAGGGATATTACTTTGTAGGCTTCACAACCAAATCTAAGCACAACAAGATAAAAAACAAGCACTTACATAAAAATTAATGCAAACACAAACACATCCAACTAGAGGATTCCAACCTTCAAACTAAGTTGTTAGTTAAAAACTCGGACACTCAGAATCTACTTCAACAGGTGAACCTAAACAATGAAACTATATCTTCTAAAGTTTAAACAAACTCTCCAAAAGCAAGTTGATCAAAATGAAAGGAAGCACACCCCCCCTCCCCCACCCCCCCTTCGTCAAGTTGTTCATGCAAAATGCATTGACAATGAAAGAGAGGGAAATTTACTCTTGAACATATTACAACAAAATTCTATGACCATATACAATGAAATCCTATTATATAGGTAGAGAGGGGTACTACTTTGTAGAACTTAACAACCAAACCTAAGCACAACAAGATGAAAATCAAGGACTTACATAATCATCAACAGAAACACAAAGAGAAACACATCAAACTAGAGGCCTCCAACTCCTTCAAAATAAGTTGTTAAATAGTAAAAGCTAGCACACTCAAAATTTACTACAACATGAGAACCTAAAGAATGAAACTAAGTCTTATAAACACAAACTCTCCAAAAGCAAGTTGATGAATCATGAAAATCACTTCTTGTTATGAGTTGTAAACAAGAGGAAGCCCCCCCCCATTATTGTCAGGTTGTTTGTGCAAAAAGCATCAACAAAGAAAGAGCAGAAAGAACGAAGGAACATGACCATGGTGTCTAAGGCCTCCCATGAATCTCAAATCACTCCACAACCAAAAACAAGCTCCTACATGACACACTTGAGCTTAATGACATCCCTCCAAATAGGTCCTAGTCGAATTCAAGTGGAAAACTCATAATTCAATTTCAATTTGTTGAATACCACATATAGGCCTTAAGAACAAAAAATTATTATACTTATCTTATTGAGAAGAATGCCAGCTCCCTCTTGATCTTTAGTCTTCTTGCATCCATCAAATCAATTTGTATGATGTGATTCCTTCCTTGCATGAGCTAGGATTTCTTCTTTCAATGGAAGTGCCCAACACTAGGGTTTTGTCCATAAACCTTAGGGCTTTTTTCTTATTCAATGCTTTTTTGTTTGCTAGGGTTTACAAACCCTATATATCCAAAACTCCAAAACCCTAGAATCTTTTTGTTTCCTTTACATGAGACGGAATCCATCATCATCATCAATCAATCAATTATCATCTTGATCTTTAGTCTTCTTGCATCCATCAAATCAATTTGTATGATGTGATTCCTTCCTTGCATGAGCTAGGATTTCTTCTTTCAATGGAAGTGCCCAACACTAGGGTTTTGTCCATAAACCTTAGGGCTTTTTTCTTATTCAATGCTTTTTTGTTTGCTAGGGTTTACAAACCCTATATATCCAAAACTCCAAAACCCTAGAATCTTTTTGTTTCCTTTACATGAGACGGAATCCATCATCATCATCAATCAATCAATTATCATCCTTGGTTCCACCAAAACGAGTAGCTCAACTTCTTCAACCAATGTAGCAGTAGCAATAATAGATTTCATCTAAATAGATCTCAGTGTCCAAATACCCATATCAGCAAGGCTTTTCACAGCATCACATATGTCATCAACACTTTATAACTTTACAACAACAAATTAGTTCAAAATTTCAGTCCAACATATCTTTAATGGTTTGCGTTCTAGGTCTGCTATAGTAATGTCAAGACATCACTACTTCTACAAATGTCTTGAGCATATCAATAGAGCTTTTGATCCCTAAGCTTGAAGAGGAACTCATCCTTCTGTTCCACTATAAGCGTACTTTCTTTATCAAGATATGTTTTCTTCAAAGACAAACTAGTGACAGTGATCCCTTTTTCTCTTCTTGCCTTAATATGCAAAATATATTTCAAGACTAGATATTACTCTTCAAAGACCTATCGGTAATCATATGTAATGCAGGGCTCAAGACCTATCTTGCTTCTTACCATAATTTTGAGATACAATGTAATATTTCCGAAGAGGAGCATAGGTTCGATGTACCATACTTCAGTGAGTAATGATCACATATTTTTTGTATGTGATTGTGACATGTTTTGAGCCATAATCCATATGCACTATTGTCATTTCTTCTTGCCATAAGATATCTATCATGTCCAGGTCAACACTATTTCTTTTGACATTATCGAAGGTTATTAAAGAGTGTGTAGGGACAAAGGATCCCTTCACCATTCATAACTGCCCTTAGAGATACTTTACAGTCCCATGACTAATTCAAATTTAGCCTTACTTTATTGAATCTGGAAATCAATAGTTCCAAGGAGAAACTTTGACACAAGTCTTACTACAAACTTTTAACTAGTCCTATACCTTGTTCTTATTGACAGACATAGACTTCAACAATGTGCTAGAGAATAAATCATTGTTAACAAATTTAGTGATAACAAATACCTTATATTTTGCAAACTTATAGCTTTGTTGGTCTCTTCGTCCAATTCATTTTTGTAGTGCGCTTCTATAAAATAAAGATCTCGTTTGGTGGATAGACAGATCTTCAACACTTTTGCCTCGTCAATATAGATCTTTAAGAGGAACTAGATATGAGCTCCATGAAACACTAGTTTAAATAGATATTTCGAAGCTTCCTTTTTGGTTGCTTGCTCGGAGGCTATATTGGTTCGACTTCTCAAGAGAACAAGAGATTCAGCTTCAGCATTTTCAAGTATCATCTCCTTCAAAAAAAAACTTGCACAATGATTTCAACGTGGTATGATACAAATTTGCTTGCTTCAACTAAAGAAGAACACCTTGGATATGGAATACATCACAATCATCTCTTTATTGACTGAAACATTGACCTTCTAAGCTCCTCGACCTTTCAATCAGAGGTTCTTTGGCTCCCTACAATAGAACCTGAGAATTTTCAGCCTCTTGCAATCAAATTTGGGCTACTGTGACAAATTATGAGAAATCTCGGCCTACTGCAACAAGCCAAGAGGATTTCCTCATCCTATTGTGGCAGATTGAGGTATTCTTTCAGTCAATTTAAACATGCTGAGGTCTATAGATTCGGGTATTTTCTTCCAACATTTATTTTGACCTTAAACTAGGGATTGCAAAACAACACAAGGAAGAAGACTCAAAAGTTCGTCTTGAAGGAAGACCAGTACATCAAGTTATCATCTCTTTCTCTCTCCATTATTGAAGGCTCTTGATTACACATCATCATCTTGAAGAAGAACATCCATCTCTTTTGGAATCTCTTTAATCATCACTTATTTTGGAAGACATCACAAAAGGTAATAGCAAAAGTGTCCTCAAACACAAATTTTATTAATAAGGAAAAAAAAAATTACATAAAATCTACAAGAGCTTACACACAATCACTCAACACCCTTGCAAGTGGAGGGAAACAAGCTTTAAATAAGCTTGTGTCCTAAACTAATTTAGTTATGGATCACTTGTTTTATTTACAAGTGTCCATTTACATTTATTGCATTTCTAACAATAATCCTAATTATTTTCCTAAAATAATTCCTAAGTATCGACACATTTCTAGATGTCATATCTCCTATAACAATTAGTTATTCTAAAATGTCTCCAATATTTAATTAAATATTCTAGATAATAATTAAATATTGGACTCTAAATAATTAAAACATAATATATGTCTTTTGGATCACCTAACAATCCCCCCTTTGATCCAAAAGTACATTACAACAGATACTAAGCTCATCTCTGAACTTAGTGAATTTGATCCTACCAAGTGGTTTTGTGAAGATGTCTAAGATCTGATCTTCTGAAGGACAATATATCGACTTGATGACATCATTTGCAATGAGTGTTCTGATGTAATGATATTTTGTGTCCACATGCTTTGTTTTGGAATGGAAAACTAGATTTTTGGCAACCTTTATGGTTGACTGGCTATCGATGAATAAAGATGTGGCTTTTGTTTGAGGAAAGCCCAAATCCTACAAAACTCTGCATAACCAAACTATCTCACATGTTGCTCCCATGCTGATATATATTATGCTTCTGCCGAAGAAGTGGCCACTGTAGCTTGCTTCTTGCAACTCCAAGAAACTGTTGTTGTCCCCATATTCATCAAATAACCTGATGTTGATGCCCGATCATCGATACTTCAGCAAAATTTGCATTTGAATAACCATCAAGTACAAAATTCTTCGTCTTTTTGTAAAGAAGACCAAAATCTTTCGTTCCTTGGGAATATCTAAGAACCCTTTTTGTTGCATTCTGGTGGCTTTCCCTTGGTTCATGCATAAATCGCGAGAGAATATTGATTGCATAAGATAAGTCTAGACGAGCGGTTGTCAGATAGATCAAGATGCCAATCAACTGTTTGTAAGTAGTATTGTTCACCAATTCCCCCCTTCAAATTTTGAAAGTTCCAAGTTTTGTTCCATTTGGATGAGAACAAGCTTGCAATCTTGCATTCCAAATCTTTTAAGTAGTTTAGATGCATAAGTGCTTTGACTAATGAAAACACTGTGTGGATGTTGCGATACTTCAACTCCAAGATAGTAGTGAAGTAATCCCAAGAAGTCATCTTAAATCCAGCGTGCAACTCCTTTACCTGCATTATATGATCATTATTGTTCCTAGTAATGATCAAGTCATCCAATTACATAACTAAAATCACCAAATTTTTTCCTTATTGGCACACATATAAGGTATCATCAAATTCACTTCGCTTAAAGACAACCTTGAAAAGGTACTTGTCAATTTTTGCATACCAAGCTCATGGAGCTTGTTTCAACTCGTATAAAGCCTTGATTAATTTGCATACTTTGTGTTCTTGTCCTTCGACTGAATCATATATACTTCTTCCTGCAAGTCTCCATTGAAGAAGACACTTTTGACATTCATCTGATGCACTTTCCATCCTTTTTGAACTGATAATGCAAGTACTAATCTGATGATGTTCCATTTTGTTGTAAGCACAAATGTTTTTTCATAGTTGATTCCTTCTTGTTTTACAAAACCCTTGGCAACAAGTCTTGCCTTGTATTTATCAATGTCTACATTTGGCTTATACTTAATTTTGCAAACCCATTTGCATCTGATGGGTTTCACATTTTCAGGAGAGTCAACAAGTTTTCAAGTGTTGTTTTTCATCACTGCATTGTATTCTTCAACCATTGCCTTTTGCCATTCTACATGTTTTACTGCCTCTGTGGAGGGCTTAGTAAAATCATTTGTTATTAAGGCAAAAATTTCTTCATTTCTTTGTGAACTTCGTGTTCCTGTTTTGTTTTGTTCATCTAGCCTTACATCCTTCAAAACTTGAATAGCCCATTTAGGCAGTTGGTGTTGACTTGTATGTGGATCTGAATAATCACCATCACTATAAAATGGATTGATATAAACAGATGTTCTTTGATCATCTTAAGGTCCAGATGAGGCAAGTGAGTTGGATGAATCATTTTTTGAATAGAGCATTTCAATCTCATACCAATGTTGTGTACTTGGTTGATTTTGCATTTTTTTTCTTTTTATCACCCTTACTTTCCAATTTCTATAGAAGATTTTATATCTCTGTAGCACTATTGATTTCTGTTTCATCAAATATAACATCTCTGCTGCCAATAAACTTTCCACTGGACAAAAGACGATATCCCTTTTCATTGGAATACCCAATCAATATACACTTCAAACTTTGTGAATCAAGCTTAGTTCGTTTTTCTTTTGGAACTAAGCCATATCATACTGAACCAAAAATGCTGAGATGTTTTACTCGAGGTTTGAAACCAAACCATGCTTCATATGGTGTAATTCCATCCAAAGAATCATTAGGAGACTTGTTCCTTAAGTAGACTGTTGTGTGTATTGCTTCTGCCTAGTATGAGAGACTTAAATTTTTAAAAGTTAGCATGGATCTTGCCATACCTAAGAAGGTGTGATTCATTCTCTCTACCACTCCATTTTTCTGTGGAGTGTAGACATTTGTAAGTTGTCTTTTGATAACATTGTCCCTGCAATAAGTTTGGAATTCATTGGAAGTGAATTCCCCTCCATTGTCTGTCCTGAGAGTGCCACTTTTCTCTTTAACTTCATTCTCAACCAGTTGGCAAAATGTCTTCAACTTTTCAAAGGTTTACGACTTTTGTTTCAAAAAAAAAGCCAAGTCAATCTACCAAAATCATCAATGAAGAGTAAAAAGTATCTACAGCCTCCTAGAGAATCCTATAGCGGTCCACAAATGTCATTGTGAACCAATTGCAAACACCTGTTTGCACGCCATGAACTTGTTGGAAAAGTCTCTCGACTTTGTTTTCCATAAATGCAAGCTTCACATCTTGCATTTTCTTTCTTAAAAGTTGGAAGTCCTTTAACCATTCCCTGCTTTTGAATTTGAGAGACTTTCAAAGTTTAAATGCCCATATATCTAACATGCCACAACCTTATTGGTGAAATACTTGTACTTGTTGCTCCTGCAAAATCAGACTTTCATGGAATGACTGTTCCTTTCATCCTTAGAAGTTTTCCATCTTCATATCCTGTCATGACTGTCTTCATATTTTGTTTGATGGAATTGATTTTTACTAAGCCATCCTCCATAACAACTTGATGTCCTGCTTGTTGAATCGTGACTAATGACAACAAATTCTTCTTGAAAGTTGGTACATACCAAACATTTGAAATTAGTTTTTCTCCAATGCCAGGAAGAGAAACTTTTACTACACCTTTTCCACAAGGAGTGTGTCTTGTATCATCTGCTAGAAAGATTGAATTGAGTTGGCACTGTTGAAAAGTCCAAAAGAAGTCACGTCAAAAAGTCATATGTTGTGTTTCCCCTGTATCTAAGATCCAAGCATCTTCATAATCACTTTTAAGATATGTGGAGACCTGTAATGTTGTTGATTCTAAACTTTGAAGTGTAGTGAAGACATATTCTGAAGCTTATAGCATGACTTTCAAATATAGATGTGCCACTTTATGCCATAACGATCAATGATAAGTGTTTCCAGTAAATCAACAAAAAGCTTTTGATAAGTCAAAAACAGAAGATTGATCAAGCACTAGTTCTTGCATTGCCTAACTTGTAAAAGCCTTTCAAAGTGGAGATAGACACAAGTGGATATGCTATGATTGGAAACTAATGACAAACTTTTATCTTGTCATTCAAACATTGATTTTCGAAAAGGCAAAAAAAATGTATTTGGTCACAAGTCCCTTAATGACCTGAGGTTGGATAAAGATTACATCCATGCACATATTTGATTTGTATATACAACGAAACTAATATGACACAAATTTTTACCTCATTTAAGAATTGATTTTCAAAAAGAGAAAGAAAAAAGACACAACTGAAACATTATAACTGAACTTTGATGTCAACAATCTAATAACAAAAGCAACAGCTGATGGATGACCTCACCTTCACCTGCGCACCTTTCAGTTCAACATAATGATTTTTCAAGTTGGGTGGAACATGCTGGGGTCCAGGAATGGATATGGCATTGACCATCAAAGGTAGGAGAAGAGGTATATTACTGTGCACATAAAGGTTAAAAAGAAACATCACAATCAATGGGCATTCTGTCACAATTTTAAAGGACCGAGTGCTTGGATTCAATTGCCCAGGATTTGGCCCTCCAGGTGGTCTTTGTGGACCAATATATCCAATGGGATGTTGGCTAGCTGCCAACTGACTGTCACTTCCACTTGAATCGTCAAAAAAGTAATTAACAGTAGCTTTGAAGTTCTGATAAATCTGCAATTTCCCACATGGTAAAACAAGAACATGGTCAGTGTCAATTCCATAATAAAATAGAATGTAGAAGAAATGCAAAAAACTTTAGTAAAATGCACCTCTAGTTCTCTTTGTTCTCTAAAAAACAAAATCGAGCAAACACCATAGAAAACAATTCAACATGCACACCATCTTTATTCAATGGAGAAATCAACAAGAACAATGAACAATACTCCTAGGCCTAAAAAGCATTTTCATAACAGATAAAAGCCTATAATAATTCAATTAGAGAACAAAGCATCCATGCCAAGTAAAATCATATAATTCTGTTTTAAGAAACTATGCAGCCAACGAACAAACTAGAAATTAAACAAGTACAAAAATCTAAAAACAAAATTAAGATTGTTTCAAACATACACAAGTAACCAACCAAGTACAGTATATCTGAAACTGAAATTGAAATTGTTTCATTTTAAACTCGAGGTAAACAAACATCCAGACATTCGGGTGTGGAAGACAGCTGGCACATTGGCTTCTTCAGATTCAACAGGCCATAAAGGTTGGGCCACTTCACTGAGAGACTAGATTGCAGTCCCTGCATGCTGCTTGATGTAAGATTCTTATGCTTACAAACTACTCCATACATCATAAATTACTAACTTCCATCATGCTAACTGTTTCCTATTCTAATTCTAAATCATTTTCTTTTAAAATCACTGCCTAATTTGGATGATTTCAATCATAGCAACACAACACAATTTTCTTTAATGGTGGAAGAAAAATTCATTCGATTACCATCTCAGCTGTCAATCATTTGGAGCAATTCAAATATGATATCAGACAGCATTGATTTCTATGACTTGGGAAATGGCCTCAAATTCCCTCCCATTTCATCTTTTGATTAATTGGTTATGACTCATCACTACATCTTGTATGAGGCTTGGAACACACATTGTCAAATTTTACCTTTATTTTCCAACATGTAAAACTCACAAGTCTCATACCAAGTAAATTCATTTCTACTATAATCTGTATTGTATTTTGCTAGTTCATGAAAGGGGAAAGAATTAATGAAATTGCATTTGCCTGGGCACTTCCATGCCACCAAAGTTACATTTTTTCAGTGTTGCAAATCTCGGACACAGGAAAAACTCAGCAGGGGCAATCAACTTGGAAAAAAATCGGCAAAGACAGGGTGAGCATTAAAAATGTAAAATATATTCAGTTTTTTCATTTAAATTTACATAAAATTTACAAAAATACAACATCAAATATCACATTGCCATGAAAAAATTGTTGAGAGTGACTAGTCTCCAATTTTTCCCCTTTGAAACACACGAGAACACTCTTCTCATCTTAAAACCAAGCAACAGAAGTGACAATGAGAAATCATACAAGAAAAATTGCCAAAGCAGGCTTTTTCTTCTCTTTGGGCAATGTTGTTGCAAACCCCAGAGGTTTTTCTTAAAAAAAAATGAGAGATGATCAATAATAAAGCCTGGCCATACAATCAGACAATGAAGGATAGGAATAGACTCTGCCTTACTGTGAGAGCTTGGAACTGAATAAGTGAGCGAATTTGATTAGCAAATGCCAACGAGTCAACACTAGACACTATAATAATTGATTGATAGAAAATTTTCTCCAGTGTCCTGAACAAGAATAGAAGTATAAACTAAAACAAAAGTAACAAAATAAGGTAAGATGAGATAATTTCACAATGTCCCCAAATTACCAAAAAAGTTAAGTCAATGGGACTCAAACGTACAATCAGTAATAACTTATCATAGGAATTCTGAGGCTGAAAACTACAAGAACAAAGATAAAACAAGTATAAGAGTGGAAGTAAATAGCAAAAAGAGAATAAACTAGTCATCTTTAGGTACATAAATGTAGTAGTAGAAAAGATAAAATAACAACAGTATTTCATTAATGTCCAAAATATGACCACAAAGTAGGTCAATGGGACTAAGATAGTACATCCAGTGCCAGTACAAAATCACAATGCAAAAGCATCTCCTAGATCAATGCTATAAGAGTCATGCTAAAAGAGAAAACTGTTGGATTCAAAGAGTCAGGCTACTCTGAAGAGTTAAAAGCCTACAGATTGTTTGGTCCAATCAAACACGAAATTATCGCCAAGAGAAATGTTATATTTGACGAGAAGACCTCAAATATTACTCTGTTGAACTCCTCTTCCAGCGTATTGAGCAGTGACCCCAAATATTACTCTGTTGAACTCCTCTTCCAGCGTATTGAGCAGTGACCCCGTGGAGAGATTTTGCAAAACTCTATACCCGCTAACTATTATACAAGGTCATTTAAGTGACAAAACTTAAAGTTGTTGTGCTTTTAAAAGTAAAATACAAAAAGGTATTTTGAATAATATTTTATTAATAAGATGGAATGTACAAGTGTCATTGAATGTTACAATGAGGGCGTGCTTATATACCTAGGCAGGTGTCCCTTAATGATTGGGCATGTCTTTTAGACATGCCTTTTCACTTAACTAATGACTATTTAAAATAATCATTATTTTGATTATTTATTATTTACATTTATTTGTATTTATTTTAATTTATATAAATTCATTCATAACATTGCCCCTTTCTTCAAAAGCTTTGGCCTCAAAGCTTTATCATTGACAATTTCCTTAATTCGCATATGTCATTTCATATGTAATCCGTCATTAGTAGCTTTCTCGGCACAATTTTATCCATTCTCCTTTTTCAATTCAATTATTTATTTATTTTTATATATATATCATAGTTTTAAAACCAGGCCAGTCTGAATCAGACTCGGCCTGGTCAACTAAGCCAGACCCCAGCCCGAGTTGGCTCAGTAGAAAAACCGGTTCGAAGGTCGGTCCGTTACCGAGCCGGACACCGGCTCAGCCTGTTCAGTAACAAACCCCATCATAAACAAGTCAAGCCAGTCTGCAGGGGAAAAGTGAGGTGGAGGGGGCATTCACACGTTGAAACAACACTTCGCTAATATTAGAGGCCAAATTGTTCTATGTGCGGCACCAGCAGAACAGATTGGGGAAATTAGGGAGTAGTCGCTAGAAAATTTTGGGAAGTTTGAGGAAGAAAAAGCTAGGCAAAAAGAAATAGAGTCTGAAATAGAGAGGAAGAGGACTATAAAACACATGATGGCTGCCAACCCCAATTTTGATTATGAGGGCTCTTCATCTATCCCTTGCACTGATGCATCCAACCCCTTTCACTATGTTCCTCCCTCTTTGGAGTCTGTTCAAGAAAAGAGTAAGGGTAAAATCAAAAAGAAGGGTGATATCAAAAGTTATTTCACAGTCACACCCTCCTCTCCCTCTAATAGTGCACATGGTCCTGAAGCTCATAGAGGTCAAATGCAGCCTACTTTAGATGACCATTGGAAGAAAGAATTGAGAGAAATTGCTTGTGATTACATAGCTAGATGGCGGTATGATGTTGATATCCCCTTCAATGCTTCTCGTTCACCATATTATGAACCTATGTTTGATGCCATATTTGCTACTGGAAAGGGCTTCAAAGGCCCTACTATGCATGAGTTAAGGGGATCTCTTTTGCAAAAAGAGGTTATGTCCATTGATGAATATTTGAAAGATTTCAAAAGCTCATGGGTGAAAACAGGATGTACCATCATGTCAGATGGATGGATTAATCAAAGGAACCGTACCATCATAAATTTTCTTATCTTTTGCCCACAGGGAACCATGTTTCTAAAATCAGTTGATGCATCTGATAAGGTGAAAGATGCACACTTGTTTCAGCTTTTGGATGAGGTTGTTGAACTAGTGGGGGTGGCTAATGTTGTTCAGATCATCACAGATAATGCCTTTAACTATGTTTTTGTTGGTAAAATATTAGAGGAAAAACACAAAACCATCTTTTGGACCTGTAAAAATTGGAAACTAGGGCCAAATTCCACCTTGGGACAGCTCATTTGATGGAGACGATGATTGCATTGGATTCCTCTTTTCAAGAGGTCCAAGATTGATAAAACGATCATCTCATTCAGACAAGCAGAAATGTGATTTCGAATTTAATCCCTCACATGTGCAAATTGTTCAAGTCGAGTTCATCATTATGTAGGCCCAAGAAGCCCAATGGATGTGTCTCTTCACCCACAACAAAGTGTATAAATAGAAGAGACCTCACACCTCATTTGGACATCCATCACTCACACATTCTTCTCTCTTTCTTCATCAAATTGGTTTGTACAACTTGGGCAGCTTCTCTATCTCTCACATGTGCTGCTAGGAGGACAGAATTTATGGGCTAAATCACAGAACCGAAATTGCAGAATTTCAAACAGTTTGACCAACGTTGACCAAGGTTGTTCTAACCAATTTTGACTGCGGTTTTGAGGGCAGAATTTCTATTTTCTTAGGCCGCATTGAATGGCACAGAAATCAAAGTTTTCTGGGTTGTTTGACCTGCGTTGACCGCAGGCCTGTTTGCCCGCAGAGTTAACCGTAGGTTGACCGAATTAGACCATATTTTTGTGATTGTTTTGGGTTGACTTTGACTACTACTAGAGGCCAAATTTGATTGCCTTTGACCAAGCTTCAAAGGAGGTGTTTGACTGTTGTTTTAACCAACATTGACTTTCTGGTTAGCGCTGAAGTTTGACTGCAGTTCACTGTAGAATTTGACAAGGCTTTATGACTTCGTATTAGGCAAGTCTATTTGATTTTTGTACTCTCTCTCTCTGTTGAAGTATTGATGAATAATAACAAGAAGTGATCAAAGGGTTTTCCCCACATTGGTGTTTTTCCCTGGCATTTGCCAAATCCGGTGTTCTCTTGTCTTGGCTTGTCTTCTACATTTTGTTTTATGTTCTATCTGCATTTACTGTCGATGTGATTAATGGTTAATGTGATTGCTACTAGAAATAATTGGAAATTGTTATTGGGTTGCTAAAGGAACATTGAAGTAAATTGTGCTAAGCATAGAGCATACCATTGTTATCTAAAAATAACATGGTATCAAAGCACGGGTGAACACAAAGCCCAAGCAAAATTCAAAAGCAATCACTAAGGAAAGTTGTTGGACAAGAATATCGGTCTAGTTTCAATGTAAACTACATCATACTTCAAATACGAGGACAAGCTTAAGGACAAACTCGACTATCATGCTTGAAATATGTCTCTGGATTTGACTTTGGAAGAGAAAGATGTTATGGAGTATGTAAAGGGAAGAGTGGTGGAGCCTCCTTCAAATGCACTCGTTGCTGCAAAAACAAAGTACAAGAAAGGTGAGGTCAAAGTTACGAAAATTATTGTAGACTCCATTCAAAAGCATTTGGTTGCCTATATTTCTGATTTGGAAACATCTAAGGAGATGTATGACAAGCTAGTTGTGATGTTCAAAGTAAACAATGCAAATCAAGTCCTCTTTCTCAAGAACAAGTTGAAAGACATCAAGATGGATAGAGGAGAGTCCATTCAATCCTACTTCATGAGGATTACCGAAATCAAGAATGACCTTCTATCTATTAGACAAGTTGTTGGTGACAGGGAGCTCACTCTTATTGCACTTGGAGATCTTACAAGAGAATGGGATGTGTTTAACACCACCATCCTCAACAATGACAGGATTCCGAGTTTTGATGAATTATTGGCTAGATGCACTGAAGAAGAAATAAGGATGATGGAAAGAGATAAGCCCTCAAATGGAAATAATCCTATCGCTTTCTCCGCTCATGCTAAAAGGAAGAACAATGTTGGTCCAAGAAGACAAGGTCAAGGATTTAAGTCGGGATTCAAAGAAGGAAGAAAAGGAAGATGCTTCAATTGCAACAAGTTTGGCCACTATGCTAGAGAGTGTCCTCACAAGAAGGATACTCCAAGGGATGATGAAAACAACAACCACAACAACTACAAAGGCAATGGCAATCAAAGGAACAACAAGTTCAACAATAAAGGAAAGAGGAATGCTCCTGCTGCTCGATATGGAAATGGTCGTCCTCCCAAAAGGTCGAGAAACTCCAAGTATGAGGAAACTAATGTTGTACATAAGCAAAAAGAATTTTATCTCATTTATGCCCTCGCCACTACCTCTACTCCAAACACTTTGGATAATTGGTTGATTGATAGTGGTACCTCAAGGCACTTCATTGGGTACAAGGAGGCCCTATCAAAATTTGGCTGAAAAAAAAAAGACAAATTTGGAGATCATACCTGGGGACAATCACTTTTCACTTGAATCAAGGTCAAATCCTTCACCTACAAGAAGTATTGGATGTACCTGATTTGAAAAAGAACCTGGTATCTATTAGTGCAATGAAAGATAAAGGCTTCAAGGTAACATTTGTTGATGGGAAGGAACTTGAAAGATGCATTTACACTTGGATTTAGGGTTGAAGGTCTCTATCAGGTTGGAGGAAGTCCTTTAGGAGCTATGACTTGTGATACTTCTCTTCAATCTGAATTATGGCACTGAAAATTTGCTCACCTTCATTACAAAGCCTTACCTTACTTAAGGAAGATGGTCACAGGTATGCTCGAATTCAACATAGATCATGAAGGAGTTTGTCAGGGTTGTGCAACTTAAAAACATACAAGAGGACCATTCCCTTCAAGTGAAAGTTAAGCTATCGATATTCTTCAATTGGTTCATTCTGATCTATCAGGTATGCTGCCCGTAACATCTTTGCGAGGATACTTGTACTATGCAATTTTTGTGGATGATTTCTCTCGCAAAACATGGATCTATTTTTTGAAGAAGAAGGACAAAGTGTTCAAATGGTTCACCTCCTTCAAAGCCTTCGTCGAAAATCAAACAAGGAAGAAGATCAAAATATTGAGGACCGATAACGGAACCTAATATAAGTGAAATGAATTCAATGACTATTGTAGAGACGCTGGAATGAAGAGGGAGACCACTATTGCATATACTCCTGAGCAAAATGGAGTTGTTGAAAGGAAGAATCGAACAATCATAGAAGCTACCCACGTTATGCTTCATGACCAAGGCCTACCGAAGTTCTTATGTGGAGAAGCTGCCAACAATGTTGTATATGTTCAAAATAGGTACCCGCATCAAGCATTGGACTTCAAGACACTCAAAGAAATTTTCACCAATAAGAAACCTAATGTTTCTCATTTTAGAATTTTTGGTTGTCATGTATATTTTCATGTGCCGAAAGAGAAAAGAAACAAGCTAGATGCATCTGGGAAGAAAGGAACTTTTGTTGCTACAATGAAACTTCAAAGGTATATAGAATCTATGTGCCTAGTGAAAGAGAAGTGGAAATAAGTCATGATGTCACCTTCGATGAAGATTCTACCCTTGAGAAAGTCAGAGATCTTCCTATCCCTAGGAAGGATAATGATGATGAGGCAGGAAAGAAGGATGCATATTCGACAGATGATCTAATGTCCGATGTTGAAGGCCCGATGGATCCCACTAATCCACCTCCTAAGCCCTCTACATCAAGGAAAAGACCTTTATGGCTCAAAGATACTCTCAAAGATGCTAAAAGACATGTTGCACCCAGGGGGACATTTCGTGAAAGCAAGAAGCCAAACAGGTACCAAGGGTGCTTAGCTGCTATGAGTACCATTGTTCAATCTGAGTCATGTACGTTCGAAGAAGCCATGAAGCACCAAGTATGGAAGGATGCTAAGAATGAAGAATATGAATCGATCATGAAGAATGATGTATAGGATGTGGTTCTTAAACCCAAAAACAAGTCAATGGTCACTTCAAAATGGCTTTATAAAATCAAACATGGAGTTGATGGGAGTGTTGAAAAGTTCAAGGCAAGGTTCGTTGCTCGAGGCTTCTCTCAAAATGAAGGAGCGGACTATGATGAGATATTTGCACTGGTTGCTCGATACACCACTATCTAATCCACCATTGCTCTTGTTGCCTCTGAAAGGATGGAAACTACACCAAATGGATGTCAAAACTGCATTCTTGCATGGCTCGCTTAAGGAAGAAGTCTATGTAGAGCAACCTGAAGGGTTCGAAGTTCAAGATCGAAAAACACATGTATGCAAGTTGAAGAAAGCCCTCTATGGGTTGAAGCAAGCCCCTGGAGCTTGGTATGAGATAATTGATAGCTATCTTATGAAGTTGGGTTTTACAAGGAGCGAAGATGACCCTAACCTATATTTCAAGGTTGAAAATGACATGCCTCTCATTCTGGTCCTTTATGTGGATGAGCTCTTTCTGACAAGTGCATACCCTCTCATTTATCAATGCAAGAGGGATTTGGCTTCTGAATTCGAGATGAAGGGCCTAGGTTCGATGCACTACTTCCTAGGCTTGGAGGTCTAGCAAAAGCCAGGTGAGATTTTTCTTTCTCAAGGAAAATACATTGTGAAGCTACTCGAGAGATGTGGGATGGTGGAATGCAAGTATGTGTCTACTCCGATGGAACTCAACTTCAAGAAGCTATGTGGAAGTGTTGTTGGGCCCGAATTGGCAAATCCTTCCAAGTATCAACAACTTGTGGGGGCCCTGATGTTCTTGGTAAACTCTCGTCCTGACATATGCTTCGCTGTGAATACACTGAATCAATTTATGGTCGAGCCTCATCACATACATCGGATTGCTGCTAAGAATCTCTTTATATCTCTGGGGCACAATCAACTATGGTTTGAGATACACAGCTGGGAATTTGAGGCTACATGGATATACTGATGCTAACTGGGCTGGCAGTGTGGTGGATCGTAAGAGCACGTCTGGATGTTGCTTCTCATTGGGGTTTGCTTCAATATCTCGGACGAGCAGGAAGCAGAAATCGATCGCTTTAAGCACCACCAAGGCCGAATACATTGCAGCTAGTATGGCCTGTTGTGAAGCTATTTGATTGATGAAGCTCTTCAGTGAGCTATTTGAGCACATGATGGATACCACCGTGATCTTCTGCGACAACCAAAGCGAGATTCGCCTTTCAGAGAATCTCGTGTTCCACTACCGCTCCAAGCACATTGATATTAGGTACCACTTTATCCGAGATATGGTACAACGAGGAGCAATAAGGCTCCAAACATCAAGACAAATGAGCAGGTCGCAAGCATTCTCACAAAGCCCTTAGGGAAAGTCAAATTCTTAGCCTTCCGTGAGAGACTTGGAGTCATGGAAAGACCCTCATATGAGGGTCCCGCATGAGTTGGACATTGAGCTCTGGGAGTTCCTGGGGGCTTGGGGTACTTCTTGGAGCTATGAGCGACCATAGGGTGAGTGGTTCACCTTCCCCTAGTGGTGCGCTATGTACAGGGTGAGTGGTTCACCTTCCCCTGTGATACCCCATGATGGTTAACATGTGTGTAGGGTGAGTGGTTCACCTTCCCCTACGATTGCGGACACATGTATGTAGGGTGAGTGGTTCACCTTCCCCTACGATTGACATAAGTACCTTTGGCAAAAACCTAGCAAGGATTGCAAGGGAAGCAGATGAGCCAGGTAAACAATTTCAATTTCCAAATTCTTATTTTGTTAAATTGATTATAATTTGAAAGTTGGATATAATTTGTTGAACTAACTCATTACACAACTATGTTTTTTGCAGCACAATGGTGGGAGGCATTTGGTAGCCATTGTCCTCAATTGCAAAAGTTTGCAATCTGTATTTTGAGTCAAACTTGCAGTGCTTTTGGGTGTGAGCGCAATTGGTTCGTCTTTTAGAGGATTCACAAGAAGAAGAGAAACGCTTTGTTACAAAAACGATTAAATGATCTAGTCTGTGTCGAATACAACCTCCAGCTAAGACGCAACCAATTGCTAAACAAAAGACCTGATACAAATCCCATTGTGTTGGAAGATATTGATCCATCATCATATTGGGTAGTGGAGAATCAACCAGCTAAGTTTGACCCTGATGAGGATATTGGTGTTGATTTGGATTTGGATATGGAGGCATTGCAACAGAATGTTCAATTAAATGCAAATCCACTAGTAATAGCCCCAAGTCTTCCAGTTGCATGCACTTCCTTTACTGAGCCACGATGCAAGCACATAGCTCATCTATCTCAATGTGTAGCTACTGCGCCTGCTAGTGCTACTACTTCTACAGTTGCAGTTGGAGATCTTGATGAGGAGGAGGAGCCATGGGTTTCCCCGTCTGACTCTAATTCAGAGTCTGAGCCAAATGATGTTGGCTTCTCTGGCAGTAGTAACTAGTGATGTTTAGTTGTAGTGCCATTTGGAGCCTCCTTGGTTATGTGTTTTTGTTCTGATCTCTATATATTACATGTATTGGACAGTGCACTGGGTGCCATTTTGATATAATAGATATATTCATGAACATACTTTGATCATATGTTGTCCTCTCCCAATATTCTAATATGCTTTGAGTTTGGAAACATGAATGAAAATCTTTAAAAATATGTTTTTTCATAAAAAAAATAAAAAATGTTTAATGTATTTTTTACAAAAAACGAGTCATTGAAATCAACTAGGCAGAGTCGGAGTCGACCCGCGACCGGTTCTGAATCCCAGTTGAAGTTTTTAAACTATGATATATATATAACTGTATAAAAAATTATCATAATGTAACCTTTTTTTTTCTTTTCCAAAGCATTTTTTTTGTTCAAGCTTTGTGAATTCTTCCTCTAATCTCTTTATGTGTCTGTGTATTACCTTGATGCTCTTCAGTACTAAATAATCTTCCACACGCTTGACAACTTATTTTGCAATTTTTTTGGATATATGTATAATCAATATCGTTTAGACAAAATGGACATTTAGTCCAAAATAATGATTGTTGTGTGGAACTCATCTTCCAATCTTTTCTTGGCTTCTTTGAAGTATATTTCCTTTAGACTCTTTGCTTTAGAATATTGTTGAAGTATATATTTCTTTACTTTTGAGTTGAATTGGGAATTTTTTTAATCACCTTTTTATACCTTTATTCAACTTTTTATTTAATTAATAATAAGCTCTCTAACTTCTTTTTAATATATATATATATATATATACATATACCAATAAATTTTCCTTTTGTATAAAAACCTTCACAATTTCCCCTTTCCTTGTATTAAGCTTTAATTCCTTCCTTTAAATATAGCTCTATACTTTTAAATATAGTATATAATATTAATATGATTTGTTTAATCACATTGAACAGATGCAACTTGTTTTTCCACTGATTTGATAGCAATTTGGTACGGATACATCGCACTATTATGGAAGTCGTAACCCTTTACCAATGTAAAGTTACCTGTAACCCTCGAGAACGAAGTTGATCGGTGAACTTTCTCCACTGTAATTAGCAGTCGACAAGATTAATTCAATGAATGTAGCGGGTTTGGGCAGTGATGCAGGGCAGACGACG
Source organism: Pinus tabuliformis (assembly GCA_031772625.1). Lineage (NCBI taxonomy): Eukaryota > Viridiplantae > Streptophyta > Pinopsida > Pinales > Pinaceae > Pinus > Pinus tabuliformis. The sequence goes on along the minus strand of CM062813.1, from coordinate 329,038,447 downwards.
GTTGCGGTTAGAATGGCGGTCGAACTGGAGACAGTAGAGTGATCGAACAACATTTGTAATGTCGTTTGATTAGCAAAAACCGGTAAATGGTGGCAATTGTAGCAGGAGGAGCCGATTGCGGGTGGCCAAAGGGGGCTTGTTACAGTTTGACAGTGATCTGGCGGTGACTAGTCAAGGAACCCTATGGTAATGTTTGACGTCGGCAGCCGATAGGCAGCATCGAGGGGCTTAGGTAACCCACAAGTTGCAGTGGATGTGTTCGCTTGGTTGATGGTTGACAGTGTAGATGAAGGCGGCGAGGTAATTTGTTTCTTTTCTTTTCTTTTCTTTTCTTTTCTTTTTAAATATATTTTATATGATTTGTTTTTCAATTTTTATATATATTTTTTCTAGACTTTTTTTAATTTGTATATTTTTTTAATAATAATTTTTTTTCAATTTTATTTTGTTTTTAACCTTTTTTTCTTATATATATATATATATAGAGAGAGAGAGAGAGAGAGATATTTGTTTAATTTTTTTTAAGTTCTTTTCAATGACCAAAGGCCTGACGGTGAATTCGACAAATAGATAATCTCCAACTATATAGCGAAATGCTTGATCGTGACAACACTACGTTGACGAAGACTTCAATGGCCAATGATCAAGATCGAAGAACGTGGCTCTAATACCAATGTAACGAACAAAGTTCGTATTCGCAACAAAGTAATCTTCAAAAGACTTGAAAGACGTAAACATCCATAGTAGGACAAGTAATAATATATTGAATAGTATATAAAAGAATTGATGTGATGATTACAAATGAGGGTGGGGGGCTGCTTATATACCCTAGATAGGTGCCCCTTCACTATTAGTTAGTTAATCATTAATTATGATTATTAATATTTACATTATTTTTATTATTTTTATATAAATTTTATTCGTAACAACCATCTACTGCACAGACAACTCATATTCATAACCAACTTGAACTCGAACTTCCACAACAAAATCAACCACAAGTTTTGGAACCTTTGTTCAAACCATCAATGTTGACTTTGGTGTAGGAACTCCTTGTACATGCAAGATTTTTCTTCCCAAATGGACAACTAAGACAATTGAAGATGTTGGTGTTGATGTGGTACACGTAAATGACTCCAAGAAAACAAAAGTGATAAACAGTGAGGCGGTGTTGCTCTAGTGGCAAAAGTGCTAGAGGCATGTGATTCTGATAATGTGCAAAAGGTCAACCTAAATGGGAGAATGCTATCACTAATGAATATCACTCTGTGATGAAGAACCAAACATGGAATTTAGTTCATCAACTACAAGCAAAGAATCTAGTGGAGTGTGGATAGGGTCTACAAAACCAGGTTCACGTCCAAAGGTGGCTATCGAAAGGCATAAGGCTCATTTGATGGCAAAGGATTTTTCTTGGCAAGAACTCATCAACTACATTAAGAAGATTACTTGATCAATATCATTTCCTGATGAAGAAACAGACATGGAATTTAGTTCCTCAATTGCAAGGAATGAAAGTGGAGAAGTATGAATGGGTCTACAAGACCAAGTTCACAACCAAAGATGTTGATGACGATTATTACACCAGCAAAAAATGGAGCAATGTACAAATTTAGCAACAATAAGACAATCTCAAACCTTCTCATTAAGAAAACCAATATTTATACATGCTCATAAGCAAATCCTCAATTCAATCATTTCCTACAAACTCTCAACAATTTTCCTACAACCTCTTCACAAATCTCTCAACTAATAATTCTCTATCTTAAAATTAAGCATTGTAACAAATTCATAACAATAATAATTCTTGAATATGACAATATGATCCAGTGTTTTAAAAGCCGGCCGGCTCGGAACCGACTCGGCCAAGTTGGTTCGAGTCGGTAAAAAAATTTGTGACTCGGCCGTCAAACCAGTTCAGTCGGCCGAGTTAAGACTAACTCAGCCGAGTCAATCTTAACTCGGCCGACTCGGCCGGGTCAGTCTTAAGTCAGCCGACTCGACCGAGTCCGTATCAACTCGGTCGGGTCACTTCATGCGGCCAATAAACCCCAAAAATGCAATTTTTTTTTATTTTTTTATGTTTTTTCTGAGTGTGGGGGACTCCAAATGGTTTTATTAATTGGTTTTTTGGTCTTTGGGGTCCAATCTCCTCTCCTAGTATTGATATGCTATTCAAATTTCATGATAATGTTAAATTCTTAAAGTAAAAGTGACATTCTACTTAATCTTCATTTTCATCCTTTTACTTAAATTTTTAACATTACCATGAAATGACTCAGGATGTTTGAGAGTGGTTCCAGCCTCATTGGATTTCATATGGAGAAAGTAGAATTTTAGATTTCATTCAAAATCCAGCAGACTTATCAGTTTTTCAGGATTAGGGGACTGTAATGTTTCCATTGAATTTTGCCATGTATTAGGGTATGGAACTCGTATTTAATCAAGAGCACCAATCCCTCTATGTACCTTGATGTTAGTGACATTGGTTGTCGAACTCCTCCGAGATTCGCTCCCAAACCGGGAGCTTCTGAAAATGTCGCTCCCGCTGCCGTTTTCGCTCTTGCTCCCCACTTTCGCTCCCACTCCCAAGTAACATTGAACCAGATGATGTTGGCAACTCTAGCAGTAGCCAATAGTACTGGTCACAGACTTTTGTTGTAGAGACCATTTATAGCCTCCTCGGTTATGTGTTTTTGTTTTGATCTCTATATCATCATCATGTATGTATTGGACAGTGCACTGGGTGCCATTTTGATATAATGGATATATTCATGAGCCTACTTTGATCATATGTTGTCTTCTATCTATATTCTAATGTTGTGTGTTTGGAAACATGAATGAAAATCTTTAAAATTATGTGTTTTTATAAAAAAACAAATATTTAATGTATTTTTTACAACAACCGAGTCATTGAAATCGAGCCGGCCGAGTCGATACCGAGTCGGAGTTGAAGTCGGCGTCAACCCTAGGCCGAGTCGAAGTTTTAAAACATTGATATGATCATTATTCTAACTTTTCTCCCCCATAATGATCATTTGGAGAAATTCCAAGATCACCTGTGAACTTGCAGAACTTTTCCTTTAGTAGTGCTTTGGTGAAGATATCCGCAACCAAATCTTATGTTCTACAATATATGATCTCGATCACACCTTGTTGAACCAAGTCTCAAACAAAATAAGATTCAATATCAATGTGTTTGGTCATTTTACTCGCACTTTGATTGTCACAAATCAACTGAGTAGGTTGCTCTTGTTGCTCATGTGGATCTTCCAAAATTCTTCTTAACCATACTAGTTCACAAGTTGTTGTTGTTGCTGATTTATACTCTGCTTTCGCTACGAAGAGAAAATTTGTAGGTTGCTTATTAATACTCCAAGCAATTGTTGTTGAACCCATACTGAATGAATACCCAAAGGTTCATTTCCTATCATTCATGCAACCTACCCAATCTGAATCTGTATAACCAATCAGCCTGAAATCCTCTGTAGATCTATATAGTAAACCATAGCCAACTGTATCACCCATATATCTCAATATCCTCTTACCTGCCTTTCAATGCAATTCTTTGGGTTCTAACATAAATCTTGATACCATGTTGATTGCAAAAGATATATTTGGTTGAGTTGTAATTAGGTAGATCAAACTTCCAACCAATTGACAATATAAAATAGCATCAACTGAATTGGAGTCATCATTTATGTATAAATTCAACCCCACTTCCAAATGAGTTGTTGTTGGATTGCAACTCAACATGTTGAACTTCTTGAGAATATCCCAAGTATACTTGGTTTGTGACATCAAAATACCATCTTCCTTTTGCAATGCTTCAATACCCAAAAAATAATCTAACTCACCCAAATATATCATTTCAAATTTTACAATCATATGTTATATAAACCTTTGAAACAATTTAAAAGTGTTCCCTATGTACATCAGATCATGAACATAAAGAGCAACGATAAGAATGTCTTGTCTTGTGTAAAGTATATAAAGATTAGGTTCAGATGAACTCTTGATTAAACCATGATCCTGGAAATACTTATCAATTCTTGAATACCAGGCCCTTGGTTCTCGCTTAAGACCATGCAAAGCCTTCTTTAACTTGTAAATATGATCTTCTTTTCCTGGAATTTCAAAACCTTCAAGCTACTCTACATAGATTTCTTCATCTATATAACTATTCAAGAATGTTGATTTAACATCCATCTGAATAATTATCCATTTATACTATGCAGCAAATGCAAGAACATTCCTTATTATATCCATCTTGGGCACTAGAGAAAATGTTTCTATAGAATCAATCCCTTCCTTTTGAGCGTAACTTTTGGCAACTAAACGAGCTTTATGTTCATCATTTGAACCATCTAATTTATACTTAGTCTTATACACACATTTAGAACCAATTGCATCCTTTCCTTCAGGTAATTTGATCAAGTCCTAAATATCATTGTTTACCAAAACATTAAACTCTGCTTTCATGGCTTCATTCCATTCTTTCTTTGTTGTTTCTGCATTATTATCTAAATCATCCATCTCCTTTACTTTAGCCATAGGTGCAAGTTTTAAAGCGGAACTCTGTGATTTAGTAATTCTTTTTTCAAATTTTCTATCCAACATATCACTTTCAGAATGACCTCTGGTTAGCCATTTAGGCTTCTTCTTAACATCATCTGCCTTAACATTGCATGCATTACCAATTTCTGCCTCATTCTTAGTTTATTCTATTTGTACAAATTCTGGCTAATGAAGTCTTTAGTCATCAAAGACAACATCTCGACTTATCATGATGTGTTTTTCCGGAGGTTCAAAAAACCTATAGCATTTTGGTTTGTATCCTGACCAAGCTTCTTCTAGAGTCAATTTTAACACTACTCTCGTAGGACATTTGTTGAGAGAATAAATTGCTATGTGCATTGATTCAGCCCAAAATTCGTTGCCAATAGAATTAATTTTTAACATGCTTCAAGTCATTTCAACCTGTTTTTTCTTTCAACTACTCCATTTTGATGAGGAGAGTATGGATTGGTAAATTCTTGCTTTATTCCATTTCTTCTGCAATAGTTCAGAAATTCATTTGATTTGTATTCTCCCCAATCATCTGTTCTTAGGATAAAAAATTTCAAACCACTCTACTTTTCTACCATTACCTTGAACTCAAAATACACACTTCAGTTTTTTCCTAGAGAAAATACACCTAAGTCTTCCAAGAATAATCATCAATGAATGTAAGAAAACAGCGTGCCTTTCCAAAAGACACTGTCTCCATTGGATCACACAAATCTGAATGTATCAACGCTAGATGTTTTCTAGCCTTCCATGTTCTGTTTAAGTTGATGAATCAAAAGAGAGCTTGAAAATTCAATCTTCAGTCATTTTTCCTTGCTACAACTGCATTTTTATTCAACTTATCCAAAAATAAGCTTTTTTATTGTCAAATACTAACTTATAGTTTTGCTCCATCATTTGTACTACAGAAAGTAGGTTCTTCCTCAATGTTGGTGTTAAAAATGTGTCATCAATAAACTTATTTTTCCCATGTAATGTTGGAATTGCAACTATACCTTTCCCCTGCACTTTGGTAACACTATCATCATCAAATATTACTTTACCATAAGTATCATTTATTCTAGTAAACAACTCCTGAGATGTCATATGAGTTGAACATCTTGAATCAATCTACCATGCCATCAGTTTCTTCATTATGTGCCATCAAACTTGATATGAATAACTTATCATTTATGGTTTCGTTAACAACCGTATTGGCACCTTTACATTCATTATCTCTCAATTTTGCATAACAATCTTTCCCAAGATGACCAGATTTGTGACAATTATAACACTGTGGTCCTTGTTTAATTTTTAGCTATGGTCAGTATTCATAAGTTATATTTTTGCCCTTGTATATATGATGTAATTGATGTTCTTCGTGTCATTTTCATTGATTAGCCCTTAAAAGAATTGTTATAAGACATTTTCTTCATGTCAAATATAAAAGAGAAAATTTTGAAATTTGAATTTTGAACTATTGGCTCCAAACTAGTCAAGTCGGCCCTCTCCCTCAAGTCAAGTCAGTCCCAATGAAGAGACACATCCATTCGCAAAGGCAGAAGTTAGAACACTATATAAAGAGAATTCAACTTCGTCTTAAAGGCACCATTCGACCTCACACAAGAAAGACAGTTCATGGGCATCCAAGCGAAGGACAAGAAGGACGAATTCATCTATCATTCTCTCTCTCCTGACCTAGATCATGTGAACTTTTGAGCAGCAGTTTCTAGGCAGCATATTCTGGGCAGGCTGAAATTGTGGGAAGGCCGAGTTTCTGGGCATATTCTGGGAGGTCAAAATTTGGCCTAGGCAGATCAGAGAGGGCCTAAGTTTGAAGGGCAAAAATTTGACTTCACTACACTTGACTAGAGGGTTGCTTGACCAGGTTTAACAATAGCTTGATCAGTTTGATCTCATAATTGACTAGCAGCATTAGATGTATATCTCTTGTTGAACTAAAGAATTTCTCTAAGTAAAAGGTTGTTGGGTTTTCCCCCAAGTGGGTTTTCCCAGGATAAATCTTGTGTTCTCTGTGCATTGTGATCTCTACTATCTTTATGGTTTTATGGCTAAATTTCTGAAGTGTAATTGCTTAATGATAAACTAGAATTGTCCATCACATTCTAGTTTTCATACAAGATGTCCATCATGTCCCAGCATTTGCCCTAGTTATCCATCATATCCCAACCTTTCTCCACACTTCATCATTCTCATTTGTATACCACTTTTCCTTTCTACTCCATGTTCTTAGACCATAAATCTTGTTTAGCATAGAATAAATGTGCATTTATCATGTTTTTATAGGAGTGGGTTATGACCCCAAGGGGGGCTATATTGGGTTAAATGTATATGGTATGACCCCAAGGAGGGGGCACATATGCGGTTAAATGTACATGTACATGTAATATGTAAATTTATATGTAATAGAGTCATACTATTGATGAAGATGCCACATGGGCAATGTGTGAATAGGTACATATAGAGATCATATAGTCATGTGATTTGGATGTATTAAGTTATTAGGTATTTGGAGGAGTTTCTCCTATTATTTAAGGAGTTATTTGTAACTTATCTTTCTTATTTATATTGGTGTTGTGCTTCTCATCACATTTACATGGCGTGTACTTCTAGTTTTTTATATATTTAAATCATAACATTTGGTATCAAAGCGTACAAACCTAGGGTTTTGCTACTTAAAACAAGTCATTGTGGCATTTTCGTCATAATTTTTTCTAGGGATGATTTAGATTGTGGAATTTTAAGACAATTTATGAGACATCTCGAACTACATCTAGTCAAAATTTTAGATTCTAGTTCGCTATAATTTTGGAGATACACCCTACGGAAGTTAAGGTTTGTGAAGGATCCTAAAATCAGTGTTAAATGAGTAATCTTGGAACTTTTGCTATAGTATTTTTTCTACAATGATTCAAACCAAGACATCAATAAAATTATCTTACCTGATTTTATCGTATCTAATTGAGCCTTAGCCTTGGGCTTTGTACTAGGAATATGTACAACATGGTAACAATATAGTATTTCCAACACAAGCCCCACATGACCTAGCACCCCATCACAACATCCAAACATGTGAGTTATTACAATTTAATTACATGGAACCTAAAGTAGCAAAACACAATACTACCATGAGAGGAATATATAATATCTACATATATTTATACTTATTAAGAGATGAGTGGATGATGAATGATTATGACTATTTTTTATCAATGGGTGCTTAATAGAGTATATGACAATTTGTCACGCATACAGGTTAGTCTCAAGGCCATTATAGGCAATCACGTGAGCAATAGTTTAAACTATACTTGATGTATCATGTGCAAAGCAAAGATCTATGCACATGGTCCCATGATAGACATCAAACCTTAAAAGCATAACGTAACCTTGCTTACACAAACCCTATGGAAAGCTGAAACTCATTACATTTAAAAATCTTGGCAACTATTATTTAAACATATGAGCACATATTACAATTCAAAGCTATATCGATAAAAGATATATGGTAATGGTTCTAATATCAGTTCTCACTCCTAAATTTGCAATTCTATATATTTGGTCTTTAGTTTATTCTCGTGCGTTGGATCCTTTGATGTAGTTCTATTTTCTAAATGTTGATAAGAGTTACATTTATGCTTGCTTGAGATAAGGGGCTACCTTTCTATTTCGTGGCCAAGCAATTTAAGAGATTTTAGGAAAAAAGAGTCAAAGAATAAGCTACTCTATAAAGTTGTTTTATAAAGTCTTCAAGTGTTATGGCCCAAATAGCCAAATAAACATTCAAAAGACCCAATTTAGTAATGGTACACCTTAATCAAGTGAAAGTGAGTGAATCAATAAAAATGGAACTTTGAGAGGGTAACCTCCTTTACACCTTTTGTTTAAAAAAAATTGATGATCCTTAAAACTAGATCTCCTTGGTATATACAAGAGACAGGGTAGAAATACAAATGATGAGTCGATTGATAATGACAACAATAATATAACAATGTGAATTTTACAGTCCAAGACATGGCAGACTTAATAGGCCTCATCCATTCAGTGAAACATCGATCTCAAGCTTCATTAGTTGCAAATACTTCGATATCAAGAGCACATCCTTCCAAGTTGCATCTTCTCTTAGTAGGTCCTTCCAAATGATGAGAAATTCCATGATTGCTATTAACATGTCCTTCAAATTGACAACTTCTTCCACTTTTATTGCTCATACAAAGATACTCTTGTTTTTCCCCCTGATAATTGTCCTTTCACAAATAAATTATCCTCAAATGGTACCAAAATTAATATCTTCTATAATTCCTCCTAACCCTCAATTTCCAACCAATGAAAATGATACAAAATACAAGTAACGACAATAGCAAGATGACTGATTCGAAGGAGCCAAACCAAGAATTGTTCGCCTTATACAAAAATGTGACAGAACAAATAAGCAAATAAGAATAAAAAGGACCCATTTCAATAATGGCATACCTAAATCAAGTGAAAGAGAAGGTGAAAAAGAATGCCACTTCAACAAGGCGACCTCCTTTACACCTTATGTTTACAAATAACTCTTGATGATCCCTACAAACTAGAATTTCTTGGTGCATATAAAGGAGACAAAGGGTACAATTATAAACAATGAATGGACAATTTAATGGCACGTGACAAACAGGCTTAACATTGAGTGGCCACTATATAGACTTCATATTTATAGCACCACTTAATTAAAACAGCGAATCTTTGTCAATGTTATCATGAAGTTGGTTTCTTATGTTGGGCCTGAGCATGTTGTGTATGTGTAATAGTGTAATGTCCCTAAGGGATTAAGTGGGCCAAAGGGCAAAGTAACCTATCGATCCCCATAGGCCATCCTCGATAAAGGGGAACACCCCACAATACCCAATGTTTGGGCATGTTTGGGGCAGTTGGGGCAAAAAGCCCAAAGTTGGGGTTTGATGTGAACCTTGTGCAATTAATTAAGAAGAACAATCCCCTCAAGGAAATCTATAAATACAAGAGGGTTGGATTCATTTGGAGGCATCACTTGGATTGGATCATTTGCGTCTGTTTTATTGAGCCTGAGGCTTTGAAGGTTAAGACCCTATTTTCTCTCTTGGACTAGTTTCGGTGGGAGGTGATCCCACCCTAGATAGTCATTTTTCTTTGTTTTGGCCACGAGGAATTAACCATTTGAAGAAGCAGCAAAGTCTTGTGAGAAGGTCTGAGGTAAGTCAACCTATTCTATCTTTTATTTTATGTTTTGGCGCAGGAAGGCATACAACTGAAGATCTTTGGCAAGTCATATGAAATTATCCTATAAGTTGTCATGAGGCATAGTAGCAAGTTTCCTAAAGTAGACAGAACCCTGAGGCCTTGCAAGGCATATTGCTACCACTTTTGAGTTGACTAGCGTTTGAGCTGGATCCAAAATATAATATCAATTTCCTAGGTTGTCATATTTGGGTTGAGTCCAAAAATAATGTTCGCATTAGGTCCAAAAGGTAATATCAATTTCATGTGCTATAAATCTTCTTCTTCTTCTTCTTCTTCTTCCAGTAACATGTAAATTTATAGTAGCATAATCTATGTGAAAACATAGCAAAATTATATCTGGATGCTTCAGTGACAGTATTTACCCAAAGTTTTCCCATGGTGATTCTATAGTTGATGTTGGAAATACTAAGAGGGGGTTGAGTCAGTATTTCTTTTCAATTGTTACTTTTACCAGTTAAATCACTTATATTTAGAACACAAAATGAGCAATAGAAATAAATGATTTTATTAATATAATCTTTACAATGAATCAAATACAATATGGGTAGGACTCCAACCCTTGATGAAGACACCCAATCTCCAACCTGGGATGTACCAAGCACCTACTTGGACTTTAGTGAGGCTCCAACCTCTAGAGCTTCGACCCTATCTTATCCAAGGCACCAACCTTGAGTTTAGGAGCACCAACTCCAAGGACACCAATCCTACATCTTTGCTTTGTCAAAATATGTTTGGTTGTACTTCACGGCTCCCAAAGTCTTCTTCACTAAGCCATGTCACTCTTCAGCTTCATTGTAATCTCCACGCTAGATCATCAATGACAACCTTGTCAATTAGAAGGTATCACCACTACACTTCATTGTACCCAAGCAAAGTCTCCAAATCACCTCATGATGTCTTCAATGCATCAGTCTTCAATAAGGTCTTCAATCAAATCTTCAAATAAGCTACTTCAGCAAACCCTTAATAACAAGGCTCCAAAATAATTGCCCCCAATGCCAATCCAAGTCTACTTTGAAAATCCTTAAATAGTTGCTCCAAAAGTTCTCCAATAGTTGCTTAGGGAAACCTTATGAGAATAATGTCATTTTGGTTCTCATAATACCTTACCACAGGATTTGTCACAAGTTTGAATCAAGGCTTCAACAAGGGCTCCTTCAATGTTTCTTGCTTCAAGAATATGACAAATACCAAAGTTTGCTCCAAAATAGGCACCAAAAACAACTTCAAGATCTTCTTCAAGGTTTGCTTACAAACTCTTATTTGTCCTCCTTTAAGCTTCCTTTTAATAATGCCTGTATAAGCTCAGAAAATGATATCAGAATGAGCTTCAATAGTAGCTTCAGATATTCCCTAATCTGGGCTGAATTCACCTTAGAGAGATGTCTCAAGACAGGGCCTAAATCTACCTTCAGTACATGTCTGAAATGGGCCTCAGGCAGTTCGAATTGAGCCTCAAGAACAGAGATTTAGATGTCTTAAATTTTGTTGTCACACAGATTTGGACCTACAGTAGAAGAGGCTTCAGAAAGGTCAAAACAGAAGTGTTGAACACATTGTCCTGTAGTGTATCAAACAGAAATCCGCCGCTGCCTATAGCTCTGCCTTAATTATTTGATCATAGGGAGGCCGAGAATTTACTCCTGTATAGTCTGAGCTACAAGAAGTGGTTTGCACAGGGATCTAAGGCACCAAGGCTAGGCTATTACTCTGTCCAACAACAAGAGGTATTGACCTGTGATGCTTCACATTGTTCGAGTCAAGAAGTAATCTCTGTCCAGTGGTATTAAAGCTCAAACAAATTTATTTCTTGTCTTCTTCGACCTCTGTTCATCTTCTGTTCTTACCTTCTGAATTGATCACCGAAATTCCCTCACAGAAATGAGGACAAAATAGTATATTTATAGTGTTTTCCGCTAGTCAAAGTGAAGGGGCACGTCTCTGGAGTAGGCTGACATAAGTAGGCTTGCACAGGTCAGCTCAAGGACCAGTTTTATATCCTTAACTTGTAAAATTCATAACTTTTAAACTGCTTGGAGTTTCGGGCTGAGTAATAGCTCATTGGAAAGGCAAAATTATGCTCTTTAAGATGGTGTAGGTCTCATGGAAGAATTCTACCTCTAAGGTAGCAAAAAATATTTTTTAATGTGACTGATTATTTATTAGTGCAGAAATGGAGTGTAGGGCTTCTTCATGGTGATTCCTTTGTTAATAATTGTGTCCTTGTCATGTCCTTGTCTTCATAGGGTCCTCATTATTATGTCCTTGCCTTCTTTAATGTAGGGTCATCATCATGCTTGCCTTCTTCAATATAGGGACACCATCATGCTTGCCTTCTTCAATGTAGGGACACCATCATGTCCTTGATTGCCTTCTTCATCACCTTGTCTCCTTCAACATTATTGGAGGTTTGTCTTCATGAAGATCATTGGAGGTAGGGCACAAGAGTTGTAATCATCTTATGGCATCTTCAAGAATATTTGCCATCCCAGCCATTGCCATATTGACATCAATGACAACCTAGATTAACAGTTGACTGATTTCCTAGACCAAAATCTTGTTACAAAAAAACAGGGGTATAAGTGTATTCCCTATAATAAACACCCAAAATTCTACAACTCCAACATAACAAAATTTACAAAAAAAATGAATGTCATTTAGATCGTCCAAAGCAATTGTACTATCCATAGAAGCTACTAGGTTCAACTTGGGCAATTCAATTGGGGGAAGGCACGTTAAATTAGCTCAAGATATTGCAATCAAAGTGGCATGATTTCCTTTCTACTAAGCAACCTACACATTCTCCAATTGTTACCTCAAACCACCCATTTCATCACTTTGTCTCTAAATCAAATGCCTTTGTTCTATTAGGGTTTCCATCATCATGGTGAATTGACTTGTTAACTAGACCACACACAGGCTAAGGGTGACAAGCTCGACTTGCAATTTGGCCTTCCATGGTACCCCCCCAAAACTTACCACCCCTATTGTAAAAAAATTATTGAAAAAAAAAACACAAAATGCAAGTAAGGTTCATCAAGTGATAGGTCATCCACTAAGATTCCATTATCTTTGTGGTCTACCCACTTAAAAGGAATAAGTTACAAAGGGGTCAGCTCGAGTGCAAATATTGAGCAATTTTGGCATAATAGTCACCATAGTATGAGGTCAAGTACTAGTCGTAAGTGATTTTAGGAGTATAGTTGCCCCTGGTATATGTATACCATGGGATTTTGGCAAATAGTTACCCCAAACATGAGGTTGAGTGCTAGTGTGGGGCAATTTTGGCATAATAGTTGCTCTTGGGATAAATTGGATGCCAATCACAAGTGCTTTGGCGAGAATAGTTACTACCAATAAGAACATGTTTCAATCCATGTAAGTTTAACCTAAAGGTCAAATAGCAGTCTTTCAGAATTTGGCAAAACTTTTACTCCGAGGATGAAGTCGGGTGCCAATCACAAGAGATTTTGGTAAAATAATTACTCCCACAATGAACTTGCTTATCACTCATGAGAGATTATGGGATGACAGTTGTTTCTACGATAAGGTTAGGTGTTCTCGATATAAGTATGATTGCTAGTCACAAGCAATTTTGGCTATATATATATAAGGTTAGGCGTTCTCGATATAAGTACGATTGCTAGTCACAAGCAATTTTGGCTATACATATATATATATTCGAGTGTTTTGTGAGGTACCTGTTCTAACTTCTACCTATATATATTCAAGCCAATCCAATATGATAGGAATATAGAATTTTCCAACTTTAACACCAGCTATCTGAACATCAGAGGAAACTTGAAAGCAATGGCCGAAATTTCATATCTCAGTGAACAAATTCAGAGTGCAGAACCTCATTCTTGTGTGCGAGAGCTAAAGCTCAATATAACTCCCCATTGAAAACCCATACAGCTTAATAACTACACCTTTTGAAACCCCAGGAGATTAATCAAACTTCTGTTACAATATTTTTTTTGCTATTAAACTTCATAAAACGTAAGAAAACTCCCCTTTGGAAACCCGTTGAGCTTCCTCAGTACACTTTTCGAGATCTCTAAAGCTTGATAAAACTTTTATTACGTTAAAAATGTTGTTTTGAAACCTCTAGAGCTTAGTAAAACTTCTAAAGCCTTATAAGATCCCCTGGGAACCCGTAGAGCTTATCAAGTACACCTTTCGAAACCCCTAGAGCTTGATAAAACTTATGTTACGATAAAACTGTTGACATGAAACCTCTAGGTCAATAAGACCCCCTTTTGGAAACCCTTAGCGCTTAGTAAGCACAACTTTCGAATGGCCTAGAGCTTGGCAAAACTTCTGTTCCAATAAAAAATTTGCTATGAAACCTCTAGAGCTTAATAAGCCTCTCCTCCCTTCCCCAACAGGAAAACGTAGATGTTAATAAAACTTTAAAAGCTTAATAAGACTCCCGTAAGAGCTCAATAAGTGCACCTTCCGAAACCCCCGAAACCTGATAAAAGTTCCATTACAATGAAAAAATTGCTATGAATCCTCTATAACTCAATAAAGCTTCTGTTGCGACTAGAAACCCTCGAGAGAACTTACCGTGCGGACGAAGTCCAAAAACGGCTGCACTTCTGGCTCAAGGGTGGGCCTGAAATTACGGAGGAGGTCAAAGATGATCCGCAAGCAAATGAGCCCGTTCTCTTCATTGTCCGTGGTCAAAACATGCATGGCAACCCTCAAAAGTTCCTGCACGAAGGGCCGGAGCACTTCGCTGTGAGGTAACCTGTTCAGAATCTCTATTATAACATTCCGCAGCTTGTGTTCGGCACTGTCAGTCCCCTGAGGCTTGGTGTGCTGCATCAGAATACTCGAGAAAACCCGGAAGTAGCTCTTGAGGAAGTTCAGGTATTCCGAAGTGTGAACGATCTCCAAACTGTCTCTAACCTCTGTGGCCAGTTGATACCTATTTTGCATAGCTGAACATTGAATTGCATGTTAAGGAAAAAAAGAGAAAAAACTGCATGATCAACAATTGAAAGCTTTCCTGTGCACAAAAATGACTCGAAAATTTCAGTTATTAAAGGATACGCAATTCTGGCTCCAGAAATTTGCGGGCATGTTGGTCGAAGTTCTGGATAGGAATCATTTTTTTTTTCTTCTCCCGTAATTCTCCACTCTGCAACTAAGAACGTGATATCGCCTCTGAAGCTTTTAAAACACGCATGAATGAATCGGGGAAGCCGATTTCCACAGCTGACAAGCCTTTGTTCGCCCTCGAATTAGAGAATAAATGCTGGGGAGTACAAGGGCACCAGCTGTCCGCACCAAATAAGAAAGAAGCCCACTCGCTTGTCCTTCATGCGCCCTGAACAACCGAGTGCCAGAACGAGTCGTCGAATCCCATTACGATGCGAAATTCATCGTTCACCAGGGTTTATTAAATTGGGTTTGTGCAAAAGAACGAACGGTAATTTATATATACTGTTGGATGATTATATATTTGTATAAAATATTGATACAATATATTTCGTAATAATTTAATTTTAATTTTAAGGTTTGTTGGGTTAAGTTATTTATTAAATTGGTGTATCGTATATCATATTTCTGGATAAAGTCAAAGAAGTGTATATATTTTTTATTTTTAGATCTGAATTTAAAAGTTTTCTTTTGTTTTTTCAGATTTTGTGTTTGTGTGATTCATGGTATAATGTTTATATTTTCTGGAAAAATCACATAGAGAATAAAGGGTCGACGTGTTTCGAATCTAGATTTAGGTTCATTATCACAACGAGGATGAGGGGATTTTATGTTTCTGTGATTCATGATAGAATGTTCATATTTTCTGGAAAAATCACATAGAGAATAAAGGGTCGACGTGTTTCGAACCTAGATCTAGGTTCATCATCAAACCTAGGATGAAGAGATCAGGGATTTTATGTTTTTGTGATTCATGATATAATGTTCATATTTTCTGGAAAAATCACATA
This sequence comes from Pinus tabuliformis, assembly GCA_031772625.1. NCBI lineage: Eukaryota > Viridiplantae > Streptophyta > Pinopsida > Pinales > Pinaceae > Pinus > Pinus tabuliformis. The sequence goes on along the minus strand of CM062813.1, from coordinate 329,022,665 downwards.
GAGAATAAAGGGTCGACGTGTTTTTGGAAAAATCACATAGAGAATAAAAGGTCGACGTGTTTCGAACCTAGATCTAGGTTCATCATCAAACCTAGGATGCAGAGATCAACTGACCAAAATATATAAAAATCTCAGATAGAACTGTAAATTCCTAACGGTTACATATTTCATTTTATTTTATTTTTATGAACGTTAAAAGACCAAAGTCAAATTAGTTAATTTTGAATTTTAATTTAATTTAATTTATATATATATACATTTCCATCAATATAATATATAAATATAGCAAAATTAATATAGATTAAATTAGTTTTTTTTGTTGTGATCATAATGAGAGTTGATATTGAATTAAAGGTATATGGTATGATTTTAATGGGGGTTATATATTGGGTTAAATGTATATGCAATATGTAAATGTATATGTAATAGGTTGATTTTGTAATGAAGAGATTACGTGGGCATTGTGTCTGTAGGTATATATAGAGATCATATAATAATGAGTGGGCATTGTGTTTGTAGGTATATATAGAGATCATATAATCATTATTGAGGACATGGGATTTGGATGTATGAATGTATCACCTATTTGGAGGAGTTACTCCTATTATTTAAGGAGTTGTTGTATAACCTATCTATCTTGTTTATATTAGAGTTGTGTTGCACATTCGCATTGTTGTATATGGTGTGTACTTTTGGTTTTTTATGTCTTTGGATTATAACGATTTCTTTAATATCCTCAACCATTCAGCAAGATTGATTGCATCTCTATATTCATCTCCACGAAATTTAGTATTTCCATATTATAACGATTTCTATAGAATCATTGAGGATTGTAAAGAAATTGTTATGATATGGAAATACTATGTCGCTTCTTAATTGAGGATTGTAAAGAAATCATTATTATCTGAAATACTAAATTTAGTGGAGATTAAAAGAGAGATGCAATCAATATTCGTTGCTACTTAAGTGAAGATTGTAAAGAAATCGTAATGATTTGAAAATACCGAAATTTAGGGGAGATGAAGATAAAGATGCAATCAATCTTGTAGAATTGTTAAGGTTGAGGATGGTAAAGAAATTGTTATGGTTCAAAGACATAAAAAACCAGAAGTACACACCATGTAGAACAATGCAAGCGTTTAATTATTGTTGACCATGGATGGAAATATTTGACTATGGTTGAATGTGGTCAAACTACGCATGAGCATTTTGCCTATGGTTCGCCATCTTTGACTAAAGTTGATCATATTCAATCATGGTTGACTATGTTTGGGAATGTTTGAAAATGAAATCACCATGCTTGACGATGGTCAATAAATGTTAAAGCATTGCTAATTATGTTGGAACATTGTTAACCATGGTGCATATTGCATCTCATCAAAATCCATATCTTTGTTACACATTGCATTCTACCAAAGTCTTGTTTCATGTGATACATAAAGGACAAAATCTTTCTATGTATGTCACAATACTAGGCACATGGGGTTCCAACCATCTTGAAGGACAAAAGGTGGTACAGTGTATTGAGTGGGGAAAATGTCCATGTGATACAACACATCACACGCAAATAATTCTATTCAATCCAACATATTGCACAAAAACCCTTTTTTTGTAAGTGTGATACATCATACTACACAAATATCATTTATCATGCATTGTAGCATGCCAAATGGGACAAGAAAAAAATCATGTGATATGTTGCATTGCATGAAAAATATTTTTGTGTGGTGTATTGTATTGCATGAAAAAAATTTAATGTAATACATCACACCACAAGATATATGTGTATGTGTGTTTCCATACAATGTCTCATGGGAAAAGAAAATATTACACCCTAATTATGTTCTAAATTTCAATGAAGTAATAAACAATGGTAACACTTTCCCCATGCCTTTGACATAGTATCACAATGATAGATCCATGGCTCAACTTACATTTTTCCCAAAAGGTTACAACATCTGAAGGAGGTTATAAACCTTCATGATAATTCGCTAACTTGGCAAACGAAAGCAACACTCTTAAACGAATTCATGGGGCATGTACAAGAACAATGTTGCATCTAAAATGGACGAGTATCCACATTGTTCCATAGAACACAACAAATAGGCACCCACATTGTGCAATAGAACACAACAAAGGTTGAGGGGGAGTGAGTTTCAGAATTAACCTTGTATAAGCCTTCAAAGGTTGTTTAGCAAAATTGATAATCGTGGTGCAACAAATGTTTTCTCTAAAGACATCCACTTCTATAAAATATCAGTAGCTAAGATCAATGACTAACACTACCCCAATGGTTTTTTAATAGACTTACATAACTAAGATTAATGCAGATATCAAATCAATATATAGATTGTATTGAAACACCTTATGATGTAAATGAAAAAACATATTAAAACCTGAAAAATAATAAACATATTATAATATTAATCATATTCAAATATTATATTTCATCGAAGAATATTTAATGCTTCCTCTATTGGACATAGTGTTGTCATTGATGACAACCAGTGTCATTGATGTCAAAGGGGAAGTCTAAGGAAGAAACGGTGTCATTAATTAATCAAAGGAAGTAGTATGATAGTATGATCCCTTGACAAGTTATCATCAAATGATGTCAAAGTGGCCCAAAGTTTATTAAGTTTTTGTTGAAGTTATGATGCTAAAATGAGTCTATTGATGGCATGGTTGGATAGTCCTCTCCCATACATTTCCAATGGTATATCACACTTAGAAAAACTCATCATGAATGAAAATTTATGACAATTTAAAGTGCGCCTATGAGCAAAAAGGTGAAAATTGGGGAAACCCCAAATTTGTTAAAGTTTGTGCATGTTCCAAAGCAGATCAAGCTTTCAATAAGCAATCGATGGTAGTGGACAACTATCTAACACAGTGTTTAACGAGTTAAATATTTAAGCCAAGATCTTCTAGAGAAATCACATATAAACATTAGGGTCGATGCATTTTGAACCCTCATCGAGGTTCATCATCAGGACATGGTTGAACCTCGATAAGGGTTCGAAACACGTCAACCCTAATGTTTATATGTGATTTCTTCAAAATATCTTGGCTTAAATCATGAATCACAGAAGCATCCAATCTGAGTTAAATATTGCACATATTCTAGCAAATCCAAAGCCTGTGAGTGAAATGAGGAAGATCTATGGTGGATAGGGCACAAACTTTTGCATTGTTTAACGATAGGCACACCCACACATAGGAATGACACGTTAGCTTGATGATGACATCAGCAGATAAGTGTGGCCCAGTAATAGCATAACACATCAACAAGGTGACGTGGCAATACTTATGACTGCCACGTGGCAAGTACAAATGGCAACTTGGGCAACCAATCAACTTGTGTTTTTAGGTGACACGTGGCACCTCTCACTAAGTGCCACATGCTGTGATGATGTCATGCTAGCATCACCACACAATCAGCGAATGACTCCCAAAGATCAGGTCATATGGTAGAAGGGGTAAGCCCCAAGTGACCAAGGGTCATAGCATGGAAATTATGTCATGGTTACGAGGAATGCTTGTATGGTCAACACCAAGACCCAATCGTTGGATGTACATATATGAACCTTCCACGGCATGAACAAACAACAATTGATATTGTATTTTAAAACACAAGTAGAATGGTGGCTTTGTGGTTTGCGAAGCTTCATTAGTGATATAGCTTGTTTCATTAGTTAACTTTGTGGTTTGTGAAGCCTCATTCTATGGCTTATACATATGACTTGATTGATGGCTCTATGGTTTGTGAAGGATCGTGGTTTTCATTTGTTCCGGGTTCAATCCCATAGAGGGATTCATTTTGTGGTTCATTGGTTTGTGGTTACAAGTCCATGGAGTGCTTCATTTTGTGGCACACATATATGGGTTGGAAACAAAGCTAATTGCAAGAGACGATATGACATTACATATTACATAGTCTGATTGGTGATAGGTTATGATTTGTATGCAAGAGGTCACGAGTTTGATCCTTGGATAACTCACCTTATTTATTTTTTAACAAGGTTATTGGGGCGTCAAAATTGTAGAAATTTCTTATTTCCCACCCTGGTTTTCAGTTTCACCTTATTTCTCCAAAATAGTTAAATGCCCTTTCCCATATCCATACATTCAACAACTGGAAAATAAATTTTGCTGAAAACACAAATTCTGGAAATTTTACAGAATGTTGGAAAATGCAGAAATAAATATCAGCACATACAAACAGCCATTCAACACATTTAAACACAGTGATTTTTAGTCAAGGTGACCCTGGAAAAACCCCCTACAACTCTTGGGGAAAACCAGTTCGAAAGCTTCTTTTATTTCTGGAAAATGCTTTTTACAGTAAGAAAAATATTCAGCGAAAATCAGCAAGCAAACTTTTACAACTTATCTCAGCCTTGTTGAAACTCCACCTTGCTGAAACTCCGTTGTATAGACTTGCTAAAACTCAGCCTTGTTGAAACTCCGCCTTGCTGAAACTCTGTTGTACAGACTTGCTGAAACTCAGCCTTGCTGAAACTCCGCCCTGCTGAAACTCCGTTGTACAGACTTGCTGAAACTCTGCCCTGCTGAAACTCCACTGCTGAAACTCCGTTGTACGAACTTGCAGCCTCCTTCTCCTCACTGTCCAGAAATCTCCCTAGCTCTCTTGCTCTTCTTCTCTCAATCTGCTCATGAAATAATTAATGACATTTTCCTCATTTTCCTCCTTTAATCTAACCCTAAGTGATTTTTGGGTGATCCCTAAATCCAATGGCTGAAATAGATTGAGATCTAGGGCTGAGATTAAATGCTCATTTAAATCTCACTTTCTATTTTTTAATTCACCCCACTTTAATAAAGACCCACTTAGTCATTTATTTCCAAAGTCACTTTTCCTTTCTAATTTTACATTGACTTTATTAAAGTCACTTTAAAATTAGACTTTAGTAACTTTATCACTTAAAGTCACTTTTAAATTAGATTTGACTTTATAAAAATTATATAGTCACTTTAGGAGAAAAATTAAATTCTTTTGGACACTTTTCCCTAGGCCAAAGATCAAAGCCTTAGGGAACCACCTGTCCTCTGGTACCAAATTTCAACAAAAACTAGCTAATTTGTCAAACCCTTAAACGACCATTTTATATAATGTGCTCGGAAATTGCTAGTTTGTCGAATGCTTAATTTATTATACGGTTTTATATGGTTTTTGTTGACAAATGCAGCAAAAAAGTCTCAATTTGATTTTGCCTTCGTCAAATTGAGAAAAGTTGAATTTCCACATTAGCAGACAACTTGGATGCAGTTAACTTGTGTAACATGGCTTGTGTCACCCAGTTTACTCAATAAATTCGAATTAGAGGGCTTGGAGTCCAATTAAGCATATGTGATTGCTAATTTGTAGCAATCAAGGTCAATTATTTCAACTTGTTTTTAGTTAAACTAGTTCTAACAGTTGGAGGAACTAGTGGAAGGTCAGTTGTGTAGTGGGACAACAGTCTAACTCAATGAGCTTCTAGCTAATTGATCAATCAACCCAAAATAACTAGTGCATGTAGAGAACTCGAGTTCCCCAACTGTGGTGGAGATTCCAAGGCAGTGTCACATCAGTTGTAGACTTGTCTTGAGTGTACAGGTGTTGCATGCAACCAGATGATCAACCCTAGGAATTGCGCAATCATTTGGAGAAAAAATCCTAAATAATAGGGGCATAATTCCTTATGAATTTCCCAAGGAAATAGGGGCTCAAGTTGAGGTAGAATTTGACTAAGTATGGGTTAGAGCTTCTCATTGAGTAGAGAGATAGGTTATTCACTTGCAGGTTGAGCTCAGACTGAGCTAGAAATTGTAATACATTTCTATTCATCTGATTAATGTAAACAGGCATAAGGGGTTTTTAGCAGTTGCTTTCCCATGGAAAAATATTGTGCATGTGTGCAATTGTTGTTCTAAATTGTGAATTGAATTCCACAAATCAGTAGAGTAGGATTGTGTCTCTTGATTTAGATTAAAATTTCTTGAACAGTTGTAATTCTACATCATATTTCTACATGGTATCATAGCAAGATTCACATTAGAACAGGAATTTTGAAGTTGTTTCTCAGGAGGTTCGAATTTTCAACTTTAGTGTAGCAGGATCTCTTCAAATTTAGGAAGATGACCTTTAATGGGCTGATATTAGAGTATGCCTTGGAAGGCAACTCGAATTTCATTGCATGGAAGGATCGCATGGAGGCAATGCTTGATGACAACGGATTGTTGGAATATGTCAAGATAGACATTACAAAACCACAAGCATCTGATGCACATAACCTAGCCCAATGGAAGAAATATGTGGCCAAGGCGAGGAGAATAACCTTGGAGGGAGTGCGAGACCACATTGTCTCAAATCTCCATGGAAAAGAAACTACATTTGTAATTTGGAAGGCACTGATAGAGCTGTTTGAGAATAACAATGATCTTGGAAAATTGACCCTCAAAGACAAACTTCAAAAAATTAAAATGGAGAAGAATGATACTATTCCACAGTATCTCACCAAATTTACACAAATTGAAGATGAGCTTGGAGGGGTTGGTGTGACTATTATAGAAGAGGACCTGGTAAGCCTAGCTCTTTTAGGCCTTCCCAAAAGTTGGCACAATTATGAGGACTCGGTGAATGGAAGAGATAATTTACCAAAGTGGGAAAGGTTGTGGTCTAATCTAGTTCAAGAAGAGTTTAGGAAAAATAAGTGTGATGGGACTTCATCCAAAGCAAAGGATAAAGAAAATTCTGCATCGGTTAGAAAGGGAAATAAGGGCAAAGGGAAGAAATATCAAACCAAACCAGAATCTAACCAAGGGGGGAAGAAGAAAGACTGATCCAAAATAAAATGCTTCCATTGTCATGAATTTAGGCACTATGGTACGAAGTGTCCACGTAAAAACTCTAGCAAGAAGAACTCGAGAGGAGCAATAAGTGAGGATTTGGTCTCGCAATTTGAGCTTGACTTCACCCTTATCGCGTGCATGGAAAACACGGTGATGGGGAGTGTGTGGTACTTGAATTCTGGTGCCTCATTCCACATGACAAGGCGTAGAGAGTTTTTCAATGACATAGAGGAGAAAGATCTCCATATGCATATTGAGCTTCGGGACGACGGAAGGTACAATGCTACTAGGATTAGTACAGTAAACTATGAGAGAGATTCGAGATCCCCTCTTCGCCTCAAAGTTGTCATGTTTGTTTCAGGCCTAAAGAATAATCTCATATTTGTTGTATTTTTGGAAGACTGTGGTTATGATGTGATTTTCAGCAAAGGGAAAGCATTCATGATACACATAGCCATTGGACATTTGAATCAGATCGCGGTTCGTGTGAAGAACCTGTACAAGTTGGATGCGGAAGATTGTGTTGCATTAAGCAGTAAGGCAGAGAAAGTGTAGAGTCTCAATGTCAGTGAACTTTGGCATAGGATATTGGGACATTTGCATCATGGTGCCCTAAAAATTATGCAACAAATAACCATTCGCCTCCCTAAAGGATCACTTGAGCAACGGGATGTTTGCAAAGGTTGTATCTTGGGGAAGTATGTAAAATCCACATTCCATGATTGAGACAACAAAGCACATGCAGTCTTGGAAAGACTACACTCTAATGCTTATAGACCTTTCTCGACAGCCTCCACTACCATACATAAGTACTATGTTATATGTGTTGATGATTTTTCAAGGAGGTGAAGGCTCTCAGGAGTGATAATGGAGGTGAGTATGTTTCGAATGAATTCAAGGATTTCTGTGCCAAAGAAGGCATTCAAAGAGAGTTGACAACGCCCCACAACCTGTAGTAGAATGGGGTAGTTGAGAGAAAGAATTAGAGCAGTTTTTGAGTTGTAAGAGCTATGATACATGACCAAGGACTATCACTGCATTTGAGGGCAAAGGCATGTAACACGACAATCTACTTGCAGAACCGGAGTTCTCATCAGATTCTTGGTATGATTACACCAAAGGAAGCTTTCTCGGGGAGGAAGCCAGATGCGCCTCACTTAAGAATTTTTGGAGCCTCTATTTACTGCCATATCTCCAAAGATTCGAGAAAGAAGCTTGAGCCAACAACAGAACTAGGAGTTTTTATAGGTTACACTGAATGTTATGAAACCAGCTCAAGAAAAGATGGAAAAGATAGATCAACGCCTTAGAATTTAGCCTCTTCAAGGGGGCAACCTCCTTTACATTACATAAATGAACAATTCTTGGATGATTCAAATGACAAAACCTCCTTTCTATATATAGGAGTCTAAGGAGTCACAAGATAATCCAGCCGACCTAACAATAATAATATAAAGCCACAAAAATAACAATAGAGGGATTCTATGGGACACAGTAATAACAATATGGGGGCAATAGGGGCACAACAATATTAATAAGGGGTATAACTACAATAGTAATGGGGTAATCACTAGTATTATAGGGACCCAACATGCCCCTCTCCTTCAAAAAAGTGTTGTCCTAAACGCTTGAGTAGTTCTGGATACTTCTGCATAAAATTCTCATCCTCCCATGTGGAATCTTCAGCGGATAAGTTCTTCCACTTGATAAGATACTCTAAAATTGATTGATTTCGTAGCTGTCGAGTTCTTGTTTCTGTGACTGCTTCCGATTCCAATATAATTTTTCCTTCCTCGTCAAGTTCTGGCAATATTGTTTGAACTGGGAGCTTGTCGCCTATAACCTTCTTTAAACATGAAACATGGAAAACTGGGTGCAATCGAGAAGCTGCAGGAAGCTCCAATTTGTATGCCATAGTACCAATCTTTTGCAACACCTTGTACGGACCATAATACTTTGGTGATAATTTATTATCCTTCTTAGCTTGCTTGAGGGACATTTGCTTATGTGGTTGTAGTCGTATGAATACCCAATCACCTACATCAAAACTTTTTTCACTGCGATGTTGATCTGCCTGTTGTTTCATTCTATTCTGTGCCAACACGAGGTTATCCTTTAAGAGTTGGAGGACTTGTTGTTGATGTTCGATGTGATGTTCCACTACCTAAACCTTAGAATTTTCTCTTAAATATGATGTGATGGATGGTGGTTGATACCCATAAAGTGCCATAAATGGGGTCATTTTTGTTGCTGTATGGAAGGAAGTGTTATACCACCATTCAGCCAGAGGCAACCATTTACCCATTGTGTCTGTTTATCAGATACAAAGCAATGAAGATATCCTTCCAAACATTTGTTTACTATCTCAGTTTGCCCATCAGATTGAGGATGATAAGATGAGCTATGAGCTAACTGAGTACCAAGACAAGAAAATAATTTTGTCCAAAAATTTCCAGTGAAAATGGGATCTCTGTCACTTACAATAATCTTTGGGTTTCCATGTAGCTTTTGAATTGTTTCCATAAATGCAGTAGAAACTGTACTGGCTTTAAATGGATGTGATAATGCACAAAAGTGTGCATACTTGGTAAGTTTGTCAACTACCACCATGATGACACTCTTTCCCTCAGACTTGGGTAAACCTGTGATAAAATCCATTGAAACCTCCTCCCAACGTTGGCTTGGAATGGATAAAGGTTGTAATAGACCTGGTGTCTTAATTGTTTCAACTTTATTTTGTTGGCAAACCAAACATTCCGCCACAAACTTTTGAATATCTGATTTAAGGCCATCCCAAAAAAATTCCTTCTTAACCCTGTGGTAAGTTTTTAAAAATCCTGAGTGCCCTCCTAAGGGAGAAGTGTGCAATTCCATAAGAATCTTTTGTTTTAGCTGGGAATTCTTACAGAGGTATAAGCGATCTTTGTACCATAACGAATCATTTTTCCAGCTAAATGTATCAGACGTACTGGAATCTTGTTGTAACTTTCGAATAAGTGCCCACACTTCTTCGTCATTCTTCCATTCCTCCCTTGCTTTGTTTATCCAATCTGGTTGGATAATAGAAATGGCGCACAACAATGCTTCCACATCCTCATCCTTTCTTGAGAGTGCATCTGCCACCACATTTTGCTTCCCTTTTTTGTAGATGATTTCAAAGTCATAACCCAACATCTTTGTGACCCACTTTTGTTGCTCTTTAGAGGATAATCTTTGTTCTAAAAAGTATTTAAGGCTATCATGATCCATTTTTACCTTGAAGTGTCTTCCCATTAGGTAGGGTTGCCATTTCTTAAGTGCATGGAGTATTGCCAACATTTCCTTCTCATAAATAGCCTTTCTTAAAAACTTTCCCTTGATTGGACGACTTTCAAAAGCAATGGGTCTTTCATCTTGCATTAGAACAACACCAATTCCATTTCCTGAAGCATCACATTCCACAATAAAGGTTTTTGTGAAGTCTGGTGTAGCTAAGACCAGTGCTTGGCACATTGCCTCTTTAAGATGTTCAAAGGCCTTTGTTGCTTCCGGAGTCCATGAAAATGCATCTTTCTTCAATAATGTTGTTAGAGGTGCTGCTATTCTCCCATAATTCTTAACAAACTTGTGATAATACCCTGTCAACCCGAGAAATCCTCGTAGATGCTTTATGGATGTGGGGATTTTCCATTCCTTAATGGCTTTAATTTTGCTAGGGTCTACCTTAAATCCTTCATGAGATACAATATGACCCAGATATTCCACCTCCTGGACTCCAAAGAAACATTTGGATCTTTTTGCATATAATTGTTTCTCCTCCAATAGTTGTAGCACCCTGTCAACATGTTCAACATGATCCTTCCAAGACTTGTTGTAGATTAGTATATCATCAAAAAATACTAACACAAATTTTCTAAGGAATGGTTTGAAAATTGAATTCATCAAACCTTGAAATGTTGAAGGTGCATTGGTAAGGGCAAAAGGCATGACCAAAAATTCATAATGACCCTCATGAGTTCTAAATGTTGTTTTTGGAATGTCTTCAGTCTTCATTCTGATTTGATGATATCCTGAACGAAGATCCAACTTGGTGAAGTAAATTGATCCATGCAATTCATCCAGTAATTCATCAATGACAGGAATGGGGAACTTATCTTTAATAGTGAGCTTGTTGAGCTCCCTATAATCCGGACACATGCGCCATGATCCATCCTTCTTGTGCACCAATACTACTGGAGCAGAGAAAGAACTTTGACTCGGTTGAATTATACCAGCCTCTAGCATTTCTGCAACCATACGTTCAATTTCACTCTTTTGGACATAGGGATATCTGTACGGCCTGATGTTTGGAGGAACACTTCCTGGAATCAGATGAATAGCATGATCATGATCACGATCACGCATAGGTGGGAGACCTTTGGGAGTCTCAAATACCTTGGAATGATTGTCCAGTACTTTTTGGAGATCTGGAGAAATAGATGATTCCGATGTGGAAACATCTAGCGAACATAATTGTGCAATTACACCTCTTTGCTCCTTTTTTAGAAGCTTTGTCATACCATTAGAGCTGATTATCTTTCCTGGTTTCCCTGCAATACCCCTTAATTCAACTTCCTTTCCTTCCATAGAAAATTTGATGAAAAGTTCTTGAAAATTAAAAGCTATTGTACCCAAGGATTGTAGCCATTGGACTCCTAGTACAACATCAACACCTCCCATTGGAATGGAAAGCATTGGGCTAGTCAATACATATTCTCCCATGGATAGCTTGATATTATGGCACTTTCCAGGACAATTTATTGTTCCTCCATTTGCAATCATCAGTTGACACTCTGGTGCTGGATATAGGAAGCAATTCAATTCTTTTGCTACCTTACAATGAATAAAATTGTGGGTGCTTCCTGAATCAATCAACACTATTACCTTTTTCTTCTTGATTTGTCCTTCTATCTTGATGGTTTGAGGAGTGGTAATTCCTGCCAATGCATTACAAGATATGGTCGGATTTATTTGTTCTTCATCTAGGCTTTGTTCCTGGAGTATATCCTCTTCTTTTGACCTTTCTTGCTCCTTTTCTTCTTCCTCTTCACAATCTATGTAGAATAATTTCTTTTCAGCACACTTATGACCTTTAGTGTATTTGCTATCACAACTGTAACAAAGCCCTTTTGCTCTTTTTTCTTCCAATTGTTGTGGTGTCAACCTTATAGGTTGTGGAAGACTAGGGGCAACAACACTTCCATCTTTATAGTTGTGAGTGGTATGCTTCCTGGTTGCCATAATTTTGCTTTCCATTTTTCTTGCTAACCTGAATGCCTTCTCTAATGAATCAGGTTCCCAAAGGCGAACATCATGTTGGATATTATCCTTTAAAGACCCTATGAAAACATCAATCCTATGCTCCTCTGGAATATCTTTTACCCTTATGTTCAATTTTTGGAACTCCTCAATGTGCTCCATTATTGAACCCTTTTGTTTGAGACTTATCAATTGGCTAAAAAAAGTGTTGCTTTTTGTATCCTCATAATGTGCTATCAATTCTTCCATAAAAATTGCCCAAGTGATAAATTTTTTATGAGAGCAAAGCCATTGATACCATACAAACTGATTTGGTTCCAAATATAAAGTTGCCATACATACCTTTTGTGTGTTTTGCACATTATTGAGATCGAAGAATTGCTCCATCTGTAATATCCATGTGGCGGGATCCTTGCCATCAAACTTCCTCATATCGATTTTTGGAATATGGTGAGTCTTTGATCCAACATTAGAGTCTATGGAATCATGATTAACATTTCTTTTGTTCTCATCATGAGTTTCCTTTAGTACCCTTTCACCCTTAGTGACCATTTCTTGTAGCAACTTATTCATATTTATCTTCAATTCTTCCATCTTATCATCCGTGCCATCAATTTTAGCTTCTACGCCTTTCTTTAAACAATCCATCTTAGCTTCTACACCTTTCTTTAAACCATCCATCTTAGATTCTGTTGCTTTTTGTGCAAGTGACACTTGTTGCACTTGTTCTTGTAATTTTGATATATCATATAACATTTCTTCTTCTTCTTCATGAGTCATGCTAGAGCTTTCAGGTTCCTTACTAGGTGTTTGCATTTTATTTCATCGAGGCATCAGTTACTGATAATAATGCTCTATTATGCCCTTTGAATTCCTTCAAAATAAATTTTCAAACCAAGCTTAAGCAAAAATTTAAAAAAAATCTACACACCTTTTTACACTTTATAGGAGCTCGATATTGCCTCTAATGTATCTCTGTACTTTCTGATCATCAAGTTCTGAAATTGTGACTTGTAGTAGCCCTATGTGTCCTCTTTCCAATGCCACCAGTCTGATCCAAATTGGATTCTCCAAGGAAGAGTTATGCGAAATCTCCCACAATGACTTGATTATAGACTAGTTCAGTAGAGCGAACTTGTATGATGTGCCACGAGTCACTGTTTCGACCTTTGGATCTAAAAAACGCATACAAGAAACTACATTTCGTCATCTTTCTGTACCTTCTTACGAAATTTCAATCCGATCCCCAGAGAGAAAGTTATGATGATTTTCCTCAGGTCACCTGTTTGGAATGTAATTCAGGAGTCTGCAAAAAGACCAACTTCCTCAGATCATATCTCCGCAAATACAGCGCAAAAAGCTCTGAAATTCGGACCCGAGGTTCAGCACGATTTCTTCTCAAATGGGTTTTTTTTGCAACTTCTGAAACGTCGCAGGAAAAAATTTATAGCGAAAATTCCACGATGACCTGTTTGGAGCAGCGAAACCTAGAATCCAAAGCTCTGATACCAAATGTTATGAAACCAGCTCAAGAAAAGATGGAAAAGATAGATCAACGCCTTAGAATTTAGCCTCTTCAAGGGGGCAACCTCCTTTACATTACATAAATGAACAATTCTTGGATGATTCAAATGGCAAAACCTCCTTTCTATATATAGGAGTCTAAGGAGTCACAATATAATCCAGCCGACCTAACAATAATAATATAAAGCCACAAAAATAACAATAGAGGGATTCTATGGGGCACAGTAATAACAATATGGGGGCAATAGGGGCACAACAATATTAATAAGGGGTATAACTACAATAGTAATGGGGTAATCACTAGTATTATAGGGACCCAACATTGAAACTCCACATAATTACCATGTGTACTCACCTTCCTTCAAGATGGCAATTATGCAAAGGGATGTAAAGTTTGATGAGGAGAAAGTGACATGGTGCTCTCTTGAGAGGGAGTTTTAGATCTCACAAGAACAAGAGCTTTTAGCTCCATAGGAGGAGCCTCGGGAAGATGTGTAGCGGCCACAAATAAAGGAGTAGAGAGTGGAGACATCCACCCAAGCCGAACCATCCAGAGAAGGGAGAAAAACAACGAGGGAAACTGATAGATTAGTGTAGGATGCAAGGGAGAATGTGGGAGCTCCTTCAAATTTGCATAGGCAAAGGAGTTCACCTAAGAGGTACACTGGCTACATGGCTCTAATGACTAAGCTTGTAGAGACTAATCCATCCCCTTTCGAGGAAGCAGTAGCGAAACCTATTTTGGTTGATGCCATGGTGGAAGAATACAAATCCATCATGAAGAACAATGTTTAGGAAGTGGTCCCAAAACAAACAGATAAATTAGTTGTGGGTTTGAGATGGATCTTCAAGGTTAATCATGAAGCAGACATCCAATATCATCATCTACAGGATTGCGTGCAGAGGCGAATAATGTTGCTACGTTACATTCCGTCAGAGGAACACGATGCTGACATTTGAGAAAATAATTATCAAGAGGGAAGTTCGAGTTCCACAGGGCATGGTAGGGGTGGTTGATAATACATTTCTTGTTGAGAGGGAGTGTTGAAAAATGCAGCAAGAAAGTCTCAATTTGATTTTTCCTTGGTCAAATTAAGAAAATTTGAAATTCCACATTAACAAACAACTTGGATGTAGTTAACTTGCGTGAGATGGCTTGTGTCACCTAGTTTACTCAGTAAATTTGAGTTAAAGGTCTTTGAGTTTAGTTAAGCATGTGTGATTGCTAATTTGTAGCAATCAAGGTCAATTATTTCAAGTTGTTTTCAGTTAAACTAGTTCTAACAGTTGGAGGAACTAGTGGAAGGTCAATTGTGTAGTGGGACAACAATCTAACTCAGTGGTCATCCAGTGAACTGATCAATCAACCCAAAATAGCTAATGCATGTAGAGAATTCAAGTTCCCCAGTTGTGGTGGAGATTTCAAGTAAGTGTAACATCAATTGTAGACTAGTCTTGAGTGTACATGTGTTTCATGCAACCAGATGATCAACCTTGAGAATTGCGCAATCAATTGGAGAAAATTTCCTAGATAATAGGGGCCTAATTCCTCAGGAGTTGCGTAAGGAAATAGGGGGTCAAGATGAGGTAGAATTTGACTAAGTTTGGGTCAGAGCATCTCATTGGGTAGAGAGATAGGTTGTTCACTTGCAGGTTGAGGTCAGACTGAGATAGCAATTGTAATACATATATATTCATTTGATTAATGCAAGTAGGCATAAAGGGATTTTAGCAGTTGCTTTCCCCTGGAAAATTATTGTGCAGGTGTGTGATTGTTGTTCTAAATTGTGAATTGAATTCCACAAATCAGTAGAGTAGGACTATATCTCTTGATTTAGATTAAAATTTCTTGACCAATTACAATTCTACATCATATTTCTATAGTTTTTTCTATGATTTTGTAACGAAATTAAATTATGAAATAAAGGGGAAATTATTAGAATTTCATTGTGATCTTTCGAGGGGTTATGAAGAGTCATGAAGATGCATTTTTTATGTTGTAGAGATATATTTTTCATTTTGGGGCTTATGAACAAGTTATGACAAATTGATGAACAAAGTAAGACAATGTTGGTTATTATCACATCTTGATGAACAGGATATGACAACATTGGTTATGATTACATCTTGATGAATATGTTATGACATCTTGATGAACAAGGTTGTGACATTAGTGGTATGATCAATTTTTGAAGATTTATATTGTTTGTGATGCTTGTGGATCCAATCTGAAATATTGTGAAAAGTGGTCTAGAACAGGTTGAAGAAGGAGGTGGGTGCCTCCACCAAGGTTGAAGCCTATTACAAGTTGATGCTTGCACGTTGTCGAGGTTGGTGCCTCAATCAGGTTATAGACTTTTGCAAGTCGATGTTTGCACATTTTGAGGGTTGGTGCCTGCAAGTTTACTTTTGGGGGTGGGTGCCTACAAATCTATGTAATCAAATTGAAGAAGAAGAAGAAAAGTCTGGTTTTCATCCAACGCAACAGCTAAACATCCAATGAAATAGCTAAACATGCCATATTGAGTGGTTTTTTAGATATCGTATTTGTCAAAATAATGCACTGCAAGTTAGCCTTTGATCTATGCAACAAACTCAAAAATTGTTATGAAGGGGACAAGAAAGTGAAGGAAACCAAGGTACAAACTTACAAGGCTTCGTTTGAAAGCTTGAAAATGGAAGAGGATGAGATTATTGCTTCATATTTTCTTTGAATAAACAATGTTGTCAACTCTATCATAGGTCTAAATTAAAAGTAAAGGATGGTGATATCATTCAAAAATATTGAGATCACTTCCTTCAAGATTCAATCCCAAAGTATCAACCCTTGAAGAGCTATCATACATGGATAAGTTGAGCATGGATATGCTTCATGGAACACTCACTGCGTATGAGCTAAGAACAACAAAGTACAAGTCAAGAATCAAAGAAGCAACATTTAAAGCAGCTAAGGAAGGAACCAAATGTAAGAATAAAGAAGACTTAAGTCATGAATCAAATGAATAAGAAATCTAGTTTGTCAAGAAGCTAAAGAAGGGAACTATAAAATTTAAAGGTAAGCTTCCTTTTAAATGTAGTAGAATAGGAAATTACGATTCTAAATATCCTTATGCAAAAATGAATGATAGTGATGATGAAGTGAAGTTCAAGCCTAAGGATCATAAGTAAGGAAGAAATGCCAAAAAGAAAAACTCATACACAAAGGAGGAAAGTGATCACGAGAGCAATGAAACTGTGACTGATGAAGAAAGAGGTCAGATGTTTTTCCTCGATAAAGAAGAAGAAATTCACAAGAAATTGAAGTAGAAGTAGATTATGAAAAAGAAGTATTAAGTGCATTAAAAGAAATAAAAACTATTAAAAGATGGTGGGTCAACTAGAACAACAACTGCAAGACAAAGATCGAGATGCAAATTCCATTGACTCCATCAAAGTTGAACTAGAAGAAGCCAAAATGATTAAAGGATTTTCTATCAAAATGACTAAACAAAAAGGAAGAATTTTGTGAAAAATGGAAGAAGAAGTTGTGTTTTATAAAGGACAATTAAAACAATTCAATTACAACTTAAAGCTCCTTAAATGGTATGAGTCATTAGATCACATCCTCAACATCCAAAGATCTCCCCTCATTAAGATAGGCCTTGGTTATCGGGAAGATAGAGAAATATCTGAAGATAAAGATCTCTCAAGAACACCAAATGGAGAACAACCTAAAAATCATGTATTCATTGGATCCAACAGTAGGTCAATTGAAGTTTCCAAGCAAGTAATGAACTAGCATAAGCATGTTCATTTCAACATCTTGAATGAAACTAAAAAATAAACCAAGAATCAACAAGATACATCTAGCCCAAGTAAGGAAAGGAACCAGGATGGAAGTATAATGCCCAACATGACATAAAATCCTCTCAAGGGATCCACAAGTAGTAGTGAAATATGAATAAAAAATCAACAAAGAGATGAATATCTTCCAAGATTCAACTTAAGAAGATACACCTCATCAAGACAAATTCATGCCACTAGGTAACAAAATATGTTTTTTTGGTCATCGTTTCTCATGCACGAAATTTGGACACAAAGCAAGGGATTACAAAGTTTGTGCATAAATGATTATGTTAGGTATAGAGGATGTCATCAAACTCCCAAGAACAAATATATGGGCAACCAAATCAGAAGCCATGACAATAGGTCATTTGGGCCATTCCCACAAATATTCAAGAACAATATAGAATGTTACAATTGTCACAATGAAGGACATATGACACACAACCACAGGATCGATTTGAGATTGTATGAGAGAGAAGGATTCCCTGTTAACTCAAGAATGAACACCAAGGAATGGAGAGCATAACAAAAAGAGCCAAGGTTAGATATGAATACTCAGACCTAATTTGTTGGTGAAGGCTTCTTCTAGAGTATAGATGTTTGACATAAATCTTGAAGAAGCAAGATTGTTTAGGGACACAAACATTGAAAGAAGAAATTGAGAAATTTAAGGAAGTCGAACAATTCAGGAGTAGATATTGGGATACTTGTAGCCATTCAAAGATTTGTGCAGCATGAAGATAATTTTTCCATATGATAGAAAGAGTGGTAGATCAGAGGATTTATCAAAGTGATAAAGAATATGACAAGCATGAAGATGTACATAGTAAGAAGTCTTTGTAGGAAGAGAGATTATTGAAAGGGAGATTCACATGATAGGGAGCATATTCCCAAGGGGAGAATTATCTCATAAGAATATTATGTCCATAGGAAGGTTCTAGAAAAATTATGTAGCATGGACAAGCAAACACCTTATAAGCAACCATCCTTAGCATGTCCCTTTTCCATTGATGTCAAAGCGGGAGAGAAAGAAGACATTGAAGCAATAGGAGGAGCCTTGACAGAAAGTAGACAGTGAAGGAGGGAGAGAAAGGAAAAAAAGCAAGAGGAGTTTTGCATCCAACAAACTTTTTCCCAACAACATGATATCGGCAGTTCCCAGTAGCATGACATGGGGAGTTCAACCCATTGCCATCAATGACCATCAATGTCTAGTGGTGTTCCCATAAATGACAAAGGGGGAGATTGTTGGACATAGTGGTGTCATTGATGTCAAAGGGAAGTATAAGGAAGTAGTATGATAGTCCAATCTCTTGACAAGATCTCATCAAATGATGTCAAAGTGTACCAAAGTTTATTGATTTTTTGTTGAATTTATGATGCTCGAATGAGTCTATGGATGGCATGGTTGGATGGTCTTCTCCAAGAACCTTTCCAATGATATATCACACTTTGAAAACTCTTCCCATATGAGAAGTTATGACAATTTGAAGTGCACCTATGGGAAAAAAGGTGAAAA
Organism: Pinus tabuliformis; assembly: GCA_031772625.1. Lineage (NCBI taxonomy): Eukaryota > Viridiplantae > Streptophyta > Pinopsida > Pinales > Pinaceae > Pinus > Pinus tabuliformis. The sequence continues at coordinate 329,003,665 of CM062813.1, read as the reverse complement.
AATGAGAAATCCCAAATTTATTGAAGTTTATGCATGTTCTAGAGCGAATAAGGATTTCCTAAAAAATCGACAGTGGTGGACACCCATTTAACACGATGTTTAATGAGTTAAATAACACACATGTTTTGGCAATTCCAAAGCCTTTGAATGAATGAAGGAATATCTATGACAGGAATGGCAAAAACTTGTGCATTATTTAACCATAAGTGCACCCCCACATAGGCATGACATGTTAGCTCGATGATGATGTCAACAAACAAGTGTGGCCCAGTAATAGCATGACATGTCAACATGATGATGTCAGCAGGGTGATGTGGTAGTACAGATGATTTCTACGTGGTAGGTACAAATGGCAGATTAAGTGACCAATCAACTTGTTTTTAGGTGACATGTGGCACCTCTAATTGGGTGCCATGTGGCATGATGACATCACCACACGACTGGTTAATGACCCCCAAAGATCAAGCCATATGGCACAAGGGATAAGCCCTAAGTGACCAAGGGCCATGACATGGAAATTAAGTCATGGTTACATTGGAGGGTTGCATGGTTGGCCCAAGGCCTAACCGTTGGATCGATTATGTGTGTGTGTGACCCTCCCATCGCATGAACAAACAACAATTCAGATTATATTTTAAAACATAAGTAGAATGATGGCTCTATGACTTGTGAAGGCTCATTGGTGATATAACTCATTTCGTACATTGGCTCTGTGGTTTGTGAAGCCTCATTATGTGGCTTATATGTATGACTTGAGCATTGGCTTTGTGGTTTGTGAAGAATCATGGTTTTTTTTTGTTCTAGGTTCAAGCCCACAAAGGGCTTCGTCCAATGGTTTAGATATATGACTTGATCAATGGTTTGTGGTTACAATTCCGTAGAGGACTTCATTTTGTGGCACAAATATATGGATTGGAAATAAATCCAATTGTAAGCGACAATATGACATGTTGTATTGCACAGTTAGTTGGTAGTAGGTTCTAGTTTGTATGCAGAAGGTCACAAGTTCAATCCACAAAGAGCTCACCTTATTTATTTATTTTATTAGGTTTATTGGCACATCGAAATGGGTTAATTTGTTGAACCAATAAGTTATTCACTCAAGCCCTTAAAAGGCCGTTATGTACAATGCGCTCGGAAATTGCTAATTTGCCATACACTTAATTTATCATATAGTATTATGTGGTTTTTGGGGTGATTTTGAAGCCAAACTGAATTCCGGAAAAGGGAAATGACCATAATTTTGTTGTGATCTTTTAGGGGTTATGAAGAGTCATGAAGATGCATTTTTTATGTTGTAGAGCTATTTTTTTGTTTTGTTTTAGGGATTATGAACGTGTTCTAGAAAATTTATGAATGGGGTATGACATCATTAGTTATGATTACAACTTGATGAATAATGCACATAGGTTATGATTACAACTTGTTGAACAAATTATGACAACTTGATGAACGAGGTTGTGGCAATAATGGTATGATCAATTTCTGAAGACATTGTTTGTGATGCTTATGGATCAACGCTGAAATATTGTGAAAAGTGGTCCACAACATGTTGAAGAAGCAGGTGGGTGCCTCCACCAAGGTTAGTTCCTCGTTAAGATTATTGCATGTTGCGAGTCGGCGTTTGCACATTTTGGAGGTGGGTCCCTCCAGTAGGTTAGTGTCTACAAATTTACTTTTGGGGTTGGGTGCCTCTAATAGGTTGGTACTTACAAATATATGTAATCAAATTGAAGAAGACACAACGAATTTGTGGTTTCCTCTCGTAGGGGTTTGCACATAAAAGTTGGTGTTCTCATGTGTTGTTGTGATGATTGTTACTTGATACACAATTTTATTCATTGTTATGATGCATGATATTTAGTGATGCACTACTATATATTCATATATTGATGAAAGTTTTTAAATATTAAATTTGTTATTACGTTGATTCACGAGCTCCCTTCCTTCTCCACCACCTCTTAGTGTAATCTTTTGTCCAACATCCTCCAAATATATTAATATATAATGTTACATATTTTCAATTTTATTTATAATTTACTTTCATAATATTATATGATATCAAATTATCTCTTAAAGTGCAATTTCATATTCTAACATATAGAGCATAATTTTAAATATTATTTAACAATTGAACTTAATATTCTTCAATTTTACTTATAAAATTTTATGTCCCTGAAATATTTTAAAAGATTTTATAAAACTATAGACATTTGAAATGTAAAAAAAAAAAAAAAATTATGTTTAATGATATTTTTTAAAAGTTTTATAAAATTAATATTTATTTGAAATATTAAAAGAAATGTTTTCCCCTAATCGAGGTGACGTGCCAGGAAAAAAGGAATGTTGTGGGGTGCCCACCACCCTGTCACCTCCTTTGGAATTTAATAGGGGAAGGCATGGCCTACCTATTCCATGTGAATGCATGTGGTATTAACTTCATCCTTTATGATGGACATTCTACATATGCTTGTTTGCTTTGCATAATGTTATGTAGAAAGTGATTATATATGTTGGCTCTCGCTATTTTCCTTGCAACTAGTGGGATTTTTGTTTTTGTACTTAGTCAAGCCTTGATTAGAGGCAACTAATAAACCTACAAGAAAATTGCATGACTTACTCATTTTTTCTACATTGGGGTCACTAGCTTGTGGAGCTAAAATTTTAGTGGCTTTGTCTAACCACCACCCACTTCTCGGGATATTACTTCCTCTTCGATGTCAAGGGGGTGAGGTCGCTCTCAATGACTTGCTCATTGAGCAACTACAAGATTTATGGGGTTTCTAAGCAATTGAATTGTTGGTTTTTGAGGATGTAGGGGTAGTGGTTTGGGTTTGTAAGTGAACTAGAACTCTCTTGGTTGTGGTTAATTACAGTAGCTCACTCAAGGCCTTGGATTGGTGTTTTGTCTCTTGCGTCATTTCTTGAGGGTATTTAGGTGATGTTTTGCAGCAATTCAATATAGCTCGGAGGGGAGGTCAGTTGGCAAGTCTTTTATGCACATCATGCCTAATTCCCTGTATGCCTTGACATCCTAAGATTGTATTCTCTAGGTATTGGCCTTACTATTTATTTTTGTTTTATTTTCTATCTTCTATGTGTTTACGTGGTGCTTGGTGGGTGTTTTCACCCCCCAAGGCATTTTCAATGCCCTGTGTACTGGGTTCTTTTGGTGCGGGGGTGAATTTCCCTAACGGGTTCCTTATGACTTTATTGTGTTTTCTCCTTTGTTAGCGGCTTGGCTTTGGTTTAGCCTTATCCCCCTTCGACTATTCTCTAGTTTGTTCTCAAGGGTTATCCTCACTCTTGGTTGTTTCTATAACTCCTAGTCCATAATTTCCAAGCAATGTCTACATAGCCACAGGGGTGGAGGTGGCAGGGGCAATAGTGATAAGGGTTCATAAAGTTGGTCACGTTACTAGGCCCAAGCCCAAGTGATTGATGCACTTTTCCATTCTATCACTCTGCCAGACATTAGGGATGAAATTCACCAACTCTAAACCTTAACCTTAATTGATTGATAGGTGTATTCTAATTTTGATATTTTGGGAGAGGTGTCCAACTGGGTTCCTAACCTTGGTCACACCATGGGAAGACTAAATCAATATTGGAATTATATCACCCTCTATTAGCAAATGAAAACCCTTTTAGGATCTGTCCCAAAGGAGAAGCATGAGGACTGAAGTGAAATCTTCTCTTCCTTGAAGGAGATTAACTGGGTGCAACAATATCAACATACTTACTTAGCTCACTTGGATGCTCGATTAGCGCATCTTGAAAGCCACTTGCAATGTGAGCTCAAGCCATCTACTCCAGTCGTCAGTACTAGAGCCCAGGATCTTGCTCCTGTGGCTTCTTCTGATGGTTGACTTTATGTTATTTCTCTATGTTGTCATTATGTTTTATTATGTTGTCCAACATCAAAAAATCTTTGTTGTGGACTAGAGACATTAAGTTTATTCTTTTTGTTATAGATTACCAATCAACAGTTTTGTTTTCTCTCATGGAAAATTGAGACCGATAATATTTTGAATGTTGGTGATGGCTATGGTGTAATCTGAATTTTGAAGAAAATCCAAATTTAACTTACCAAAAAAAGTTTTATTTTTAAAACTTTGTATATTTATAAATGTTAGTAAAAAATATCTTCTTTGTAATATGGAGAAAATTAATAAACCAATTAATTTGATATTATTTTATGTTATATATATATATATATATATATATATATATATATATATATATATATAGATATATTTTATTTTTGCATTGGGAGACATAAGTTTTTATATTATAACCAAATGCATTCTCATCTTATTCGATTTTTATATTTTGGTGACTATAGCGATGTCCAAAATTAAAAAAGTTATTTGTCCAACATTTTTCAAATCCTTGGTGGGATAGACCAAGAAAATGGGAACGTAGCCCATAATTTATAGCTTTATTTATATATTACAACATCAATAAATAACTACTTAATGTTTGAACACTACTAGCATTAGTATGATTGTCATATTTACTTGCACATACCAACCATAGACATTGTCAGAAATTACAAAAGAAAATGAATCAAAATGTCTACTATAACATGTATTTACAAATACGAAAAACAAAAAACATATATCAACTTGTTACCACAATAATTGCAATCACATTAACTGATCTCAAATGTACATGTCTATTGTTGCATGCATTTAAGATAAAATTTCATCAACAAGAGAGACATTATGTACAAAACAAAAGAGATTATAATTAAAAATGTGAAGAAAATAAATAGAAAAAATAAGACATAGGATGACAAGATAAGGAAAAGATCCTTCATTGAGTATATTTGAAACTTTGTTCAGATATAATGAGGCCAAACTTGACAAATTATGAATAATCTATGAAATATTTTTTCTTTACAAATGACAACGTTTATAAACTGTATGAGTCAAATGCAAGTAATAAAGAACAAAATATAGCCTTGACCTTACTCCAGTTGGCTCAAATAAGACCTTTTGGACCTTGGTATAACTACTATAAAAAATGTAAATTATTAGTAATGACAAATAAACATCAGTGATAAGTATCAATGACCAAAGTGAAAGTATATATTAATCAACAAGGCAAAAATTTCAAACATCCATTCGTTGCTACTTTTTAGAATAAGTCTTGTAACAAAAGATTCATGAGACTCAAAATATCTAAAGTAACTCAACAAATTATCCCAAAACTAAAGAAATCACACTCATTCATACCATACTCAGTTTGAATAGTCCCCCCATTTTTCTTCTCCACACTTGTATTTGTAACTCAGATCCCTTTGAGATGGTTATGGAACAATTACACATTTTTTACTTTTATTTAAAGTTACTAATAAAACTGACTCATAGATGAGTAAGAAGGAAAATGACTTAAGTGATGGACTACTCTATATACAGGTGACAACATGACTCAAGAAGCAAGAGGATCGACTTCCATATTAGCATACCATCATATTTCAAAATATTCACATCATGCATAATAAGCACCTTGTACCTCCCATATATTCATGCATTGCACTATGGTCAATCATCAAGTGATTGACTTTTCAATCAAAAGTTCCAAAAAATGCATATATATATATATATATTGCAAAATAAGTTCATAAGAAATTGTCCATGTGACAACCCTAGTCAAAAATCCATGTAATAAAGTTAATAAAGGCAAACTAATAACCAAGCTCATGGGACACGTATTCCAAGCTGAATATTGGGCAAAAACATAGTGATGGGGATCACTAGTGATTAATTAATGGCTATGGAAATTGACAAAGGCTTTAGAAAGGCATGAGGCATTTATTGACATTTTATTTATGAAAATAATGGATGTAGGAGAAAAGGAAGGTGAAAGGTCGCAGGTTGCATGTGAGGAGGAAATTGAAGGAAAATAATGGAAAATGAAGAAAATAGAGGCCTCATTTGATAAAAAGGTTTATGAGGATATGTTCATGGATTTTTTCCAATTCAGGTTTTAGAAATCTCATTCTATTCTCTCTCTCTTACTCTTGGACACTTATAGTTTTCTTGTAGCACTCTTTGAGGAGTGTGGTATACTTGGGATTTGGAGCAAGAAGAAAAAGGAAAAGTAGGAAAGCGCAAGAGGACAATGGGATCAACAACTACAACAGGTTTTTCTTGTAGGTACTGAGTTTCATATATGATTTCCTTGCTAGTTTTGGCATGCATGGCATATGCATATGGATTCTTGGTTATGATCTGTCAATGGCATGGATGATTACCTGGATTGATAGTGGTTTTTCCTAGCCTTGTCATTTCCTGGATAGCTAAGGTGTCATGGGTTTTACCTTTTGTTTTCTGGTTGGTACTCATGTTCATTTGGTTGTGGGTTGAGTTACTAGTTCTTGGAGCTTTGGTTGGAGAAACGCTTTGGAAGCCCTGTAACAACTTGGGTTGAGTTACTAGTCCCGGAATCCTTGGTTGGAAAAATGATTTGGAGCCCTTGTTAGGTTGAGTTACTAATCCTGGAAGCCCTGGTTGGAAAAACACTCTAGATCCCGGCAACATCTATGGGTTGAGTTACTTTTCCTAGAAGCCATGGTTGGAATAAACACTCTAGAGCCCAGGAAAACTTGGGTAGAGACCAATCTGGTGATGGTTAGGGATTTCCGGCTGTGAGGTGGAATCATTGGTTGAGGGTTGAGTTGGATTGGTCTCTAGAAGCCCTTGTTTGGTTTTCTTGGTTTATTCCATGAGATCCCACATACATTCGTGGAATATGGCATGGGGGTGATTGGTTGAAAGAGAGATTTGGTTCAACTCAATCTATGGTCAGTTTGTACGTGGGAGTCCCTGACTTGGTTAAATTTGCACATGTTAATAAAAGTTCTTTTTCCTTTGGTATTTCGTGAGTAAATGTGATTTTCATTACGTGGCTTTAATGGTTTTTTCATTATTGATATATCTTTGGTTATTTGTTGGTTGTAAGCATGTTTTATGACAACCTTGATGTATGACTCTCATCATGTTTTAGTTCATATATGGAATGTTAATGAATGGATTATCTAATAGATAACAATGCAGCTATTGAGAGGATACATTAGTCCTCCTTGACGATTCTCAGATAAGTATGAGATCCCTATGTTCAGATATGTTGTGATGACCTATAGATTACATGTTCATGAATTGTTTGACGAAATGTTTGTCATGGCTGGTAGGGGTCTGGTCAAGTCCTTGTCCAATTTTTTGCAATAGTAGCCTTGTTATGACGTTATTTATCGTTTCTTGAAGTCTCGTGAAGTTTTGGGAAGAGGCTTGAGTCATAGCACTGAAAAAGTGGCTCAAAATTCAGGTTCAATGGCACAAAACTGCCTGAAAAAAGGCCACAGTCGCATGGATGCCTTGTTGTGGGAGTGACTAGAGGGTCCTAGTCGCATGGATGCCTTGTCATGGGAAAGATTAAGGTTATAGTCTAGTGAAAAGTCAAGTTGTCTCAGGGGTTGAGCACTTGGAAAGGTTGGTTGTCTCCTGAAGGTTATGTAGCTCACAAGGAGGGTTAGATTGGTCTTGTCTTGTCGGTTCCACTTCATTAAATGTACATGGGGATTTGAATCATATCATAGTAACTCTTCATCACATGTTCACTTTGGTGGACCAGTTAGCTTGGGTAAATGTGGGAGGAGGGTGTTATAGAGTGGTATCAGAGCATGATTCTATTCTCTTTGGGGAATGTCTACTTTTTGTTCTCTTTGGGTGTTATCTGATACCACAAAGTGGTATCAGAGCATGGTTTCGTTCTCTTTGGGGAATGTCTAGTTTTTATTCTCTTTGGGTGTTATTTGATACCACAAAGTGGTATCAGAGCATGGTTTTGTTCTCCTTGGGTGACGTTTGGTCTCCCTTTCTCTTTATATGAATGTGTTGTCATGTGTACATGTCAGTTACATATATGTTCATTATTCTTGTGGTCTATGTGTTGTTATGTATGCATGGCAAGTGACATTGTTGTCGTTGTATTGTCATGCAGAAGTTGATGATGTTCTTGAGATATGTTGCCATGAATGTATGTCGATTGTGTATGTATTGTTTATGCATGTGAGTCATACATATGTTGTTATGCATGCATGGTACCTAGTCAGTATTGTAGTTGTGGCATCGTGCATGGTAACTGGGATAATGATTGAGGTGATGTATATATGCTATGATGATTGTGATTATACATATATTGTGTTAATTTGGTTGGTCTTGCAGACGAGATATCCTCCCCTGAACTATACTGAGGTACGTTGGTTTCTTTATGATTTGGTTTAGCTGACATGATATACCTTGTAGGAAGAGAGGAACAAAGATGACTAGCAATATGGTATACTATAGTTGAGGAGATTCCCCCTATAGGTCAGATGAGCAACATGGTGATGAGTACTCCCCTGACATAATAGACACACTGAGAAGTTTGAAGGCAGAGATAAGAAGTTACAAAGAAGATAATGACCGAATCATTCAATCAAAAGAAAGACTTGCTAGGGCACAAGAGAAACAAGTAGAGGTCAATGCTATCCTTTAGAGCTTTTCAAACTTACAGAGACAAGGACCGCTTAGAATCAATCATGGTCAGGAGGATAGGACTAATAGAGAATATGGTAGCAGGTCACATGGTGGGCACAGGTTGGATAGAGATGACACAATCAAAGATGGTAGATTCCTGGATACACCTAATAGACGAGGCAATAGATATGGGATTTACTCTAGTTCTGGTTCAGACAGGTACCACGGTCATCATCGCTATCATCCTTATAAGAGGAGTGATAGGGGATATTTCTTGGATGAGTCCAAGAAAGCAAAGCCACCTAAATTTGATGGAGAATGAAGAAGTCACGAGATGTCAAAGCATGGTTGCTTGGGATGAACAAGTTCTTCAAATTGCATGATTATTCAAAGAACATGAAGGACATGATAGTGACTTTTAGTCTTAAAGGTAAAGCAAACATTTGGTGGGAAGATGTAAATAATGTCAGAGGTATTCATGAAGAGGAGTTGACTTGGAGTGAGTTTGAGAGACTTTTCAGGAAGAAGTATATATCAAAGAGATACTATGATGACAGGGCAAAATAATTCTACGAGCTGAGGATTGGATCTATGACTGATGTGGAGTACACTAGCAGATTCTTGAAGTTATTGAGGTATGTGCCTTATCTTAAAGAGGAGAAAGAAAAGATTCATAGATTCATCAGTCGGTTGCCGGTAGAATTCAAGGACATGATTGAGTTTGATGAGCCTAGATCATTGAAAGAAGCCATTAGGAAGCTAAAGCATAGTTATAAGCAATCAAAGCGCAAATCTGAAACTAAGTAGGATTGGAAAGGTGATGATAAGAATAAAGGAAAATGGGATAAGAAGCAAACAAGGCCTCAGGACACAGGTAACAAAGAGAATGCAACACCGCCTAAGAAGTTCAATGCATATGATCGAGGACAGGGATTTCAGTTTGAGGAGCAAACCAAAAGTGATAGTAGGAAGCCCCTGCAGTGTTGGACTTGTGGAGACGAGCATCATAAGAGAGATTTTCCAAAACATCAGGGTGGTAGACCGTAGATCTACAGTGCTCAGGAGGCACATCCAATGGGGGATGTTGGAAAAAGTATTCCTCGGATTTATGCAGCGTTGGATAACAGGCATGCATATCACTAGGCGTAAATTATCGAGATGGACGGTAAGTTTCGTGACCAATTTGTTTATATTTTGATTGACCCTGGATCTAATTATAGTTATGTTAATCCTAACATGGTGGATAAGTGTGGTTCGAATAAAAAGTGCATGCAGAGTTTTGGTTAGTGCAATTGGCTATAGGTACCAAGAAAAGAGTTCATCATTGGGTGAGAGCTTGTTCATTTGAACTGAATTGTATCCCTACATCAACGCATTTGAATGTGCTTCCATTGGGATCATGCAATATGTTGTTGGCTATGGATTGTATATATCTTCACAGGACCAAGATGGATTGTTATGACAAAGCTATTGAGTACTTGGATGACAATGGGGAACACAAAATATTGCAGGATGAGAAGAAAGCAACATTAGTTAGAATGGTTACGACTATGCAGATCAAGCATAGTCGTAAGAAAGGATGTGTTTTATTTGCAATGCATATTTCTAGTGACAAAGGTAAGGATGCAGAGGTATTAAGCAGGTACCTGATTTTACAACAATTTCAGGATGTGTTACCAGCAGAGATTTCAGAGTTGCCACCTCATAGGGAAGTGGACTTTTCTATTGAACTGGTAGTATGGGCAACACCAGCATCAAAGGCACCATACAAGATGAGAACCCTAGAGTTAGTGGAATTGAAGCTGCAGTTGAAGGAAATGCTTGACAAGGGGTACATTAGGCCAAGTGTATTGCCTTAGAGTGTACAAGTGTTGTTTGTGAAGAAGAAGGATGGTACTCTCAAGTTGTGTATTGAGTAAAGGCAGTTGAACAAGGTGACCATCAAGAACAACTATCCATTGTCGAAGATTGATGACTTGTTTTACCAGTTGAAGGGAGTAGCAGTGTTCTTGAAGATTGACTTGAGATCTGGATATCATTAGGTACACATTAAAGAAGAGGACATCTACAAGACTACTTTCCGGACTAGGTATGGGCATTATGAGTTTGTTGTAGTTCCTTTCGGTTTGACGAATGCTCCAACTACTTTTACGTGCTTGATGAATAGTGTATTGTGTCCTTATTTGGAAAAGTTTATGATTGTATTCATTGATGATATATTGGTATATTCCAAGAATGAGGAAGAGCATGTTGAACACTTAGCGGCCGTGTTGAGAGTGTTGAGAAAGCATAAGTTGTATGCTAAGCTCAGTAAATGCAATTTCATTTAGACAGAGGTAAATTACTTAGGACATGTGGTTTCCAAGGAAGGCATAACAGTGGATCCGAAAAATATCAGAGCTACCATGGAAAGGTAAATTCCTATAAATGTGGATAAGGTAAGGCCATTTATGGGGTTAGCAGGTTATTGCAGCAGGTTCATCAGGAACTTCTCATAGATTGCTTATCCTATTACATCGTTGCAAAGGAAAGGTAAAAAAATTGAATGGACAGAGGAATGTGCAGCAAGTTTTGATTAGTTGAAGCAGTTGTTGACAAATGCTCCAGTTTTAAAGATTGTAGATCTACACAAAGTGTTTGTGGTTGTTATCACCCCAAGAAACTCTCCTAGGTTGTATATCAGAGATGCTCGGGAACATTACAAACTCAACAAAAATGTTGGAAAATGGTGGATGAATGGAAGGAATGATGCATATTCAAGCCAAATAACCACTTCTACTATGCTTAACCCCAGACATGGGTGAACACCCCTAGACTACAAGACTTTAGACCACCAATTATTCACAGTTTAAGGAATAGGTGAAGATGGAGAATACTGGCCACACCAGCAGATGCACAGGACCCTGTGATGGCCAGCTGCAACCAGTTAAAAGGTTTGTAAATGTATTCTCTAATGCACAGACAGGATGACAGCTCTCTGGCATTAAACAAACAGAAACCTGCATACACACTCAATGATACATACTAGATCTTAACACAGAGGTGGGATGATAGCCCCTCTAATGCTAAACACCAAGAGCACATGAATAAATGCATAACAGGCACAACCTGGAACAAAGAAGAAGTGGAAAGTAAGCAATTAACAACAAAAGAAGCTTGCATTAGCTGAAAATGAAGACCAGACGCTGTAGGTATCACAATAGTTACAATCTCCAGAAGTTGAACTTTACATCAAAATAACATTCATCAACCCATTACATTATGTCTTCTGGATATATATAGAGGTTGATTACAAAAACACTCTGCTATGCTACACGAGGAGGGGTCATAATGGACCACCAACCACATTAATTCTTTGGAATGGACCTCTGCTATGATCTGCTACTTTAATGGATGAATTTGACATTCACTGGTGCTCTGCAGTCCTCCTCTAAGTAGGTGGCGTGAAATATGAATGAAACCCATAACCATTGAATGCTTTTAACTGCTCGAGAGTGGTCCTTTCCTTCTCGGCCATGCTGTTCCTTGAATGCGGTGGTTGAAGATTGAATGTGTCGGGTACAGGTAGCTGATCGTTGTTGTCCTTCGGGAGCTCAAGACAGTCAAAGGAGTTAAGATTTCATGGCGGAAGCATGAGCAGGCCAGGGATTATACATCAGCCGTTGGATCAAGTGAATGGGCGGCAGAGATCTATCGGTGGGAGGCGTCGGGAGGAAACGGGGGGAGACAATTATGAGCCGTCGGATTGCTGTCGGGTAGATCCGACGGCGATCGGGCGCGAAAGGTGTGCGGGACATAACGCGCGGGAGAATGGCGGTTTCGGGCGGTAAGCGGTTTTCCTGCACCGCCTATGGGAGGCAGGCGGTATCTGTATGCAGGGCGCGATCCAGTAAAATTACGACGCGTGGCAGACGAAAACCGCCGCCCCAGCGGGTTGACGCGCGCACAGGTCGCGCGAGCGGGGCTTGCGACTACCATTAGATATTGCGATGGACGCGATCAATGGTGGGGAAAAGAACAAGGTTTAGCGTGCGATAAAAATATCGGAGACCATCGGATCGTGATGCGATCGATGGTGGGGATTAAGGTGGAGGGATAGCCGGGTAGGCGCGCGGTCATGTTACTGCAGTCATATGACGATTCAGAATCAGCGCTCGGGGGCCGAAAGATCATAAGCTTTCGCAGCGATGAAGAGGTGAAATGGAGTGTTTGAACGGGGAACAAAGAGGTTTCAGGAGAAAAAGAAACAAAGATGGCGGGGATATGGGGTATGAAGAGACCGAAGGAGAAGAAGATGAATGACTGCTGCGAGTCCCTTTTCAGCATAAACACACCACCAGACCTGAATTAGACCTTCCAACGCTGAAGTTTATAACAGAGCTAACAGTGGTATCTGCAGATGCTTGCAAGAGAGAACTTGATGGAGTCCTGATGCTATAAGGACAGACGATATGTTATGAGTCACAGAAACTGAATGAGCACGAGCATAATTATTTGACACATGATCTTGAGTTGGCAGTGATCATCCATGCATTGAAGACGTGGAGACACTGTCTTCAGGCAAGAGGTTTTTATTGATGAGCAATCATAGTGGATTGAGATATCTATTTGACCAACCTAACCTGAATACCAGACAAGCTAGATGGTTGGGTGCGATTAGTGAGTTTGACTTCGAGATCAAGTACATCAAAGGAAAAGAGAACAGGGTTGCAGATGTTCTTATCAGAAAAGTGCAGATGAATTATATAACAGCTATGAGTTTGTATGGGACAAATTTACAGGATTGAATCTTGGTAAAATAAGATGACAGGTACATGGAGCTTATGCAAAGGTTACAAGAAGGTACATGTGATCAGGATGTGGACTACTGTCTCACATCAGATGGTTTGGTCAGATTTCGGGACATGATATATGTGCAGACAATAGTGAGCTCGAGAAGCTTACCTTGAAGGAATTTCATGCTAAGTTGCATTCAGGTCACCCAGGATATCAAAAGAGATTGACAGCGGTGAAATTTCTACTATTGGTCGAATTTGAAGAAAGAAGTGGTAGAGTTTGTGGCTAGATGCTTGGATTGTTAACAAGTAAAAGCAGAGTATAAGCATGCAGGTGGATTATTACAACTGATTCCGATTCCAGAGTGGAAATGGAGGGTTATTTCCATGGATTTCATTACAGGTTTGCAGAGGACATTTAGACAGCATGATTCTATCATGGTTGTGGTGGATAGGTTGACAAAGTAGCACACTTCATTCCAGTTAAGTCTACTTATTCATCTAGTGATGCAACACAAGTCTTCATCAAAGATGTAGTAAGTTTGCATGGTGTTCCAAAGAATATTTTGTCAGGCAGGGATGCTAAGTTCACTTCTAGGTTATGGAAAGAGTTATTTGCAGGTTTGGGTACAAAATTGGCCTTCAACACAACTTATGATCTACAGACAGATGGACAGACAAAGAGGGTCAACAGGATTTTGGAGGATATGTTGAGGATGTATGTGATGTATCAACAACGAAAGTGGGAAGAATATATTCCACTGGTTGAATTCGCTTACAACAATTGGTACTAGGAGTCAATGAGGAATAGTCCGTTTGAAGCACTTTATGGGTGGAGTTGTAACACTCCCATTAGTTGGAGTGATCTAATTAATAGGGTATTGATAGGACCAGACATGTTGGCAGAGATGGAACAGGAAATGTATAGGTTATCAAGCAGAATTTAACGGCAGCACGGGATAGACAAAAGAGTTATTCAGATCAGCACATGGTGTTTAAGAAGTTTCAGGTTGGGGAATAGGTGTACTTGTGCATCAAGCACAAGAAGAGCTCCTTGAGTATTGGATCATGTGCCAAGATGACACCTCAGCTTTGTGGACCTTTCACAATTCTTGAGATGATTGCACCAGTAGCCTATCAACTTGCACTGCCTCCGATCGTGAAAATCCATGATGTTTTCCATGTGTCATTTCTTAAAAAGTATGTTAAAGATGTTGATCATGTGATTGATTGGTGTATATTGCAGGTGGAGCCAGGAGGAGAATTCCAGCCAGAACCTCAGTGCATTTTGCAGCAAAAGATGCTTATGCTCCGAAATTGAGCAATCGAGCAAGTTAAAAAGTGCAATGGAAGCGCTTTGGGCTTGATGAAGCTACATGGGAGATGGTCGATCAGAGGCGGGCTATGTATCCTTCTCTATTCACTGGTTGAGTGAATGTCTTTTGGTATATGTTTTGGTGTGGTGTTTTGGTATATGTATATGGGTGTAAATACTGCCATGAGCTATGTTATAAAGCTCCAATAAGCGGTATGGGTGTCATGTCGTTATGGTTGTTATGATTGTCATGTTGTTATGTTTGTCATGTTGGTTATGTTGGTTTGCTTTCAACAGGTTGATCATTGTAAATACTGCTACGAGCTAAGTTATAAATCTCCATGGGTAATATGCTTTTGCTTTTCAACAATTTTTCTAGTTGTAGGTGTCATTGAATACCGAGGATGGTGTTCCCCCAAGGGGGAGGGTTCTGTAACAACCCTAGTCAAAAATCCATGTAATAAAGGCAAAATAATAACCAAGGTCATGGGACATGTATTCCAAGCTAAATGTTGGGTAAAAACATAGTGATGGGGATAAATGGTGATTAACTAATGGCTATGGAAATTGGCAAAGACAATGACAAAGGCTTTGGAAAGGAATGAGGCATTTATTGGCATTTTATTAATGAAAATAATAGAAGATAGGAGAAAATTAAGGTTAAAGGTCACAAGTTGCATGTGAGGAGGAAATTAAAGGAAAATAATGGAAAATGAAGAAATGAAGGCCTCATTTGATAAAAAGGCTTTTGAGGATTAGTTCATGGATTTTTGTCAGTTAATTTTTTGGAGCTCTCATTCTATTCGCTCTCCCATACTCTTGGACACTTAGAGTTTTCTTAGAGCACTCTTGGAGGAGTGTGACATACTTGGGATTTGGGGCAAGAAGGCAGGAAAGCGCAAGAGCATAGTGGGATCAACAACTACAACGAGTTTTGCTTGCAGGCACTGAGTTGGATGTATGATGTCCATGCTAGTTTTGGCATGCATGGCATATGCATGTGGATTCTTGGTTATAATCTGTCATTGAAATGGAGGATTGCCTGGATTGACAATGGTTTTGCTTATCCTTACCATTTCCTAGATAGCCATGGTGTTTTGGGCTTTACCTTTTGTTTTCTGGTTGGTACTCATGCTCCTTTGGTTGTTGGTTGAGTTACTAGTTCCTGGAGCCTTGGTTGGACAAACGCTTTGGAAACCTTGTAACAACTTGGGTTCAATTACTATTCCTCGAAGCCTTGGTTGGAAAAATGCTCTAGAGCGCTTGGTGGGTTGCGTTACTAGTCCTGGATTCCCTAGTTGGACAAACGCTCTGGAGCCTAACAATAGTTATGGGTTGAGTTACTAGTCCTGGAAGCCTTGGTTGGAACAAATGCTCTGGATCCTTAGACAAATTGGGTAGAGACCGATCTAGTGATGGTTAGTGATGTCTGACCGTTGGGTGGAATCACTGGTTGAGGTTTGAGTTGGTTTGGCCTTTGGAAGCCTTGGCTCGGTTTTCTTGTTTTAGTCGATGAGATCCCACATTCAAGCTTGGAATATGACACGAAGGTGGTTGGCTGAAAGAGAGATTTGCGTATGTTAATAAGAGCTCTTTTTCCTTTGGTATTTCGTGAGTAAATGTGCTTGTCATTATGTGGTTTTAGTGGTTGTTCATCATTGATATATCTCTGGTTATTTGATGGTTGTAAGCATGTTTTGTGACAACCATCATGTATTGCTCTCATCATGTTTTAGTTAGTATATGGAATGTTAGTGAATGGATGACCTAATAAATAACAATGCATCTATTGGGAGGAGATATCAATCCTCCTTGATGATTCTTAGATAAGTATGAGATCCCTATGTTCAAATATGTTGTTATGACCTATAGATTACATGTTCATGAACTGTTTGTCATGGCTAGTAGGGGTCTGGTCAAGTCCATCCAAATTTTTTCATTATTAGCCTTGTTACGATGTTATTATTCATTTATGGAAATCTCATGAAATTTTGGGTAGAGGCCTAAGTCCTAACCCTGGAAAAGTGGCTTAGAATTTGGTGTTGTTGGCACAAAAATGCCTTAAAAAGGCCATAGTCACATGGATGCCTTGTTGTGGGAGCGACTGGAGGTTCCCAGTCGCATGGATGCCTTGTCATGAGAGCGAATGAGGCTCTAGTCCAGTGAAAAGTCAAGTTGTTTTAGGGGTTGGGCACCTGGAAAGGTTGGTTGTCTCCTGAAGGTTCTATAGCTCTTGAGGAAAGTTGGATTGGTCTTGTCTTGTTTGTTCCACTTCCTTAACTGTACATGGGGAGTTGAATCATATCATAGTAACTCTTCATCACATGTTTACCCTGAGGGACCGATTAGCTTGGGTAAATGTGGGAGGAGGGTGTTACAATCCACATATGTTTGATCATAACAAGTGCCATCAAAAACTGCACCTGGAACTAAACATAAGTCCAAAACTTTAACAATTGTTTTGTAAATGAAAATATATATGAAAAATAAGTTGAATTATATATTGTTTCATGGAAAAGATAGTCAGTTGTAATCACTTTCCCCCTATAGATGACTCTACAAGATTGGCATTAGACATAACTTATTTTCCTTCCCCTCCTTCATTAATAAGTGTAACTATAGAAACATGATTTGAATTGAATTGTTTAGGATCAGGAATATGATTTTAAACATCAATATTAGTAGAATTTGCCTGCAAAGGACCGAGATTGACTTGAAAAAATGATTTAGGAGTTAGATCAACAACTAAATTATTAGTAGGGTTTGCTATTTGAGTGACAATAGGCACAACATGCTTAGTATTAGAATTAGAGCTTGATGCTTATGATGGGGAAGACTAAGCATGGATTGTTAAAGAGTGGGGGTGATTAAGCACTTGATGTGTAGAGCATGAAATTATTTGTCCCCAACCTTTGTCTCCTACATGAGAAGCATCAGGAAATGGAGTCCAACCATCGTTTGAAACATTATTCCAAGTAGCAGGGGCAAGATTTTGCACAAGTATTTCACCAACATTGGTATGAGGTTGTAGAGGGGAAGAAGAATTTCTTTGAAAAACTAGGCGTTGATAGGAAACATCAGGGGATCCCATAAATAAATGTCCAGTAGTTGTGAACTAATTAAACTCTTTTGAATCTACATTAAAATGAAAAAAAAAAAAGCGAATTCTCTTATTTCTACCATTTTCCCACACACCATGAAGTCTATTTCCTCTTCCTCAACCCATTGTTCCTGAGCGACGAGAGTGGAAGCTCATATCTACAAGGATGAGATGTAGAATCAACAATAATACTTGACCCAAACAACAAGTCAATATTTTAAATATCAATATCTCTTTACAATTGCTACAGTAGACTTGCATTAAAAATACTGATAAATGAACTCTGTTACAGGGGAAATGAAAGTGTATTTAGTTAAGAACAAGGATAGCAAGAGGGTGTGATGGAGGACAAAGAAGGCCTCATCAAGATTATTCAAAACATATATGCTCTTCTTTATTTTGTTACAGACATACATAATTGAATATTTACTAGAAATTATTTTTCTTTTCAATTTCAAGTTCATGTGCATTAAACTTGTCATGTTTTTTAGCATATCCACATAATATTTCATTCAAACAAAAAGAAATTCTTCATATCTTACAACAGAGGCAACTAAAATCCAATGAACACATGTAAGATAGATGGGTTATAATGATTAGGTTTTAATTGGGCTTGAGGGTTTAAGTTTACTACCTGAGATGATTCTGGAAGATAAAATGAACAACGTGGAGGACCTGGGGTAAATGCGAAATTGTAATTTTATATGACGTAAGCTTGAATTCTTACATGAGAGGTTATTTATAAAAATGTTGTAGTGGCTACAACCACCCTCCAAAATTTTGCCTTAGCCTGTTTTGGAGCCTCCCTACCAACCTTCACAATAACTTGCCTTGCTTTGTCAAGTCCTCAAGCTTAAGTGTCTTTCTTGCTCAAAGGTAGCCTATTGATCACAATTTGATCTTTCCCTTCACAGGGTGCTCACTCGGACTTGGTCCAACTGCAAGCTGAGCAACTTCCCCTTGAAAATTGTGCATTTATGGAGGGCAACCAGCCTTCCCTCCAGAAATTATGCAATCCTCTCTAATAGTCTGATGGGCTCCAGGATTGGGCAATCCTATCAGCCAACCCTCCCAGCAGGATTTGCGCAAATTTTCCCAGCAGCAGGTTGTTCAGCCCAGGATTTGCACGAATCTCGATAGTGGTCAGCTACTCAGCATAGAAATTGTGCAAATATCATGGACAACCAACCCAACTCCCAGCCAGAAATGAGCATGTTTCTCCAACAGTCAAGTAGTCTCTTGCATGTGCAACTGAGTTGACCAGTTCCCTCCAGGGCTGAGTAAAAAAAACTTGCATGCATGGGTTGTTTCTCCCAAGGCAGCATACAAGAGCATCCCTTGTTTCAGGGATCTATGTTTAGCAGTTGGAGGTTACATGCAAGGAACAATTCAGAAACCTCCCTTTAAGTGTCGCTTCCCCTAGATTTGTGGCATCCGCGTCACAACCTTGATGATATCAATACTCATCAATTGGATGCTGCAAAGCTCATTCCTCACATCAACCTTGTAGCTCCTACATCCCACATCACATCTAGGAGTAGTCGGCACATTCAGCTCAACTATTTTGGAGTAAGCTCGCTTCCCATGCCTTGTGCTGCATTTTTGTTGCTTTTTGTGTATTCGCTTGTGTAAGTGTTGTTTGCTTGATTTCTTTGAACGCTTGTTGTCGTTTACATATATTCCAGCTTGTCCTAGCTCTGTTTCAATTTTTGTTGCTATCTCACGGCTGTCGCATGCATGAAACTGATTTGCACGGACGTTCGCCCAACCGACGATCGGCCTCATCCACATGCATGTTGATATGTTTGCTCAATCTTCCATTCATGTTTTGCATGCACTGTTTATCACTTCTGCTATCACTTAGTGTCGCCATGCATTTCATCGACTCACTTGCTTTCAGTTTCCCGTCAGCGAGTCAGTACAACCTTAGTTCGGTCTCGGCCTTCATCGAGGCTGCATTGCACAATCTGGAGAAGGAAGTCTCACCTTCCTCTCCAGATTTGCACATTTTTCCCCAGCACTGGCCTCCTGGACTAAATTACACATTTCTAGAGGTCAATGGTTGCTTGGCCCAAAAATTTGCGCAAATCTGCCCTTGGGCTAGCAGTCCTTCCTAGTTGGGATTGCTCATTGCGCAATCCCAACAACCAACTGCCCGACTGGACTGTGCATTGCGCAGTCAGTAAGTCTCCCAGTAGCCAAGACTGTGCCTTGTGCAGTCTTGACAGTCGGCCTCTCAACCTCCCAACCGAAATTGCGTAACCTTCATGATCATTCACCCAGGTATGTTGCAAGTCAGTTCTCATGTTCATTTTGGTTTTCGACTGACAGATTGCTTGCTATGAGTGTTGCCATGTCTCTAGGTATCGCAGGTGTTCATCTGCCTCTCAGCAGTATAGGTACAATGGCTTCCAGGAGAGTAGAGACGAAGACACCGTTCAGAGCACGCTTAGGGATGCAGTCGATCAAGTGTCTATGAGCTTGCCTACTCACGAAGACATCAAGTTGTTTGTGGACAAGGACATCAAGCAACAACATCACAACGAGCAGCATCATGAACAACAACTGAAGGTAGCATACCGAATGCAACGAACGCAACAAATGAAGCGAACGCAGCAAATGCAAGAGGAAGGTTGTTGACAACATAAAGGCGGAGCAAAGTTGCAAGATCAAGCAGATCCACTGATAATGAAAGAAACTTTGGAGACTCAGGCTATGAAGTGACGATGCGACATGAAGATCATGCGAAGGCAAAATATTGAACAAAGAAGGAGTCGCATGTGCTGAAGCAGCAACTCAAGAAGAACATGAAGCTACACAGAGAGTCCAATGAGTTGTAATAGGAACAGGAACAACAGTGGACGCAACATGCACTCATGGATGAAATTGCGCCAGTACAAGTTAAGGATCTATCCCAACAGCTAGCACAGAGCAAACATGGTGAGAAATGTTGTTTATCGCATGTAAATTATCCAGTAGCATGCATGTCATTGTGCACACCCATGCAATCCAAACCATTCAACACACTCACTAAGGTGAAGATAAGAAGAAAGTCCAACTGGGGCTAGACATGCACTTCGGCAAGTTGATGTGCATGACCACCAACACACACTTGATGATCAGCACAGACGCTATGCATTCGTGTGTTGTCGGTTCAACCATACCCAAGAAGACCATGCGCATGTTAGCAGACGAGTTGGATGAAGGGGCCGAACCAATGCACTAGTTGCAACGGAGGCAAGAGTTCAGTTTAGCAAGGTGTCACCATGAGGTACATGCACACCATCACGGATGACCAAGCTTGGCATCAACTCACCAACTTCACCATCACAAGCATGTCAAAGGGTTGGTCTCACCACAGCGGACCGAGTGTCAGTGATGTCTTGCAAGGCTTTCTCAAGCCATGTTGTCTCACATGAGTACATGTGCATTGTAATGTTGGGTCATGTCAAGTGTAAGTCAAGTGTCAACAGTTGGATGTAACAATCATAGAGTAGGTGAAGAGTCATGAGGGTAGTTGAACTGTCACAAACGGGAATGTTAAGGGTCACCCCACCCTTTGCTATAATTAGTCCCTCATAACTCATTGTAAGGGCTTTTGGTCAGCCAAGCTTCTACTAAGACTATCTTGAAGAAGGCTTGGACAGTATTGTAACGTGCCTTGGCTTCTCCACTGCACGGAGCCAGTACATCTATTTGGAGGAGCAGGCAGATGTGGCTATAACGTTCCACTGATGGGACTAGTAGGTTTACATGGTGTATTGTATGATTGTGACTTACACTTCTTTAATAATAAGAGCCAACACATTTTCATGCATATGTTGTTATTGTAGTTGGATTGTTCTGGTTGCCTTAATGATATATGTTGTTTAACTTACGTACTTGTGTATGAATTGATTCACATGCAATTATATTAATCTTATTGTTTATGTGTTGTGTATGTTGTTAATGTTGTCACCGTCTTTGTCAACTGCTTTGCCGGACATCAGACAGACCTTTCTCTGAACCTTGTTATATCAACTGTCACACTCGTCTCAGACTGATCTGTGAGTGCTGTTTGTGTTATCTTACCTTGTATGTTGTGACTATCGCATCTGTGTCGACTGCTCTACTGGAAGCTGCGCATGTCCTTTTTGTTGTGTGGTCCTAGCCGAGTTGGGACTGATCCCTTTCAAACTGGAACTCACCTTCACCTTCCTCTCCCTTTGAAGTGTTGGAACCTCTCATACTCATTCCTTGACTCACTGCATTAGTCACACCCTTGCTACTGACATAATTATCTTACTTGCCTCTGTGTGACATCGCGGTCAAGGCATTACCTTACGATCCACTGTTGGGACTCCTACACTAAATGGTCTGAGGTCTAATTGGGACTTATTATCGGGGAGATCCCCTGGACATGTTGGTGGGTCCAACACCGTCAACAAAACAATAATTAGACTATTTTTCTTTTAGAATTTACCAATTAAATATTTGTTTCTTGAGTGAATTTTATGAAACCCTTTGTCAAAATTAGGGCTTTCAGTTAGTAGAGTTTAAAAATTATTTTTCTTGAGGTTGTCAGCAAAAACTTTGCTAGAATATGTCTGCAGGTTGAACAGATTTCACTGGGCCAAAGATTGGAGCCAATATTTCAAAAGTAGAAGGTTGATAGCATAATTGGGGATGAGAGGAGGTATATAGTGAAACTTGAGCTACTATACTCATTGATAACTCATAAAATGGCAGCCAAAGTGAGGATGATTGATTTGAGTAGTGGGTTTGAAACATAGAACTCATTGACCAATATTCAAAATACAACCTAACTACACAATAAACCATAAACAAAATATTGACTTACATATGTCTTGCATTCATAAAATTGACATAAAGCCTTTTAAAAACAGTCCAATAGTCATCTAACAAATTTAACTCAAGATTTTCTCCATTTACATTTAGAATTTATTATTATCACCATGGAAAAATCCAAATGGTGGAGAAGACTTACAATAGAGAAAATGGAGACAATTTTAGAAGGAAGGCTCTTGAACTCTCAGTTTCAATTAAATAGCTTAACCATACAAGAGCCATAACCCACACATTATTGCTTAAAATATCTTTAGTCATTGAGATTATAACCCTAACAAACATCAACCATCGATCAACACAATTGAAAGTTACATTCACTGTATGTATTAAAACTCACTGTCTTTTATGTATGTCATACCATCACATTTAAGACTCAAGGTGGAGGCCAAGCCACATCACTTACACCATGTTCAAATATTCCAGAATGGCGGGTAAAGACAATGCTAACAAAACATAATAATCGTGCTCCATTTTTAGATGACTCATCAGCTTAGTCATTCCCATCTCACAACAAAATCAACATATCAAAACCATTCCATTTTCGTGTGCACCGTGCCTGTTCACTGCATGGATTAAATGCAGATGCAGGAATTAAAAAGATATCCATTAACTCATACATCTATATACTTTGAAAGAATAAAGAATAAACCATGCACTGTACAACCTTTTGAAATTCCACCAGTGTCATTACTAACCTTTATATCATTCAAAACCGATGTTGCCACGTAACATTTTGATGCATATTATAACCAAAGCCCACAATACAACCTTTGAATCATGCATGTATTAGTACCACTGACACATATATAACTTTGCAATATTTATATTTTATGGGTTGCACATATCCACAACTATTGTAAATATGATATATATAAAAATCTCTACCATGTCATTTTAAAACTTATGCAATAATCTTTTTATATGAATTTATTCTATATGCAATTTGTTTTGCCATATGTTATTTGCACATGTCACTTCTAACGAGTGCTTTTGAGGCAATAAAATATTCATAATAATGCAAACCATCAATTTTCACTGCATTTTTATTTTTCAAACATAGTATGCAAAACACTCAACAAGAAGTCTTACATGGTGTCCTCCTTCTTTTGGTCATGAGATAGGCCAAAAAAAAAATGGGGTCATTTTTTAGGCATTACAATGCAAGGAAAGAGGGTGATTTTGTAGCTTAATACAAAATCCAATATTAATGAAACTGGTGTCAACAAAGTAGAGTTCCATTCTACTTTTGTAATCAACGTGAAGGATTTAGAGGTGCTACAAGTCTTATATCAAAGGAAGTGGGTTTGAAAGCTAACTTCTCTTCAAGTGTGCATTCTGTGAATTATCTTCAAAATGTTTGGTCAAGTTGGGGAAATTCAGACGTAAATGAGGGAGAAGTTACATTAGTTGCATATAGATATTTTTGAGCTTCTATTAAAATACTATAAGATGGTTTCTAGTGTTACGACAACGATGGAAATGCTCATTGACCACAAAACCCTCATCTTGAGGACAAAGGGCGAGTTAGCAAGCTTTCACCAACAGCTGGAAGAGATGCAATCCTTAGTCAAAGCCAATCAAACACTACCTCCTCTAGTAATTTTGTTAGTCTTTCAATAAGAAAAATTCCATATCTTAATCTAACAGTTATTGCTTTGGATAGGGATATAGTTCAAGGTGGTTTTGATCCTCCTTCCTCTATGAGTTAGTGTATCAAAAAAAAATTCAAATTTTTATTATGAGATATTTTATAATTATAGTCATGTAAACAAGATTTTTGAGCACACTAGCATATGGCAAGAATTGTTTGTAATGGCTTGCCATTTTGATTTTTGTCCAATATTGATGTAAGTTTGTGCTCCAAATGCATATTTTGTATTAATATAAGTTCTCATTACGGGTAGGAAAAAAATAATTTTTTATTTGTTTTGGAAGGGGATGTTGTTCATAATATATGAATCATGGTTTTGCATCAACTCAAATTACCATAAATGTAATTTAAATAACAAATTAATTAATTTGCAAAAAGTTTTGTTCAATGGATTTTGGTCATGACTACAAAAAATGAGATGTTTTACTTCTTAGTTATGGTTGCAAAAAAAGAGGTGTTTTAGTTCTTTGATAACTTATTTTTGTATGCTAATAAACCTTGAAACCACATCCATAATTATAATAAATTATAAAAATAAAACAAAATCCCACGATATTCATTTCTAAAAACACTACATCATGAACTCTTAATCCAATTATGTGACTATTGATGAAATTGCAATTTCCGAGTATTTGAATTTTTGAATGCATAAATAAATTTATCCCCTGCAAAACTGTTTTGCACCTAAGTAATATCTGCATATCCAACAATTCTTCTAAAATTTTGGCTAGGTTTTGGGCAAAATTGGTTGGAAAATGTGCTTAAAAATTATTCAAAAAGAAAATTTGTTAGACCACTCTCAAGTGATATCGTTGTCTGTAGACACTCTATAAAACAAGAAATAACCACCCTGCTACAATGCATTTAATTCAATGTAACTTGTGTTGTACATCATTGGATCTAAAGTTATTTATATTTGACAATTGACAATGTAAATTATAAAGCATAGTGAGTGCTTATTGCTAGCCAACATTATTCACCATGTAGAATTACATTTTATTATAATTTATCTAAATGCCATGAATTTTTTTGTAAGCTAGAATTTTACTATTAAGCAAGAAGGAAAATAACATTACGAAAAACACCTATATTACTAGTATGCCATTGGGGAAACCATACAAATAATATAGGAATACATTGTCTATCCATGTTGTCTGGGATAGGTTAGGAATCCAACTAGAATTTACATAGAAAAAAAATGGCCTAACATAGTTATGATAGCAAGAGTTCATAAAACAATGTAGCCTATTATTAAGTAAGAAAATAAAATAGAGCCTAAAGATGCTAGAAATCAATCTCTTAAATAATATTGAGTACTAAGATGAGGCTCATGATGCTTGTCTTGAGTAACAATAGTTTGATGAAGTGGGATCTATGGGCTAAAGGCAGAGATCTTGCAATTAATCTATTGGAGATATGATTCAACCTCATCCAACTACACGGGAATTTCCTCACAAGCCTCATCTCAATCTTGCAGAAATTTTTCCACCATGATATTCATATGCCAATAAAGATAAAAAATGAGTCCTTATTTGGTGTCTCGATCCCTCGAACTACCAATATTAGGCACCTAGTTTCCAACCTTGTCATCAATGTCAAATTCATGCATATTACCCCTATCTAAATAGATTTCAACTTCAACATTAATAATTTCCTAGCGAATAGTGGAAGGAGTTTACTTTGAGTAAACATTGACATAACCTTAGCATAATGTTGTATGTGGGTGGTCGAGGAGCCCATTCTACCTCCATGAGAACTTTGGGGGCCAAACCTTCATCTGCATCCCTAGTGAGAGTGGTGGAATTTAGGAATGGAATTGGTGATTGGATTAGAGCATGAAAAGAGGGGAAAAGTAAGTGAAAATAAAAGTATAAGGATATCAAGAAAGAGAGACAGGATGTTCACAAGCAGGATAAGCCCATGAGTTCAAGAGAGGCAAATCAAACTAGACGAAGTATCCATATTACAAATCATAATTCTGCAAGTAAGTGCATTCTATCTAGATCTATGAATTGACACACTTATAACAAAATCCACCTTCTAAATCAACTTGAGGAAATCATGGCAAAGGATGTAGTTGGATTACTTATACCACAATTGACTACTTACCTACATTTAGAATGATGGAGAGGATCCATCATGCATTGATGTCGAGAAGCTCACATGGAAAGGATTAAAGATGAATGGCACTATGCTTGCCACCTCATGCACATAGAGAGCTAGATGGGGAGTGGGCTCATGTAATTCTTATGACCCAAACACCCCATCTGGGAAGCTAGAATGACATTCTTAAGTACATTTTGAATCATTTTTATTTTGGCAGAAAGCAAGATGAGAGCCAAAAATTAAGAAATTGGAAGTTGTCTGTAAATTCCATGTTACATGCTTCCATTTTGCTTGTTGCGGAGACCCTAAATTGTTTTTAGGTTGAAACCACCAAAACCGATATAAAAATTATACAATAATCTTTGAGTTCAATTTTTATTGTTAGAAGGAAACCTTCAATTTTTTGGGCCGAAGCCACCAAAAACTTTATAAAAGCTATGCAAAGGGAGGGAAAGTGCTCTACAGGTCTTAGATTATTCAATGATAGGACTCTCGTATTCTCAATTCCTTTTTATTTTGTTGGAGAAAAATCTTGAATTTTGGGGGGGGCTAGAGCAACAAAAAACCATATAAATATTATGCAAACAAGTAATATTTCCAAACAATATGGAAAATTTTCTAATAGAAAGTTTAGTGTATAATATAGTTCAATATTTTCACAATTCCAAGTTATAATTTCCTATGCACCCATGGGATGTTTTAGGTCTTTCAATTGATCCACCACTCAAAAATCTTATTAGGTTCAACAAGAATACTAATTTTATTTTTTATTTATTTATTTTTTTAATTTTAGTTTTTATTTTTATTTTTTATTTTTTATTTTTTATTTTTTAAATTGTAAGGGAAAAGGTAAATGTTGGAAATACCCAATAAATGTGAGTGAGTGAAGTCAATTGTTTGACACATTTCATTGATGTGGTGGTGTTGCAATGATGTCTATGGGAGATTTAGGTGGCTCTAGAAACCCTCAAAAGTCCTTGGAATCGGAATAGGTCAAAATTAAAAGTGGTTAGATAGCTCTCGAACTAGAACCAGATTGAAGTGCTCGTCGTCTTGAATCCAACGGTGCAAATAACACTCCGATCCGAGTTCGTATGACCAACTTAAGGCTCTTTAAAGTTTGATAAGTCAGGGAAAAGTGGGGCCCACAACATGTCACATGGCATCCCAGTCAACAGGTGGGACCTACTAAGTTTATGTAGCGACTGAATGAACACTAAACCATCGACACATGGCACGCTAACATTTTCTCCTAACCCTACACAAAAAACAATAAAATGATATTAAAATCCCCTAACTAATAATTTAATATGGCAAAAATCATATAAAACAAAGAAAATAATTTTAAAATTTATATTAAAATATGGTTATTCCATATTAAATACACAACCATTTCAACGAATATGAGTATGAGGGTATATTGTATGGTATTAAAAATCAAAACCATACCATATTACAATTATAATAACCATAAAGCCCTGGTGCTTTGTTTCTCGCCATATTCCTAATGACTTCTTCTACCTCTGTTTTGGATATTTCTCTTAATAGGGCCATGTTCTGGTCTCTGCTCACCAGGTTAGGGATGTGTTGTATGATTTTGTTTATGTTCTCCTCCCTTCTTATGTTTGTTCTGTCAGCAGCTCTTTGAAGTTCTTTACTAGCAAATTCTCCATGTCTTCCTTTTAGGTAAGACGATTGCCTTGTTGATCTATTAAGGAGAAGATCTTGTTCTACTGCCTATGATAAATCATTGCTTTGTGGAAAAACCTTGTGTTTCTTTCTCCTTCCTTTAACCATTGGATTCTTGATTTATGTTTCCATAGTATTTCTTCTTGTTGTCTTCTTTCCTCCATTTTATTAATCAGTTGCCCTTCCTCCTCTGCTAGCCCTTCACTTCTACCTTCGTTGATCATTTGTTGTTGTACTTCCTTCATATTTGTTTGGATTAACTCTTGTGCCTTCTGTATGTTGCTGAATTATTCCTTATTCCATTTCTTTATTTTACCTTTTAGATCTTTTAGTTTGAGTTGAAAGGTGTGCATCAGGTTTCTCCCTACTATCTCACTCTCATTCCACCATTCCTTCATTTTATCTAGTAGGGTCGGTTCTCTTAGCCAAAATGCCTCAAACCTAAAGGGTCTATTTTGGTTTCCTTAATTCATTTCTACTTCTAGTTTAATAGGTCAGTGGCCTGACCCTAGACATGAAAGAATTGATACTTCATAAACTATATCTTTGCTAATGAAGTGTTCTGTTGCCAAGAATCTATCCAATCGAGAGGCTATTTGTATGCACCATCCCCTTCTATTATTCCACGTATATTTTCCGTTTATAGTTGGGATGTCCACCAATTTTAGTTCTTCTTGTAAATCTATGAATTCTCCATTTCTGGCTCTTCTCTTCACAATCCCCCTTTTTTCTCCTCTATTGTTGTTATTAAGTTGAAGTCCCTTGCTACCAGCCAAAGTTTTTCTTTGTGTAGCTGACTAAGATTCTTTATTTGCTGGAGGAAATTTCCTTTTCTGTTGGAATATGAGGGCCATATACTGTAGAGACTAGGAACCATTCACTATTTCCTATCAAGCGAAATCTTCCCGTGAGGATTCTATTCATACCTATCTAGTGGTCCACTGTGATCTCTACTGGGTTCCACAATATTGCTATTCCACTCGCGCTACCTCTTGCATCTATGGTCATGCATTCATACCTTAGTTTTATTTTACTTAATATATTTTCCATTTTCCCTCCTGTAATTTTTGTTTCTTGTAGCAGCATGAGTTGAGGTTTTTCTTTTCTTAGTCTCTCAGTTAAATGTCTATGTTTGCCTCTACTATTGAGGCCTCTTATCTTCCAAGATGTAATTATCATTGTGTTACTTTGTTTATTTGTTAGTATACCGTTGATAGCGGTACCACCCTCCCTGTATTCAACAACATTTCTCCCATAATCTATATAGATTCCTGTAGGTTTCTTTGGCCTCTTTTCTTTCCTCCTTTCATTTTATTTGAGTATTCTTGGGAGTTGTCTTGATGCATCCCCAATTGTTCTGCCATCTCCACTTGTCCCTGCCCCTGTTTAGCTTGATACTATTGGAATGTTTCTCTGTATAGTCTTTTTTGGTCTTTTGGTATAAATCTTTCATCTAGGTGTCTCCATTCATTTAACAGTTTCCTCAACACCTCTTCTTCCATGCTTAATTCTTCTCCCTTACTTGGGTCAATTTCCATTGTGGTGTTTTCCATCTTCTCTCTGTCTTCCTTCTCCTCTTTCTCTGTCAGCTCTCTTTGGGCTTTCCTCTTGGGGTTTGGCTTGCCTTGACTCGAACTGTTCTCCTTTCCTTTTTCCTGATAGTCCATAGTTTGGGCCTCATTGTCTTCTTCTTCTTCTCCCTGCAGCACTTTAAAGATATTTGTTCTGCTCGGCTGAACTTGATATTCTTTTTTCCCTGCGTTGTGGTTTTCTTTTGCTTGTCTTCTCTTTCTTTTCACTTATTGGAACCATTCCTTACCTTCTTGATATTTCCTCTGTTGTTTGTTCACGTTCTCTCCCTCTTATAGGTTCATTGGGCACTCCTTAAATAGGTGACCATACTCATGTCATCTTCTACATCTGAATGTGATGTGTTCATAGTCTAAAGTTCTCTGCCATAACTCTTCATGGTATTCTAGTTCCACTAAGTCTGATATAGGTTCAACTATGTTCATGTATACGCATATTCTTGCATATGAAGTGCATCTTCCTTTTTTTGTTGTTTCTGCTATTTTGACAAATATGCCTATCGTATTTCCAATGCCCTCCAATATTTTTGGGTCCCATAAATCCATTGGGACATCAAATAACCTAACCCAAATAGGGGCTGCCATAAATTTTTCCTTGTCTGGGTCATAACATTCTTCCCAGTATCTCATAAACAAACCAGCATTATAATGAAAGTAAGAACCATTTTCAAATATGTTTTCTTTGTCTTGCAAGTTCTATAATATTACGGTGAAGAAGCCTCTAGCTCCTAGCTTGAGCTTGATATGACCTCTGGGCTGTTATTTTTGTTGCATCCATTTGGTGAGGTCCTTTTCCGTCGGCCATACTCCAATGAACTTACATATTAGTGCGTGGTCTTTCATGTAACTTCTATATCGCTCCAATTTGTTCATTGGAATGATGAATCTCGGTTTCTCCGTCGCACATGGTAGACATTTTCCTCTGTTACTTGCCTACCATCGTGCCCTGAGGACAAGTCCTGACATTTTGTTGGTATCTCCTGCTTGTTTCAGATTACTTGTATTCTGGCGGGAATCCCCTGCTATCGCGTCTTAGTAGGAGGGGATCTCCCCCCCCCCTTCCTCCTCTGTCATTCTGATCTAGTTCTCGACCTCCTGGTTTGCAGCTTTATAAATGTCGTTAGGTTTTTTGAGATCACGGTTGAGTTTAGCTCATGGATGTCTCTCCATTCTTCTAGGCGACATGGCCATTCTTAGGTGAAGAGATAGTGAAATTAGTGGAGGAGTCCAGGCTCACCAAAAGAATGCACCCGAACCTAAACTCCACATTTCTGGCCCTGATCTTGAAGACAGAGCATTTGGAAGAACCGCAAGGGTTCCGACCAATAGCACTCTGTAATGTCATATACAAAATTATGGCTACAATTATGGTAAATCATTTAAAACCTATACTCCCTACGTTGATATCTCAGGAACAGACAGGGTCATTGGAAGACAAATAATAAATGGCATAGTGGTGGCACAAGAGGCAATTCATTCATTAAAAAAAAACAAAAACCAAAGGAATGCTAGTTAAATTAGACTTGGAAAAATCCTATGATCGACTGAATTGGGATTATCAACAAGGAATATTGAAGGCATTTAGCTTTGATGCAAGATGGATAAGATGGATAATGTCGATGGTAACAATGCCAATTTTGTCAATTCTTCTCAACAGATCTCCCATAGAGGCGTTTAACGCAACCCGAGGGCTCAGGCAAGGTGACCTGCTTTCGCCTTTCTTGTTTATCCTGGCAGCGGAAGGCCTTGGAAGGTACATAAAGGAGAAAGTTTGAAGTGAATAGTATACTGGCCTTAGACTATGGGGGAACAATCTACCTTTAACTCACTAGAAATTTTTAGCTGACATAATGATGTATGGACAGGCATCGCTCAAGGAAGCTAGGAAAATAATGGAAATTATTTCAGACTTCACTAGTGCTTCAGGGACGAAGATAAACAAAGATAAGTTTGATATATTTTTCTTCAACATAACATCAACCTTACAAGCCTTCTTAGAAAGAGCAATGGGATTCAGAATAGGAAATTTCCCCACGAAATACTTAGGAGTCCATCTAAATGATCAGCAAAACAGAGTGGCAAACTGGAAACCCCTGTTGGGAAAAATCCAAAGAAAGATGCAGAACTGGACATTCAGGACACTGAATATGCCAAGTCGCATAATATTACTAAGAGCAGTATTACAATCTATCCCGATATACAAACTCACCAGTCAAGTGACTCCCAAAATAGTATGCCAAAAGATGACAGACATCTTCAAAAAGTTTTATGGCAAGGGCCAAGAACAGAAAAAAATGGGTGCTTCTATCATGGAAATAGCTCAACAAACCCCTAAAATAAGGAGACTAGGACTCTGATATCCCTATATACTGAATCAGGTCATAGGGGCAAAGTTATGGTGGAGATGGATCCAAGGAGGGGTAGACCTATGGAAACAACTATGGGAAAGGAAGTATGACATACCTAGGTCATTAGAAGGAAAGCTGAGACTCCAAGATGACAAAAAAGGTTCAGCAATATGGAACCTAGTTGCAGATAACACAAATATGATCAGCAAACACAATTTCTGGGAAATCAAAGGAGGTGACAAAGCCAATTTCTGGGAAGAAGTGTGGCAACAAAGAGTAAAACTAAATAGTAAACCTCAGCTAGAAGAAGTCCACCAATATACCAACATCCATGGGGCAAAACAGTTAAAAACTTATGGTGCATAGATCCTGGAGAATACTAGAGAAAATGGAAACAAAAACAGGATTACCCAGATGCACCAGAAACATCCCAGTGGAAGCTATATGAAAATGGCATGGCAACCAGGAAAATAGCAAAAAAAGAAGGGCCAGGCATACTAAGATGGGGTTATAGGATCAAGGGATGTTCACAATTAAAGAGGGTTACCAACTACAAGTAGAACATCTCAGGAATCAAGAGACAAATATCTAGGAAAGCATATGGCAAGAAAAGACATGGTTGACGGTCACTTTCTTCATGTGGATCCTACGCCACAGGCGTGCACTTACATGGGATCAAATACAAAAAAAAGAGCTGCAAGGACCCTCGATTTGCTACTTATGCTGAGAACAAGTAGAAACAATGGAGCACATGACCAATACATGCAGATACATTAATAAACAGTGGAAACATTATAATTAACTCTTCAGGGTTAGTGATAGGAATCCCAACAACATGAAGGCAACAATAGATAATTGGTGGAAAAAGCCTTACCAAAATACAATCCTGAATCGAGCTTGGAGAATTTCTCTACGGTTCGTCCTGTGGACAATATGGAAGGAATGAAATAACCTGATCTTCAAAGAAAAAAGAAGAACATAAGCAAAAAAATGGAATCAGATAATCCAAAATATAAGAGAGACAATACTGGCAGAGAAATGGTATGAGCAAGATTGGAAAAGCAACCCATAGGAAGAAAGAATAATGAAAAGTGTGAACTTGAAACCTAGTATGCTAAACGCATCCTCGTGGAATCACCATACCCTCAATGGAGAGGAGGCAAATCACTATTAATGTCCTCAGAAAGAATTTATCAAACTTAAATTCGATGGGGCTGCAAAAGGGAATTGTGGAGTGGTGGGATAGGAGGACTATTCAGAGATGACAAGGGGAAAACACTCAGAGTCTATGCCATGGACTGTGGTAATACGACCAACAATGAAGCAGAGTTTCATGCTCTAAAAAGGGGACTGGAAATTGCAATAAGAGAATGCTTCCAAAGACTGCATGTAGGAGGAGACTCGAAAATGGTGATAGAAATGGTGAAGAAGATACAACAAGGAACAAAATGGGAAAAAATCAGCCAAAGCTGGAGAACTGCTTCACTGGTCCAAGAGATCAGCAAGTCAATTCGACAGATAGGATACATTATCCCAACACATGTCCAAAGGATGGGAAACATGGCAGCAGACAATTTGGCGAACTGGGGATGCGGCCAGCTAGGTAGAAACCTAGATATAGAAGCAGAAGAGCTATCACAAATGGAGGAAATGAAGAAACTAGTGGAAATACTAGAAAAAGATAAGGAGCACGAGGAGAACCACTGATTGGGGTGTAGCAAAGTAGAGGAGGTGGGCCAGCAGAGATGGGAAGTGGAGATGTCAGACATCGTACACACAAGTGCAAGGAGAAGAATAAATTTGGGAAGTGGAGGGAGAGGACAAAGGTAAGGGTAGGTGGAAGGATAGGGCATGGAAGGAGCAAGCCCCGAGAGAAGGCAGGTGGAGCCAAGAAGGGAAGACAATGAGGAAGGTAGGGTAGCCAGCGAGAAAGCGGGCATAATGATGCCAGGAAGTGGTAGGACAATGAAGGAGGACTCATGGCAAGAGTAGCCAAAGGCATGCGGGAGTTAATGAGAGCCAGAGCGGGAAGGGACGTAGGGCCATCATCCCTGTCAAGCGGAAAGAGTCGTTAGTGCGGACACAACCGACCTTCCTAGAAAGCCTAAGACTTTCTAATGACAAACAAGACAAATAAGAGCAATCCTTCCCTAAATATGCTTTACAATATGAGAAATCAAGTGTTTAGATCTTACCTGTAGTCCAACGCTGTTGTAGTAGTCCAACTTCGTTGATCCGGATGAGCTCCTCCTTCCCTTCGAAACCTGCATTCACCAACAATAAAACGATTAAATAGCACTTGAATATCACATAAAATAAAACATATTTAACATATAGACCAAGGAGTATATGAAACAACTCATTAATAACAAATTGTTGAGAAGAATGGACTAATTTGTATTAAAAGGTAACAAAAGGAACCATTACAACCTGAGCCTTGGTGTTGTGCAAGCTCCTCCCAGGGTCCACAAGAGTTCTCCCTTACTCTGATCATCTCACCCACCTCCCAATGGAAACAAGTAAAGATGGTAATCTCTCCTCACAAGCTTCTACAAGGAAGTCCTAATTCCAGCAGCATCTACCCTTAGGAATGTTCAGCTTTCAACCTCCCCTCCCTTTGGCCCAATGCCCATATTTATAGTGCTCTAGAGGAAGTTATTCAGGTCCACCATCAATGGGATAAGCCCCTCTTTGGATGGGATAGCTCCCCTATTGATGGGATAAGTTCCTCTTTGGTAGGGATACATGAACCATCTGGAGGCGCTTCATACACGTCAAACAAGCTTCTAAAAGACTCTAGAAATGACCACAAGTAACTTTTTTGGAGTGAAACTTGCGCCTTTTGACCTTTACAGGAGTACGCACCCACCCCTTTACATACAGAGCGTACAAGTACGCAGGTATTGTGAACTTGGGTTGCGTACACGCAGGTAAGGCTAAGAGAAACTGCGTACAAAAGATAATTGACTTTAAATGACTTTTCTCTCTTTCTTGAAGTTTGACATGGAGAGCAGAGGCATGAGACTTGCCAAGGAGGATAGTATGACAGTGGATGGAGCCATACTAACTGTAAATAGTCATGGTGACATTTTTTAGTGTAACAGATTGCCCCCTAAAGTGCGAAGCCTGTAGTAGATTAGGGTTTTTATGATCTAGGAAGGGTGAAGTACTTTATCATTTCAAGGAGTATCTTGCAGAGGACCCGGTCAGAACCTGCAAATATTCAACACAAAATACATATATAAGATAATATCATCGCTGAGGTAGGCATTCCCATACTCAGATTGAAAACTTTAACTAACAATCTAACTACTGCTCTGATACAAGAATGGTTTTGCAGTACATCACAATCATAGACTTTTGTAGACACAGTATGGACGCAGCCATCTGTTTATGATTAGCCTACTGTATAATGAATACAAAACTCCTCGCAGCCTGGATGGTGGAAACTAGATCCAGGGTCTTCATTTCTACTTCCCGAATTGGTACGATTCTATCCATGCGAATAAATAAATTGATGTCGAGCATGGTAGAAACCACTTGATTACCAGTCAATGATGTAAACCGTTAACAAGTGTGAGAGAGACCACCAGTGATGCCAATGGTTCTCAAAGTACCCAGTACAATCCATGAAATGTGAATGAATGGGTTGATGTCGAACACGTCACGGAATCCTTCGATCGAAAGTCAATGATGTAAACTGTCGTCAAAGGCGAGAAACCTGCCATTGATGCATGCAGACTTCAAGGTACTGACGATTTCTAAGTCATCTTTCTAGATAATGTGCTGATGTCGATAGAAAGCGACCCGTTGCAGGCAAGCCCACAACACGAAATCATTGTTCAAGTTGAAGAAATGTTGCTGTAAGGACTGACTCAGCAATGGTCAAATGGATGACAAGTATTTTGCATATGAATGGTTTATTTGCAGAGACCTCTTGAACACATAACGACACGACAGATGGCTTGGTGACGATTGACCCAAAGTTAATACCCGGAAACGGTTGAAGACTTTCAAAGTGGTTTGATCAACTTTTAAGGCAAAGGATTTCCCAACCCAGGTGAATGAAAAGTGTCATGTTCAAGAGTGGTGATAAGGTTCTTCTGTAACAAAGGATGACAAATAGGTTCATTCTTCTCTCTTTTCCCCCACCATTTCTGGCAAGTACCTCTTTATTTTTTACAAGCTTGAGGAGGATAACATATGCTTGATTATAAGCTCATCCTTCGGATGAGTCCAACTTAGTTTAGATTCGGACCCTAAGAAGGAACGGTCCGTTCCTGTTTGTAATCGAACATGCCCTTTACTGTGAAATTTTAACGAGTCCAGTATAGGAGAAACTCGGCGTTTTTCAATTTTAGAGAGTCTGAAAAAACTAAAGAAAACTCCAAGGTGAACTTTTTCGTAAATTTGTGTCTCCCAAGACCGAAAAAGTATAAAATAATACCTGAGAGAACCGCTTGATCTTGCGACCAAGGAGTACTTTCATGATTAGTGTCTCTGACCTGAAAAGTAAAAAGCGATCAAGGACACGTCGTTTTATTTCCGTATCGAGTTTGAAACGACAAAAACCCGGCAATCTTTTCCTGTTTTTACGGTCAAAAAAGAGCTATAAGAGGACCGTCTTTTAATTCCGTTTTAACGAGTGTAAAAGAAACGTTCGACGATCTTTTCATGTTTTAGGAGTCAGAAAAGGGCTTAAAAGATGACTCTGATGTCTTGGTTCGTGAAAAATGATGATTTTACTCTAAAGTCCTTTTGTCCTGCACAAAAACAACACATTACTCATACCTGTTTAAGATGGGTAAAAATACATTGAAAAATGTCCTTTCATGGTGAAAAATAAACAAACCTAGCATCCATTCATCCAGAAAACCTATAAAAAGACTTTTTACCATGTCATTTTTACCATTTTACTGTTGAGGTTGAGAAAAGGGCTTTTGACAAGAAACTTCCCGTGGACTTTGCGGAGAATCCGACCGTCAGAATCGAGCGCCGTCTCTTTCAAGTATTTCACAACATCCTCCTCTTCAATTTCATCCGTTTAGAATTTCATTTCAAGTTTTAGTTTGATTTTTTGGAGGGTTTAGGGTTTTAGAGTCCGTTTCTCGGGGGACGCAGGTGCCCCATGGGCGACCTGCGTACCCCGACTTTTTCGTATATGGGAAAAAGGTCGGGGTACGCAGCCCACCTTCAGAACAGCTGCGTACCGCCGCTCTGTTTTCTGAACGCGAGGTGCGTACCCCGTGAAACGCGGATTTTCAAACCCCAAACCCCAAATTTAACCAACCAAATTTTGTTTAATGAATTCTAATCATTGTTTTTTGGTGTGTAGGTCACTCACCATGCTAGATTGGCGTGAAAGAGAACATGAAGACATTGATTTGGCCGCAATAGGTCATCAACCTTCTATTGATGCGTTAAAGGCATGCAGTCTCTACAAGTACTGGGCCATACCTGGCATGAGGGCCCAGGTGCCATTCTTAGAGTGGCTAGTTGAAAGGTGGAACATTCAGGATCAATGTTTTTACATCGGAGAAAACCAGCTCGAGATAGAGTCCTCCGACATATACTTTCTCACTGGCTTGCCTAACAGGGGCGAGCAACTCTCTCTATTCGGGACTAGGCCGGGTGGCCAATCCCTTGCTAGTCTCCGACTAGAGTGGTGCAACAATCAAAACCAAGATAAGGGGATAGAAATCAAATACATATCCCGACCTGAACTTATGGTAATTGCCTTTACAGTTACCAGACTTTGCGGCGCTGCCGCTTTGCACATAGCCACTGGTTCCCAAATGCGGATGGCTATAGATTGCTTCCAAGGCACCATTTTCAACTGGTGCGATGTTGTGTTGACCAATATGAAGGGCCAACTAACCAGGGCAAAGAACGAACAACTGAAGACCTTTGGATATGGGCCTTTAGTTGTGAGCTTTGCCCTAGAGAGAGTTCCAATGCTGATCCCCCAGCATCTTACAGTTCCAGTTGGGGCTCCTCGGGAGCCTAAGTTGACAAGATGGGTTGCGGTAATGGCTCGGCATCCTGATGAGGGAGCAGCAGTTGTTCGATTTCCTGATGGTTACTTTCACTGGCTGGAGGGCCAGGTCTTTGCGATTCAGGATTGCCCTTATGCTGGAATGGATTTTCGCAATGATCCGGACATGGTTCTTCCACAGGGAGAACAATGGGACGACAGAGGTACTTCATTTTTCACAAGTTTTTAAATTATCTATTTTTTTTGTTTTTTATATATCGTCTCAAAACTGACAGCACAAATTTTCAAAATGCAGATGTAGGTCCACGGCGTCCGGCCAATCTCCGGGCTTTTGAGAGAAGAGTACCAGCTGTACCAGCACTGGCCCCACAGGATGCGGCTGCAGAGACCTTAGCCGAGCTGGAATAGGATCTAGAGCGTCTGACGGCGGGTATACCAGAGACCACTATAGATGACATTCCTATCCGACTTCAGCGCTACGTGGTCGCAGTCCCAGGACCTTTCAGGAGGTTCCTGTGTAGGGTAGCGCGGGCAGTGGTCTCGTATAGAGAGCACCACCAGTGATTGGCTAGTCACTTTTGTAGACACATATGACATTTTTGGTTTTTTGTACTTATCATTTTTGCCGATCATAAGGTGTTTTTCAACCTATGATCGAAGACGATGTATATTTTTGACACACTCCTATCTATATATATCATTATTACCGGCTTATTTTGTTAAAAATGTGTGATGAAATGTTTATAAATTTACATTTATGATTGTTACAAATGTCTATTTAACATTCGAGACGCCATTGCATCTGCTAATGTATTTAAAGACCTTGGAATATGCTGATATTCAATGTAATCAAATTAAAGTTCCAAGAGACGCACCCTCAAAAACAATCTTAATAACACTGGATTTCTAATGGCATAGACTCTATTAAGCTATAATACAACGAGTTCAGAATCTAACCTCACTATCAAACTCCGAATCCCAAATGAAATAGATTCAGATAATAATTCAATCACTGCACTGTATTCTGCAATGTTGTTTGTTGTTTGACCGAGGCTCACCCCATGCATAGAAACTAACTCGTCAGAGGGCGAATAGATAACCCAAGCTGCGGAAGAGATATTCCGTGTACTACGACAAGCACCATCAGCAAATCCAATGTACGTTTGGAGAGGCGTCGACATCTGCAATATCAAGAGTAAAACCAAGATAAGCCAGAATAACGACAAAAACACACTCTTTAAACTAAGCACACAGTCTAAACTAAGCAAACATACCAGCTAGAAAGAAAATTAACCTAACTAGAACTAACTAAATCTCCATACCCACCATTTAAGCATAATACCTTTTTAGGTAAAGTCCATTTCTGGGCTTACCTAAAGAGTCCCCATCAAAATCTACCAGCTCATAGGCCCCTTTTGCTAGCTTTCGCTTGACAATGTAGGGCCCATGCCACATGGGAACGAATTTTCCAGCACCTAATTTATCGTTAGCTTGATCATATAATAGCACTAGGTCTCCTTCCGAAAAATTACGAGGGGTCACGTTACGATCATACTGAGCTTTCATCCTTTTTGCGTGAGTCTCGATTGTCAAAGCAGCATCACGTCGAGTCTCATCTAATTTAGCTAAGTATAACAGACGCTTCTCCTCTTCGGAAGTAGCTGGGAGTAATTCGATAGCCATTTGAAGTGATGGGATTTCGCATTCAATGGGCAACACTGCTTCTAAACCATAAACTAGCTGGAAAGGAGTGAACCCTGTTGATGTTTTTACTAAGGTTCGATACGCCCAAAGCGCTGAGAATAACATGTTGTGCCAATTCCACCGATGAATACCAATGATTCGTCGGATCATGATAACTAGAACTTT
Source organism: Pinus tabuliformis (assembly GCA_031772625.1). Classification (NCBI taxonomy): domain Eukaryota; kingdom Viridiplantae; phylum Streptophyta; class Pinopsida; order Pinales; family Pinaceae; genus Pinus; species Pinus tabuliformis. The sequence goes on along the minus strand of CM062813.1, from coordinate 328,963,855 downwards.
GTTGATGGATTCAACCAAACCATTTGCTTGAGGATAATAAGGAGTAGCACTATCATGACGTAAACCAAGCTGGCTTGTAAGTTCTGTCATCATAATGTTTCGAAAATGGCGCCCATGGTCAGTGATTATCGCTTGTGGGACACCAAACCTAGCAATAATATGATTGAATACGAAAATCGCTGCTGTTTTGCCGCTTGCCTCGAATGTAGGCATCGCCTCGGCCCACTTAGTAAAATAATCAACCGCAAGGATGATATACGCATGCCCCCCGGCCGAGTGAGGGTTACAAGTAATAAAATCGATACCCCATTTAGCAAAAGGACCAACGACAATTATAGGGTGGAGAGGAGCAGGTGGTGCGCGCATCTTGCGATCAAACACTTGACAGTTGTGGCATTTTCGGACCGCAATGATACAATCTTTAAACATGGACGGCTAGAAATAGCCAGCAGGCAACACCTTCTGAGCTGTGGCATACCCAGACATATGATCGCCACATGCTCCAGAATGACAGTCATTCAAAACCCTTTCTGCCTCTTCATGAGTTAAGCAACGACGAAAAACCAAGTCCGCCCCACGACGATAAAGAGTATCTCCAATAATTCTGTATTGTTGGGACTGGAATCGAATTTTCCGGCGTTCCGACTTTGAAGCTTCGGGCCGAAAGGATTGGGTTTGGAGATAGACGATTATATCCCCATACCACGGATCTAAAGTGCTGATAAGAAGCAGAGATTCGTCCGCAATAGGTTCCTTTGCCACAGTTTCCGTGTCAGCACGCGGGAAGTCACACATCAATTCCGCAAAAACTAAGGATTTCTTAGATTTGGACTTCTCGAACTCCAAATCGAACTCCTGCAGGATAACAATCCATTTGGAGTACTTGCCCCCTAGCAATTGTTTTGTCAAAATATAAATCATGGGGTTGCAATCCGAAATCACTGTAGTTTTACGGAGGAGAATGTAATGACGAAAACGCTGGACAGCCTGAACAGCTGCCAGGGCCAATTTCTCCACATGCGAATATTTTAGCTCAGTGGGATTTAACGTCCTACTAAGATAATATATCACATGTTCCGTTCTGAATACGTCTTCCTGAACTAAGACCATTCCAATGGTGGAGTGGGAGGCGGCGAGATACAAAAAGTAGTCCTGGTTGTAGTTGGGAGGATGCAGCAACGGTGCATGGGTCAACGCGTGCTTAAGTGCATCAAAAGATTTCTGAGCTATCTCATCCCAAGAAAATTGAGCGTTTTGTTTCAACAACCGGGTGAAACCCTTTGTAACCTCGGCGTAGTTAGGAATGAATCGACGTAAAAAGATTGCTTTCCCCTGCAAACTTTGGAGTTGGCGCAAACTCGAAGGAGGAGGCAATTTGATGATGGCTTCGACCTTCGAGGGATCGACGCGGATACCGGCTTTTGAAACGACAAATCCTAGCAATCGTCCCACTTCTATGAAGAAGACACATTTGTGTGGGTTCAACCGAATTCGATAATGCCGACACCTCATAAAAATAGCGCGTAAGTGGACAAGGTGATCAGCTCGATGTAAAGAATGAGCAGGCAAATCATCGAGATACGGTTGCACAATGTGCTTGATGTCGTGAAACGCGTAAGACATTGCCCGTTGGAAAGTGGCTCCGGCATTCTTAAGTCCAAAAGGTAATTTGCAGTAAGCAAATGTCCCCCAAGGACAAATGAAAGCCGTTTTTGGTTGATCGGCAGGTAGAATATTGATTTGGTTGTAACCGAAAAAACCGTCCATAAAGGAAAATATTTCACTGCCGGCACAATCATCGATTATTTGATCGATATAGGGCGTAGGATAGTTGTCTTTTGGACAAGCACAATTTATATCCCTATAGTCGATACATATTCTTATTGTTCCTTGTTTCTTGTTAACCAGAACAATATTCGATACCCAATCCGTTAACGGGATCAGATAAATGAAACCTGCTTTCAACAGCTTCTCGACTTCTGCTTTAATCGTAGCCGCTTTCCTAGGGTGTATCTGACGCAGACGTTGCCGAACGGGTTTAGCATCCGGGTAAGTTTTGATTTCATGAACAACAATAGAGGGATCAATTCCTCGCATTTCCTCATAGGACCAGGCAAACACGTCGCAGAATTCTTGAAATAGGACCTTGTATGTTTGAATTTCGTTATCTGTACACGAGGCACCTATATGAATGTTTTCAATAACTCCGGTTTTGACTGAAATGTCGATGGCAATAGTTTGGGAAATGTTTCCCAAATTCAATTCGGAATCAGGATGTTTCATGGGATTCTGAGCATCCTTGACATATTCAGCTGTAAAAATTGATGAAAAATCATTTTCAAAGTCATCACCCTCAGGTAAAAACGAAGATCTATGATGAAGATCTTCCCATGGTAGATCGTCTACAATTAGGATTTCGCGAAGTTGTTCGTCAGATGACACGACTTCAGGAAACGTTATCCATTCTAAGGTTGATGTGAAAAGTGATTCCTCACGGACCACATTCATTTGGTCGAATTGGGTTGAACTGGAGTCGGAAAAAGATTGCACGGCCTCATAAGCAATTTCATATGGACTCAAAGGCATTGCATTACCCAATGAGTCTATCTCAGATTCAGATGGGACAATCCAAGGATCATCGTAAATAATAGTGTCTAAAGTAATCATATGAATGGATGCTAATGAAGGGTCTGCATTGATCGAAGGAAAAGGAAAAGTTCCCAGTAAACCGGAATCTTTAACTAATCCTACACCAACATCCTTGTAAGGGATAGTCGTTTTACCGACATGCTGGATACTCTCTGAAGAGGCTGGATCGGATGAAAAGTAAGCCAGCTGCTCTATCGTCACGATCTTACCATTATGTGGAAACTTTATAACTCTGAAGACCGATGACACGACTGCTGTCATAGCGTAAGACCAACTGCGACCCAAAAGAAGGTTGTAGTCTAGAGGGGCATCAACCACCTCCACATCCAGACTAACGGTTTTTCCTTCAACCCCTATAGGCAAATCCTGTAGAATGCCAAACGGATGGAACCCACGGCCATCAAAGGCCTTAAGAATCGTCGGGGATTGGTTCAGTGAAGGAGAACCAAGCGATCTCCAACACTGAATCGACATAATACACGTAGAAGCTCCTTCATCAATTACAGTCCGATGAATAGGCCTGTTTTTGACTATCACTGGAATCTGGAAAGCCATTTGATGAGGGAGACGCGGTGTACTATTTTCTAGATCAAAGATTATCAGGTTCGGGTCCTGAATATCAACAGCTCCTATAGCCGACAAGAGTAATTTTCGTTGTGCTGGGCATGATTGCAGCACTTCCAAAGCCGACATTGCTGAGGGTGAAACAGCTAAATCCTCAACAATGTTATAATTCTGAGCTGCTCTCGCATGTGGATTGAAAGCAGACTTTCGAAGTATACCCTTGGCGGGCGGTTTAATTACCAAGTCCGGGTTAGGTTTCTCGATCTGTAGTGGGTCGGAACCGGGAGATGAGGTTGATGGATTAGAATGAGAAGATTATGCTTCTTTGCCATCAATAGGATTCTTACTACCATAATCTTGCGATCGAGTCGCAATCCGTACATGAGACATCATCAATATGGGTTCTTCACTGGCACTCGAGGAAGAACCTATCATTTTACTCTCCTGCTTTGGAAATGGATCTTTCAAAACAGCAGGAGTTGGGGAACCCTTAACGATTTTCACAACTTCTGCCCGATGAGGGCAATCTCTGGTGAAATGATCTTCTTCAAAAATTAAACAAGGATAACGAGGTTTGCGCTTTTCGTCGTTAGATTCCGACTTCTCTTTTTTCTCCGTTGGAGCCTTGTCTGCTTTATCCTTCTTTTTGCCTTTCTTCTTACCACCGTTTTTTGATTTAACCGTAGATGACTCTACAGCGTGAATATCGGCAGTAATTTCAGGAGAAGACTCTCCTGTCGGGGAGTCTGGTAAGGTTATTATTGGAGAAGAATTCTTTGAGGATTTCTTCTTACTTTTAGTATTCACCGTACCAATCATGCCATTAGCAGCATGAGACCCCGAAGGAGCAGCAGCGATTTGATTCGACTTAGGAAGATCTGGGATCTTCTCGTGCAACGTACTCAACTGAGTGTAAACTAAGTCAAGGTACTGGGCTTGAGCAATGACTTGCTCCTCAGTAACTACTCTGGCCTTAGCTACATCTTCAGTAATCTTCGGTAATAATGATTTTACAAACCATTCAGCTAAGATTTGGTCCGGGATAAAAACTTTCACTAAACGTCTTCGATGTCTCCATTCATGAATATGATCAGAAATATAGGTGGAGGTCGACTGTTTTAATGAAGTTAATAGCTCCGTGCCGTTATCGTATCTGACCGGCAACTGAAAATGAGTTAGGAACGAGGTGGCTAACTGGCTAAAATTGTAAAAAGAGGCCCGTGGTAACTCAATGTACCACTTGGCCGCGAGACCAATGAGCGTACGCTGGAAAAGACGTAAGCGGATCGAATCATCTGAGATAGAATTTGAAGCACACCAGAGGTGGTAAGTCATCACGTGATTGGACGGATCCTCTCCAGACTTACCTTCGAACTTGGGTATATCACTGGGCAACTTATTTGGCATTGGCGGCCAGAACGGAAGATATTTAATTGGATAATTCGTTAGGCGCGTCAAGTCGGGTAAATCCAAAGTTGCGATAAACGGTAATTGCTGATTAGGATCTCTAAAACTCTGGGTCACAAGACCAGTCCCAGGAGGAGGATAACTTGGAACAGGAATCGCATTCGGGATATTATATCCTCCTGGAAAACCAGGATTAACTGGACCGTACTAGGGTTGCTGAGGTTGTTGATAAGTGTACCCAGGATACGGTTGATACTGGTAAGCCGGTTGTTGGACAGCAGGACCGAATTGGTACTGTCCCTGGTACTGTTGGTAGGTAAATTGAGGTTGACTTGTTACAACAGTACTTAAACCAGGCTGCCCTACAAGCATCTGGACCGTAGTTTGAATCGTAGATCCGGACAACGGTAAAGATGTCTGAGGAGTGGTTGCAGAGACAGTAGAAACCGGAGCTGTCGATACTCCAGAAGTAAGTGCGGTAGATGTTGCGGTAGTTGCAGCAGTCGTTTGAGATGGAGTACTAGGTGCAATTGGCGGCTGAGTAACTACCGAAGTTACAGAAGTTTGAACATTTGACTGGACAGGTTGCGGTTGCTGGGGTGAACCAGAAACTACGGGTTGTCCAGTTTGAGGTACCAACTGTATACTTGGCTGCAACACCTGTTGACCCTGTGATGGATCCCACACTATCATTCCGGGGTATTGACCTGTAACAAGTTGAGGATACTGAGATCCATAACCGGATTGAGGATAGGATTGATAACTGAAAGGCATAGTTCCCATACCTTGAACATATGACTGACCTTGAGGTGGTTGATAACCTTGACTTGAGTATTGACCTTGAGGTTGATAACCTTGGGGTGAATGCTGATACTCGGGTTGACCTTGACCTTGAGGTTGATACCCTTGAGGTTGATACCCTTGGGGTTGATACCCTTGAGGTAAATATTGATACCGAGGTTGACCCTGGGGTACATATTGAGGCTGGGGTTGACCTTGAGGCATGTATTGTACTATGGGTACATACTGGCCTTGAGGTTGCCCCCCAGACACAATTTGTGTACCTTGAGGTTGCCCCCCAGGCGGTAATTGACCACCTTGAGGTTGAGAAACGGGAACTGAACCTGACATCATGTAAATGTCCCCTACACCCAACGGTTTATTACCATTGTTTCCAGCTAATAACCCATGATCAATGGGTTGAGGAGATGCCCCCGCAAAGGTACCAGAAAGCGACTGATACCTGGTGGGAACAGAAGGACCGCCGTGTAAGAAAGATTCAGGAGATTGAGTAAACACGGACGACTGACCAGACATATTTACAGGAGTATAAATACCTCCAGGTGGAAAAGGAGTACGAGGTGGAGAAAAACCTACCCCTGAGTTGTCTAAATAATTGGTTAACGAAAGGTACCAAGTAGTACTTCTAGGAGGACTGTAAAAGATAGATTCACACTCCCTTAGATCAATAGTAGGTTGATCTTCAAGGATAGATACGCCTAATTCTTCTTCTGGAGCAAGTTCTTCAATAGCTATCAAACCAGTAGGAAGATTTTCGGTGATGACTCTTTCTACCCTAGGTGAATCTGGTACACTAGAAGTTGGAGTAACAGGTTCAGATATTTCAGGTTCTTCGCCTATATCACTAGTAGATGAAAAACTACCAGCAAGCTCAGAAACTTCAACTGCTTCAGGATTATAACCTGTTTCTAGACTTTGGTAATCTTGATGGACTACCAACGAAGACTCTCCTTCTTCTGGTGAACCTACTCTACTGCCGCTAGGAGGAGTTACAAGGACCTTTAAACCTTCGTAATGACTTGGGACGTCTTGAGGAGATTCACCCCGAAGTCTACGGGATTTCCTCAACAATTCGGCCACAGAAACAACCTCAGGAGACTTGCCTCGAAGTTTACGGGACTGTCTCGGTAATTCCGCCACAGTTAAAAACTTTTAACTACTGCACACGCAAACAAAGTAAAATCTCAAAGTAAACCACCTAAAGTCTCTAAAGAACCAAACAAATTTGAATCATACGCCTAAAGAATCTAGGGCGTCAAACCAAGCACAAACAGTAGCCTTCCAGACCGAACACGCTAGTTGGAGATGAAACCCAACATCGCCGGATTCAGTACAGAAGTGGCGGGTGGAACAGTTACCCCGGCAACCTGCTTAATGAATAGACCGGCACAAGTTCCTCCACTTTAACCGTCTCGAGTGAAGTGAACCCCCCGGAAAATCCAAGTGAGTCTAGCCGACGTCTGCTCCAGGTACAGTGGGATCTTCCCTCCACCGTCACCTCGGTAGAATCCTAAAGATAATGGTCACTAAGGTTACCAACCGCAACAAATGCACCTGGGGGAACAGTCTACACTCCGACAGCACGCAAGGGCAGAGTATCAAGCTCAATCCCCTTGCCGGGTCCTTGACAATAATCCAAGGTTTACCGACAAGTGACCCCTGGCTCCTCGACAATGGTTAATCTGAGGTTTACCGTTTGTAATACGTGCGTGTCTGGCGTCGTTCCCAACGAGGGAGGATTGATCCCCTCACTGGTTCGGACACGAGCTCGTGCTTCTCCTTTAAGAGGAGCTTTCCCAGAGTACAAATGAGACAATTGGATTTATTCTATCACAAGATAAGCTACTTGTTTGGTTTTGTTGTCTTGGAGAGTTAATTACTCTCCTACTCCAAGACACTAGCCTGATCTAAATTGGTGTTTCAGAGCCCTAGTAAATAAAAGTTACTAAGTTGATTTTACTTTAAGCGTTAATTTTATGGTTTTTCTTAAAGACAAAAGGTAGTGGAGATGAAACTGGTGGTGTGTAGACTCGACTCGCAACCACTACAAAGATGCACCTAAGATGATTTACACTACTTTTCTTTTTTAATGAATCTCCTAACTAAGAGAGTTGGAAAATGCAAATTTTATAAAAAACAACTTTCTTAGTAAAGACAATCAAAGAAACAATTCTCTTTATCTTTTCAAAACACACAACTCATGACCACTAATTACTCTACGAAATTTCCTTTTTCTCCCAAAAGTCTACAAATGCTACCAAAGCAAACTTTTTCCAAAAGAATTTTTGTGTTTTTTTTTTTTTTTTAATATATTAATAAAGCATATAAAACGATTTTATCAAATCGAATTTAACAAATCTAAGACAATCAAATCAAATTCACTCAAAAGCAAATTAAAAGGAAATTTACCTAAAAGCAAAAAATAATGAGGACAAAAGCCTACAAGGATGATTCCCGGATGTTTTACTTAGTCAAAATGCAACTAAGGATCAGTTCATGCAGAATCATAAACTAACCAAAAAACAAAAACGAAATGTTTTTGTTCTTTTTTCTCAAGAATGGAATTCAAGGCTTTAACAGACAAACTTTTCGAGATTCGCAAAGAGAAGACACAAAGGTAGGTCTCTCACTAGGGTGACTTCTATGACAGGCCCGACTCCTAAGAGGACTGATCAAAACCAGGGAGATCCAAAGTTTGAAAACCTCTAACGCCAAAGTCACTACAGGACCAGTTAAAAATCAAACCCTAAGGCAAAATCCCTATTAATTCCACCAAAACCCTCGACACTAACGGGACAAGTTCAGGTGAAGATCTTTGACAGTAAGCTGATGGATCTGGGTAGTAAAAACGAATCGAAAACAAAATCTAAAGAGAAAAAAAGCAAAAATTGAAATTTTCTCAAAATTGACAGGGGTACGCAGGTCATCTGTTCACACAGGCGCGGGTACGCATTGTGCACAAAGACGCAGTGCGTACAAGTACGCAATGTGTCAAACCCAGAGACTGCGTACTGCTGACAAAGCTAAGAAAAATAAAAAACTAAATTGACTCTAAGCTAACCCACCCAAATACACAGCGAGACAACCAAAAATCAGAAAACAAGCAATTTTTCTCAGACCAAAATATCAAATCAAAAAGAACTCAAACACATTCATGGAGTCCCCAGTATGGTCGCCATTTTGTCAAGCGGAAAGAGTCGTTAGTGCGGACACAACCGACCTTCCTAGAAAGCCTAAGACTTTCTAATGACAAACAAGACAAATAAGAGCAATCCTTCCCTAAATATGCTTTACAATATGAGAAATCAAGTGTTTAGATCTTACCTATAGTCCAACATTGTTGTAGTAGTCCAGCTTCGTTGATCCGGATGAGCTCCTCCTTCCCTTCGAAACCTGCATTCACCAACAATCAAACGATTAAATAGCACCTGAATATCACATAAAATAAAACATATTTAACATATAGACCAAGGAGTATATGAAACAACTCATTAATAACAAATTGTTGAGAAGAATGGACTAATTTGTATTAAAAGGTAACAAAAGGAACCATTACAACCTGAGCCTTGGTGTTGTGCAAGCTCCTCCCAGGGTCCACAAGAGTTCTCCCTTACTCTGATCAGCTCACCCACCTCCCAATGGAAACAAGTAAAGATGGTAATCTCTCCTCACAAGCTTCTACAAGGAAGTCCTAATTCCAGCAGCATCTACCCTTAGGAATGTTCAGCTTTCAACCTCCCCTCCCTTTGGCCCAATGCCCGTATTTATAGTGCTCTAGAGGAAGTTATTCAGGTCCACCATCAATGGGATAAACCGCTCTTTGGATGGGATAGCTCCCCTATTGATGGGATAAGTTCCTCTTTGGTAGGGATACATGAACCATCTGGAGGCGCTTCATACACGTCAAACAAGCTTCTAGAAGACTCTAGAAATGACCACAAGTAACTTTTTTGGAGTGAAACTTGCGCCTTTTGACCTTTACAGGAGTACGCACCCACCCCTTTACATACAGAGCGTACAAGTACGCAGGTATTGTGAACTTGGGTTGCGTACACGCAGGTAAGGCTAAGAGAAACTGCGTACCAGAGATAATTGACTTTAAATGACTTTTCTCTCTTTCTTGAAGTTTGACATGGAGAGCAGAGGCATGAGACTTGCCAAGGAGTATAGTATGACAGTGGATGGAGCCATACTAACTGTAAATTGTCATGGTGAAATTTTTTAGTGTAACAGATTGCCCCCTAAAGTGCGAAGCCTGTAGTAGATTAGGGTTTTTATGATCTAGGAAGGGTGAAGTACTTTATCATTTCAAGGAGTATCTTGCGGAGGACCCGGTCAGAACCTGCAAATATTCAACACAAAATACATATATAAGATAATATCATCGCCGAGGTAGGCATTCCCATACTCAGATTGAAAACTTTAACTAACAATCTAACTACTGCTCTGATACAAGAATGATTTTGCAGTACATCACAATCATAGACTTTTGTAGACACAGTATGGACGCAGCCATCTGTTTATGATTAGCCTACTGTATAATGAATACAAAACTCCTCACAGCCTGGATGGTGGAAACTAGATCCAGGGTCTTCATTTCTACTTCCTGAATTGGTACGATTCTATCCATGCGAATAAATAAATTGATGTCGAGCATGGTAGAAACCACTTGATTACCAGTCAATGATGTAAACCGTTAACAAGTGTGAGAGAGACCACCAGTGATGTCAATGGTTCTCAAAGTACCCAGTACAATCCATGAAATGTGAATGAATGGGTTGATGTCGAACACGTCACGGAATCCTTCGATCGAAAGTCAATGATGTAAACTGTCGTCAAAGGCGAGAAACCTGCCATTGATGCATGCAGACTTCAAGGTACTGACGATTTCTAAGTCATCTTTCTAGATAATGTGCTGATGTCGATAGAAAGCGACCCGTTGCAGGCAAGCCCACAACACGAAATCATTGTTCAAATTGAAGAAATGTTGCTGTAAGGACTGACTCAGGGATGGTCAAATGGATGACAAGTATTTTGCATATGAATGGTTTATTTGCAGAGACCTCTTGAACACATAACGACACGACAGATGGCTTGGTGACGATTGACCCAAAGTTAATACCCGGAAACGGTTGAAGACTTTCAAAGTGGTTTGATCAACTTTTAAGGCAAAGGATTTCCCAACCCAGGTGAATGAAAAGTGTCGTGTTCAAGAGCGGTGATAAGGTTCTTCTGTAACAAAGGATGACAAATAGGTTCATTCTTCTCTCTTTTCCCCCACCATTTCTGGCAAGTACCTCTTTATTTTTTACAAGCTTGAGGAGGATAACATATGCTTGATTATAAGCTCATCCTTCGGATGAGTCCAACTTAGTTTAGATTCGGACCCTAAGAAGGAACGGTCCGTTCCTGTTTGTAATCGAACAGGCCCTTTACTGTGAAATTTTAACGAGTCCAGTATAGGAGAAACTCGGCGTTTTTCAATTTTAGAGAGTCTGAAAAAACTAAAGAAAACTCCAAGGTGAACTTTTTCGTAAATTTGTGTCTCCCAAGCCCGAAAAAGTATAAAATAATACCTGAGAGAACCACTTGATCTTGCGACCAAGGAGTACTTTCATGATTAGTGTCTCTGACCTGAAAAGTAAAAAGCGATCAAGGACACGTCGTTTTATTTCCGTATCGAGTTTGAAACGACAAAAACCCGGCAATCTTTTCCTGTTTTTACGGTCAGAAAAGAGCTATAAGAGGACCGTCTTTTAATTCCGTTTTAACGAGTGTAAAAGAAACGCTCGGCGATCTTTTCATGTTTTAGGAGTCAGAAAATGGCTTAAAAGATGACTCTGATGTCTTGGTTCGTGAAAAATGATGATTTTACTCTAAAGTCCTTTTGTCCTGCACAAAAACAACACATTACTCATACCTGTTTAAGATGGGTAAAAATACATTGAAAAATGTCCTTTCATGGTGAAAAATAAACAAACCTAGCATCCATTCATCCAAAAAACCTATAAAAAGACTTTTTACCATTTTACTGTTGAGGTTGAGAAAAGGGCTTTTGACAAGAAACTTCCCGTGGACTTTGCGGAGAATCCGACCGTCAGAATCGAGCGCCGTCTCTTTCAGGTATTTCACAACATCCTCCTCTTCAATTTCATCCGTTTAGAATTTCATTTCAAGTTTTAGTTTGATTTTTTGGAGGGTTTAGGGTTTTAGAGTCCGTTTCTCGAGGGACGCAGGTGCCCCATGGGCGACCTGCGTACCCCGACTTTTTTGTATATTGGAAAAAGGTCGGGGTACGCAGCCCACCTTCAGAACAGCTGCGTACCGCCGCTCTGTTTTCTGAACGCGGGGTGCGTACCCCGTGAAACACGGATTTTCAAACCCCAAACCCCAAATTTAACCAACCAAATTTTGTTTAATCAATTCTAAACATTGTTTTTTGGTGTGTAGGTCACTCACCATGCTAGATTGGCATGAAAGAGAACATGAAGACGTTGATTTGGCCGCAATAGGTCATCAACCTTCTATTGATGCGTTAAAGGCATGCGGTCTCTACAAGTACTGGGCCATACCTGGCATGAGGGCCCAGGTGCCATTCTTAGAGTGGCTGGTTGAAAGGTGGAACATTCAGGATCAATGTTTTTACATCGGAGAAAACCAGCTCGAGATAGAGTCCTCCGACATATACTTTCTCACTGGCTTGCCTAACAGGGGCGAGCAACTCTCTCTATTCGGGACTAGGCCGGGTGGCCAATCCCTTGCTAGTCTCCGGCTAGAGTGGTGCAACAATCAAAACCAGGATAAGGGGATAGAAATCAAATACATATCCTGACCTGAACTTATGGTAATTGCCTTTACAGTTACCAGACTTTGCGGCGCTGCCGCTTTGCACATAGCCACTGGTTCCCAAATGCGGATGGCTATAGATTGCTTCCAAGGCACCATTTTCAACTGGTGCGATGCTGTGTTGGCCAATATGAAGGGCCAACTAACCAGGGCAAAGAACGGACAACTGAAGACCTTTGGATATGGGCCTTTAGTTGTGAGCTTTGCCCTAGAGAGAGTTCCAATGCTGATCCCCCAGCATCTTACAGTTCCAGTTGGGGCTCCTCGGGAGCCTAAGTTGACGAGATGGGTTGCGGTAATGGCCCGACATCCTGGTGAGGGAGCAGCAGTTGTTCGATTTCCTGATGGTTACTTTCACTGGCTGGAGGGCCAGGTCTTTGCGATTCAGGATTTCCCTTATGCCGGAATGGATTTTCGCAATGATCCGGACATGGTTCTTCCACAGGGAGAACAATGGGACGACAGAGGTACTTCATTTTTCACAAGTTTTTAAATTATCTATTTTTTTTGTTTTTTATATATCGTCTCAAAACTGACAGCACAAATTTTCAAAATGCAGATGTAGGTCCACGGCGTCCGGCCAATCTCCGGGCTTTTGAGAGCAGAGTACCAGCTGTACCAGCACCAGCCCCACAGGATGCGGCTGCAGAGACCTTAGCCGAGCTGGAACAGGATCTAGAGCGTCTGACTGCGGGTATACCAGAGACCACTATAGATGACATTCCTATCCGACTTCAGCGCTACGTGGTCGCAGTCCCAGGACCTTTCAGGAGGTTCCTGTGTAGGGTAGCGCGGGCAGTGGTCTCGTATAGAGAGCACCACCAGTGATTGGCTAGTCACTTTTGTAGACACATATGACATTTTTGGTTTTTTGTACTTATCATTTTTGCCGATCATAAGGTGTTTTTCAACCTATGATCGAAGACGATGTATATTTTTGACACACTCCTATCTATATATATCATTATTACCGGCTTATTTTGTTAAACATGTGTGATGAAATGTTTATAAATTTACATTTATGATTGTTACAAATGTCTATTTAACATTCGAGACGCCATTGCATCTGCTAATGTATTTAAAGACCTTGGAATATGCTGATATTCAATGTAATCAAATTCACGTTCCAAGAGACGCACCCTCAAAAACAATCTTAATAACACTGGATTTCTAATGGCATAGACTCTATTAAGCTGTAATACAACGAGTTCAGAATCTAACCTCACTATCAAACTCCGAATCCCAAATGAAATAGATTCAGATAATAATTCAATCACTGCACTGTATTCTGCAATGTTGTTTGTTGTTTGACCGAGGCTCACCCCATGCATAGAAACTAACTCGTCAGAGGGCGAATAGATAACCCAAGCTGCGGAAGAGATATTTCGTGTACTACGACAAGCACCATCAGCAAATCCAATGTACGTTTGGAGAGGCGTCGACATCTGCAATATCAAGAGTAAAACCAAGATAAGCCAGAATAACGACAAAAACACACTCTTTAAACTAAGCACACAGTCTAAACTAAGCAAACATACTAGCTAGAAAGAAAATTAACCTAACTAGAACTAACTAAATCTCCATACCCACCATTTAAGCATAATACCTTTTTAGGTAAAGTCCATTTCTGGGCTTACCTAAAGAGTCCCCATCAAAATCTACCAGCTCATAGGCCCCTTTTGCTAGCTTTCGCTTGACAATGTAGGGCCCATGCCACATGGGAACGAATTTTCCAGCACCTAATTTATCGTTAGCTTGATCATATAATAGCACTAGGTCTTCTTCCGAAAAATTACGAGGGGTCACGTTACGATCATACTGAGCTTTCATCCTTTTTGCGTGAGTCTCGATTGCTAAAGCAGCATCACGTCGAGTCTCATCTAATTTAGCTAAGTATAACAGACGCTTCTCCTCTTCGGAAGTAGCTGGGAGTAATTCGATAGCCATTTGAAGTGATGGGATTTCGCATTCAATGGGCAACACTGCTTCTAAACCATAAACTAGCTGGAAAGGAGTGAACCCTGTTGATGTTTTTACTGAGGTTCGACACGCCCAAAGCACTGAGAATAACATGTTGTGCCAATTCGACCGATGAATACCAATGATTCGTCGGATCATGATAACTAGAACTTTGTTGATGGATTCAACCAAACCATTTGCTTGAGGATAATAAGGAGTAGAACTATCATGACATAAACCAAGCTGGCTTGTAAGTTCTGTCATCATAATGTTTCGAAAATTGCGCCCATGGTCAGTGATTATCGCTTGTGGGACACCAAACCTAGCAATAATATGATTGAATACAAAAATCGCTGCTGTTTTGCCGCTTGCCTCGAATGTAGGCATCGCCTCGGCCCACTTAGTAAAATAATCAACCGCAAGGATGATATACGCATGCCCCCCGGCCGAGTGAGGGTTACAAGTAATAAAATCGATACCCCATTTAGCAAAAGGACCAACGGCAATTATAGGGTGGAGAGGAGCAGGTGGTGCGCGCATCTTGCGATCAAACACTTGACAGTTGTGGCATTTTCGGACTGCAATGATACAATCTTTAAACATGGACGGCCAGAAATAGCCAGCAGGCAACAGCTTCTGAGCTGTGGCATACCCAGACATATGACCGCCACATGCTCCAGAATGACAGTCATTCAAAACCCTTTCTGCCTCTTCATGAGTTAAGCAATGACGAAAAACCAAGTCCGCCCCACGACGATAAAGAGTATCTCCAATAATTCTGTATTGTTGGGACTGGAATCGAATTTTCCGGCGTTCCGACTTTGAAGCTTCGGGCCGAAAGGATTGGGTTTGGAGATAGACGATTATATCCCCATACCATGGATCTAAAGTGCTGATAATAAACAGAGATTCGTCCGCAATGGGTTCCTCTGCCACAGTTTCCGTGTCAGCACGCGGGAAGTCACACATCAATTCCGCAAAAACTAAGGATTTCTTAGATTTGGACTTCTCGAACTCCAAATCGAACTCCTGCAGGATAACAATCCATTTGGAGTACTTGCCCCCTAGCAATTGTTTTGTCAAAATATAAATCATGGGGTTGCAATCCGAAATCACTGTAGTTTTACAGAGGAGAATGTAATGACGAAAACGCTGGACAGCCTGAACAGCTGTGAGGGCCAATTTCTCCACATGCGAATATTTTAGCTCAGTGGGATTTAACGTCCTACTAAGATAATATATCACATGTTCCGTTCTGAATTTGTCTTCCTGAACTAAGACCATTCCAATGGTGGAGTGGGAGGCGGCGAGATACAAAAAGTAGTCCTGGTTGTAGTTGGGAGGATGCAGCAACGGTGCATGGGTCAACGCGTGCTTAAGTGCATCAAAAGATTTCTGAGCTATCTCATCCCAAGAAAATTGAGCGTTTTGTTTCAACAACCGGGTGAAACCCTTTGTAACCTCGGCGTAGTTAGGAATGAATCGACGTAAAAAGTTTGTTTTCCCTTGCAAACTTTGGAGTTGGCACAAACTCGAAGGAGGAGGCAATTTGATGATGGCTTCGACCTTCGAGGGATCGACGCGGATACCGGCTTTTGAAACGACAAATCCTAGCAATCGTCCCACTTCTATGCAGAAGACACATTTGTGTGGGTTCAACCGAATTCGATAATGCCGACACCTCATAAAAATAGCGCGTAAGTGGACAAGGTGATCAGCTCGATGTAAAGAATGAGCAGGCAAATCATCGAGATACGGTTGCACAATGTGCTTGATGTCGTGAAACGCGTAAGACATTGCCCGTTGGAAAGTGGCTCTGGCATTCTTAAGTCCAAAAGGTAATTTGCAGTAAGCAAATGTCCCCCAAGGACAAATGAAAGCCGTTTTTGGTTGATCGGCAGGTAGAATATTGATTTGGTTGTAACCGGAAAAACCGTCCATAAAGGAAAATGTTTCACTGCCGGCACAATCATCGATTATTTGATCGATATAGGGCGTAGGATAGTTGTCTTTTGGACAAGCATGATTTATATCCCTATAGTCGATACATATTCTTATTGTTCCTTGTTTCTTGTTAACCGGAACAATATTCGATACCCAATCCGTTAACGGGATCGGATAATTGAAACCTGCTTTCAACAACTTCTCGACTTCTGCTTTAATCGTAGCCACTTTCCTAGGGTGTATCTGACGCAGACGTTGCCGAACGGGTTTAGCGTCCGGGTAAGTTTTGATTTCATGAACAACAATAGAGGGATCAATTCCTGGCATTTCCTCATAGGACCAGGCAAACACGTCGCGGAATTCTTGAAATAGGACCTTGTATGTTTGAATTTCGTTATCTGTACACGAGGCACCTATATGAATGTTTTCAATAACTCCGGTTTTGACTGAAATGTCGATGGCAATAGTTTGGGAAATGTTTCCCAAATTCAACTCGGAATCAGGATGTTTCATGGGATTCTGAGCGTCCTTGACATATTCAGCTGTAAAAATTGATGAAAAATCATTTTCAAAGTCATCACCCTCAGGTAAAAACGAAGATCTATGATGACGATCTTCCCATGGTAGATCATCTACACTTAGGATTTCGCGAAGTTGTTCGTCAGATGACACGACTTCAGGAAACGTTATCCGTTCTGAGGTTGATGTGAAAAGTGATTCCTCACGGACCACATTCATTTGGTCGAATTGGGTTGAACTGGAGTCGGAAAAAGACTGCACGGCCTCATAAGCAATTTCATATGGACTCAAAGGCATTTCATTACCGAATGAGTCTATCTCAGATTCAGATGGGACAATCCAAGGATCATCGTAAATAATAGTGTCTGAAGTAATCATATGAATGGATGCGAATGAAGGGTCTGCATTGATCGAAGGAAAAGGAAAAGTTCCCAGTAAACCGGAATCTTTAACTAATCCTACACCAACATCCTTGTAAGGGATAGTCGTTTTACCGACATGCTGGATACTCTCTGAAGAGGCTGGGCCGGATGAAAAGTAAGCCAGCTGGTCTATCGTCACGATCTTACCATTATGTGGAAACTTTATAACTCTGAGGACCAATGACACGACCGCTGTCATAGCGTAAGACCAACTGCGACCCAAAAGAAGGTTGTAGTCTAGAGGGGCATCAACCACCTCCACATCCAGACTAACGGTTTTTCCTTCAACCCCTATAGGCAAATCCTGTAGAATGCCAAACGGATGGAACCCACGGCCATCAAAGGCCTTAAGAATCGTCGGGGATTGGTTCAGTGAAGGAGAACCAAGCGATCTCCAACACTGAATCGACATAATACACGTAGAAGCTCCTTCATCAATTACAGTCCGATGAATAGGCCTGTTTTTGACTATCACTGGAATTTGGAAAGCCATTTGATGAGGGAGACGCGGTGTACTATTTTCTAGATCAAAGATTATCAGGTTCGGGTCCTGAATATCAACAGCTCCTATAGCCGACAAGAGTAATTTTTGTTGTGCTGGGCATGATTGCAGCACTTCCAAAGCCGACATTGCTGAGGGTGAAACAGCTAAATCCTCAACAATGTTATAATTCTGAGCTGCTCTCGCATGTGGATTGAAAGCAGACTTTCGAAGTATACCCTTGGTGGGCGGTTTAATTACCAAGTCCGGGTTAGGTTTCTCGATCTGTAGTGGGTCGGAACCGGGAGCTGAGGTTGATGGATTAGAATGAGAAGATTCTGCTTCTTTGCCATCAACAGGATTCTTACTACCATAATCTTGCGATCGAGTCGCAATCCGTACATGAGACATCATCAATATGGGTTCTTCACTGGCACTCGAGGAAGAACCTATCATTTTACTCTCCTGCTTTGGGAATGGATCTTTCAAAACAGCAGGAGTTGGGGAACCCTTAACGATTTTCACAACCTCTGCCCGATGAGGGCAATCTCTGGTGAAATGATCTTCTTCACAAATTAAACAAGGATAACGAGGTTTGCGCTTTTCGTCGTTAGATTCCGACTTCTATTTTTTATCCTTTGGAGCCTTGTCTGCTTTATCCTTCTTTTTGCCTTTCTTCTTACCACCGTTTTTTGATTTAGCCGTAGATGACTCTACAGCGTGAATATCGGCAGTAATTTCAGGAGAAGACTCTCCTGTCGGGGAGTCTGGTAAGGTTATTATTGGAGAAGAATTCTTTGAGGATTTATTCTTACTTTTAGTATTCACCGTACCAATCATGCCATCAGTAGCATGAGACCCCGAAGGAGCAGCAGCGATTTGATTCGACTTAGGAAGATCTGGGATCTTCTCGTGCAACGTACCCGACTGAGTGTAAACTAAGTCAAGGTACTGGGCTTGAGCAATGACTTGCTCCTCAGTAACTACTCCGGCCTTAGCTACATCTTCAGTAATCTTCAGTAATAATGATTTTACAAACCATTCAGCTAAGATTTGGTCCGGGATAAAAACTTTCACTAAACGTCTTCGACGTCTCCATTCATGAATATGATCGGAAATATAGGTGGAGGTCGACTGTTTCAATGAAGTTAATAGCTCCGTGCCGTTATCGTATCTGACCGGCAACTGAAAATGAGTTAGGAACGAGGTGGCTAACTGGCTAAAATTGTAAAAAAAGGCCCGTGGTAACTCAATGTACCACTTGGCCGCAAGACCAATGAGCGTACGGTGGAAAAGACGTAAGCGGATCGAATCATCCGAGATAGAATTTGAAGCACACCAGAGGTGGTAAGTCATCACGTGATTGGACGGATCCTCTCCAAACTTACCTTCGAACTTGGGTATATCACTGGGCAACTTATTTGGCATTGGAGGCCAGAACGGAAGATATTGAATTGGATCATTCGTTAGGTGCGTCAAGTCGGGTAAATCCAAAGTTGCGATAAACGGTAATTGCCGATTAGGATCTCTAAAACTCTGGGTCACAAGACCAGTCCCAGGAGGAGGATATCCAGGATAACTTGGAACAGGAATCGCATTCGGGATATTATATCCTCCTGGAAAACCAGGATTAACCGGACCGTACTGGGGTTGCTGAGGTTGTTGATAAGTGTACCCAGGATACGGTTGATACTGGTAAGCCGGTTGTTGGACAGCAGGACCGAATTGGTACTGTTGGTAGGTAAATTGAGGTTGACTTGTTACAACAGTACTTAAACCAGGCTGCCCTACAGGCATCTGGACCGTAGTTTGAATCATAGATCCAGACAACGGTAAAGATGTCTGAGGAGTGGTTGCAGAGACAGTAGAAACCGGAGTTGTCGATACTCCAGAAGTAAGTGCGGTAGATGTTGCAGTAGTTGCAACAGTCGTTTGAGATGGAGTACTAGGTGCAATTGGTGGCTGAGTAACTACCGAAGTTACAGAAATTTGAACATTTGACTGGACAGGTTGCGGTTGCTGGGGTGAACCAGAAACTACGGGTTGTCCAGTTTGAGGTACCAACCGTATACTTGGCTGCAACACCTGTTGACCCTGTGATGGATCCCACACTATCATTCCGGGGTATTGACCTGTAATAGGTTGAGGATACTGAGATCCATAACCGGATTGAGGATAGGATTGATAACTGAAAGGCATAGTTCCCATACCTTGAACATATGACTGACCTTGAGGTGGTTGATAACCTTGACTCGAGTATTGACCTTGAGGTTGATAACCTTGGGGTGAATACTGATACTGGGGTTGACCTTGACCTTGAGGTTGATACCCTTGAGGTTGATACCCTTGGGGTTGATACCCTTGAGGTAAATATTGATACTGAGGTTGACCCTGGGGTACATATTGAGGCTGGGGTTGACCTTGAGGCATGTATTGTACTATGGGTACATACTGGCCTTGAGGTTGCCCCCCAGACACAATTTGTGTACCTTGAGGTTGCCCCCCAGGCGTTAATTGAGGCTGCCCCCTAGGCGGTAATTGACCACCTTGAGGTTGAGAAACGGGAACTGAACCTGACATCATGTAAATGTCCCCTACACCCAATGGTTTATTACCATTGTTTCCAGCTAATAACCCATGATCAATGGGTTGAGGAGATGCCCCCGAAAAGGTACCAGAAAGCGACTGATACCCGGTGGGAACAGAAGGACCGCCGTGTAAGAAAGATTCAGGAGATTGAGTAAACACGGACGACTGACCAGACATATTTACAGGAGTATAAATACCTCCAGGTGGAAAAGGAGTACGAGGTGGAGAAAAACCTACCCCTGAGTTGTCTAAATAATTGGTTAACGAAAGGTACCAAGTAGTACTTCTAGGAGGACTGTAAAAGATAGATTCACGCTCCCTTAGATCAATAGTAGGTTGATCTTCAAGGATAGATACACCTAATTCTTCTTCTGGAGCAAGTTCTTTAATAGCTATCAAACCAGTAGGAAGATTTTCGGTGATGACTCTTTCTACCCTAGGTGAATTTGGTACACTAGAAGTTGGAGTAACAGGTTCAGATATTTCAGGTTCTTCGCCTATATCACTAGTAGATGAAAAACTACCAGCAAGCTCAGAAACTTCAACTGCTTCAGGATTATAACCTGTTTCTAGACTTTGGTAATCTTGATGGACTACCAACGAAGACTCTCCTTCTTCTGGTGAACCTACTCTACTGCCGCTAAGAGGAGTTACAAGGACCTTTAAACCTTCGTAATGACTTGGGACGTCTTGAGGAGATTCACCTCGAAGTCTACAGGATTTCCTCAACAATTCGGCCACAGAAACAACCTCAGGAGACTTGCCTCGAAGTCTACGGGACTGTCTCGGTAATTCCGCCACAGTTAAAAACTTTTAACTACTGCACACGCAAACAAAGTAAAATCTCAAAGCAAACCACCTAAAGTCTCTAAAGAACCAAACAAATTTGAATCATACGCCTAAAGAATCTAGGGCGTCAAACCAAGCACAAACAGTAGCCTTCCAGACCGAAAACGCTAGTTGGAGATGAAACCCAACATCGCCGGATTCAGTACAGAAGTGGTGGGTGGAACAGTTACCCCGGCAACCTGCTTAATGAATAGACCAGCACAAGTTCCTCCACTTTAATCGTCTCGAGTGAAGTGAACCCCGCGGAAAATCCAAGTGAGTCTAGCCGACGTCTGCTCCAGGTACAGTGGGATCTTCCCTCCACCGTCACCTCGGTAGAATCCTAAAGATAATGGTCACTAAGGTTACCAACCGCAACAAATGCACCTGGGGGAACAGTCTACACTCCGACAGCACGCAAGGGCAGAGTATCAAGCTCAATCCCCTTGCCGGGTCCTTGACAATAATCCAAGGTTTACCGACAAGTGACCCCTGGCTCCTCGACAATGGTTAATCCGAGGTTTACCGTTTGTAATACGTGCGTGTCTGGCGTCGTTCCCAACGAGGGAGGATTGATCCCCTCATTGGTTCGGACACGAGCTCGTTCTTCTCCTTTAAGAGGAGCTTTCCCAGAGTACAAATGAGACAATTGGATTTATTCTATCACAAGATAAGCTACTTGTTTGGTTTTGTTGTCTTGGAGAGTTAATTACTCTCCTACTCCAAGACACTAGCCTGATCTAAATTGGTGTTTCAGAGCCCTAGTAAATAAAAGTTACTAAGTTGATTTTACTTTAAGCGTTAATTTTATGGTTTTTCTTAAAGACAAAAGGTAGTGGAGATGAAACTGGTGGTGTGTAGACTCGACTCGCAACCACTACAAAGATGCACCTAAGATGATTTACACTACTTTTGTTTTTCAATGAATCTCCTAACCAAGAGAGTTGGAAAATGCAAATTTTATAAAAAACAACTTTCTTAGTAAAGACAATCAAAGAAACAATTCTCTTTATCTTTTCAAAACACACGACTCATGACCACTAATTACTCTACGAAATTTCCTTTTTCTCCCAAAAGTCTACAAATGCTACCAAAGCAAACTTTTTCCAAAAGAATTTTTGTGTTTTTTTTTTTTTTTTTTAATATATTAATAAAGCATGTAAACGATTTTATCAAATCGAATTTAACAAATCTAAGACAATCAAATCAAATTCACTCAAAAGCAAATTAAAAGGAAATTTACCTAAAAGCAAAAAATAATGAGGACAAAAGCCTACAAGGATGATTCCCGAATGTTTTACTTAGTCAAAATGCAACTAAGGATCAGTTCATGCATAATCATAAACTAACCAAAAAACAAAATCGAAATGTTTTTGTTCTTTTTTCTCAAGAATGGAATTCAAGGCTTTAACAAACAAACTTTTCGAGATTCGCAAAGAGAAGACACAAAGGTAGGTCTCTCACTAGGGTGACTTCTATGACTGGCCCGACTCCTAAGAGGACTGATCAAAACCAGGGAGATCCAAAGTTTGACAACCTCTAACGCCAAAGTCACTACAGGACTAGTTAAAAATCAAACCCTAAGGCAAAATCCCTATGAATTCCACCAAAACCCTCGACACTAACGAGACAAGTTCAGGTGAAGATCTTTGACAGTAAACTGATGGATCTGGGTAGTAAAAACAAATCGAAAACAAAATCTAAAGAGCAAAAAAGCAAAAATTGAAATTTTCTCAAAATTGACAGGGGTACGCAGGTCATCTGTTCACACAGGCACGGGTACGCACTGTGCACAAAGACGCAGTGCGTACAAGTACGCACTGTGTCAAACCCAGAGACTGCGTACTGCTGGCAAAGCTAAGAAAAATAAAAACTAAATTGACTCTAAGCTAACCCACCCAAATACACAGCTAGACAACCAAAAATCAGAAAACAAGCAATTTTTCTCAGACCAAAATATCAAATCAAAAAGAACTCAAACACATTCATGGAGTCGCCAGTATGGTCGCCATTTTGTCAAGCGGAAAGAGTCGTTAGTGCGGACACAACCGACCTTCCTAGAAAGCCTAAGACTTTCTAATGACAAACAAGACAAATAAGAGCAATCCTTCCCTAAATATGCTTTACAATATGAGAAATCAAGTGTTTAGATCTTACCTGTAGTCCAACGCTGTTGTAGTAGTCCAGCTTTGTTGATCCGGATGAGCTCCTCCTTCCCTTCGAAACCTGCGTTCACCAACAATCAAACGATTAAATAGCACCTGAATATCACATAAAATAAAACATATTTAACATATAGACCAAGGAGTATATGAAACAACTCATTAATAACAAATTCTTGAGAAGAATGGACTAATTTGTATTAAAAGGTAACAAAAGGAACCATTACAACCTGAGCCTTGGTGTTGTGCAAGCTCCTCCCAGGGTCCACAAGAGTTCTCCTTACTCTGATCAGCTCACCCACCTCCCAATGGAAACAAGTAAAGATGGTAATCTCTCCTCACAAGCTTCTACAAGGAAATCCTAATTCCAGCAGCATCTACCCTTAGGAATGTTCAGCTTTCAACCTCCCCTCCCTTTGGCCCAATGCCCGTATTTATAGTGCTCTAGAGGAAGTTATTCAGGTCCACCATCAATGGGATAAGCCCCTCTTTGGATGGGATAGCTCCCCTATTGATGGGATAAGTTCCTCTTTGGTAGGGATACATGAACCATCTGGAGGCGCTTCATACACGTCAAACAAGCTTCTAGAAGACTCTAGAAATGACCACAAGTAACTTTTTTGGAGTGAAACTTGCACCTTTTGACCTTTACAGGAGTACGCACCCACCCCTTTACATACAGAGCGTACAAGTACGCAGGTATTGTGAACTTGGGTTGCGTATACGCAGGTAAGGCTAAGAGACACTGCGTACCAGAGATAATTGACTTTAAATGACTTTTCTCTCTTTCTTGAAGTTTGACATGGAGAGCAGAGGCATGAGACTTGCCAAGGAGGATAGTATGACAGTGGATGGAGCCATACTAACTGTAAATAGTCATGGTGACATTTTTTAGTGTAACAATCCCGAGGGGACAACATAGGGAAAAGGGTGGCGAGTAAATGTGAAGGACAGGTGGTAGATACACTAAAGGACAAAAAGGAAAGGGGGATAAAACAAATGGGAAAAGAGCTAGTTGGTAGTTACATACAGAAGGAGAGAATGAGAGCAGAAGCAGAGAAAGGTTGTAGACGAACGACGACGACGCAGCTCGGGGAAAGCAATGGCGCCAACTTTGGTAGACAGTATGTTTTTCTCCTTTCCATAAACCTCAGAAGTATAGTGATGCCAAGTTCTATAGTCTTAGGGAAGGAGACCAGGAAAGGTATGGAATCTGTAAGAGTTTAAACCAGGAACCCCTGGAACACCACTTGGGTCAAGAATGTAGATAAAAGAATGAGAGAATAATGAATAAAAACTCTGGCTCTGAAGAAGGTGCACAGAGAGAAAAGAGAAAGCCAAGAAGAGAAGAGCGAACCTGGTAAGGAAGTTGGTACAAGGAATCTCGCTCCAGCCAGGTGGTGCCTGTGGCTCTGAGGAGATGTCATAAGTATCTGGAATAGAGAGGAATCCACCATAGATACCTCAGGAGATGAGACATGAGATACCGTGGCCCCTGAGAAACATACCTGGAATTTCTTGAGCAAAAACGAGAGGAAAATCGGAGTTTCAATTAGAACAAAGAATGTAGAGAAGAGCGAGAAGGGAATGAAATTACCTGGTGCAGTGCAGAACAGGGCCATGGTCCTTCCGTTTAGTTCCCCCGATAGGCTCTCTATGGTTAAACTTCCCCGCAGTGTCGAGAACATGAATATAGGCCCTCCTAGTGGCGTCCCCGTGAGGATGTCTTTGTCGAACCTTCCGGGCAGTGGCCAACAGAGCGAGACTAACCTGAGAAAAGAAGAAGTGAGGGCCAACAAAGAGCAAAACCAAGAGATGGCAGGGGGAAAGCTGAAGGGAATTTTAAGAAATCTCAGGCCGGTTGGTCTTGAGCGGGACACCAAACATGGCTCAATTAATTGTAAAATTGATTCGATGTTATATAAATAGAATACTGATACTCTTCATGGTTATGTTATGGGTTTAATCATAATCTGCGTCTAGTACAGTGTGAAGGCAAGCAAACGGGGAGAATCCAAAAACAACAGCGACAACGACAGAATGGCAAGAGATGGAAAAGAAGCGACCAAGAAGGGTAATAGAGATATAGGTAAAAAGAAAGTCGGGGGGTGGGAAGCTCCAACAGAGAACAACATAAGAGAGGGAGAAAGACAGGATGCGAGCATATGAAGACCCTCATTGACGCATACACGGAAAGGAATCCACTTGAGGTCAGAGCCAAAATAGCTAGTTGGGAGTGAGAATTAAATGACAGTGTTACCAACCAAGACATTCCCTTGGAAGAATGGGAAGACATGGTTCAAGACCCAAGAAACATCCGCGGATGGCACATACTCTTCAGACAAACAATGCAACAATACTAGGTCATAAAGAATGTTGTGGCTTGGGACATGAATCTCAACAAATAACAGGCAACAATCAAAGGTCTAGAGGCACAGGAAGACACCATAGGGAAAGATCCCATTAGAGCAGAGCTACTCAGGGAGATAGCGGCAATCTAGATACAAACTTATCGAAACAACCTAGCATTGGGAAGGATTGAACAAACTCTGCAGGATATGAAGATAAACGAGATGCTAGGTTCCAGTGCCAAAGCCCCAGCCCTTGTGATTTCCTCGGACGAGGAGTAAAACTGTGATCCAAATAATTTTTGTTTCAGTTTCATGACGAATAACTTTTATTTTTCAAAGTTGATTTGAAGTACAAATAATATAGATAATGCTGTTAGGTTGATAGAGAAAGACTTATACAAATTTTGGACAGTGTTTAATGCTGACAGGTGGCCAAACTAGTTTCCTACAAGCAAGTTGAGGCCACCTGGAACAAATGGAAAAACCTGATTTTGGCCAGTTAATATAAATAGCGAAAGTACTACCAATTCTACAAAAAAATTATAATAACCATAAAATTTAGGTGTTGGTTAAATGGCATTATGGTGAGGTTTGTTGGCGACTCATACCAAATACACGTGACCACAATTCCATATTAAATCATTTTCCATTTCACGTTGACTGCTAGCGAGAGTTAACAAAATGATACTAAGATGGGATTTGGCAGGGATAGAACCCCTGACCTCCGGCGTTAGGAGCTTACCATTCGACCGAACAATCTACATGGGAAACTTTGCCACCAAAATTATATATACTCCTTGCTAACCAGTCGATGACAGTGACTAAATGGGTAGACAACGGTGGAACGGAACCATGAACTACAGTGTAGAACCCTGACATGGAAGCCGAGGCAGAATTATGCCAACACGGATTTTGACACAGAATATTTGCAGAGAATATTCCCTAATGTAGAGAGGAATCTAGAAGATTCCATGGGAGGTAAAATTTCACTTTGTCTGAATGTTATCATGTTTATAGTAATTTTTCTCATATTTTCGCAAGGAGCACGATGGTGAATTTAGATTCACCATCTAAGCAATATAATTGTAGGTTCCCCATAACAAAGAATCTCTGAAGAATTGTGAGGAATCTTTAGATTCCCTTGGAGGCTAAAATTTGTCAGAGTCAGAATGAAGCCAACTTTATACTCAAAAGTCTCAGAATTTTGCAAGGATCATGATGTCGAGATTAGATTTGTTATATGAGCAGCAGATCTCCAGCCAGTCAATGGAGAGGAATCTTGGGGGAATATTTAAGATTCTTGAAGGGCCAAAATTTGATAGTGTCAGAAATGAACGAATTGGTAGTTGATTTTAGACTACTTTATGCCATAAATTCAGTTATGCAGTCAGTTTTTGCAGTTGAGCCTTTCATTTTTCAGCCAACTTCATAAGTGAAGGTACATGAAGCAATGATATTACGTTTCCTTTCATTATTGCTGAGATGATGTATTATTCTTGAGATCCCTATTTGATTCTATGTCGAGGGATATTTATTTCCACATTATCTGAGATGTCATTAGATTTTCATGCTATGTATTGTTGTTGAGACCCCTATGTAACTATGTTGAGGGGATACTCGTTGCCACATTATGTGAGATACTTGTTGGTTTGTCATGCTAAAGGAAGCCCATTTTGAGGGAGACTTCTTGTAGGGAAAATGTTTCGTGGAGGGACAAGGCACTCTTGTTGAGGGCATATGACCTTGTTATGACAAAGAACATGCCATGTACATCATCATCATTTCCAACATTATATGAAGCGGCCTCCACCATCTTGACATTGGGCCCAGAGATGTAGCCCACACTGAGTGAACTCTGTTATCAAATGTATCTTATTCTTAATTTGCTGATCATTGTTATGTTTCCTCTTATTTAAGCATGCACATGTGGTTATTTTATGCTCTTTTAAAAGAAATTATACAACATCACAGAAGTAAAAGGTCTTGTATAATTCCGGTAGCTGAACGATTATGGATTAAGTTTGGTATCAGAGCGGTCTTCTTGTTGATGTGAATTGCGAGCGTGAATGACTGAACATGCAACAATGGAGGATGGAAATGAAATGTATGAGGCATTCCCTAAGGATGTCCAAAATGGTGGACATAATGTATGAAGATTATGAGGAACGGGAGAAAGAAAGAGTAGAGAATGATGCTCCATCCACACCTTCCAATGAACATTCATCGCCTTCATCATCTTCTCATCATTCGAATGAGGAGATCAACCAGAGCCTTCAAGCAGATAATGCTGAATTGAAGATGCTTCTACAAGAAGAGAAAGAGGAGAAGCAATGATTGCAGCTTCAGTTGCGAGCCACGGAAGAGGCCTTGGAAGAATTGAAGCGCAACAACCAGAGTCTTCAAGCAGAGCATGCTGAATTAAGGAGGCTTCTACAAGAAGAGAAAGAGGAGAAGCAGAGATTGCAGCTTCACCTATGAGCCACATAAGAGGCCTTGGAGGAGTTGAAGCACAACGAAGGCTTAGAGAAGCCCTCATCACCTGTTTCTGAATCAATAGTGGAGGTAAACAATGTCGATCATTCTTCAATTTCATCTCCACATGATGTTATTTTTGTTGGAAATGTGGAGGTATCAATTATAATGACTAGCATGAGACTCCACACCAAGATGGGGTATAAAGGAGGAAGACATGGTGTTAATGGCCAAGGCATGAATCAACCACTGCAGGTTTGGGATACACTGAAGGAGAGAGGTCAAAGGTGTCAGAATCTTCCAAGAAATTTTTAAAACCATCGAGGAAAGAGAATGATGGGAACACATCACCATCATCCCATGGCAGTGCACATTGCAAAGAAAGAGCTGAGGCAATATCGC
Organism: Pinus tabuliformis; assembly: GCA_031772625.1. Taxonomy (NCBI): domain Eukaryota; kingdom Viridiplantae; phylum Streptophyta; class Pinopsida; order Pinales; family Pinaceae; genus Pinus; species Pinus tabuliformis. Next base: position 328,935,459 of record CM062813.1, on the reverse strand, counting down.
ATCACCATAATTGCACCAGAGACAACCAGGTAAGGTATAATAAGTCTCAGTATTCTAAAGTTCATTTTAATTACAATCATATTGCTAATGATGAACATAAATCATGGCATAGAAAAACATTTAATTTTTGTGGTTTACATAAACATGTGATTACTGAGTGCTGGAAGAGAATGGTAGCATGAAAGAGGATGAGGTGCGAAAGGCCTTCTCCATAGTAGGGAAAGAAGAAAGTTAAGAAGATCTGGAGGAAGAAGAGTTTATGTAGTCATTGCAACAGAGTTGTTCACCAAATAGCCACATGTTGGAGGCTCCATCCAAAGCAACATCGCAAGGACAAAGTACCCGTGCATGAACCAGTTGAAAAAGTTGTTCTGCAAGCGAATTTGCCACAGGAAGATGACCCATTCACTTTGATAAGTGAGAGATGGTTTTTCTAGATGTGTTAGCTTGTCATGGCCTTATTTTTGTAAATCATATGTTGCGACTTAAAATGTAAAAGTGATGATGTGTTTTCCATCACTTGTTGAAGCAACAATGATGTTTTGGCCTTGTATTGATAGTTGGGGTATTGTTTCCATTTTGATGTAAACTTGACCACAAAGTATGTGTTATAAACTCATGGCAAGTATGGGATGCTTGGGTCATAATTGGTCATGTAATTAAGAGTGCATTTACAAAAAAATGTATTATAGGTTTGCAGAGGTTGCAGGTGTCAGCTCATCGCTTATGGATCCAAAGAACAAAGGTGAAAGAAAAGGAAGGGTAATATGTTAGGACACTTGTGGTGCAAACAATGTACAAAGCAATTGCATATTAAGTTCATGCTTTAAGAGGACCAAAATCTCCTTAGTGGGGAGGAATGATCCAGGTGGCTCTAGAGACCCTTAGAAGTCTAAGAGGACGCAGAATAGGTCAAAATTAAAAGTGGTCAAATAGCTCTCTAACTATAACCAGATCGAAGTGCTGGTCGTCCTAAATCCAACGGTGCAAATGACACATCAATATGAGTCCATATGACCAACTTAAGGCTCTTTAAAGTTTGATAAGACATGGCAAAAGTGGGGCCCACAGCATGCCACATGGCATCCCAGTGAGCAGGTGGTACCTACTAATTTTATGTGGCGACTAAATGACCACTAAACCATCGACACATGGAGCACTAGCATTTGCTCCTAACCCTTCATAAAAGGACAAGAAAATAACATGAAAATCCCATAACAAATCATTTAATATGGCAAAAATCACATAAAACAAGGAAAATCATTAAAAAAATACACTTTATATTAAAATATGGTTATTTCATAGTTTATTATATGGTATTAAAAATCAAAACCATACCATGTTACAATTATAATAACCATAAAATTCGGGTGTTGGTTAAATGGCATTATGGTAAGGTTTGTTGGTGACTCATACCAAATACATGTGACCGCAATTCGATATTAAATTGTTTTCTATTTCACGTTGACCACCAACGAGAGTTAAAAAAACAATACTAATATGGAAGTCGACAAGGATAGAACACCCGACCTCCAATGTTAGGAGCTTATTGTTCAACCGAACAATCTACATGGGAAACTTGACAACCAAAATTATATATGCTCCTTGCTAACTAGTCGACAATAGCGACCGAACGGGTAAACAGTGGTGGAATGAAACCTCAAATTGCAGTGTGGAACCCTGACATGAAAGTCGATGTAGAATTATGCGGCACAAATTTCGAGACATAATTTTTGCAGAGAAGATTCCCTTATGCAGAGAGGAATCTAAAAGATTTCATGGGAGGTAAAATTTCACTTTGTCTGAATGTTATCAAGTTTATAGTCATTTTTCTTAGATTTTCACAGGGAGCGCGATGGTGAATTCAGATTTTCCATTTGGGCAATAGAATAGCAGGTGCCCCACAACACATAATCTCTGAAGAATCTTGCGGAATCTTTAGATTCCCTTGGAGGCTGAAATTTATCAAAGTCAGAATGCAACCAACTTTATACTCAAAAGTCTTAGAATTTTGCAAGGATCATGATGGCGATATCAGATTTGTGATTTGAGTCGCAGATCTCTAGCCAGCGAGTAGATAGGAATATTGGGGGAATATTTAAGATTCCTTAAGGCCCATAATTTGACAGTGTCAGAAATGGACGAATTGGTAGTCACTTTTACACTAATCGATGCCAGAAATTCAGTGGTGCAGTTAGTTTTTGCAGTTGAGCCTTTCATTTTTCGGCCAACTTCAGAAGTGAAGGTACATGAAGCAATGATGTTATGTTTCCTTTCATCATTGCTAAGATGATGTATAATTCTTGCAATCCCTATTTGATACTATGTCGAGGGATCTTTATTGCCACATTATGTGAGATGTAATTAGATTTTCATGCAATGTATTGTTGTTGAGACCCCTATGTAACTATGTTGAGGGGATACTCATTGCCACGTTATGTGAGATACTTGTTAGTTTGTCATGCTGAAGGAAGCCCATTTTGAGTGAGACTTCTTGTATGGAAAGCGTCTCGTGGAGAGACAAGGAACTCTTGTTGAGGGCATATGACCTTGTTATGACAAAGAACATGCCATGTACATCATCATCATTTGCAACATTATATGAAGCAACCTCCACCATCTTGACACCTAGGCCAAAGACATAGCCCACACTAGGTGAACTTCGTTATCAAATGTATCATGTTCTTGATTTTATGATCGTTGTCACATTTCCTCTTATTTAAGCATGCACATGTGGTTATTTTATGTTCTTTTAAATGCAATTCTAACAACATCATAGAAGTTAAAGATCTTGGATAATTTTGGTAGCTGAAGGATCCTGGATCAATGGGTATTGAAAATCCCTCCATCAAGAAATTCATCGAGTATATGAGCAATGACCATGTCTTGTATATAATCCTACTTAAATGCATTCATTTAAAAGATGCAGCCCTTCAATTGGAATATGTATGATTCGATCCATTTCAAGATCCATCAATGGCTATGTTGTGCATAGAATCCCACTTAAATGCATTCATTTAAGAGATGTATACCTTCAATTGGAATATGTATCAATTAGCCCATTTCAAGGTCGATCAATCTAGTCGAAGTCTGAATCAAAGAATACAAAGTGTCCATTCAACAACTGCAACTGCATGATTTTCTAGATTGTGGAAGATGTCATGAAAGAGCTTGTAGCGCTTACTTTCAAGGATAGGAAGAAGTAGATGCTTTATGAGGAGAGATGAATACATTTCTTTAATCTTTTGTTTTATCTTTTGAACTTTCTTTTCAATATCATTTTGTCTTGATTATGCGACTCTTTTGGCTAATGCACAGTGAGAGGAAAAGGAACTTGGAAACATGATTTCTACTACATACATCTCTTCGAATTTATTTTTAAGAGTTTAGATTCTTATGAGATTGAACAACTTTCTTCAATTATTTTTGTATTACCACTTGCATATAATCAATCTACATCAATCTACATCTGGTACTTTGTTGGACAACAACAAACATATTCATCTAAACATGCATTGCCTTAATCCCTCTAATTTAATGATGGAAAATGTTGCCTTTTTTTGTCTATCTCTTCTAAAATTTATTGTGAATGTCATTACTTATTTATTTTGAGAAAGTGTAAGTTGCTCAAAGCCATTGTTCTTTTAGCCTTAAATTTCTACGTTTTATCTTTGTCAGGCAGAAAGAGTCGATAGTGCGGACACAACCAACCTCCCTAGGAGCCTAAGACTCTCTAGTGACAAACAAGACAAACAAGAGCAATCCTTCTCTAAATATGCATTCACTATATAAGAAATCAAGTGTTTAGATCTTACCTGTAATCCAACGCTGTTGTAGCAGTCCAGCTCCACTGATCCGGATGAGCTCCTCCTTCACTTTGAAACCTGCATCCACTAACAATCAAACGATTAAATAGCACTTGATAATCTCATAGAATAAAACATTTTTAACACATAGACCAAGGAGTACATGAAACAACTCATAAATAACAAGTTATTGAGAAGAATGGACTCATTTGCATTAATAGGAAACAAAAGGAACAAATACAACCTGAGCCTTGGTGTTGTGCAAGTCCCTCCCAGGGTCCATCAAGAGTTCTCCTTTACTTTGACAAAGCTCACCCACTTCCAAATAGAACAAGCAAAGATGGCAATCTCTCCTCACAAGCTTCTAAATGGGAGTCCTAATTCCAGCAGCATCTACCCTTAGAAATGTATAGCTTCCAACCTCCCTTCCTTCTGGCCCAATGCCTGTATTTATAGTGCTCAAGAGGAAGTTAATCAGGTCCACCATCAATGGGATAATCCCCTCTTTGGATGGGATAGCTCCCTTATTGATGGGATAAGTTCCTCTTTGGTAGGGGTACATGAATCATCTGGAGGCGCTCAATACACGTCGAACAACCTTCTAGAATGCTCTAGAAATGACCACAAGTAACTTTTTAAAGATGAAACTTGCGCATTTTGACCTTTACAGGGGGACGCACCTGCCCCTTTACATACAGAGCGTCCAAGGACGCAGCTTTTGTGAACATTAGGTGCGTACCCGCAGGTAAGGTTGAGAGAACCTGCGTACCCAGAGATAAATACATTTATAAAGAATTTCTCTCTTTTTGGAGTTTGACATGGAGAGCAGAGGCATAAGACTTGCCTAAGAGGATAGCATGACTGTTGATAGAGCCATACTAACTGTAAATAGCCATGGTGACATTTTTTAGTGTAACAGATTGCCCCCTAAAGTGCGAAGCCTGTAATAGATTAGGGTTTTGTATTATCTAGGAAGGGTGAAGCGCTTTATCATTTCAAGGATTATCTCGTGGAGAGCCTGGTCAGAACCTGCAATTTTCAACACAAAATACATGTATAATATTATATCATCACTGAGGTAGGCATTCCCATACTCAGATCAAAACTTTAACTAACAGACTAACTACTTTGATACATGAATGATCTTGTAGTACATCATAATCATAGACTTTTGTAGACACAGTATGGGCGCAGCCATCTGTTTATGATTAGTCTACTTAGATAATGAATACAAAACTCCTCGCAGCCTGGATGGTGGAAACTAGATCCAGGGTCTTCATTTCTACTTCCCGAATTGGTACGATTCTAGCCATGCGAATAAATGAGTTGATGTCGAACATGGTAGAAACCACTTGATTACCAGTCGATGATGTAAACTGTTAACAAGTGTGAGAGAGACCACCAGTAATGTCAATGGTTCTCAAAGTACCCAGTACAATCCATGAGATGTGAATGAATGAGTTGATGTCGAACATTTCACGGAATCCTTCGATCGAGAGTCAATGATGTAAACTGACGTCAAAGGCGAGAAACCTGCCATTGATGCATGCAGATTTCAAGGTACTGACGATTTCTAAGTCATCTCTCTAGATAATGTGCTGATGTCGATAGAAAGCGACCCGTTGCAGGCAAGCCCACAACACGAAATCATTTGTTCAAGTTGAAGAAATGTTGCTGTAAGGACTGACTCAGGGATGGTCAAATGGATGACAAGTATTTTGCAGATGAAAGTTTTGCTTGCAGACATATTGAACACATAACGACACGACAGATGGCTTGGTGATGAATGACTCAAAGCTAATCCCCGGAACCCAGCTGAAGACTTTCAAAGTGGTTTGATCAACTGTGAGGTAAAGGATTTCCCAACCCAGGTGAATGAAAAGTGTCGTGTCCAAGAGTGGTAATAAAGTTTCTTCTGAGACAAAAGATAACAAATAGGCTCATTCCTCTCTCTTTTCCCCCACCATTTCTGGCAAGTACCTCTTTATTTTTAACAAGCTTGAGGAGGATAACATATGCTTGATTATAAGCTCATCCTTCGGATGAGTCCAACCTAGTTTTGATTCGAACCCTAGGAAGGAGTGGTTCGTTCCTGTTTGTAATTGAACAGGTCCTTTACTGTGAAATTTTAACGAGTCCAGTATAGGAGAAACTCGGCGTTTTTCAATTTTAGAGAGTCTGAAAAACTTAAGAAGACTCCAAGTTGAACTTTTTCGTAGATTTGTGTCCCTCAAGCCCGAAAAAGTATAAAATAATACCTGGGGGAACCGCTTGATCTTGCGACCAAGGAGTACTTTCATAATTAGTGCCACTGACTTGAAAAGTAAAAAGTGATCAAGGACACGTCGTTTTATTTCCAGTATCGAGTTTGAAACGACAAAAACCCGGCAACCTTTTCCTGTTTTTACGGTCAGAAAAGGGCTATAAGGGGACCGTCTTTTAATTCCATTTTAACGAGTGTAAAAGAAACGCTCGGCAATCTTTTCATGTTTTAGGAGTCAGAAAAGAGCTTAAAAGATGACTCTGAGGTTTCACTTTTTCGTAAGTTTTAACGAGTTCGAAAAAATGATAAAAATGTACTCATGGTTTTCACTTTTTCGTAAGTTTTAATGAGTTCGAAAAAATGATAAAAATGTACTCATATGTCCGACTTTCAATTTAATTTACGAGCAGGAAAAGACAGAAAGAACTCGGCATTTTCATTTGTTTTACGAGAATGAAAGATAGCAAAATAATCTCGGGATTTTCATGAGTTTAACGAGTCTTGAAAATAACTGAAATTGACTCGAGATATGTTTCATTTTTACAAAAGCTTGAAACAGAGAAAAACTATGCTTCAAAGTAGTTTCATTTTTACACAAGCTTGAAACAGAGAGAAAACTGTGCTTGATGCCCCCTAAGCGTAACTGCTAGAGAGCATGCCCCCCCCAGCTTCATTTCATTCAACCAGTTGGATGAAATGAAGGTTCAGTGACGAGATCATTTGAAAGACTCGACCTAAACAAAAAACTGAAATAACTAACCTAAATATACAACTTAACATCTATGAGATCTAGTCAAACTCTCGACTCAATTAGAGGAGGATTTGTTTCATTTTTTAACGAGCTTGACACAGGAAAAGAACTATGCTCGGATTCGGTTTCATGTTTACGCAAGCTTGAAACGAAAAACTATGCTTGTTTTAAGTTCACATGCCCCCAGCATAATGACGCAAATCAAGGTACATGCCCCCCAAGCTTCATTTCATTCAACCAGTTGGATGGAATGAAGCTTTACTTTCAAGATCTTGTAAAGATTTGACTTGAAAAGGGATTTGTTTCATTTTTTAACGAGCTTGACACAAGACAAAGAACCATGCTCATAACTACTCTCTACGATCTACCTACTTAACCTACCCTTGTTTCATTTTTTAACGAGCTTGACACAAGACAAGGAACTGTGCTCAAAAGTTCGCATGCCCCCAGGATAATGATGCAAAGCGAGGTACATGCCCCCCAGGCTTCATTGCATTCAACCAGATGGATGGAATGAAGGTTTACTTTCAATATTTAACTTGAAAAGGGAGTTGTTTCATTTTTAAGGAGGTTGACACAAGAAAAGAACTATCCTCATACCTGATTCATTTTTTAACGGGGTTGACTCAGTAACAGGAACTATCCTCAAAATCCTACTTTCTACAATCTATCTACATATCCTAAAATCTAGCTGATTCATTTTTTAATGAGGTTGACTCAGTAAAAGAACTATCCTCATACTAACCTGTTTCATTTTTTAACGAGGTTGATACAGGAAAAAACTATCCTCGTACACACTGATTCATTGTTTAACGAGGTTGACACAGTAAAAGGAACTTTCCTCATTACATCCAGTTTCATTTTTTAATGAGGTTGAGATGGGAATAAACTATCCTCACGGACACCTGTTTCATTTTTTAACGAGGTTGGCACAGGAAAAGAAACTGTCCTCGCAACACCTTGTTTCATTTTTTAATGAGCTTGACACAAGACAAGGAACTATGCTCATGACGTCCAGTTTCATTTTTTAATGAGGTTGAGACTAGAAGAAACTATCCTCACACCCACTGATTCATTTTTTAACGAGGTTGACACAGTTAAAGGAACTTTCCTCACAACACCTTGTTTCATTTTTTAATGAGCTTGACACAAGACAAGGAACTATGCTCATGACGTCCAGTTTCATTTTTTAATGAGGTTGAGACTAGAAGAAACTATCCTCACACCCACTGATTCATTTTTTAACGAGGTTGACACAGTAAAAGGAACTTTCCTCACTACATCCAGTTTCATTTTTTAATGAGGTTGAGACAGGAACAAACTATCCTCACGGACACCTGTTTCATTTTTTAACGAGGTTGGCACAGGAAAAGAAACTATCCTCGCAGCCACTGATCATGGCTTCCAACCGGAAGAAAGACATGTCAATGGACACACCTTGATCATGGCTTCCAAGAGGTCTTCATCAGAAGGAAGAATACTTCTCTGGAAGGAACACATGTCAAGGGACTCAAAAGGGATAAGAACATCGTGTTCAAATAATCCCATAGAGTTTTCCATGTCAATTACCGGATCTAAATCAAAGGAAGATGAGCAATCAATGAGAGGCTCACTTACATCGGTAACTGAAAACATGGGACCAGTTGCCACATAATTAACCCGTGGTAGGGTAGATACCACTTTAGAATCAGGAACATTTAGGGCTGTCATATTATTGGTAGTCGAAACAAGACTAGGGAACGAAAGCTGGTCTACAGTCACAATATTGCTATTGTGAGGGAAAGACATCACGCGAAAGAGTGTTGATACGACAGCTTTCAGTGCATAAACATAGTCTCGCCCAAGGAGTAAATTGAAATCCAAGGGACCTCGAACTACCATAAGATCAATACAGACAATTTTACCTTCCAAGGTAATGGAAAAATTAGGAAGGATCCCTAAAGGTTCACTAATGGTTCTGTTAAAAGCTTTCAGATTCTGCGTAATAGGCGCAAGCTGAGGGGAACCCAAAGCTTTCCAAACGGTTGAGGATAAAATACTAACAGAAGCACCTTCATCTACCTGAGTACGATGTATGTCCCTACCACCAGCCTTGACAATGATTTGGAAAGGGATGGAGGAAGGAAGACGAGGTTCTGTCAGTCTATTCCAATCAAAGGAAAAGACCTCAGTGCTTGGAGGGGGTTCTGTAGAAACAGGTGAAATGCCCCTTGGCATAGAAGAATCTGATGTAACAAGAAGAACTTGAGCGGTATGAAGTTCACTCTCTAAAGGGAAAGTGGGATCGACCGAATGTGAAATTGAATCGACCACTTGATCAACTAATTGATCATCAACCTGAGTGACATGAGTTTCACTCTCCAATGGAAGAGTGTGATCGACCGTACTTGAATTTTGATCAATCACTCCGTCAGTTGACGGTAGGTTGGGAGAAAGTTTACGGTAACCAGTTGGAAATTCTTGCTGTGGAACAGTAAGTTTTTCCAACAATGTTGAGGCTTCATCCATGTGAGGGCAAATGTGAGTTTGATGACTCCCTTTGCATAACTTACAAGGAAACCTAACTTTACCCTTTTTCCCAGGAACCTGACTAGCACTGGTTGATGGATCAATAGAAAGTTGATGAGATTTTTCTGACCATACTTCCAAGACCTTTGGAATACCAGGACAATTGACAAGGAAGTGGTCACCCTTACAAAGCCTGCAAGGGTATTTGGGTTTATGATGCATGTCGGAATTTTCCTCAACACCACTAACACTTACAGCCATGGTTGATTGGTTGACTTCTTTCTTATCTTGCTTCTTCTTCTTCTTCTTCTTCTTCCCTTTCTTCTTCTTCTTAGCCTCCTGGTTACTAGCATCAAGGCTTTTACCAGGCGAAGAGGAAGAAATGGAGGAAGAAAAATTAGGCGAAGAAGGTAAAGGGTCAACAGAAGGTTGGTGATATTGAGATGGTGAACTCTGTTGAGGTGAAGCATCCGATTGAGATGGAACAATTGGAGTATTTTGGGCCAACGAAGTTGAAAATAACCATATCGGTAATCCTATTGTAAATCCAGGTAATGACAAAGTAGCCATATAAGGAGGACCAACATTTCCAAAGTAAGGAAAAGTACTAGGATTCTCATTAGGAGGGGTGCCTAGGTTGGTAAATTCCGGAACATTTGCCATTATATTCAACTCCAGTGAATTTTATTAACAATTTAAAACTAAAATTAACAATTCAAAATTCACACCTAACAATTAAAATTCACTATTCACACCTATGGTCTCTAAAAGTAAAAACAAACAAATTAACACGCGCTATCAAATCTAGGAGTCAAACCATACACAAACAGTAACCTTCCGGACCGAAAACACTAGTTGGGGATGAAATCCAACATCGCAGAATTCAGTACAGAAGTGGCGGGTGGAATAGTTACCCCGGCAACCTGCTTAATGAATAGACTGGACCAAGTTCCTCCACATTAACCGTCTCGAGTGAAGTGAACCCCCCAGAAAATCCAAGTGAGTCTAGCCGACGTCTGCTCCAGGTACAGTGGGATCTTCCCTCCACTGTCACCTTGGGTAGAACCCTAAAGATAATGGTCACTAAGGTCACCAACAACAACAAATACACCTGGGGGAACAGTCTACGACCCGATAGCACGCAAGGGCAGAGTAACAAGCTCAATCCCCTTGCCGGCTCCTTGACAATAATCCAAGGTTTACCGACAAGTGACCCCAGGCTCCTCGACAATAATCCGAGGTTTACCATTTGTATTACGTGCGTATCTGGCGTCTTTCCCAATAAAGGAGGATTGATCCCCTCACTGGTTCGGACACGGTCTCGTGCTTCTCCTTTAAGAGGAGCTTTCCCAGAGCATAAATGTAACAGTTGGATTTATCCTACCACAAGATGAGCTACTTGTTTGGTTTTGTTGTCTTGGAGAGTTAATTACTCTCCTACTCCAAGACACTAGCCTAAGCTATGTTGGTGTATCAGAGCCCTAGAAATGTAAAAATTACTAGATGAATTTTAATTAAGCGCTGTGTTATTAAGGCTGTTATTACTCAGATGGGTAAATGGATATGAAACCAATGGTGTTATGACCCGACTCAACTGAATGCAATCGAATATGATAATGTAATCTTTTCAATTCGATGAATCCTAACTAAAGTAAGGAGAGAGTTTCCATTCACCTCCAACAATGCAAAAAATTGATCACTAAGAGAAAATATAACAAATTCTCTAATGCACTAATTTTATCAAGAAAAACTAATGCAAATCAATTCCAAACCATTTTTTTTTATTTTATTTTTTGTGTAAATTCAAATCAAAGAAAGCTGATCTAAATCTACGATTGATTTTTCAGAATGTAAACTATGCAATGGTAATCTAAGCACAATTCACTTGAAAAGTATGCAAATGTAATCTATGCACATTTTTCATTCATATTCTGAAAATGAGAATTCTAATTATGCAAATGTGATCTATGCAAGAGAATTCTCAAACACAAGACGATTCTAATGTGATCTAAGAACCAATCAAGTGCAAGTCGAGAAAATTGGGTGAGAGTTCCAAAGATCAAAACATAAAAACACTCAAAGGTGATTAACACTCATACACAATTTAGCCCCCCCGCAAAAAGATGCAAAATTGTGAAAAGACTGAGACAAACCTCCAAGTAATGACCAAAGGAAATCAAATCAAGAATTTCTCAAAAAAGAGACTCAAAACACCCAATTGATGAAAGCTTAAAGCAGGAATAACAATGAAACAAGCTTAGGCGAAGATCTTTGACAGGAGACTAATGGATCTGGGCAGTAAAAACTAAGAAAAAGCAAAATCTAAGAGAAAAAATGCAAAAAATGGAAATTTCTTAATTTTTAGCAGGGGACGCAGGCAACCAGTTAAGCCAGGTGCGGGCCCGCTCTGTGCACACAGCGACAGTGCGTCCAGGGACGCACTGTGCAATACTCAGAGGGTGCGTCCTACTGGAAAATTCAAGAAAAACTAAAATGAATCTAACCCTAAGCTAACCCACCCAAAAACAAAGTCACAGAGCCAAAAACCAGAAAATAAATGACTTTTCTCAGATCAAAGTTGCATACAAAGGAAAAGACTTTCACATTAATGGATTCCCCAGCGGAGTCGCCAATTTGTCAGGCGGAAAGAGTCGATAGTGCGGACACAACCAACCTCCCTAGGAGCCTAAGACTCTCTAGTGACAAACAAGACAAACAAGAGCAATCCTTCTCTAAATATGCATTCACTATATAAGAAATCAAGTGTTTAGATCTTACCTGTAATCCAACGCTGTTGTAGCAGTCCAGCTCCACTGATCCGGATGAGCTCCTCCTTCACTTTGAAACCTGCATCCACTAACAATCAAAAGATTAAATAGCACTTGATAATCTGATAGAATAAAACATATTTAACACATAGACCAAGGAGTACATGAAACAACTCATAAATAACAAGTTATTGAGAAGAATGGACTCATTTGCATTAATAGGAAACAAAAGGAACAAATACAACCTGAGCCTTGGTGTTGTGCAAGTCCCTCCCAGGGTCCATCAAGAGTTCTCCTTTACTTTGACAAAGCTCACCCACTTCCAAATAGAACAAGCAAAGATGGCAATCTCTCCTCACAAGCTTCTAAATGGGAGTCCTAATTCCAGCAACATCTACCCTTAGAAATGTATAGCTTCCAACCTCCCCTCCTTCTGGCCCAATGCCTGTATTTATAGTGCTCAAGAGGAAGTTAATCAAGTCCACCATCAATGGGATAATCCCCTCTTTGTATGGGATAGCTCCCTTATTGATGGGATAAGTTCCTCTTTGGTAGGGGTACATGAACCATCTGGAGGCGCTCAATACACGTCGAACAACCTTCTAGAATGCTCTAGAAATGACCACAAGTAACTTTTTAAAGATGAAACTTGCGCATTTTGACCTTTACAGGGGGACGCACCTACCCCTTTACATACAGAGCGTCCAAGGACGCAGCTTTTGTGAACATTGGGTGCGTACCCGCAGGTAAGGTTGAGAGAACCTGCGTACCCAGAGATAAATACATTTATAAAGACTTTCTCTCTTTTTGGAGTTTGACATGGAGAGCAGAGGCATAAGACTTGCCTAAGAGGATAGCATGACTGTTGATAGAGCCATACTAACTGTAAATAGCCATGGTGACATTTTTTAGTGTAACAATCTTCTTATTGTTGATTTCATAAAAACAGTAGGTTATGACTACAAACGATGGAAACCATCAACATGTCTTACACATTTTCATATAAGTACACACCCAATATTTTTCTAAAGGTTGAACTATTACCATGAATATTTTTTCATATTCCAAAGAGTTTGGCCATAATGGAGAAATGACAGGTGTGATAATGTTTAAAGTAGTTAATTTCATTAATTCATTCATAAAAGAAATATAATGTGATAATATCCATACTAGTAATTGCTCCTAAAGGTACAAAAAGCATGTGGCTATAAGGTTTATGCACACTTTAGTTTCATGTGTATCGCAATAAAAAAATGATATGGATTGATACGAGGTGGAGTTATTTGAGATTTGGGAAGACAAACTATATTGCATTTTTTTTTTGAGATTTGTGCAATGCAATTTATCACATAAAAATATTTTTTTGTTTGATATGTTACATTGCTTGAAAGACAAATTTCGCATGATACATTGTACTGCAAGTGCATCACAATAGATGAAACTTATTTTCATGCGATGCGACAAATTACATGATAATAATTTTTAGGCAATATCTCACACTACATGAAAAAACTATTTGCATGTGATATGTTTCAATGCATGAAAAATAGTTTCGATGTGATAGGTTATACACACAAAAATTTGTGTTTGCACAATCCATCATGTTCAATTGGTGTCATATTTCATGATTGACTGTGGAAGTGCCAAATATGATCATCCTTCCCATGCTGCAAAGGTTCCATATTTTCAGAAAACCACGAAATTTAAAAAATGTAAAGAGGGTATGCCCTAAAAGAAAAATCAAAGGGCAAAAAGAATGAATTGGTCAAGAACACAAAGAAAATGAACCCCAAAGAAAAGACCAGGAAAGTGGCTAGTCAAAATGCCACTACTATCCTATTTTTTGAAAATAAGTTCAAAATGTGCAATCAGTGACTTCTGTCACACTTGATGGATGGCCCAACAGCCCAATCTTGGCCAGTCCATGTTTAAATTTCTTGTTGTAGAACTAGAGAAAAAGATCTGTTCAAACAGTTTAAGCTTGGCAGATCAATAGTCAGGTAGAGAAGCAAGGGTGCTCAACAGCTAAATCCGAGCCCCTGGAAGAGATAAGGGCAGACTTAGATAGGAGGATAGTTAAAAGAAAACAAGAGAGAAAGTGGTTGCTAGTTCAAATGCACCCAATCAAAAGGAAGAAAAAATGGTAGGTGTATTAGGCTGGGTAGGCAGTTGGGTGTTGCAGAAGCAAGTTTGTGATCAGTTTTGTCTTTTTGAATAAGACTTATCTCATAGATATCACAGGCACCATGGCAAAGTGGTTGTAAAACAGTTGGAGCATGACTAATTTCCCCTCTCATTTCCCCAAGAACACTTACTAACATCCCCTCAAGGACATTGGGATCTGCTCAATGGTCATAGTTCATTTCATTTTATGAGAAATACTAAGTGAAACTCTGGGCTTACTTAGCCAAAACAAGCCACATTTCTTGTGTAAACAAAATCCTTTCATTTCCCTAAAACCTAAGTTTTTTACCTTACAAACTTAGCGTCCTACATTCATAAAACCATATTAACATTAATTTTATTTGTATAGCTCCTTTATAATGTTTCCCCGCCCATATATTATGTAAAATACATAAAAAAAATCCCAAAAAATATTATAAATATCCCGCCCCAGGCTTATTAAAGCCATATGTTAATATTATTTGTTAAATGTTTTGGGGGTCCAAGGCTTATCCGAAGCAATGGACAACCCTCTCTGAGCGCATATAAACTATGGGTTTTATTTGACATCCAGTTAAATAAATAACCAGCGCCCAAACCCAAAGTATAAATATATTTAAACCTAGCAACAACATTGCAAAACGTTGAAAATATATGGGCGGGACCCACGTCGTACCTCCCTGCCAAGTCCTCGTCTCGTCAACCGTCGGATCCGATCCCGCAGATCGGATGGCTCTCATTCATATCGGAACCCCTCCGATGTCCGGAAGATAGCGCCCGATGAAAAGCGGTATTCCCACCGTACTACGGGACGCGTGTCGCCCCCAAAGTTTATCACGTCTGTTTGGCCCAAAACCACCATGGTACATAAGGCGGTGCGATAAAACCATAAACCGCCTCCCGCTTCCCACTGCTGACGTTGTCGCCTGCGTCAGCGCCCACGTCGGCACCCATGTCAGCTGCCACCTCGTCACTGTTTCGTCCGCTGTGTCCGCCACGTCAGTGCCAAGTCACCTTCTGTACCCCCACCACCAGACAAAGATGAAGTCATGCTGACATCACCCGACTGAAGCTCGCCAAAAACCTGCCAAAATCAAAATTTTGTTAAAAATTCGTTTTAAAGTTGTTTTTGTCCATTTATATTTGTTCGTTTTGCGCGAGCTTTGCATGGTTTTCGACGTCCAAAACGCCATTTTCGCTGCACAGTCCACCACCTAGGGGAATTCACTCCGCAGCTCGGCCCCTTAGCTCAGTCTTCTACCTACATTTCGCACCAGGCGCCCATAAAACAGGTATTTACCCGAAATTCGCTCATAAACCCTATTTTTTCCAAGTTTTTCTGTGAAAATCGCCCGCAGAACCAAAATTCGACTCAAAATCACAGTGCTGCCTCTACACCTTTGCATTAACGTCACTGTTTCACCCATTTTTTCAAAGAAAACCTGTGAACTGTGTTGCCCTCTGCAAATTCGCCCTTCGAGCTGAAATTAAGCTTATCTCCGCCTGCAATTGCCACAGAAAAGCCCACAGATTTTCATCTTACCACATTGTTGCTGCAAAAGCTCTAACCCCAAGTTCAAAATTCATAAAACAATTTGAAAATGGAGGCTCCAGTGGCCCTGAATGTTGCCCCCTTGAATGCACCACATAAGGAACTGGAATGGATGCCCCTTGCTGACAGGGATTTCCAAATTAAGGATATGATGGGTGACAAGCCTCACCTGCAAGCCTTTTGTGAAATTAGGAATAGCTACCGAAGCAACACTAATGTCTTCAGAATTTGGGAGTCCAACATGCCTATCTATTACCTCCCTTTAGTGAATGTGCTCCCTGATTTCATCCATTTATGCTGTGCAAATTATGAACCCACACAAAGAGCAGTTATGGCTCCATCTCGCACTGTCCTCTTCTATATTACTCCTCAATCCATAAACGAGATGCTGAACTTTAAGCCAACTCAGCCTCTGGCTCCTCTCACCATGAAATTCTTGCTTGACCAAGCTGCCAAACTGCCCAGTTCAGAGATTACCCGAATAGCTCAATTATTCATGAGACCAGAAAGGCAGCCCAGGCATCCACCTCCTTTTAATCAAGTTTGGTTCAATGAGGCTGGTATACTCATTACTGATATGATTTCTTACATCTTGGGCTTCAAAACCACTGAGCATATTGATGAAACTGTTTTAGTATTGATGTCCACATTCACTCCAGGACAGCCCCCTGCTGTCAAGTATGATTATGCTACCTTCATAGCTAATAAAATCCATGAGCAATTCATGAAATTGGACAGAGAAAGAGTGTTCAAATGCACATCCTACATATATCATTTGCTGTTGTACTATCAACCTGATAGTTTCCAAATTCCCCTTAGAAGATTGGACCTCAAAGGAGAAAGGAGGTCTGTAATTTTCTGGACCTTAGTATTCCATGAAGTCCACAACTCCCCTTATACATATTGTGAGTTTATTGACCTGTTCATATATCCAGCCACTTCTTTGTTGATGACAACTCCTCCTACCAGGCTCTCTGCTGAAATGCAGAAAATTCTACATCTCTCAAAGGACTACAGTATTGGTGACTGGTATTTTTACCAAAATCACACAGTGATCAGGATTTATGGCTGTGAATTATCCCCCTACAAGCTGCCAAAGTATGTCCCTATGAGACTCTTTGCCCTGGAATACTTCCGGCAATTTAGTAGTTCAGATTTGACTCATTTCTATGGTGCTAGGAAAAAGGCACAACTCAAGATAAGAAATCAATTGGGACCTTTTATCTTCAATAAAAGGGAAGAAGCCTGGGAAGAAGTAGACAAGATTTTAAGGGATCAACTTATGTTGAAACAAAGTTTCCATTGGTCACCATATGACCCTGAACATTTCATAAGTTTTAGAAGAGTAAAAAACAAGCTTACAGGATATGTTCACCACAAAATCCTTGAAATTGAACAATATGCTAATCAACAAGAATGGGTAGAAGGCACAATAGTTGAAGAGATTACTGAAGAAGAGAAATTAGAAGAAGCAATGAAAGGGCTTGAAAAAACACTTGACCTGGACTCTTTTGAACAGGTCCCTTTCAACTTGCCTCAACACATTGATGCGGGCACATCATCTCCTACAACTTCACAACAACCTGCCCAGGAAAGTACTCCACCTGCAGGGACATCCAAAGGCAAAGAAGTGATGCATTCAGAGCAGCAGGAAACAATGGCAGATCGGCCAGATACATCAAAGGAACAAAGCCAAGGGCAAGGTCCTTCAACATAAATAAAGGTACCTGAAATCCCTGTGTTACAAACTCCTCTTAATGAGGAAAGAGCCAAGAAAAGAGAGAGACAAGAAGACACACCTATAGGTGGATCAGCCGAACAGCAAGGGGAAAAGAGGCAAAGGTTAAATCCTCACTCTGAAGAGGAACTCTTGGGAGAGACAATAGGCAACCTAAGCGGTGACGGGAGAACTGAACAACAGACTCCTCAAATTTTGGAAACATCAACTAGCTCATATCAGCAAGAGCTAGAGAGGCAGCATGGTGTGGAGGTTACATCCACCAGTAAACATAGCAAGCAAGGCTCGGATATCAAGAAAGCATTTACTGAAATAAAGGCTAGAAATGATCCAGTAAGGTTCCAACTTTATAATCAATTGCTGAGAATGGCCCCCACAAATCAACAAAGGCTAATGGCAGCCCATGATATTCAAGAAGGGAAAATGACCCTTAGTCACTTCAGGCCCACAATGCGGCAGCCACAGTCAGCTGCTGATTATATCAGGACCAATCTGGAGGTTCTCTGTAAAGACATCCACCCAATGGACCAGATTGAATTACATAAACAAACCGCAGAAATGGTGTACTCCACCTTGGCAGACAAAGCTTTATTAACTCACATAGAATTCATTGCATAATACCTCCACCCAATTAGAATTGGAAAAGGCCTCCTCGTTAGCCAAGGATAACAGGATCAAATCCTTGGAGGAAAGTATTATAGAGTTGGGACATGATCCCAAGGATCCCAAAGGTATCCAGGCATTAATAAAGAAGAAAGAAGAAGATATTGCAGCCCTCAAAAAGCAATTGAAGCTGCCGATTACAATGCACCCACAAACCACAAAGGTTGCACAACAGAAAGAAGAGGAGGACGTGATGGGTTTACTAATGAGGATGAATGAGAGACTAGCAGAAATAGAGAAGGCATTGCAGGAAGCACTACAAGGAAAGCAGGGAGTGTTGACCTCCCAGCCACCAGAAACAACTCCAATAAGCACAACAACTCCTCCTACAACTACAACAGTAGTCCCTACCGCTGTCCCAACATCAACAACAGGTACCTCAGCTTCAACAACAACTACAACAACAACAAAAATAGTACCAGATAGCAGCATGAGCATGGAAAAGATGATGGAGGAAATAAAGGCCTTAGAACTCCAAATGGGAGAGCTAAAGGAAGCTAAAGAAAAGTTGGCCAAGTTAGAGGTCAGCTATGATAAATAAAAAATAACTGTGGCTGAAAAAACAAGAGAAGTAAAGGCCTTGGAAAATAAGGTAAAATCTTTGGAGAAAGACCTTACTCTTCATAAAACTCTGGCAGAAATCAAAACATTTTGTGGACTAAAATTGGCCAGTCCATCACTGATCAATGGAGATCAATTCAAACAATCCATGAGCAAATTGAATTGATAGAAATAGCTCAAGTTGAGATCCAAAAGGCCAGAGAATTATTAGCAAACAAGCCTGAACAGGCCAATAGACTAATTCATTTTTTGAATACTTATACCAGAGAACAGCTGGCAGCTCTGGATAACAAGGACAGAACAGGCACCATTTTGACAGTGAAAAAGGTGTTGACCATGAGGAATTTTGTACAAAACCTGGAAAGAAAGTGCCAAGAAATGCAGACAGAAATAAATGCCTTTACAGAGAAGTTCACAGTCTTGCAGAGCAAAGGGTTACCCAGCTTATTGACCAGCAATCACAGACTGTTGACACATGAACAATATGCTCACAGGGTAAATACATATGTTACCAATCAGATTACAGCATCATCAAGCACTTCAGAAGACACAATACCTCCCTCTGGACAGAGCTTATATGAAAAATTGGAAAATCTGTTCTACATTGAGCATGTAATAACACATCTTTTTGAAGTCCATCCCAATTACTACAAGTATACTGAAGCTGATGAAACATTAATAAAACTACAAAGGCACCAGCTGCCAACAGACCAATGGTGGCAGGGCATGTTAGAGGTTTTACCAAGGTAATTTTGGTTCTCTTTCTTTTTGATCATCTGCATTTAATCAAATTCAATATATGTGCCACACATCATGGGAATGAAAACAACAGAAAAGGAAAGGCACGCCAGAACGCATTAAAGCAGAATTAGGCACAGATGACAGGGCCGTGACTGATCCAGGTGGATGTTGGTGGCCACCCACCTATCCCATTTGGACCCCCACAACTCTCTTTCAGTCTTTTCAGTTTCCTAAATTGTAGCACAATTTACTATTTTTAGCTGTTTTTCAGGTCCTGAACTTCCGGAGCTGTTTTGAGGCCCTAAACGACGTTTTTTTGGGAATCTGGGGCAACATCCGTCCAGGACCGATGTTGCCTCCCAAAGTTGTAGTGCTCAGATAGATCTTTCTAACGAGCTATTGTATGCGTCAAACGGAGATCGTATGCCAAAGTTACGACCCCGGGAAATTGATGTACCAATTTACCCAAACGGGGCCCACAATTTGGCGTTTCATCTTCTAGGGTTAGATTTTGGAATGTTAAGGGTTTTCCATTGTTTATCAACAATAAATAGGCCTTCGAGCCTCATTGTAAGACAGTTTTAGAATAGTTCAGAGGTATGTAGCCGCACATCTCTTCTCAGAGATAAGCTACTATCGCCCTAGCTGGTTTATTTTCATTTATGGTTGTAAGCATATTTCAGTATTTTACAGTAATGAAATGAAGTATTATTTCCGCTGCATCTTTGTGTTTATGGTTGTCTCTATATTTTATTGCGTTCCTGTTTAAATCCGGATCAGTGGTATCAGAGCGGTTTGCTTTTTCTCTGTTTTTCTTTGCATGTCCCCAACGAGGTCGGGATATAAGGAGTTAGGGCTTGAACTGGTCGAACCTTTGCAAGACCATCCTCGCAAATCCCGACGGCCTCCCATGGCGGATGAGAAGAAAGACGAGGGGGGAGGAGATCCTATCAAAATCTTGCTGGAAGAAGCGCTCAAACGACAAATGAACGCGATGATGGATAGCTTTGCGCAGATCCTTCAGCGGCTACCCAGAGGCGATGCATCGGCTTCCAACAGCGACTCTGGAAATGCCACACCGTTTAAGGTACAAGTTAATTTTGAAATCCCCATCTTCGAGGGTCAAAGAGACACAGATGCCGTAGATAAATGGTTAGTATTTTTCTGTTCACGAATTTTCAAGTCGGGAGAAGATTGTTTTCGCTCTTCTCAAAGTAGCCCCCCACGTCAAGGACTGGTGGGAAACCTACTGCCAGCAGAAGGATGAAAGTACATGCTCACTATTTTCAGTCGCACCCACTTGGAATGACTTCCGGGATGCCATCAAGGAGCAGTACTACCCTGTCGGAAGCTATGAGGACAAATACATCAAATGGACCACACTGCGGCAGGGACGAGACCAAGATGTGCCGGAGTTCACAAACATTTTTCATTCCCTTCGCACACAGTTGGGTATCAAAGATACTGAGCTGCATCTGGTACTCAAATACCGTGGCTGCCTGCACAGATACATCCAGGAAGAGATGGTGTTCTTGAACATCTCCTCACTCGGCACGGCGTACCGATACGCTGTCAAAATCGAGCAAAAGTTCAAACAGAAGAAGCGAGACTTTGGATCTGCAAATCCGAAGCTCAAAGGACAAAGCCAAGGTGGGGTGACCCAAGACAACCCATCGAAGCCGCAAGAAAAGAACAACACCATGAAGCCGAAGAAGGACACAGGGAAGTGGTGTGAGTTACACAAGAGTCCCACCCATAACACAAGTGAGTGTCAGACCAAGCAGTCGTTGGTGGCTGAGTTGAAGGCTTCCGAATCAGATGCATGTTCCGACCCTGAGCCAGAACCCGACAAGGGGAATGGCAAAGGGAAGCAGATCATCGATGCGGATCCCATATTGCCACCGCCAAGATCCAGAAAGATGAGCCCGAAAATCTAGAGGAAGGGGAGCGTCTTTTCCACTCACAGATGTGGGTGAAGGGTTCGCCGCTACAATTCATTGTCGACAGTGGTAGCCAAAAGAACCTCATTTCAGCAGAGGTCGTGAAGCGGTTGGGCCTACCGACTACACCACACCCACAACCATACAGTATCGGGTGGCTTCATGAAGGACGAGATCTCAAAGTTCGCCAGCAGTGCCGCCTTCCCTACAGCATCAAGCCCTTCACAGACGAGGTATTGTGTGATGTTACACCTCTGGATGTTTGTGATGTATTATTAGGCCAACCATACTTGTGGAGGCGACATGCTGTGTATGAGTCAAGGCCTCGTGTTGTCATTATTTCTTTAAATAATTCATTATACAGGATACCGAAGGTAGCCCCACCTACTGCCACATCTTTGGTCACTGCTAAGAAAGGCAGCAAGCTCATCTCCCAGACCAGGAAATTTATCTGTCTGGCTCACTCCCAAAGTAAGGGGAAGATCGTTGGTACATCCATGACCCCTGCAGAGGGTTCCTCCATGCAGCAGTAACAACAAAGGGATACGGTCATGACAGAACACAGGAACAACTTCTCCTCACCCACAGAGATACCACACAAGTTTCAGGTGGGCAACAAAGTCTGGTTGCATCTGCAGAGAACGCCTTACCAGAACCCATCAGAAGCTCAGACCACTCTGACATGGTCCTTACAGTAGTACCAAGGTTGTGGGGAACAATGCTTTGGAGCACATCATTCCTCCATTCCTTTGCATGCACCAAGTGTTCAATATGGACCATCATCGACCATGCTTCCCACCATTACTGGACACATCAGAGATTGCATGACAAGTTCAGCAGATGGAGGAACTCAACGCAATGGGGACCATTGCTTCCTAAGGGGGGAGGAATGATCCAGGTGGATGTTGGTGGCCACCCGCCTATCCCATTTGGACCCCCACAACTGTCTCTTTCAGTTTTTTCAGTTTCCTAAATTGTAGCACAATTTACTATTTTTAGCAGTTTTTCGGGTCCTAAACTTCCGGAGCCGTTTTGAGGCCCTAAACGACGTTTTTTGGGAATCTGGGGCAAGATGGGTCCATGGACCCATGTTGCCTCCCAAAGTTGTAGTGCTCGGATAGATCTTTCTAACGAGCTATTGTACGCGTCAAACGAAGATCGTATGCCAAAGTTACGACCTCGGGAAATTGATGTACCAATTTACCCAAATGGGGCCCACAATTTGGCGTTTCATCTTCTAGGGTTAGATTTCGGAATGTTAAGGGTTTTCCATTGTTTATCAACAATAAATAGGCCTTCGAGCCTCATTGTAAGATAGTTTTAGAACAGTTCAGAGGCATGTAGCCGCACATCCTTCTCAGAGATAAGCTACCATCGCCCTAGCTGGTTTATTTCCATTTCTGGTTGTAAGCATATTTCAGTATTTTACAGTAATGAAATGAAGTATTATTTCCGCTGCATCTTTGTGTTTATGGTTATCTCTGTATTTTATTGCGTTCCTGTTTAAATCCGGATCAGTGACAACAACGCAGAGAGGCAAATTAAAGAGATATCTACCAACTGACTTGTTGAGTCAAAAAGTCAAGTATAGCAGACCACCTAAGGCAGCCAGTACAACGGAAGTTACTCCTACATTAATTACGCTCCGTTTTCAATGTCATTTATTGCCTTTGAAGAAGTAGATGGATAAATTTATTGCTTGATATTTTCCCTATGAGATATTTTGTAACTCTTTTGATATAAATACCTCCCCTAGAGATGTATTGGGGGTTGGTTGGTGAATATCATTTTGGACCTACGCTATAAATTTTGAGAACCCTTCTGAATAAAGATTGTTGGAAGGCTTTGCTGATGAACTTGCTGGTTGTGGAATTAATGGCAGAAGAATATGTTACAGAATTCTCGTGTTATCTCATGGATCAATAAGTCTTTTAACTCTTGTTTTACTGTTCCTGTGTTTTATATATAATCTATATATCATGTTCTAAATTACAAGAAAAAAGAATAGCCCAGAAAATACTTTGCTGTACTCTGTGTTCAATTCCTGTCATTTTTCATGTTTTCTACAAGACTAGCATAGGCAGGAATTCTTGACTGCTCATGTCTCCCTTGTTCTTACACTTTAAATATAATTAAGGAATTCTTAACTGCTCCTTGGTAATATTTATTCATTTTCCCTTTGTTAGCATAATGAAAGATTCTTAATTGCCTTTCATTCCCTGACTTCATTTCATCTTATTACAGCTTGAAGATTGTTCTATGTTTAATTATCTTGCTCTATAGTTCCTCCTTTTGCCTATGAAACCATACCCAGAAATTCATTCTCACTGACTCCATTAACCCAATGGTCTGAACTTCTCATACTTTGTAGCTCTTTTTTATTGAATGTCACCTTCCAAACATCAAACAAATACTTGTGCCTCATAACTAGCCTAACATATAGCAAAACAAAGCTAAATCATAAAGAGAGAGCCCTCTCTGGTTGTAGATTGGCTAGAATCTGCAGCTAAAAGACTGGTTAGTGGTTACCTCGGCCGTATTCCCTTTTCCACTGCTTTTGGGGAACAACCTGAGTGATAACATCATTGGCGACTCCACTGGGGAGTTGGATGACTGTGTTTGTTACTATTGTCTATTTTCTAAAACTACAGATGGAGCCTGAAGTTAGCCAGGTAGCCCTTGAAACTGTTTTTGCTGTGCATTTACAGGAGTAAATAAAAATTGCTCCAGTCAATCTCCAGTCTAGTTTTAGGCTTTAAACAGCTGTCTCAAAAATTTGATCAGTTTCCTCTTGTTTTCAGAAAATCTTTAGGAAAATTCAACCCTCTTACAATTTATATTTTCCTAGAAAGATATTATCAAAAGCATCATCCTTCAAATATCTCTAGAAAATACCAAAAATAGATTTAGAAGGTGGCTCCAAAGAAGAAAACTCGTTACACTAGATCAAATCCAGATCCCAATCCTCCATCTATTTTTGAAAATCCTAACTTAATCTCTAAGAACCTTAGAAGACAAGAAAGTCTAGAAAATTCTGCTGATTTAAATCTTGATATACTTCAGCAAAACCTTACCCAATCACCTCCTGGAAAAGTAGCAGTCCTCTCTACTCTTGCTGCAACTTCTTCTAGTTCACCATCATCACTTCAAAGCACCTCTTCTACTCCCCCATCCACTCCGTTTATCTCAGCTGTTATCCCTGTGCTTCCAACTGTCCCATTTATACCTGTAAATATGGCAAACCAATATGCTCCTCTGCAGTTGCCTGCAAATCCAGGGGCTATGCCTCAAGATTATCAAAGCAAAATCACCTATTTTGATGGTACTGGCTCCTACACAGCCCAACAACATACTAAGAAAATGATGGATTACTTTGAAAACTATGAAATTGATGATAACGATGTCAGGATGAAAATTTTTTTTAAAATTTTAATCGATGATGTAAGGACTTGGTTTAGGGCACTTGCTGCAAACACAATTGCTGATCTGGATGCCCTTTACAAAACCTTTTTGAACAGATGGGAAAAGAAGAAGGACCCATTGCATATCTTGTCCGAATATGAGAGTTTGAAAAGAGGCCCACAAGAAACTGTCCAAGACTACTCTGCTAGATTCAATAATGTCTACAATGCTATTCCTCAGAACCTTAGACCTCCACCTGACTTAGCCTTAATCAAATTCCCTGAAGGATTTGACTCTGACATGGCATATCAACTAAGGGAAAGAGCTCCTGCCAGCTTAGAAGACATGCAGAGCATAGCTGTTAGTGTAGAGGCCAATCTGATCTCTAAAAGAGCTCGAGCTAGAGCCGAAAGAAGGACTCCCTTCAAAGAAGAGCCTTCAGCATTTGAACAAAAAATAGATGCAATCATCAAAGGCATGTATAGACTGGGTGATAGAGTGGAAACCATTGAAAGGAAATCTTCTTGGGAAGGTTAGCCACGTAACACCACTAGAAATCCAAACTTTAGAAAAAATTAAAATCCTAACACCGGGAAGGCTGGCCTTGATCAGAACATCAGACCTCCATTTCAAGAGAACTATGCTGAGGCTTCAACCTTTAGTGAGCCAACAGAGGATACCCAAATCAACCTAATGGGTTTGAACAGTGAACAACAAATCTTTTTAACCCAAGATGACCAAGAAACTCATAATTTCAACCAATTTCAAACCAAATCCGGAGAATCATTTGATTTCAGAGAGTGGTATGATGCAGCTGTTTATGAAGTCCATAAACAAAATAAATTAAGAAGCAGAACGGTAGATGTGCCTGAACCCAGCAAGCTGAAAGATACCAAGCAGCCTAAGAAAGCCAAGGATAAAACTACCTTGACAGAACTCCCTGCTAAAACAGACCTCAACCCAAAAGAACCCACGGTTGAGGACATATTAGACTTACAACCATCAAAAAATCATCCGTCCACCTCCTCTCCTCCAAAAGAAAATGTAAACAGCTCTCCTGAAAACAATTTCAGAGCAGATTTAGTTCATAACAACACTCACGATGAAGAAAAAACCACTGGAAACACAACAGAAAAGGTAAAACTTGCTGCCCGGAATACAAAAATTCAAGTGGAGAAACCTTTCAACCTTGAAACAGAAATAGGCAAATTAAA
Organism: Pinus tabuliformis; assembly: GCA_031772625.1. NCBI lineage: Eukaryota > Viridiplantae > Streptophyta > Pinopsida > Pinales > Pinaceae > Pinus > Pinus tabuliformis. The sequence goes on along the minus strand of CM062813.1, from coordinate 328,909,389 downwards.
AATAGCCTTTCCACTGTCCGAATTGGCTAAACATAAGGTTTATAGGGAACAAATCAGCAGGTCACTTCAAATATCAGAGAATAGAGATGCAGTCAATGTTTTAGATGACCAACCAGAACTAATTTTTGGTCCTGAGGTAAATGGTAAAACAGTAGACGAAGGAGTTCCTCCATTCTATGTAATCTTAAACATTCATGACAAAGTGCTACATAATGCAATGTTTGATTCGGGAGCTTCCCATAACCTAATGCCTAAGTCGGTGATGGAAAGATTGGACCTAGATATCACACAGCCATATAAAGACTTGTTTTCATTTGATTCTAGCCAGGTCAGGTGTCTAGGCCTTATCAAAGATTTGTGTGTATCTTTAGTACAATACCCTGCTAAGACAATTTTGATGGATGTGGATGTAGCTGATATCCCACCTAAATATGGAATGCTTTTATCCAGATCTTGGGGTGCAAAACTCCAAGGATCTTTGCAGCTAGATATGTCTTATGCCACCATTTCAGTCTTTGGCCAGCCAAAGAGATTGTATCGGGAAACATTGATGAAATATGTGGTTAGCAGTCAAGAGAAACCCCAAAATTTCCCCATTTACTCCATGCATTCTGATATGGATTCGTTTCTTTTATACAATGCTGAATTGTGTCCCAAAACTAATGAAAAAATTCTAGAATTAGCACAAGCAAGAGACATAAATGAAGAATCTACTGCTCAAGATCAAAAAATTATTGAAGTAATTCATGCAATAAACAAACAAGGCAAACCATATGAGTTACAAAATCCAAATCTGCCCATTAAGACAGTTTCCAAGACTCCTAAGGCTAGTTACAATCAAGAAATCTCATGGTACTTAGAGTTTGATGGGTCGGTGAATAAACTAGGAGCAGGGGTAGGGATTTGGATACACAATATGCAAAATGACCATGCTGAAGGACATGCATATAGGCTGATTTTCAGATGTACAAACAATATGGCTGAATATGAGGCCCTTTTGCTGGGACTCAAATTGATTAAAAATCTAGGGGCGACTAGAATTTCAATTCTAGGGGACTCAAATTTGATTATCCAACAGATGAAGGGAAACTTTGTTACAAATGATCTTAGGCTAAGGGCTTATAGAGGGGCAGCAATTGAAATACTCATCACCTTCCTAGAATCTCAGCTCACCAAAATTCCAAGAAACCATAATCTACACGCACATATTTTGGAAACTTTTGCTAGCACTTGCAAGCTGCCATTCGATCCCAACCATCACTTTACTGCTGAGATTAAACATAGACCTGCTGTTCCAGATAATGCCAAAAATTGGCAAGTGTTTGAAACTGACACACAAATTAATAATTTCCTGAATTTGAAAGAGGAATTCTCAAGCACAAACCTAGATACAAGTACCATTTGTGAAGAACATCTAATAGACAAAATTGAGGAAAATATATCAGCTGAAACAGCAAATCAAATTTTGCATCCAACAATTTTTTCCAGCAAAAATTTACCAGAGTTGAAGCAAATGGATCTTGATGAAATTGCTGGGGAAGAGTCTGAAGTAATTGATTTAAAAGATAACATTTTGCCCACAAGCTTGACTCTTTTGGAGGATATTTTTGATTCAAATGATATACCAAGAAAGCAAAAAATGTAGCCTTTAAACGCAGAAATTGAAGACTGTAATATAGGAACTGCACAAAATCCTAAGATGGTAAATTTGTCCAAAGCCTTGCCTCCCAACCAAAAACTAAAATATATTGAGTTGTTTAAACAGTTTCAAGATGTCTTTGCATGGAGCTATGAAGACCTCAAATCCTATGATACTTCGGTCATCCAACACAGAATACCTTTAAAGGAAAATCAAAAGCCTTTCAAACAAAAGCTGAGAAGAGTCAATCCTGTTCTTCTTCCTCTCATTGAAAAAGAGGTCAAAAGAATGTACCAAGCTGGAATAATTGCTCCTATTAGATTTTCGGAATGGATTTCAAATCTAGTGCCCACTAGAAAGAAGATGAGAGAAATAAGACTGTGTGTTGACTTAAGAAATCTGAATAAAGTCTCTCTCAAAGACCACTACCCCTTACCAAAAATGGATCACATCTTACAAAGGGTAGTGGGAGCTTCTAGGATCTCACTGTTAGATGGATTATCAGGATTTAATCAGATCCTAGTTCACCCGGATGACCAAGACAAAACTGCCTTTACAACACCTTGGGGAAATTTCAAATATGTGAAAATGCCTTTTGGACTTAAGAATGCAGGGGCCACTTTTCAACGAGCAATAGACATAGTCTTTGCAAAAGAGATCCATGATTTCCTAGTCATATATCTAGATGATCTCACTGCTTTTTCCAAATTAGATCAAGAACATTTAGAACATTTAAGACAAGTGTTCCTAATTTGCAGAAAATATGGCATATCATTGAACCCAAAGAAATCATTGTTTGGCCTAGAAGAAGGCAAACTCCTAGGTCACATAATTTCAAAAGATGGCATCAAAATCGACCCAGAAAGAATACAAGCTATCCTCCAGGTGCCTCACCCAAGAAACATCAAAGAATTGCAAGCTTTCCTAGGAAAGATCAATTTCCTAAGAAGATTCATACCCAACTTGGCTGAACTAATAAGATTGTTGAATAATATGCTGAAGAAAGATTCCAAAGTCAAATGGACAATAGAAGCTAAGCAAGCCTTTGAGGAAATCAAAATAGCTTTAACCAAAACACCGGTCCTCACAAGCCCAAAGTTTGATAGAGACTTCATAATCTTTTCCTTTGCATCTGAGCATACTATTGCTGCTGTCCTATTACAAAAAGATGACCAAGGATGCGAGAAGCCCATTGCTTTCTTCAACAAAGCACTTAGAGATGCACCACTCAGATATCAAATCATGGAAAAACAAGCTTATGCCATGGTAAAGGCCATCAAGGATTTCAAAGTTTATATCTTGTACTCTCATGTGATAACTTATGTCCCAAATGTCGTGGTCAAAGACATTTTGACTCAAGAAGGAATTGAAGGAAAAAGAGGCAAATGGATAGCTAACATTTTGGAATATGACCTTGAAATTAAGCCAAAAAAACTGATAAAAGGACAAGGATTAGCCAAATTGATGACTGAAACCAATTTTCAAGTCCTTGACATCAATGAACTGGATAACGAACAGGAGATGGCGACTCCACAGATCAATCAAGCCTTCTTACAATCACCTTGGTATGCTGATATAATTTATGTATTGTTAAACCTACAAGCTCCTCTAGGGTTGTCCAGAACTAAAAAGAGATTCTTGAAAATGAAAGCTTCAAAGTTTTGTATTATAGACAATGTTTTATTTTGGAAAAATCATGAAGGTATCTTGCTGAATTGCCTAACACAGGATTGGAAGTCAACAGCTGATAAAATCCTAAGAGCCGATTTTTATTGGCCCTCCCTGTTTGCTGATGTAAAGAAATTTGTAGTTTCTTGCCATAAATGTCAAATCTTTGAAGGCAGGAGAAAGCTTTTACCTTTACCCCTAAAACCCATTTCCATGGAAAGACCATTTCAACAATGGGGTTTAGATTTCATTGGAGAAATTCACCCATCCTCTTCTGGCCAGCATAAGTGGATTTTAATTGCCACAGATTACTTCACCAAATGGATAGAGGCCATTCCTTGTAGGAAAGCCAATGACTCAATCATCATGCAATTCTTAGAAACCAATATCCTATCTAGATTTGGCTGTCCGGAAAAGATAATAACTGACAATGCTGCTGCCTTTAAATCCAAAAGAATGATCAATTTTTGTCACAAGTACCACATTACCTTAGGCCATTCCACAGCCTATTACCCTCAAGGTAACGGTCTAGCTGAATCATCCAACAAAAGCTTGATCAACATCATAAAGAAAGTATTGGAAGAAAACAAGAAGAATTGGCACAAAAAGCTTGTTAATGCACTTTGGGCAGACAGGCTAACCACAAAGAGATCTATTGGGACAAGCTCCTAAGAGTTGGTTTATGGCATGGAGGCAGTATTCCCTTCATCTTTGGTAATCCATGTGATAAAATTACTACAAGAAATATAGGCAGAACCCAATGATATTCAGAGAAGAATCAATCAAACAATTCATTTACAGCAGACCAGAGAAGAAGTGTATCACAGATCTCAGATCCTACAAGAGAAACTGAAGAAGATTTTTGACAAAAGGACAAAGGCAGAAGATTTTTTCATAGGAGAAAAAGTGCTGAAGTGGGATTCCAGAAGGGAAGATAAAGGAAAACATGGCAAATTTGATTTCCTATGGAAAGGACCTTTTGTCATTCAGGCTGTACAAGGAAACAACACCTATTTTTTGAGAAGCCTAGATGGTACAGAAGCAGAGGATGGGCCAGTCAATGGTCGGATGCTTAAGCATTATTTCGATCCACTTTGTTAATATATTAGGACTGTATTTTGTACATATTAGTGTCTATTTTCTGCAGTTTTTTACAGCGATAAGATAGTGAATAAGATGCAACAAATTTTGAGGAAAAGAAGCAAAGAATAGTGCCACCTTTTTGTATTATATTTTGAGTTTATCAGAAGAAGAGAAGAAGAAGACTTGGGGGCTATAAAAATGATGACTAATACCCAGACAAACTGCCAGATACAGAGCTGTAATTGTTCAAAACAACTTATGAGAAAGGCATATGGGTTACAGAGATATAGTTTGTTGGTTTACAGTAGAAGGAAATTTCAGATTGCAGCAAGAGTTGAAAATAAGGCCATCTGACCTGCTGTTCTTGGCTTTTCACCTGGAAAAGCCATCCCCAAGTGGAGCCATTGTTAGGTTCCTATACCAATAGGTGTCATATTTCATGATTGACTGTGGAAGTGCCAAATATGATCATCCTTCCCATGCTGCAAAGGTTCCATATTTTCAGAAAACCAAAAAATTTAAAAAATGTAAAGAGGGTATGCCCTAAAAGAAAAATCAAAGGGCAAAAAGAATGAATTGGTCAAGAAGACAAAGAAAATGAACCCCAAAGAAAAGACCAGGAAAGTGGCTAGTCAAAATGCCACTACTATCCTATTTTTTGCAAATAAGTTCAAAATGTGCAATCAGTGACTTCTGTCGCACTCGATGGATGGCCCAACAGCCCAATCTTGGCCAGTCCATGTTTAAATTTCTTGTTGTAGAACTAGAGAAAAAGATCTGTTCAAATAGTTTAAGCTTGGCAGATCAATAGTCAAGTAGAGAAGCAAGGGTGCTCAACAGCTAAATCCGAGCCCCTGGAAGAGATAAGGGCAGACTTAGATAGGAGGACAGTTAAAAGAAAACAAGAGAGAAAGGGGTTGCTAGTTCAAATGCACCCAATCAAAAGGAAGAAAAAATGGTAGGTGTATTAGGCTGGGTAGGCAGTTGGGTGTTGCAGAAGCAAGTTTGTGATCAGTTTTGTCTTTTTGAACAAGACTTATCTCATATATATCACAGGTACCATGGCAAAGTGGCTGTAAAACAGTGGGAGCATGACTAATTTCCCCTCTCATTTCCCTAAGAACACTTACTAACATCCCCTCAAGGACATTGGGATCTGCTCAATGGTCATAGTTCATTTCATTTTATGAGAAATACTAAGTGAAACTCTGGGTTTACTTAGCCAAAACAAGCCACATTTCTTGTGTAAACAAAATCCTTTCATTTCCCTAAAACCTAAGTTTTTTACCTTACAAACTTAGCGTCCTACATTCATAAAACCATATTAACATTAATTTTATTTGTATAGCTCCTTTATAATGTTTCCCCGCCCCTATCTTATGTAAAATACATAAAAAAATCCCAAAAAATATTATAAATATCCCGCCCCAGGCTTATTAAAACCATATGTTAATATTATTTGTTAAATGTTTTGGGGGTCCAAGGCTTATCCGAAGCAATGGACAACCCTCCCTGAGCGCATATAAACTATGGGTTTTATTTGACATTTAGTTAAATAAATAACCAACGCCCAAACCCAAAGTCTAAATATATTGAAAACCCCGCAACAACATTGCAAAACGTTGAAAATATATGGGCGGGACCCGCGTCGTACCTCCCTGCCAACTCCTCGTCCTGTCAACCATCGGATCTGATCCCGCAGATGTCCGGAAGATAGCGCCCGATGAAAAGCGGTATTCCCGCCGTACTATGGGACACGTGTCGCCCCCACAGTTTATCGCGTCTGTTTGGCCCAAAACCACCATGGTACATAAGGCGGTGCGATAAAACCATAAACTGCCTCCCGCTTCCCGCTGCTGACATTGTCACTCGCGTCGGCACCCATGTCAGCTGCCACCTCGTCACTGTTTCGTCCGCCGTGTCCGCCACGTTAGCGCCAATTCGCCTTCCGTACCCCCGCTACCGGACAAAGATGACGTCATGCTGACGTCACACGACCGAAGCGCGCCAAAAACCCGCCAAAATCAAAATTTTGTTAAAAATTCGTTTTAACATTGTTTTTGTCCATTTCTATTTGTTCATTTTGCACGAGCTTTGCATGGTTTTCGACGTCCAAAACACCATTTTCGCCACACAGTCCGCCACCTAGGGGAATTCACTCCGCAGCTCGACCCCTCAGCTCAGTCTTCTACCTACATTTCGCACCAGGTGCCCATAAAACATGTATTTACCCGAAATTCGCTCATAAACCTTGTTTTTTCCAAGTTTTTCTGTGAAAATCACCCGCATAACCAAAATTCGACACAAAATCACAGTGCTGCCTCTACACGTCTGCATTAACATCACTATTTCACCCATTTTTTCAAAGAAAACCTGTGAACTGTGTTGCCCTCTGCAAATTCGCCCTTCGAGCTGAAATTAAGATTATTTCCGCCTGCAATTGCCGCAGAAAAGCCCACAGATTTTCATCTTACCACACTGTTGCTGCAAAAGCTCTAACCCCATGTTCAAAAGTCATAAAACAATTTGAAAATGGAGGCTCCAGTGGCCCTGAATGTTGCCCCCTTGAATCCACCACATAAGGAACTGGAACGGATGCCCCTTGGTGACAGGGATTTCCAAATTAAGGATATGATGGGTGACAAGCCTCACCTGCAAGCCTTTTGTGAAATTAGGAATAGCTACAGAAGCAACATTGATGTCTTGGGAATTTGGGAGTCCAACATGCCTATCTATTACCTCCCTTCAGTGAATGTGCTCCCTAATTTCATCCATTTATGCTGTGCAAATTATGAACCCACACAAAGAGCAGTTATGGCTCCATCTGGCACTATCCTCTTCTATATTACTCCTCAATCCATAAATGAGATGCTGAACTTTAAGCCAACTCAGCCTCTGGCTCCTCTCACCATGAAATTCTTGCTTGACCAAGCTGCCAAACTGCCCAGTTCAGAGATTACCCGAATAGCTCAATTATTCATGAGACCAGAAAGGCAGCCCAGGCATCCACCTCCTTTTAATCAAGTCTGGTTCAATGAGGCTGGTATACTCATTACTGATATGATTTCTTACATCTTGGGCTTCAAAACCACTGATCATATTGATGAAACGGTTTTAGTATTGATGTCCATATTCACTCCAGGACAACCCCCTGCTGTCAAGTATGATTATGCCACCTTCATAGCTAATAAAATCCATGAGCAATTCATGAACTTGGACAGAGAAAGAGTGTTCAAATACACATCCTACATATATCATTTGCTGCTATACTATCAACCTGATAGTTTCCAAATTCCCCTTAGAAGATTGGACCTCAAAGGAGAAAGGCGGTCTGTAATTTTCTGGACCTCAGTATTCCATGAAGTCCACAACTCCCCTTATACCTATTGTGAGTTCATTGACCTGTTCATATATCCAGCCACTTCTTTGTTGATGACAACTCCTCCTACCAGGCTCTCTGCTGAAATGCAAAAAATTCTACATCTCTCAAAGGACTACAGTATTGGTGACTGGTATTTTTACCAAAATCACACAATGATCATGATTTATGGCTATGAATTATCCCCCTACAAGCTGCCAAAGTATGTCCCTATGAGACTCTTTTCCCTGGAATACTTCTGGAAATTTAGTAGTTCAGATTTGACTCATTTCTATGGTGCTAGGAAAAAGGCACAGCTCAAGATAAGAAATCAATTGGGCTCTTTTATCTTCAATAAAAGGGAAGAAGCCTGGGAAGAAGCAGATAAGATTTTAAGGGATCAACTTATGTTGAAACAAAGTTTCCATTGGTCACCATATGACCCTGAACATTTCATAAGTTTTAGAAGAGTAAAAAACAAGCTTATAGGATATGTTCACCACAAAATCCTTGAAATTGAACAATATGCTAATCAACAAGAATGGGTAGAAGGCACATTAGTTGAAGAGATTACTGAAGAAGAGAAATTAGAAAAAGCAATGAAAGGGCTTGAAAAAACACTTGACCTGGACTCTTTTGGACAGGTCCCTTTCAACTTGCCTCAACACATTGGAGCGGGCACATCATCTGCTACAACTTCACAACAATCTGCCCAGGAAAGTACTCCACCTGCAATGACATCCAAAGGCAAAGAAGTACTGCATTCAAAGTAGCAGGAAACAATGGCAGATCAACCAGATACATCAAAGGAACAAAGCCAAGGGCAAGGTCCTTCAACAGAAATAAAGGTACCCGAAATCCCTGTGTTACAAACTCCTCTTAATGAGGAAAGAGCCAAGAAAAGAGAGAGACAAGAAGACACACATATTGGTGGATCAGCAGAACATCAAGGGGAAAAGAGGCAAAGGTTAAATCCTCACTCTGAAGAGGAACTCTTGGGAGAGACAACAGGCAACCTAAGCGGTGAAGGGAGAACTGAACAACAGACTCCTCCAATTTTGGAAACATCAACTAGCTCATATCAGCAAGAGCTAGAGAGGCAACATGGTGTGGAGTTTACATCCACCAGACAACAGAGCAAGCAAGGCTCGGATATCAAGAAAGCATTTACTGAAATAAAGGCTAGAAATGAGCTAGTAAGGTTCCAACTTTATAATCAATTGCTGAGAATGGCCCCCACAAATCAACAAAGGCTAATGGCAGCCTATGATATTCAAGAAGGGAAAATGACCCTTAGTCACTTCAGGCCCACAATGCAGCAGCCACAGTCAGCTGCTGATTATATCAGGACCAATCTGGAGGTTCTCTCTAAAGACATCCACCTAATCGACCAGATTAAATTACATAAACAAATTGGATAAATGGTGTACTCCACCTTGGCAGACAAAGCTTTATTAGCTCACAAATTGCAGAATTCATTGCACAATACCTCCGCCCAATTAGAATTGGAAAAGGCCTCCTCATTAGCCAAGGATAACAGGATCAAATCCTTGGAGGAAATTATTATAGAGCTGGGACATGATCCCAAGGATCCCAAAGGTATCCAGGCATTAATGAAGAAGAAAGAAGAAGATATTGTAGCCCTCAAAAAGCAATTGAAGCTACCGATTACAATGCACCCACAAACCACAGAGGTTGCACAACAGAAAGAAGAGGAGAACGTGATGGGTTTACTAATGAGGATGAATGAGAGACTAGCAGAAACAGAGAAGGCATTGGAGGAAGCACTACAAGGAAAGCAGGGAGTGTCGACCTCCCAGCCACCAGAAACAGCTCCAATAAGCACAACAACTCCTCCTACAACTACAACAACAGTCCCTACCGCTGTCCCAGCATCAACAACAGGTACCTCAGCTTCAGCAACAACTACAACAACAACAACAACAGTACCAGATAGCAGCATGAGCATGGAAAAGATGATGGAGGAAATAAAGGCCTTAGAACTCCAAATGGCAGAGCTAAAGGAAGCTAAAGAAAAGTTGGCCAAGTTAGAGGTGAGCTATGATAAATCGAAAATAACTGTGGCTGAAAAAACAAGAGAAGTAAAGGCCTTGGAAAATAAGGTAAAATCCTTGGAGAAAGACCTTACTCTTCATAAAACTCTGGCAGAAATCAAAACAATTTTGTGGACTAAAATTGGCTAGTCCATCACTGATCAATGGAAATCAATTCAAACAATCCATGAGCAAATTGAATTGATAGAAATAGCTTAAGTTGAGATTCAAAAGGCCGGAGCATTATTAGCAAACAAGCCCGAACAGGCCAATAGACTAATTCATTTTTTGAATACTCATACCAGAGAACAGCTGGAAGCTCTGGATATCAAGGACACAATAGGCACCATTTTGACAGTGAAAAAGGTGCTGACCATGAGGAATTTTGTACAAAACCTGGAAAGAAAGTGCCAAGAAATGCAAACAGAAATAAATGCCTTTACAGAGAAGTTCACAGTCTTGCAGAGCAAAGGGTTACCCAGCTTATTGACCAACAATCACAGAGTGTTGACACATGAACAATATGCTCACAAGGTAAATACATATGTTACCAACCAGATTACAGCATCATCAAGCACTTCAGAAGACACAGTTCCTCCCTCTGGACAGAGCTTATATGACAAATTGGAAAATCTGTTCTACATTGAGCATGAAATAACACATCTTTTTGAAGTCCAACCCAATTACTATAGGTATACTGAAGTTGATGAAACATTAATAAAACTACAAAGGCACCAGCTGCCAACAGACCAATTGTGGCAGGGCATGTTAGAGGTTTTACCAAGGTAATTTGGTTCTCTTTCTTTTTGATCATCTACATTTAATCAAATTCAATATATGTGCCACACATCATGGGAATGAAAACAACAGAAAAGGAAAGGCACGCCAGAACGCATTAAAGCGGAATTAGGCACAGATGACAAGGCCGTGACAGCAACGTAGAGACGCAAATTAAAGAGACAGCTACCAGCCGACTTGTTGAGTCAAAAAGTCAAGTATAGCAGACCACCTAAGGCAGCCAGTACAACGAAAGTTACTCCTACATTAATTACACTCTGTTTTCAATGTCATTTATTGCCTTTGAAGAAGTATATGGATAAATTTATTGCTTGATATTTTCCCTATGAGATATTTTGTAACTCTTTTTGTATAAATACCTCCCCTAGAGATGTATTGGGGGTTGGTTAGTGAATATCATTCTGGACCTGCGCTGTAAATTTTGAGAACCTTTTTGAATAAAGATTGCTGGAATGCTTTGCTGATGAACTTGCTGGTTGTGGAATTAATGGCAGAAGAATATGTTACAGAATTCTCGTGTTATCTCATGGATCAATAAGTCTTTTAACTCTTGTTTTATTGTTCCTGTGTTTTATATATCATCTATATATCATGTTCTAAATTACAGGAAAAAAGAATAGCCCAGAATTTACTTTGCTGTACTCTGTGTTCAATTCCTGTCATTTTTCATGTTTTCTACAGGACTAGCATAGGCAGGAATTCTTGACTGCTCCTGTCTCCCTGGTTCTTACACTCTAAATATAATTAAGGAATTCTTAACTGCTCCTTGGTAATATTTATTCATTTTCCCTCTGTTAGCATAATGAAAGATTCTTAATTGCCTTTCATTCCCTGACTTCATTTCATCTTATTACAGCTTGAAGATTGTTCTATGTTTAATTATCTTGCTCTGTAGTTCCTCCTTTTGCCTATGAAACCATACCCAAAAATTCATTCTCACTGACTCCATTAACCCAATGGTCTGAACTTCTCATACTTTGCAGCTCTGTTTTATTGAATGTCACTTTCCAAACATCAAACAAATACTTGTGCCTCATAACTAGCCTAACATATAGCAAAACAAAGCTAAATCATAAAGAGAGAGGCCTCTCTAATTGCAAATTGGCTATAATCTGCAGCTAAAAGACTGGTTAGTGGTTACCTCGGCCGTATTCCCTTTTCCACTGCTTTTGGGGAACAACCTGAGTGATAACACATCACACAATGCGAATGAAGAAAATCTCATTTGTCACATTTGAAACATTTGTAGGACAATGTATCATGTCAAAAGTAAATAGGATTTTTGTACGAAACTTGATGTGTTGTAGGGTGTAGATGGAAATAACCATGATTTTTTTTTTTTTTTGTGCAATCCACGACACCATGTAGAAAACAAAAAAATTCCTTTGTCGTGTCTAAAACATTTTCAAGGGAACATAATATGTCTTAGCTAAGGAGGTTTTTGGTGTGAGACATGTTGTGTAGGTTAGAGGTGGAAGTGACCATGCATAAAATTCTTTTTTATTTGATACATTGAAGTGAATGGAAAATATTTTTGTGTGTTATGTTGCATCTCAATAAGACTATTTTTATGCTTTAAGAAACACCATACAAAAGAATGGTTTCATGTGATATAGTGCACCACATGAATTTTCTTTTTCTATATGATAAATCACACCATAATATATATATATATATATATATATGATTTAATAGAAATTTGTTAAAATTCAATTATTGATGAGAAATTTTAAAATAACATTTTGTTAATTTTAAACTTTTTAAACAAAATACATATTATAAGCGAAAAACTCACTCAAGTTAAATTTATCCACGATTTTTTTTTTTTGTAAGCTTGGCAAGACCTTTTCCATTACTTTTATTAAAAGACAGGGTACATACAAGTATCAAATCGTTAGATGGCTTCAATCTACGCGATGGGAAAACACATCTGTTGGCCACCTAATTGCATTATGTGCTAACATGTTTTATTCATTTATTAAAAAAATCCCAAAATCTACTTTTGAAATATAATGAAGGGATATCCCTTTGCTATAAATAATATTGATAAGTTTATTTCAAATAAATAAAAAATGTGATCAGGTGTGCTACCTAAAGATATGGTGTGTAATACCGAACCCATACAAAAGGGCAGGTGTCATGATGACTAAAAGAGGTAGATCTTGTTTCTAATATCTTAACATTGAAGTTGGGAAGCATTATTTCTCAAGGGTGGTGAAAGTCATATAACCCTTGGTTAATGTAAACTCTATTGATGGTGCCAAACTAAAGTGTGGTCCAAAAAGTAATACCTATATATATCTATAAGATGTGACCATCTCAACCCTTTCAACTTTGTAGGTGAGAAACACTTTTTTGGCCTCTTGCATGGAAATGTTGAAAGCCAATATTTTTGCTTCTATTCAAATTTGCATGAAGTGTGCAAGTAGCATTGAATGATCTCAACAAAGATGGATGTGTCTGGAGTCTCCTCATTGAGGGATATATCAATAATGCCATAGGAAAATAAGTGAATAGCAATAGAAACACAAATTTAGTAAGATCATCGATAATTGTCACCCAAAATTTTTATATGATGTCCTCTAAAATCATCAACGCAAAGTCTCAAAAACGTAGGAGAGAGCATACGACTATGCTTAATCTTATAACCATGGATTCCCTCAAACACACCAACACCCATACATGTCTATCCAATGATAAACTCATAAATTAAACAATATTCACAAGCAATACCACTAATGTTGTAGAGCCCAAACTTAATCATAAACTCATCAATTAACAATGGTTAAAGAATTTTGTTAAATACTTTGAAGTGATTCACAAGGTAACAAGATAATTTGTATTTATTCACACAAATGCTAATCACCTTCCCTATCATTTCAATGAAAGTGTCACAAAGTTTTCAACAAATTTGAATCAATCTACATTGTTTTCATCGTATTTTAAGTCTAATTTGATTTACTAAATTTCAATAAAAGAAGACACAAACACTGAATTGTTCTCATGCTCCCATCATTTTTGTTATTTTGACTTCTCTATATTTCAATATAAAAGAGACTGTGATTTGTGATGGCGAGAGCCATGTGTAGCCAAAAAACTATATCTTTGATCAATTATTGTTATGCGAGCATACCATACTATTGTCATCCATTACATTTAAATTTCACCATGTCTAGTTCTAAATTTTCCTACCTAGTATCTCCAAGTCATTGTGACTTATAACATTATGTCCACACAAAAGCTAGGCTGACTACATATCCATATCATACAGTTCCATTTGCATGATGTGGGAGGGGTCTAAGCCTAAGATCCCATGCTACTTCAATGAGTCATATAATTTACCATGAACAAAGTATCACTACAGACATTAGATTGAACCCAAAACCATCGTGACTCACTAATTGCCTCATATTAAACCGTGGCTAGGGTTTCTCAAATCAATCCAGAGATGTTAACTTCATGAATGACTAGGGTTTTTTGTTGCAAAGCAGCTCAATTGAAGGTGCATTGATTTCCACGACAATTGAATGGGAACTAGCGAGGAAAAACTACATTATGAACATAATTATCAAGGAAAACCATGTGTTAGGAAGACATGAACAAAGAGTGAAGAAGGAAATCTTATAACCTAAAAACATCCAACAAATTTTGGAATATTCAACCTCAAAAATCTACCAAAAACCATGTGACAACCTGCATTAGTGATCGAAGATATGTTGCCTACTCGAATCCATACATTTGGAACTATACAAGAGGGATGAAGCCACTGAAATACACATGACATTGAAGGATGGCTAAGTTGAAATAGTTTTTACAGTTTAGACACTCATGGTTGGATTCATTATCATTAAATGGATATGACAACCATGAACAAATAAAAAGGTAACATAAAACATAGAATGTAGAGAGGGACACAAAACAAGGATGGACAACTAACATTGCATCCATGGTTGGTTGTGTAACAAGATCAATGGTCGTGGCATGACCAAACATTAATCAACACATCAAACCGATTCATGTGAAATTTATCATAATGGAATTGTGCTTGTGTCGAAAAAAATTGTTAGAATTTTATCAGATTTGTGGGTGGAATAATGATCATTTTACTACAAGATCAATGTACTCCAAATTTATCAATATTAAAAATGAAACAACCAAAAATAACATTTATCCAAATGTTAATTGCATTACTTTCATTCCAAATTCCAATTTAAAATGATTTACAACTCTCAAACATTGAGGCATGCACCTCCAAAAATATAGCTATCTAATTTATTGATATTATCTTTAAAATGGATTAACATTAATTTAACAAAACAAACCTCGTAAATGTTTTTTTTTCCTCACAGAAACGGGTAGTGGATATATTAGAAACTTGGCCTCAATGCCAAAGAACGGATTACAAAAGGTGAGTCTAAATCGAGAAGTGTCGAACAGCCTTGCAAGACTGTGACAATTATGATAAGCTCACATCTCTTCTTAGTTGCAACTACGCGGTCAATTTCAGAGATTTTCCCAAGCTTTTGAATGCAAACAAACTGATTTAACATAAGGCAATAAAACATGACAATTTTCTAATTAAGGAATTGGTTCCCATATTTCCTGTCCACCTCTGAGTAGAGCTCCAGCCGTAAGAAGGGCTGCTTTGTTAGCTTCAGTGTCCGCCTCCTTATTGTTAGCTCTCAACACATGATAGAAATTCAAATTCTGGAAAGAGTCTCCAAGGTCTGAAATTTTGTGAATCAGCCTTGCTAGCCTTAGGTCCATTGGCTTAGAATGAGTCACCATGGTGTTCATAATAACCTGAGATTCGCCAATAACATTAGCATCCATGATGTTTAGGACTTTCAGAATCTTGAGTCCTTGAAAGAGAGCCAAAGCCTCAGCTTGAATGCTAGAAGCGATGCCCAAACCCCAGGGAAAACTGTGGATCCTAAAACCAACTGGGTTCAAAATAACTCCTCCAGCACCAACTCTTCCAGGGTTTCCTTTTGCAGCCCCATCAAAAAATAGAGAGTGCCTTTGAAGGTTTGCAATCCATCCCTGGAGCTCTTTTGTTGAAGCCCTTATTTGCCAAACTTTTGGGGGGGGGGGGGGATACTCTTTGCCAATTTGTGGAACTGAAGATCGAGAGAAGATCCCCAGTTTATATCTTGTTGGGTGAGATTTGAATCATCTTTGTGGTCTCTCAAGCAATCTTTTAGTTGGCATTTAATTTTAACAGCCACTAGCTTGACATCCTGCTCACAGTCTCTGAAAATTCTTTTGTTCCGCTCAAGCCACAGCTGCCAGCAGGTAATTTTAGGGAGAATAAACCAAGTAGCTCTAATAATTTTGTTTTTTGGAGGAAGACTAGGGTACCTCTGCAGCCATTTGACAAAAAAATCAGAAGTAGAGGAAGGCAACTCGAAGCTGAAACTCAAGGTTTCCAGCAACACGGACCAGATCTGCGAAGTAAAGGGACATTCAAGCATCAAATGTGAAATGCTCTCCTGATTTACCTTGCAAAGTCTGCACCTTGAAGGGTCGTGGAAGCCACGCTTATGGAGATTATCATCTATCAAGATTTTGGAATGGCATAATAGCCAATTGAAAAAATCGATTTTTGGTAGTGAGGGATAATGCCATATCCCTATCCATGGCTCTGGATTCGTGACCGCATGGGGGCGCTCACACAGCTTGGCATATCCCTGAGCAATGGAATAAGCACCAGCCTGCACACCCCAACCTCTTGAATCCCTGCTTCGCATCCGCGTTGGAGCCAATCCGTGAAGCTTGGAGAACAGTTCCTCGCGATCCACAAACAAATTTTGGGGCGTTTCAAGTTTCCAGCCAGCCCAGCGTGAATCATGCCAGACTGAGATATCCCACAGGGAACCATTCCAACATCATTCATCCAACTACATAATGCTTGAAGAGAGCAATAGTCTCCCAACGACTCATTGTTCATAATTCTGTCTGTCCAAAGTTTGATCCTTTTCCCATTGCCGGGGACCCATTATGCATGAGTATTTATAAGCAAATAGGTTTTGGAACAGAGCTTCTGGAAGGGCATATTTAGGAGCGACAGAGGATGGTCTAGACAGTGGGAGTGCTTGCCCTTAAAGTATTTTTTCCAAAGAGCTAGATGAGCCCGGCTAGCGTTAGGAGCAATAATTCTCCAAATGAGCTTAGCACCCATGGCGATATTTTGATATCCTAGATTTTTTAAGTTCAGGCCTCCTTCCAAGAGCGGTTTGGAGATGGAATCCCAACTGACTAATGGAATATTTTTCTCATTTTGTTTGCCTCCCTTCCAAAAAAAAATTCGAATGATCTCCTCCATTTTTTTGAGAATGCCAGAGGGAGCAAGAAGAACATAAAACTAAAATAAGGGAAGACTGTTAAGGATTGATTTAATGAGAACAGACTTACCAGCAATGTTGAGCCAAGAAAATCCCTAGGCAAGCAAATTGTTCTTGAATTTCTCCAGTTGGTGGAGCCAATCTCTCCTAAAGACTCTTTTAAGGAAAATAGGAAAACCCAGATACTTGAAGGAAGTCCAGTTTGAGGAGGCTGCGAAACCAAAGGTGCTAGAAATGGAATTGAGAATGCTAGAAGTGGTGTTCCAAAAATAGATATGGAATTTGCCATTGTTAAGACTGCTTCTCGAAATCATACAAAACTCGTCCAAGACTCCTTTAAATCTGGAGGCTATAATCACAGAGGCAGCTCCCAATAACAAGGTGTCATTCGCAAAGAGGGCATGATTAATGTTTTTAACACCACTTGCTATACAAAGCCCAAAAATTTCCTGGTCCATCATTTTTTTGTCTAAACAGAAGCTGAGGACAGAGGCTTGAAGAACGAATAGAAAGGGTGAGAGAGGGCACCCCTGCCTGAGTCCTCTCGTGGCTTTGAAAAAGTCAGCAGCTTTGCCGTTTACTAATGGAGCAATCCAAGGCTCTGAAATGCAGGCCCGAATCCAATTTATAAATTTCTCCCCAAATCCAAATTTGTGTAGGACTTTCAACAGGAAACTATGCTTGACTCTATCAAAAGCTTTTGCTAAATCGAGCTTGACAACCATACCTTTTTCCTTGCGACTCAGACTTTAGTGGATTGCCTCTTGGACTAGAATGAAATTGTCCACTATCTATCTCCCTTGAATGAATCCTCCTTGACTTTCCAGAATGATTTTGGGGAGGATGAGCTTAAGTCTATTAGCAATGACTTTGGTAATCAGTTTATAACCAATATTACATGGCAAAATTGGTTGAAACCTATTGAAGGTGTTGGCTCCTTTCTCTTTGGGGATGAAAGCAAGAAAAACAGAGTTCGTGCTGCCTCCAGTTTTCTGGCAAGTTTGGGACTTGATAACCATTTTTTATAGATCTTTTTCCACAATCAGCCTCAGGATTGGAGGAATATGGTTGTGAAACCATCTGGCCCAGGGGCTTTGTCTGGGTCCATGGCGAAGAGGGTATCCTTGACTTCATTCTTGGAGACTTTAGCTTCAAGAAGGTGATTCATTTCAACAGTAATCAAGGAGGGAACCACATCAATCATGTCAGAGATTTGGTCCTGATTGATATCTTCACTATACAGGCTTTTAAAGTGAAGGGAGGCAGATTGTTTGATGCTTGCGTTGTCTTTGTGAGTAATAGTGCCATCTTTGATTTCGGAAATGGAATTGGTACATTTCCCTGCCTAAGCTTGTTTATGGAAGAAGGAAGAGTTCCTATCCCCTGCTTTAAGCCAAAGACTGTGTGACTTAAGTCTCCAATACTCTTCTTCTGCTAGACAAGCCTTGTGATAGTTGTGCTGGAACTGTGCTTCTTTGTCTAGCATCTCTTTAGTTATGTCAGCTGTTTCAGCTTGGAGATGATGATTTTCCAGAATCTGTTGAAGATTTTTTCTTTCATTTGTTGGATTGGGCAGAGTTTTGGCCCAGCTTTTTAAAGCCCTTTTCACTCTTCTGAGCTTCTCCTCCCAGACAAAAAAGGGGGAGCCTTTGACCGGCTGCATCCAGATGCCATTTATTGTTTGCATGAAGTTCGATTCCTTAGCCTAGAGCGGACTGAATCTGAAGGGAATTGGACCTAGGTCAAGCTGAACACCAATTTCAGCTTGATGGGTTTATGATCCGAAGTGCTGCATGGGAGGATATGAACTATAGCCTCTAATCCAAGCAAAAGAAAAGAGCTTTGAAGTAAGAATCTATCCAATCTGGTAGCAATGTGACCAGGGCCAATTCTTTTATTAGTCCAAGTGTACTTACCAAAGATTGGCTTGATGTCTAGTAGGTCCCAGTCCTGCATAAGGTCCTCTGCCCATTCCCTTGCCGGATCTCGAACAATGCTGCCTCCTCTCTTGTCTGCTGATAAGAGAGTGAGATTAAGATCTCCTTTATGATGATATTCTCAAGATTAACGAGATCTGCTTGAGTTCTTATGGAGTCCCAACCCTTTTTTTCCACAACGTTCATGGAGATGTACATGTTGAAGTGACTGATAATATCTTTTGAATCTAAATGTTGCAATTTTAAGAGCAACCAATGAGTATTGAGGGTCTCAGAAATGACTGTGAATTTGCTAACATTCCAAAGAGTGCCCAACCCTTTGGAAGCCCCTCGGGCTGAGACTGCTTTTGCCTCACATTTGTTCCATAATTTCTTACTTGCCTGAAGGAAGACAGAGTCTTCCAGTTTGGTCTCTTGGATGAGAAGTATGTCGGGATTTTCTATTCTTATTAAACTTCTGATGGCTTCTTCTTTGATTCTGCTCCCCATACCTCTATAGTTCCAGGAGACTATCTTCATCATTTGTATTTCTGGTTGGCTCCCTTGGAGCCTTGGGGCTGGTTTCTCGCCGTCTTTGCTTTTGATGCTAGTAACTTCTCAAGGGTTGGCTGGCTGCCTTGGAGCTTGTCCTTGAAAGTTTCCTGCTCTCTTTTTTCCCGATCTGATTTACGACCTCTTGTGGATCTCCTTATCGAAGCTTGGGATTCTCCTATTTCCCCTTCTTCCTCCGAGCAATCCGATTCATGCTCATCTTCCTCTACTTCGACAGTATTTCCTTTGGAGCTCTCAGCCAATGCCATATCTATTGCTGGAACACCACTTCCAACTTGCTCAACTCCATTTCCAGAACCTTTGGGGGTACCTTTAGAGAGTGGGGTAGATTTTTGATTTTCTGGTTCCTGAGATTCCTCTATTTGCAAGGTGAGAGGAGCGAATTTATTTTCTTGATCTTTTCTGGGAGGGGGATGCTGAGGAGGGGCCTGAGGACCTCTTTCGTTTGGACCAACCTACTTTTGGGTTTTCCTGGTGCGCTTGACCTGGTTCCAACCTTCTTCTTTCCCCTTTTTTGGTTCCGCATTGGTTGGGCATCCTCTGGCGAAGTGGCCGTAGGCATGACCTTTTCGGCATTTGAAGGGCAGCTGCTCATAATCCAACTTCTGCAAATGGGTCTAGTTTCCTACTTTGATCTTGATGGCTTCTGGGAGACCCACTTCTAGATCTACTTCTACGCAGATACGGGCACAGCCATACTGATCTTTGTTGTTTTCCCTATCTATGAATTTCCCAAGGGCATTTCCAATGTGTTTTAGCGAGTCCCAGTTCCAGCAATGAACTAGAAGATTAGGGAGTTTGACCCATACAGGGACAGCCGAGGGACCATCAACTACAGGGTCGAAATCCGGTGTCCATCTGTTGAGGTAAAGGCCCCGGGGGCCCATGAAATAGGGGCCATTCTGAAAGATCAGGTCCTTGTCATCCTTTGATGTGAATTCGAAAAGGAAAAACCCTCATCCTAAGAAGTAAGAGGTGACGCTGCTCTTGATCAAGGGAGCCTAGTTCCTGTTAACCTAGTTCTCAGTGGCCTTAGGAGAAGGCCATAGACCAGTGAACTGGCCAACAGTGCCCGCTGAACCAAGGAGAGGGCGACTTGGATCGAGGTCTCAAGCGACAGGGAGATTTCAAGAATGTCTTCCAACCTCTTGACAAACTTGGCTGCTTCACTTTTTTTCTTCTGCGGCAAGCCGGCCAAGAGTCGAGAGAAGGCTTTGACAGATGAAGGCGGGCCTGCCTGGGGTGAGCTCGGGGCCTCCATGAGGGTGAGCCCGACTTACTCGATACTCCCAGCAAAAGACGGGTGCTCTAAACCGCAGGAATCAAAGAAGAACGCAGAAGGAAGAGGGCCAAAAGCCACGGGCCATAGAGCAGCTGCAGAGGCACCGCTGTGCAACTAGGGTTTCATGGCCAGAGCTCAACGATCTCAATATATATATATATATAGATATCCCAAGGGTTAAGTCTCAGAAACCTCGTAAATGTTACTAAGTAATATTATATAATTAGATTCAACTGAGACCTTGGAGGTAGAATATGTATTATGAAATGATAAAAAAGTAAATATAAACAAAATGAAAGATCTAAATGGGAATGCGAAGACAATAGTTATGAATTTATATAATCAACATAGTCATGCTTGCTATAATTGCTACAAAAATAGAACTCTAACAATATTAGCCCCTTGTAATTGTGTCCATAGAAAATTGATTGCAAAATAATGTGATTTTCAAATTAGCTCTTCCAATTTTCTTGCCATTTTCATTCACAGATACTACTTCAATTTTCTCCCAATTTCACTTGTATAGCAAGTGATAGGAAATACTCTGCTTTTTTTCCCATCTAAGAGATCTAAGCATTCAAATTCACATTTTCCTTAAGATTTTGCAAATCCTCATATTTCCAAATATTTTCCGAATTCCCCATCAATTAGTGGCTCCTCATCTTGACCATGATGTTTGGTGCATTGAATCACGTGAAACAATGTCATCAACAACTAGTGACCCCATTCTTTCATGCGCTCTCACAATTATAAACCATCGCACTAATTTCTAGTTGCCCATGAAAGTTGAATTTAAAATCCAACATAAGTAATGTTTCCATCGGATAGAATGTAGATCAAATGTCTTAAACACACCATCCACCTTGGAAACCGTGCATTTGAGTTTTGATGTATAGTCCAAATCAATTAGCTAGTAGCCTCTAAATCTAGACTTGAAGGCAACACATCATAAAATTTAAAATGACATCAAGAATTATCTCTTTCCTCCCCAGATTCGGGTGTCTGAACATCATCAAGGCACATTTATGATCCTCATGATCAATAAACCCTGAGTGATTAATTTAGGGGAACAACGATGCTCCTGACATGCTCTCCCTGATGCCCACAAACCAAAGCATGGAGGTGGTCACTAGAAGACATTCCTTTAGCATTTATGGTGCAATCAACCCTGGTACACCCGTGCACTTGATCACCCATTCAAGCAACATGTTAAGAAGACCTTCGTTGACTACAATCACGATCGCATCATTAGGCTACAATAGCACACAAGGGATACCAATAATTGGTTTGAGGTAACAAATACGATATTAGCAGGCATTGTGAGGGACATGGTCATCCTTGCAGGGGAGGTAGAGGAATGGGCACGACACCCCTTCCTCCTTGGCATGGCCAACGGGTGAACATTTTTTTAATAACATTTCCCGCCACCATTGATGCTTGGTTGCAAAAGCTGAGGCCCAAGAGCTTCGCAACATAGGAGAGCACCTATGGGCTCTTCTAAATGTGCTTGGTAACCACTTCAGGAACCAAGAAGATGCTACAATGATGCTTGAAGGTAGCATTACAGACCTTGATTTCCACTTGATACATGCTCATGCAACATTATGTAGGGTCTCTAGCAGTCTGGACATGTTGCTTTAAAATTCCTCCTCGCCATCAACACCCACCATGAACTACTCTTCCTCTTAGTCCACTGTCGGCTCGGTCATACAAGGCACTAGGTCTCGTAGTCAGTCTCAGAGGCGCACTAATGGAATTCCCTCTCCCAAGCTTCAACAACAAATTACTGTAATTGAAGGCACTCTAGCAAATCCAAGTCTTTATGGTAATTGAAGGCACTCTAGCAAATCCAAGTATTTATGGCAGCAGGGGCGCCCATGCTAGTAGCCACGTAGGCATCCTCCTCTCTCATCTAACCATGCACCCTATGCTCCCTGGTCAACCCACCTCAATTAGGCAACCTCAACCCGATGAAGATGACTACTACAATTCTAATCCTATGGAATGGGAAGATCTACCATAGTGTTAGTTTGTTGTGACACACTTCACCAAGTAGATTTTTGCACTGCCATCGAATAACATTTCAAGACTTTTTGTGTTCTGCTCTTATTGTCATCCTCTATTTGATGTATTGAACTTTCTAGGGGGACATCTAGTCTCTCCTTTTTGCGCAGCTGCTCCTTCTTGCATCACTTTTGTGACTATCAATATTTTATCCTCTTACTATGGCTGACAATTACTAGGCCAAAGAGCTCCCATGCATGTAATCTCTGTAAGTTTCATGTAATAAAATGCCTTCTAACTTACAAGGAAAAAAAGTAGTCCAATACATATTGCATTACTATTAATTGAGTAATGCGTACAACAACAAAATTAATGGATATAGCTTCTAGGACTATGTGGCTATATAAACTATCCGTTTTTTGGTGACTAGAGGATTAATCGACAACTGGGTTGGTTTCATACTTGTGTGAAATGAGGTCTAGTCCAACTGCTACCACTCTAACCCCTTCCACAAACACATGCAAATTGGGGGATTTGAACCTCGAACCTTTTCGTATATAACACTTCATTTTCACAACTGTTGCAAATTCGAAGCTGCCCAAAGGGGTTGCTCTATAAACTATCCTTTAAAGTTTTTATTTTTTACTAATTTTGTATTTCTCATAAACCTACCTCAAATTAAAGAAATTTTGTTAATCAAAATCTAAAATTAATAAAAAAATCAATTTCAATAATTTTGAAAACAATAATTTTTTATAGACTAATAAAAATAAGTAAAAATAAAAACTAATTTTATATTCAAAGAATTACAATATGTACTATGTAATAAAATTATATTAAAAATATTAGAAAAGGTTACCTACAAATAGAAATTAATTGTTTTTTAATTTAGAAGCCGGAGAACCCACAGTGATATTAAAACATTCAGCCGACATATCTTCCCGCTTCATACTATTATAAACTATTTAATACTCTCATTATAGCTCTTCTGCGATCATCATTCAAGAATGTCCTGATGATGGATCCCTGTTGGGATTTGAAACATTGATGAAAAATGGTTATCACTGTGGGTTCTTCGGCTTCTAAATTAAAAGATATAAACCACAGATGTCTCAAATCCCAAATTAATTGTTATTATTATTATTCAATTTTAATGTCACAACCAAGCTAGGCACCAAATTGGTGTATGGGACCCGCTTGTTTGTGGGACAAGGGACCCACCTCCTCGCAGTGATTTTACTGCTAAGTCTACGTAGGTATACATATTCTACCCCCTTCTCATTTTGAACTTGTGACCTCTTAAGAGGAAACACATGCTCTTAACCATCAGTCCCACTGAAGTTGTTACAGTACACACCATCAGAAGTAGGTAAGAATAATTCTGTTCAAGAACTATCATCTATTGTGGGCCTCAACTTAAGTCAACATCTACATGTATTTGAGAACATGTAATGGTTTTTTTTTTACTAGTTTGAATATGAATCAAAATATACATAGAGTATTTCCAATTAATTCTTGAAATCATATAATCCACATGGAGATTTGTAGATTCAATGGTCTCACTCGCACAACATGGTAGTTAGGTGAAAAGCCCAGATCCATAGTTTGGTGAAGATATTCACTAAATCCAAAAACATAATCACTTAAGACAAGACCTTTCTCCAATGTTGATGGGAATAACCCATCAAATATGCAAAATAGGGAACATAAGTATTAACTATTGGTGACCTCATTACTCTCACATCTAGATATGTAACATTTGCAAGGAAGGTTCCTAATGGAGGAATTTTCTCATCAAAGTGAAAAGAAGATTGGAAACTAAAAAAGCCTTCTTATGATTAAGTTTGTGCAGAAATATCAACTTAATGGTCACAATGACTCAACTCCATTTTTTTTTGTTGCAGGAGCACATAGACCACTTCTTATCAAGCTAGACACCAAATTAGTACATGAGACACCCTTGTTTTAGGGACAAGGAACTATTAAAGTTTACGAAGGTATGCATACCCTACTCCATACTAGATTTCAACCCATAACCTCTTAAGAGGAAACACATCTTCTTAATAATTAAGCCGATTATAATAGTATATTCTACCCCTCTTTCACTAACCCAATTATACTCTTCTAAATAGGAAAGGAAAGGAAAATTTATTCGAAGCTAAACTATATTAATATGCTTACTAAAACACGTTTTCAAATCAAAATCCCAATCCAATTATCCTCTTACAAGTGGGAATGGGAACAAAAGAAAATATTCAAAGGTAAACTATTTTTAATTGTTTAGCGAAACATGCTTTCAAATCAAAATTTTGTGCCATACAAAGAGTAAACAAGAAAGAAATGTGTTCTCCCTAAGAGTAAGACATATTTGGTCAAAATATTCACTGTCAAACTGTTGAAAAACCATTCAATATTTTAATATTCAGTTCAAACATGATTATTTCACAAATCATAATTAAAATGGACAATAAGCATTAAGTCTACCTATTTGTTTTATTTGAATATGTTAAGCCCTACATAAACTCCATGTAAAGCCTAGATATTGAGTGATTACATTTCTATTGTTATATTGTTATATATACCAGAACCTTGCATGGTCCCATTTTATTATGATTGTACTCTTTGTTTCTATACACTAAGGAGACCTAGTCTTAGGATCATCAAATCTTGTCTTGTACATTGTATTCATTGTAAAAGGGGGTTTCACCATTAAAGATGATTGTAATTATTGGTTTCTCATCATTTGTAAGGTGCAACGTTCATAACATTTAGTATGAAAGCTTACAATTATAGGGTTTTGCTGCTTCAAACAGGTCGTTATTGAATTTCTACTATAAATTTTTTTCTAGGAGGTTTTAGGTGGTGAAAATTGAAGAGTATTGAGGAGAAATCTTAGTTTCAAATAGGTTAGCTCAACATTTTCGCTATACATTTTTTTTCGAGGGAGGTTTTAAATAGTGAAAATTGGAACATATTGAGGAGAAATCTCAAAGAACATCGAGTCCAAGTTTCAAATATTGGTTTGCTATAATTTCAGATATATGCTCTAAGGAATTTAGGGTTCATAAATGCTCCTTAAATTAGTTTCAAATAGTTCAGTTTGGCATTTTTGCAATAACCTTTTTTGTGAGGCCTCAAATAGATAAACTTGGACCATATTAAGGATACATATTGGGAAACATTTAGTTCAAATTTCAGAGTTTGGTTCACCACATTTTTAGAGTTATACCCCATGAAAGTTAGGGTTCATGAATGAAATTGAAATAAATTTTAAATAGGTTAGTTTGGTATTTTTGCTATTACTTATTTTCTACGACTTTTAAAATTGTAAAATCTCTAGGGATTTTATGTGAAATATAGAGGTAACTTAGATGGGATGAAGAATTTGACACATGAGATGCTATACAAGTTTGCATGGGGAGAGGCCAAAATTCAACAAGTTTTGGGAAAGTTATTGTAACTTTTACTTGGCACATCAATTTTAGGTCACACCTATGGAATTGCGGAAAGGACATATCAAAATATTACAAACCAAAGATTCAGATTCAGAAGGGCTAAAATATTAGAGCTTTATCAAGAAAAAGTTCAACCATTTGGATATTCTCGAAATTAAGGTTGTAAAGGTACACAACTTACAAGTGCTATAATTTTTTATTATAAGATTCAATTTTTTCTTGGTGTCCAAAAGTTGTGATGAAGAGGAGTATTATTATGATATTTCAATATGCTTTGAAAGAAAACTACTACATTGAAAAAAGTTAATGAAATGGATGGTAGTATGTTTAAAGAGGTGGATTTTCAGGTTCTCTAGAAAAACCTAAAAGAGAAATTATGGATGAAATGGAAAAAAAGAATGAAAATATAGAAGAAGTAAGGAAGAAATACAAAAATCCATGAATA
The DNA here is from genome assembly GCA_031772625.1 of Pinus tabuliformis. Classification (NCBI taxonomy): domain Eukaryota; kingdom Viridiplantae; phylum Streptophyta; class Pinopsida; order Pinales; family Pinaceae; genus Pinus; species Pinus tabuliformis. The sequence continues at coordinate 328,882,770 of CM062813.1, read as the reverse complement.
CCATAGAAAATATTCTCTTGGATAGGGTTTCTAAAATGGATATTAAGATCCAAGGAAATCATGAAAACAAGGAGGGCCATTGTGTTGAAACTCAATTATCTATGGAAAATATTTTATCATGAATGGAGATCACAAATATTTAACCATAGAACCATAATAATGAATTTTCAATCTAAGGTATGCATCATCAAGGCTCCAAGTCAACATCGAGGAACTACTACTTTCTGAAGATTGATGTGAGAAAGTTTGGTGGTAATGATCCTATAACATGGATATTTCAGATGGAACAATACTTTTATCTACACCAAGTGGAAGCCTCGCAAAAGGTTAATATTTCATCCATGTTTTTAGAACAAGACCAATATGTATGGTATCATTTCCTTGTGAAAGGAAAAAGAATTCGATTATATCTTGGTCCATTTTTATAGAGAAATTGATAACACATTCCAGGGATATTACGAGCAATACATTCTTTAGTCAATTGGTAAATATTCAACAAAATGGCCCCATTATAGAGCACATTCAACAATTCCAACAGTTGAATCTCAGGGTAAAGAATATTTTAGAGGATAATTTGTTAGACCTCTTTATGATATCTTTAAAATAAAACATCCAACACGAGATCTTTAAAAGAAAGCATCCTTGCATTTCTTGATGGAAAAAATATACATGTTCCTCCCCATAGTGTGATCACGACAAACCCATAGTTTTTCCTTATATGAGACCAAAAAACATACCAACCTCGTTTAATAATATATCCCTAAGACCATATAAAAATAAATATAATTCCAAAAATACAACTTGACAGCGAAAACCTTTCCCCTTAACGAATTTCTTCGTTCAAACAAAATTGTGCATCCAAGTCCACTACTATACACCAAAAAACATATTAGATTTCAATTGTTCCATGCTTAATTAAGCAAAATACAAGCCGGTGACCAATAAACACTATAAGAGAAATGGCACGCCTTGTGCTAGTTGATCATCATAGAATTCATGCATGAGGAAAGAACCATCATGAAGGGATAAAAACTTTATAGAAATTTCATTGGCTTTGACATTCTTTTCCCTATAAATGTGTGTAAAGCATGACCATTTAAAGCTTGAAATGCACTTCCTAATTTGAATGAGGATTGATTGTAACTTGATGTTTTGGACCTTCACTTTATTGTTGGCCAAGTCAATGACAAGTTTTGGGTCACCCAGCACTTACAATTTGTTTAGACCAACTTTTAGGGCCTAGAACAAAAGAATCCATAGGGACATGAATTCTACCTTGGAGTTTAAACTTTGAGAGTATTTGAGAAGATATAAATGTGATTATGAGAGATACAGAATTGCTCTAGTTTCAAATCATGAAGGGTGTTCTTGATAGGATGCATACCACTCACACACACACACACATAACAAAAATGTGATCCTATTGTCAAGAAGGAGGAAGAACATGATTTTAGATTTTTGTTTGTTCCAGTTAAATCTTTTATTCCTTTGTTAAATTTCAACAAGTCTAGAGATCGTCTCAACTAATACCTATTTGTCCTGGAAGACCATTAGGTTCCTGGACCACCAAATTAAATAAACATGGAAGAGAGGGAGTCCCATGACACAACAAATACTTATCACGAAAGCATGAACGCAAGCATACTTCCAACCTTAGCCCTTCCCATCTAACCAAGAAATCAAACTTTGATACCAATGATGCCCACACTTATAAGGAGAAAGAGCAAGAGATAAATAAATGAGGTATAGATGTTGTATCATTTTTGCTTAGTGAACAACAACCTGAAATTTACCAACCCCCTTTTATTAATCTTTCCTAGGTTTAGAACTTATTCAAAAATGCCAATCGCATCAGGATCTTTGCCTTGACTGAAGCATGGACCTTCCACAATCGCTCCCACCACCAAGTACGTTCATCATGAAATCCTAGTTCCAACACGACTTTGTATCCCATTTTAGCTGTGAAGACTTCATTATCTGGGTTTTTAGTCCAACTTAGCAAATCCTCTACCGGTGGATCAATACAAATAAAATATAAGACTAAGCTATCCACATATCCGACAATTCTTCTGCACGACCATCCTCAAGCGCTATCTTATCAACAAACAACCACCTAAACCTACTTGTTGAATTAGTATCCGTAGATCTAACATCCCACAAAGAGTAATAACCTTTTTTTTATTTCAATTCATAATTTAAATTTGAGAAAGTGTGAAAGGATCACCCAAATTAAATTTTGAGACAACATGAAAGAATCACCCACACCAACCTAGTGGTCCTCAACTAGGTGCAACTGTTGCCTATTTCCAAGTAATCCATAGGCCAATGAGGGGAAATGATTTGACATAAGCCTTCCATGCTATGGAACTATTCTTAGTTGTTTCCCTAGGCAAAGGATATTGTTGTTCAATTGAATGAACACCCACAAATTTGGATGACATTACATGAACACATAATGAATCGATAAATGCTAATATCCATAAATTGTTGGCAACCAACGCTTTGCTAAACTGGAAAGTATTTTTTAACCCTTAGCCACCCAATTTTTTTGGTTGGGCAATTCTATACCATTTTACCCGAAGTACTGACTTATGAATTCTTGTTACTGACTATAAAGAAACAAAACATGCTTTCCTGACTTTGTTGAGAATTCCCTTTGACTCCTATATTATCAATGTCTAATACATGAGAATGCTCTCTAAAATTGCTTCAATCAAAATCATTTTTCCACCCTTGAATGACCAACTATTTATCCATACATGTTATATATTCTTTTTATTCAAAATTGTATATATATTTATAAAATAATGTCTTACAATAATATCGAGTTATTTTTAGTACCAAGTTAAAAAATAATGAAAGTGGCAAGCCCCACAAAATCAAACATCGAATCCCATACATTTTTTAATGTGATAGGAAAAATTAAAAGATCGCAATAAAAAAATATAATTTAGTACAAAACAAACTAAAATGCAGCGTTGCTACTTAATACGTGTCTCTTATGCAAAAAGTAATTGATAGTAGAAGTTATTGTAACTAGGATAAAAATAATACTATTACTATGTAAAAAATTGTCTATATTTATAGTGATTTTTTAACATATTTTTCTAGGTAGATTACTATGTTGAGTAGCAAAGTTACTTCTATACCTGTTATGTTAAATGGAATGAGAAGCAAATCAACTTTTATATTGATCCTATGCATAAAACTATTGTTAATGATTAGGGTAGTGTTATTAGATGATTCTAGATTAATGATTAGGGACTTCTTGTTTAGCATTTAACATTGTTTAAGAGTATAATTTTTATATATTCTTTTGAAGCTCTACTGCGAATGGTTCTTCTCGTGTTTTTTTGTCAAACATAAAGTACTTATACAACTTTTAGACAAAAAAAACATTATTAATTAAAAATACTAACTATTATTATTTTTATTTTTTTTCAAAGTTTATAACTATTTTAAGAAAAAAAATATTAAACTATCTCTAAAATATTATATATATATATATAAAAATAAAATAACAATTTTAATAAATTAAAATGTTTTATATTATATTTATTTTCCAAATTTAATTATGTTAATTTTTTTTTTTTTAAATGTTTCTATTAGCCCAAACGCTCATATTTCCAAAAAAAACTCAACTAAATGATATTAAAATTCAAAACTACAGTTAAAATTGAACTAAAATGAACATTGAAACAGATTAAAACCTAAAATATAAAATCATATAAATAATTATATCACAAAAATACACACTTATCGATTTATTTATTTAATATAATATTTTTAATTAATTTTAACTAAACATTGATTACTTTAAAATAACACATAACTCATCATTGGATTGTAAACTTTGTTGAATAAATTTTGTCATACGACCACCTCATAAAGAGTGACTCGTGCTTCTAAAAAATAGCATACGAACTCATGCATTAAATGACGATTAGATTAACTTCGTACAAACACAAATTAGATTAACTTCCGTAAAAACACAAAACAACAAAATATTTAAATTGTTTTTAGAATTTGTATGAATGCTTTATGATATAACATTCTTCATAAAAGTGTGAATAATATTTCAAAAGAAATTCGAAATTTATGAAATGATATTTTAAGGTCTATTAGACTAAAAATAGTTTATGAGACCATTAGTTCTTTGTTTTTCGCTCTTTGTAATTCAGTTTTTTTTCCGATTCAAATTGATGATGAGCTGACCCAACCTTCCAACAATCCCCTCGCTAAAAAAACAATGCCAAGAAACTGTTGCTAACATGTTCTCATAACTTTCTCTGGTGTCTTTGAATGCATCACATTCCAAAATGAAATGTTTTTCTGATTCCACAACCCCAAGCGTGCAAAATGTACACACCCGTTCTTCCCAAGCTTCCTTAGGCCTTTTCCACCATCCTCTTTCACCCTTGGCTATATATACCCCTCATTTGTACATGCAAAGGACTTTTCACCTTGGCTCCTCCCACATAGCCTTGAGAGTCTGTAGTCTTTTCTTTGAGGAGTGAGGAGTGGCTCCAATGCCTTGCTATCAAGGTTAGTGATTTAATGTTGTATGTATGTGTCTTGGAACTTTCGGTTAATTCAGAAGCCTATTAATAGGCCAGCACATTTTCACACATGTATTGTATTCGTTTGTTAGACTATTCTTTGGACGCTTGTAATGCATGTTGCTTTAATCTGTATTAAGACAATTGAACTATTTCAGTTGTTCTATTACATATGTTATTGGAAATGTGTTGTATCAGTTGTTAAAGTTGTCTCGCCCATGTGAACTATTTTGTCAGACACTCGGCAGACTCATTCTCGTAAACTTGTTATAATGACTGTCGCATTTGTGTGGACTATTCCGCTGGGTGTTGTACATGCTATCTATTCACCTTGTGTTTTATGACTGCCGCATCCTTGTGGACTACTCCATCGGAAGCTGCACATGTATTGTTGTGTTGTGTGTCTCTAACACAGTTAAGACTATTCCCTTTCAACTTGAGACTCACTTTCACTCCCTCCCTCTGTAGTGAAATAACCTTGACACTAGCGACACTAAGTACTCACCAAGCACAAGAAACTCGTTGTTTGAAGACAAAGTAAACCACTCTTATGTGCTGACAAGCAAGAGCTAAGGCAAATCTTTGACATAATGGCAACTGAGCCATTATACTGGATGGGACTCCTACACCAAGCAGTGTGAGGTCTAGACTCCTACACCAAGCAGTGTGAGGTCTAGTTGGGACTTCATACCAGGGAGATCCACTGAATGTTGGCAGGTCCAACACCATCAACACACACATACACATATATTTATCTAAGGGAAAGCAACCACTCAAAATCCTTCCTATCTGTATTTGCATTAATCAAAGAATATATATGAATACATATGCTTGCTCAATCCTGAGCAAAACCTTCACCTGTATAGTCTATCTCTCTGCCTCACAGATTGACTCTGACCAACACTTACTCAATTTCTCATCCTGCCAAGCTCCCATTTCCTTGCGTTGTTCCTTGAGGAATTAGGCCCCTATTAATTAGGAAATTCCTCAATCTAGATTCCACAATTCCTTTAGGCCAATCTGTAATTGCATGCACCACATGTACAACTTGGAATATTTTACAATTGGTAGTACACTACCCTTGAACTCCAATATCAACATGGTAACTCGAATTATCTACATTCAACATTTATTCTAGGTTGATTGATTAGTTAACTGGTTGATCACTGAATATGACTGAAGTCACACCCCACTACCTAACCTTCCACTAGTTCCTCTAGTAGTTAGAACTAGTTTAATTAATAATAACTCAAATTAACTGAAATAGATTGCTTGAAATTAGCAATCAATCATACTGAACTGAACTCAAGTGTCTCTAACTCGAATTATATGAGTTAACTAAGTGACAAGTCCCATATCACCTCAGTTAACTACCTCCAAGTATTATGTTGAAATTGAAATTGAAATTTTAATCTAGTTTGACCAAGGCAAAGTCAAAGCTAGATTTTCTTTCTGCATTTTCAACACTCTTCTCGCCATCTCGTAGGGTATTTACTGATATGAGGCTCAAACCAACGTGGTTATGGATGACTATACCCCTCCTTATGGCTCAACTTGTATTTGTAACCTTTGTTGTTGGCTATCAGAGTATTATGCTTGATGTGTAGGCATTGGCTCTTGTCGATTGTAATTGGAGTCTCATGTTGGCCCACTCCCATAAGCCTTGGTCAAGCACCATTATGCTATCCTTGGGAAGTATTCACTAATTCAAAAGGGAACATCCCTCCCACATAGGTGGGAGGTATGGAAACAACTTCCATTTGACCTCTTGGAGAACAGGTTTTTCCTATTTGTTTCCTTCCCCTTGTAGGTTCAAAGCATGTGATGTAGCCTTTAAAGTCGGTTCCTTTTCCATGCAAGAGGATTGCTCACTTCGGTGTTGTACACCTTCTGTACATGTGTTCTCGATGGGTTCTAGCTTGAGTAACACCACTTATCTGTTCTTTGATTTCATATTTGATGTCTCTTCTGGTATTTATCGGCACAACATTCTAGTTTGGTGTATTCCTAGCGGTATTCATCTGGCTTAAGGTCTTGCGAGGCCTTCCTTTGGTTCACTCCCCTTCCCTCATTGTTCTCTTTGAATGGCTCAAGGTATCCCTCCTAAAGCCATCCTAAGTTGGCCCATCCTCTTTGTTTGTTGATCGTTGTCCTTCTCCTTCCCAGACCGTGGCCACCTTCAACACCTAACCACTTGGACCCGATTCTTCTACACATGGTTTTTCTTTTCGTGCTTGCCGATTTTACCTTTCCTCTCTCGGTCGCCTACTCTCCTTTTTTTAATGGGCCCTCCACCATACCTCATAAGAGTGCATGTGTCTGCATAGGAACAACCTACTACTAGGAATGGGTCACTTGGGGAACATGAGTATTCACCACCACCTAGAGGAAACTACTGCATGTTTTCATGAGCTTACTCCAAGCCCCATCTAAGATGAGCTCACCCGCATGGATAGAGAAGGAGCATCTAATGGGCATAATATCTTGGACATGGAGGTTCTCACTAAGATGGTAGATTGGGTGATGGATATCAGGCATATGCATGGACATTTGAACCAATACATGCACACTGTGGAATTATATTGGCATTTGAAATTCCTTCTTAGCAAAAGTTTGATAGATCAATCCAAGCATTAGATAAACCTCCTTTGCTTTTTGGAACGTTTGCTTCATCCCATGAACGACTTGTATTAGAGACTGAACCATATCAAGAAACACCTCCACATCCTACCTCAGGTTGGCAACACCCCCAGAAACAACCAGGACCCCATCTAGTTTGCAACTATGTATTTTAATTGCCCTGCTTAGCAGATATCCAACTAAGGGAATTCACCTCATTTGTGCATAATCAGATAAGCTATAAATTAGGCCATGAAGTTGTAACAACAAACCAAGAGAGTAGAATGTTGCAGATCTAACAAGAACAAGGCTCTGCTATAGTTTTAGTGAGGACATATGACAATTTCCTACAATCTCTAGATAGGAAACCTAAGGTAATTGGGGCATGTATAAGTTTTAGACCTTTATTATAGGAGCATTGAGAAATTGAGATAGAGTGTACTAAATGGTAGTAAGTTTAGATGGGAACTATGTGACAAGAAGAAAAAGGATGAAGATTGATATTGCTTCCAAAACTTTATACATGCTCTTTTAAGAATCTCTATGTATGTTAATTGTATTGGACTTTGTGGGCCCAATTGGCTTGCGTTGAAATTTAGATTTCCTTTGATTTGGTTTCTAATATTGAAGTATCAACATTGTTTTCAGTTGAAACCAAGAGAGGTAGAGACTTGGTGGTTAGATTTGATTGCTTTTGAGGGATAGAAGGCCATTACCAATGATACAACAAAATCCTATAATTTCACCAAGTTGCATTCACGCTTGTTGAAGGCCGACTGAGGGGTCTACATGAGGACATGTTGTTGCTTCAGTTTGGGGGAGATGTTGGGTCATGGAATTAACATATTTTTCACATCATTTCGTTTCCTTTTTGATCACCTTACCCTTGCAACTACATCCTTTTACCCCATTAATTTCCTCTTTGACTGATGTATGTTATCCTTTCATGTCACCTTAACTTATGCAATTTTGATTTTATATTGATTAGATGTTAACTATTTTTGGGTAACTTTACTGAAAAAGTGACAAGAAGGATGTTTTCAGGATAATGTAGATTTTTGGAATGTTGCTAGCCTCTTTTTCCTAGGAGATGCAATATTTCTCCTCTAAGATTTCACAACATTGTCACACTAGGCCAGGCTCTACTATTTTTATGATGTTTCTAATTTGTTTTGTGTTGGTGAACACTCTATTTCACTCGATGCCATTTTTGGAAGTCAATATGGGCACTTCTACTTGGTCAAGTCAATTAAGACCAATGTGCTAACAAGGATCATACCACTTTTGAAAATTCAACCAACTTAGCTATGACAATTATGATTCCCGATTTTGGTCTCTCGCTAAATGAGATATTGTTACAACATTACTTTTATTTTTAGTAAACTATGGTAATTTGTTAAACAAAGACTCTTAGTTTAACAACCTGAGAATTGGTAGATTCTCATGGCTGATTGTGGCACCAAGATTAGACAGGATGAAATTCTATAAAGACAGAAACCCTCTGCCTCGTGCAAGGGTGGAACCATCATCTTTCAAAACTGTGCATCTTGTAAATTTTTAGAATTTAATGCAATATTTTATGGTTTGCTTGAGAGTTGTGAATAAACAATTCCTTGTTAAAGAGGAAGGGTCCACCTCTTTAGGAGGGACTGTTATGTTATATAGGTAGTGTAGTAGTTATATCTTAATTCACTCGCATATTATGTTTAGAGTTGTTATAATATTAGTTATCATTGTTAAAGACTCATATTTTATACATTGCAGTTAGTGATTATTAAACTAGCTTGCATAATACCTTATATAGATTGCTCATGTGACCACATAGTTCCTTGATTGATCCTTTCTAATTGTGTTCTACTACTGTTCAATTGTTGATATAGTTTTTATGAGTTGTTGTTGAAATTGAATGTTAGATTGGTTGTTGTTATATCTGTTACTATGTGTTACACAATTAATTATTTGGTTGATTGTGATTGGCTTGTGGGTTATGTTATTTTGATTGAATGGTCTATGAAAATTGTTTCCAGGAGTGATATTTACTTTTCTTGCAAGAGTGTTATAGAATAACTGAGTGATGTTTGTAATGCCTCCTCCCACATCTACCCACTTTTACAATCTCTTCATGGTAAGCATCAGATGAGTGCCACTATGGTATGACCCGACCTCCAAGTTCCAATTTTGGAAGTGGGGCCGAGAATCGACAACACACTGACATCCCATAGGGACTACATACCACTCAGGAGTGTGCAAACCACCCTATGTGATTAATCCATGATATGGAACTCATTTTCACTAGATGTACACCCCAATCTCACCCTTAACACTCGGTGAGTGCGGTTATGAGGCTCCAACCGCACTCATAAGTCTGTTTGCATGCAATTATGACCCAAATTTCTCGGTTGGGTGCACACGGTCGCGAGATCTATGCCACTTTTTCAGGAAAGCCTCCATACCACTGCGAAAAACTACCTGTAGATTTTCAGAATCATGATTAATATGACAACAATGGAAAACATTAAAACTTGAACAAGATCTTGACCATGACATACCTAGTACACAACAATCATTTCGTTAAACATATGGTAAACATGAAAACTACAAGTCATGAATGCATATATGATCATAAACTTCTAAATTTCATCTGAGAATCACCAAGAAGGCTCCAACCACTCTGTAACTAGCTACAACAACACTTGTTAGTCCATGCATTCATTAACCATCCAATAACTTAACAAATAAAAAACAAGAGACACAGCTAGAGCACATCATATAACCAAGATATAACCAGAATAGAGATCATAACAAATACGCCATAATGTCAATATGATAACCAGTATAAGTGTTCATAGATTATAATAGGAAAATAAATCATATTAACATATGAAAATTCCAACCAAGTCAGGGACTTCCACGTACCACTCAACCATAGATTGGGCTGAACCAAATATATCTTTCAGCCAATAACCCCTGCACCATATTCCAAGCATGAATGTGGGATCATAAGGGTTAAACCAAAACAAAACCAACCCGGGCTTCCAGAGGCCAAACCACCTCAACCCTCAACCACAATGATCTCACCTATATGGTAGATAAATCACTAACATCAATCAAATTGGTCTCTATCCAAGTTGTCCAAGGCTCTAAGAACTAGTAACTCAACCCATAGCTATATCAAGGCTCCATAGCATTTGTTCCAACTCATGTCTCTAGGTACTAGTAACTCAACCTAGAAGGTTCCAGAGCATCTGTCCCAACCTATCGGCTCTTGGAACTAATAAATCAACCCAAACTATTCAGGGCTCTAGATCATTTGTTCCAACCCATAACCATAGGGAACCTGAGAACCAATAAAAAAAGGGAAACCCATAACGCCATGGATATCCAAGAAATGACAAGGCAAGGCTGAAATCACTATCAATCTAGGAAAATCAACCCAGAAGGTTCCAGAGCATTTGTCCCAACCTATAGGCTCTTGGAACTAATAACTCAACCCAAGCTATTCAGGGCTCTAAATCATTTTTTCCAACCCATAACTAGAGGGAACCTAAGAACCAAAAAAGAAAAAGAAAAAGTGGGAAACCCATAACACCATGGATATCCAGGAAATGGCAAGGCAAGGATGAAGCGATTGTCAATATAGGAAAATCTCCATCCCAATGACAACACATAACTAAGGAACCACATGCATATACCATGCATCCAAAAATCAACAAGGAGATCACACATGCAACCTATTACCTGCAAAGTAAGCCTGCTATGATGATGATCCAACTGTCTCCTTATGCTTCATTTCTTTCCCTTGTTTGATTCTCCAAATCCAAGTGAATGTTATAGCGCTCCAAGCATGCTCCAAGAATGCTCTAAGTGCGCAAGAGTATGAGAGAATGAGAGAATGAAAGGAGAGAGCCAAAATTGAACTGAAAAAAGCTAAGCCAAAAGATGTGAACTGATTCTCTAATGTATTTTTATCATTTATCTCTCTTTTTCTTCATTTTCCCTCTAATTTCCCTTGCATGCAAATCTGTGTCTCTTCACCTTCCTTTTCTCCTATTTTTCTTTATTTTCATGATTAAAATCCAATTATTGCCTCTTTTGCTTTGCCAATTTCCATAGCCATTATTTAACCACAAGTGATGCCCACTATAATTTTTTGTCCCAACATTCAACTTGGAATATGTGTCCCATGACCTTGGTCTTATTTTCATTTACATGGAAAATCAACCAGGGGTTGCTACAAACCCTTCTCCCTTGGGGGAACACCATGCTTTGTGTTCAATGATGCTTATAACTAGCAAAACATGCTGTCCATGGAGCTTTATAAAATAACTCAATGCAACATTTACATCATACCAAACTGCTGAAACCATGAACACCATACTTCTTATTGGAGCTTTATAACAAAACTTGATGCAATATTTACAACATACTACTTATTGGAGTTTTATAACACAACTCAATGCAATGTTTACAACACACTGCTTAGTGGAGCTTTATAACACGACTCATTGTCGTATATACAATACACATATGAATATATAAATCTAAACCAAAACACATAATCCAAACACATATGTTCAACCAACAAATAATGAAGGATACAAATCCCACATCTTATCGACCATCTCCCATGTAGCTTCATTAGGCCCAAAGTGCTTCCACTTCACTTTACCTTTCTCTATTGCTTAGTTATGGAGCATGAGCTATTTTTGCTGCAAAATTCACTGAGGTTTTGGCTGGAACTCTCCCTCTGGCTCCACCTGCAATATAGACCAATCAATCACATGATCAACATCCTAGACATATTTCTTAAGCAATGAAACATGGAAAACATCGTGGACTTTCACTGTTGGCGGAAATGCAAGTCGATAGGCTAATGGTTCAATCCTCTCAAGGATATCCAAAAGTCTCGCAATACCAAGGTGCTAGCTTGGCACATGACCCAATCCTCAAAGAGCTCCTGTTCGGTTTGATGCACAAGTACATATGCTCCCTAACCTAAACTGCTTGAATGCTCTATGCTGATCTATATAAATCTTCTACCTATCCTTGCTTCCTTTAAATTCCTCTTAATAACCTACATCTCCTGCTCCATCTCAGCCAAAATATCCCATCCAATCAACACCCTGTTGACTGGATCACTCCAGCTGATAGGAGCATTACAACTTCACCCATAAAGAGCCTAAAATAGACTCATCCTCAAGGATTCATGATACCCATTATTGTATGCAAACTATACCAGTGGAAGATACTCCCCCCACTTCCTTTGCTGATGCAAGACATACATTCTCAACATATCCTTAAGAACAAGGATAATTTTAGGGGCGAATGTTCGCCCTTTGGCGAAATTAAGGGGTTTTAAATTTTTAGTGGGCGAATATTTTGTATCATAGTACATTTTTACAAATCACCTCAAATAGCCCACCTTATTTTAACGGAGAGGGTAAAAAAGGTAAATTTAGCCCTTGAAATTAGGACTTACAACCTTCCATTCGCCCATTTTCAAGAATAGGATTTATTTAAGTGAATCCATTCGCCCAATTTCAAGAATAGTTTTTATTTAAGTGAATCCTATGGGCCAAATACCATATTTATAAAAGAGGTATGGTAAATTAATAAAAATATAAATAAATGAGAGGTATGGTAAATAAATAAAACATTTTTTATATTTACTCCATAAGTCACCTTATATACATGTAAGGGTGTAAACAAATAAAAATATAAGTAAAGTGGAGGTATGGTAAATAAATAAAACGTCTTTTTATACTTACTCAAAAGGTATGGTAAATAAATAAAAATATAAATAAACTAGACGTATCGTAAATAAATAAAACCTCTTTTTATATTTAGTCCATAACCCTCATTCTATTTATGAAGGCTCAAGAAAGAGGTTTTATTTAAGTGAATCCTATGGGCCAAATACCATATTTGTAAAAGAGGTATGGTAAATTAATAAAAATATAATTAAACGAGAGGTATGGTAAACAAATAAAACTTTTTTTTATATTTACTCCATAAGTCACCTTATATTTACGAACACTCAAAAAATGGGTTATATTTAGGTGAAACCTATGGCCAAAATACTATGGGACAAATACCATGGACTAGATTGTTATTAATACCATGCAAAAAACCATTATTAACCCTAATATTAGAATTAATAAAAATAAAAATGGCACATGGTATTGACCAATGGTATTCACCAAAATGGCACATGGTATTGACCCATGGTATTCACCTGGAATGTAGCCTATTTAAATGGGGGAATTAAAAAAGCATGTAGCCTATGCTAAGATTCACTAGGACTTTACAAAGTTTTATTATTTAGTGAAAGACTCGCCAAGATCGTACAAGATTTTATAATTGAGTAAAATATTCGCCATGCCTGGTGAGAGATTCGCCAAAAAATTATATATACATATTATATTATTGATAAAATCGCCTTCCATTTTTCCTATATACCATGGAGATTCGCCCATTTATTATATTTATAAATTTAGGGGGGTTCTTAAAATTTTCCCTGCTTAAGAAACTTGTTGACCATCAATGTTTGTCCATCTGTTTATGGATGATAAGCGGTATTGAATGCTAACTATGTCCCCAAGCCTACAAAGGAGTTAAACAACTCCTTCCAAAACCTGGAAGTGAACTTGGAATCTCTGTATGATATGATCTTCTTGGGGCACCATGCAATCTCACTATCTCCATGATGAATATTTGAGCTACCTCACTAGCTGAATTAGTAGACTTCACTACAATGAAGTGAGATACCTTGCTCAACTTGTCAACCACAACCATGATGGAATAATGCTGCTTCATTTTGACAAAAATGTAATAAATTCCATGGAAATGACCTACCATTTCCATTTTGGAATCAGAATAGGCTGCAACAAACCAACTGGATTCTTACACTCTGCTTTCACCTCCTGAAGTTAAAACATCTTGCAACAAACCCATCCACCTCTTTCTTCAAGTTAAGCAAATAATGGAACTTCTTGACTATTATCAAAGTCTTTTGATATCCTGGGTGACTTGAATACGACTTGACATTAAACTACCTCAAGATAAGCTTCTTGAGCTCATTGTTATTTGGCACATAAATCCTATTCCTGAATCTAACTAAGCCATTTTCTATGAGGTGCTACTCCTCATGTCTATCAACTTCACCTTGTTGTTCCAACCGCTGCTTCAGTTGCTGGTACCTATCATCATGCTTCCCTGCATGCAAAATCTACTCTTGTAAATCTATCCCATATGAACTCACAGTTAAAATGTGATTCACCTACACTTCTATTGAGAGAATCTGCAAGCATGTTCTCCTTTCCCTTTATGTACTTGATCTCAAATTCAAAGTCATTGAGGGTATCCAAGCCTGACATTCAGATTGGGTTGGTCAAACAAGTACCTTAGCCCACTTTGATCACTCATCAAGACATACCTACTACCAAGAAGATAATGTCTCCACATATTCAATGCATGAATGATACTTGCCAACTCAAGATCATGTGTCACATAGTTCCGCTCATGCTCATTCAACTTCCTTGACTCATAACATACCACCTTCCCTTCCCGCATCAGGTCTCCACCAAATCCTTCCTTGCAAGCATTTGTACATACTACAAAATCCTTATCAGGATCTACAATCTTCAAGACTAGAGCATTTGTAAGAAAATGCCTCAAATGCTAAAAACTAGTTGCACACTCCTCAGTCCATTCAAACTTCTTCCCTTTCCTCTGCAAAGATGTAATAGGATAGCCAGTTCGTGAGAAGTTCCTGATGAATCACCTGTAATAACCTGCTAGTCCCGTGATTGATATGACCTCATCCACATTCCTAAGAGTTGGCCACTCCATGATAGCTTTAATTCTTTTTGAGTCCACTAATATCCCCTCCTTGGAAACAACATGTCCCAAGTAATGAATATGATCTTGAAAGAAACTACACTCGCTGAGCTTGGCATAAAATTGATGCTCTCTCAACAATCTCAACACTGCTTCCAAGTGCTCTGCATACTCTTCCTAATTCTTAGAATATATCAATATATCATCAATAAACACTATCACAAACTTGTCCACGTATGGACACAACACACTCTTCATCAGACACATGAAAGTGGATGAACCATTAGTAAGACCAAAAGGAACCACCATAAACTTATAATGTTTGTACCTCGTACTGAATGCGGTCTTGTAGATGTCTTCTTCTTTGATGCACACTTGACGATATCTCGATCTCAAATCAATCTTTGGAAACATTATGGTTCCCTTCAACTGATTAAACAAATCATCAATCCGCGATAATGGATACCTGTTCTTCATAGTCACTTTGTTCAACTGTATGTAATCAATGCACAACCTGAGAGTACCATCATTCTTCTTTACAAACAATATTGGTGCACCCCAAGGTGAGAAACTTGGCCGTATGTATCCGTTATCAAGCATTTCCTTAAGCTGCAACTTCAATCCCACCAAATTTGGAGTGCTCATCCTGTGAGGTATCTTTGATGTTGGTGCTGCTCCTAGCATCAACTCAATATAAAATTCCACCTCTCTATGAGAAGGCACTTTGAAATTTTTGCAGGAAACACATCCCGAAACTACTTAAAAATAGGATACCTCTTTAGGACTTCATCGTCCTCAACATCCTTTCCTTTGTCACTAGAAATATGAACTACACACAATACACATCCCTTATGGAAACTACGATTTACCTAAATAGTTGTAACCATTCTCACTGATGTAGGCTTCTTCTTTCCCTGCAAAATTCTCCTTTCCACATCATCATCTAGGCACTCAATAGTCTTGTCATAGCAGTACACTTTAGTCCTGTGAATGAACAATCAATCCATGCCCAAAATCATACTATATGATCCCAAAGGAATCACATTTAGATGTGCTGATGTAGGCATACCATTTAGCTCAAATGCAAAATATCTCAACCAATGATGAACTTGTCCCTTGGTCCTTGTAGCCAATTGCACCAACCAACATTCTGCATGCACTTCTTTATTCAAGCAACACTTATCCACCAGGTCAAGACTGATATAGCTATAATTAGATCTAGGGTCAACCAAAATGGAAACAACTTGATCACAAATCTTACCTTCTATCTCGATAATGGATGCCTAATTATCAACCTGCATACTATCCGCTACTGCATAAATATGAGGAATACTTTGCCCAACATCTCCAACTGTGTGTGCTTCTTAGCACTGTAAATATGAGGTCTACCGCCTTGGTTTGATGAAAAATCTCTCCTACGATGCTCTCCACCACAAGCCTAATATTGCAAAGGCTTCCTACCATCACCTTTGTTCTGCTCCTCATGCTAAGACCCATGTCCTTTGTCAATTGCATTGAACTTCTTGTTTGGCACTACATTCTCCTTGTCACCTGCATCCTAAGGTCTTCCTCTCTTCTTAGCCCACTTTCCTTTAATCGTATCATTACCTTTCCAATCTCGCTTAGGCTCAAACTTGTGCTTAGACTACTCATAACCATGCTTCAGCTTCCCGATGACTTCCTCCAATGGCTAAGGCTCATCATATTTAATCTAATCTTTAAATGTAGGGAACATACCTCAACAACTCGATAAACTTAGTTGTATACTCTTAATTTGCCATAGAACCCATCTTCAACTCATAAAATTCCTTGGCATTTCCATCATAATATCTCTCATACAAGTACTTCTTCCTGAAGAGTCTTTTAAACAAATTCCAACTAAGATCCTTTACCTTGATGCCTCTGAAACACTTCACATCTTCCCACTAGATATTTGCTTTTCCATTGGTATTGAAGATTTCTATCCTGGATTTCATATTCTCTGAATAATCATGAAATTTGAAGAACTTCCTAATCCTAGGTAGCCATACTTCTACATCTTCTAATTTCTTCACATCCCCATCAAATGTAGGAGGCTTGGATTTCTTAAAATCCTTTGGAAAGTATTGCTTCTCACTCCTCCTGTAACGATGCTGGAAGTAATGATGATGATGTATCTCAGAATTGGAACTAGAATAGAATCCACTAACACTACCTCTCCTATCAGGTGCATCCAATCATTTGCCACCTCTGAATATATGATCCATATCCAACCTGTATCCTAATCGAGTCCTGCTAGCATATGACCTATTATTCCTTCCCTCCTGTCCATGATTGATCCTCAGCTATACTTGCTTCTGCAAATTTGAAATATTCTAAAGGATCACGACATTAACCTCTCCCTGCTTTTCCTTAGCTCTGAAAAGTATTTCCTGCGACTCAATCAAGCTGTTATTTTCTTCCTTGCAACTTTTGATCTCTTCCTTCAAACTTCTCAATGTATCTTCTATATTAGGAGAATAATCATCTCCTTGCCACTCAACTGATCTGTAAGGAAATTCACGTGAACTGTAATCCACCATTTTTCTCGTCATCTCTGATCTTCTATCTGCTGCAAACATGTCATGTTAGATAAACCAAATATAGACATAATCAAAATAATACCTTTGTGAAGTTCAAGGGAGGCTATCTCATCTGCACAATCAATCTAGATTAGCATAATATATATACATAATAACATCAACATGCCAATGTTTCAACCTCATAACACACTAACATCATCATGATGACACAAACTACAATATTACCACCGTGATGCATGTATGACCTACTATGCATGATAACTGTAACAATCAGAATGCATGCACAACAACCACATTGACACCTAACATGTATGCATAACAATCACATCTAGCCCATCTAGTCCAAGTGTTTGAACCTGGAAGCTCTGATACTAATCTGTAAATGCCTCCTCCCACATTTACTGAATTTTATAATCTCTCTAGGGTAAACATGATATGAGCATTACTACGATAGGACCCAACCTCCAAGTTCCATTTATGGAAGTGGGGTTGACAACCGACAACAAACTAACATCCCATAGGGACTACAAAACACTCAGAAGTTTGCAAACCACCCCAGGTTATAAATCCTTGAACTAAAGCTCATTTTCACTAGGTTTGCTCCCAACCACACCGTTGACACTGTGAGTGCGCTGATGAGGCTCCAACCACACTCGTAAGCTTGTTTTCATACGATTATGAGCCAAATTTCTCAGTTAGGTGCATGGCGTCATGATATCTATGCTACTTTTTCAGGAAAGCCTCTAGACCACTGCTCAGAACTACTTGTATATTTCCAGAATCATGATTAAGATTACAACAATGCCAAACCTTCAAACTTGAATAATATTTTGACCATGATATGTCTAGTACACAACATAAATTTCATCAAACATATGGTAAACATGAAAGCTATAGGTAATGAATGCATATATGATCATAAACTTCTAAATTTCATTTGAGAATCACCAAGAAGGCTCCAATCAACCATCGTTAGTTCATGCGTTCATCAACCATCAAGTAACTTAACAAATAATGAATAAGAGCCATAGCTAGAGCACATCATATAGCTAGGTATATAGCCAACATATAACCAGAATATAAATCATAACAAATCCACCATAATGTCAACATGATAACCAATACAAGTGCTCATAGATCATAATAGGAAAATAGCTCATATTAGCATATGGAAATGCCAAGAAAGTGAGGGACTTCCACGTATCACCTCACCATAGATTGGGTTGAACCAAATCTCTTTTTCATCCAATCACCCTCGTGCCATATTCCAAGAATGATTGTGGGATCATAAGGGTTAAACCAAAACAAAACCAATCAGGCTTTTCAGACGTGAAACCACCTCAACCCTTAAGCATAATAATCTCACTTATACGGTCTAGAAATCACTAACATCAACTAGATAGGTCTCTACTTAAGCTGTCCTTGGCTCCAAGAACTAGTAACTCAACCCATAGCTAAATCAAGGCTCTAGAGTGTTTGTTCTAAATCGCGGCTCTAGGGACTAGTAACTCAACCCACAAGGCTCCAAATCATTTGTTCCAACCCACACTCATAGGGGACTTGAGAACCAATAAAAATAAAAATAAAAAATAAAGAAAGAAAGAAAGAAAAAAAAGTGGGAAACCCACAACACCATGGCTATCCAGGAAATGGAAATGAAAGGATGAAGCCATTGTCAATACAGGAAAATCTCCATCCCAATGAAAACACATAACCAAGGAACCACATGCATATACCATGCATCCAAAAATCAACAAGGAGATCACACATGCAACCTGTTACCTACAAAGCAAGCCTAGTATAACTGTCGATCCAATTGTCTCCTTGCGCTTCCTTGCTTTCCCTTGCTTTCTTCTCCAAATCCAAGTGAATACTATAGTGCTCCAATAATTCTTTAAGTGTGCAGGAGTATGAGAGAATAAGAGAATGTGAGAATGAAAGGAGAGATCCAAAACAAAACTGAAAAAAGCTAAGCCAAAATCCATGAATTTATTCTATGATCTCCTTTTACCATTAGTCTCTTTTTTTATTCATTTTCCTTAATTTTTCCTCTAATTTCCCTTGCATGCAAATTTGTGTCTCTTCACTTTCCTTTTCTCCTATTTTCCTTTATTTTCATAATTAAAAGCCAATTATTTCCTCTTATTATTTGCTAATGCCTTTACCAATTTCCTTAGTCATTATTTAACCACAAGTGATGCCCACTATAATGTTTTTCCCAACATTCATCCTAGAATACATGTCCCATGACCTTGGTCTTATTTTTATTTACATGTAAAATAAACTAGGGGCTATTACGATTTTTGATTCCGCAAGAGTGATTTCATTTCTAGTATTATGTGTATAGCGATTAATTGCATAAGTGTCTCACAATGTTTTGCAAGAGGGAAGAGTTACAATGACTTTTGGTGTTAAATTGTAGCAAGAAAAGGCTTCATTTGGCTTATGCCTTAGTTAAATGGAGAAGTTCAAATTTCCACATCAACAAGATGACTTGGGTTGTAGTTAGCAGGAGGGACACGGCCAAATCACTCAGTTAAATTAGTCAATTCGAGTTTGTGGGCTAGAAGTAGAGTTGTGCACGAGTTGATTGTTAAGATCTAACAATCTAGTGGATTTATACTTAGTGAAACTCAATTATATGAGCTCTATTCATGAATAGAGTCGGTAGGAGTTCAATTGAGTAGTAGTAACTATTTTTAACTCACTGATCTCTTGGTTAACTAGTTAATTTACTAAAAATAGCCCTAGTCATGCATGCAATTGAGATTGCCTAGTTGAGTTGGAGGAAAAGGCACACTATAATTATCAATTGTATGCTATTGAGTGTACAAGTTTTGCATTGGAGCAGGTAAGCAATTTCTCTCAGAATTGTGCAAGGAAATAAGAGTTTTCCTTATCTTTTAGGAGCTAATTTCCTCAGGAATTACACAAGGAAATAGGAGGAAGGCTAAGGCCTATTTTGGCTAAGTGTTGGTCAGAGTAGGACAGAGAGTAGGAGATCAATATTGCAGTGTAAGTTGAGCTTCAAGGTTTGAAGTTTTCATTGTAATATATCCATATTTTCATCTGATTTAATAAAAATAGAGGAGGGTTTTTTCCCAGTTGGGTTCCCCAGTAAAAATATTGTTTTCATTGTGGTTGAATGATTGCATGTATTTCTATTGCGCGTGTTTCTATTGTATGTTTTCCTTTCTATAGATTGAGTAGAATAAATTAGTGTTTATTGTTTTAAATCTAAATTCATTAGCATCTACAAATTTCAAGCCATTTCTACATGGTATTAGAGATATTAAAGACTACATAGAAACCAGGTTCCATATCTTCTCTCAGATTTTTTTTCTGCATTGCATAGTTTTTTGTGCAATTTTTCTTTAATGCAGGAATAATTCCATTCAATGGATTGAATTTTGAGTATGCATGGGAGGGAACCTCAACGTTTTGTGCTTGGAAAGACAAGATGGAAGTTTTACTAGATTACGATGGAGTATTAGAGTGCACAAAAACTGATATTCCAAAACCACCAGATTCTAATGCACAACAACTTGCTCAGTGGAAGAAAGAAATAACAAAATCCGGGAGGATTATTTTGGATGTTGTCAGAGATCATGCGGTTTAAAATTTGCATGGAAAGGAGACAACTTTTGCAATGGGGAAAACTCTCACAAATATATTTAAAATAAGCGGCGATGCCATTAAATTGGCATTGAGAGATAAGCTCATGAACATTCGAATGGGAAAAAATGAAAATGTTGTTCAATACATATCCAGATTCACTGAGGTCAGAGATGAACATGGAGGAGTAGGAGAAAATGTTCCATGCCTGAAATTGTGAGCTTAGCACTGCTTGGCCATCGGAAGCCTAGGCACAACTATCAAGATTCAGTTAATGGAAGAGACAAGCTCCTAGATTAGGAGAGACTTTGGTCTGACTTGGTGCAGGAGGAGATAAGAAGAAACATTAGAGATGGTATCACATCCAAAATTGAGCAGGAATAAAACTTTTCTCTAACAAGAAAAGGAAAGAAATCCAAGGGAAACAAGGCCCAAGGCAAGGCTGAATCTAGCTAGAACCTGGGAAGAAGAAAGACCTTAGTAAAATTAAATGTTTTCACTACCATGAATATGGACATTATGCAACCAAGTGTCCATATAATAAATCTAGTAATAAGCCCGCATGAGTAGTAGGAGGTGATACTCTCACATCACAATTCGAGTTGGATTTCATTGTTAATGCATGCATGTAAAGTACTATACAAGGAAGTGTATGGTACTTAGATTTTGGTGCTTCATTTCATATGATAAGAAGTAAGGAGTTCTTCAACTAAAGAATGTAATGTATGTGCTCCCATATTCACCTAAAGAATGTAATGTATGTGTCTTGTCTGAAGAAAAAATTGTAGTTGTACTTGAATATTGAGGAGCAACTCCCAACAACTGGCTTATGGGGGTGGTGCCTCAAGCTGTGGCTAGCCGAAAGTGAAAAGGCTGCAAAAAGAAACAACTACCCCTTGAATCCAACCCGTTACTAAAAGGCTGATTCTAAACATGCTTCCTCCCATTGCTTTTATTCAACAAGAAGTTCTGATTATGCTATTTTCATTTCTGGTTATCCCGATTTTGTTCGTCCACATCTTGGTTCTTCAATTGATGGTCCACCCCGAATAAGAGAGCTACGATAGACCCAACATCAATATCACCACTACTAGCAGCATCAGTAGCACCACTACTAGTAGCATCAGTAGCACCAATAATAGCTATAGATCCATACTCACAACCACCAACGAGCTAGATATCCATATATAGAGATCGAGATCCAGTTTCCGATATTTCAATACGTTACGCCTTACCATTACATGGCTTTCCATGTCTGTCAATTCCATGTCTGTCAAAAAGGGTCTTTTTCTTTATCCTGCAAGAATGGGTTATGGTCCCTCCCATTTTCTAAAGCTCTTGATTTTGGAACACTATGCTCTAATTAGCGCTCTGTTCTAGCTATAGGTTTATAAGCGGATCCACCAATGTTTATTTGCCCCCGTAGGGTATCATGCTAGTTGTACTTGAAGACCGAGGATATGATGTGGTGTTCAGTAAGGGGAAATCTTATCTGAGGCATGTCGATACTGGACAAGTGAAAAAATTGGCGTTCGAGTTAAAAATTTATAAGCTAGAGGTGGATGCATGCACTGCATTGAGTTGTAGGGCCTAACATGTTCAAGTCCGAGATGTTGGAGAGCTTTGGCATATGCACATGGGACACCTACACCATGGAGCTTTGAAAGTAATGCAATATATCACCACTGGACTTCCACAATACACCCTTGATCAACATGATGTTTGCAAGGGATGCACTCTTGGAAAATATGTTAAATCCTCCTTCCATGGCCGAGATAATAGAGTTGGAGCCATCTTAAAGCAAGTTAACTCAAATGTGTGTGGACCATTTTCTACTGTCTCAGTTGCAAAGCATAGGTATTATGTGATATTTGTAGATGATTTTTCCCGCAAATGTTGGATCTATTTTATGAAGAGGAAAGATGAGGTTTATTCAAATTTTGTTGAATTTAAAGAATTAGTTGAAAATGAGACTGGACAAAAGCTCTTTAGAGTGAGAGCTAAGTATTCTACCAGAGGAGGAGCTTCTAGCTCCAAAGGAGGATCTCCAGTTAGATACACAAGATGTTGTGGAACAACCACATGTGGATGAGCAGAGAGCAGGCCAAGTGGAGGTACCCACTCACACAGAACCTTCTAAAGAAGGGAGGAAGAGAACCAAGGAGGCAGAAAAATTAGTGTAGGATTCTTAGGAGCATGTTGGAGCTCCTAGATCCTTACGTAGATAGAGGAGATCACCACACATATATACTAGACATATGGAACTCATGAAAGAACTGATTGATTATAAGCCTTGTTCATTTGAGGAAGTAGTTTCCCAGTAGGTGTGGGTATAAGCCATGGTGGAGGAGTATGACTCCATCATGAAGAATGATGCTTGGGAAGTTGTGCCTAGACCTGAGGAAAAATCTGTTATTGTCTCTAGGTGAGTGTATAAGGTGAAAAATGTAGTTGGTGGAAGTTTTGAGAAGTACAAGTCCATATTTGTGGCCAAAGGCTTCTCATAGGTAGAGTGTAACACCCTCCTCCACATCTACCCAAGTAACCAACCAATCGGGGTAAACATGTGACGAGAAGTTACTATGATATGATTCAACCTCCTAAGTCACCTTAAGGAAGTGAAGCCAACTGAAACACACCATACAAACCTTCCACATCAGCTACAATACTTTCAGGAACCATCCCAACCACTCAAGTGACCAACCCCTGAGTCCCACTGAGTTTGTGACCATTACACTCCCATACGCTTCCTTGATATGGGCATGCATGCATCTAGAGGGCTCTAGAATCTCCCACTGCATGGTATGCCGGCGTTTAGGAACTTTTCTGCTTAGTGCTATGCCAACATCCTCAGGATTTGAGCCATTTTTTCAGGCCTAGATTCCAGGTCACTGCCCATAACTAAATGACACCTTCAGACATAAAATATAATAGCGAAATAATGATACAAATGGAATTACTTGAACAAGGACTTGAATGGATCCCTACTAACCATGACAGGCATTTCATCAAACATATCACAAATATGTCATTTACATGAGGAAACAACATATTTGATCATAAAGGTTTCATACTTATATGAGAATCACTAAGAAGCATTGTTCCCTTATATCATTAGCTGCATTATCATCTATTAGGTCATATATACATTGTTCATTCATTTACAAATCAAAACATGAGGATAGGCATACATCATCATTGTCATAATACATGCTTATAACTAGCATAATAACAATAGAAATATTAGGGATACATTAGCCATAGAATCCACATATAAACCAATACATTTACACATAAGGTACCAAGGAAAGAACCTCTTATTAATGAATGTAAAATCTAACCCGGTATGGTACTACCACGTTCCACCCAACCATAAATTGGCTCAGCGAAATATCTCTTCATCCAATTTTCCTTGTGCCATATTCCAAACATGAATGTGGGACTCAAACCAAAAGAACCAACTAGTGCATCCTGAGGCTAAACTACCTCACCCTCATCAATAGAAACTAGGATTTACCGTAATCCATCCTGGATCACTAGGCCAAACAATAAACATGTAATAACAGGCTTTACCGTGATCTCCACCAGATCACTATGCCAAAACAAGCATGGATGCCACTAGATTTCTCCACCTACACTGTGAGGAATTCTCCTGTCTCTTAGTCTCTCAGGCTTTACCTCAATCCATAGTTTGATCCAGGGATCACTAGGCCCTAAACTGAGATGCCACTCTTTAGGATTTACCATATATCCTGCCATTCACTGACAAGGATTCCTAGGCCTTATCAAGGGAAAAAAACTCTAGGCCTTACCGTATATCCCTCCATTCATCGATCGAGGATTCCTAGGCCCACCGAGGCAACACAAAATCTAGATTTATTGCAACCCACAGTCTGATTTAAGGGTTACTAGGTCATGTGTTCTATTATTTAGACATCCACCTCCCTCAGCTTTGAATCCATCCAACAATCCAGCTCAACAAAAACATGAGAACTCCATCACACCATGGTTATTCAGAAATTGCAAGGCTAGGTTGAAAACATTGTCACACCTAGAAAAACCGATGCCATAGCATCAAAGAACCACATGCAATACCATGCATGCCAAGTTTAGGAAGGAAAAAACACATGCAAATCGATACCTGCAAAGAATCTTGCTGTAGCTTCTTGATCCTGCTCTTCCTTCCATGCTCCTTGATTCTTATTGCTTTCTTTTCCTTTCTTGATCAAATGCAAAACCTAAGCAAAAGCTTGCCAACTAATCCTCAGAAGCCTTTTTATCAATAAGACCTCTATTTTCTTCAATTTCCATTATTTTCCTTCATTCTCCTCCTCACATGCAACCTCTGACCTTTCACCTTCCTTTTTTCCTAATTTCCATTATTTTCATAAATAAATGTGCCAAAAATGCCATTTCCCTTTTCAACGCCTTTTCCATTTCCTTTAGCCATAATAATTAAAATGAACACCCACACTAGATTTTTTTTTTTTTTTTTTTTTTTTTTTTTTTTTTTTTCTGACCATTCAGCTTGGAATACGTGTCCCATGACTGTGGTCTTATATATTTTTACATGTATTTTTAACTAGGGTTGTTATAGAACCGTCCCCCTTGGGGGAACACTGTCTTCGGTGTTCAACGACACCTATAACCAACAAGGCTGTTGTAAGCAAAACCTACTACCCGTGGAGCTTTATAACTTAGCTTATTGTAGTATTTATAATGACCATCTACTAAAACATGACAAAGATATTGTTTAATGGAACTTTATAACATAGCTCATTACAATATTTACAATAATAACCACATATACAGACATACACATTTGCACATTTGTTCAACCAACAAATAAAAGGATATGATGCTTGAATTCACACAAAGGGCATCTAGAGGCTCACACCTCCACCCTCAAAGTAATACCAGGATTCACCTCCTTCCCAGGAAGTCTAGAATCCACTGCAAGGCTAAATCTGCATCCAATGTCCAACACTATAATCTAGCGCCACTTGTCCTCTCAATCAACAGTTACCGACTCATTGTTCTAAGGTACACTCCCAATGTGCATTTGATTCCATTTGGCAATGCTACTGACCAAAACAAATATATGCTCGACCTTCCCTTCTCTGTTACACAATCCCTCGGGCAATCCTGTCACCCCTTTCTGTGCAGTCACACACCTTCCAAGTCCCCTGACATCCCCTATTTTGGGAGATCCATCCCTTGGCAAGGTTTCCTCACATCGAAAGGTGAAATAACCAAGGTATATACTTGCCTCAAAACCATCATACCTGTCATAGCATGTTCATGGCAATCAATGGACACTAATATCCCACAATGGTCTTGCTCCTGAAGTGCTTTGCCAACATACTGTTCCCTATTCCAATTCCTTTTGTTGTTGCTTATGCTTTCCTTCAGTTTCGACCACACAACTGGACATTTCATACTTTCCTGTACCAAGCACATAGTTTCCATTAGATTAAGAAAAAATGAAATAAATTCTAATCATACCTCATGATGCTGCTCATCAATGGGTAAATTATATGGACCTTAATGCAACTCTCCAGCTTACTAAATTCAACTTTTCTCATAATCCTTTACATGTTTTGTTATATTTTGCTTAATGAGAAGGGTAAAGATGAGATGTCATGCCTTGCGGTCTAATGTGCATTGGTTGTAGGTTTTGGGGCAAATTTTGGCTAATTAAAGTGCATGAACTTGAAGGAGACCATCAAGAGGGATGTTAGGAGATGGGATCTCCCTCCTTAACTCCTCACTCACTCGAAGATTCCTCCATAAAATCTCATCAGCTTGGAGTTACAAGTAGTCGAGCCATTAAGATCATTGGCAGCCAAGCCAGTGATAGTTGAAGACCAATTGATCTCAAGTTTGGAAGCCAAGCCTCCCTAAATTTAAGGAAGTTGTTGGTAACTTCAGTGGTATAAATAAGAATGCTTAGAGCCTCATTAGGATTCAACTTCTTTTATTCTAGCCAAGAGGCATTTTTGACTTAAGACATTGTGACTGATCACTCTTGTGTATTTTTGATACTTTAATGAAAATGAGAAGCATTCCCTTGATCCAGCACTTAGTTGACTCAGAGGGCTGAAGCTATTGGGTTAGGGTCCAACCCTAGCAATAGAGGTTCCTCTTTTTGTATATGTATGCTTAAATTACATTCATAGTTAGACGTTGAACTAATTTTAGTGTTGTTAATTTGCAAGTATTGGGATGATTAATTAGTTTTCTTCCATTTGTGGATAGTTAGAACAATGGTATCATAGTGACATAAGACATTTCATAAAAGTTGGTGATAGTGGTTTTCACCTCATCTCTCTTTTGGGATCATGACTTGAGGGACACTTTCATACAGCCCAAAAACATATTTCTTGCTTTGCTACATAATCTAGGGTTTCTTGATGAGTAGGTCATTGTCTTTAAGTTTCTTAGGATGAGTTACAATTTTCATTTTCGATCTCTTAAGTTTTTCATTGGTTTCAAAGCACTTCCATTCATGAACTTAGCCATTAGATGGTAATAACTATGTTTTCTTCCATTTAATAAATCTTTCCCACGTATAGATGAATTTGTGCATAGATGCAGACAAGAATGTATGTTGTTGCAAGAGCTTCTACATTGCAGGGAGATATCATCTCATTTGCCTCATCCAAGCCTTATCCACCCATGTTTCCAAAATCCACAAAAACCTCAATCTGAATTCTTGTTTTATAAGAAAAAAATTACCATTTCCATTGAGCAAATCCAACCATCTTGAAGCACTTGATTGAGCCTTAGATAGTGTTCACCCCCTCCATGCCTTATTCTCCCATTATCTACCTTTCCCACGCTTCATTCCACCTTATATACCACTTCCTAAGCTTTTAGCCTGTTTCCTGTAGTAAAACAGGGGATCCTGTAGTATAACTAGGACATCCTGTAGTTTTCCTGTAGGAAATCCTGTAGCAGCTTGTTTTGAGCTCGAATTCAATAAAATAACCACCTAAGCTGGGATTAGGCCTCCACTTGACCTCCATACCCTTAAGACCATTCTAGCCCTCTTCCTCCATACTTGTCTCCCCTGCAAAAGAACAAGTGAAGATTAGGATTTGCATTCATAAAATGAAAACATAAAGAAAAATAGTTTTTTTCATTTCTTAATTAGCACATGCATGCATCAGTTATAATACTCCCTAGATCAGATTCCATGCTCAGTTAGTTTAGATCATCACATGTGATAAATAAAGTTAAGATAGGTCTCTTTTGCAAGAAAAATGTGTCAATGAGTAGCTAAATGATTTCATGTCACTTTACAAGCATCTTCCAATTCAGTGTTTCATTCCTTAAAATAGGCAGCATTCATTTTCTTTCATTAAGGATAATTTTCCCTCCTCCAGTTGGTAGTCAGACTTCTTCTAGTTAATATAATATTGGTTTGAGAAACCCTAGTGGTCTATCGCCCCAGTTGAACGGTGACAAGAGTAGACCATTACATCTATTTGTGTATACAACACTGTCACCTCCAAGTTTGTACGAACCCCAGTTTGATGAAGTAAAGTTGGAAGCCTCAGGATTTGTAGCATTCTTGCTGCAATAGTGGTGCTCATCAATTTTTGGCGCCATTGTTGGGAAGGTGTCTAAGTAGATGTGATTTCTGTTTTTTTCTTACCTTTTCTTTTTTCTTTCCTACTTTCTTTCCATTCTGCAAATAGTTCCATTCAACAAGTAGTTGCAATTTGGTTTTGCTTTATTTCTATTCCGCAAATAGTTCCATTAAACAAGTAGTTGTAATTTGGTTTTTCTTTTTCCATTCTGCAATTAGTTCCATTCAACGAGTAGTAGCAATTTGGTTTTGTTTTCTTTCGATTCTGCAAGAAGTTAAAAAAAAAGCCCTAAAAAAAATAAATCTTTCATGCCTCGTAGGAGTAGAGACAATTTAGGGAAATTTTTCCCAAATACCCCCACCACATCAAACAACCAACCTTCCCTCTTCTTTGGTGGCTGTGAGCTAGAGGACCCATTAAGCGAACAACAAAAGATATTTGAAGAGCTTATCAGGGAAGAAGAAGAGACCATTCCACCAACTTACACCATGGTTGAAAATATAAATGGGATTGGAGATAGAGAAGGAGATGAGAATAGAGCTGAGGGTGCTTTTCCCATTAGAGAAACTAATGGGGATGCTAGGATGAAAAACATAAGCCCCTCTTCTCTTCCTCATTTCCATGGCTTGACCTCAGAAGACCCAAACACCTTTTCGTTCGAGTTTGATGTCTTATCCAAAACTTATGACTACACCTCTGATGATTAGAAGTTGAAATTGTTCCCATCCACTCTCAAAGATGTAGCCTTATGCTGGTTCATGGGTTTACCTGGGGACAATATTACCACCTGGGCTCAGATGTAACAAGCCTTTAACAATAAGTATAGGGACTACTGCAAGTCCAATGATACCAAAGAGGAAATTTCTAGAATGACTTCGGGACATGATGAATATTCAGAAGATTATGAGGAAAGATTCCAACTTAGCTACAAAGGGGCCAAGTGCACCCTTGATCCTGAATCGCTTAAGGGAGTCCTTCTTAGGGGGATAAGAGAGGATCTCCTAGAAACCATAAACTTGCTGTCAGGAGGGGAAATCTACGAGTTACCCTATGACGATATCAAGATAGTTTTCAGGAATCATTCTAGGGAAGCTAGAAATAAGGGTAAGGCAAGTTGTGGCCAGTTCGTCCTCTTCCAACACATCCATAAAAAGTGAAACCGGGAACATGTTAGAAGATTTTAAGAGTGAAATGTTGCATACCCTTGCTCTACAAATGGACACCATGTAGATCAAGAGAAAGAAGGAGGAAGCAGAGAAAGCCTTAGCTATCTTCTACCCTAGATGCACTGGGAGGCACCCTAGGAATGAATGTCAATTGAATCTTATAGAAATCTGCTCGGTCTATGAGGAAAACCACTCCACAGACAAGTACCCTTCTCTGCCTGGATTAAAAGTTGTGTATCAGGGAACTGAAGGGGTGAATGAACAAATCTGCTACATCAACCAAAGGAGGGTTCAAGGACCTTGACCATACTAGTAAGGCATGCAAGGGGAATCTTATTCATATTACAATCCTAATTAGAATACATCAATTCCCCCTTGGTGCCCTCTTGCTTAGCCTTCGTGGTCCACACCTTCTCCCTGGTCTTTTGCACCTTGATACCATTCCCAATTTGCCAACCAACCATTTTAGCGATATGCTCCTCCACAACCGAATTGGAATGCACCATCCCAAGGGTGGAGGCCCCCATACAACCAAGCTCCAGCTCTATTACCTCCACCTCCATCTCAACCATAGTTCCTACACCTTGCTCCACCTAAACAACCTCAGATGTATGCCCAACCAAATCCGAACCCGAACAACGGACAGACACAACAGGTCTACAATGGAGAAACATCCTACCCTATCTATGCTGTGGAAATTCATGAAATTAACCTAAAGTCTGGAATAGTGCTTCCGGATAATCAAGATCCATCTACACCTGAGGAGCGTGAAGAGGAAAAAGAGGAAAGTGTCCCTCAAGAAAATCCACCTCCTTTTCCTAAGAGATTAACCCATCCTATCCAGCACACCCTAGAAGAGATTGAACTTCTGGGTGAGTTGAAAAATATGTGTGTCAAAATCCCACTTCTCCAAGCTATCAAAGATGTCCCCATCTACAACAAGTTAATCAAGGAAAATTGTTTCAAACATCTAGGAAGGTGAAAGAAAGACACCCCTACCATTAATGTCATTGGACAACTGTCCAACTTAATGCTGGGGCGGGTGATTTTCCCAAAGTATCTAGATCCTGGAAGTCCTGTAGTAGATGTACACATCGATGGCACCATTGTCCCCC
Source organism: Pinus tabuliformis (assembly GCA_031772625.1). Lineage (NCBI taxonomy): Eukaryota > Viridiplantae > Streptophyta > Pinopsida > Pinales > Pinaceae > Pinus > Pinus tabuliformis. The sequence goes on along the minus strand of CM062813.1, from coordinate 328,851,701 downwards.
ATACCTTGATTGATCTTGGGGTTGCCATAAATGTGATGACTAAGGAGACTATGCTTAAACTGAATCTCCATGGATCATTAAGAAAGACCACAACAATATTGCAGTGTGCAGATAGATCCACAATAGCTCCTGAGGGAATTGTTGAGGATGTGATGGTCTCCATTGATTCCTTGGAATACCCTACTGACTTCTTAGTTCTCAAACCGAAGAACAAGTTTAATGGTTATCTTCTCATCCTTGGAAGGCCATGGTTGGCCACTTCCGATTCTTACATAAGTTGCAGGGCTGGGAACATGACCATTAAAAATGGGCATTTGTCCAAGAAATTGGTCTTGTACCCTCTTGCTCAACCATCTCTAGAGCATGAATTACCTTTATGGTTAGAAGAGGAGGAAAAATATGAAGTCTACTCTTCCCCAATCTATACCTTTGATGGTACTATAGGAGGGGGGCAACCTAATGAAGATGACCTGATTGAGCAAATCCTCCAGAATCAACCCCCCAACACCATGTCTCTTAAGGAGTTAGTAAAGGAAGCCAAAGACAACCCTTGGATTGATCTATGCTTAGCTTACTCAAGCCCTACTCATGTCAATATGATAGAATTCATCCTAGAAAGAGCATTGAAAATCAACCCCTCTCTCTGTGTACACCAAGAAGAGGAGTTATGTGACATGCTAAGAAAGCATTTGGATGCCTTTTCCTAGAGTTACAAGGAAATTAAGGGAGTGCACCCTTTAGTGTGTACTCACCACATTTACATCAAGGAAGGTTGCAAGCCAGTTCGCCAATCTCAAAGGAGAATGAACGTAGCCCTCAAGGATATAGTCAAAGAAGAAATACAAAATTTGTTGGATGCAGGGTTCATTTACCCCATCTCAGATAGTGAGTGGGTGTCTCCTCTGGTTCTGGTTCCAAAGAAAAATGGAAAGTGGAGGATCTGTGTGGATTACCGAGAGCTAAATAAAGCCACAAAAAAGGACCATTTCCCTCTAGCTTTCATTGAACAAGTATTAGATGGCTTGGTAGGAAAGAAGTTCTTCTCTTTCCTAGATGGATTAAGTGGTTACAATCAAATCCAAATCAGCGCAGAAGACTAGGATAAAACCACCTTCACCTGTCCCTGTGGTACCTTTGCTTATAGGGTCCTTCCTTTTGGTTTATGCAAATCCCTTGCCACTTTCCAAAGAGCAATCCTGAGCATCTTTGCAGAGCTAGTCCATGATTATGTGGAAATTTATATGGATGATTTCACCCCCTATGGGTGCGATTTCCTAGAGGCTCTCTCTAACTTGGGAAAGGTGTTAAAAAAATTCATTGAAATGAGCTTATCCCTTAGTCCTGAGAAGTGTGAATTCTTAATGATTGCAGGGGTTGTTCTAGGTCACTCAATCTCCTAGGAAGGTATGCAAGTAGACCCAAATAAGATAGCTATCATAAAGAGGGTCCCTACTCCTTAGAAGCAGAGGGATGTTAGAAGTCTTTTAGGCTTAGTCAGATACTATAGGATATTCATAAAATATTTTAGCAAGGTAGCCCTGCCCTTATTTGTACTATTGGCCAAAAGACTCTAAATTTTAATGGTCAAAAAGATGCCAAGAGGTCCTGGAAACCCTAAAGGACAAGTTGACTACTGTGCCTATTCTCTGAGGCCCAAATTGGGCTCTTCCTTTTCACATACATGCTGATGCCTCTCACAAGCTATAGGAGCATCTCTGGGCCAGATAGATGACAAGCTACCTTATGCCATTTACTTCATCAACAAAAATATGTAAAAAGCTGAATTTCTAGTGCTCAAAATTATGTTCAAAAATAAAAATTATTAGAATGGTGTGGAACATGAACGACTGCGTAGTGCTCATCATCTTGAATCTGGTGCAACTCATTTCGTGTGAAACAGACATTGTATGCTTACAGAAATGCGATTTGTTCACTTTGTCAAACAGGTAAAAAAATGGCAGAGGAAATGACATGGCAGAGTCTTCAGGGAATGGGGGAAGCGCCAAGTGCCAGGCTGCCATTAGACCCGCATTTCACAGATCGCAGAAGGAAGAGGTCTGTAGTCAAGGAAATTGGCCCCCAGCACTACGGGTTTGTGATTTGTGATATCGCAATCGTAGATTGGAAGCGGGTCGGTGGTAAAGAATAAACCCTAGAGAAAAGCCGGAGTGCAATGCGATAAATCGCAATTGCACATCGCATGGATCAAGTGTGTTTACAGAATCGACCTCGATAAAGTTAGGTTGCGATTGCGATATCACAATCACATATCGCACAACAAAACGACCCGTTATGGAGAATCACCCTTGCTTCGGATGATTGCGATTTGTGATAGTTTATGGCCGCCACATGTCCTCCTAATGGTCGCTAAGAATTTGGCTGGCAAGACAGGTCGGAGGCCAGGGTTGAACCCGTGACCTCGGATACAACAGTGCCAAGGTTTACCGTTGAGCCCGCAACATGTGACTTAACAAACTATGGTTGCGGATTATATTTTAAATTATGTTGATCGTCAGGTTGGGGGGAGATTGCTAGCATAACCGCTGGTGGACCTCCCATGTGAACACCTCATCCGCAACCCACAATAGTTATATTGTCACCATGGTAACAACACCTCCAACTGTTAGTCCTTATTTGCAGGCCGTGACATTTTTTTATAATCGTCGAGAGGGTTATGGGCGGAATTAGACGTAATACAATTTCGCCTGTCGCGCGGCAAAATATTAAGCCAATTAGAATTTTTTGGAGTGAAATTGGAGGATCATACTGGATTTGGAGAAATTTGTGGAGTGAATAGTGGGCTAACTAGGAGAGGTCATAACTTCTTTAGTTTTTGACCAAATTGGATGCAAAAAGAGGCTAGATAGCCATTTTTGGAAATTCTGGACTCATTGGAGTAGGTTTTAGAAGAATTTGAGCATTATAAACACATATTTTTACACTTTTTAGTATAATAGAGAGGCCCAAGCCAAAGAAAGCTGGGCCAAGGAGACGTAGCCTAGGAGGGGTGAACTCCTTTATCATGTTCATATTGTAATGTGTTTTTGATGATGTTCTGCACATGTTTATGCCACTATTCAGTCTCTTATTTATGTTAAATTGCTCATAAAATTAACATAAAAACTCATCGTTTCACTTGCAAAGATTCATGAATCCTTAAGCACAATGAAAGAATTTTGTTTCTAGTCTGAGGAGGATCTTAGCACAACAATCTAATATTCTAAATTAGATCATTTTGGTATCATAGCTCTAGGTTTGATATGTGAACGAAGGATTTAACTGTTTGCAAGTTTATGTCATGCTTACAAGGTTAAAACTCAAAATAGGAGAAGGGAAGCTGGTTGGAATCCCTAAAGTTAGGTCAAGGGGAAGGAGAGAAAGGTTGCCACAATATCCAACACCAGTTCAGCCTCAAGTTGCATTTGAGACTCCAGAGATCATGTCTCATGAAGGAGAACCTACAAACATGACAAAAGATGAGAAGACCTTCATAAAGGCTATCTTTAACATGACAGAGATGGTGAAGGTCCTCTATGAAGAGAGGAATACTAGGTTGCAAGGGGAAAGTTCCAAACCTCCCAAAGGAGAAGGCTCTTCAGGAGGAGGTAATGGAAAATGAGGTAATGGAAATGGAGACAAACCTCCACCCTCTCCACCATCTTCTTCATCTTCTTCTTCACAAGCATCTTCACCCTCTTCCATTAACACAACCCTTACTGATACTCATCATCATACTTCAAAAGGAAATCGTAAATCATCTTTTTTAAAACTTGATGTTAAATTTGAGCTGCCCATGTATAATGGTGAAGTGAATGTAGAGAAGCTTGATAATTGTATTCGTCAGTTGGAGGTATATTGCAAGATTCAAAACCTTCAAGAGGATGACATAAAGATTTAGTTAGCTTCCTTGAGAATGGAGGGTGCAGCGCTAGTATGGTGGGAATCAAAGACCCAAGAGGAGATTAAAAAACATGGTAAGATCTCAATTTCTTGGATTGATTTCATTGCTGCAATCAAAACACAATTCTATACTCTAGCTTATATGCAGAAAGCCATCATGAATTGGTAGAACTTTAGACAACTTCAAGGTCAAAATGTGCAAAATTACACCCAAGAATTTAGAATAAGTTCGTTAATGTTAGGTGTAGATTTGCAATCACAGGACACATTGTTGAAGTACATAGGGGGTTTACACAGTTACCTTAGGCATACTATCTTAATGTTTGATCCCAATAATCTAGATGATTTGTGTGTGCAAGCCACTCATCTTGAGGCAAGAAGGAAAAACACTCCAGAAGAAGGTCGTAAAAAACCATTTAAGGTTAAGGAGAAAGAAAAGGGTTTCAAGGGAAAGAAAAGTGCATCCATTAAAAAGGAAGGAGAGAAAACAATATGCAAACATTGTTTCAAAGAGGGTCACGATGAAGCTCATTGTTGGAAGCTTGATCCCAAAATGAAACCAAAGAAATTCAACAACAAAGGAAAAGAAAAGACAACGGTCGTCATTCAAGAGGATTTGGGATTCGATTCGGGTGATGAAACTAAAATTATAGCCATGGGTATTGATGAGCCCCAAATTTTGGTAACAATTTGGGCTCATTTGGCCTACTTACCTTGCTCAACCCTTCATTTTTTATCACTTATGCATCATTTCTTAGTATATTCGTGTTATTTGTAGGAAGAAGGGCAGTCATTATGCCTATGTGGCTAATACATGATGATTTCAGGTTTTTTGACATTAAATGGAGCAAAGACCACGCAAATTAAGACAAGGAGACAGCCAAGGTGGCATTGCGGGTTTATAGGGAGGTTGTCCACATCCTTGAATGACCTCCCTCGTGATCTCCACCCCAACTCCGAGCTCCAACAACTATCACCACCGAGCTAGAAGGCAGCCAACGGATTCTACAGGAACAACAGTTTACTTTCAGTTGGACAGCCAAGCTCCACTAATTGAGGAGGCCAGCTTGGCCCTCATCATGTATAAATATTGAGGCTGTAGCCTTCGATGAGACTCTTGAAATTTTGTTATAGATTTTGGATTACGAGCTGTAGCTCTGTTTTTGCTCTTTGTAAGCCAATTTTGGCATGTTGTTAGACTCATGATTATGATATTTTAATAAAGGCAGTCAGATTTGGATTCGATTCTGAGTTCTTAGGGGAGCTATAGCTCTCAGGTTAGGGCCCAACCTGAGAGCAATAGACCTCCTTTTCTTTGTATTGCTACTTGTCTTTCTTTTATCATTGCATTTCTTTCCTTTACTTGCACTTGAAAAATACAGTTTGCTGAGTTGACTGTTTCGGTTTGGTTATGTAGGTTAGTTTCATGAATGCAGTTGTTTCAAAAGTTCAGAATTAGCATAAGGAGATTGAAGTTACGTTGAGTTCAAAAAAAGGTTGAATGCATGCTCACTTTCACCTCTGTTTGGGGACCGGAAGTGTAGACCGTGCCAACTGCCAAAAACATTGTTTTAACATATGCATGCAAGTATTGATGTAATGTTTTCAATTGAAGAATTGTCCATGCGATTTGATCTTGAGTAATGAATCTTTGGTTCAGCATCATGCACGAATTCCTTTCAACTTACATTGCTGTTCTTTGATTCCTAATAAAACAGTTAGAATAGGTTGGTGAACTTTCGTTTACATGCAAGATAAGGGTGATTTGTTTCATTTACACTGCACAACACCACTTCATCGTGTTCTTATCCTTCTGAACCGTGCCTAAGCCACCTACTCATCCTCTGTTCAGCTCATTTGCCTTCCAACCCTTCTACTGTCCACGTTGCTCAATCTTTTTGACCTTCCATTGCCCCTACCCTTCTATCGACCAACCAGCTCTATCCACTCTCTCTCCATCTCATCTCTCTGTCCATAGGTCATCACAAGCTCCTCTTTCATCTTACCCATCCATCCATACAGCTCCTTCACTCCTCCATCACCTAAAACTCCGACTGTAGAACATCCTGTAGAAGTTAGCAGACTTCCTGTAGAAATCTCGAGTTTCCTGTAGGATCCCCTGCAGACATCCTGTAGAAGCCTGCAAACACGGTTGCTAAGCACCCAAACGTTGTGGACTTCTGGGGAATGATGTGAGGGATCTCCTGGAACCTCTTAGAGTCATCCTGACCGTTCCCAAGCTTTCCTCCCCTTCGAACTACCCCTGCACAGTCAAGACCCAGTAAGAAGCACAATCATAATAACTCCACCCACTTGAGCAAAAATACAAAAACGTGTTCCCTTCCATGAAAGTAGTTTAAATTCATGCATCTCATCTCACTAGAAGTAATGGCATCATTTCTATAAGTTTGCACTCCCACCATTGCATCATAGAGATTAAACTAGTCAGATTAGGGTTTACTAGGGTTTCCATGTTTGGTTGGCTTTCAGTTCATTCTTGCAAAGTAGGTTAATTTCCTTTGAGATAGCCTTCGTTCATCATTTAGAAAGCTTCTTCTGAGAACATATAGAAGTTGGCTTGAGCCCTAGCGGACTTGTGCCAGCTGACCAAGTGACAGCTGCGACAAGAGCTAGTACTTGTGCATACAACACCGTCGCTTCCAAGTTTGTTACGAACTACCGGGTTGATAAAATTAGAGAAGGAAGATCCAGGAGTTGTAGCATTATTGCTACAATACTGGAGCCCACCATCTTTTTGGCGCCGTTGCCGGGGAAGCGTCAGAGTATTAGTAATTGTTGCTTTTCTTCTATTTTCTTACTCTTGCCTTCTGCCAAGTAGTTTATTTCATTTCCATTCTGCAAAAGTAGCATAGACATTTCCTACTTTCATAGATTAGCATTTCAATTCCAAAATTTCAATTTTGCAAGCATAGATTAGCCTTTCAATTCTGCAAGCGTAGACTAGCATTTCCATTCCTGCAATTCCATTTGAGCAAAGTAGATTAGTCCTTTCCTGCTTTCATTTCAATTTTGCATTTTTATTTCAGCAAGATAGTTAGTTGTAGATCAATCTGTTTCAGTTTTGTAGGTACCAAAGAGAAAAAACAAAAGCAATCAAAAAGTCTTTCCATTTCATGCCTCGTAGGAATCGAGATAAAACAGGCAAATTCCTACCCAACACCCCCACCACATCACTGAGTCACCCTTCTCTCTTCTTCGGTGACAGTGATTCAGAAGAACCTATAGGTGAACCTCCTGAGATATACGAAGATCCTATAGCAGAAGAAGAATTAGAGACCATCCCATCTGAAGCTATGGCTGACAATAGAAGAGAAGATGAGAGAATAGAAGGTGCCTTCCCCATCCGAGAAACCAATGGAGACATGAAAATGAAAAACATTAGCCCCTCTGCTCTGCCTCACTTCCATGGACTGACTACTGAAGATCCTGATACCTTCCTGTTTGAGTTTGCTGTCCTTTGTAGAACCTATGACTATACTGAAGATGAGAAGAAGCTGAAACTCTTCCCTTCAACTCTTAAGGATGCATCATTACGCTGGTTCATGGGCTTACCTGGGAATAGTATCACCACTTGGGCTCAGATGCAGCAAGCTTTCAATACCAAGTACCGGGACTACTGTAGGTCCAAGGAAACCAAGGGAGAAATCTTTCGGATGACCATGGGAAATGATGAGTCCTTAGAGGATTATGAGGAGAGGTTCCAACTTAGCTATAAGCGGGCTAGGTGCACACTTGACCCTGAATCCCTCAAGTTGGTCCTGCTCCGAGGAGTCCCTGAAGACCTTTTAGATACCCTTCAGATGTTAGCTGGGGGAGATATTTACCAGCTGCCTTATGAGGACATCAAGACTGTGTTTAGAAACCACTCTAGGGCAGCCCGGAAACGAGGTAGAGGAAACCCTCTCTCAGCTGGTATTCCTTTCTCCAAGCATGAGTTTGCAAATCAATTAGAAGATCTTAAGAGTGAGGTGAGACAGACCATTGCCATGCAATTGGACACATTCAGGATCCAGCAGAAGAAGGAAGAAGCTGATAGGACCTTGGCTGTCTTCTACCCTAGATGTACAAGGAGACACCCTAAGAACGAATGCCCATTGCATTCGGTTGAAGTGTGCTTCGTTTGTGAGGAGGACCATCCCACAAATCAATGTCCAACCTTACCTAGGTTTAAAGCTATGTACCAAGGGACAGAAGCCCCCACTGAATCTCTCTATTTCCTCAACCAAAGGAGGCCACAAGGACCTAGACCTTACCAGCAGGGGATGCAAGGGACACCCCAAGCTTATTACAGCCCCAACCAATCGACTCCTATGCCTTCCTGGGGTCCCCCTGCTCATCCTTCCTGGTCTATGCCTCCTCCATGGTCTTACCCACCTCAGTACCCTACTCAACCCACTACTCATTCTTATCATTCACATGCCCAGCCACAGCCTCAGTGGAATGCACCTCAGTCGGGGTGGAGGCCCTAGTACAACACTCCTCCCGCCATTTTGCCTCCACCACCAGTTCAACCTCAACCATTACCTCCTGCTCCTCCAAGTCAACCTCAAATGCCTGCTCAACCGAACCCAAACCCCAACAATAGATAGGCCCAGCAGGTATACACTGGGGAAACATCATGCCCTACCTATGCTGTGGAGATCCAGGAGATCAATCTTCGATCTGGAAAGACTCTTCCGGATCGCCAACCTCCTCCCCCAGAGGACGAGGAGGAGAAACAGGAAAGTGAACCAAAGGCTATTCCACCCTTTCCTGAGAGACTAACAGCCACCACACAACCCAACCCAGAGGAGGATGAGCTTTTGGGAGAGCTCAAGCAGTTGTGTGTGAAAATACCACTTCTCCAAGCCATCAAGGATGTGCCAATATACAACAAACTGGTTAAGGAAAAGTGTTTTAAACACCCAGGCAGGCGAAAGAGAGATGCTTCAACCATCAATGTCTTAGGACAACTGTCTGACCTTATGTTAGGACAAGTCATCTGCCCAAAGTACCTAGATCCTGGGAGTCCTGTAGTAGATGTCCACATCAATGGCACCATCATACCTCACACCTTGATTGATTTGGGGGCTGCCATTAATGTGATGACCAGGGATACCATGCTCAAACTTAATCTTCAGGGTTCCTTGAGGAAGACCTCGACAGTACTGCAACTGGCAGATCGCTCCACTGTGACTCTCGAAGGGATTGTGGAGGATGTCTTGGTCTCGGTCGACTCTTGGGAATACCCTGCAGATTTCTTGGTTCTGCAACCCAAGGCAAAGCTTACTGGATATCCTCTTATTTTGGGAAGTTCTTGGTTAGCCACTGCAGATGCTTACATCAGTTGTCATGCAGGAAACATGACCATAAAAAACGGTCCTATGTCCAAGCAGCTAGTCCTATATCCTCCTGCCCAACCCTCCTTAGAGCATGACTTACCACTGTGGTTGGAGGAAGGAGAAGAGGATGAGGTGTACTCAGCACCTTTGTGCACCCTAGATACCACTAGAAGAGACCCCCCAACCGAGGATGACTTGATTGAGACTTTGATCCAGAATCCACCTTCCAGTGCACTATCCTTAGAGAAATTGGTGGAGGACGCCCAAGCCAGCACCTTAGTGGACCTTTGTGCCACCAACCCTGTCACTCCCAGAGTCAAGAATGTGGAGTTCGACCCTGAGAGAATGTTAAATATCAGCTCCTCCCTATCTCCTTCCCAGGAAAAGGAGTTGTGTAGCCTGTTGGCCAGTCACCTAGATGCTTTTGCTTGGAGCTATAAGGAGATGAAAGGAGTCCATCCCTCGGTCTGTACCCATCACATATACATCAAAGAGGGTTGTAAACTGGTTAGGCAACCTCAGAGGAGAATGAATCCAGCCCTTAAGGACATTGTCAAGGAATAATTGCAAAAATTGTTGGATGCCGGATTCATTTACCCCATCTCAGATAGTGAATGGGTGTCCCCTCTGGTGTTGGTTCCCAAGAAAAATGGGAAGTGGAGAATTTGTGTGGACTATCGAGAACTGAACAAAGCTACCAAGAAAGACCATTTCCCTCTACCTTTCATAGATCAAGTGTTGGATGGACTGGCAGGAAAGAAGTTCTTCTCTTTCCTGGATGGGTTTAGCGGGTACAACCAAATCCAAATCAGCCCGGAAGACCAAGATAAGACCACCTTCACTTGTCCTTGGGGTACCTTTGCCTACCGAGTTCTCCCCTTTGGGCTATGCAATGCTCCTGCTACCTTCCAGAGAGTTGTCTTGAGCATCTTCTCGGAGCTAGTCCATGATGCGGTGGAAATCTATATGGATGACTTCACTCCTTATGGGTCCAACTTCCAGGAAGCATTGTCCAATCTAGGAAAGGTCCTAACCAAATGCATTGAGATGAACCTGTCCCTTAGTCCTGAAAAATGTGAATTCCTGATGACTGAAGGGACTGTGCTAGGCCATACCATTTCTTGCCAAGGGTTACAAGTGGATCCTAACAAAATTGCTCTCATCAAGAAGGTTCCACCTCCCCAAAAGGTAAGGGATGTCCGGAGTTTCTTAGGATTAGCAGGGCATTACCGGAGATTCATTAAAAACTTCAGCAAGCTAGCCTCGCCATTGTTTGGCCTGTTGGCAAAAGATGTGGAGTTTAAATGGACTGACGATTGTCAGAGGGCTTTGAAGGAATTAAAGGACAAGTTGGTGTCAGCCCCAATATTGAGAGGCCCAAACTGGGCCCTACCTTTCCACATCCACACTGATGCCTCAAAAAAGCCATAGGGGCAGCTTTAGGACAAGTTGAATAGAAACTTCCATATGCCATTTACTTTGTTAGCAAAAACTTGTCCAAAGCCGAGCTGAATTACACTGTAACCGAGAAAGAATTCTTGGCTGTGGTCCATGCACTGAACAAGTTCCGACATTATATTACTGGCTATCAAACCTTTGTACATACAGATCATGCTGCAATTAGATATTTAATGAATAAACCAGATGTGAATGCTCATAGTATTAGATGGTTACTTTTGTTGTAGCAGTTTGATTTGACCATTGTTGACAAACCAGGTAAAGAAAATGTTGTTGCTGACTTTTTATCTAGATTGGATTTGTCTGCAGATGAGGATGGAACAGTGGATGACCAGATGCCCGATGAACATCTGTTTGCTATCTCAGTACTCTCTTCATGGTTTGCTGATATAGCAAACTACCTTGTTTCAGCACAGTTCCCTCCGCACTTATCTTCAAGAGAGAAGAGCAGAATCATCAAAAAAAGTGCCTCATTTACTTGGATCGGGGGCAATCTGTTCAAGCTTGGCCCTGATCAGATCTTAAGGCGTTGTGTAAGGGAGGAGGAAGTCTTTGATATCCTCCTCACCTGTCATGATGGGCCTTGTGGAGGAAATTTTGCAGCAAAGAGGACTGCCTTCAAAATCCTGCAGGCAGGCTACTATTGGCCCACACTTCATCAAGATGTCAGAAGATATATCAGCCAATGTGACCGATGCCAAAGAATGGGGAAACCGACTCCAAGGGATGAGATGCCTCTCCAACCTCAAGTGACTCTTGAGCCATTTGAGAAGTGGGGTATGGATTTTGTGGGTCCAATCAACCCTCCTTCGAGGCAAAGGTCTTACATCATTGTGTGCACTGACTGCTTGACAAAGTGGGCAGAGACTAAAGCAATCAAGGCAGCAACAGAAGAGAAGGTGGCCGAGTTCTTAAGAGAAAACATCTTCTACAAATTTGGCTACCCAAGAGAACTGGTCACCGATCAAGGGAGCCAGTTCACATCCAACTTGATTGAAGACCTGCTAGCTCACCACAAGATCAAGCATAGGACTTCCACCCCCTATCATCCACAGGCAAATGGGCAAGTGGAAGTCACCAACAGAGCATTGGAAGGGATTTTGACTAAGGTGGTGAGCAGCAGTAGGAAAGATTGGACAGATCGCCTGGTTGAGGCCACATGGGCTTACAACACCACCTGGAAGACCACCACCGGCTTCACACCTTATGAGCTAGTCTATGGGAAGAAAGCTTTGCTGTCCATTGAGTTTGAATACAACACTTTGAGGATGGCAGCTCAGCTAGATCTAGATCTCAGCCATGCACAACAAGAAAGGTTATTGCAGCTGAATGGACTGGACGAGCACCAGATGTAGGCCCTCCTTCACTCAGAAGTGGTTCAACTTCAGAGAAAGGTGTGGCATGACCAACACCTCCATGACAAGCAATTCCAGCCAGGAGATTGGGCCTTGTTGTATGACTCCAGGTACAAATATTTCAAGGGGAAGCTGAGAACCAGATGGCTAGGACCATATGCAGTGGGAAAATGCCATGACAATGGATCTGTTCTTATTCGAACCATTGATGAGGAAGCCATCCCCATGCTTGTCAATGGGCATCGATTGAAGATCTACAGGAAACATCTCTCAAGATAAGAGTTCATCAAAACTATGGAGAAATCAGTGTTGGTCATAGAGAAGGGTTCTGCCTCTGCTTTGGGCATACCCTAAAAGATCTAAAAAAAAAAAAAAAAAAAAAAAAAAAAAAATAATAAAGATCCTTGGGTGAAAACCTTTCTGAGGCTCCCAAGGCAGGTGGTAGGGGTGAAAACCTCATTGAGGCGCCCCTATTGTCTTTCAAAAAAAAAAAAAAAAAAAGAGATTTGAAAAAGATCCTTGAGTGAAAACCTCTCTGAGGTGCTTAAGGCAGATGGCAAGGGTGAAAACCTCATTGAGGTGCCCCTGTTATCTTTCAAAAAAAAAAAAAAAAAAAGAAGAGAAAAAAAGAAAAAACAATAAGCAAAAAGATAGGGACAGCAAGTTCATAATGTGAAAATGCATGCAAGTTGCAGGTGTTCCATGAAGGTGAGGAGGACTCTTAATGCAAAGCCAAAGATCCTTGTCATGCTGCCAGGAGACCTCACCAGCACCTCCTCCAAGAATACTCATTTCCTCCAAGGTATGTGAACAATTTCATCATGGCAGACTTTCTACAGGAAGATGCAAACTTTCTACAGGAAGGTGCAGACTTTCTACAGGAAACACAACTTTTCTACAGGAAGTTCTGTGTTTCTACAGGAAACTTCCTGTAGAAGTTCGAGACGGCCCAAAATTCATTTTATGAGGACATCTAACGACCGAGGATCGGTTTGGACGCATGCAAGCTACTGTTGGCACCCTTATACACTGCTGTCACCTCTTTCTACCATCCCTGTCGACATGCAAGGAAGTTACCTGCACCATCAAAGCAGATCATTGAGTTCTCGAGAGAAAAGCAATTGTTGAGATGAAAAAATGCTGAGATGTCATACCATATCCATCCCAGCCATCCATGAGCTCTGTGAGCGTGATCGTGGGGCCATTGCCTTCGTCGTGCAGCATGCACCCGAGGAGGAAGAAACTATTACAAGACATCCTGCAGGAGTCCCGTAACAGTTAAGCCCACTAGAGTGCACACCATATACAATGAAAACGCGGGCGCATGCAGCTGAAGCATCCAATCCATCGTCAACGGCCTATGAATGTGAACCTCCGGGCCTGTGCAAATCCACCAGCAGCAAATAAATCCACTCATCGTCGTCCAAGAGCCTAAACAATCGTGTTGCGGCCGCACAGGTAAGTGTCTCGACCCTTTCTTCCGACGAATTGCATGAATTTTACTTTGAAAATGTTTGCAAAGTGTGGAATGGATGGGTTGAGCGGTTGTATGGTTAATCGATTGGCCACGTCGACCAGTCATCTGGTCGAGCCGGATGTGTGAATGGTGGCCATGGAAAAAACGGGCAGTGGACACGTGAGAACCGTCCACTCGGGGAGAAACGAGTTCTAACGAGAATGGCGATGGCGGATCTGCGGGGAATGATGTGGCAGTAAGTAAACTTGCAGAAGAATGATGGTGTGACGTCGCCCAACGGTCTGGCAGGGACAGCTCACCCCTGCGCCACGGATTCCGCCGATTCAAATCTAATCGGCTAGATTATCAACCCCATGCATTTATCATTCACCGTTTGCGACTCAAGTGATCATCCGGATCCCTCTGCAGTTTGATACTCCGAGTCTTTGGCCATCAGAACGCCTGTAAAGCAACACCAAGAGCGCAGACCCACTGCAGTATCCCCCGGAAATCGCGCGCTGCTCCTACAGGAAAGCTGCTCCTACAGGAAAGCTGTTTCTACAGGAAGTCGGGTTCCTCACGTCAAAAGGTGGCGGATTAAAAAGGTAAGCCTAAACTCTCCATGCAATTGGTTTTTGAAGGTGGCAGAATCATCGTCTACAGTCTGGTCGTAGAAAATTGTTGCAATTGTTGTCTGCCGTGCATGAACTGTCGTCCTACAGGATGTCAGTGTAGTTGGCTGTGTTAAAGGTTCTCAGGGGGTAAGATTTGTGAATTATGTGCATGACAGAGGCGTAATCCTACGCTCTGTCCCAGTAGACCGAATTTCTTCCGCATTTGCCACCCCCAACTAACGCAGCAGTTTTTCACCATGCCGGGTGGGTTCATCAGAAGGGAGCCCACTGACTCAGCGAAGTTAAGAGAAAATCCTGAGGTGGTGGAGCTCTTCACACAAGCACAATGGATATCCTTATGTGACAAATTGCAAGGCTATGACGACGAAGTGGCAGAAGAGTTTTTGCAAGCTCTGAGGCCGAAATCTAAAACGTTGGCCACCGTTACCTTCAGGGGTCTGAGCCTCAAACTCACCCCACAATTCATCAGCCGAGTTACGGAGCTCCTAATGGGATTACCATGGGATAAAGAAGAAAGGAAATTGAGCCAACAAGCTAAGAAAGAGTTCTTTCCACCAGAGGAGGAATTCTCAGAAGACAAAAATGGGGTTCGTAGAACCAGTTTACTGCCACCATGGAATGAAGTGAGCCTGCAAATTATGAAGTACATCACCTGTGAAGGCCGTTTTAGCATTGTATACGGGTACCACTTTCGGTTACTCACTGAATTAAGGCACCAGATGGAGCTACCTGTAGAAAACAAACTCAGTCTCCCTTACTTTCTACTACAGTCTCTGATTGAATGTGCAACCAAGCTGAAAGAAGGCATACCAGACCAGGTAGCCCACCATGGACTGATCAAACTCCTTGTGGAGGATGCGCTCCACACATACAAGGTTCCTCTCTCATGGGAAGCCTTCAGGAATTTGACAAAGGATGGGGACATAAAGATGCTAACCGAAGAGCTCGGTTCTTCTAGCAGTGAGGAGAAAGAGTCCGTGCCCGCAGTAAAGAAAGAAAAAGGCCAAAAGACCCCAACCACAGAGCAGAAGAAAAAGCAAGAGAAGAAACAAGAGAAAAAGGATGACAAGGAGAAAGATGACACACCCATCTTGATAGCAAGAGAGAAAAGGTTGCAAGGCAGAGTGGACAAGGCTGAGAAGGTCCACATTAGCAAGAGTGCCTCGACAGCGACCGCAACTAAGTCAAAAAGCAAAACTCATGCAGCAAAGCAAACCAAGGCGGCGACACCTGTTTCTACAGGAAAGCCGAAACCGGCTTCTACAGGAAAGCCGAAACCGACTTCTACAGGAAAGCTGAAACCGGCTTCTACAGGAAGCCCGAAAATTGCTGAAAAAGGGTCTTCTACAGGAAGCCCTTAAAAAGTGAAACCCAAGGAGAAGAAAGCTGATATTCGTGAAAGGGAGGCAGCAGTTGTGCTGGCCGCCCTCAGCACACCTCCTAAGCCAAAGGAGAAGAGAAAGAGGGAGACCCCTCTATACTTTAAAGCTCGAAGAAGTGTGAGAATAAAGACGAGCAAGCCACAGCCTACATCCAGCAGCCAAATCACTACAGGGGATGCCCCTACTCCACCCAGTGAGAGGTCCCCCTCGAGGATATCGGTCACCTACGAGAGGGGGAGCCCAAAAACAACTACTTGGAAAGGAAGGTTAGACCAATCGGCTTCAAAAGCCCGACCCAAGGTCAAGGAAACAGAAAAGAGGGAAGGAGCGGCACCCTCATCACCACCAAGGGCAGAACAGGCAGAGCCACCAAGAGTAGGAAAGAAAGAGCGTATTCCGGAGCCTAGTTCTCGGCCAATAACAAGGAGCTGTAGCAAAGTTGCTCAAGGATGAGCAAATATTTTAGCTGGGGGGTGATGATGAGCCCCAAATTTTGGTAACAATTTGGGCTCATTTGGCCTACTTACCTTGCTCAACCCTTCATTTTTTATCACTTATGCATCATTTCTTAGTATATTCGTGTTATTTGTAGGAAGAAGGGCAGTCATTATGCCTATGTGGCTAATACATGATGATTTCAGGTTTTTTGACATTAAATGGAGCAAAGACCACGCAAATGAAGACAAGGAGACAACCAAGGTGGCATTGCGGGTTTATAGGGAGGTTGTCCACAACCTTGAATGACCTCCCTCGTGATCTCCACCCCAACTCCGAGCTCCAATAGCTATCACCACCGAGCTAGAAGGCAACCAACGGATTCTACAGGAACAACAGTTTGCTTTCAGTTGGATAGCCAAGCTCCACTAATTGAGGAGGCCAGCTTGGCCCTCATCATGTATAAATATTGAGGCTGTAGCCTTCGATGAGACTCTTGAACTTTTGTTATAGATTTTGGATTACGAGCTGTAGCTCTGTTTTTGCTCTTTGTCAGCCAATTTTGGCATGTTGTTAGACTCATGATTATGATATTTTAATAAAGGCAGTCAGATTTGGATTCGATTCTGAGTTCTTAGGGGAGCTATAGCTCTCAGGTTAGGGCCCAACCTGAGAGCAATAGACCTCCTTTTCTTTGTATTTCTACTTGTCTTTCTTTTATCATTGCATTTCTTTCCTTTACTTGCACTTGAAAAATACAGTTTGCTGAGTTGACTGTTTCGGTTTGGTTATGTAGGTTAGTTTCATGAATGCATTTGTTTCAGTAGTTCAGAATTAGCATAAGGAGATTGAAGTTACGTTGAGTTCAAAAAAGGTTGAATGCATGCTCACTTTCACCTCTGTTTGGGGACCAGAAGTGTAGACCGTGCTAACTGCCAAAAACACTATTTTAACATATGCATGCAAGTATTGATGTAATGTTTTCAATTGAAGAATTGTCCATGCGATTTGATCTTGAGTAATGACTCTTTGGTTCAGCATCATGCACGAATTCCTTTCAACTTACATTGCTGTTCTTTGATTCCTAATAAAACAGTTAGAATAGGTTGGTGAACTTTCGTTTACATGCAAGATAAGGGTGATTTGTTTCATTTACACTGCGCAACACCACTTCATCGTGTTCTTATCCTTCTGAACCATGCCTAAGCCACCTACTCATCCTCTGTTCAGCTCATTTGTCTTCCAACCCTTCTACTGTCCACGTTGCTCAATCTTTTTGACCTTCTATTGCCCCTACCCTTCTATCGACCAACCAGCTCTATCCACTCTCTCTCCATCTCATCTCTCTGTCCATAGGTCATCACAAGCTCCTCTTTCATCTTACCCATCCATCCATACAGCTCCTTCACTCCTCCATCACCCAAAACTCCGACTGTAGAACATCCTGTAGAAGTTAGCAGACTTCCTGTAGAAATCCCGAGTTTCCTGTAGGATCCCCTGCAGACATCCTGTAGAAGCCTGCAAACACGGTTGCCAAGCACCCAAACGTTGTGGACTTCTGGGGAATGATGTGAGGGATCTCCTGGAACCTCTTAGAGTCATCCTGACCGTTCCCAAGCTTTCCTCCCCTTCGAACTACCCCTGCACAGTCAAGACCCAGTAAGAAGCACAATCATAATAACTCCACCCACTTGAGCAAAAATACAAAAACATGTTCTCTTCCATGAAAGTAGTTTAAATTCATGCATCTCATCTCACTAGAAGTAATGGCATCATTTCTAGAAGTTTGCACTCCCACCATTGCATCATAGAGATTAAACTAGTCAGATTAGGGTTTACTAGGGTTTCCATGTTTGGTTGGCTTTCAGTTCATTCTTGCAAAGTAGGTTAATTTCCTTTGAGATAGCCTTCGTTCATCATTTAGAAAGCTTCTTCTGAGAACATATAGAAGTTGGCTTGAGCCCTAGCGGACTTGTGCCAGCTGACCAAGTGACAGCTGCGACAAGAGCTAGTACTTGTGCATACAGCACCGTCGCTTCCAAGTTTGTTACGAACTACCGGGTTGATAAAATTAGAGAAGGAAGCTCCAGGAGTTGTAGCATTATTGCTACAATACTGGAGCCCACCAGGTATAAAAAGAAAATAATCCATTTCTAGCACGAGTATATCAAGTTGTCACACTAGCACTCCAAATGAAGAAACAAGGATTGAATTATTTCATGTGAAGGTAATCTCAAAACATACAAAATTCAACACACTTTTTGATAGTGGGTCTCAAGCTAATTTGATATCTGATGACTTATTCAAGAAACTTAATCATGAAACCATTTTACATCCCAAGCCATATCCATTAGGTTGGATATGCAAGGACGCAAACTTACAAATTACAAGAAAATGTATTCTTCGGTTTGCAATCATAGCAAAATTCATTGACGAAGTTGAATTAGATGTTGTACCACTTGATATATCAGGAATTCTTTTGGGTAGTCCTTACCTTTATGATAGAAAATAAATCTTCCATCATCATGAAAACAAGTACCACTTGTTCAAGGATGGTGTGGAGTATATTGTGCGAGCTCATTGCAAGAAGCTAAATCTTTCATTAGTTAATGCAGGGCAAATGAAAAGGCTAGTGAATTCAGGCAATAATTTAGTGCTCCTTATGATCAAACCCAATGTTGATATTGATTATGAAGCGTTTGATGGTTGTAATTCAAAATTGAAAACTGGTTTGGTTAATGTAGTTAACCATGATGATGAGGTGTTTCAGAAAGCAAAAATATTTCCTTCCAAGAGGAGAATCCAACATGAAATATCATTGCAGAAAAAGTTTCTTCTTCCTAAAATTGACATGCACAGGATGTTAAGAATGGAAAGTGCAAAAAAAAAAAAAAACAAAACAAAAAAAACAAAAAACAAATCCAAGGGTTGTTGAATAAAATGATAACTCAACCTTCTCCTTTACCATGTGGTGCAACACTTGTTTTGATGCCCAAGAAGAATGGTAAGCATTTCATTGAATGGGATTCAAGAAATGGTTTTCGTCAAAGTAGAGTTGTTGAAGGGGACATATGGAAGAAGACATTCAAAACCAAGCAAGGTTTGTTTGAATGGCTTGTTACGTTTTTTGGTCTTTGCCATGCTCCTATTGCTTTCATGCATATGAAGCAAGATGTATTGCAGCCATTTCTAGACATGATAGT
The DNA here is from genome assembly GCA_031772625.1 of Pinus tabuliformis. NCBI lineage: Eukaryota > Viridiplantae > Streptophyta > Pinopsida > Pinales > Pinaceae > Pinus > Pinus tabuliformis. The sequence continues at coordinate 328,832,535 of CM062813.1, read as the reverse complement.
CTACTTGGATGCCATTTTCATTTTCAAAAAATTTCATTATGAACATGTCATATATGAGAAAGGAATACTTTATGTCTTATGTCAAGAACATTTGTTATTGAAGATGTCAAATATATTTTGGATAAAACTTCTTTGATGTACTTGGGCCATGATATTGGAGAAGATGAGTTGAATTTAGACTTCTCCAAGATTAATGCCATTATGGATTGGTAAATGCTCAAGATAGTCATTTGGGTAAGAGGTTTTTTGGGAGCAGCCCAATGTTGGAGGAAAGATTTTGTTAACTTTTCTTCTATTGTAGCTCATTTTCATTTTTTGGCAGTTGTGAAAAAGGTCTTCCAATGGGGAGGAAAACAACAAGAGGCATTTAATTCTTTAAGACAAAGGATCTTAGAACAACAATATAATATTCTATGTCAGATCACTCTGACTGAAAAGGAGCTCCTAGTTACTGACCATTCACTGAATAAATTTAGGCATTACATTACTGGTTACCAGACCTTTGTACATACCGACCATGCTACCATTAACTATTTGATGAACAAACCTGATGTGAATGCCCGAATGATTAGACGGTTACTTTTATTACAACAATTTGATCGAACTATTATTGATAATCTTGCCAGGGAAAATGTAGTTGCAGATTTTTTTGTCCAGATTGACTTTGCCTAGAGGTGAGGAAGGAATGGTTGATGACCAACTAACAAATGAGCATTTATTCACCATTTCAGTTCTCTCTCCATGGTTTGATGACATAACCAACTATTTAGTAGTTGCACAATTCCCTCCAAATTTATCCTCCAAGGAGAAGAGAAGAATTATAAGGAAAAACTCCCTATTCACTTGGATTGGGGGCAATCTCTTCAAGTTGGGCACAGATCAAATTCTGAGAAGAGGTGTCAGCGAGGAGGAAGTTTTTGACATGATTCTGGAATGTCATGATGGGCCTTGTGGAGGTCACTTTGTAGCCAAAAGGACAACATTCAAGGTACTACGAGCTGGCTATTATTGGCCCACTCTCCACCATGATGCAAGAAGGTATACCAGCTAGTGTGATCAGTGCCAAAGGATGGGGAAACCTACTCCTAGGGATGCAATGCCTTTGCAACCTCAAGTGACTTTCGAGCCATTTGAAAAGTGGGGCATGGATTTCATTGGGCCCATTGATCCTCCATCAAGACAAAAAAAGTACATCATTATGTGGATCGACTACTTAACAAAGTGGGGTGAAACCAAAGCTGTCAAGGTAGCCGGAGAAGAAAAAGTGGTTGAATTCTTGAGGGAAATTTGTTTTACAAGTTTGGATATCCTAGAGAGTTGGTCATTGACCAGGGCAGTCAATTCACCTCACACATGATTGAGAATTTGTTAAGACAACATAAGATAAAGCACAGGAAGTCGACTCCTTACCACCATCAAGTTAATGGACAAGTAGAAGTCACCAACAGAGCATTGCAAAGCATTTTGACCAAAGTGATTAGCAGTAGCAGGAAGGATTGGGTAGACAGAGTAGTGGAGGCAACTTGGGCCTACAATACAACTTGGAAGACCACCAATGGCTTCATCCCTTATGATTTGGTCTATGGGAAGAAGGCTCTGCTCTCCATTGAATTTGAGTACAACACTTTAAGGATGGAAACAAAATTGGATCTAGATGTTACAAGGACACAACAAGAGAGGTTGCTCCAGCTAAATGGGTTAGATGAATTCAGGATGCAGGCCCTCCTGCACATAGAGGTGACTCAAGTACAAAGAAAAATCTAGCATGACAAAAATATCAAAGACAAACTGTTTCAAGAAGGCGATTGGGCCCTGTTGTATGACTCCAGGTACAAAGATTTCAAAGGCAAGTTGATGACCAGATGGTTGGGACCATATGTGATAGAAAAGTGCCATGATAATGGGGTTGTTCAGATAAGAACCATCGATGAAGAAGGTATCCCTTTGCTTTTTAATGGGTACAGGTTGAAGGTCTAAAAAAAGCCTTTGTCAAAGAAGGAGTTCATTAGTAGCATCAACAAGGCAGTAATGGTGATTGAAGGAGTCTTGGTTTCCACCTCACCAAGTTCTTGAGGTCTGTTGAAGTTTTGAAAAAAAAAAGAAAAAATAAGAGACCCAGGTGAAAACCTCCATGAGGCACTTGAGGCCCACTCTTAGGTTGAAAACCTCTTTGAGGCAGCCCAAGAGTGTTAAAAAAAAGAGAGAAAAAAGGAAAAATAAAAGACCCCTGGGTGAAAACCTCTTTTGAGGCACCCAGGGTAGGAAACCAAGATGAAAACCTCCTTTGAGGCAACTTGGTTGTCTTTCAAGAAAAAAAAGAGAAAAAGGAGAAGAAAAAGAGAGAAAAACACACTGAAATAATGGCAGGGACCTCAAACCTGCCCTCTCATAACAATTATGGTTTTTGTAGGTTTTCAAGAAGATAATGGACACATAGATCAGAGGGAAGCAAGCCCTACAAAACCCCATGTTTTTATTCATCCATTTCATCTCCTCCATAATCCCCATGTTCATTCATACTCATCTCCAACAACAGAAAATTCAAATTTCAGGAAATTATGTGATTTCTACAGGATTTCCTATAATTACTACAGGATTTTCCTATAGTACCACAAGAAGTCCTAAAAATCTACAGGAATGGCAGTCTGATTGAAAAATTATGATGCATTCCTATTTTGGATTAAAAAAGGAGGCCATTGACTTCACCACATCTCATCCAACACCCTTCATGACCATGTAACCCCCTATGTCCACCAAAATAATCTAGTTAGAAGAAAAAAAAATGAAAAAAGAGAAAAGAACATCAAAGGGTCATGCCACCAACAACCTATCTCACTTACCACCCCATGGCCACACCTTCCACTCATTCCAATACCTATTCATCCTCCAAGAAGAGAAAGGACACAAAAATTCAGAAAAGGGCAACTACATGATTTCCTGTAGTTGTACTACAGGAAATCCTGTAGCAACCTATTTTGAAGTAGCAGCAAGCTCCAGGCCTAAACTTCAGCACCATGATTGAAAGAGGAGAAGCACAACTACAGGCACAATGGAACTTCTCGAGAGCTCAGCAGCAACAAAGGAAGGCAACACCTGCACATAAAAAAAAAGCAACCCATCACAAAAAAAAATAGTCGAGAAGATGTACCTGAGTCATGAGCAGCACAACAGAACCACCCTCCAGCATGCATCAACAAGGCAAAGGAAGCCACAGGTATGTCACCTCATCCATACTCCCTCATAAGTACGAATATGATTAAAACTGTAGGAATATGTAGAAAGTTGATTTTATAAGCGAAGGTGGGCAGTTAACTTGGCCACCCTCAATCCGATAACAAAAAGTAAAGTGCTAGTCAACTAGACACATGGCAAGGGCACATCAAGGGGAATAAATCAGAAATGTGGTCAATTTATGGTGAAAAAAAGTGGTTGATGATTACGAGGAAGGGTTTCATGTTAACTAGTAGTGGGACTAATGGTTCAAAAGTATAAATACGTACTCGGCCGTATAAATACGTACTCGACCATCTAACACATCACTCAACGAAATCAACCATAAATAGAAATATTCCCTGACTTTCATGCAAGGTATTGTTCATTTCGAGATTTTGAGAGTTGAGATCACCTCAAGGAGCCATCGAAAGGAAAAGTTAGTCTCGACCATCCTACAGTGAGAACCTATAGGAAACATAGAGAAACTACAGGAAACAATGAGGAAAGCCAGTCTCGACATCCTACAGTGGGCACCTACAGGAAAACTACAGGAAACAAGGAGGATTGTCAAAATGTTGTAAGTGGGTGCCTAGGGCCAGAAATTCAAGAATTCTCATCAACCAAAGCATTGCAGAGAAAGGTAGGTGCCATATCCTCTGTGCTTTCATTTGTAAAAAGGAAAAGGAAAGAAATTGTCATTTCTTTTAAAGTATTTACAGTGTGCATAGAGATAGACATAATTATGTGGAGGATTGTGTAGAGTAAAATCTAAACCCTCATCACCTAGAGAAGATCCTAAGCTATAGCCACCAAAACTTCATACAAACAGATTGATAGAGAGAAAAGATGACAGGGGGTTTCAACAAAAGGGAGCCCACCAGAACAACCAGAATACATCAACATCCTCCTGTGGTAGAAATATTTACAAGGCATCAATGGTTGGGATTCTTCGAGCTACTTAGGGGATATGATGATGATATAGCTAGGGAATTTGCAATATCACTCATACCTCTAGCTAGAGCCATTGCCACTGCTGTAGTGAGGGGTTTGTCAGCAACAGTTACCCCTGAAAGCATTCTTAAGATCACAACACTTCCTCAAGGGTTGCAATTGAGAAAAGAGGACAAATCTAACAACACTCTTGCCAAGAAGAAATTTTTCTTGGAAGGAGGAGAACCAATTAAAGACAAAAATGTGATTAAAAGGACAAGCATTCCATATCCTCAGAATGAAGTAAGCTATCACATTCTCAAGTATATTTCTTATGAGGGTAGACTCAGTATAGTCCACGGATACCAATTTAGACTCCTCCATGAGCTGAGATTTGGAGAAGATTTACCTCCTCATAGAAGACTTAGTGTGGCTTACTTTTTGTTACAATCAATAATAGATATGAGCATCAAAGTACAAGAAAGGAAGTAGTGGGAGGAGATAGAGAAGCATGCATGATTTTATCCACAAGAGGAAGAGACTACAATAGAAGCTTGGAATGTCAAGGAGGCCACCTAAGCAATGAAATACATGGACATAGATTGAGTTTCTCAGAGGATGAATATTGCTTTCAGTAGGGGGCGATGACGAGGCTCGTCAATGGATAAATTATATGAACCTTAATTCTCTCCAGCTTACTAAAATCAACTTTTCTCATAATTATTTACATGTTTTGTTATATTTTTCTTAATGAGAAGGGTAAATATGAGATGTCATGTCTTGTGGTCTAATGTGCATTGATTGCAAGTTTTGGAACAAATTTTGGCTAATTAAAGTGTAGGAACTCGAAGGAGACCAACAAGAGGGATTTTAGGAGATGGGATCTCCCTCCTTAACTCCTCACTCACTCGAAGATTCCTCCTTTGAATCTCATCAGCTCGGAGTTGCAAGCAACTGAGCTATTAAGATCATTGGTAGCCAAGCCAATGATAGTTGAAGACTAGGTGATCTGAAGTTTGGGATCCAAGCCTCCCTAAAATTAAGGAAGTTGTTGGTAACTTCAGTGGTATAAATAAGAAGGCCTAGAGCCTCATTAGGAGTCAACCTTTTTTTATTGTAGCTAAGAGGCATTTTCGACTTAAGATATTGTGACTGATCACTCTTGTGTATTTTTGATATTTTAATGAAAATGAGAAGCATTCCCTTGATCCAGCTCTTAGTTGACTCAGAGGACTGAAGCTCTTGGGTTAGGGCCCAACCCTAGCAGCATAGGTTCCTCTTTTTGTATATGTATTCTTAGATTGCATTCATAGTTAGCTGCTGAATTGATTTTGGTGTTTTCAATTTGTAAGTATTGGGATGATTAATTAGTTTGCTTCCATTTGTGGATAGTTAGAACAATGGTATCACAGTGACAAAATACATTTCAAAAAATATGGATTTAATGGTTTTCACCTCATCTCTCTTTTGGGATCATGACTTGAGGGACATTTTCATACATCCCAAAAAAAGATTTCTTGCTTTACTGCATAGTCTAGGGTTTCTTGACTTGTAGTTCATTATCTTTAAGTTTCTTAGGATGAGTTACAATTTTCATTTTCGATCTCTTAAGTTTTGCATTGGTTTCAAAGCACTTCCATTCATGAACTTAGCGATTAGATGGTAATAACTTTGTTTTCTTCCATTTAATAAATATTTCCCATGTATAGATGAATTTGTGCATAGATGCAGACAGGAATGTATGTTGTTGTAGGAGCTTCTACATTGCAGGGATACCTCATCTCATTTGCCTCATCCAAGCCTTATCCACCCATGTTGCAAAAATCCACTAAACCTCAATCCGAATTCTTGTTTTATAAGAAAAAATTACCATTTCCATTAAGCAAATCCAACCATCTGAAGCACTTGATCGAGCCCTGGATAGTGTTCACCCCCTCCATGCCTTATTCTCCCATTATATACCTTTCCCACACTTCATTCCACCTTCTATACTACTTCCTAAGCTTTTGGCTTGTTTCTTGTAGTAAAATAAGGGATCCTGTACCAGAACGAGGACATCCTATAGTTTTCCTGTAGGAAATCATGTAGCAGCCTGTTTTGAGCCCGAATTAAGCGAAATCACCACCTAAGCTGGGATTAGGCCTCCACTTGACCTCCATACCCTTAAGACGGTTCTAACATTTTTTCTCCATACCTGTCTCCCTTGCCAAAGAACAAGTGAAGATTAGCATTTGCATTCATAAAACGAAAAGAAAAAAGAAAAAAGAAAAAGAGTTTTTCTCATTTCTTAATTTTCACATGCATGCAACAATTATAATACTCCCTATATAAGATTCCATGCTCAGTTAGTTTAGATCATCACATGTGATAAATAGGGTTAAGCTAGGTTAATTTTGCAAGCAAAATGTGTCAATGAGTAGCTAAAGGATTTCATGTCACATTACAAGCATCTTCCAATTCAGTCTTTCATTCCTTAAAATAGGCAACATTCCTTTTCTTTCATTAAGGATAATTTTCCCTCCTCTAATTGGTAGCCAGACTTCTTCTAGTCAATATAAGACTGGTTTGAGAAACCCTAGTGGTCTATCGCCCTAGTTTAATACTGACAAGATTAGATCATTACATCTATTTGTGTATACAACACTGTCACCTCCAAGTTTGTATGAACCCTGGGTTGATGAAGTAAAGTTGGTAGCCCCATGAGTTGCAACATTCTTGCTGCAATACTGGCACTCATCACCTCATTGGTGTACTGTCAAGAAGGTACACTTGAAATTATGTTCACTTCCTGTCACAACAAGTCAAATTAGCATCTTTGACCAAATTATCATGTATAAACATGTCACATCAGGTTAGCTCAAAACAAAACCATCATAGATCAAAACCATAAATCACACATAACCATCATAAACCCGAACCGTATTTCACATATAATCATCATAGACCAGAATCATAAATCACATGCATAATAAAACTGAAATAAAATACTGATACTTATCCTTTAATCAATCCTTAGCTTCTACCTTTGTCCTTATTCTGTACGCACACTGGATCGGTTGCCACATCGACAAACACCCAATTCCTTCTCCTCAACCATGTGCACATACACATAGTGTGCATTACACACATACAACCACACATTATATACAACACCAAGAAATACATGCACCTACACATGACATACCACACATACACCTACACCTAGTGTAAAACACAACACAATACATACTCCTACATTTTGTGTACACCACAACACAATACATACACCTACATCCAATGTACAACACAATACATATACATACACAGAGTACAACACAACAAATACGCATGTCACGAGACCACGACTACACAATGCACATACATAGTACCACATGCCCGCAACACAACATGTATGACATGCACACAATACCACATGTATACCAATGCCATATGTACAACATGTACACAGTACCACCTTTACCCTGCACCACCTCCATAATATGTGCACAACATCACATGTACATGACACCACCTGCACAACGTGTACACAACGCCATATGTACATTGCATAACCTATATAATATGTAAACAATACCACATGTACACAATACCACATGTATGGCATGTACACGACACCACATGTATGCAGCGCCACATGCACGACACACACACAACACCACCTACACATGACACCACATGTACAACATGTACACAACACCACATGTACATTCATGCACACAACACCATACTTACATAGTACCATATGTACAACATGCACACAACATCATACTTACATAGTACCATATGTACAACATGCACACAACACCATATGTAGATAACAATGCATATACAACATATACAAAGCATCATATGTACACAACAATACATATTCAACATGTGCACAATACCATATGATCACAACACCGCATATCTAACATGCATACAATACGATATGTACACAACACCACATATCCAACATGCACACAGTACGATATGTACACAACACAGTATATCCAACATGTACACAACACCACATATCCAACATGCAAACAGTACGATATGTACACAACACCGCATATCCAACATGTGCATAACACCATCTATACACAACATTGCATATCTAATATACACAATACTATTTGTACCACCCTGTACATAACATTGCATAAAGAACATGTACACACACTATATATGCATCACACCGCATGTGCACAACATCACAGATGCAACATGTACAACATATACAACATATGCACAACAATAGTACCACACATCCAAAACCACACTATCTCTACCAAGACACCTTGCTTTCAGCGTCTCTTCACCATCCATGCCTATCCCAACATTCCCCAAACCACACTGCTTTAATTTCACTGGTATATCCCTCGGTATAGCGTGTCCATAACATAGACATAATATAATCACATAATATCAACTCATAACCACATGACACTGACCTCATATATTTGTCATGATTACTCTTCCACTTGATTCCTCATAACCAAGAAACTCTTCATGTCATTCACCTGCGTAAGCAATCATTCCTCCACAAGAATGATTCCTAATGACCCTGTTAGATAACAACATACATATATACCTATCTATCTATATATATATATATATATATATATATATATATATATATATATATATATATATATATATATATATATATATATATATATATATATACACATTCAAATATTAACATTAAACAATCTGTCAGACAACGACATACATACATACATATATATACATATAAATATTAGCATTAATAATCATGATCCATGATGACCCTGTCATACATGACATACATACATGTATACACATATAGACATCAACATAATCATGATCACAACATAATTACTAGATATCATAAGGTCAAGGTTAATAGAACTCCCTTTATGCGTGCAACACATGTCCAACATCGAGAACAACAATTCCCAACATAGCCAAGGCATATGACGCCTCAAATGCATTCACCTTACCTTTCTTGATCACCTTTCCCATGATTGTCTTGCCATCGTCCATTTACACCGATGGACCCAACCAATCCAACTGACTGCCATACTCTTGCCTTCAACTGCCCTTATACATGCACCAAGCTTCATCCATGTCTTACCTTACCTGTTGGGTACCACACAACTCTCCTCGGGCTCCATTAACTTCCTCATTCTCCAACCAATTCCCAAGACTCTCAAAACAATAAAGGCAAGACTGAGAGGCAAACAAGAAGAAAACCATGAAAACCAATAATAATATGACACTACGAACAAAGTGGTATGGCCATACACTAGGCATAAACAAAGATGCAAATTAAGCACAAACAAAGCACAAAGAATTGAAATCATAAGACTCTCAACAGACACCATGAATCAATCCAGATGGTTACCAATGCTTCCAAAGGAAAGCTCAACCTGAGCCTTTTTCATAATTTCATAGCAATATCTTTTGCCACGGAATCCCCTGCATCATATTACCATAAACACATAATTGTCAGTGCATAAATAAATATAATAATATACTATTTACCTTTCCTTGTGTGCCAAGCACACTGCCTTATAACTGAACACATTCAAGCCATCACTCAAGGGACTCCAATTCCCTTGATGAATCCATCCATAACTGGAAACTAGTTGTTATACATGTCAAATACATATTTATGAGTCTAACACATATCCTCATAATGTCAGACAAATTCAAGGTTAAGAAGAATTCATGTATGCAAAGCACTCATTCTTTTGGAATTAGGGTTTCCAAACATAGCCAAATGAATTCTTCCCTGATTCCTTTCTTTTACCTTTTTACCTTGTTGCAATCGAGTCTTGCTATGTACTGTCACATCACCTAACTGTTAGTTATGTAAACATATCAATTTTTACCTTGTGATGCTAATACTAAGCATGTTGCCTTGCAACTATTCACGCATGTTAGTCACATGTTCCACCAATCAAGGCATCATGTCTATAAATATGAAATAAAACTTTATCAAGTCTAACAACCAGGTCATAATAAACTAATAGTCGTAAGACATAATGCTACAACTATCACCTATTACACTCAAGTACATGTTAGCTATCTCAACACATCTGTGTTAGTACGACCATCTTAAAACAAGATCATTTCTTGATGCAATCTTATAGACTCATATTCATATCATGTGTAACATCACTCGTGAAAATTCCATGCAATAAAAGTTAATAAAGGAAAAAGTAATAACCACGATTGATGGGATGTTTATTCTAAGCTGAATGCGGGGCAAAATCCTAGTGATGGGGATCACTTGTGATTGATTAATGGCTAAGGAAATTGACAAAGGCAATGGCTAAGGCTTTGGAAAGGAAAAATGGCATTTTGGCACATTTATTTATGAAAATAATGGAAATTATGAGAAAAGGGAGGTGAAAGGTCACAGGTTGTATGTGAGGTGGAAAATGAAGGAAAGTAATGGAAAATGAAGAAAATAGAGGCCTCATTCATAAAAAGGCTTCTGAGGATTAGTTGGTAACCTTTTTTCAGTCCAGTATTGGAGCTCTCTCATTATTCTCTCTCTCTCTCTCATACTATTAGATATTTAGAGTTTTCTTGGAGAACTCTTGGAGGGTGTGGCATACTTGGATTTTTGGAGCAAGAAGGAAAAGGAAGAGCAGGAAAACGCAAGAGGACATCAGGATCAACAACTACATCATGATTTTCTTGGAAGTACCGAGTTGCATGTATGATTTATTCATTAGTTTTGGCATGCATGGCATATGCATGTGGTTGATTGGTCATGATCTGTCACTAGCATGGATTGATAATGGATTGGATAGCCTTGCCATTTCTTGGATAGCCATGGATATTGTGGGTGTGTTTCATTGTTTTGTTTTGGTTGGTTCTCATGTTTCCTTAGCTTGGGTTGAGTTATTAGTTCCTGGAAGCCCTGGTTGGAAAAACACTCTGGAAGCCCTTGGTGGGTTGAGTTACTAGTCCTGGAAGCCTTGGTTGTAAAAATGCTCTGGAAGCCCGACGACAACTGTGGGTTGAGTTACTAGTCCTGGAAGCCTTGGTTGGAACAAACGCTTTGGAAGCCCTGGAAGGTCTAGATAGAGACCATTCTGATGATGGTTTTGTGATGTTTGACGATGAGGTGGAATTATTATTGATGGGTTGAGGTGGATGTCCTCTGGAAGCCCTGGATAGTTTTGGATTGATGTGTTCTATTATATCCCACATTCATGCTTGGAATATGGCATGGGGGTGAATGGATGAAGAGAGATTTGGCTTAGCCATTCTACAGTTGGGTGGAATGTGGAAGTCCCATCCAGGGTTTCGATTTTGCATCACTAATATGAGGTTATTTCTCCTTGTATTTCTATGAGTATTATATTGGTTTATATGGTTATGATTTCATTGGTATTTCCACTGCTATTATGCTAGTTATATATATGTTTTATGACAGTAGTTATGTATGGCTCTCATCATGTTTTCTACTTGTATATGAATGATCAATGTATATATGACCTAGTGGACGAAATGGAAGTTGATGTGTTGAGGCATCAATGTTTCTTAGCGATACTTAGATAAGTATGAGACCCCTATGCTGAGATGTGTTATTTACACCTGTAGATTACATATTTGTGATATGTGTGACGAAATGCCCGTCATTGCTAGTAGGGGTCCAATCAAGGTCTCATTCAAGTGATTGCATTTATACTGTCATTTCCTTGTTATTTTACTGTTCTTAAGATGTCATTCAATTATGGGCAGTGACTTGGGCTTTGGGCCTGAAAAAGTGGCTCAAATCCCGGGGATGTTGGTACAACACTGTTGAAAATAGTCCATGGACGCTGGTTCGCAGGCTTGTGAGAGCATCTAGAGGTCCCTGGATGCTGGCATGCCCATAACATGAGAGCATCCAGAGGTCAAGTGGTCCAAAAGCTCAATGGGACCCAGGGGCTGGTTGGCAGAAAGGTTGGATTGGTTCTTGAGGGTCCTAATGTTGATGTTGGATGTCTGTATGGTGTGTTTCCGTCGGTTCCACTTCCTTGACATGACTTAGGAGGTCGAATCATATCATTGTGGCCTCTCATTGCATTTTTACCCTGACTGGCCGATTGCTTGGATAGATGTGGGAGGAGGGTGTTATAGAGTGGTATCAGAGCATGGTTCACCCCTCGGACTGGATGGGTTGTGTGTTGGTCATGTATGCATGTCGGTTGCATGTGTGTCTCTTACACTTGAACTCCATGTGCTTGTTGCATTAGCATAATGTTGATCATGGTTGTAATGATGTCGCCATGTGGAAGTTGATGTTGTTATTGTGGGATGCATCGCGTGAGTGTATCACTGGTTACATGTTGTTATATGTCGCTTAAATGTATCATTTTGTATTCTTGGTTACATTCTTATATGTTTGGTTACATTCTTTCAAGCTTGGTTGCATGTATCGGTCTTGTAGGTTTATTTAAAGTATTGTTCATTTATGCTTGATCATATTTGTTTATCCATGTGTGTGGTTGGTTACACATTGTTCATGTATGTTAATGTTTTCATATGGTCAAGTGTATAATGATGTAATGGTTGTTGTCATGCATGAGGTCGTGGTATGCATTTTTGATAAGGTCATGCATTGATGAATGAACCTTAGCTAGAGTGATGGTTGCATGTTTATATGCTTATGTGTTATGTTTCTATATGTTGTCATGATTATGTTATACACGTATCACACTGATTTGTTGATCTTGCAGACAAGGTATCCTCCCTCATCTATACTAAGGTACGTTGGTTTATTATGATTTGGTTTAGTTGACATGATATACCTTGTAGGAATAAATATAAAATGGCTAGCAAGATGGTAGACTATAAAGACTCTCCCTATGAATCAAATGAGCAATATGGTGTTGGGAACTCTTATGATTTGGAAGATACATTCAGAAGCTTAAAGGAATAAATAAGGAGTTGTAAGGCAGATAGCGATAGAATTACGCAGGCACAGGAGAAACAAGCAGAGGTAAATGCAGTGATACTTCAGAGTTTGTCAGATTTATAGTGACATGGACCACGCCAGATCACCTATGAGTAGGAGGATCGAACTAATGGGGCATAATGTAGTAGGTCGCATGGTGGTCACAGGTCAAATAGAGATGAAACGGTTAGACATGGCAGATTGTTGTACACTCTGGATAGGAGAGGGGATAGACACATGTACTATTCTAGTTTTGATTTAGATAGGCACTGTGATCGTTATCATTATCATCCTTACAGGAGGAGTGATAGGGGATAGTTTCTAGATGAGTTTAAGAAAGCAAAGTCACCTACTTTTTATGGAGAGATGAAGAAACCACATCATGTAGAGGCATGGTTGCTTGGCATGAGGAAGTTCTTCAGGTTGAATGGTTATTCAGAGAACATGAAAGCCAAAATAGCTACATTTAGTCTCAAAGGCAAAGCAAACATTTGGTGGGAAGACATGAATAATGTAAGATGTATTCATGAGGAATACTTGGCTTGGAGTGAGTTTGAGCAGTTATTCGAGAAGAATTATTTGGTGGAGAGATACTTTGATGGCAGGGAAAAAGAATTGTATGAGCTAAAGATGGGATCCATGACAGATGATGAGTACACTAGCAAGTTCTTGGAGTTATTGAGGCATGTGCCTTACCTCACAAAGGAAAAGGCCAAGATTCAAGAGTTCATTAGTTGATTACTAGTTTCATTCAAAGATAGGATCGAGTTCGATGAGCTTAGATCATTGGAGGAGGCCAATCGAAAGTTAAGGCATTGCAATGAACAATCGAAGCACAAATACGAGACTAAGCTAGACTGGAAAGGTAATACAAAGAACAAAGGAAAATGGGAAAGAAAGCGAGCAAGACCTTAGGGTACAGGTAATAAAGAGAATGCGATTCCATATAAGAAGTTTAATGAATCAGATAGAGGACAAGGACATCGATTTGAGGAGCAGAACAAGGATGCAGGCTGGAAGCCTATAAAGTGTTGGACTTGTGGTAAGTATCATCGTAGGAGAGATTGCAAGAAGAATTAGGGTGGTAGGCCTCAGATATATAGTGCACAGGACACACAAACTGTTGGGGATGTTGGTCAGAGCATTCCTCGCATCTATGTAGCATTGGATAACAAACAGGAAAACCATCAGGCATCTATCATTGAGATGTATGGTAAGCTTTGTGATCAAGTTATTTCTATTTTCATTGACCCGAGATCTAATTATAGCTATGTTAGTCCTTACTTGGTGGATAAGTGTGGTTTGAGTAGGGAATTTCATGCAGAATATTGGTTAGTGCAGTTGGCTACAGGCACAAAGAAGTGCGTTCATCATTGGGTAAGAGCTTGTATATTTGATTTGAATGATATGACTACCATAACACGTTTGAATGTATTACTGTTGGGATCATACAATATGTTGTTGGGCATGGATTGGTTGTATCTTCATAGAACCAAGGTGGATTGTTATAACAAAGCTATTGAGTGCTTGGATGACAATGGGGACTTAAGAGTCTTACAGGGAAAGAATAAATCCACATCAGTTTGGATGGTGAAAACTATGCAAACAAAGCATAGTCGCAGAAAAGGGTGTGTGTTATTCGAAGTGCACATTTCTAGTGACAAGGGTAATTAAGTTAAGGATGCAAATGTTTTGTTCAGGTACCCAGTTTTACAACAATTCAATGATGTAGTTCCTGAGGATATTTCAGAGTTGCCACCTCAGAGGGAGGTAGACTTTTCTATTGAGTTGGCGCGAGGGGTAGCTCTAGCATCAAAAGCACCTTAAAGGATGAGCACACCTAAGTTGGTAGAGTTGAAGCTACAGTTGAAGGAAATGTTGGACAAAGGATATATTAAGCCAAGTGTATCACCATGGGGTGCACCATTATTGTTTGTTAAGAAGAAAGATGGTACTCTCATATTATGCATTGACTACATGCAATTGAATAAAGTGACCATCAAGAATAGGTATTTGTTGCCAAGGATTGATGACTTTTTCGATCTATTGAAGGGAGCAACAATGCTCTAAAATATTGGTTTGAGATTCAGATATCATCAGGTGCACATAAAAGAGGAGGACAATTACAAGACAACCTTCCAGACCAGGTATGGGCATTATGAGTTTGTTGTAGTTCCATTCAGTTTGACTAATGCTACAGCTACATTTATGTGCTTGATGAATAGTGTGTTGCGTTCATATTGATAAGTTTGTTATTGTGTTCTTTGATAATATATTAATATATTCTAATATGAGGAAGAGCATGCCGAGCATTTAGCAACAATGTTGAGGTTGTTGAGAGAGAATCGGTTGTATGCTAAGCTCAACAAGTGTAGTTTCTTTTAGGCTGAGTTACATTACTAGGGACATGTTGTTTCCAAGGAGGGCATTGCAGTAGATCCAGAAAAGATAAGGGCCATCATGGAATAGGTAGCTCCTAAGAATGTGGATGAGGTGAGATCTTTTATCGGGTTGGAAGGCTATTATAGGAGGTTCATTAGGAACTTCTCATAGATTTCTTATCCTATTACATCATTACAAAGGAAAGTTAAGAAGTTTGAATGGACAGAGGAGTGTGAGGCTCGTTTTGAGCATCTTACACAGTTGTTGACACATGCACCCATGTTAAAGATTGCAGATTTAGACAAAGAGTTTGTAGTATGCATAAATGATTGCAAGAAAGGGCTTTGTGGAGTCCTTATGCAGGATGGATAGGTGGTATGCTATGAGTTGTGAAAATTGAATAAGCACAAGCAAAACTACCCCACACATGATATTGAGTTGGCAGTGATTATACATGTGTTGAAGATGTGGAGACACTATCTTCTGGGCAGGAGGTTTACATTGATGAGTGATCACAGTGGGTTACGGTATCTATTTGACCAACCGAACTTGAATGGTAGGCAGGATCGGTGGTTGGCCATGATCAGTGAGTTCGATTTCAAGGTTAGATATATCAAAGTTAAAGAGAACAGGGTGGCAAATTCTCTTAGCAAGTGAGTACAGGTAAATCACTTAGCAGTTATGAGCTCCTATGGGACAGAATTACAACATAGGATCTTGCAGGAAAATCAACAGGATGTCAGATATATGAAGATTATGCACAGGTTGCAGCATAGTACATGTACAGGTACAAGTGGTAATACAAGTACAGGTACATGTGACAGTACATGTACAACTATAGGTACATGTACAGGTATAGGTACAGGTGGTAACACAAGTATAGGTACAAGTGATAGTACATGTACAAGTATAGGTACATGTACATGTACAGGTACAAGTAAATGTAGTGGTACAAGTACAAGTACAGGTGCAGGTGAACATGATGTGGACTATTGCCTTATAGCAGATGGATTGGTTAGATTTAGAGACATGATATATGTGCTAGAAAGTAGTGATCTCAAGAAGGTGATCTTGAGAGAGTTTCATGTGAAACCATATTCAGGTCACCCAGGTTATCAAAAGGCATTGACAATAATGAAGAGATTTTACTATTGGCCGAACCTGAAGAGGGATGTAGTAGAGTTTGTGGCTAGGTGTTTTGATTGTCACCGTGTGAAGGCACAATGTAAACATCCAGGTGGACTGCTACAGTCGATTGCGATTCCTGTTGAAGAAATTGTAACTAGGTTCGGTCTTCATAATGACATGATATTTTTAAGTGATGAAATGAAAGAAATAAAATTATTTTTATATGCCTTGCTGCATGGGTTTCATGAGAAATAGGTTTATTTGTTAGTTTCTCCCATTGAGAGCCTTAGGATTTATTAAGTCAAAGAGTCAATATCATATATGAAGGAGCCCTTCTTGAGCCTATGTAATGTATACAAGTCTATAGAAAAGAAGCCCTCCAATAAACAAGAATAGTCATCCCCTTCCCGATGTCGACATCAGGATGTATATAAATGTCAAGTCGGCTCACATATGGAGACACATCCTTTTGATGGACATGTCGGCTCAAATATAGGGACAAACAACTATATAGAGGAGCTTGTAGCCTCGCATTTACAGAGTGAGATCTTCGCATACATCTCTGAAACTTCAGATGGAAAAATAGTGAGACACTTCGGATGGGTACAATAGGGAAAGTTTGAGATTTCAAATGGGTGACAAAGATCAGGATTCATATTTCTATAAGGCTTTCAGATGGTTGAGACAGTAAGGATCTCAGTTACCACAGTGATCACTATGCATATTAGCTTGGATAACATTGCAGTGATATCTTCCTCATAGTCTTGGCACATACTCACTATAATACATATAGACATATCACTATAGTATAGTTTGAATAAAGGTTTTGGTGTTGTAAGATCTCAATAATATGAAGGTGATGTGCTAGTTAAAGAGATGGTTTGAATGAAGTCTCAATGCTGTAAGATATCAATTATTTCAAGGTGTTGTGTTTAGTGCTATAATGATCAGTCATGGGAGGTGCTATATGATGCAGCTGGGGGCTACATGATGCATCTTAGATCTAGTGACAGTATGAAGAAATCGAAGAAACCGGGAAGAAGGATGATTGTATCTTGGTTTGGGAATGGAATCATAGGTCAAGGGTCATGGTCTTGGTATTTGTCAATTGGAATCCCTAAAAGAAGAATTTTTTATGGGTTTTCCTCTCAAAGAGTGAGAGTTTTTGGCCTTGGCAGAAAGCCAACATATTGTGTTCTTGTCTCTTTTGTTTTGGTAGATATTTGATGAACTAGGAAGACACACTCTAATAATAACAAGAAAATATTGTGCTAATAAGGAAAAATTAAAAACACCTCACAAATAGTTATCACGGTAAGAAGAATCTGATTAACCTTGATTGCTCTAAATTCTTCAACAATTCTAGAGTGGAAATCAGAGGTCATTTCCATGGAATTCATCACAGGTTTGCTGAGGACAATGAGACAACATGATTCCATCATGGTTATTGTGGACATGTTGACAAAGGTTGCACACTTCATTCCATTGAAGTCTACGTTATCAGCTAGCGATGTATCACATGTATTCATTTGAGATGTGGTCAGATTGCATGGTATTCCAAAGAATATTGTGTCAGACAGGGATGCGAAGTTCACTTCCAAGTTTTGGAAGGAGTTATTTGCAGGTTTGGGCACAGATTTGGCCTTCAGTATAACTTATCATCAACAGAAATATGGATAGAAAAAGAGGGTCAACATGATATTGGAGGACATGTTAAGGATGTATGTGATGCACCAACAGTGAAATTAGGAAGAGTATCTTCCACTGGTAGAGTTTGCTTACAATAATGGGTATCAAGAATATTTGAGGATGAGTCCATTTGAGGCATTGTATTAGTAGAGTTACAATACTCCTAGTAGTTGGAGTGATCCAGTTAATAGGGTGTTGATAGGACCGGACATGTTGGTAGCCATGCAATAGGAAATGCAGGTAATCAAGAATAATTTGAGAGTAACATAGGCTAGGCCGAAGAGCTATGTAGATCATAATAGGTTGTTTAAGGAGTTCCAGGTTGGGGAACATGTGTACTTGCACATCAAATTGAAGAAGAGCTCCTTACAGATTGGATCATGTACCAAGATGGCACCACGGTTTTGTGGACTCTTCAGTATCATTGATAGGATTGGGCCAGTAGCTTATCGACTTACACTGCCTCCGACATTGAAATTCCATGATGTTTTCCATGTTTCATTGCTTAAGAAGTATGTGAAATATGTTGATCATGTGATTGACTGGTCTATATTACAGGTGGAACTAGATGGAGAATTCCAATTAGAGCCTTAGTGTATATTGCAAAAAAAGGTGCTCATGCCCTAGAACCGATAAATCAAGCAAGTTAAAGTGGATTGGAAGCACTTTGGGCCTGATGAATCTACATGGGAGATGACATATCAGATGCAGAGTATGTATCCTTCATTGTTTGTCGGTTGAGGCAAAGCAGTTTTGGTATGGTGCTTTGGTATATATCTTGGTATATGTTTTGGTACATGTTTTGGTGATGTTGGTATATGTACATGTGTATATGGATGTAAATACCACCATAAACCATGTTATAAATCTCCAATAATTGACATGGGTGTCATGTCATTATGATGTTATGTTGTTATGTTTTCATGTTGGTTTGCTTCTCACCAGGTTGATCATTGCAAACACTGCATCGAGCTAAGTTATAAAGCTCCATTGGCAATATATTTTGCTTACAACAGTTTTGTGGTTATAGGTGTTGTTGAACACCGAGGATGGTGTTTCCCCACGGGGGAGGGTTCTATAACAGCCCTGGTGAAAATTCCATGTAATAAAAGTTAATAAAGGCAAAAATAATAACCACGGTTGATGGGACATGTATTCCATGCTGAATGTTGGGCCAAATCCTAGTGATCGAGATCACTTGTAATTGGTTAATGGCTAAGGAAACTGGCAAAGGAAATGGCTAAGGCTTTGGAAAAGAAAAATGGCATTTTGGCACATTTATTTATGAAAATAATGGAAATTAGGAGAAAAGGGATGTGAAAGGTCACAGGTTGCATGTGAGGAAACTAAAGGAAAATAATGGAAAATGAAGAAAATATAGGCCTCATTCATAAAAAGGCTTATGAGGATCAGTTGGTAACCTTTTTTCAGTTCAATATTGGAGCTCTCTCATTACTTTCTCTCTATCTCATACTCTTGGATACTTAGAGTTTTCTTGGAGCACTATTGGAGGGTGTGGCATACTTGGATTTTTGGAGCAAGAAGGAAAATGAAGAGCACGAAAGCACAAGATGACATCAGTATTAGCAACTGCGGCAAGATTTTCCTGTAGGTATCGACTTTCATGTATGTTTTCCTCATTAGTTTTGGCATGCATGGCATATGCATGTGGTTCATTGGTCATGATCTATCACTGACATGGAGGATTTCCTAGATTGATAATGGATTGCCTAGCCTTTCCATTTCTTGGATATTCATGGATATTGTGGGTTTATTTCATTGTTTTGTTTTGGTTGGTTCACATGTTTCCTTAGCTTGGGTTGAGTTATTAATTTTTGGAAGCCCTAGTTGGGAAAATGCTTTGGAAGCCCTGTAACAACTTGGGTTGGGTTACTAGTCCTCGAAGCCCTTAGTGGGTTGAGTTACTAGTCCTGGAAGCCTTGGTTGGAAAAATGCTCTCGAAGCCCGACGAAAATTGTGGGTTGAGTTACTAGTCCTGGAAGCCTTGTTTGGAACAAATGCTCTAGAAGCCCTGGAAGGTTTGGATAAAGACCAATTTGATGATGGTTTTGTGATGTCTGACTGTGAGGTGAAATCATTATTGATGGGTTGAGGTGGATGGCCTCTAGAAGTCCTGGATGGTTTTGGATTGATGTGTTCTATGAGATCCCACATTCATGCTTGGAGTATGGCACAAGTGTGAATGGATGAAGAGAGATTTGGCTCAACCATTCTAGAGTCAGGTGGAACGTGGAAGTCACATCCCGAATTTGGATTTTGCATCATCAATATGAGGTTATTTATCCTTGTATTTCTATGAGTATTATAAGGGTTTATATGGCTGTGATTTCATTGGTATTTTTGTTGCTATTATGTTGGCTATATATATGTTTTATGACGGTAGTAATGTATGGCTCTCATCATGTTTTTACTTGTATATGAATGAGCAATGTATCTATGACCTAATGGATTAGAGGCAGTTGATGTGTTCAAGCCTCAATGTTTCTTAGCAATTATTAGCTAAGTATGAGACCCCTATGCTCATATTTTTTTTTTCACCTGTAGATTACATATTCATGATATGTTTGACGAAATGCCTGTCATGGCTAGTAGGGGTCCAGACAAGGTATCATTCAAGTGATTGCATTTATATTGTAATTTCCTTGTGATTTTACTGTTCTGAAGATGTCATTCAATTATGGGCAGTGACCTGGGCTCTGGGCTTGAAAAAGTGGTTAAAATCCTAGGGACGCTGACACAAAACTGTTCAAAATAGTCCCTAGATGTTGACTTGCATGCATGTGAGAGTGTCGAGAGGTCCCTAGATGCTGGCATGCCAATAGCATGAGAGTGTCCAGTGTTCAAGTGGTCCAAAAGCTCAGTGGGACGCAGGGGCTGGTTAGCAGAAAGGTTGGATTGGTTCTTGAGGGTCCTAATGCTGATGTTGGATGTCTGTATGGTGTGTTTTAGTCGGTTCCACTTAACGTGACTTAGGAGGTCGAACCATATCATAGTGGCCTCTCGTCGCATGTTTACCTCGACTGGCCGGTTGTTTGGGTATATGTGGGAGGAGGATGTTACATCATGTGATTAATAAAAAAATCACCAACAAATAAACGACATAATAAACACCAACACTTGAACACCAAATAGACGACATAATCAAACACCCAAGCACAAATTAGATGACATAATCAAGCTCATACCTTAATGTATCCAAGGGGAGGCAATATTGTCTATACAATCAATCTAGATTAGCATGATATAACTTCAAAACATATCAACTCAAACACAAATAAGATCATGATATCCATAATAATAACTAACTAACTTGTTCACACGATAAACTCATAAACACTTATCATTCATTCATAATAATCACATTTGCACAGTCAGTCTCGATTAGTATGACATAATATAAAAACATATTAACTCATACATGAATGTGTTGAGGCCTCGAAAATCGCTGCATCAACATGGGGGAAAACCACCCGGTCCGGACCTTAAGACAACTCATTTTCCATTTAGGTAGTGGCTCTGACTAGATATAATGGGACCAATTTCCCAATGAAAGGTGATTGAATGAATGTGTAATGCTTATAGTGGAGTGAAATAGATGGATTTGCAATGATGAATCAAATGGAAAACATATGCATTAATCTACTTTATAACCCGAGATTTTTTAACATTTATCTAGGTGCGATCTATAATAATTTTCCTTAGTAAATGACAATATAGATTGCTCAAACACCAAAGGAAATGGAAATACTTCAAGATGATTATTTTGATTAAATAGTTAATCAAAATAATGTGTATAAATCATATTACATTTAGAATATCAAAGCAAATTGCTTAACATGTATTTAAAAATATCAATGGCAGCATGATCGGAAATGAATACATGTAACATTGTTCTTTAAATACCATGTAATAAGCAATCTGAAAAGATAAATTCACTATTTATTTATGAACAAAATAGAGGCACAAAGATAGAAATACTAGATGCATGTTGCTCAGCTCATAAAAGAAATATCAACATTGTAGTTCTTCTCACAACTATGATTTCAGGAGTACAAAAATGCAACTTCTCAAAATTCTTTATGAAAATTCCTAAAACAATGTTCTAGTCGTTCTATTGAGAAAAGTATGAAAGTACAATAGTGCGAGATTTCATAAGCCTTTGTTCATAAAACTCAGGACCTTAATTTCATACAACAAGTAAGCTTAAATAACATACAAGCAACTGAATGTATTGTGAATAGCATTGAGGGAATTTAAATAGATCCCTTCAATAACACTTAAAGGAAAACAATTTTTTGGTAGAAATTTCTGAATGTGATTTGCTGTCTTCATAGGCTTTGTTTGTTCCATTGGATTATTTGGATGTTTGTCTGTCTGTTTGAACAATTGTCGCTTATTAGCACCACTGATCTCTTTTGTCATGAACCTAAACACGGAAGACAAGAATCGATAAGTAAAAATTAAATAAGATTGATAAGCGAGTTTCATTTGAACAAATAACATTTTGCAGGAAATCAAGGTAAAAATGTAGAGCGTAATAAATCTCGAACACAACCATAATGGAGAGGAATGCAGAGTGAGGTCTTTGATAAGAGAGGCAAACTATATGGTCTTATTGCAAATCGAAAAACACAGAGATATCACAATCTCAGTTATGGAGTGGCAGACTATAAGAAGTGGTCAAAAAGACTTGAAATTTGTGATATGTGGGATGACGTAAGGGAAGACATGGTGGTGACGTCACTGTGACGTGGCATATCCATGTGGAAAGATGACGTGGCAGATGATATGGTAGTGGAAAGGGTCTTATCGTAGATCGCAATTGCAATTTGGCTGGTCTAATCGCAATCGCAAAACACAGAGGTAAATGGGGCATGGATTTATATGATAGCGGATTATGCGATCGCGATGGATACAGGGCCGTTTAGAAATGCATTTAATAACCCATTTGGTTCAGTCTAATCGTAATTAGAATAGGAAGGAGGTAGGAATTAAGCCTTTGAAACTTTTGCGATAGTCACAAATGTGGGGGATTTATGGACTGCAATGTATAATCCTAGCGGGTCCGGCTATATCGCATATCACAATCAATGGTGCGGACATCAAGTCTATGGAACTTGCGATTGCGCAGACGTGGGGTTTTATCAACTAGAGTGTATGACTCCGTCGGGTCTGATATCATATTGTAATCACAAATGGAATTTGTGGAGGGGTCTTGCCTTAGTGTATTGTTTATTTGTGATGCGGGGTAGTGGTAAATAATAAAACTATGATTATTTTGATTTTTTTGTTTAAATAACCCATGTTTTAATACTTAGCGCTTTAAAAGCTTAAGTGTGATATGGATCTTGGAGGCTATTTAAAATTTGGTTTTTTATAATCAATGTTTAATACTTGGGTTTTGATTAAAAAGCCTAAGTATTAAACTTTGATTATAGGATTTTATTAACATTTTTTATGTTGATTTTTTTTTTTTTTTTAAGAAATAAAATCAAACGCTTTTCTAGAATTAAAGGGTCCCTATTTTAATATAATAAATTTCATAGGAAATTTATAATATATTAAAATGGGGGTTGTTGAACAGTACAATTGGCGATTCACTAGAAGAACCGGTTATCTCTGATAAATGACGAATTTATTCAATGATTCGGTAAAAATAATTTAAGAAGTGGAAACTTCTTTTCGAAACATTTAGATAAATAAAATTACTCTGACTATAAAAATCATTAAATTGCAATTTCTTTTTTAAAAACCTTTTGTGAATGAAAAACACTTATTTACTTGTATGAGTCATTAATCAATTTATAAAAATCAATTAGGGGGCCTTTTACGATTTAATTTCTAATGTACTCGTTTGTCACAGGTAGAGCCACTACTGCCAGCAAACGTTCATAGCCTCGACAGGGTTACCTTTTAACCAACAACAATCCAGTGTCCCATCCATTTAATAGTGCAATAATTAGAGGTAAATTTTCTTTTTCTTTTCTTTTCTTTTTTGATGCTAAAAAGCCATTATCCTGGTTTGGTGGCTAGATAACGACAATGCCATTCAACGGTAATAATTAAAACTGAACAAGATGGCTTGTGATGAGACCCTTATCTTACAATTAAAAATCATAAGTCATTACTCTAATTTGGTGTTCAGTGTGGTAATGTCAGTTTAATTGGTTCCTATGAACATGGTAAGCAGGGTTGTTATGAGACCTCTTATCTTTTTAGATTGATTATATTTTAGAATTACACTCTAAAAAATTTCCTTTTTAATGGATGGGGAGGATTATTGACTCCTTAAGAGTTTTGGATGACAAATCCAAGTTGAAAGTGTTACACAGTGTTTGTCACTGACTCCGCATTCCCTGATCCTAGACACTGCCGGTCCGTGTTATTGACATATGCCTTGTGTCATGTTGCAAATTATGTGTCAATGTCTTTCTTGTCAGCTCAGGAAGAATACATCAGTTCATTACTCCTGGAGCAAACCCTTTTTTACCTAGGTCATCAGTTATTCCACCCGTGAAGATGGCCAAGATTGAACTAGCCCTAGCGACATAGTAGCTCTGTCCCTGTGTTCCACTCGCAACGAGCTACTTTTGGCAAGTTTTTAAAACAAATTGTCGAAGCTTCAAAGTGTAACAGCTTCATGGGCGGTCCTAGGGTTGGTTGTTGGACTAAATGAGCTTGCCTCTCTCCTTTGGAATGGTTGTTCCACCTTTTGTGCAACCTCCCAAATGGATAAAATCTTTCTCCCATCTCTTATGGAAGCTCCTCCTCCTATAAATACCTCCTCCATGGCTGAGATCAACCAGCTTTAGAGTTTGGGGTAGCTTTAGAGTTCAAGAGTTCAATAGTAAAAGTAGAGAGTTTTTCTAGAGTGTGGAAGTAGCCTCTTATGTAACTTAGCCTGAGATAGTTTTGAGTGGAGTTGGTTTGATTGTAAGAATGTTCTAGCATCAGCCTTTTGGGTAGGAGAGAGAGTTATTCATCCTTTTTGGAGACATTTCATGAGTGAATGCTTGTGGAAACATGTTGATGGGACCCTTCAAAGAGACTTACGACGTCAAGGCTTGGTTGTAAGTTTTACTCTCGTTTACATTAATACAAATCAACAATTTATTTCCTATATCTTATGTCAAATTTCATATTGATAGCTCAAAGTTCCTTGACCCTTTAAGTAGATCATTTTTGTTGTATTCTATTATGTTCGTTGTTGTTCTCTGTATGCTGTTTTCAGGTACAAAAGTGATTAGAATAACCAGAGTTGGAGCAACACGATGAGAGCTTCATCAAACGAGGATATGAAGGTAGGCTTTCATGACATCAACTTTCTAAAGAAATTTTCTTTGGTATTGTCTTTGCTGTGACTAGACCCACTCTAGGGCTAGAGGGGTTGCCTCTGTCTGTAGAGGGAACTTGCCTGGTCACAAGTTGGTGACCATACTGGGGACTTTGTCTTTTGTCTCTTGATTTGATTTTGTTTTGCTTGCTTATTGTCTCCTTTACTTTTTGGATTGAATTTTCCATATTATGGGTTGTTTGACTACTCCTGGTAGTCTTTCCTCTATCATAAGTGATAGTTCTGGCCTTCCCTCAGCTGAATTTTGAAAATTTTCCTTTGATTTAGGGTCGTCGCCATTTATTTTATGACAATCATGAAGATAGTCACGTCTACACTATATAATTAGTTGTGCCTTCTACTGTTTGGCATGATTAAATTGCCTCATAGCTGCGAAGAGCTTTGAAATCGGCTTGGCGCTATTAATTGGTGTACTTTTGCGACGACGTCGAAAAGTGGCTAGTTAGGGAGGTGCGATGTTTCATTGTCAGCGCATGTTGTCCGTTTTACACACGTGAGGGTTCCTATAGGTTTTAATTTTGAAGTTCTATTTGATGATTGGCCAGTGTGTCCTATCCTTCTAAGCTTGTCTTCTGCCTATTTGTTATCTGTCAAATTATTGTTTGCTAGAATACTTGGGTCTTGGTTTCATTCCCTTGAGAATTCTCCTTTTGAATTGTATGACCTATTAACCTTAGGGTTTCTTGAGGCATTAGCTTTTTCTTGGGTTACTTGTTCGTTTGGACCTTTGAGCTATGTTTGCAATGATCCCTTGCTTTGTTTAAGGCTTTTCCTTATTGACTGTTCTTTCATCTTCTTGATTGGTATGTGACGTTTGGTTATAAAAACTTTCAAGTCTTGTTTGTTTGGTTTCCTTCCATCACTTTGGCATAGATCACATTGCTTCCTAATCAGTTAGAAAGCTTTCAAGTTTTTGTGAAAGAAACATATTCTTTGTTTTGAGTCTTTGATTAGTTTCCGAGTGGAATGTTTCTCTTCACTTATTGAATGATTTCATTTGGAAAGGACTTCAAAATAACATTGTTTTGAATTTTGCATTTGGTTGCTTGTCATCTATTCGAAAGAACAAAATATCGCATTCATTTTGCATTAGGAAATGAGAACAATATTTTGCATTAGTAAATTCTTGACATTTAGACGTTGAAAAGCAAAGAATATATTTTTCATTTTCTTAATTAGAGTGCTTGCACGTTAGTGAAAGATAGATGCATAACTCTTTCCTCTTGATTGGTTTTCTTGAGAAATGATGAAAAGTACCATTCTTGCATTTGCTTGCTTGTTGCTTTGCTTGCTTTGAAATGAACTTCTCACTTTTCTTTAGTTAGTTGTTCATTGAAAAGAAATGGTTTCTTTACTCATTTAGTTGCATTCTAGGAGTTTTTGAAGATACATTCGGTAGGGCCTTGAAACTGAGATCTAATTCAAGATAAACTGTTAAAATTTATTGAATTAACCTAAGGAAGCATTGAAACTTAACGCTCATATCTAGAGGTCTAGGCTAGAGACGTGTTTCGACGTCTTTAAACCTAGTGGCTATTGTTTTCACTAAGGTTGGGTGATTCCTCCTTTTGTGATTTGATAAGTGATAGTACGAACTTGTGCTCCTTGTACCGTCGCGTATATGATGGGAGACCCCATTAGGTTGCAATCCTGTCATCCATAGGAAGCTGCGTTGGTCGCCTTACAGACGTGATACACTGAACACAACATTCAGGGAGATTGCCTACTCGTACTTCTTGGTTCGCTGGGAGGTATTCTGCAGTTCACGCTTGCCTAGTAAAACTTTTGCCTAGAGTTCCAGAGCAGTCGCTTTCGTTCCTTTTTGACTCTCTAAAAGTAAAAGGATCATCTGAGCACTTGTCATTTCAAGCTCATTTTCAATCGAAAGTGATAGAGTCACCTTTCGTCCTTTCCTCGACCCTTAAAACATGAAAAGGAAAATTTTTGTTTCAGTGTTCTAAAATTAACTTCTCATGAAATATTCCTAGTAAAAGTTATATTCCTTAGTAATTCTTTAGGGCCGATTCCAATGGTGACATTGCTAGAGTCTATCAGTCAAGGATTCCCCTTGGAAGGGAATCCTGGTCCTTTTCCTTCTTTTGGAAACGCTGGTGCTCCTTATATGGCAATGTTGTCCCTTCCCGGGTTAACCATTGGTTTACCTGTTTGTTTATTTTCGACCTCAGTGATCTCGAGTGTCTCAACTCCTACCTTGCTGTCTCCTTCATTTGAATAACATCACGATGATTCTAAGTTCGACCCCTCACCCTCTTCCCCTATTTCTTCACCTTCCTCTCCTACTTCGCCTGGTGAAAGTTTCAAATCTAGTAACCAGGAGGCTAAGAAGAAGAAGAAGAAGACGAAGAAGAAGACGAAGAACAAGAAGTCAGCTAAGCGAGAGACCGACCATGCAGCTGTTACTTCAAATGCACCTCCTGTAGGCAAACCTTCTGATCCTCCATGGAAGGTTAGATTCCCTTGCAAGTTGTGTAAGGGTGACCATTTTCTCCGAGACTGTCCTGGCATTCCCAGAGTCATAGAGGTATGATCTCAAAATATGGCTCAACCATCCCCATCAATCTCTAGAGATCATGTCAATGCTGCACTCTTGGCTAGTGATGGTAAGAAGAAAGGGAATATTAGATTTCCTAGTAAGTTATGTGAAGGAGAGCATCTTGTTCACCTTTGTCCTCTTATGGATAGAGCTTCCAAAGCTTAGAAAATCTTACAGCTCATCAACCTCAACTTCCTGTTGGTTATCATAAGCTTTCTTCTAACCATCTCCCAGTTGGTAAAGAGATTGACTTGGATTCATCTCTTTCCCATCCTACTCTTCCTGGTCATGACTCTCTTGTATCTGTTCCCGACCAAACATTGGTCGAAAAGAGTGTCGACTTGGTTTCGCCACCAGTTGCTCACTCTATTCAGGAAGAGCATAGTGATTATATTGCTCATGTTCTCCTCGTCTCCTCAGAGTCTCATGAATCGACGAGTGACCCTCCTGTCTCAGCTATTTAGGAGAGTCCTTCTTCTATTCCTACAGAGCATGGGGGCAATCATATAATTCCCCCACCAAGTAGTTATGTCGTTTCTTTCGATTGGAGTCACTTGACTGATTTTCGCCTCCCGTCTTATATGCCTTTCCAGATTACAGTACAAGCCTGTAGTACCTGGCACTATATTAGATGAAGGTGAGTCTGTTAAAATCATGTCTTCCACTACTTGGCAAGCTTTGGGCTCCCCATAGCTTGTGCCTGTCACCCAAAATCTGTTGGCTTTCAACAGAGGAACCAGTCAACCCTTAGGGATCCTTCCCCAGTTCCCTATTACTTTGGGAGGAAAGACCGTCTACATAGACGTGATGGTAGTCCAAGGTCCATTATATTTCAATCTTCTCCTTGGACGCAACTACGTTTATGTCATGGGAGCTCTTGTTTCTTCACTTTTCCATGTGGTTTGTTTTCCACACGAAGGAAGAATTGTGACTATTGATCAGCTGTCGTTCATTGGTCACCAGACGCCTCCTTTGCAACCATCATCCCCTATCGGCTCTTGTTTGCAAGCAATACCTTCCTTGCCACATGTTAATTATGTGGCTACCTGTTCCATCTCCGCATCTGCTAATGATCACACAGATGGTATAGTACATTATGTACTAGGGGCATTAAAACCCAATTTGTCTTTGGTACCAAATGACATGTATTCCTCCCAGAGCATGGTTCTTGCATCTAGTGAGGATCTCTTGGGAGCCATGTTCTCGTATGGTCCATGAACAAATGTGATGACGACAATTCTTTTCTTGTGTCAACCTTGTTAAAAAATGAAACCAAGAGATGAGGATAGTTCTAGTCTTGTGTCAACCTTGTTAAAAAATGAAACAAGAAATGAGGAGAGTTCCTAGTCTTGTGTCAACCTCGTTAAAAAATGAAACCAAGGGGAGATGAGGATAGTTCTTGGTCTTATGTCAACCTCGTTAAAAAATGAAACGAAGGGTGTGAGGGTAGTTCCGGTCTTGTGTCAACCTCATTAAAAAATAAAACAAGGCGTGATGAGGATAGTTTTTGGTCTTGTGTCAACCTTGTTAAAAAATGAAACAAGCCTGTGAGCATAGTTTTTGTCTTGTGTCAAGCTCGTTAAAAAATGAAACAAGGGTCCAGAGCATAGTTCCTTGTCTTGTGTTAAGCTCGTTAAAAAATGAAACAAGGGTTTTGAGGATATTTCTTTTATTGTGTCAACCTCATTAAAAAATGAAACAACTCCCTTTCCAAATCGAGTCTTTGATTAAGATCTCGTAAAATTCCAGTCGAGTCTTTCCAAGATCTCACAAGTGAACCTTCATTCCATCCACCTAGTTGATTGAAATGAAGTTTGGGGGACATGTAACTCTCTTTGAGTCATTATGCTGGAGGCATGCAAACTTGTAGCAAACATAGTTTTTCATTTCAAGCTTGTGTAAACATGAAACCGAATCCAAGCAAAGTTCTCCATGGTTCAAGCTTGTGTAAAAATGAATGCACACCCAATTTACATCTCGTGATTGCCATTTTAATCAGCTGATTTCTGCTAGATGCACCTTGGTTGTTTCATTCCATGGCCACCATCTCTTTGGTCGACCATATGCTTTCACTTGGTTGTTTTTCCTTTCCCGAGGGACCGCATCAGTGAGTGGTTTTGTTAGCCAGTCTCTTGACCATTACATGTTTTGAGCAGTTCCACCATTGCTGGAACCAGTTGCTACCCTTTATACCACTCGTTCCTCTAGGACGAGTCACCTTTAAGCTCTTTTCTAACTCGTAAAAAATGAAAATATTCCCGAGTACTTTTCCCTTTTTGACTCGTTAAAGAGAATAAAAATGGGGGGTCCGCTTTCAGCTCCTTTCTGACCTTTTTTAAAAACAAAAAGATGGTCGAGCCCTTTTTGTTTCGAACTCGTTAATAGATATGAAATGCCATGCGCCCAATATCAGTTTACCCCTTTTTCGGGCTGGGAGGCACTATTTACGAAAAAGGTACTCCTTGGTTGAAATGGTTAAGTGGTTCCCTTGGGTATTGTTTTCTACCTTTTTGGATTCGATGGACATATCTACGAAAAGGGACCTTTGGAGTTTTCTTTTCCGTGTCTTTTTCAAACTCTCTAAATATGAAAAAGACTCTGAGTTTTACCTATGTCAGATTCGTTAAACCCTGACGACATTGGACTTGTCATCATGATGAGACCAAGCTTCTCCTTCCTATGGCTCATTAAAATTTACTAGGACGGATTTGTCCGAAGGAAAAACTTATATTACAAGCATATGTTATCCCCTTCAAGCTTGTGTTTCAAAAATAATTGGGATACTTGCCGTAAATGGCGGGGGGAAATTTGGAAGTATTCCGTTGGTTGTATTAATTATTACGGTAGCTTGTCGCTCTTGAACATCAACGCTCTTTCTGCTTTGTGTCAGGTTGGGATATCCTCACTTTATCGTTGGCCTTCCAAGTTTTGTGTTATCCATTTTGCCTCATTCCATCTGATCCTTGCTACATCATCATGACCTTTGATCCCTTGGTACCAAAATGCTGCCAAACTTCGGAGTCGTGTCGCCGATATGTTCAAGAGCTTAATCCTTCTGCAGTTTGTATCCTTACACACCTTCCTCAGATTCTCTGTCTCATCCACATTCATCTTGTTCCTTTGTCTCACGTCGATGATGTGGGAAACATTATGGCCCTCCTTCGACCGATCGCTTCTTGTCGACTTCAGCTCATTATCCGAGAAGTTGATCTAGAGACTTCTTTCTGGTACCTTAGAGCTTGCATGCCTTAATGGCAAGTTCTTCGCATTCAATGACAGACTTTCATTATTGGCCTTTGATCGGGTGATTTCACAGGTGTTCGAATGCAGCTCATTGTTCACACTTTATGGATTGTACTAGCAATACCTTGAGAACTATTGACATTACTGGTGGTCTCTCTCAGGCTTGTTAACGGTTTACATCATTGACCGGTAATCAAGCGATTTTCTAGTATGCTCAACTTCAGCACGTATATTCACATATTAGAATTTTTACCTTGAACGGGTTGGGATTCAAGACCCTGGGCTCAGATTACACATGTCTAGGTTGCGTGGATTGGTTCATGATTGAATACATGACTTTTTTGATTGGATGGCTGTGACCATACCTGAGTCTTTTATATGGTCCTTTTGATTGGATGGCTGCATCCATGCCACAGATCATTTATGTTTATCTTTTGGATGGTTGCATCCATGCCTTATGCATAAGTATTTCCTTTCACTATGTACTCATGTATAAGAGATATCAATTGTACTTGCGTTTGCAGGTTCTCTGTGATGGTGTTCTATTTCAGTCATGGATTTGTAAATCATTACACCCCTCCCACTCTCTCGGCCTTCATGCTTTAGGGGGCATATGTTATAAAATATTTTGTCACCGACCTTACATTCCCTGATCCCGGACATTGCCGATCCATGTTATTAACATCTGCCTTGTGTCATGTTGCAAATTATGTGTCAATGTCTTCCTTGTCATCTCAGGAAGAATACCTCAATTCATTACTCCAGGAGCAAACCCTTTTTTACTTTGGGTCGTCGCGGGTCATCAGTTATTCCACCCACGAAGATGGCCAAGATTGAACTAGCCCTAGCGACGTTGTCGCTCTGTCCCTGTGTTGCACTCACGATGAGCTACTTTTGGCAAGTTTTTTAAACAAATTGTTGAAGCTTCGAAGTGTAACAGCTTCATGGGCGGTCCTAGGGTTGGTTGTTGGACTAGATGAGCTCACCTCTCTTCTTTGGAATGGTTGTTCCACCTTTTGTGCAAACTCCCAAATGGATAAGCTCTTTCTCCCATCTCTTATGGAAGCTCCTCCTCCTATAAATACCTCCTCCATGGCTGAGATCAGCTAGCTTTAGAGTTTGGGGTAGCTTCAGAGTTCAAGAGTAAAAGTAGAGAGTTTTGCTAGAGTGTGGAAGTAGCCTCTTATGTAACTTAGCCTGGGACAGTTTTGAGTGGAGTTGGTTTGATTGTAAGAGTGTTTTAGCATCAACCTTTTGGGTAGGAGAGAGAGTTATTCGTCCTTTTGGGAGACAGTTCATGAGTGAATGCTTGTGGAAACATGTTGATGGGACCTTTCAAGGAGACTTATGACGTCAAGGCTTGGTTGTAAGTTTTACTTTAGTTTACATTAATACAAATCAACAGTTTATTTCCTATATCTTATGTCAAGTTGCATATTGGTAGCTTGAAGTTCCTTGACCCTTTAAGTAGATTGTTTAAGTCGTATTCTATTATGTTCGTTGATGTTCTCTGTATGTTGTTTTCAGGTACAAAAGTGATTAGAAGAATAAGAGTTGGAGCAACATGACAAGAGCTTCATCAAACGAGGATCTGAAGGTAGGCCTTCATGACATCAACTTTCTAAGGAAATTTGCTTTGGTATTGTCTTTGCTGTGACTAGACCCACTCTAGGGCTAGAGGGGTTGCCTCTATCTGCAGAGGGAACTTGCATGCATCACAGAAAGACAGTCTTTACTTTTTTAAGGATAACATTTTTAAATGAAACTAGAGTAAAAGGATATAATTTTTGAGGTTTTTTTAAAGATTTTACAACTTAATGGAAAAATTCCAGAGTTATATAATTTTTATCTAGTTTTCAATTTTGGTAACCACTTCTTTAAAAATTCCTACCTTCAAATTGAAAAAATTAAAATAACTTCAAGAGATGTTTGAAAATTCAATAGAGTACTATTTAACATTTTATTAACAAATCTATAAAAGGAAATAGATTGCAGCGGGATGTACAATGGAAGTGATTTATTACAGATTTATTGATTTTTATTTTTATTTTATTTTTTTAAATTCCTAAGAAAATAATTTCTTTAAGATGAGCCCATTTACAGGGAGAGAATCTCTCTTTCCTGATAAATCTTGAAGTATAAATGTAGATGGGCTTATCTGTTCAATAATTTGAAATAGACCAAGCCATAATTATTGAAATTTGGTATGTTTCCCTTTTTCTTCACGTGCTTTGTCCCACTTGAGAACTTGCATCAAAAGAAGCTTTCACCATCTGTTGATGTTTGGTGTGTGTGAGTTTGGCGTTTTCCCTTTCTTCTTCTAGTTTTAGGATTTGTGAATTTCTTAATTGTAAGGAAGAAGAAGGTGTTTCTTGAATAAATTGAAGTAGGGCTAACGAAGGAACAACTAAATGTGATGGAATGATGGCTTCCTTCCCATATACTAAGTTGAATGGAGAAGTGCCTATAGAGGCCTTCTAAGTTATCCTATCATCCCATAGAGAAAATATTAAAGCTTTGTGCCAGTTTCTTTGATTTTGATCAACAATTCTTTTGATTATTCTAAGGAGAATTTTATTAGTGGATTCTGCCGAACTGTTTCCCTTGGGATAGTAAATAGTAGAAAATTTGAGTTTGAAACCTCTCCTAATTGTAAATTCAATCATATTGGTACCCGAAAAATAAGATGCATTATCAAATATAAGTGCAAAAGGAAAACCAAAACTTGTATTGATAAATTGATCAATAAATTCAATAACAGATTCATAATTGACTACCTTTAGCGGAATTGCTTCCACCCACTTAGTAAAATAATTTGTAGCAGTCATAATATATCTATGTTTTTTAGAAGAATGAGGAACGATCTCACCTATGATACCCAGTCCCCATTGTTTGAAAGGTTGTTTGATGTTGACTGGCTGCAGAGGCAAGGCTAGTTTCCGTTATCTTCCAAAAGAAGTTTGGCATGTTATTTCCTTACGTATGCGTGGAAATATTTGAAGAGAGTGGGCCAGTAGTATCCAACATGTAATATTTTGTGTGCAGTAGTATCTCCTCCAAAGTGTCCACCTGCTGGTCCATCATGAAGTTCCTGCAAAATTATTTGTGCTTCAGACTTTTCAAGGCATCTTAACAATATGGAATCATAGTTTCTCCTAAATAGCACATTATCAACAATCTCATAATGACTTGATTTTAATCGTAAATCTCTTTTTCTTTTATGATTGAGTTTGGGAGGATCATATCCATTTTTCAAATAAAAAATTAAATCAACGTATTGGGACTCAACATCAATTACACTTACCTCAGAAATGTGTTCATTATTACCTGTGTCCCCTTCAGCTGGTATGTTGGATTCTCATGTAAACATCTTGCAGAAACCTTTCCCTCTGACAATTTTGGCTGGTTTAATTTCAATATCGTACTCCTGTAGAGCTGTTACCCAATTTTCTCTCTTTTCTCCTAATTCTTTTTGCATTAGTAATTGCCTCACTGCTGGGAATGAGACTATTATTTTCGTGTGTGTTTTTAAAAGAAAAGGTCTAAAATTATTTACAAATTTATATACAACAAATGCTTGTTTTTCTACTTCTGAATAATTCAATTCAACACCCTATAAATTTGAAATGAAAAAAGAGATGGGTGCTTCAATTTTCTGATTATTAATTTGTGTCAAAACAACGTCATAAGATGTTGAATAAGCAAAGGTATATAAGATGAAATGATCAAAGGAATTCACAATATTTAAAGAAGGAGAATTAATAATTGCCTGTTTGATTAAATCGAATGCTTGCTTTACATGATGACCCCATTTAAAAACTGTGTCTTCCTTAACCATTTGTTGTAACAACAAAATAATTTGTGATAAATTTGGGATAAACCTTTTGACAAAAATGACCTGTCCAAAAAATGATTGCATGTTTTTTTTGTTATATGGTGGAGAAATTTCTTTTATTCTATCAAGGTCAATGTAAATTGCATTTTTTGACACAATGAATCCTAAAAGTTTCCCTTCAGTAAGCGAAAAATAAATAAATAAAATCCCATATTTTCTACAACGTTCAAAAATTTGTCTTAAGTCTTGCAAACAATTATTTATGTTCTTTGAATAAACAGTAATGTCATCTAGATAAACAACAACCGTTTTATTTAACAGACCTTTGAAAGCTATATCCATGGCTCGTTGGAAAGTGGCCCTTGCGTTTATTAAACCAAATGGCATTTTTTTGTAGGCATAAGTTCCCCATTTAGTTCTGAAAGTAGTCTTTAGCCTATCGTCTATGTGGACCATGATTTGATTATATTGTGAGAAACTATCAAGGAAATACATAAGTTCAGAACCAACAATTAATCGTAAAATCTGATCCATAGTGGGTAGCCGAAAATTATCCTTTTGACTGGCCTTATTGAGATTCCTAAAATATATACAAATACGGATATCACCGTTTTTCTTCCTAACAGGAACTAAGTTGGAAACCCATCTTGAATGTCGAGCAAGGAAAATGATTTTAGCCTTAATGAGTTTATTCAATTCCGTTTTGATTTGAATTTCTAAGTTCAGATGAATTTTCCTTAATTTTGTTGGACATGTTTATCATTAGATGTCATCGGAATTGTGTGTTGAATGATGGAGGTGTCAAATGTTTTGATATCTTCGTAAATCCAAGCAAATATATCCTTATATTTTTTCAACAAGTGAATGAAGGATAATCTTTCTTCAGACGAGAGCCAAGTCCTAAATTGATGTTCTAAGGTTTAAGATCTGTCTCAAGGTTTATTAATTCAAATCTAAAAGTTGAATTCGATAGCTTTGAATTAGTAACTCTTTTAAATCTGTCTTTTAAATCATAGAGATCGTCAAGTTTTACTACAGATTTGGGTATGGGATTATCATCGATTTTCTGTTTTAATTTATCATTGTGTTCATCCTCATCAATTATTTGGTCATCGTATGATTTTTCAGAAGTTAAGAAGCTTAAAATGTCTTCATCATCATTAAATACCCACCAATTGGTGATATTATTAGGAATGGATGGTCTAAAGATTAACTCTACAAAAAATCTATCGAGACTGTAATCTTCGGATGGGATCAGTTTTGATGCAACATTAGAAAGAAGGTCAGTGCTGGCATTTTGAATCCTAGGAATAACAAAAATGTTAAACGCTAAAAATGTGAAGTGAGAGACTAAACCAAAGACTGATAATGCTTCAAGTGTGTAGAGATACAATGCATCATGTTTCTTACTTGTTTAACTACAATTTCTGAATCTCCAAAAACTTGAAGGTATTTAACGTCAAGGCTAATTGCTTTGTACATACCTTGGACCAATGCCTCATATTCTGCAATATTATTTATGCATTCAAATTCCAATCTGCAAGTTAGCATCGTCTTCACACCTTCAAGATTAATCAATATGCAACCTGCTCCTGTACCATCACTTGATTTCAACCCATTAAAATATAATTTCTAGAATAAAGAATTAACTAATGGTCTTTCTAGCATATTTACACATCTGGAAAAGTCTATTTGTGAAAAAATTTCAATTTGAGAAGTTACAAAATTACTCAGAAATTGTGACGTTTGTGCTTTAAAATTCCCAAAAAATGATTCAGTAGAGTAGTTTCCAAGAATGCTGTTATTAAATGCTACTGCCTCATTTTCACCTTCGAAATCTGTTACCAAATGCTTCATGTGTTTTTCTCAGTTGATTATAATTTGATTCGGATTTCCATTAAATGAGAGCCATAAGTGAGACCAATCAATGGAAAAAAATCCGTGTAGTTTTTCTGACCAATCTCTACTAAGAATTAAACTGTAGAAATCTGGGATATAAACAACCAGTATATCAATTGTTTGACAAACTTCAGGATTCAAAGATAATCTAATAAGAACTGAATTCATTTCTCCTATGAATTTGAACTTTGTCCTATCAAGTTGCATATTGTGAACTGCAGTTTTCTAGGGTGACGTGTTTAATTTCAGACAAACTAAATACGGCATGATATTCGAAGAAGCCCCTGAATCTGCCAAGCAGTTATGTACATTTTTATTAAATATTTCAAAAGTCAAAAGAAAAGGATGGGTACGTGAATTAGACTTGTCACCTATCAGAATAGCATCAGATGAACCGAATAATGAATGGCGTGGAGGTTTACCCATGCCGTTAGAATCTTTGGATACCACGACAATAGGAAGATGAGAAGTAAGTATTGCGTTCAATTCTTTCAGTAGAAATTTTTGTTGTTGTTTGAGTTTAGTGAGTTCATGAAGGGAGATGTTTTCTTTTATTTTCTTCATATCCTCAGCTATATTGTACTTAATAGTATCTGAAACTACTAAGGTTTTGGGTAAATATTGAGAATTGGATGAAGACGGAATTACTTGGGGGGAAGTGGAAGTGGATTTTTAACAACAATGTTATATTTAGCAATGGAAGTTGTGTAGAATTTCCCACTGTAGATCAACAGATTATGCAATATACTAAAGCAAAATACAAGATCTACTTCTACAACAAACTTGCGGAAGCTTAATCGATTATGAGCAAGATCAAATAGAACACATATAACTGAGAATGAGAAAACAATCACACATGAACATAGAAGAATACTCTAGGGAAAGCCTCAGCTAAAAAACCCGATCTATGTAATATCATACAAGTGCAAATATGTCCTGATCACACAAAGATTTAGCTCACAATCTATCTAGCTCTCATTACAATCCTACAATGTTGCTCATAGACTGAATAGACACAACATATGCCTTCCCTCATCCCTCCAAGCCTCCTATTTCCTTGCGCAGTTTCTCCTGGGTCCTCTGGCTGCCACCCGTGTGTATTCACCTCTCACACAACTCACCAAACTCAAAAGTAACCGCGCAGTCCTGAAGGAGACAATTCCTTCTACATGGATGAGTTTCCTATATAGGAAAAATCCTCCAACTGATAGTACATTGTCCCTTCCTCTGATCTCAATTGGGTCTCTGACTGAACTGACATGCATGAGTTATTTATGAGAGAATATTTAGTTATCTGAAGTGCAATAGTTACATGCATGTATGCATTAACTAATTGAACTCACAATCAGTTCCAAAAACTATTGGAACTAATCTAACTGGACTTAACTCAGATAACTGAGCTAACTAATTGCAACTCAAAGTACAACTAATCATGATCTCCTTAATCAAAGGAGAAACTGTTGCATGTCTTCACATAGACTTCATGTTTGATTTTCTACAACTAATTAACTCAAGATGAATTAATTAATTATTTTACAAATAGCTGCTAAGATCAAATTCGAATTTTACTTCTCAATTTTAGTTCAGGGACTAACTAAAATTGGAATCTATCCTGAAATGCTATTTATAGCATTTCTATTTTATCATTCCTTGTTGCTATTTCCAACACTGGTACCTGAGATGCTATTTATAACATTTCTTGTTGCAATTTTCAACACTCCCTCTCAACAAGAAAAGCATTCAACTCGAACCCGATCCTATCCATTTGGAATGTTCTGCATGTAACACTTCTCCCTAGTGTTGTTGCTCCAGCAACTCTAGAAAAAAAAAAATATCTAACATGAAGCAGAATGATGCCTCTGTCATCAAAGTCTCTGACTGCTATTGCCTCTGTCGACTGAAAACTCTGCACCTCTATGCTCTTCAGTATCTGACTGCTCTAGCCTCTGTCACTTTGATCTCTGACTGCATCAATCCACTGATTCCTGCTGCTACTGGTCCTATCTCTCAGCACTGCATCCGCACTCCACCTCCTCTCATCATGTTGCATCGTGTTGCCCACTACTGCATTGCAACTCAGTTACTGAGAAGTAAGTAACTGATCTCCCAACTAACCTCCCTGTTGGGCCAAAAACATCCTCTGATGTTGAAGCTTCCTCTGCCGCTCCATCCGCATCTATCTCTACCCACTCAACGAGTCTTGCTACTCCTCGTTAGGGCTCCCGTAGCAAGGTCTAATCAAAGATGTTGGGTACCTCAATGATCCTGCCCCTATTTCAACCTTCTTGGGACTGTCACTCCACATTGCCTCACCTCCTACTTGGAGGTATGGATGCATGTGATCCCTCTGCCCACTTGGCTCGAAATTTCCCCCTACTAGAGGTCTCTGCATGAGTGGATGCCTCCACTCAGTCTCCTCTCGGCTTGTCTAGTTATGGCTGATCCACAACCTCCTGAAGCTGCTTCACCAATTGTGGCTCCTCCATAATTTTCTGAGACTTCTTCTGGAACTGCATGTTGAGAGGTAATGTACTCTACCTCTTAACCACCAAGTCTCCAACAGTTGCCTTGCTCCTCAAGGCTTTGCATGCATCTTAAACCTCAAGAGCATACAGGTTCTTGACTCGTGAAACGATCTGCTTCACCTATCCCGTGGTGATGTGTCTAAGGAAAACCTTTCCCTTACTGAAGACTACATCAAAGCCTTTGTTTTCCAACATCGCAATCGATACCAAGTTTTTCTTCAGTCCTGGCACATACTTCACATCTGTCAAGGTAATGAGAGCTCCATGCTCCCTTTGAAAAACAACCGTGCCTACACCTGAGACACTATACTTTTCCTCATTACCCATCTCTATGAGTATCTGGAGGTATTTCTCCTCCAAGGTACTAAAAAAACTCTTATCGTCGGTCATGTGGAATGAAGCTCCACTGTTAAGAAACCAATTGCAACCCATCATCGATGAAACCATGCATGCGATGAGGGTGAAATCCAACTCAAACTATGAGGCCAGTGCCTCACCTTCTGATCCTTCCAAGGATCCCTTCTTGGATTCCTTCTGCAGACAATTTGTTGCATAATGGCCCATCTCATGGCAATGAGAGCATCACACTTTCGATTTGTCAAAATTCTTCCCACCATGGGAAGAACTCGATTTAGGATGAGAATCCTTCTCCTTCCCTTTCTTCACCTTACTCGCTAAGGTGCAATTTTCTTCATCCTCCTTGGATGAAGAACCATCTCTGGTGCTTCTTCTTATCTCCTCCTACATCAGATCCAACCAAATTCGTTCCCAATCTGGCAGTTTCTCTCTTCCATTTACCGAGTCTTGGTAGCTATGCCAGCTCTTAGGAAGACTGATGAGAGCGAGACTCACCATGTCATCATCGGCTATTGTGATCCCTACTCTTCCAAGCTCATCCTTGCAAGTGGTGAGCTTGTTCAAATATGTAGAGATTGTGTCGCCCTTTTCACACTTGATTTTCTGAAGCTTATCTTTCAGCACCAACTTCCTTTGATTGCTGCTGTTTTGATATAGATCTTTCAATGTTTTCCACATTGAAAATGGTGTCTCCTTCCCATGGAGACTCGAGACTATGTGGTCTCGAATTCCCTCCAGAAGGATTTTCCTCACTCTAGCCACACATTTCTTCCATTCCGCCAATTCTGTAGCATTAGCTGCTGTTGGCTTGGGGACTTCTTGATCAATAAATTCATTTAGATCATTGTCCTCTAATACTGCTTCCATGTGATCCTTCCAAGCTATATAATTCGAGCTTCCATTAAGGGCATACTCGAGTCTTAAACCGTTGAATGCCATTGGTGAAATTTGAGATGTGATAAGAATTCGATTTCTATAATCAGGAACTTCAAACTTCGAACTTCTCCCTTATTTGTATATTGTGATTCGCTTTGATCACCTTTGCTCTGATACCATGTAGAAATTTCACCCTAGATTAAACTGATTATGCAATGTACTAAAGCAAAATACTTAATATACTTCTACAA
The DNA here is from genome assembly GCA_031772625.1 of Pinus tabuliformis. Classification (NCBI taxonomy): domain Eukaryota; kingdom Viridiplantae; phylum Streptophyta; class Pinopsida; order Pinales; family Pinaceae; genus Pinus; species Pinus tabuliformis. The sequence goes on along the minus strand of CM062813.1, from coordinate 328,791,352 downwards.
TCAAACTTGTAGAAGCTTAATCAATTATGAGCAAGATCAAATAGAAACATATAACTGAGAATGAGAAAGCAATCGTACATGAACACAGAAGAATACTCTGGGGAAAGCCTCAGCTAAAAACCCCGATCTCTGTAATATCATACAAGTGGAAATATGTCCAGATTACACAAAGCTTTAGCTCACAAGCTATGCAATTCTCATTACAATCCTACAATGCTGCTCATAGACTGAATAGACACAATATATGCCTTCCCTCAGCCCTCCAAGCCTCCTATTTCCTTGCATAATTTCTCCTGGGTCCTATGGCTGCCACATATGTGAACTCACCTCTCACATAACTCACCAAACTCAGAAGTAACTGCGCAGTCCTGAAGGAGATAATTCCTTCTGCATGGATGAGTTTCTTATATAGGAAAAATCCTCCAACTGATAGTACACTGTCCCTTCCTCTGATCTCAACTGGGTATCTGACTGAACTAACATGCATGAGTTTTTTTGAGAGAATATTCAATTATCTGAAGTGCAGCGGTTACATGCATGCATGCATTAACTAACTAAACTCACAATCAGTTCCACAAACTGTTGGAACTAATCTAACTGGACTTAACTCAGAGAACTGAGCTAACTAATTACAACTCAAAGTACGACTCATCCTGATCTCCTTAATCAAGGGAAAAATTGTTGCATGTCTTCACATAGACTTCATGTTTGATTTTCTACAACTAATTAACTCAAGATGAATTAATTAATTATTTTACAAATAGCTGTTAATATCAAATTTGAATTTTACTTCTCAATTTTAGTTCAGGGACTAACTAAAATTGGAATCTATCCCAAAATTCTATTTATAGCAATGCTATTTTTAGCATTTCTGTTTTATCATTCCTTGTTGCTATTTCCAACACTGGTACTTGAGATGCTATTTATAGCATTTCTTGTTGTTATTTTCAACAAGTTGAAGGTTTCTGTTTTTGAATTGGTTGTATAGGATCAACTAGACCCTTACTTCTTGTGCCAACAGGTAATGCTTCATATTTATTTTCACTATCATAAATAGGAAGAATAAAATCCTACATTCCGTTTAACTAAGCTATTTTCTCATCTTGGGATTCATTATTAGAAAATGTTGCTTCCTGCTCATATTCATCATCAGTTTTTGCATTAGAGATTGTGTTTGGAGGTTATGGATTAGGTGGCTAATTTCCTCGGTAAGTTCTAAAAGGTTTTTTGGAAGAAGATTCAGCTACTTGTTTTTTGGTCTCTACCATCTCGTTAGACAAAGTCTTAAGGACTTGTTGCAAGCCTTCAAGATCAAAGGAATCTTTAAGTGCTTTCTTTTTAGATTCATCCTTAAATGTAACTCTTTTTAATTTTCTGTCTTCCTGATCCTTTTTCTTTTCTAGTTCATTTATCCCCTTCTCTATAGACACATCTTCTTTCATGTTTTCTATCAATGTATTTTTATTAGCTCTATCTACAAAAATTTCTATGTTAGAAGGAAGAGATGAAATATACCATTCAATTTGTACATCGACACCAGGTCTAGAAGTAGCTGGGATTTTATTTAACAATTTGTTAAATCTAGAATTGAAATATTTTATCTTTTCCCCTGAATTTGTTTTTAAATTGGAAAGGTCATTGATAAGAGATGCGGTTGAGCGATCATCACCAAATTTAGTAAAAAATTGTTCTTCAAAAATATCCCAACTAGTAATAGAATTGGCTGGTAATGAAAAGTACCAAGACTTTTCTGCTCTTGTAAGAGTGTACGAGAATAATCTAACAACAACGTCTTCTTCAACTACCTCATTAAGATTGATGGCTAACATATAATTATGAAGGTGCTCTTCAATAGGTAACCCATCATCATGATTGAATTTGGGAAGCCATCTTTCAGGATGTTTTGTTAGAGGATGAAGTGGTGTTGGAATTTGAACAGCTCCGGATTGGACCATGGTCTAGCTGCCATTGTAATAGTTGGGGAGGTGGATGTGATGAAAGAAGAACTGGTAGTTGTGATAGTATTTCTTGAGGCAACACTAGTCGTTTGTGTAGAGGAAATGGAAATGATTAGTAGAGAAAAAGGAAGAAATGGATATTTTTATGAATGAGAGAATGAGGTAATCTCACTAGTAGATGTTTGGGAATTTGATGTAGCATTTTTCGTTTTGCGGGATTGAAGTGTGAAGGAATTTACAGGTTAGGTTCCTCAGACAGAACACCAAAGGACACCGCTCAGAAACAGATCGTAAATCAATACACTAGTATTGTTGACGTGGTTAAAACCCTCAAAGAGGGAAACAGTCCATGGCTTGAGCCAACGCGGGCACTTCAAGCAATTTATTAATAAAAGAATGAAATTTTACATAAGCTTCTCTCATGAATGGTTACCCTACAAATGACCCTCCATGCTCTTTAAATAGAGATCATGGACTAATCAGGAGTTAAGCCATGGATCAAGTGTCGGTAATACCGAGGAGAGAATGAACCATTGGATCACTACATATCGTGACCGTCGGATTGTAAGTTAAAAAAGTACATAATAAAGAAACACACTTTACCTAACTCTACACTAGACCAAGTTATACTTAACTATTTCCTATGTGTTGGAATAACCTAACACCCCCCCTTAAGAAAAACTTGGGATAGGATTGAAGGATGTACAAATATGACACAATAGGAGAAGGAAGGAGGCATTAGAGCCTATCCCCCCTTAGTGAAGCCTTCCTGAACTCCAACCAATCGAAGTTTAGTAAACTTCACCTTTGTGAGAGCCTTTGTAAAGATGTCTCCAACTTGATCATCTGTTGAACAATAGTGCACTTCAAGAACATGGTCATGAATGAGCTTTCTGATGAAGTGCATGTGTAGTTCATTGTGTTTATTGCACTGATGTTGGATTGGATCTTTGCATAGTTGAATGGCACTTTTATTATCACACCAAAGTGTAGTCGGATGCTGCTGCTGAAAGCCAAACTCTGATAGGATCTGACGAAGCCACAGGGCTTCCTTACTAGCTTCTACGACACCACAATAATCTGCTTCTGCTGAAGAAAGAGAAATGGCACTTTGTTTCTTGCAAGCCCATGTAATAGGTCCTGAACCAAGAGTGAACACATAATCTACAGTAGACTTCTGATCATCAGGGTCACCAGCCCAATCAGAATTAGTGAAACCAACCAATAGAGAAGATGCTTCAGCACTGTAATGAATCCAAAACTGAATTGTACCTTGAACATAACAAAGTATTCTTTTAGCTGCTTTCCAATGACTTTCATGTGGGTTCTGCATAAACCGAGCAATAAGGCCAACAACAAAGGAAAGGTCAGGACGAGTATGGGTCAGATACAAAAGTTTTCCTACAAGTTGACGGTATAAGGTAGCATCAACTTTAGGTGAAGTACAAGTGACTGAAAGTTTGGCTCCAGACTAAAAGGGAGAAGGGGCTAGCTTACAGTCTTCCATGTGAAAATGGTGTAGAAGATCAGAGGCATACTTGGATTGGGAAAGGGAAATACCTTCCTTGGATTGCAAGACTTGAAGACCAAGAAAATAATGCAAGTGTCCTAAGTCTGTCATTTCAAACTTCTTTTTAAGGCTGGACTTCACATGGTTTATAAGGTTGGGATCACTACCAGTAAGGATAATATCATCAACATAAAGAACAAGAATGATAAGGGACTTGCCCAATTTCTTGGTGTAGAGAGTATTGTCAGAATGACACCTAGAAAAGCCAGTTTCTAAAAGAAAGCTATCCATTTTGGCATACCAAGCTCAAGGGGCTTGCTTGAGACCATAAAGGGATTTCTTAAGCTGAAATACAAGGCTGGAGTCTATTTGTATAAAGCCAATAGGTTGTTCCATATAGATTTCTTCATGCAAGTCTCCATGCAAGAATTCAGATTTAACATCCATCTGATGGAATTCCCATTTGAAAGAGGCAGCAAGAGAAATAACAAGGCGGATAGAGTTCATTTTGGCAATAGGGGAGAAGGTTTCAGTATAGTCAATGCCTTCTACTTGTGAAAAACCCTTAGCAACAAGACAAGCTTTATGTTTATCAACTTTTCCATCTGGTCCATACTTGGTTCTGTAAACCCATTTGCATCTAACAAGTTTTCATCCCTTTGGTAGAGGAACAAGATCCCATGTTACATTTGCCAATAATGAACGATATTCTTCATTCATAGCTGTGTCCCAATCTGGATGGCCTGAAGCTTCTGTAAATGTGTCAAGATCATAATTAGTTGAAGATTGAGCCAGTAAAGAAGAGGCTCTATCGAACTGTTAACGTGTACGTTGCTGATCTGTAGGATCACCAGCAAGAGCACCTGCTACATCTCGAGTAGCACGAACCCATTTTGGAAGCTGAGGAGCTGAAGGAGGATCCTAAGAAGGTGGGGGAGGATTGTCATCCTCATTTTCATTATTTGAAGAAGAAATATTTTTAGAAGTAGAAGGGATAGAGAGAGGTGGCACATCCACCGAACTAGGCTCGTAGGCCGATATACTTTTAGAAAATTTTACATCTCTTCTAATGATAATATTTTTGGACTTAGGTGGAATAAGTCTGTATCCTTTTACATCTTTAGAATATCCAACAAAAATAATTTTTTCACTCTTAGGTTCTGTTAGCGCTTGAAATTTCACCTCAGGCTGAGAAAGGTAAACTCCAAGGCAACATCAAACCACTTAGCCTCGTAGCTAGCCCTACGGGGCAGGAGAGGGCTCTCTCCGGTCTATCTCGGTAAAGATCTTCAATGGGCGAGATAACCAAAAAGGAAACACTGATTTTAGGCTAGTAAACTGATAAAAAGGGTTTGTTTTGGGATTTTTGGATTTTGGTGGAAAATCGGGGAAAGGCAATTTTGGGTGCGGGGATTGGACACAGTTTTTGCAGGGGGTTCTTTGGGGCAAGGTAGGAGACTGTATTGATGCCTTTAAATTAAGTGAATGGGTAGGAATGACCGGTGAGGAGCTAAGGAGAGCAAGCAATCACCTTGAGTTCTCCTTAAACAGATGAAAACATTGATATTAAGCAAATTTAAAAGCAGAGCATGGAAATCATGAATTCTACTTTAACACTTCATTTGCCTAATTTCAGAAGAAAGAGAAAGAGGATGATTTCACATAACACACTTAAAAGTAAAAAGAGAAGCACACCATCAATACATGTAACCACAGGAATCCCAAAAAGGACTGCAAAACCCTGGTCTTTCTTCCTTTGCCAAAATTGCAGAGATACAATGAATAATACAATAGAGCTTTCTACCTCAAGAGTCCAACCATGAAAATGACCAAGAAAGTACATAATATAGGCAATCTAACATCTTTCCTTGCCTCTAGGGGTCGAGCCCATCCTTCTAGGAGCTGTTTCAACTAATTCTAAACTGAGCACTAAAATCTAGGCAGTCAAAACAACTTGCCTCTATAAGCTAGGAAACCAATTCATTCATTAAATGTTTGCTATTTCATGAATGAATCTTCTAGAATAGGTAAATAAGTGTCATATCAACATGAAAATACAATAATTACATCAAAGAGGGTGAAAAATCCCATCACAAGTCAAAACTGGCCAAAGCTGGGCGAATTCCTGAGCTGTAGGTGAAAAATTATGAAAATTGCCTGATAGGTCGCGCTTCTTTGGAGCTCTGTTTGAGGAACTTCCAGGTGTCCAAATGAGGCAAAAGTGGGCTTGTTGGAAAGGTCTGGATGTCTAATTTCCAACCCAACTGGAATTTCTGAATTTGGTGGCCATTTGCCCCTCCAAAATTGCAATCTCCCAAGACTACTCCCTGTTTGTCAAAAAGGTGGCAGAAAGTCAATTTTTGCATGTTTTTTGACCTTCTGGAGGCTCAAAACTTGATGAAATCTCTTGGTAATTGCTGAGAAGGTGTATCTTTGCATGACAAATCTAGAAATGCTGAGTTTTTGCAAAATGAAGTTGCCCATCGGATAGGTTGCGTGCGGCGCGCAACCTATCAATGTGAAAAACCTGTTTTTTGCCCAAAAATTCATAAGTGACCAAAAATGCTCAATTTTTTTTGAAATTTGTGCTGTAGTGAGGTAATTTAATATCATGCTCCTTCAAGGAAGCCTCAGCCAAGATGTGGAGGGGATCGGGCCTTTTTCGTCGTTTGAGTGCCTTGGCCAACCGCCCTTGAATCACCTTCATTTTCGCCTTGCATACATGCATTCGGGCCCAATAGTGGTTTTTCATGTTTCAGAGCAGGTCCTTATCTTTGTTGGCCTTAGCTAGCAGCCTCTCCAAATGAGCATTGACCTGGAGGAGCATAGCCTCTCGCTCAACGGGTACCAAATCACCGGGTCTTTTTCGAGCCAAGTTGCGGTCCTCATGAATCCTCCGCAACTCATCAAGAGTGTGCTCATCCTCCAACTGCTTGTTGTGCTGCTCTAAATATGTGATCGTCCATTGTGCTCCTGGCAATCTTCGCTGCAATGAATCATTTTCAGCTTTTAGGTGTTGAATGATCTCCTTTGACTCTAGGCTAGGTGAACTGATATCAAGGTCAATAATCTCTATGTCTGGAACACCTGATGGCCCCTCATCAATCCTGGGCTGTTTGCCCCTCTCTGATACCTGTGTTGCTGTTGGCGACGAGGCCCCTTCCACCTGGTGTGGAGATAACACTCGTGGTGCTGATGAAGAAGGCGAGACCCCTTCCACCTGGTGTGGAGATAATACTCGCCTAGCTGATGCAAATAAGGCTCTGTGGCCTCTCTGATAAGTGACCAATGGAGGAGAGCTGACATGTCTGGTCTCAGGACTATCATGCTGCTGTGAAGGCCCTCCCTCCTCATGAACAACCTCAGGGTGTGGTGGTGGTGCTGTGAACAACTCACGAGAGATAAACTCCTCCCATGGGATACCCTGCTGAGCCAACTGATGCATGACCACAAGCTGAATCAAACCATAATGATAAATGCTCCTGTGTTGCTGTGCTGGGCTCCTTCTCTGCACCAAGGGCACCATCCTCTCAATATCCCGGCACATGAACCATGGTATGTTCATCATTCGTACCCGTGTGAAATGCATCAACAAGCGAATATGGTACGAATACACATATGCAAACCTGCCCTCACAGGTGAAATAGAGCATGATGAGCCTCATCATGGGAGCATACTCATCCCTTAAAAATCTGAAAGGAAACATACCAGTTATGGACCTCATGTGGACAGGTTTAACGAAGGGCTCATAATAAAATCTGTCCAACACTTTGCGTTTGTTCCACTCTTCTCCCACATTTGGTATTCCTGTTGCTTGAGCAATGCTTTCAGATGACAATATAAAATCCACCCCTGCAAGATTTACATGCCCATCATGCAGATGCAAAACAAACAAGCGAGCCAACTCCCTATGATGCTGAATTTGAGAAATCCTCTCGCAAAATTCATAACATGAGAGGTAGCGGAAACGTGTGACCGCAAGTGGACAAGCCTGCAAATCGGTCAAAGAGGTGGGCTCCTCTCTCTTACGGTGACCACTCTTACCACTCCTGCGAGGCCTCCTTTGTATCTCAATTTCTGGTGTTGACTCATGGTCATCACTTTGCTCATAGTCGGTTTTGGTTTCTGACATGGTTTCAGGAGCAAAGTGGCTGAAATGTACTGCTGCTTTTGCTCAAATGACCTGCTGTTTTTCCCTGTTTGTAATGCTGTTTCAAGGGGAAAAATAGCACAAGGGAAATGTTAGGGAAGGGAGACTTTGAAGGGAAATTGGGAAAAATATATGAAATAGGGAAATAGGGAGTTAAGGGGGAAGAATCATGACATACATATCATCATACAATTCCATTTGCAAGGATGTTATAGGAAGTAGGGTTTAGGGTTTGATTTAGGGGGTAGGGTTTTAAGGGCTTTTGATATTTTGGTAGGGAGATTAGGTAGAAATGATATAGGAGGTGGTAAAGAGGAGTGGGGAAAAAGTGGGGTGACAAGGATGACCTTGAAACAACAAAACAAACCATAGCTCTACAAGCATTTTGACATTTTTAAAGCAAACATACATGAACCTCTTATTTCAATTTGACGACATTAAAACACCTTTCCCATGCTCATTTGTCTTTTCCAAGCAAAATACTTTGATGATCAGAGGCCTACCTGCAACCTTGAAGAATTTTGAGGTCGTTTTGGAGTTTACTGGCGGTTTTTGTAGATGAATTTCCCAACAGGTCGCGCGCAGGTGCTGATAGGTCGCGCGCGCTTGATAGGTCGCGCCAGTGTAATTTTTCAACTGGATGAACCCCCCTGATAGGTCGCACGCGCTCGATAGGTCGCGCGCAAGTGTTGACAGGTCGCGCGCGGGTTCAACTTGCCAAGTTTGCTCAATTTCTCTCCAAATCGCCCAAATCGCTCTTCACTATTGCTTTGAGGCAAATGATGCTCAAATAGAAGGAGGGAGGGGCTTTATAGGCTTGATTTAAATTATTTTCTCCTCAAACCCTCTTTCTAATGTTTTTAACTTGACACTTTTTCAAAATTTAAATACTGCTGACTTTATGGTTTCCTTTTGTCCTGAAATTGTTTGAACTGATACTTTGTCTTGAAAATTTTTGTAGGGATAGCTTCTAAGGAATCTTGGCAAAGGGGACCAGGGCTGCAGGCTGTCTTTTGAAAACTTTTGAATTTTTACAATTTTTTACAAAAATGAGAAAAAGACCTTGTCTTTAAAAACAAGGTTTTTAAATCCAAGGTTAAAATTAGCTGTACAGGATGAAACCTCAAAGACATGACCTCAAAGACAAATTGGACCTAAACCCTAGACCTAGGACTTTGACAAGACAAGGAACCTTGAAAGGATTTGTAGACTGAAACAACTTGATCCAGCAATGCCAAGAGGGGAATAAAGACACCAGCTCCTCCATCAGGGTTATGGCATGCCTAATGGAATGCAATGAAATGACACTGATGAGACACCTACTTATGCAAATGCAAAGAGTTTTGATCGCTGATGGTGGGCTACTAGGCCGACTCTAACAGGTTCTAAAGCTTTATGTTTCTCATCTGGAATATGGGCCCATGCTTCACTTCCAAAAACACGAAAGTGACTTACATCTGGTTTAATTGAGCTCCATGCTTCTTCTGTAGTGATATTATTTAAAACCTTTGTAGGAGTGCGATTTATTATGTAATTTGCACAGTTAATTGCTTATGCTAAGAAATTAAGACTAAGTCCTTTAGATTGAAGCATACAATTAGCCATTTCCTTTAAGGTATGATTCTTCCTTTCAACTACACCATTTTGTTGTGGAGTATATGGAACAATATGTTGCATTTGAATTCCATTCTCAGTGCAAAAGTTGATTAATTTGTTGTTAACATATTCTCTACCATTATCAAATCTTAGCTTAAGAATTTGATGTCCAGATTGTTTTTCAACAAAGGCCTTAAAGGCCAAGAACATGTTAAATACTTCACTCTTGAGTTTTAAGAAGTATACCAAAGTGCGCCTGGAAAAATCATTAATGAAAGTTAAGAAATACTTGTAGCTAGAGAATGAAACTACTGGAAGTGGACCACATAAATCACTATGCACAAGCTGTAAAGGGGCTGAGGCGTGCCAAGAGGCACGTTTTTCAAAACTATCCCGATGATATTTTCTGAGTACACATCTGGAACAAACACCATCTCTACAAGATACCATTAGAAGACCTGTCACCATATTTTCTTTACATAGATTTTGAAGGGAGCGATAGTTTAAGTGACCAAATTGCTCATGCCAAAGTTTTCTCACTTCATCATTATGAGCAACAAATACCGAGGGAAGATTTGATGACCCAAAGTTGTTAAACTTATACAACCTTGTAGAATCATCAGCAATGCTAGTAGCTACAATATGTCTAGGATCTCTTAGGTCCTTAATTACAACATCATGAGGTGAAAATTCAATGATTTTACCTTCACCTAAATGAGTTATCTCATATACAGATAGAAGGTTGCAGGATAGCGTTGGAACACATAATACATCATTAAATTGACCATTGTCTATATTAATAGTTCCAGTCCCTATAACACTAAGAGATCTATCATCACCAACATATATATTTTTGGTGTTACAATCATTTAAAGAAGAAAACATGGCTTTGTTTTTGGCCATCTGATAAGAAGCTCCAGAATCAATGAGCCACTCATGAGAATTAGAAGAAGAAGATACATTTAGTGCATACCCAAACCGGGATGTTTGAAAACCACATGCAGAAAGTGCTATTCCTGAAGATGAAGTTGAAGTTGAAGAGTGCTCCAAATGGATGTTATGGTTCTTCATTGCTACTTCTAAGGCTTCCATCTTCTTAAATCATTTGCATTCTAAGTAACCATCTTGATTACAAAAGTAGCAATGTCTATCAGTCTTCTTCCCTTTGTTTTTATTTGCCTTATCATTTTGTTGAAATGATTTTTCATTTTGAGGCTGAAATTGCTTAGGACCCTTGTTTGGTTTAGGACCATTCTTTTTAGGATACGAATTCTTAGACTTTCTTAGAAGAGTTTCCAAGATTAAGAAGACCAAGGTTTAAGAGTTTTTCTTGTTCTCTTATTAAAGAATCACAAAAGGAATCAAAGGAAGGGGACTTGTAGTCTTGTCCTTGAGAAATGAAGGCTTCTCTTGTAGAATGGAAGGTGGAAACAAACACAGAGTAGGCTGGTCCCAACTTAGTAAGAATGGAATAGATAAGGTTACCATCTTCTTTCTTAACCTTAACACTTTCCAAGAGAAGTCTAAGGGTCTTGAACTTGGACAAAAAATATTCAATGGAAGAAGAATTATTGGGGTCCAATGTAAGAAACTCATTTTCGAGTTGATGGGCTCTAAGTTCATTTTTAATTCCAAAAACTTTAGTGATATGTTTCATTGCTTCATTAGGAGTATCAAGTTCTGTGATATGGAATCTAAAGTCTGGAGAAATAGATATCACTATCAACCCACGTGCTTGATCTTGCCTATTTTGCCATTTGGCTTCCTTATATTCATCTTTCGGTTTGGTTTCTTGGCCTGAGGCTATTCTGTAAAGACCTTTACTTCTAAGTAAATCCACAATGTAGGACCACCATTGGAAGTAGTTGGTGATGTCAAGAATAGCTTGTCATGGAATTTCCATTTTAACAGAAACTAAAGCTATAGATGCTAAAACTAAGTGTTCCAATGGAAATATCTCGAAAAATTAGGCTGATTCAAAAAAAGGGCTTTGAAAACGGCTTCCGGATGAAGAAGTTATGGTTTTTTGAAGAAAAGTTGTTGAAGATGCCAACAAAGTGCGGGAATGTGTGGAAATGAATGATAATGTTATATGTAAAAAAAAAATCCTCCCCCTTTCCAAACTTAATCTAATTAGCTCAACAAAGAGAAAGACTTAAACTCAAGACCTCTATTCTCATAAAGTAACTTTGGACCAAGTGAGCCAGTTTAAAAGGTTAGTAATTTTTGGAAAAGAAGAAGTTTTTTTTTATTTAGTCACCGAAGCTTTGGGGTGCGTGCTTACTTGAGAAATATCTTTTTTGCCTGAAAAACAAAAACCAAAAAACCCAAAACAGACATACAAAAAAAACAAACCTTATGGTTTGAAGTTAGCTTTAGCCGGAAACTAACAATTTTCCTCAATATTTCTGAGTTTTTGAGATCACACTAAGGTGCGGCGGAAAAGAGCATAAGCATGAGGAAAAAAACTTCCTTTCTGTTTTTGATTTTCCCAAATTGCACGGAGTCGCGAGGCAAAGAGAATACACAGAAATGAAAGGTGTAGATCCGGTAATAAAAAAACAAAGATATAAATAAACTGAAATAAACAGAGAGAAAATAACTAGAAACTGCAAATAAACATTGTATACCTCCAGATCTTAAAAATGACGTAGCTAGGGCTACACAGAAAACTTTTCGTGTGAAACGAAAGGGGTTTGTCACTGGAATAGATACTAATAACACAATAGAGCAGTCCTCTCGGCCCGAAAGCAGTCATAAACAATAGACTAGGAAACAACAGTTGGATGTAGTTCTACCAGTTTCAGATTTGGATCAGCAACGGATGCGGCCCTCAAATAGCTCTGATACCATGAAGGAATTTACAGGGTAAGTTCCTCAAACAGAAAACCAAAGGACACCGCTCACAAATAGATCATAGATCAATACACTAGTATTTTTGACGTGGTTAAAATCCTCAAAGAGGGAAACAGTCCATGGCCTAAGCCAACATGACCACTTCAGGCAATTTATTAAGAAAAGAATGAAAATTTACATAAACTTCTCTAATGAATGGTTACCCTACAAATGACCCTCCATGCTCTTTAAATAGAGATCATGGACCAATCGGGTGCTAAGCCACAGTTCAAGTGTCGGTAATACTGAGGAGAGAATGAACCATTGGATCACTACATATCGTGACCGTCAGATTGTAAGTTACAAAAGTACATAGTAAAGAAACACACTTTACCTAACTCTACACTAGACCAAGTTATACTTAACTATTTCCTATGTGTCGGAATATCCTAACAAAGTGGAAATTCAAATGGCGAAATGCCAAGTTTTTCACTTCGGGACCAAGTCAAAACACTAGTTCTGTGAAAAATAGAAGTTATACTTCCTTCAAAAACTTCGGATGATTCAAGATTTTCTGCTGAAATGGAGATGTCTTACAATTTCTTTATCAAAGCTATAATTTATGGTGATTCTGGAGTATAATCTGTAGGAATTAACTCAGGAAGTATTCTAGGAGACTTGGGAGGTGACTGTACAACTCCTGATCTAAAAGTAGGAGATTCTAGAGGGGATCTGGAAGTTGTAGGAGATTTGGACGGGGAATGACCCTTGGAATGGCCTTTTGTTTTTGGATTGGACTTAATTTCCATTCATAGTATGCATGCCCTCCTTCTATCACCAAAAGTGTTTAGGCCTTGGAAATCACTACATCAACACGAGGGAAAACCACTCGGTCCAAACCTTAAGACAACTCCTCTTCCATTTAGGTAGTGGCTCTGACTGGATATAATGGGACCAATTTCCTAATGAAAGGTGATTGAATGAATGTGTAATGTTTATAGTCGGGTGAAATAGATCGATTGGAAGCAATGAATCAAATGGAAAACATATTCATTAATCTACTCTATAACTCGAGATTGTTTAACATTCATTTAGATGCGGTCTATAATGATTTTCCTCAGTAAATGACAATATAGATTGCTCAAACACTAATGGAAATTCAAATATTTAAAGATGATTATTTTGATTAAATAGTTAATCAAAATAATGCGTATAACTAATATCACATTTAGAATACTAAAGCAAATTGCTTAACATGTATTTAAAAATATCAATCGCAGCATGATCATAAATGAATACATGTAACATTGTTCTTTAAATACCATGTAATAAGCAATCTGATGAGATAAATTCACTATTTATTTATGAGAAAAATAGAGGCACAAAGATAGAAATACCAGATGCACGTTTCTCAGCTCAAAAGAAATAGAAGCAATTTAGTTCTTCTCACAAAGATGATTTCAGGGGTACAGAAATGCAACTTCTCAAAATTCTTTATGAAAATTCCTAAAACAATGTTCTAGTCGTTCTATTGAGAAAAGTATGAAAGTACAATAATGCGAGCTTTCGTAAGCCTTTCTTCATAAAATTCAAGACCTTAATTTCATACAAGTAAGGTTAAATAGCAAAAAAAAACTGAATGTATTGCACAAAGCGATGAGGGAATTTAAACAAATCCCTTCAATAGCGCTTAAAGGAAAACAATTTTTTGGTAGAAATTTTTGAATGTGATTTGATGTCTTCATAGGTTTTGTTTGTTCCATCAGATTATCTGGATGTTTGAACTGAACTGCTGCTTATCAACACAACTGTCCTCTTCTGTCATGAACCTAAACACGGAAAAGAGGAATCGATAAGTAAAAATTAAATAAGACTGGTAAGCGAGTTTCATTTGAAACAAATCATGTTTTACAGGAAATCAGGGTAAAAATGTAGAGCGAAATAAATCCAAAACACAAGCATCATGGATAGGAATGTAGAGTGAGGCCTGTGATAAGAGAGGCGGACTTTACGGTCTTATCGCAAATCGCAAAACACAGAGATATCACAATCACAGTTATGGAGTGGCAGACTATAAGAAGTGGCCAAAAGACTTGCAATTTACGATATGCAGGATGACGTGCTGATGATGTCACTATGGTGTGGCAGATCCATGTGAAAAGATGACATGGAAAATCATGTGGCAGATTGTATGGCAGTGGAAAGAGGCTTATCGTAGATCACAATTTAAATCGCAATCACAATTCGGCTGGTCTAATCGCAATAAGAATAGGCAGGAGGCAGGACTTAAGCATTTGAAACTTTTGTGATAGTCACGAACATGGTGGATTTATGAACTACAGTGTATAATCCCGGTAGGTCTGGCTATATCGCATATTGCAATCACTGGCGCGAGCACCAAGTCTATGGAAATTGCAATTACATGGACACGAGGTTTTATCAACTGAAGTGTATGAATCCGTTGCGTTCGATATCATATCGCAATCACAAATGGAATTAGCGGAGGGGTATTTACTTAGTGTATTGTTTATTTGCAATGCAGGGGAGCAGTAAAGAATAAAACTCTGATGATTTTTGTTTTTTTGTTTGTTTAAATAACCCATGTTTTAATACTTAGGGCTTTAGAACCTTAAGTGTGATCTGGGTCTCGGGGGCTATTTAAAATTTGGTTTTTTATAATCAAGGTTTAATACTTGCGTTTTAATTAAAAAGCCTAAGTATTAAACTTTGATTATAGGGTTTTATTAACATTTTTTATGTTGATTTTCTATTTTTTAATTTTTGTTTTTGTTTTTTAAAGAAATAAAATCAAAGGCTTTTCTAAAATTAAAGGGTCCCTATTTTAATATAATAAATTTCATAGGAAATTTATAATATATTAAAATGGGGGTTGTTGAACAATACAACAGAATGTCATAACCCTTAGTAGTTGCATAGACCAATCCACATTAGTATTATACATATATCATCAAGATCTTAATGCAATAACCCTAATCACCAAGTTAACTAACATAAAATAACAACTAGTTAACATATAACATACTCATAAACAACATATAGCATAATCATCAAGTTAACTATCATAAAACAACAATAGCAATGCCTACAAACACAAGTTACTATCATTCATGACTATCCGACACATGTGCATATGATTACACTAATCAACTAGCATCTATTGTGTATGTAACCATGACATCAATAAAATGGAAGACATACACTTAACCATAATTCATATAAAAAACATTAACCAACATACCTGCATGACCAACATACAAATGTGCATGATGATCTGCTCTTACCCCGAAGTGCATTGTTGCAACTTCACTTTAATGATCTGCATCTCCCACTCTATCTTAGCCAATGCATTAGCATCAACATGTACCAATATCATCATGATGACCTAATTGCATACAATGGCCTTATGATCAACAACCTTTACCATGAAATTGAATGCATAACAACATATAGACACTGACATGCATAACAAATGCATATACAACCATACCTTCATGATGACACATCCCACATCAAAACCATCAACCTTCACATGGCGACATCACTACAACCATGATCAATACCATGCACATGCAACAAGCACATGGACTAAAAGCATAACGAACACATATGCAACTGACATGAAGGCATGACCAACACACTGCCCATCTAGTCTAAGGGGCGAACCATGCTTTGATACAACTTTGTAACACCCTCCTCCCACATCTACCCAAGTTGTTGTAGTGTTTTCTTCTCAAAGGTGTACGAAAAGAGCCCACTTAATATTGTGGATGACAAACAATCTCAACAATATGAATGGTTGCTAAACATTGTCGATTTGCAACAACTGATAGAAAGAAAACCTGCCAAAATTCTGATCTATGCCACAATCATAGTTAAACGACAAAAAGAAATAGTAATAACTCCAATCATCCAATGGAAACCAGATATAAAAAGAATAGATTTTATTATAACACTAGTGAAGGGAACAAATAAATGTTTCTAGTCCCCCTCTATAGGATGGGTTCTTGGCTATCCTCAAATGTCTTTAACTTGTGTAGAGCCTCGCTCCTCTATAATGTGTAAACCCAACAAAAAAATGGTGTGTGACAATGAAAATAATCAGAGTTACAACAGTGAGTGCAACAATGAAAATAATCAAAAGTGAATAATGAATGGAAAAACCCTTCTATTTATAACAAAATATTGAGTTATCCTCGAATAATGAGCAATAATAAAATATTATTAACCCCATTCTTAGAATTACCACTTGGAATATTTTATTATATTTGGTTAGGAGGGAAAAAATATTTAAAATTTTATTTAGAAATAATAAATAAATACATGATTTATTTATCATCTCAATAAATTGGTTAAAGAATAATAAAAAATAATGATTTATTTAATTATTCCTAAGGGATTTAGTCAAATTTGACAAAGAATCATAATTAATTAATGATTAATTAATTATTCTTAGAGAAAAATAAGATAATTAATGATTTATCTGTTTATTTTTCGTGATTGGGTCAAATATGACAAGGAATAATAATTGAACAATGGTTTAATTAATTATTCCTAGAAGAAAATTAAATAAATAGTGATTTATTTAATTATTCTTCATAGGTTTAATTATAAATTACTTAACAAAGATGGTTTATTAAGTAATTTCTCACAGTGAAAGCAATTTTACTATGGTAAAATTGGCTTTACATGGTGTACTTCAATCCATTTAGTAAATTAGGCTAGATGATCATTTTTTTGGTAATAACAGATTGCCCCCCAAGTATGTTGTAAAAACACAATCACTAGACAACACAGTGGGGGGAGAGAGAGAGAGAGAGCATTAAAGCCGAAGTGAAAGAGGATAGGGACAGAGGGGGTGAAACCAATGCAAGTCTCTTTTATGTTGTGGTACCAAACCTTAATGAGGTGGGGGAGGCATACACATACTCGCCGAGATAACTTAGTACAAAAATAATGGTGCGCTTATAAACATAAAACTGAGCAATGACGTACACGTTGAATGGTACATGACATGCTGGCATAACAAAGCCAAAAAATAATACAATGTATCCCATATACATAATGCACCTGGAAAAACATGAGCCAGGACTGAATACAATAATATCTGAGTACATGAGATATAATGGCCCTTCCCTAAAAAAATGGGTGGGAGGGAGGGTATAACAATCGGAGAAGCCCTGTTGAACAGGGAAGGGCTTTGCAAAATTGAATGGATCATCTGAATGAGACGTGCATGCTATGGACACTATGATTGGTAGGAACTGAACCCATCAAATATGCGGAACTGCATCTGAGGCTGTAGCATAATAGGAATGCATCTGGGCATGTGGGGGGCTACCTAAAGGGCCACCCCCTCATGAGGTATGAAACATCTCACACACACCCGAGAATCACTGGTACAATCTGCTGCATCACTGGACCATCAAGTGTATGAATCACGAACATGAAACAACCAAGTCAAAGGGAAATAATGAGTCCCTCTGCTCGATCCGAGGCACCGAACAAGAATGGAAGATGGAACCAAGATACACCACCCTCTAGGCCGTTCTTCTGGAATAAATGAGCTGATGTCAATAGAGTAGGGCCTGTGATAGGTGAGGCGATGCAGATTCTCAACTAAGGAACTAGGGAAAATAGTAATGTGACTGATGGACTGACACCAGGGATAATGGGAAAAGTGGTACTAAGGGACAAACAGATGACTTCCCTTGTCAGAGCATAAAGTGCATGGTTGACCTGGTAGCGACTGACTCAACTCTGGAGGGGATGGGGATAATATGATTGGAGGCCAAAATTGGAAACATAGGATGAATGATACGTAAATATGGATGGAATACTGTGACATGATATAATGGGACATGAAACAGACTCCATGGATGCAATGGTGACTCATCGCAGATGCTCTGAACAAGGGTGACTCGATGATGCTGCCACACAGAATAGGCCCTGTGGGGACCATGAAGACATGAGAAAATGATGGTTACTCATGATAAAAATCGACATGTGAGATGACAAGCACCAAGGGAAGGTGGTCCCAAAAGTACAAGCATCACATATGAAGAATTTTGGTTTTTGAGAGGCGACGAAGTGACCCTTCTTGGAAAAATGACTTCCTGGTGAAGGGTCAAATCATCAAAAACTGAGAAAGACCTAATACTCAATGAGAGATTTCCAATGGTACTGACGGTTTGTCAAATTGAGCTACGGTTTGGTCACAATGGGTGACAAAACAATTTTGGGTTTTCCTATAAAAGGGTGTTTTCCCTCTAATTTGAGAGGAGGAGAAGGCCCTAAATATTGTGGAGATCATAGCAGACAAACTGAACATGGAAATCAGGATCGACAAATTTACGACAAGTGGCCTTAATTGTCTAAAGATGGCCTTAATGCTTCTTGGAATGATGGTTCCTGGTGAAGAGTCAAGGGAAGAGAAAAATGAGAAGGAACTGCTAGAGGAGGTCTATAATCATCCTCACTCACGAAGTCAAACTGTTGTAGATCTGATCCAAAAATATATGAGAACAGAAATAACCCAAGAAAAATAAGATTGAAATAGCTAGAAATGATTCTCCTTATTGATATCAAACCTTTAAGGTAGGGAAACACCATACATTCACTCCTTAAGGAAGGAGAACACTCCACAAGCCATATGCTTGTTCATACAAGAATACTTCTCTTCATCTTCATATCTCTCCATGTGGAGTCTCTAGCCTCTATATAGGCCTTATACATACAATACCATGCATCATTACCATGGTTTCCTCATACCATCAACTAATACCATGGGCCCATTACATTATTATTAATTACTTGTGGTCCCTTACATGACATGGGTTAACCACCTTATTTATTACTATGGCCCATCCCATTATTACATTATTACCTTGGGTACCTCCCTTGGTACCCCATACTATCCCCCCTAGGTACATAACATTCCACCCCCCTAAACATGTTTCGTCCCCGAAACATGGGAAGAACATAAATAATAAGATCTACTCAAAAGAGTAGTCCACTGATACCATGCATGTGCATCTAGCCATCCAAGAGAAAGGTGAACCCTCGATCTCGCTGGTGCCTCGCTCGCTTGAGATGGAAGTTGACTACGGTAGCTCTTCTGTGTGGATGTGTAGTAGGTGGATCTTTGTTCCTCTCGATCTGTCCTGCGGGGTTTGTTGTCCATGTGGCTAATTGGTTGCCATCTTGATTGTTGTCTTGCTGGGTGATGTGGGTGATGATATGTTGAAGTTTTAACCCACGATGGCTTTTTCTTTACTTCACCTTGCTGTGGTGCCTCTTGTGGTGTCCTCAGATGTATCAGCACCTGTAACCTTTTCTGCTTCAGCCTCTGTTTGTGTTTGATTGTCGACCATCAACTGCTCATCATCTGATATGTCAGTCCCTGTAACATCTTGTGCGTCAACCTCCGTGGACTCTACCTGTTTATGGATGGAAATATCCTGTAATGTAATTTTCTTCTTTTTATACCATAGCTTCAAGAATTTCTTCTGCACATTAATATTGATAGTACCCACAGATTCCATCCAAGGATATCCCAAAACAACATCGATATTATCCATCTCTGAAGCATAAAAAACACCATGAAACACATACTTATCCATAGAAAGCTTCAAATCCTTATAGATTTGAACATCCTTATCATCATCCTGTGTATGTGCAATTTGTTTTGCTGGGACTTGCAATTTTTTTGCCAAATTGACATTTATGAGATTTTGCTTGCAACTCGGATTTATAGACACAATGATTTTCTCCTTCTGAATCAATCCATGAACCTGCAATAAGGAGACACCCGTAGCAATTAACCCTTTATGTGTCTTATTCTCCTTTTTTCTAGCCCGAGACCATTTGTCCAGAAGGACTTTTTCATATTCTGCATCTGAAAGTTTGGTCACCTGCTGGTGGTCAAGTGATAACCACCAATTTTTAGCCTCATCTCTCATATTACATATTATTGGAATCCTCCAATATTTCCCATGTGTAGACTTGGATCTTTGTATGAATTCTTCAATAGTAGGGCCATCATCTTTCCCTGTAAAATCTAGTATCTCCATGAAGAGGGTTTGAGAAAAATTCCTCACTTGGCGAAAATTTAAAGTGGCCACAGTTTAGTCAATATTGCTCAGAATCTTTATTATAACCTGTTTTTAGAAATGGAACAACCATTCTGCATCTGCCCATGTGATAGAAATCCTGATTCAGAGACTAGAATTTCAGATCTGCGCTGCTACTCTCCCGGCGTCACCCAAAATTTTTGCAAAAAGAGCTGATTTTAAATCAGCGATATCTCCCTCATCCGGACTCCGATTCGACTGATTTTTTTTTTGAAATCATGTGTTTTTTCACAAAGATTCCATATATACAATTAGATCTTGCAGATCTTGCACCAGGAATTCTAGATCTGCGCCGCAAAACTCGCTGCCCTAAAAATTGTCTGCAACCCCACTGATTTTTAGATCAGCGATATCTCCTTCATCCATACTCCGATTCAACTGATTTTTTTTTTGAATTTGGGTATTTTTCACAAGGAATACAGATCTGTAATTAGATTCTACAGATCTGGCACCAAAACGTACAGATCTGATCTACAATTTCGCCACCCAAAAATCCCTACAAAAATAAAAAAAAATTCCACGGTTTGCCCAAGAAAGTGCTATGATACCACTTGTTGTAGATCTGATCCAAAAATATACGAGAACAGAAATAACCCAAGAAAAATAAGATTGAAATAGATAGAAATGATTCTCCTTATTGATATCAAACCCTTAAGGTAGGGAAACACCATACATTCACTCCTTAAGGAAGGAGAGCACTCCACAAGCCATATGCTTGTTCATACAAGAATACTTCTCTTCATCTTCATATCTCTCCATGTGGAGTCTCTAGCCTCTATATAGGCCTCATACATACAATACCATGCATCATTACCATGGTTTCCTCATACCATCAACTAATACCATGGGCCCATTACATTATTATTAACTACTTATGGTCCCTTACATGACATGGGTTAACCACCTTATTTATTACTATGGCCCATCCCATTATTACATTATTACCTTGGGTACCTCCCTTGGTACCCCATATTATCCCCCCTAGGTACATAACACAAACATGAGGACTATGTGGACATAGAGTAGAATATTTGAAGATATGGTATCAAACGTCTATGATATGTGATGTGCATATGGCTCGCTGGAGAGGTTGGTAGGACAAACTATCCAAGGAATGGGAAGATAATTGACCATACCTAGATCCGGTGGGATCTAGGCTGAGACTTATGTTAATCCTTTGAGAAGATGGCCAAGGGAAAACCATCATGCCCCTAAGCATGGGATACCGCCGGCAAGCATATGTGATGGAGGGGACTGATCTGGTATGCTGTTGGGAATGGGTCCCCTAGGGTCAATTTTGGGGTAAAAAACCCAAGTTTTGGAGCAGAAAGCCCGAATTTTGTATAAAGAAATGTAAAGTCTCCGCATTTTGTGACCGCGGAGCACGAATATATTAAGAGTTAAAAAGGGTTTCTGCCCTTAGTTTAGATAGGTTGTGTCGGCTTGATGAGATCCGCCCTTGGTCCGCGGACCATTGGATTATATAAAAAAAGGGTCTTAGAGGAGTCTTAGTTCAAAGTTAAGAAGAGCTGATGGAGATAGAGTGATTGGTGAGTCTGTAAGGGGCCAAGAGCGAGAGTCTTAGCGTAGGAAGAAGGCTTTGCAACTGAGTGCACAGAGGCCTAGGGTAGAAGTCTGCAGCTGAGTGTGTGGACCCCTGCAGTTGTGTGTGCAGGGTAGTCAAAGTTTGTATTGGAGATCTGGATCATTAATAAAGAAGAGTATTATGAAATTACTGTGTATTTTACTTCTGTCAATTGCATGCGATTATGTTATGTTAAGCACTGGGTTTATGTTTTATTACTAAATTGATGTGCGAATCAATATGTTTCCCTCTGTTATATGAATGCATGTAGAGATACATGTTTATGAAAAGATAATCTAAATTGCATGGTAGAATTGGTGAACACTTAAGATAATTCAAAGAACTATATAGCGAAGTAGTTACAGAGGCGCGTAAGTGCCAAGATCGCTTGTTAGGGTTATCGCAGACCTTCACGGAGTTTCTGAAAGACTAATAGAGAAGTACATTGATAAACCCTAAAGGCTTATCGATCTGCGCTAAAGTAGAGTTAAGGTATAAAACCAACATCACAACCATCTCAGGGTGCGGAAACTTGGTTCCAGCATCCCCCCATACTGCTTTGGGTGAGACTTCAGTCTGCGCTCCATGGATTGATGCCAAAAGGGCCAGTAGTGTAGGGATTTTCTTGGTTGAATAACGCTGAACCTGGGTCATGGCCCATCAAGCCAATAATTGGTTCCGTTGTCGGGACCGGGATCTGCATAACGAGATGTGTGATGTCTCATCATTGGAATCCAACTAAGAAGGAGATTGAAGACTAGTTGGAATCCAACGAATTCGTGGTGCAAGAAAACAAGATTCCATGATTGACGAAAGAATACTGGTTGGATAGATATCTGTACACAGAGATACACGAAATCTTCTTCTGTTCTTTCCCATTTGAATTATACGAGTGGATCACGAAGTTGGCAGACAACCAGGGAAGATGGAGGCTTAACAATCCGATTGTCTGGACCCCAGATTTAGTGCGAAGATTGGAAGCCTCTAAAGATAAGATCGCGCGCGTTTTCAATCATTGGCTCAACCGTATCATAGGAAGGTTTGTGATAGAGTTCGTGTTTGATACGTCAGTCAGCTACAACGAAGCAGAGCACCACTTCTTTAAGGGGTTGTGAGGTAAGTATTTGAAATCATTAAATACTTGGATTAAGATTATCTTGTGTGAAAAGCAGGTCATGCAATTACCTTGATGTTTGGTGCTACGCGAAGTGGAAGGTATTTCAGGGATGGACGAAGAAAAGTTCCCGAGTATAACCCGTTGATTGAGCCTCCTCTAAGTGACGACGAAGGAGCAACACAGGCTTCTCCACTGAGCGCTATTCAGTTGCTAAGACAAGGGTTCCTGCGAATACCTACACCATCTCCATCCTCATCCCATCCATCCACACTGCCTCCATCCTCGCCTCCACCACTTACCCCATCACCCACACCGCCATCACCTCCACCACTGTTCAACATGGCGAACTCCGTAAAGCTACTTGTATTCAAGGGTGTAGGAAATGAAGATTTAGGCCAGTTTTTCTTCGTCACGAATGTTGTATGGGAAGCTCAGGGTATCACAGACGATCAAATGAAGAAAGAAATGTTGGTTAGTGCTTTGCAGGACCATGCACTAACATGGTACATTAAGTACAGTAATGATAACCTGACGTCTGCGTTGGCAGATATCTAGACTACACTGAATAGGGAATTCAGTAGACTTAAGTCTTAAGCGCAATCCATTGTGGGGTTCAAGGAGATCATGATGAAGCCTGGGGAGACACCCTGGGATTTGGACTGAATATTGAAGTGTATGATCCGTGAATCCAACATGAACCTAATTGATGGGCAACATCGCGAATGGTTTGTGGCCTCGCTCTTGCCCCACCTAAGGGTTGCGCTATCACAACAGAAGATTGGGACCCAGGCGGAAGATCTGGAAATCGCGATGAGATTGCACGAGACACCAATGCAGGATTCTAATATGGGGGTTCAGTAGATTCATGCGTAGTTGTAGAACCTTTGCCTCAAAATGCAAAGCCTAAAGAAAGACAGAACAACCTAGCCAGAGGCGCGCGAAGAAGTCTGGAACCTGAAATGAAAAGGTCAGGGGCATGACAAGGATCACGATCCAGTCTTTGTGAATTAGTTGCAGGGGGGGGACCAATGCTTCTAAGGCCGGAGGCTGCAACAGGGCCAAGTACAAGCCCTGCGCTATGGTGTGCTATATGCCAGGTAGCTAGGAACATGCGACTGATAATTGCCATTTGCTGCAGAAATTCGTATAGACACCACAACATCTCTTCTATAATTTCTGTCAATCAGTAGGTCGTGAAGAGCGCAATTGCCATAGTTACGAATTAATGGTGGACATGACACCTACATACAGGGTGCAGGCAGAAATGTGACCTCTGGACCAAGGCGCTAGAGGAGTGCGAGGTGAGTATCAAGGGTGCGGCTGAGGCTGAGGTGGAGGAGGGCTTGGTAGAGGCTGAGGGTAGCTTATTTGTTACAATTGTCGAGGACCAGGACACTCCGTGAGAGACTGCCTGAATCCGACGAGATTATCATGCCACTATTGTACTCAGTTCGACCATGCGACTGAGGATTGCGCTATATTGTTGGCTAAGATTCATGAAAAGGGGGTGCAACCTACGCAATTGACTCAGAACCTACAGATGATGAGGGCTGAGCCTCGCGAGGAAGACCCTAAGGCAAACATTATGCTGTGGAGTGGAACGACGACGGGTGAGGATAAGGGGAAGCAGCCTGTAGAGGGTGAGTGGGTCCAAAAAGGACCAGAAAAGGAGACTGGGTTTGATTTGGAACGTGAAAAAGAAATATTTATGGAAGCGAAGAAAAGTTTCGTTGAGGCCTCTACCTTAGGAAGTTAAGAGAAATTGATTGAGGAAAGGGACCCATCCATGATTACCACGTTCTTGGTGCGATGGCAAGGAAAACGCTATTAGCAAACCGCGAGTATTCAAAAAGCTTGGTAAGCATAAGGCGAGGACTGGATGTGAGATGAGACTCATCATGCAGATAGGGGAATATGAAATGGACCAATTTATCTTGGATCGGGGGTCCAACGCGAATGTTTTTCCAAAACAAACATGGGAAAGAATGGGGATACCTATCCTCTAGTGGTCTCTGATCCAGTTAAGGATGGTGAATCAATAGAAAATCATCCCAATGGGAAGGTTGCAGGGGGTAACAATTGACATCGAAGGCGCGAGCACACTAGCGGATTTTGAAGTAATATAAATTGTGGATGATAGCAATCCATACCCCGCACTCCTTGGGATCGATTGGGCCACTGACATGAATGGGGTAATCAACCTGAAGAAGTGAAAGATGATATTTGAGAAGAAATCGCTCCGTGTAGTGGTGCCACTGGATCCTGCAGAAGGACTGCGCTATACAGAACTGGTCCACGATTATGAAAGTGATGACGATTTGGACCAGATTTACAAGATAACGGCATGATATCAGGATTGGGTGAATTTGACAATAGATGGACCTATTGCATGGGACTGCAAGAGCTCCTTCACATCAGATTCAGACGAAGAACTGGAGCACTGGAAAAACCGGCTGAATGAAGTATCTACGATGCGCTGTAATATGATGACCAAGTCGTTGCGCTGCGTATCATCATAGGTAAGAAATCTTCATCACTACGACAGGTTAACTGACGTTGATCTCTTTTTGGATGCATTTGAAAGGGAAGTGCCTGAAAAGCATCGCTTCCAGTCATTAGATTGGGCATTGCATGCTACACCTGCAAGATGGTGCAGTACAGACAAGGACAATTTTGAGGATTGGTGCGAATATAGAAGGATGATGAGGATATGCTTTGGCCACCCAAAGGTATGACTAACAGAAAAGTATGACGGGAGGAATGATCCACACGATCATTTGGCCAAATGGACTGAAGTATATGGAGCAAAGCCTCAGCCAAAGTGGGTCCATCTGTTTTGTCATACCTTGGATGTTATACCAATGAATTGGTACTTGGAGACAAAACTTCATCATGGCACTGAAGAATGGGATGTTTTGCGCCAAGGATTTTTGATGACGTTCAGTTTTGAGGATGGATTTGAATCTATCGATGAAGCATTGCAGGAGGTGAAGACAACCATCTTTAGGATACCACAGGATCCTCTAGACCTGATTCAACTTGATTGGACTACCCAGCTGAGCCACACACTGGAGTGTTATAATGTAACAGTGGAAGAAGAAGACGAAGATGGGAGAAAGATTAATATCCCAGAGACTGAAGGTCACCGCAGAGTTGAAGGGCCATAGCTAGAGAACCTAGCCATAACTAAGCCGCTCAAGACTAGGCAGGTGAACATTGCCATGGAGGCAGACCAAAATTGGCAAATATTGGGGACTACTGGGATGACACAACAGTAGATAAGGTCGCCAAGCTGCTCCGCAAATATCAGGACTTGTTCCCCATGAAGTTTTCCGATATGAATGGAATAATAGGAGACCTGGGTGTCATGAAGATCACCCTAAAGCCGGACGTGAAACTTGTGAAACAAAGACCTTACCACCTCAATGCGAAGTATAAGGAAAGGGTTCGTGTTGAGTTAGATAAGATTCTCACGGCGGGTATTATTGAACCGATGGAAGAATCTGATTGGGTAAGACCAACAGTGGTTCAGGAAAAGAAGTAGAGGGAAGAAATAAGGATATGCGTAGATCTCAAGAAGTTGAATGTTGTCTGCGTGCATGATCCCTTCCCAACCTCATTCATGGATGAGTTCTTGGATAATGTTGGCGGCCAAGAAGCATATTCGTTCACCGATGGTTTCTCTGGGTACCATCAAATAAAGATCGCGTTGGAGGATAGAAGTAAGACAACCTTCATGACCAAATGGGGATGCTTCCAGTATACGGTGATGCCTTTTGGGCTAAAGAACGCGCCGACAACCTTTTCGCGCGTAGTCATCGTGGCGTTCAAGGATTTTATTCATAAATTTTTGGAAGTATACTTCGATGATTGGACAATGTTCAGACTAGTGAAGCACCATGTGGCAAGTTTGTGCTTGATGCTAGATACATGCCGAAGATGCCAGATCGCGCTCAATATGAAGAAATGTTTGTTTTGCGTCCATTTTGGGATCTTGCTGGGCCATGTGGTATGCAAACAAGGATTGATGTTAGACATAGCTAAGATCATTGTCATAGTCAACTTGGAGGTGCCAAGGAGTGTGAAACAACTGCATGCAACATTGGGGCATACGAGATACTATAGGAAATTCATTAAGAGCTATGCCCAAATTACCACGCCGATGGAAAAATTGTTAAAAAAGGATGTTACATTCTATTGGAATGAAGAATACCAGAAGAGATTGGATGTGTTGAAGGAGAAGATGGTCACCGTGCTGATCTTAGTCTTCCCGGATTGGAAGAAGGAATTTCATGTGCATGTGGACGTGTCATGTATTGCATTGGGAGATATACTGTCACAAGCTGGTGAAGGGGACTTGGATCATCCTATAGCGTTTGCAAGTAGGAAGTTGTCCAAAGTGGAGAAAAATTATTCCAAAATAGAGCATGAAGGCTCAGCTATGGTGTACGCGCTACAAAATTTCAGGCCCTATTTGTTGGGAGGACACTTTAAGATGTATATAGACCATTCCGCATTGAAATACCTGGTTAACAAGCCCGTGTTGGGGGGAAAGATATGCAGGTGGCTTTTTTTGTTCGAGGAGTATGATTTTGAAGTTATTGTGAAACCATGATGTTTGAAAGTTGGACCGAATCATCTGTCGCGCATCGAAATGGGAGAGGAACCTACTAATTTAGAGGAGGTGCTACCTAACGTACAACTCTTTGCAGTGTGCATCACGGACAGTCACTTTAAAGATATTATACTGATCCAGGTGGATATTGGTGGCCACCCACCAGTTCCACTTGGACCCCCACCCTTGTTTCTTTTAGCTTTTCAGTTTCCTTAATTGTAGCACAATTTACTATTTTTAGCAGTTTTTCTGGTCCTGAACTTCTGGAGCCATTTTTAGGCCCTAAACGATGTTTTTTGGGAAAACTGGGAGCAACATGGGTCCATGGAAGAATGTTGCTCTTCCCAAAGTTGTAGTTCTGGATAGATCTTTCTAACGAGATATTGTACGCGTCAAATGGAGATCGTATGCCAAAGTTACGACCCTAAGAAGTTGATGTAACAATTTATCCAAACGAGGCCCATAGTTTGGCGTTTCATCTTCTAGGGTTAGGTTTTTGGATGTTTAGGGTTTTCCATTGCTTCTCAACAATAAACAGACCTTCGAGCCTCATTGTAACATAGTTTAGAGGCATGTAGCCGTCACATCTCTTCTCAGAGATAAGCTACAATCGCCCTAGCTGGTTTACTTCTATTGTTGTTTGTAAGCATATTTCAATATTTTACATTAATGAAATGAAGTATTATTTCCGCTACATCTCTGTGTTTATGGTTATCTCTGTAATTTGTTGCTTTCCTATTTAAATCCAGATCAGTGGTATCAGAGTGGTCTGCTTTTTCTTTGTTTTTCTTTGCATGTCCCCAACGAGGCCGGGATATAAGGAGTTAGGGCTTGAACTAGTCGAACCTTTGCAAGACCAGCCTTGCAAATCTCGACGGCCTCCCATGGTGGATGAGAAGAAAGATGAGGGGGCAGGATATCCTATCAAAATCTTGCTCGAAGAAGCCCTCGAGCAAAAAATGAACGCGGTGATGGACAACTTTTCCCAGATCCTTCAACGGCTACCCAGAGGCGACGCATCGGCTTCCAGAAGCTACTCTAGAAATGCCACGCCCTTTAAGGTACAAGTTAATTTTGAAATCCCCATATTCGAGGGTCAAATAGATGCAGATGCCATAAATAAATGGTTAAAACTGCTAGAGGTTTATTTTTTTGTTCATGAATTTTCGAGTCGGGAAAAGATTGTTTTCGCTCTTCTAAAAGTAGCCCCCCACATCAAGGACTGGTGGGAAACCTACTACGAGTAGAAGGATGAAAGTACCGGCTCACTATTTTCAACCACACCCACCTGGAATTCATTCCGGAATGCCATCAAGGAGTAGTACTACCCTGTCGGAAGCTATGAGGATCAATACATAATGTGGACCACGTTGTGGCAAGGAAGGGACCAAGACGTGCCAGAGTTTACCAATATTTCCCATACCCTTTGCACAAAGTTGTGTATCAAGGATTCAGAGCAGCATTTGATACTCAAATACTGTGGCTCCCTACACAAGTACCTGTAGGAAGAAATAGAATTCCTGAACGTCTCCTCGCTCGGCATGGCATACCAAAATGCCGTCAAGGTCGACCAAAAGTTTAAACAAAAGAAGCGAGACTTTGGATCTGCAAATCCGAAGCAAGGGAAAGGTGCCCCCAAACCGTAGAACAAAGGACAAAGCCAAGGGGGGGTGGCCCAAGAAAACCCACCAAAGTTGCAAGCAAAAAACAACGTCGCGAAGCCGAAGAAGGACACAGGAAAATGGTGTGAGTTCCATAAGAGCTCCACTCACAACACAAGTGAGTGTCGGGCCAAGCAGTGACTAGTGGCTGAGCTAAAGGTTTCAGAATTAGATGCATGTTCTGACTTAGAGTTAGAACCCAACAAGGGGAATGATAAAGGGAAGCAGATTATCGATACGGAGCCCAACACCACCATTGCCACCATGAAGATCCAGAAGGATGAACCCGAGGATCCAGAGGAGGAGGAGCGTCTCTTCCACTCCTAGATGTCGGTAAAGGGATCCCACTACAGTTCATTGTCAACATCAGGAGCCAAAAGAACCTCATTTCGATAGAGGTCGTGAAGTAGCTGGGCTTACTGACCACAAAACATCCACAACCATACACCATCAGGTGGCTTCACCAAGGATGGGATCTTCATGTGAGCCAACAATGTCGCCTTCCATACAACATCAAGCCCTTCATGGATGAGGTATTGTGTGACATTACTCCCCTTGAATTTTGTGATGTATTATTAGGACAACCATACTTGTGAAAGCGACATGCTGTGTATGAATCAAGGCCCCGTGCTATTATTATTACTTTGGGAAATAAGTTGTACAGGATACCAGAGGTAGCACCGCCTACCACCATCTCTTTGGTTGCTGCAAAACAATGTAGTAAGCTCATTTCCAAAACTGGGAAATTTGTTTTCCTGATGATACGCCCTCAAGGAAAGAAGAAGACGACGACCACGACCTTCAGACAGGGCCCCTCTGCACGACAACTACAGATGGACAAGGTCGTGGAGGAGTACAAGGACATCTTCACCTCCCCCACAGGGGTTCCTTTGCATTGTCAAGTCAAGAACTCCATCGATCTGACCCCAGGTGCACCGCTGCCCAATGGACCAATCTATCGGCTCTCCGTTTTGGAGAACGATGAAATCAAGAGGCAGATTCAGGAGCTGCTGCAGAAAGGTCACATCCGTCCGAGTTCATCGCCCTGTGGGAGCCCGATCATGTTGTTACAGAAGAAGGATGGGACTTGGAGACTCTGTATTGACTATTGGGCATTGAAAAATATCACTGTCCGTAATAGGTACCTGATCCCACGGATTGATGACCTCCTGGACCAACTGAAGGGGGAAAAATATTTCAGCAAGGTCGATTTGAAGTCAAGATATCACCAGGTACCAATCAAACCCTCCAATGTGTGGAAGACTGCCTTCAAAGCCAAGGAGGGCCTTTTAGAATGGTTGGTTATGCCTTTCAGATTGACGAATGCTCCTGCAACCTTCATGAGGCTAATGGATGACATCTTGCGGCCATTCACCAACTCATTTGTAGTGGTATACTTGGATGACATCCTGATCTTCAACCAGAGCTGGGAAGAGCACCTCCACCACATCCGACAGGTTCTCCAAACACTGCGACAACACAAGTTATGTGCCAATTTCGAGAAATGCACTTTTGGCATGACCCAGGTTCAGTATCTGGGATACATTATTGATGAATAGGGGGTGCATGTGGATCCAGCGAACATCCAAGTCATTCGGGATTGGCCCTCTCCAACCACTCTAGTAGAGCTCCATAACTTTCTAGGTCTTGCCAACTTCTACTGCAGGTTCATGTTGGGATTTTCTCATATCACTTGGCCCTTGAGTCAAGTCACCAAGGGAGGAGCAAAAGCAAAATTGTTTTGGTCTGAATCTCAATAGAAGGAATTCACAGAGTTGAAAGATCGCCTCTGCTCGGCACTAGTGCTTGCATTTCCAGACTTGCAACAATCATTTGAGGTCAAGATAGATGCCTCTGACTATGCTATTGGGGCAGTCCTTACTCAACATGGGCATCCAGTGGCATATCACAGTGAGTCACTTTCAGAAATAGTCCGGAAGTATCCCACTTATGATAAAGAGATGTATTCCATTGTGCAGGCCTGCTGACAATGGAAACATTACATTTTGGGGAAGGAAATGGTCATCCACACAGACCACCGACCCTCTAGTTCATACAGACCCAAGGGAAATCGTAGAATGATCGCCATCAAAAGTGGTCCACATACCTGCAACAGTTCCATTTGAATATCAAGTATTAGAAGGGCAGCACCAATAATGTTGCAGATTGCCTCAGTCGACCACCGATCATGGCACTAACCACCGTGCTCAACTCTTGTGGGCACGAGACTTTTGATTTTCTACTTCTCTACAAAAGAAACCAAGAATTCAGCCATACATACCAGACACTCTTGGAGGGTCGACATGTTCCAGATTTTCACCTCTAGGATGCCCTGTTATGCCACCTGGGTCACCTTTGTGTTCCTTCAAGCGAGCGTGCCAAGATGATTTGGGAAGCACACTACAGTCGGGCTGTTGGACATTTCAAGGTCGAGAAAATGGTGGCAGTACTGCAGAAGTATTTCTATTGGCCGAATCTTCGACAGGATGTCGGGAAGTACATCAGATCATGCATTGCCTGCGCCATTGCCAAACCAACTGTTAAGAAGCAAGGCCTCTATACCCCGCTACCTACCCTTAGTTGACCTTGGGAATCCATATCCATGGATTACATGTCAGGCCTTCCTTCCACTAAGCATGGAAATGACTGTGTTTTTGTGGTCGTCGATAGGTTCTCGAAGATGGTCATTATGGTGGCCTGCAAGAAGAATATCACAATAGAAGCCACTGCTAAACTCTTCTTGGAACGAGTGTGGGTACACTTTGGGATCCCACAGTCTATCATCTCAGATCGGGATAGCAGGTTCCTTAGTACATTTTGGTCTAGTCTCTGGTCAATGCTGGACACCAAACTCACTAAGTCCACAGGCTTTAATCCTCAAACTGATTGCCAGACAGAGGTTGTCAATAGGATGATTGTACACATTCTGCACACATACAACTCAAATAATCCATGCATATGGGACGAGAGCCTCCCCTATGTTCAACACAGCTCAAACCGGGCTCTCCACAGCTCGACTGGCCACAACCCTTTTCAGGTGGGCTTGGGATTCCAGCCACTATGTCCCATTGATGTGGCCATGCCATTTGTAGCTACTCACGCAGATTCAGCTCATGTCCAGTCCAAAATAGATAAGGCAAACAAATTCATTGAGCACATCCAACATATTCGCCAGCAGATCCATGACATTCTGGAGAAAGCAAATGCCAAGTACAAGAAGCGACATGATCAACATCGGGTGCCACACAAGTTTCAGGTGGGAGACAAAGTCTGGTTGCATTTACAAAAGGAATGCCTTACCAGAGCCTATCAGAAACTTAGACCACTCCGATATGGTCCTTACACCATTACCAATGCTATGGGATACAATGCATTTGAGCTCAGCATTCCCCCATTCCTTGGCCTGCACCCAGTGTTCAATGTGGATTGCCTTCGGCGATACTTTCGGCCATTACTAGACACATTCGACATTGGAGAATAGCTCACACCCACAGAGTTAAATCCAGATTGCATGGAACAAGCTGCAACTGATCGGATCATGGACACACAGATCAAGCACACTCACTAGCAGAATATCCAACTGTATTGAGTTGTCAAAGCAGGCCAACTCCTTCACCAGGGCAAGTGGCTCACTAGGGACCAAGTTCAGCAGAAGTTTCCTCATCTCATGGAGGAACTCAATGCAATGGGGACCATTGCTTCCTAAGGGGGGGAGGAATGATCCAAGTGGATATTGGTGGCCACCCACCAAGTACACTTGGACCCTCACCATTGTTTCTTTCATCTTTTCAGTTTCCTTAATTGTAGCACAATTTACTATTTTTAGTAGTTTTTCAGGTCCTGAACTTCCAGAGCCATTTTGAGGCCCTAAACGACGTTTTTTTAGCAAAACTGGGAGCAACATGGGGCCATGGACTGATGTTGCTCTTCCCAAAGTTGTAGGTCTCAGATAAATCTTTCTAATGAGTTATTGTATGCGTCAAATGGAGATCGTATGCCAAAGTTACGACCCTGGGAAGTTGATGTACCAATTTACCCAAACGGGGTCCACAGTTTGGCGTTTCATCTTCTAGGGTTAGGTTTTTGGATGTTTAGGGTTTTCCATTGTTTCTCAACAATAAATAGGCCTTCGAGCCTCATTGTAACACAGTTCAGAGGCATGTAGCTGCCACATCTCTTCTCAGAGATAAGCTACCATCACCTTAGATGGTTTACGTCTATTACTGTTTGTAAGCATATTTCAATATTTTACATTAATGAAATGAAGTATTATTTCTGCTGCATCTCTGTGTTTATGGTTATCTCTGTAATTTTTTGCATTCCTATTTAAATTTGGATCATATACACTTACTGACGACAGGTATGACTCTCGAAGGATATACAAGCCAATAGAAGAAGGAACTGGTGGTGCGCACGATAGAATTTTCTGTCATTGTAGGGCACTTGTACAAAATGGGGTCAGATGAAATATTGCGACGTTATGTGCTAGAGTTTGAATGAAACAACATCCTCACTGAGGCTCATGACAGAGCCACGGGAGGTCATTATGCAGGAAAAGCAACAATGCAAAAGATTCTACGTGCTGGGTTATGGTGGCCAACCTTGCATAAGGATTCAAAAGCATATTGTAGGGCATGTGACGCTTGCCAAAGGATGGGCAAACCCTCGTGCAGGGATGAGCTACCGTTGAATCCACAGGTATCGCTACAACCCTTTGAGAAGTGGGCGATTGAATTTGTATGACCAATTCAACCGCTAGGAAAGAAGACGGGTGCATGGTACATCATCACCGTGACTAAATATTTAACCAAATGGGCGGAGGAATACCCTGTGAAAGACTGTACAAGCGTGACAACAACAAAATTTATCTTTGAGTATGTACTAACAAGGTTTGGTTGTCCAAAAATTCTAATGAGTGATCGCGGTACACACTTTCTCAATGAGACGATCAGCGCGATGACAGAGGAGTTTCAGGTGTACCATCAGAAGAGCACACCCTATCATCCGTAGGCTAATGGGATGGTGGAAGCGTTTAATAAAATATTGGAGAGTGCACTCATGAAGGTTTGCAATGCTCAAAGAAATGACTGGGATGTTCGCGTACCACAGTGATATGGGCTTATAGAACGACTTGCAAGAATTTGACTGGACAAGCATTGTTCAGACTGGTTTATGGCGTGGAAGCTGTGATGCCGATGGAGTACATTGTACCTATCCTACGCATAGTGGCATTCACGGGAATGGCAGATCATGGAACCCTGGAGGAGAGGCTCGCGTA
This sequence comes from Pinus tabuliformis, assembly GCA_031772625.1. Classification (NCBI taxonomy): domain Eukaryota; kingdom Viridiplantae; phylum Streptophyta; class Pinopsida; order Pinales; family Pinaceae; genus Pinus; species Pinus tabuliformis. The sequence continues at coordinate 328,756,897 of CM062813.1, read as the reverse complement.
GCTAACAGATCTTGAAGAAGATAGATTTCTAGCTGGATTCCATCAACATGTTCAAAAGCAGCGTGAAAAGGCATGGCACGATCGGCACATCAAACTACGCACCTTCAAGGTAAATGATATGGTTTTTTTATATGACAAGAAGTTTGATAAATTTCCAGGAAAATTTAGGATGCATTCACTGGGGCCCTATGTCATCAAGGAGATTACTGATGGTGGAGTAGTTCAGTTGGTAAAATTGAATGGAGAACCATTCTCGGGACGAGTGAATGGCAGCCGATTGAAGCCATACACTGGTGATCCAGCTAGATGACTACATGATGGAAGCATAGTCTTAGCGCTCCAGGTAGCTGAAAGAAGGCGCGAGACTATAAACTACACTGCCCGAGTTGGGGTGCTGCACGATTGGGGAACTGCGCGGAATGAAGGAATGTCACAGTATCAGTAGACATGCGTAGGGAGCAGGGGGGCAACATGTAAGTCGAAATTTAAGGGAAAGATCTGTGAAAATATGTCGCCAATACAACATTTATGAATTAGTTATGGGGGAAATGGTCGGATTTGAATTTGAAAATTCCTATAAATTACAGATGACCGCCCAACAATAAACACTTGGCATTTTGAGAATTGAGGTATTAAGCTCTCATGCACATATGAACCCTGAGATCTTTGAAGCCCTGATAGCGAGTTCAATATTTGAGAAGTTGCCAACAGAGATGCAAGTGTTGTTGTCTAGCAAAATGTTGGCGCCCGCAGAAACCATGAGTGTAGGAGAAGCAATGACAACCAAAGGAACTGCCCCAAAGGTAGTAATGGCAGCTAAGGGAGCTGCCCCGGAGGTTGGAAGTGTAGAAGTACTGGCAGAAGTTCCTACATCCCTGAGGACACCCAGGCCAAGGCCTACACCGACCAAGGAGGGTCTAAAATCAAAGAAGGACAAGCAGAAAGCGTAACAGCCGGTGCACACATCACCTAGAAAGCACCCATAGACAGTAAAGCCCACTGCGCAGGAAAAGGGTAAGCTGATTGACCTAAAACCTAAGGATGAGGTTGAAAAACTCCATGTGGGCACGAATGATATTGATATGGAGGGGGAAGAGGATGTTGATGTGGAGGGGTATGACCCCATTTCTAAACTGCTCTAGTACATTCCTCCGCGTAGAGGCAAGACAAAGTTTCTGAAGGATATTGATGAAAGTAAGGTTACACTGCACATGCCCTTACTACCAGACCAAATTTTCTTTGAAGGTCCACACCTGAGACACATCCCCCTTTTATAATTGGAGGACTGGGATTTGGTTGATGCAGAACATTTTCCTCATTTAGCGACGGACCAACTTTTGCACCACGTCTTCTATAAAGACTCTGGTGTGACCATGCTGGAGCCAAGAAAGTGGGTGAAAGGGGTGGATAACGTGGGTCTATTAAATATGTTGTAGGTACTACATTACAACTGCACACCCATAACCATGGTAGTGATCAAGCAGCTTCTATGCTTGGTGCACGATGGGTGTCAATGGCTAGAAGAGTCGATACCCATCACTGACATGCTGATCCATAGTGCTAGTCTTGTGGGAGTTACCAGAGGATAGCCAGTTTCCTCCGGTCGTGCCTGACCTACCAGAAGCAATGAAGTTCGCTTCGCTATGGGCTACGAAGAACCCTTAAAGGGTTAAGGACAACAAGATCTTTTGGATCTTGATGGAGATGAGCATCCATATGGCCTTCAATCACAAACCGCGGCTGTCGCCAACTGTGTTTGAGAAGCTGCAGGAATATGTGGAGTTCAGGGCCGACTTCCACCAGGCCTCGATACATGCGTGAAAGGACCCTGAGAAGAAATGGTATGACCTGCCATACCTGGCCACAGATGATGCAATTACAGAGGTCCTCGACTGCTGGTTGGTAGATTGGTGCACTGCCTCGGACTTGACAGCTCGGTCTACCAAAACCGCAGTGCAGCGAAAAAAGGAAGAGGCCAAGCTGAAGATGTAGTAGTTGGTAGGAAGCCCGAATTTTGGGGCAGAAAGCCTGAATTTTGTATAAAGAAATGTAAAGTCTCCGCATTTTGTGACTGCAGAGAGCAAAGATATCAAGAGTTAAAAAGGGTTTCCGCCCTTAGTTTAGATAGGTTGTGTCAGCTTGATGAGATCTACCCTTGGTCTGCGGACCATGGGATTGTATAAAAAGAAGGTCTTAGAGGAGTCTAAGTAAGTTCGAAGTTAAGAAGATTTGATGGAGATAGAGTGATTGATGAGTCTGTAAGGGGCTAAGAGTGAGAGTCTTAGCGTAAGAAGAGGGCTCTGCAGCTGAGTGTGCAAGGGCCTAGGGTAGAAGTTAGCAATTGAGTGCACGGACCCCTGTAGCTGTGTGCGCAGAGTAGTCAGAGTCTGTACTGGAGATCTGGATCATCAATAAAAAAGATTATTAAGAAATTACTGTGTATTTTACTTCTATCAATTGCATGTGATTATGTTATGTTAAGCATTGGGTTTATGTTTTATTTATAAATTGATGCGCGAATCGATATGTTTTCCTATATTATTTGAATGCAAGTAGAGATACATGTTTACGCAAAGATAATCTAAATTGCATGGTAGAATTAGTGAACACTTAAGATAATACAGAGAACTATACAACGAAGCAGTTATAGAGGCGTGTAAGTGCCGAGATCGATTGTTAGGGTTATCGCAGACCTTCACGAAGGTTCTAAAGACTAATAGATAAGTACATTGATAAGCCCTAAAGGCTTATCGATATGTACGAAAGCAGAGTTAAGGTATAAAATCGACATCACAACCATATTAGGGTGTAGAAACTTGGTTCCAACATCCCCCCATACTGCTTCGGGTGAGACTTCAGTCCATGCTCTATGGATTGATGCCGAAAGGGCCAGTAGTGTAGGGATTTGCTTGGCTGACTAATGTTGAACCTGGTTCAGGGCCCACAAGCCAACATATGCAAAGGTGGGAATGATGCCCCCTAGCAGGAGACGTTTGTGGAGTGCCATTGTGTTCCGTGTGCTCAAAAAATGGATTCAAGCATCTCGACCCAACTCGGAACGAGATCCTCCAAAGGATGATAATGAGACGTAGCGGCCTATGTTCCCCCCAAGTATGCTATGGGCATACTAGATGTATTTAGAGTGGTGGACTCCAAACACTTGTATGTTTTGTGTGATACATAATATGATTATGCATTTTTATATGATGATGATGGTTCGCCATGTGTTTTGTTTATGGTTGTCTTCTGTGGTATACATGTGATAAATTCCAATCTAGAATGTTATTTGCGATGGTATCTACATAGTTATTTTGGGCTCTAGGAACATTATTGAAAGTAATGGTTTCAAATTCGTGTACCAACAACTTAACTCGTAAATATTTTCTAAATAGGACTTGGTTATGCACATGATACACACCATTCAATTGCATGACAATTAGCAAGGAATCTAAACGAACATGAAGATGAAGGATGCGATGAGTGAGGGCATCTACTAACAAACCTATCAATGCATCATATTCGGCTTGGTTATTGGTTGCAGATCTAATGCACTCGCCGTTTGAAAGGAATAACATATAGAAGGGGGTAAAAATGGCCCAGGTTTCCAAGGCTAGATTCTTGGAGAAGTGACTCGCATTGTCGGCATGACCAATATATGGTGTGGATGATGGATCCATTTGAAAGGTGCAAAATACAATGAATGAGATGATGCAACCTACCTAACTTCTTGATAAAAATAAAGATACGAAAATCAAAGGGATATGCTATGAGAAAAAATTCTTGAGGTAGAGTGCATTGGGAGAATTAGGAAGGAGATGGCCTTTAGAATCCTCCAAAAAATATGCCCCCTTGCCTAAGTGCAAGGGTAATCAAGGGTAGACATAACTTCCATGATGTCCTTATCAGAATGGAAGATGGGTAGATGGGAGGAAGACTGACTACATGATGCGGTGACGGTACCTGGTGCATCAACCTGAGAGAGAAGGTTCACATACACATCATCTAGAATGGTAGATGACGAGCTAGTAGATGGAGGATCTACTGATGTTGAGACCTGGGATTCTGTCGAAAGAGGTTTGATAGAAGCGTGCGTAGAAACATCAGAAAGGTTTTCCTGTGAGGAAACCAAGGATGACAACATGTAAAGGATATGGCATGTGGTGTCTGTCATCTCGACATCGGGAGGAGGGATCACGATGGTGGGACTAAAGTCCCCTTATTCTGGTTGACTAGGGGTACCCAAATCCATGGGTAGAGGAGTAGAGGTTCCACTATGAGTGGCCTCGTATTCGTGAAGCGCTTCAAGGCAATCATGAAATTCATTGAGATGAGGGAAACAATGGGAATAGTGACCATGATGATCACACATGGCACAAGGGTGATTTGTGCACAATGTTCTAAGTTTATTGGGTGGACCTGGTAAGTTAACATGGGCTTCGGGGATATTTGACTCAGGGAACATTTCATGAACCAAAGGTTTGATATGAGGAAGCTCAGGACAATTATTGGTGGCGTGGCCAACAACTTTACACAAAGCACATGAAGGTGGGTCCTTAGGGGCTGGAGGAGCTTGGGGAGCCTTATCCTTCAATTCTTTCCTCTTAGCTTTGCCACCCCATTAGGATCCTTATGCAAGAGGAGTGGATCCCTGTTGGGGTTGTGATGGAACTGAAGCAGTGGAGGGGGCTGTATAAACTGGCTGAACCGGGGTCAAAGCATGATAAGGTCGTAGCTGACTAGGTGGAATGCTTTCAGGGGGATCGATGTACCATACTGGAATCCCCAAAGTCATGTAAGGAAGGACCAGTGAAACCATGACAGGGACATAAAATACTCCCAAAGGGGGGAATAAGAAAGGTATCTGGCCTGCAGGGTAATGTCCCGGTGGAATATCTCTTGGATGGTTAAGACCTGGAGGAACAATTCTTGGTGGAAACATAAGAGAGACACCCACAAACAGAGGAGGTGTTGGGGTGGATCTAAAGGGCTTAGCTGCTATAACAAAAACAGGGTGTTGAGGAGCTATCTGTTGATTGGATGTACCAGACTACTTAAGAGCAGCTTGTAATGCTTGTAACATGCAAACAATCATAGAGTTAGACTTTGAGATGAGAGAGGGAGGACCAAGGAAAGCACCCAACAATGAGGAATTTTATAGAATCCAGGTGAAACACTAGTAAGAGGAGTTGGAGGATGCTTATATGATACTGACGAGATAGTGGAATCCAAGGAGGTCACGGATGCCGGCTCGTAGTAAGTTGACTAATCGATGGTAACGATCTTCCCTTCATGGGGGAAGCACATCTTGCAGAACACCGTAGATGCAACGAATGACATGGAATATGCGTAACTACAACCTAAGAGAATGTTGTAATCCAAAGGGGCATCAATAACCTTAATTTCGACATGGACAGTCTTACTCGAAAGGGTCACTTGACAATTGTGGTACATGCCAAGAGGCTGGGAGGAGTGTCCATCCCAATCACACAAAGTGATGGTGCAAGGGGGAAACTCATGTGACTTAAGTTGTTTCCAAATGACAGTTGACATCACACAGGTGAATGAACCATCATCAATAATGCATTGGGAGATAATGGCATTCCGGACTCGGACTGGTATCTGAAAAGAAACAGATGAAGGTAATGGGGGATGTTCTGATGTATCAACAGGGAAGGAAATCAAATGATTGTCAGAAGGATCTACTGTGCCCAGGGAAATTAGTAGAGATTTCTTTTGAGATGGGCACAATTGGAGTACTTCCAACGTCGACATGGCAGAAGGTGATTGCGCCAAGTCGTCTACTATACTGTATGTATGGGCAGCTCGGTTAGAAGCTACATTACAACGTAATGGTACCTTTGGGATCTTGGGAATGACCTCAACTTTACATTGAGGGATCTGTAATGGACCCTTTGGTGTCATAAGATGCTTAGCAGATGCTTTGTTTTTGGACTCAGTGACGGACGAAGTTGATGGCTTGTCATATTGACGCGACCAAGTTTGTTGGTTGATATCGGAGGGATTAACCTCATTAGAATTCATCATAAGGATATGGTAGTCAACAGGACCAGAAGGTTGGGGGGGATGGGATGCTTAAGCTGACTGAGGTTGCGCAGCAACAAATCCTTACCGAGGGAAAGGATTTGTGAGCACTTCCAGTTGAGATGGCGTAGGATTCCGAGGCGATTGTTGACCTCTAGAAGCTACTTGAGCTTCCCACATTTGGCGCATCTGGGGTAAGAGAGGACACTGATGTGTATAATGGCCATGTACACCACAACATGCACAAGGATTTTTTGTACAAATAGCCTTATTCTGCTTGGGCTGACTGCCCTGTTGCTGGTTGTTAGTGTTAGACTGGTTCCCCTAAGGTTCACTAGGCTGATTACCATGATTACCCTGGTTACCCTTTTTACCTTTCCCCTTATTCTTTTTCTGTGAATTTTGGGGATTGATCACACTCTGCTGCGGTAACACTTGACCCTAAGGGGGCGGTGGCTGCTGGGGTTGAGGATGCATGGGAGGCTGTGAAGCTAATGCTTGAGAGGCTGGAGCGCTCGACTATGTATAAGTAAGAGCAACAGTTTGGTAGACAGGTTGGGGCCCTGAAAACATGTTGCTAGCAGGAGGGGCATAAGTGTTAGAGGAACTGGTTCCCCCTGTGGATAGCCATAACTTTGCTGAGTATATGGCGAGGGATGTGAAAGGGTTCCAATGATACTGTCAGTGGCATGAGATGCCCCCATGCATTGACACTTCCAGGATGAGGAAGGTTTGGAATGATTGTATAGACATAACCAAATTCCGCATAAATTAGGTCATATCTTAGAGCAGTTTAAAGAGCTTCTTCCTCGGTTTGAGGAAAATGGGACACAACATCTTTTTCAATGGGTGCTAAAAGGCTCCTAAGAAAGCGATCTACATAGACACGATCTTCCAAGGGTAGGGCACGACATGTGCTCCTCCTTCGATGCCACTCTTGAACATGGTCGGAAAGGTGAGTGGCAGAGGACTAGCGAAATGAGGTCAATAGCTTTGTACCAGTGTCATACCAGAGAGGTAACTGAAATATGAGAGCAACGCTTTAGCAAGCATCGTGAAAATGGAATGAGATGCGACAGGTTGGTTGACATACCATTTTGTAGCGTCTCCAATGAGCGTGCGTTGGAACAAATGAAGAGGAATGGAGTTAGACAAACACCACGTGAAAGGGGCGACATGGTTGGTAGGATCCTCTCCAGCATTACCCTCAAACTTTGGGATGTCTGAAGGAAGCTTAGTTAGCATAGCAGGCCAACTAGCATCGTGTTGTATGGGGTCGTTTATCAACTGGCTAAAATCCGATAGACTTAACCCAACCGTAAAGGGGAGCATGGAGGTTGCCAGAATGATTCCTGAGATTGTTCAGCTTGATGTGACCACCAGGATAGAATCGGAGCCAACACTAGGTTGGGTTCCTGCACCAACTGTGGGTCCAGAAATGGTGACAATATGCAGTGAAGGAGGCTCAGAATCAGATGAGGAATTAGATGAACCAGGAGAAGAGTCGATATGGGGACTCGAAGGGCTATGAAATCGAACCTGACGGGGAGGGGTAATATGACCAAGAATAAACTGGGGGTGAAGGCCTGATAGTCTCCACGACAAATGCCTTAGTGGCGCAATGGTGGTAAGACACACGTGACACAGAAATTTTGAAGGGAGATCAACAATATGCCTTTGTCTTGATAAGGGGATATAAATTTATTATGTTAAGTCTTGGCTTGACGGTGTAAACCAAGCGCCCTTTGCTTAAGGTGTGCTTGTGTGTGCAAGTGTAGAAATTGATTAAGCCTAGATCGTGTTTGTAAAAAAGAAAAAATATTGATGAAAATAAACTGAAATTAACAACAAAACAATTAACTAAACCCCACCCAAACTGGGTTTGCAAACACTGTGCTTGGTTGGTGGCTACATCAATGGAAAACACACTAAAAAGGTCAAGATATCTAATTTTTTGTGGGACTGGGATCAAGTGACACTAGGCTGCTGGAAAGTGGTGCAGCAACAACAAAAAACTAGAGGGGAAGATCGTTGCTAAAAGATAGGGAGATGGGTGGAACACCTAGGGCAAACGATGGGACCCTAAGGCCAATGACCAAACAAGGTTTAATATGAAACTATGGATGGTGACAACCTATCTTTATAGATCTAAAATAGAAGCGTATAGATCTGGAAAATATGGTTGAAAGTGATGCAGAAACTCAAACTACTCACTCAACTAAACTCCTCCTTTAAAGGTGGAAGCGTACTGGAAGCCTTAGGGGGCTAAATTCCACTTCGAAAAGTAAATAAAAGTAGATCAAGGCCTAAGTAGGATGAGATAGAGGTCAAACAACCCAACAACCAACTCTCGACAAAACCCATAAACAGATCTGATAAAAACTCTGAAACCATAAAATCACAGTTACTGACCTGTTTTTAGGTGGGACCAAACTTTTTTGGGCTGAAAGGTGTGCCTGGACTCTAGATTGCACTTTTTGGGCTAAAAAGTGTGATTTATGCTCCTTGATTCCCAGTTGGAAAATCTCGAAAAAAATTATCGTCTCTGTCGTGGTTGGTTCCTGTGACCTGCAGAAAAGACCAAAAAGCCTGCAAAAGTAGGAAATTTAATAGATCTAGGGTTAAAAATCTAGGAAACATTAAGAGACTGAAAAAAGAAGAAACCCTAAGCTGAAAACTGAAGGTCACCCAGGTTTCTGTATCTAAAGTATAAAACCAGTGGAGTTGCCAATTTTGTTGTAGTGTTTTCTTCTCAAAGGTGTACAAAAATAACCCACTTAAGGTTATGGATGACAAATAATCTCAACAATATGAATGGTTGCTAAACATTGTAGATCTATAGCAACTGATAGAAACAAAACCTGTCAAAATTCTGATCTATGCCACAATCATAGTTAAACAACAAAAATAACAGTAATAACTTCAATCATCCAATGGAAACCATATATACAAAGAATAGATTTTATTATAACACCTGTGAAGGGAACAAATAAATGTTACCAGTCCCCCTCTATGAGATGAGTTCTTGACTATCCTCAAACGTCTTCAACTTGTGTAGAGTCTCTCTCCTCTATAATGTGTAAACCCAAGAAAAAATGGTGTGCGGCAATGAAAATAATCAGAGTTACATCAGTGAGTGCAACAATGAAAATAATCAAAAGTGAATAATGAACGGAAAAACCCTTCTATTTATAACAAAATATTGAGTTATCTTTGAATAATGAGCAATAATAAAATATTATTAACTCCATTTTTGGAATAACCACTTGGAATATTTTATTATATTTGGTTAAGAGGGAAAAAGTATTTAAATTTTTATTTAGAAATAATAAATAAATAAATGATTTATTTATCATTTCAAGAAATTGGTTAAGGAATAATAAACAAATAATGATTTATTTAATTATTCCTAAGGGATTTAGTCAAATTTGACAAAGAATAATAATCAATTAGTGCTTAATTAATTATTCTTAGAGAAAAATAAGATAATTAATGATTTATCTGTTTATTTTTCATGATTGGGTCAAATATGACAAAGAATAATAATTGAACAATGGTTTAATTAATTATTCCTAGAAGAAAATTAAATAAATAGTAATTTATTTAATTATTCTACATGGGTTTAATTATAAATTATTTAACAAAGGTGGTTTATTAAGTAATTTCTCGCAGTGAAAGCAATTTTACTATGTAAAATTGGCTTTACATGGTGTACTTCGATCCATCTAGTAAATTAGGTTAGATGATCATTTTTTTGGTGATAACACAAGTAACCGGTCAACCAGGGTAAAAATGTGACGAGAAGTTACTGTGATATGATTCGACCTCCTAAGTCACCTTAAAGAAGTGGAATTGATGGAAACACACCATACATACCTTCCAAATCATCTATAGGACTCCCAGGAACCATCCCAACCACTCAAGTGACCAACCCCTGGGTCCCACTGAGTTTTTGACAATTACACTCCTGGACGCTCCCTTGATATGGGCATGCATGCGTCCAGAGGGCTCTCGATGCTCCCATTGCATGGTATGCCAACATCCAAGGACTTTTCTACTCAGTGCTATGCCAATGTCCCTGAGATTTGAGCCCTTTTTCAGGCCCAAATTCTAAGTCACTGCCCAGAACTAAATGACACCTTCAGATATGAAATATAACAACGGAATAATGATACAAATGAAATTACTTGAAAAAATGCTTGACTAGACCCCTACTAACCATGATAGGAATTTGGTCAAACATATCACAGATATGTAACCTACAAGAGTAAACAACATAACTGAGCATAGGGTTCTCATACTTATCTGAGAATCGCTAAGAAGCATTGTTCCCTTATATCATTAGTTGCATTATAATCTATTAGGTCATAGATACATTGTTCATTCATTTACAAGTCAAAATACGGGAGAGCCATACATCATCATTGTCATAATACATGCTTATAACCAACATAGAAATATCAGGTATACATTAGCCATAGAATCTGTTACCACTTGAAATTTCACCTCAGGCTGAAAAGGCAAATCTCAAAGCTACATCAAACCATTCAGCCTCGTAGCTAGCCCTACGGGGCAGGAGAAGGCTCTCTCCGGTCAATCTCGGTAAATTTTCAATAGGAAGAGATGACCAATCAAGGTAACACTGATATTAGGCTAGTAAACTGATTTGAAGGTTGATTTGGGGGTTTTTTGGGGTTTTTGGTGGCAAATTCAGGAGCTGCAATTTAGGGTGCGGGGATTTGACACAGTTTCTGCAGGGGCATCTTTGGGGCAAGGTAGGAGCTTGTGTAGATGTCTTTAGCTGAAGTGGATGATCAGGAAGAGAGATAAGAAGGCTAAAGAGAGCAAACAATGGATTTGAATTCTCTTTAGACAGTAGAAAACATAGAAATTAAACAAATTTAAAAGCAGAGCATGGCAAGCATGAATTCTAACTTTATCACTTCGTTTGTTTAATATGCAGCAGTATAGAAAGGAAATGAATCACATAACAAAGCTTACAATAACATGAAGAGACACACCATCAACACAATGAGTCCATAAGAATCCAAAAAATGACTGCAAAACCCTGGTCTTCCTTAGCCAAAAATTGCAGAGATACAAGTGAATAATACAGTGATAGCTTCTCCCTCAAGAGTCCAACCATGAAAATGAGCATGAAAGTACATAATATAGATGATCTAACCTATTTCCCTGCCTCCATGGGTCGAGCTCGCTATCCTAGGAGCTGTTTGAACAACTTCTAAACTAAGCACTACAAAATAGGCAGTCAAAACAACTTGCCTCTATAAACTTGGAAACCAGTTCATACAGTCAATTTTACCCTTTTACATGAGAGAAACTTCTAGAAGAGTAAAACAAGAGTAAAAGTATCCAAAAAATGTCATAAGTACAGTCAAAAGGACCACCATCGACCTCAGAATAGTCAAACTGGAGCTAAACTACAAATTCTGGGCTGAACTGGTCAAATCTGGCACAAATTCCTCAACGGGTCGCGCACATCATCCTCAACGAGTCGCGCACTTTGGAGCCCTGTTTGGAGGCCTTCTCGGTGTCAGAATGAGGTGCAGGATAGCTCGTTGGAAAGGTCTCTGAGTCTAATTTCCAAAAAAACTGGAATTTTTGGATTTGGAGGTTAATTTCCTAGTCAAAAGTCAATTCTCCCAAGACTACTTCTGCAGCTCAAAAAAGGGGCAGAAAGTCAAAATTTGGTTGTATTTTGACCTTTTGGAGGCCCAAAACTCCATGAAAACTCAAGGTAATGCATGGGCATATGTAACTTTGCATGAAAAATCCAAAAATGCTGAGTTTTTGCAAAACGGAGCTACGATGACAAAGGGTCTCACCGGGGGTGAGACCCGTTGAGAAGCCAAAACCTGTAAATTGCCCAAAAATGCCAAAAATGAGCCAAAACTTCCAAAATTTTTTGTGCTTGGTGCTGTGAAGAGGCTAGTGGGTGTCATGATGAGTGAGAGAAGCCTCGGCCAAGATGCGGAGGGGGTTGGTCTTCTTCTTCCTCTTAAGAGCCTCGGTCAACCTTCTTTGGAACATTTTCATCTTTGCTTTACAAACGTGCATCCTAGCCCAATAGTGGTTTTTCATATTCCTCAGCAGCCTCTTGTCTTGGTTGGCCTTCGCCAACAGCTTCTCCAAGTGTGCATTCACCCGGATGAACATTGACTCTCTCTCCTTAGGCAATAGGTCACCGGGCCTCCTACGGTTTATGACTCGGTCGCTGCGTATCCTCCATAGCTCATCAAGTTCCTTTTCCTCCTCTAATTGCTTGTTGCGCTACTCAAGATAGTTGATAGTCCATTGAGCCATGTCAAGCTTCTGCTGTAACAAGCGGTTCTCCGCCTCTCTCTGCCTGATAATCTCATGAAGATCTGAATGTATATATGCAGGGATATGGGAAATAAGGGAAATAAGGGAAATACATGTGTGGACAAAGGGAAAATCATGGGGATTGTTTTGGGAAGTTTGTCCACAATGTCCTTTGCAATTTCATCAACTTTTCTTGTTTACAATATGCTTATAGTGAGGCCAGCTAGGGTTTACAGTTTTGCTGTTTTAGGAGGGGGTAGGGTTTTTGATTTTTTGGTGACTAGGGACAAGGGATGGCCTGCACTTTTATTTTCAACATGGCATGGGAAAATAGGGGCAAATGAACATGTGAGTGATAAGGGAAGGGAAAAACAATGTGCAAAGGGAAATCTCTTGAAACCACATAAAACCCTAGCAAATTTCAAACATCAACAAGAAGCCACTGAATGATTTTTTCACTTGCATCTTTGGAGGCTTTAAAACAAGTATGGAGGTCAATCATTCATCATCAACCAACAAAACAATTTGTAGAGAGCCTACCTCAACCCAATTTGCAAATTTGAAGAAGATTTGAGTGAGTTTGAAGTGAATTTGTAGCTTACAGCTCAACGGGTCGCGCCCCTCCCAACGGGTCGCGCCAGTTCAAAATTTGAACTGCAGAAGGGTTCTCAACGGGTCGCGCACCTCTCAACGGGTCGCGCTTTTTCAGGAGGCTTTTGGAGGCCTTCCCGGTGTCGGAATCGGGCGCAGGATGGCTCGTTGGAAAGGTATTTGAGTTTAATTTCCAACCCAAGTGGAATTTTTCAATTTGGAGTTGATTTGACCTATCAAAAATCAAATATCCTAAGACTGGTCAAAAAGTGCCAAATGAGGCTGCCTGAAGGAAGAGTGTTGTTGCAGTCAACTTTTGAATGCCTTCCTCAACCCCAAATTGAGCTCATGATAGCTCATTGGAAAGATATTTATATCTAGTTATCATTTTACCCATCAAGAAAATCATTTGGACAACCAAGCTAGGAGAAAACTTTATTTTCCCAAGGTCACTTCAGAGGTGCCTTTGATTCTCCTGAGGCAACGGTATTTTTGACATTTCTCTCAAACAATGACACCTGTACAAAAAGTGAAGGAGGTTTTTCTTCTTTGGAATGTTATGAGAAAAAATCTCTCTCAATTTTCCAAAATTCATCTTTGATTGCTCTGGAACATCATTTGAGTGCAACTTGTCCCGATGTGTGAAACAAGGAATTCTGTCGAAATGAAGCGAAATGAAGGGGATAGGGGGCTTTTAAATTCTTGGGGAAATTTTGGGGAGTAGGGAGGGATGTTAGAAAGTAGGGGAAAGTGGAATCTCAGAGATTGAGTGAGGGGAAGGGGTCGAAAAGGGCAAAACACAGGCCCAACCTAGAAAATTGCCAGGTTGTAGCTAGAAACTAGGGTTTGTGGAAAAATGAGGAATTTGGCGGATCTAAGGGATGGGAAGTGTTTGATAAGGTACTTTAAGGATAGGGGAAGGTGTATGAACATCAGGATATGAGTTTTTCTGATTATTTAGCCGCCCAAGAGAAATTGCCTTCAAAACCCTAGGAGAGGGAAATGACCTTGCCTAGGCACAACTAAAGCATGAACAAGATGTAAAATGACTCATTAGACACTGACATGACAATGAAAACCCTCTGAATGATGATAGGCTCAGCTGAATGATGACATGGACTGATATTTGGGCAAAGCCTAAACCTAATGCCTAGTGACCAAATTTTGCTTGAAGACTCACTGAGATGACAAAATTTGACCTTGACACTCTGAGACAACTTTGTAAGAGCATATTTGATCACTGGAGGAAGGCTGGAAAGACTGACACTAACATTGGCTCCAATGGGGATGGTAGCTCCTTGGAGGTGCCAAGAACTTCAGACCTCTGGGAGAGCAGACCAGTGCTTTCAACCATTGGGCGATGGAGTCAAAAACTCAAGCTGAAATGCATGACTGAAAAATGATGACTTGATAACACAAATTGACTCTCACTCAACTAAAAACTGACTCAACACTTAAGCACAACCGACAAACTGAAAATGATGCTCAAAGGGGAGCTTATTCATCACAACCTACTCTAACAGTTTCATACATCACCGGGTCAAGTGAAATGAAACAACCAATGCAACCAGGTAAGTATCTCATCTGCTGTTCGAATTCTCTGCAAGTGCTCACTTATGACCAACAAGAGAGAACTACTGAAAGGCAACTCCGATGACAACCTGGGAACAGATCTGCTGAATGATATGAATGCTCTATCCGCCTCCAAAAACACTGCATAAGGATCTTGAAATTCAAGCACATTGGAACTTAACTCATCCAATGGATTACTTCTCTTCTCATCATACCATGAATGCAACCTTTGATCTGAGCCTTGTGACGAGACCTCTGCTGAAAATGACAAAGAAACCGGCTGCCGGATCAAATTCATATCAACACATGTTTCAAGCTCACATGTAGTCAATGGAGAAAGACTTTGACTACAAACCTCATCCAAAACATCAGCTATTGGATCATGAAAAACTTGAAAAGACTGCTGCAACCCATTTTCTATTGGTTCCATTGTGATTACATGATTGCCTACATGCTGCTCATCTTTTTCTTGAGAAATTTTACGAGAATTCTTCCTTATAAACTGAAATGCTTCGAAACAAAAGGGTATAGAATCTTCCTGCATCATCAAATCAGGTATTTCGGCTGTCACAACTTCATCTATAATCTGCCCTTCAAATTCATTTGGTGGCTGCAAATCTGATGCTACAGGCTGCTCAAGAATTTTGTTATCTGTCTCATCCTCAACATTAAATGATTTACTATGCAATCTACCCTTCAAAAACTGAAATGATTCAAAACAGAAAGGTAGGGAACGTTCTTGTATCATTTGATCAAATATGTCAGCTTCCATGCTTTCATCTGCAACTTGACAACCAATGGCATTTGGGGGCTGCAAATCTGAATATGAGAAGTCTGGAACAAGGTTTTTATTGCCTCCAAGATGGTCTAGATCAGGACTTGTTGACAGCTGATTTCTAATTTCATGGAAGTTGTCTCTGATGAACTGAAATGAATCAAAACAAAGAGGCAAAGATCCTTCACTTACTTCCCAATTTTCTGCACTTTCCTCATCGATGTCATAGCTGATATGTGATGGCTGAACATTGTATTCAAGCTGCTGAAAATGAAATTCTTCCTCCCACAAACTAGCTGCTTGTTTGATTGCAAGATTAGCTTCTGTTTGGAGAACATAATCATCATCATACTGATCAAAATGAGGCAAATCATCACTATAAAACACATCATCAAGCATGCATGTCATATCAATAGATCTCTCTTCTTCACAATGATCTATAAAACAATCACTACGACAACTAGGGTAAGAAACAAAATGTTTGGGATCAGCAACTTGTTCTTCTTCAATCAGCGCGCCATGAACATCATAATCATTCCTTGAGTTGATCTTGTCCATCATCTTTTCCATGGCACTTACCAAAATGTCAAGCTTCACCTCTAAAGATGCCGATTTTTCCGGATCTATGTTTTTCATTTCTTCTTCCTTCAACCTTGCCCTTCGGATCAGCAGATGAGCCTCTACACTTACTGCACTGTTTTGCATCTCGTGAAGTGTTGCAATATTCTTTTCTCTCAGCTGAAACTCCATCTCCGGATCAAAGGCGCCCGGATAGTGTAAGAGAGCATATCTAGGAGTAGGCCTTATATCAACTAGCATCGAATAATAAACTTGATTAAATCTGGCCGAAAACTGTTGTACTGTCTCACCTGGCAATCTTTTCAGCTGGTTATACTCTTCTACAATCAAGAAAAGGTTCTGCCCGATCATCCACCTATCGAGAAAAACTTTGACGAACTGCTGGAAATTTGAGATGCTTGCATCAGGCAGGGTTTTGAACCAACTCTTCACTTTGGCTTGCAAAGAAAGAGCAAAAAGCCTTATACTAACATCTTCTTCATCAACTTCAAAAAGATCTAGAAAATTCTCAAAATTCTGGACATGTTGCTCAGCGTTGACATTCTTACATTCACCATCAAACATCGACAAGTATAGATCATAGTTTTTGGGAAAAGCATGAAGAACAGAAGGTAAAACAAGAGGTTTATACCGATCTGGAATTTTACAAGGTATAGGGGTATGTACAGCAGGTATAGGTTCATCACAAAATTCGGAAAAAGGATCTTGATCAAGCTCAAAAGCATGCAAATCTTTGGTATTCACAATCTTCAAAGGGAAAGAATCAACGGCAGGCCGATGATCTTTTCTCAAGCATAATATACTTTGCAAAGCCTTCTTGACATTCTTGGGAAAAGAGAAGAAATAATTTATGACAAAGAACAAAATGTCTTGGATAAAATTCCAACTTGAATACCTGATATGTCCATGTTGTCCTTTCATGTTTCTGCTGGTCGGGATCATCCTCCAGTGGAGTCTTTGGATCTGATCTTGAAAATGATTTAGAGTCGCCAAGTGAATGATTTCAGCCTGTCAAGTCTCTGATCGTTGTTCACCATCAACAATCAGATCTGAACTTGATACATGTACTGGGGTAAAGTGTCAATGAAGCGCTACGTTCACAAGCTCACGGAGATTGACTGAAGCGGCGTTTATCTACTAACGCTGATGTAAAACAAGAGCGTTTTCGAAGGCTACCTGGCGTAACTTCAGGCTCCATCTAAGACTTATGAAATAACACGTCAATGAGAAAACGATCAGTTGTTCTCCCCAGTATGGTCGCCAGTATGTTAGCACTTGAAATTTCACCTCAGGCTGAAAAGGCAAATCTCAAAGCTACATCAAACCATTAAGCCTCGTAGCTAGCCCTACGGGGCAGGAGAAGGCTCTCTCCGGTCAATCTCGGTAAATTTTCAATAGGAAGAGATGACCAATCAAGGTAACACTGATATTAGGCTAGTAAACTGATTTGAAGGTTGATTTGGGGTTTTTTTGGGGTTTTTGGTGGCAAATTCAGGAGCTGCAATTTAGGGTGCGGGGATTTGACACAGTTTCTGCAGGGGGGTCTTTGGGGCAAGGTAGGAGCTTGTGTAGATGTCTTTAGCTAAAGTGGATGATCAGGAAGAGAGATAAGAAGGCTAAAGAGAGCAAACAATGGATTTGAATTCTCTTTAGACAGTAGAAAACATAGAAATTAAACAAATTTAAAAGCAGAGCATGGCAAGCATGAATTCTAACTTTATCACTTCGTTTGTTTAATATGCAGCAGTATAGAAAGGAAATGAATCACATAAAAAAGCTTACAATAACATGAAGAGACACACCATCAACACAATGAGTCCATAAGAATCCCAAAAATGACTGCAAAACCCTGGTCTTCCTTAGCCAAAAATTGCAGAGATACAAGTGAATAATACAGTGATAGCTTCTCCCTCAAGAGTCCAACCATGAAAATGAGCATGAAAGTACATAATATAGATGATCTAACCTCTTTCCCTGCCTCCATGGGTCGAGCTCACTATCCTAGGAGCTGTTTGAACAACTTCTAAACTAAGCACTACAAAATAGGCAGTCAAAACAACTTGCCTCTATAAACTTGGAAACCAGTTCATACAGTCAATTTTACCCTTTTACATGAGAGAAACTTCTAGAAGAGTAAAACAAGAGTAAAAGTATCCAAAAAGTGTCATAAGTACAGTCAAAAGGACCACCATCGACCTCAGCAAGTCAAACTGGAGCTAAACTGCAAATTCTGGGCTGAACTGGTCAAATCTGGCACAAATTCCTCAACGGGTCGCGCACATCATCCTCAACGAGTCGCGCACTTTGGAGCCCTGTTTGGAGGCCTTCTCGGTGTCAGAATGAGGTGCAGGATAGCTTGTTGGAAAGGTCTCTGAGTCTAATTTCCAAACCAACTGGAATTTTTGGATTTGGAGGTCATTTTCCTAGTCAAAAGTCAATTCTCCCAAGACTACTTCTGCAGCTCAAAAAAGGGGCAGAAAGTCAAAATTTGGCTGTATTTTGACCTTTTGGAGGCCCAAAACTCCATGAAAACTCAAGGTAATGCATGGGCATATGTAACTTTGCATGAAAAATCCAAAAATGCTGAGTTTTTGCAAAACGGAGCTACGATGACAAAGGGTCTCACCGGGGGTGAGACCCGTTGAGAAGCCAAAACCTGTAAATTGCCCAAAAATGCCAAAAATGAGCCAAAACTTCCAAAATTTTTTGTGCTTGGTGCTGTGAAGAGGCTAGTGGGTGTCATGATGAGTGAGAGAAGCCTCGGCCAAGATGCGGAGGGGGTTGGTCTTCTTCTTCCTCTTAAGAGCCTCGGTCAACCTTCTTTGGAACATTTTCATCTTTGCTTTACAAACGTGCATCCTAGCCCAATAGTGGTTTTTCATATTCCTCAGCAGCCTCTTGTCTTGGTTGGCCTTCGCCAACAGCTTCTCCAAGTGTGCATTCACCCGGATGAACATTGACTCTCTCTCCTTAGGCAATAGGTCACCGGGCCTCCTACGGTTTATGACTCGGTCGCTGCGTATCCTCCATAGCTCATCAAGTTCCTTTTCCTCCTCTAATTGCTTGTTGCGCTGCTCAAGATAGTTGATAGTCCATTGAGCCATGTCAAGCTTCTGCTGTAACAAGCGGTTCTCCGCCTCTCTCTGCCTGATAATCTCATGAAGATCTGAATGTATATATGCAGGGATATGGGAAATAAGGGAAATAAGGGAAATACATGTGTGGACAAAGGGAAAATCATGGGGATTTTTTTGGGAAGTTTGTCCACAATGTCCTTTGCAATTTCATCAACTTTTCTTGTTTACAATATGCTTATAGTGAGGCCAGCTAGAGTTTACAGTTTTGCTGTTTTAGGAGGGGGTAGGGTTTTTGATTTTTTGGTGACTAGGGACAAGGGATGGCCTGCACTTTTATTTTCAACATGGCATGGGAAAATAGGGGCAAATGAACATGTGAGTGATAAGGGAAGGGAAAAACAATGTGCAAAGGGAAATCTCTTGAAACCACATAAAACCCTAGCAAATTTCAAACATCAACAAGCAGCCACTGAATGATTTTTTCACTTGCATCTTTGGAGGCTTTAAAACAAGTATGGAGGTCAATCATTCATCATCAACCAACAAAACAATTTGTAGAGAGCCTACCTCAACCCAATTTGCAAATTTGAAGAAGATTTGAGTGAGTTTGAAGTGAATTTGTAGCTTACAGCTCAACGGGTCGCGCCCCTCCCAACGGGTCGCGCCAGTTCAAAATTTGAACTGCAGAAGGGTTCTCAACGGGTCGCGCACCTCTCAACGGGTCGCGCTTTTTCAGGAGGCTTGTGGAGGCCTTCCCGGTGTCGGAATTGGGCGTAGGATGGCTCGTTGGAAAGGTATTTGAGTCTACTTTCCAACCAAACTGGAATGTTTCAATTTGGAGTTGATTTGACCTGTCAAAAATCAAATCTCCCAAGACTGGTCAAAAAGTGCCAAATGAGGCTGCCTGAAGGAAGAGTGCTGTTGCAGTCAACTTTTGAATGCCTTCCTCAACCCCAAATTGAGCTCATGATAGCTCATTGGAAAGCTCTTTATGTCTAGTTATCATTTTACCCATCAAGAAAATCATTTGGACAACCAAGCTAGGAGAAAACTTGATTTTCCCAAGGTCACTTCAGAGGTGCCTTTGATTCTCCTGAGGCAACGGTATTTTTGACATTTCTCTCAAACAATGACACCTGTGCAAAAAGTGAAGGAGGTTTTTCTTCTTTGGCATGTTATGAGAAAAAATCTCTCTCAATTTTCCAAAATTCATCTTTGATTGCTCTGGAACATCATTTGAGTGCGACTTGTCCCGATGTGTGAAACAAGGAATTCTGTCGAAATGAAGCGAAATGAAGGGGATAGGGGGCTTCTAAATTCTTGGGGAAATTTTGGGGAGTAGGGAGGGATGTTAGAAAGTAGGGGAAAGTGGAATCTCAGAGATTGAGTGAGGGGAAGGGGTCGAAAAGGGCAAAACACAGGCCCAACCTAGAAAATTGCCAGGTTGTAGCTAGAAACTAGGGTTTGTGGAAAAATGAGGAATTTGGCGGATCTAAGGGATGGGAAGTGTTTGATAAGGTACTTTAAGGATAGGGGAAGGTGTATGAACATCAGGATATGAGTTTTGCTAATTATTTAGCCGCCCAAGAGAAATTGCCTTCAAAACCCTAGGAGAGGGAAATGACCTTGCCTAGGCACAACTGAAGCATGAACAAGATGTAAAATGACTCATTAGACACTGACATGACAATGACAACCCTCTGAATGATGATAGGCTCAGCTGAATGATGACATGGACTGATATTTGGGCAAAGCCTAGACCTAATGCCTAGTGACCAAATTTTGCTTGAAGACTCACTGAAATGACAAAATTTGACCTTGACACTCTGAGACAACTTTGTAAGAGCATATTTGATCACTGGAGGAAGGTTGAAAAGACTGACACTAACAGAATCCACATATAAACTGGTTCATTTACACATAAGGTACCAAGGAAAGAACCTCCTATTAATGAATACAAAAGCTAACCCGGTATGGGACTACCACTTTCCACCTGACCATAGATTGGCTAAGCCAAATCTCTCTTCATCCAATCACCCTCATGGCATATTCCAAGCATGAATGTGGGACTTAGCCAAAATAACCAACCAGGGCATCCCGAGGCTAAACCACCTCACCCTCATCAATAGAAACTAGGCTTTACTGTATTCCATCCTAGGTCACTAGGCCAAACAATAAACATGTAATAATAGTTTTTACCATTATCTCCACCAGATCACTAGGAAAAAAAGCATGGTGCCACCGAATTTCTCCACCTACACCGGGAGGAATTTTCTTGTCTCCTAGTCTCTCAAGATTTACTGAAATCTAGAGTTTGATCCAAGTATCACTGGGCCCTAAATGGAGACACCACCCTCTAGGTTTTATCATATATCCCAACATTCACTAACAAGGATTCATAAGCCTAATTAAGGGAAACCACCTCTAGGCTTTACCATATATCCTGCCATTCATTGACTGTGTATTCCTAGGCCCACCTAGGAAACACAAAATATGGATTTACCACAACCCATAGTCCAATTCAGGGGTTACTAGGCCATGTGTTCTATTATTCAAAGATTCACCTCACTTAGCTTTGAATCCATCCGGAAATATAGCTCAACCAAAACATGAGAACCCCATCACTCTATGGATATCTAGAAATGGCAAGACTAGGCTGAAAACACTGTCACACTTGGTAAAACCCATGCCATAGCAACAAATAGCCATATGCAATACCATGCATACCAAATTTAGCAAGGAAAACACACATGTAAATCGATACCTGAAAAGAATCATGTTGTAGTTGCTTGATCTTGCTCTTCCTTGCTTGCTCCTTCCTTCCTCTTGCCTTATTTTCCTTTCTTGATCCAATGCAAAACTTGAGCAAAAGATTGCCAACTGATCCTCAAAATCCTTTTTATCAACAAGGCCTCTATTTTCTTCAATTTCCATTATTTTCCGTCATTTTCCTCTTCACATGCAACCTGTGACCTTTCACCTTCCTTTTCTCCTAATTTCCATTATTTTCATAAATAAATGTGCCAAAAATGCCATTTTCCTTTTCAAATCCTTTTCCATTGCCTTTGCCAATTTCCTCTAGCCATAATAACCAAAATGAAGACCCACACTAGGATGTTTTTCCTACCATTTAGCTTATAATACATGTCCCATGATCACGGTCTTATTTACTTTTACTTGGATTTTTAACCAAGCTTGTTACATATAGGGAGTTGATTATGAAGAGACATTTTCCCCTGTCGAAAGATACTCTTCTATCAGGGTCATACTAGCATTGGAAACATAGTTTGGGTGGAATATCCACCATATGGATGTTAATATTGCCTTCCTCAATGGAGTGATTGAGGAAGAGATCTACATTGAGAAGCCTGAGGGATTTGAGACATTTTATAGGGAGACACGTGTGTATACTCAAGAGAGCCCTTTATGGTCTCAAGCAGACACATCGTGCTTGGTACACTCACATAGATTTGTATCTCAGTGGATTGGGCTTCATTAAGAGTGAAGTAGATGCCAATCTCTACTACATTTTGGTAGATGGCAGTTGATCCAGGTGGCTCCAGAAAGACACACAGGACAAAGATGGCTCAAAATCAAAGTGTTTGGATTATGCTCAAACCAGGACCAAATTGTAGATCTCGTCATCCTGATCGTGGAGGTGTAAACGGCTTGTCAAACCAAGCTCGTATGCGAAAGAAAAAGCTCTTTAAAGTTTGACATGACAAGAGAAAGTGGGGCCCACAGTATGCCACATGGCATCCCAATAAGCAAATGGGACCCACATGGCAGCCCATCAGCCATTGACACTTGGCGTTTTCTCATTTGTCTCCTAAAATTGGCATAAGAGACAAAAAAATCATGAGAAATGGTTAAATAAATAACCATATAACGAAATGTTTCAATAGTTGTTAAAATAACTATATAAAACCATCCAAACACATGGTTTCGAGATCGGCGGTAACAAACCCCACCAAACCCTTTAAACAACCTTATCGCAACAATAAACATTTCTATATGGGACTAGGATCAGTGGCAATAACCTCCGCCGAACCCTCCTCCACATAACCTGCATATATGTCAAAACATATATATATATATATATATATATATATATATATATATATATATATATATATATATTGGGGTCAGCAGCCATAACCTCCGCCGAAACCTCCACAACTGCCGCAACACACACACACACACACCCACACACACCCACACACATATATATATATATATCACATATGTTGTAAGTCGGCGTAACCCCCGATCAAGGTGCCAATACCTCCGCAGCGCCGACGGCTGATATGAATATTGGCGACATCCCGGATATCGCGCCGATTAATACACCGATCCGATCGCCGATTTTGTCGCCACCCGATATCATATATCACTGAGACCCTATATTGGGCGTCGATATATGCGTTAGTGCCCATTACAACTGGTGATCACCGATATTAAGGTAATAGCATGGGGTTTTTGGGGTTTGTGGTTTTTAAAAGGTTACATATGCGGAGAAGGCAGGATTTGATCCCCCGACCTCTCCTTAACCATAAGCCACTTTTAACCAAGGCACCAACCACTGTACATTGGTAAATCCGCCAGTGAATCTTATTTAAATAGTCATTTTTCTCTCTGCACACAGTTCCAGACAGAGAAAGACCGAGGCACAAATTTCGAGGCAGTGAATTAATTAATATTTTAATGCAAGAACCATGAATTTTGCAGGGGGCAGAATTTTCACTTTGTCAGAATTTGACATGTTTTATATGGTTTTTACACCTCTCATCGCCACGAACACAATGGTGTTGTTTGTTTCTTCATCGGAGGTCTGCATTTTCCAGTCATTTCTAGAATGCACGTGGAACCATGATTTCAACGAAAACAGGGAGCAGAACCATGAGCCATGAAATTTTCCCAAGGAGGTAAAATTTTGACATTTCAGAATATAGTGAAGTTTATACTTGTTTTTCATGCTTTTCCGCAGGGATCGCAATTGAGAGATCAGATTCGCCATCTGAGTTTCAGATTTTCTATCCATCCATGGAGTAGAATCTTTGAGATATCCCATGGGAATCTAAAAGATTCCTTGAGCCCATAATTCTCAACTTCTCAGAATTTGGATTTTGGATAGTCGATTCAGCACTACTCGACGCAAAAAATCTGATGGTGTCTTTAGATTTCTTATTCTCTCATTTCTTCTTCTAGCCACTTTTCTAAGTGCCAGTGCAGATGTCCACATTCTTATGCGAGCAACCATTTTCATATGATCGATGCCTTGAGATCGATGGTCCGAGCAGCTTCAGCAGTATGACATCCACTTCTTCATATGGCCCTTGGTTGTGAGGTATATGATGTGTTCATCTACTTCTTCTTTCTGCATTATGTTGCACAGATCCTTTGTTGATGTTGATGCAGGATCTTGTTTATTACATGTTGTCATGATTCCTTACTTGATTTGATGCAGAATCTTCTATGTGATGTACTTGCTGTCATAACACTTCATGTTATGTTTTGAGATCCCTTGTTGTATGTTGTTGGGATACTCTTGTTGTCATCATGCATGTTTTGTTTTGACATCCCTTTTGTGCCATATTGGTGGGATGTTCATCATGCATGTTTTTGTATCATACTGATAGGAGTCTTTTGATTGAGAGTTCTAGTTGTGGAACATCTCTTAGAGCCACTCCTGAATGAGGGCATTTTTCCTTGTATGATCGAGACATCATCTTGTGTACATCACCATTATTGATAGCACTTAATGCAGTGGCCTACACCATCTTGACACCGGGGCCCGGAGATGTAGTCCCTCCTTGAAGAACTCTGTTATCAACGCTTATGTTTTCATGTGTTGATGATTGTTATGTCCCTCTTCTTTTCTGCATACATATGTATTCGTTAATGTTATTTTAAAAAGCAATTTTAACACATCATGAAAGTAAAAGGTCTTGGAAGGGTCCTTCTTCAAACCCGGACCTAGATCAAGTGGTATCAGAGCGGTATTTACGTGTATGTGAATTTCAGAGTGAACAATGGAACGTGCAATGACAGAGGATGAAAGAGCGATGTGCGAGACCATGCTCGACATTTCAAAGAAAGTGGAAATTGTGTATGAAACCATATAGAAAGAAACATAGGAAAAGGAGCAGTTACAACTTCAGTTGAAAGCCACAGAAGAAGCCATGGAGGAATTGAAGCAAAACAAACATAATCTTCAAATAGAGAATGATGAATTGAAGATGCGATTACATGAAGAGAAAGAGGAGAAACAAAATTTGCTATGATAGTTGCAAGCAAAGGACGAGGCCTTGGAAAAGCTGCAACGTGACTCATGTGAGGTAAAAATTAGTTCTCCATCTTCATGTATGTTTCCTGATGATGATTTCGCTGTGTTTGAAAATCATATGACAGGAATTAGCTCCAAACTGTAGAAGAGAATGGGTTATGAAGGAAAAGGCTTGGGCATTTAATGGCCAAGGCAGTGTCAATCCCATCCAAGTAGAGGAATTACCATGTTGAGTAGGACTTGGGTATGTCAGGAAAGAAGTTGGGGAATGCGCTGAGGCAGTTAGCCAACCACCAACAACAGATGATGAGAAACCTTCATCATATCTTTCCAAATTGAAAGAGAAGGTAAAAGATGTTGATTTCCTTTTGATTTCACCCTCACATAGTATGATGTCTGTTGGAGATTTGGAGATCCCCATTACAGGGACAAACATGAGGCTCCTTACAAAGACAAAGCATGAGGAGAAAGAACTTGGTGTTAATAACCAAGGCATCACTCAACCTTGGAGGTTGTGCATGAGCATCGATTTGCAGGCTCGAGATACACTAGATGAGAGTGCTCAAAGGTGTCAGATTTGTCCGAGACATCGTCGAGGAAAGAGAATGATGGGAAAACATCCCCATCATCCCATGATAGTTTCCATTGCAGGGAGAGAGCTGAGGAAAGCTCTCATTGCCATACTGACATTAGAAACAACAAAGGAAAGTATAACCACTTTCGATCTTCGAATGTTCCTTTTGATCATGTTGTTAATAATGAACGAAGACTAAGGCATCTAAAAACATGCACCTTTTGTGGTTTACCTAACCATACCTTTTCTCAGTGTTGGAAAAGGATGGCAGCACTCATGAGACGTGAAAAACCCTCTCAACAACATGAAAAGAAACAGGGTAAGCAGGGATGGAATAAGAAAACCTACAGCAGTCATTGCGACAAAAATGACCATCAAAGAGCCACTTGCTGGAAGCTCCATCCAGAGCAGCGCCTTAAAGACAAAGCGTCGGTGCGTGAACCAGGAAGAGCAATTGTTCGACAAGCAAAACAACCTCAGGGAGGTGACACATTCACATTGATTAGTGAAAAGTGGTTTTTTTGACATGATTTCATTTCATGGTCATTCTTTGTAAATCATTTGTTGCATTTTTAAAGTGTAAAAGTGATGATGTGTTTCCCATCACTTGGTGAGAAACAATGATGTCTGGTCATGTTTTGAGTCGTATTTTGAGTTGCATGTTAAAACTCTGAAAGTGATGTTATGTTTCCATCACTTTTAAAAACAATAATGTTTGGCCTTATGTATGTAAATCATGTGTTGCAGTGATGATGTGTTTTCCATCACTTTTTGAAGCAACCATGATGAGTTGGCCTTGTTTTCATAGCTAGGGTATTTACATCCATCTTGTTGTAAACTTGACCACCGAGTAAGTGTTATAAGCTCGTGGCAAGTATGGGATGTTTGGGTCTTTAGTTGGTCATGTCATTCAAAGCATGTAATTTGCAAACAATGTACTACAGGTTGCAGAAGTAGCAGGTGTCGGCTCGTCTCTTATGGCTCCAAAGAACAAAGGTGAAGGAGATGGAAGCAAGACCTTTTTAGGACATTTGTGATGCGAACAGGGTACAGATAGCGATGCAGATTATTTTTCATGCTTTTGGAGGACCAAAAGCTCGTCAGTGGGGAGGATTGATCCAAGTGGCTACAGAAAGACACACTGGACAAAGATGGCTCAAAAATAAAAGTGTTTGGATTATGCTCGAACCAGGACCAGATCATAGATCTCATCGTCCTGATCGTGGAGGTGCGAATGGCTCGTCAAACCCATCTCAT
Source organism: Pinus tabuliformis (assembly GCA_031772625.1). Taxonomy (NCBI): domain Eukaryota; kingdom Viridiplantae; phylum Streptophyta; class Pinopsida; order Pinales; family Pinaceae; genus Pinus; species Pinus tabuliformis. Next base: position 328,729,820 of record CM062813.1, on the reverse strand, counting down.
ATGCAAAAGAAAGAGATCTTTAAAGTTTGACATGACAGGAGAAAGTGGGGCCCACAGTATGCCACATGGCATCCCAGTAAGCAAATGGGACCCACATGGAAGCCCATCAACCATTGACACTTGGCATTTTCTCATTTGTCTCCTAAAACTGAGATAAGAGACAAAAATCATGAGAAATGGTTAAATAAATAACAATATAATGAAATGTTTCAATAGTTATTAAAATAACTATATAAAACCATCCAAACACATGGTTTCGGGATCAGCGGCAACAAACCCCGCCGAACCCTTTGAACAACCTTATCGCAACAATAAACATTTCTATATGGGATCGGGATCGGCGGCAATAACCTCCGCCGAACCCTCCTCCACATAACCTGCATATATGTCGAAACATTATATATATATATATATATATATATATATATATATATATATATATATATATATATATATTGGGGTCGACGGTCATAACCTCCGCTGAACCCTCCACGGCTGCCGTAACACACACACACACACACACACACACACACACACAGATATATATCACATATGTTATAAGTCGGCGTAACCCCCGATCAAGGTGCCGATACCTCCGCAACGCCGACCGCCGATAAGTGCTATCGCTGATATGAATATCGACGACATATCGGATATCGCGCCGATTAATACGCCAATCCGATCACCGATTTCGTCGCCACCCGATATCATATATCGCCGAGACCCTATATGGGGTGCCAATATATGCGCCAGCGCCCATTACAACTACTGATTGCCGATATTAAGGTAATAGAGCAGGGTTTTCGGGGTTTGTGGTTTTTAAAAGGTTATATATGCAGAAAAGGTGGGATTTGATCCCACGACCTCTCCTTAACCATAAGCCACTTTTAACCAAGGCACCAACCACTGTACATTGGTAAATACGCTAGTGAATTTCATTTAAACAGTCATTTTTCCCTCTGCACGCAGTTCCAGACAGAGAGAGACTGAGGCACGGATTTCGAGGCAGTGAATTAATTAATATTTTAATGTAGGAACCATGAATTTTGCAGGAGGGCAGAATTTTCACTTTGTCAGAATTTGACAAGTTTTATATGGTTTTTACACCTCTCATCACCACGAACACAATGGTGCTATTCGTTTCTTCATCAGAGGTCTGCATTTTCCAGTCATTTCCAGAATGCACGTGGAACCATGATTTCAGCAAAAACAGGGAGCGGAACCATGAGCCATGAAATTTTCCCAAGGAGGTAAAATTTTGACATTTCAGAATATAGTCAAGTTTATACTTGTTTTTCATGGTTTTCCATAGGGATTGAAATGGCGAGATCAGATTCGCCATCTAAGTTGCAGATTTGCAGTCCATCCATGGAGCAAAATATTTGAGGAATCCCGGGGAATCTAAAAGATTCCTTGAGCCCATAATTCTCAACTTCTCAGAATTCAGATTTTGGATAGTCGATTTAGCACTACTCGACGCCACAAATCTGATGCTGTCTTCAGATTTCTTATTCTCTCATTTCTTCTTCTAGCCACTTTTCTAAGTGCTAGTGCAGATGTCCACATTCTTATGTGAGCAACGATTTTCATATGATCGATGCCTTGAGATCGATAGTCCGAGTAGCTTCAGAAGTATGACATCCACTTCTTCAAATGGCCCTTGGTTGTGAGGTATATGATGTGTTCATGTACTTCTTCTTTTTGCATTATGTTGCACAGATCCTTGATTGATGTTGATGCAAGATCTTGTTTATTACATGTTGTCATGATTCATTGCTTGATTTGATGCAAAATATTCTATGTGATGTACTTGCTATCATAACACTTCATGTTATGTTTTGAGATCCCTTGTTGTATGTTGTTGGGATACTCTTGTTGTTGTCATGCATGTTTTGTTTTGACATCCCTTTTGGTGCCATATTGGCGGGATGTTCATCATGCATGTTTTTGTATCATATTGATATGAGTCTTTTGATTGAGAGTTATAGTTTTGGAACATATCTTAGAGCCACTCCTGCGTGAGGGAATTTTTCCTTGTATGATTGAGACATCATCTTGGTGTACATCACCATTATTGACAGCACTTAATGCAACGGCCTGCACCATCTTGACACCGGGGCCTGGAGACATAGTCCCTCCTGGACAAACTCCATTATCAACGCTTATGTTTTCATGTGTTGATGATTGTTATGTTCCTCTTCTTTTCCTCATACATATGTATTCGTTAATGTTCTTTTAAAAAGCAATTTTAACATATCGCGAAAGTAAAAGGTCTTGGAAGGGTCCTTCTTCAAACCCGGACTTGGATCAACAATCTACTCATCTTAGTCCTGCATGTATATGATTTGATACTAACAAGAGATGAGAGGTTGATCCAATCTTGCAAGGAGGACTTTGCAAGAGAGTTTGAGATGAAGGATATGGGCTTGATGTACTAATTCCTTGGTTTGGAGGTGTGGTAGGGAGATGGAGAGTTATTTGTTAGTGAGGGGAAGTACACCTTTGGGATCCTTCAGAGATTCCATATGCAAGATTGTAAGCCCATGGACACACCTTTAGCTACTAACTAGAGGAAAGAGGATTCTTCTAAAGAAGAGACAATAGATTCCACTATCTACATATAGTTGGTGGGGTCTTTTATGTACTTGGTGAACACAAGGTCTGATATTTATTTTTGAGTTAATCAAATTATTTAATTTATGGTGGAGCCTACCAAGCTTCACTAGAAAGTAACAAAACATGCTCTTAGATACGTCAAAGCCACATTAGATTTTGATTTATGGTGTATGTAGACAGATGGAGTGAAGCTCTAAGGCTTCATAGCTGTGTATTGGGTAGGGAATCTATCGGACAGGAAGATCACATCAAGAGTTATCTTCAGTGTTGGATCAGGAACAATTTATTGGTACAATAGGAAACAAATATTTGTACCACCCAACTCAGTAGAGGTCAAGTATATGGTTGCTATTCAAGAAACATGCAAGGTTATTTGGATGAGGAAGATCTTGGTTGGTCTCTTCATTCAGGGGATGGAGCCTATATTGATCCACTGTGAAAATCAAAGTTATATCAAAATATTTGAAAATCAAGTGTTTCATGACAGGTCCAAGCATATAGACATCAATTACCATCACCTGAGATATTATGTGCAGAGTAGGATCATCATGTTGCAGTACATTCCCACAGAGGAGTAGGATGTAGACATTTTGACAAAGGCTTTGTCAAGAGGCAAGTTCGAGTTCCACAGAACTAGGATAGGTTGGTTCAAAACCCTTTTCTTGCTAAGAAGGAGAGTTAAATTGTAGTAAGAAAAGGATTCATTTGACTTGTGCCTTAGTCAAAAGGAGAAATTCAAATTTCCACATCACTAGGATGACTTGAGTTGTAGTTAGCAGGAGTGACATGGCCAAATCACTCAGTTGAATCAGTTAATTCAAGTTTGTGGGCTTGAAGTAGAGTTGTGCATGAGTTGATTGCTAAATCTAGCAATCTAGTGGAGATATAGTTAGTGAAACTTACTTATATGAGCTTCAGTCATGAATAAACTCAATAGGAGTTCAATTGAGTATTACTAACTGTTGTTAACTCATTGATCTCTCATTTAACTAGTCAATTTACTAAAAAAGTCCCTAGTCATGCATGCAATGCGAATTTCCTAGTTGAGTTGGAGGAAAAGGCACATTTTAATTATCAATTATATACTATTGAGCGTATAGGTTTTGCATTGTAGTAGGTGAGTAGTTTTTCTAGGAATTGCGCAAGGAAATAGGATATTTCCCTATATTTTAGGAGCTAATTTCCTCAGAAATTGCGTAAGGAAATAGGAGGAAGGCTGACGCCTATTTTGGCTAAGTGTTGGTCAGAGCAGGTTAGAAAGTAGGAGATGAATATTGCAGTGCAAGTTGAGCTTCAAGGATTGAAGTTTTCATTATAATAGATCGATATTCTCATTTTATTTAAGAAAAATAGAGGACATTTTTTTCCCAGTTGGATTCCCGAGTAAAAATGTTGTGTTCATTATGATTGAATGATTACATGTGTTTCTATTGTATGTTTTCAACTGAAGATTGGGTAGAATAAATTTGTGTCTATTGTTTTCAGTCTGAATTCATTAGCAACTACAAATTTTGAGCCATTTCTACATTTGGTTAATTGAATTGCATCATATTATAGAAGGATTTTGGTAGTGATCAGTGTTAGTTATTAGTTGTTACTTGCATATATTGTGTGTAATAAGTAAGCATACCTTGGTTTCCAATTTATTTGTGTGCAAATTAATTTAGTTTATTAAAAGAAAATTCATTCGCCCAACAAGGTTGGCTAAGAGCACCTATATTGGAGAGACGTAGACCCAACAACCTCGTTCAGTAAGCCTTAATATGAGAAGGAATGTAGAAAACATGGAATTAGAGGACTTTTGACCAACAATACCATGCTCTCCTAAAGCAAATTTAACAATTCCTAATGTAAGAGACTTCCTAAACCAAAGGCTACATATTGAATTGGAAACTCCTCACTTTATTATAAAAGAGATAACCAAGGAAATTTGAAAGATCGTCTCCTAATAGAAGTCATAGTTGTGAAATAAACTTGGGTAAATAACAAGGAAAACAATGACACACTTCTCCATATTAGAGACCTCGTGAACATGCCCCCTTGTCAAAATTAGTATCTATTTAAGAAGAAAATTTAAGGCGAGAATGAACTAACACATTTAAAGAAAACCCAATTCATTGAGTATTTAGACAATGCATGTCAAATGGATGTTGTCTCGCTGAAAGCCTTGAGTGTCAAATTTGAAAGTGAAAAAATTGATCCAATAGTAAAAATTATACAAAACTTGACCATCGAAGTAGAAGTCGACATGCCAGGAGAACAAATCGAGTTGAGGCAACTGAATACTCAAATTGAACCAAACCTAGTCTCAAATACTTTAATACAATGTCCTCTGAAAAATAAAATATGGGATTAAGCCAGATTCCTGTATATGAGGGTGATGAATACCTTAACAAGCACTAGCTTGTGTGTGAAAATTTCTAGGATGCCAATGATGTCAATAATGAAGCAAAATAAATGGCCCAACTTTCCAGTGATCTTGTGGGGGTAGGGGGGGGGGGGAACCTCACTTGGTTTATGAATTTTATAGATAACTAAGCTCGAACCTAGAACAAAATCAAGACATGTTTTATCACATTCATTAAAGCTCAAGATTTCAAGCATCTTGCAATGGAAAAATTGAAAAAAATCGAGCAAAAACCAAGAGAATCAATCCAAGAATAAGATAAAAGATTTAAATACCTATTTAGATCTAAAACCATATGTAATTGAAGAAGCTATTAGAGTGAAATGGTACATTGTTGGATTGTCCCAAAGAATTTGAGGGCCCTTGAGAATGCATGAAATAAAAACATGTGAAGGAACTTTATAAAGGAACAATATATTGAAATAAATGATGACTAACTATCAACCTCTTCATTGATAGAAAAATTTGAACAGTTACAACAATCTCTTGTGAACCTTAATTTACAACACAATGAATTATGGTGCACCAGTTGCCATAGTGAAGGGCACAACAAGAACAACTGAAAATTCACAAACCATATCGAACAAGATGTTCAATGTGTTCAAATTGACATATAGTATGATATTTTCCAAGTTGTGTCAAACCATAGTACGAGAGAATGCCAGTACAACTGAAAGAAGGCAAAGCTAAATTGGTGTGAAATACGTGAGGAAAGGACACACTCTATGCACAAATGTCAAATAAATAGTCATAATAAGCCCAACGATCATACCGTTTACTACACACAGTCATTGACCAGTTGGTTGATCCAACAACCTAAGTAGGCCAAGGAAACATGTATTAGGAGAGAGGTAATGGATACCCGGGTGATGGAGGATACCAAGGGTAACAAAATAACCAAAGGTGGATTTAATGGATTGGACATGGCCAAGACCAGGGTTAAGGATTACCTTATTGTTACACTTACTGGTAGGAGGGGCACATGGCACTTGCCTTCGCATTAAAAGACTGAATCAACCTACATTTTTGTAATATCTATGGATTTGGTGATTATTCTCTCAGATATTGCCCTAAAATCCTTGAAATATTAATGAATAAGAGAGATACAAATCTAATCTAATTTTTCCCAAAACAAGAAGTTTTAAACTCCAAAAACTTGTATGTCATCACCAGATTAGCGGTGAGACATGGATGACGACCCAAAATTCAAGAAAATATCAAGTAACAAAATGTGCTACACCATACCCAGATATTCAACATCATGATGATCATATAAGAGAAATAGTCGTATTTTTCATAAATGAAGCTTGAAATAATATCATAGAAGAATTTATGGATTTGCTAAAATGTGCGCAATCAAGTGGTCAACTAATCGTGCTCCTTCGCATACTTAGAGATTATAAGGAGGATCAGAAGTCATATAGAAACTTATGTAAATTATCCCAAGATAATAATTTCAAATACTATGATCTCTAAGCTAATATTGAGATAGATAGAGAAATGATAACACAGGCTGTGGTCAAATTCAGACCACAAGTAAATATTCTCCCTAGATAAACCTGGGTAAAGCTTGGAAGACAAGCCTGCAAAGAAAGAAAAATTACCTAAAAGTACTAGATCAAAGATTCTTAGAGCCCATTGGCATATTAAAATAGGTTTAAACTATTGGACCAAAGATCGCACTTAGAGGAGGAGGTGAATTAGTGTGGCAACTATTTTAACATTTCACAATTTTATTAATATACAATTTTGTATCATTCAATCATAACCATCAATAGCATACCAATATATAGGACAATGCATCATGACGCTATCATCATATCAACACTATATTAAGAATCCATCACATCAACACAAGGAGACATAAGTTTTTTACGTGGAAACCCATATGGGAGAAAACAAAAGAATTCTTGCTATTGTTCTTATTCAATTCATTACATAGATTTGTAGGCTCCAACCTGTTGGATGCACCCAACCCAAAGATATGCAAGATTCTACTTGTGATAGGCTACAACATAATTGAGGCACCAACCTTGAAAGTGTACAAGGATCAATTCACTATAGGCTACAACTTAATTAACGCACTAACCTCAGAGATGAACAAGCTTCAACTTGCTCTAGGCTTGAACCTAATTGAGGCACCAACCTCTGTGATCTGCAAGCTTCAACTTGTTGTAGTCTCAAACGTGATTGAGGAACCAACCTTATTGGAGACACCTACCTCCTTTAACTTCTTGTGGACATCTTTTCAAAATATTTCAAATTGGATCCACCTACTTTTCAAAAAATATAAAGTATCAAATAAGGTAAATTTTTGTTTTCATACCACTGTCAACACCTTATCATGTCCTGTCAAAACTCAGATCCAACCTGCAAATGAATCTAATCTCATAAACTCATCTTAGTTCCTATATCTACCATATATTCATCATCATCGGAAGCTTCTCACAAGCCTCTAAATCATATAACTGAGAGTCTTATCATCAAAAATATATTAATAAGATGTTTCATGTTTTCATAGATGTTCACCTTTGAACCTTAAATGTTGCGATTCTTCTGGAATCCAATTTGGCTAAAAAATGAGCCCAAAAACCACCCAAAGGCGATATAAATTTAAAAATCAAATTAATCGTTCTACAAAATTCCCCTTTCAGGGCGTGTTCTATAGAAGACTCATTTTTTGGCAATCAGTTCTACATAATTCTTATTTTTAGCTCATTAATCATTCGACAAAATGGACATTGGTGGAAAATTAAAAATAATAATTTCTAATCTGATAAATAATAGGGCTCGAAGTTGGGTCTTAGCCAACATACCATACACCCACAACCAATAGACCCTCACTAAGTTACTTCACATACCATTCCATAAACTTTGTGTTATTTCAGTGATTATCCTTCCAAGGTGAGAGCATCGGGGTTTGACCTATGGTCGATCCACAACCAAATTTCAACAATACACACACACACATATAAATTATATATATATATATGCATGTATGTATGTATATATATACACACACACACACACATATACATACATACATCCATACATGCATATATATATATATATATATATATATATATATATATATATATATATGTATGTATGTATGTATGTATGTATGTATGTATGTCAATGTTTTCATTTCTCGACTTGTAATTATACCATGTCAACCATGTAGAGCTATATATTTCTTTTCTTGAATAAATACAAATATCAAAAGTACATTTATGAAGAACGAACCCAATTACACTTTATTCAACACCCCCTCTTAAGTAGGGAGGTATTCATAAATAATTACAAGGTGTTTGGCTATTTTTCAATCTTGAATAATTCACATAAGAGAAACTGGATTGGCAACCCATCTGTTATAGCATCATATTAGCCAACATTGTTCATAGCAAGGCCTTGACTAACAACTTTATCTCTCATAAGATCAGAGCACAATGTTGGCGAGGCCAATGGCTTATAAACACCTTAGTCATTGTCTCTAAAGGTACATACCCACCCAGGTGTTCCCTGAGTATGACCTTCTAGGACAATTCTTGTCTTGGGTTCCCAGCCCTCAAAGAATATCGCTCCTCTTTCCTACTCTTGTCTTGGATGCCCTACACATCCTCAAAGAGCATCAGATGCCAGATGATTACCCAATCCTCCCATTCTTTCTTGCCAAGTGAAGACAAGAATGTTGTGTCTATCTCTTCCCCTTGATTGAGGAAGACATGCCCAAGTTTCCTCTGACAAGGAACTTGCCCAAGCTCCTTTGTAGTTGGGAACTTGTTAGAACTCCCTCTTAGCTAGGGACTTGTCCATTCATCAACAACGTCTTCACACACACATATATAAATTATATATATATATATATATATATATATATATATATATATATATATATATATATATATATATATATATATATATATATATATGTATGTATGTATGTCAATGTTTTCATTTCTCGACTTGTAATTATACCACATCAACCATGTAGAGCCTTCAAGTTTCAAATCAATTCCCTCTAGCCTTAGTTTAGGCTTGAGTCAATATGATGCCCCTTGAACTTAACTAACAACATTGTAATCAAAGTGATTCCCCTTGGGCTTGACCGACAACACGATAACACTGCAATTAAAATAATGATGCCCCACAACTCAACCAATAGTACTACAATCAAAATATTGTCACTTGGGCTCATCCAAGAACACTACAATCAAATGATGATGCCACTTGGGCTTGGAAAAAAATACTATAATAAAATAAATATGCCCCTTAGGGTCAACCAACACTACTGCAATAAAATGACGATGCCCCTTAGGCTTGATCAACAACATTCCAATCAAACAACGATGCCCCTTGGGCTCTTCTAGTAAAACTACAATCAAATGATGATGCCCCTTGGCTCAACCAACAACACTACAATCAAATGACAATGCCCCTTGGCTTAGCCAACAACACTATAATCAAACGATGGTGCCTCTTGGGCTTGTCCATTAACAATACTGTAATCAAATGATGATGCCCCTTGGGCTCGACCAACAATAGTGAATGGTAATTCCCCTCTGGGCTTGGGCTACAAAAAAACAAAATGATTCCTCTTTGGGCTCAACCAAACAATGTAATTAGAGAATGAATCCCTTCCAAGCTCAACCAAATAATAGTGAATAGTAATTCCCCTCTAGGCTCTGGGTTCAACAATAAAAAAGATGTCCCTCTGGGATTGACCAAACAACGTAATCAAGAAACGATGCCCTTATGGGGTTGGCCAATTAAAATTGAGTAATTTTTCCCCTCTAGGCTTGGGTTTCAACAAACAAAATAATGTCCCTTTAGGCTCGACCAAACAACGTAATCAAGGAATGACACCCATATAATATCAAACTCATAGTATTAACAAAAAATCAACCAATAAACCAATAAAGCACAACCACCGAATTGATCCTACATGTCATGAGTTCATTTTGTATTTGATTGTTATGTTATGGATCTTGGTTATATGTGGACCTGGGGCTTGGAGAGCCGACCATAAAAGTAGGGGCTTAACCAAATCCAATACATTCAGGTTTAAGCGTTTGGTTACTTAATCCATATGACCATACCATGTGACTTGATCCCAAGGGTCCATGGCCCTTCACATGATGGTGTCATCATGGCATCATCATATCACATGGTATCATGTGAGGGGTGTCACATGTCACACATATTTGACCTATTGACCAATCAGAATGCTTCAAATTTGCTTTCCACATGGTAGTGCTTGGTGGCACCGTGCCACCTGATGATGTCATATCCTTTGTCCTATCAACCTCTGCCATGTGTCATCATTTCTATGTCACATGTTCAAGCTAATAATAATGTGCCATGTGGCATTGCATGACTAGCTATCACAAGGAACTGCCCTGGCTTAACTAGTGATCATGTCTGGCAAACATCCATTGTTTAATCTATCACCTATTCATGTAATTTATTAGATTTAAGTAGAATTTCTCAATTGTTAAGTAGTTAAATGTCTTGCATGTATGACCTCCATCCACCATTGACTCAAATTCTTGACCATGGATTTGTCTGGAAATTGTGCACTCTTTAATGTATTGAGAATGAGGGTTTTTTCCCTATAGTTTTGGCCCATCAATTAATGTTGATTTTTAAAATGGCCATAACTTTTCATATGGGAGGAGTTTTTAGAGCGAGATATAATCTTGGAAAGGTGTTGACGATCCCTACGCAACCATGCTATTTATAGATTCATTAGGGAATCATAACCTTGTCAGAAACTCAATAAAATTAAAGCTTCCTTTGACTTCACCTGATAAGGGAATGCAAGATATCTAGTTGTAAAAATACTTTCTTTAACCCATGGAAAACACTACAATTGTCTTGGAAACATCCCTTGAAATCAATGGCAACACTTGTTGTCATAAATTACAACACTATTTTCAATAATCTCCGCCTTTGTCATTTATGGAAACACCCTAAAACATTGATGGTCATTAATGTCACTAAGCCAAGCCTTGACCTACAACAAACTCCCCCTGTCATAGTGCTAAGTAATTCCCCTATTTGAATGCAAACATGCATCCTTCTCTCTTTACTTCCTTCTATCAATTTCTACATTCTCCCCTTTGATCAATGTTTGCATTGTCTCCCCATTTGACATCAATGGCAAAGGGACATAGTTGTCTATCAAAATTTACATACTCATGTGTGAACCTAATCATGTAGAGTCTCTCTGAGATTATCTTCTTTTTTCTGCCATAAAGTCAGCATTCTCTAAGAACCGATCAAAGCTCCAAAACATGTTCCTATATGTCATAAAGTTTTCTCTTGTGACCATGCATTTAAAGATTTTCCAACTATTCTTGAAACATGTTTCTTTCCTATAGACTTGAAAAAGTCTCCTCCTAATACAATGCTTCTTGTTTGTTGCTACTCATAAAATGTGCTTGAACTATCCTATGGACCTAATATAATATATTCCTAAAATCATGCCACCTTTCTGTGGATTTGGTAGAGCCTCCCCTTGAGGCCATCTACCACTACTCATCAACCATGCATGAGATCAATGTTTTCATCTATCAATGCTCCCAAATTGTTCCTGGATTTCCTGTGGACCTGATAAAATTATCCTTTTTTGATTTGACCCACCCTTTTGATGTGAACCTATACACACATATGATCATCTTATCATTACTTTACATCTGAGATATCATCATCAAGTCATACTAGCAAATTGAATCTTTCTCTCTCACAGTCTGTATGTTGTCCTCGTATCAAAGTGATCAATCTACCTGCATAGACTTGATTCCAGTTTTGATTCAATAAATAATAGTCTTGAAGAAGCCTTCACCAAAAAATAAGATCCAAGAGATCATATTTTATTGAGGTTCTTCCTATATTCTTCTCCATCGTGTAGAATTAATCTTTGGATTGATAGAAAGTCCCTCTCTTTTGTGTCATCTCAAATTAAGTCTACAATCTCGTGTTGTATGCACCTCATATGTAGCATTCAAAATTTATGGAAATGGTTGAGGTATTCTTCTAATTTGGTCAAGATGCCTCCATATAGGAACCTAATCATATCCTATATACCTGATCCCATCATAGTTCCTTCAATATTATGCTTTGTGCGCAAATTTAATACATGAAAAACAATAACCAAATAACTTATTTTGATACCTAGATGTAGAGGGGGATCTTGACCTTCTAAATTTATTCCTTAGAGGAACCCAATTCATTTTTTAATTCCCAACACCTGCTTTATTTTTGCTTTTGGACCATTTTTGAATATTAATTTTCATGGGAGATCCACTTCCTATATTTTGGCTCCTTTCATTTCTTGAATTAAATAGACCTTGTTGTTTCCTATCATTGTATTGATAGCTATCGAAATGGGCATGCTTGGGTTCATCACTTTCTTAGGATCTTCAAGGGATTTTTATTGGATGCAATGAATGTCTGATCGAGCTTCTAGGGATGATATTCATTTGATCTTGGTAGACCTTTGTTCATGGGTGCTTGGAAACCTTCTTGATAACCAATGCCTATTTTAATGACAAGATACATTTGCATGCTGAGAATGTGATCTAGAGATTTAGTCCCTTTGTGAAACTTTGATTTGAGTTGCTCGTAATCTTCTTCCAGGAGGACAACTTCTTCCTCTAGTCTTTCACAAATTTGTACCTTCTCATTTAGATGTTCTAATAGAAACTCATTTACAATTTTGGCTTCTTCTAGTTCAACTTTGAGATCAATAATGGTGTATTCACTTATATTTTTGTCTTGAACCCTACTACATTAGTTGACTTTCCCTTTTCTGGAGGATCTTTACTTCCTTCAGTGCGCTTTTGTGTTCACATTCATAATCTATTTTTGCTTCAAGTTTTGTTTCAATGATCATCACTTCCATCATCTATCAAAATTTCTCTGCTTTCATTGTCATTTTGTTATTTGGAGTAAAAATTCTTCTTATTATTAGAATACTTCTTTTATGCTTGGATTTTAATCTTGACTCATCCTCACTATCATTTATTTTAGTATGAGGACAAGTAGAAGCATAATTTATTTTCCTTCCACATTCAAAGCACTTAAAAGGGGGATTACCTTTAAACTTGTCAATTCCCCTTTTCAACTTTCAGAAAAACTCGGCTTATTTTTCATTAGAATTAGATTCTAATTTATCTTCATGCTTTTTTCTCTTCTTTGGCTTCTTGGAATGTTGATTCCTTGACTCCCAATTTGTCCTCCTTTATTCTTCGCCCACATGCTTAGAGTATTACATGAAGCATATCCACAATAATTTTGTCCACCTTTGTTAGTTCTTCAAGAGTTGATATTTTAGGATTGAAACTTAATGGAAGTGATCTCAATAAATTCCAAACAACAACACTATCCTATACATCTTCACTGAGACATGCAATGGAGTTGACAATATTGTCTACTCAAAGAAAATACAAAGCAATGTCCTCATCTTCTTCCATATTTAAGTTTTTGAATTGGCCACTACGAGATTGTAGCCTAACTTCTCTTACTTTTGTATCCCCTTCATAATAAGTTTTGAGCTTATTCCATACCTCATGGACTAACTTACACTGCATTAATTTGACAAATTATGAGTCTAGAAAACCACTTAAGATAGCATGTTTAGCTTGAGAATTGGATGTGTAGAGTGCCTTATTTGTTGCATCTTTCATGATAGTATTGGGAACTTTATAATTAGTTCCCAACATTTTCCAAACATCTACTCCCAAGGAGAAGAGATAGGTCTCCATCCTTATCCTTCAAAAAGAATAATTGGATCCATAATATAATAGATGCTTACCTACTTCTCTGATCATGGCCATATCTGCTTAGAATCAACTTTTTAATATTTAACTATTCTTGAAGGTAGCTTGCTATGGTACCACTTTTTGGACAAAAGATCACATTGATAGGGGGTGAACCAGTGATTTTTTTACCATTTCAAAATTTTTATCAATAATCAATTATTTATTAGTGAATCATAACCATCAATGGCATATCAATAAATAGAACAATGCATCATGAAGCCATCATCACATCAGCACAAGAAGACACAAGATTTTTACGTGGAAACCCATATGGGAGAAAGCCAAAAAGTCTTCTTATTCTTCAATTCATTACATAGATTTGTAGGCTCCAACTTGTTGGAGGCTCCCACCCCAAAGATATGCAAGCCACTACTTGCAGTAGGTTAGAAACTGATTGAGTCACCAACCTCGAAAGTGTGCAAGAAGCAACTCACTATAGGATACAACCTTATTTAGGCGCCAACTTTAGAGTTCAGTAGGCTTCAATTTGCTCTAGGATCCAACTTGATTGATGTGCCAAACTTTGTGATCCACAAACTTTAAATTGTTGTAGGATCCAACTTAGTTGAGGCACCAACCTCAGTGGAGTCACCCACCTCCTCCTTTAACTTCTTCTGGACCTCTTTTCAAAATATTTCAAACTGGATGCACCTTCTTTTGAAAGAATATAAATTATCAAAAAAAGTAAACTGCTACTGTCATACCATTGTCAACACCCTATCATGCCCAATCTAAACTCTATTCCAACGTGATCATGATTTTGACCACATAAACTCATCTCAGATCCTACATCTGTTATATACTCATCATCATTGTAACATGCTCATAAGCCTTTAAATCATATAACTGAGAGTTTGGTCATTAAAAATATATCAATAATTCTTTTCATTCCTTCAGAGATGTTCACCTTTTAACCTTGATCGCTGTGGTTCTTTCATAATCCAATTTGGCTCCAAAATGATCCCCAAAACCCCTAAAAACCATATAAAATTAAAATTTTGCACATTCTATATAATACCCATTTTCTAGAAATGGATTCTACAAAATGCTTATTTCGAGCTCACTAATCATTCGAAAAAATGGATATTGGTAACAAATTAAAAAAATAATTTATAACTTGACAATTACTGGGGCTCGATGTTACACATTATTTTGTTGCATTCATGGAAATTGATGTTGTACCACTATCCTTTGCCATTTGAAGCATAATTTCCATTAATCCCTAAAGAATGTGGAATAAAAACCTTACTCAAGAACATAAGAATCTTAGGAAAATACCTTTAAAAACCCTAATTTCAAAGGATGTCGCAAGTTGGACCATTATTAACTCCGACATTGCTAGGTTGTCACACTATAAATATCAGTTGTACTACAATGCTATCACACTTTTCCAGTTCATAGCATGTGACATTCTTTTAACAAAGGTAAAAATAAAAAGAATATGAGAGATTCTATTCTAGAAGCCTTGTGGATGATATCTCCTCTTAGTTGTTTGGATCTAGCTTGCCTCCCTAACTTGTTGGATCTCAATCTCCATCCCTTATCCTATTCTTATCCCTTCCCAAGCATACAAATAGAACCATATCCCATTGAGATGGCTTGTTAGCAAATCTCAAGAAAGCGCTTGGCTTGGTGAAACTTTGTTGGAATACCAATCTTTTGACCACAATACTTTAAAGGCAAGGCATTGGAATGAAGAGAAATATTGGAAGGGGACCTACAACACCAAGGCTTAGGTTGTAACCACTTCTTTCTTTATTAATATACTTATGCATTTATTTCCCATAAAATTGTCTATACTTTTTGGTTTTTATTGCATATCTCCTTTATCATATCTATCAACATTTTCAAATAATATTTGTAAATTGGTGCTTTGATCTCTTATTTTTCTGTGCCATTTGCAGGTTCTTTCTCTGTGAAGAATGAATATATATATGGAGCTAATATTACAAGCAACTAGTGAAAGCAATCATCAATTAACAAGGTATCAAACATTCATCTCATTATCGAAGAACCAAATCCAATATAACCAACCTTAAGCGCTTGGTTATTTAATCCATATGATTGTTCCATGTCACCCAATGCCAGGGGTCCATGGTCATTCATATGGTAATGTCAACATGTGACATGGTAGCATGTGAGGGGTGCCACGTGCATGGGCTACCACTTGTCACCCATATTTGACCTATTGACAAATCAAAATTCTTCAAATTCACCTACCACGTGGCAGTGCCTAGTGGTGCCATGTCACCATGATGATGTCACTTGTTGATGTTATCTACTCTATCCCAACAACCTCTACCGCATGTCATCATTGATATGACACAAGTTTAAGCCAATCATAGTGTGACACATGGCACTGCATGACTGGTTTTCATGGGGAACTTCCCTAGATTAACTAGTGAGCATGTATTGAAATCATCCATAATTTAATATGTTACTTGTCCATCCAATCCATTAGATTTAAGCAGAGTTTCTCAAAGTTTAATTAGTTAAATTTCATGCATGTACAACCTCCATCTTCCATTGACTCAATTTATGAACCATGGATCTACGTGAAAGTTGCACACTATTTAATGTATTGAGAATGGGGGTTTTTTCCATATAGATTTGAACCCTCAATTACTGTTGATTTTTCAGATAGCCATAACTTATCATTAGGGCATTATAACCTTGTCAAAAACTCAATAAAATCCAAGCTTCATTTGACTTCACCTGACAAGGGAAGGAATGATATCTAGTTTTCAAACTGCTTTCTTTGAACCATGGATGATATTGTTGTTGTCTTGGGCATCCCCTTTGACATTAATAACACTTGTTTAATAAATGAAAAAACTATGTGCAACACAAACATCAATCATGGGTATCCTGACATTCATCAACTGTGATGTCATTGACCTATTCGAGGGAATACCACGAAATCCAAATTTGGTTGGATGACCATGGGGTCATAAAATGAAAGTTAATATTTCCCTCAAAAGAGAATAGACAAAACTTAAGGAAATAATATGAATATTGTAATCCCATTGAATGCTTGAGAAGGAAAGTCTTGGATCGAAGTCTTAAATAATGACACCAAATCAAATCACTTATATCATATTATGTAAGATGGCAAGGACAAATTTGAGCTCAACACAATAGGATAAATCCTTGCACGATCCCTGCTTTCTATGGGAAATTTTTTTTACGTCGAGTTGTTTAAATGAAAAATTGGTGACTATGAATCTAAAGCCAAATAATGTTGGATAATTGAAGCACTATGAAAAAGAAAAATATGGCCATGCTTCATAATAAAAGCAGTGCCATTGTGCCCAAAGGAAAAGTGATGCAATTATTGACACTCCTTCTAACTGAATTAAAAAGAGAAAGTGGCACCCCACTAATATTAAAAGAAAATATCTCCTTCAACTCACATTAATGAAGTTTCCAAGTCTATATGTGAGAAAGGAAGGGGAAAAATCCTTATCCGTACTTTCACTAGATGGGAAGCAAGATGGTGGGATAGCCATGCCTTCCAAATTCAAACATGGACAATTGCTACAACATATTTTTTGGAGTAGTTGGGGAGAATAAATTGTCCATAGAAGCCAACATTCCACTGTTCAAGCCAGGAGACAACCTTGTAGCCCACATTAAGCTATGAAAATCCAAATGGGAAAGAATTGGGTGCAAATATCAAAGAGTATAGCCACATATGTTTCCCCACACTCTCAATGGTTTTCCAAACAAATGGTACAAAACCAAAGAACCTTAGGGGAAGCACTCTAGTGGACTGAATTGAAAAATAATTTATAAAAAACTTTAGTTCAACCTTGCTAATGAAGAATTACATGAAGTGGCTCATTACATTAAAGAGTTTGATTTGAATAAAACTCTTGTTTAAAAAGTAGATAAAGGTAAAATTAAATTCAACTACGCATCAACTTCAACATGTAATTATATATCATGAAAGCCATTGGTGGGAATAGAAACTGCCTGACTAGGCATGCAAAATATTAAATTCCCAGGGTACAAATTTTGTTGGAAACGAAATCATCTAGAGAACCAAAAAAACGTTAGAACATTATTCAAGGTATCAAGAGAGAAAGATGTCAAACCTAAGAAACCAAATTACCCACCTACCTATCACAAAGTGAAGGTCAAATACCAAAGAATCGACAAGTTGAAGGCCCTCAATTGGATGGATGTTAAACTAAAATTCAAAGGAGTTGACATATCTAATGATGATTGTTCAAACGACTAGGACATTGTTGGTCAGATAATAAAGCCATAGAATTCATCAAACTCCATGAAGAATGCTAAGATATATTTGCACGATATTACAATTATTTAAAAGTACTTGTAAAAGAAATGGGGAAGATGAAAACCAAGCCCCTCCAATGAGATAAGCCAATAAAGAAACAACCATACAAATTGGCCCACAAGTACAAACCCATGGTGAAAAAAGTGATAAAAAGGATGCTAGTTGTTGGCATCATCTATCCCATATAGAAATCAGAATGGGTAAGTCCTATGGTCATGCAACCATGAAAGCATGACTCAAAGAACCTCAAAAATTATGTTAATAAACCTATACACCAGGGGAGGATTTGTATATGGTTACTTTTGATTCAAGAATTTGAATTTGAAATAATAGTTTGACTAGGAAGAAAATATGTTGGGCAGATCATTTGTCTTGAATTGACTCCAGAGAAGAAGCACTTCATATTAACAATTATTTACAATATGCACATCTATTCCAAGTCGAGGATGCCCCAACAAAATCTGAAGATATAGTGTACTTTTTACAGACATGAAAAGCACCTAAGATCTACATAAGAAAAAGAAAAAAATTAGCCAGGATAGAAACACCATTTACACTAATTAACAAACAATTATAAAAATTGGGAGTTGAGTAGGTACTTCAATGATGCATCTTAGAACATGAACAACAATATATAGTTGAAGAAGATCATAAAGGGCTAGCAAGTAGACACTTTTAGAGTGACGTAACAACATGAAAAGTCATTTACGAGGCATTATGGTAGCTTACACTATTTTGATATTGCCAAGTAGAAGTCCAAAAATGTGACATATGTCACCAAATTGATTGACCACAATGGAAGAGAAAAATGCCACTACAACCAAACACTCCTACTCTCCCCTTTGAGATTTGGTTTATCATCTTTATTAGGCCATTTCCTCAAAGAGCCGAGAGGATTGGAGCCAAATACATAATTATTGTTGTCAAATACTTAAAAATAAAAGGGAAAATGTATATGTCATGTACTAATAAAGAAGAAGCCAAGTTTATTTATCAAAATATTGCGACTAGATTTGGATGCCCCTTAAATATTATTAGTTATTAGGGAACACATTTCGTTAATGCTACAATCAATTTTTTTTTTACAAAAAATCATGATTGAACACTAAGAGAAAACAAATTATCACCCACAACACAATGGTGTATTCAAGTCATTTAATAGACTATTTCACAAGGGACTCACAAAAATATGTGGATTTAATAGAGATGAATGAGATGAAAAATACCATCTGCATTATGGGAATATAGGACTACCTATAACATATTTATGGGACATACTCCTTTTAATCTAGTCTACAGTCAGGAAGTGACAATTCCATTGCATTTCTTGACAAACGTAACAAGGGTGTCGATTGTTTTAAAATTCGACATCGAGATGGCCAAGAAAGAATGCCTCCACGAATTACATAGACTAGAATAAGACCAACTCCACGCACTTCATCATCAACAAGTGCAGAAGCAAAAACAAAACATGTGGCATGATATAAATATTAAAATAAAGAATTTAAAAATAGGAAACATTGCATTACTATATCACATTCAGATGAAAGGGTTCAAGCCTAGAAAACTGAAAATTGGATGGATGGGCCCCTTTACTGTTGAGGATATCCGACCATCAGGAGAATTTCAACTAAGGACACTTCAAGGACAATTATGTGACTCAATTGTTAATGGTAATTGATTGAAAAAATATAAAGCATAAAAACATTGACATTTTTGCTAATGGAAATGTCATTGAGGCACCAGTGGGCATGGGTTTCGATGAAAACCACTATATGGAAGTTGAATCATCTGACCCTTATACAATAATTTAATCTAGTATAATTAAAATAACTTTGATATTGAATTCATTAAAAAAAATTAGTTATCAAAGTAGGTATAATAATAGACTAGTTCAGTAAATAAAAACTAGGAAATGCGTTATTATAAACACAAAATATTAGCATGGATCAACTTGAGGATCTATGAATCCTGCTAGAAAAAAATTGCAAGAGTATTTAAAGGAATGACAGAGAGATTAGCACTAGACATAATTCTTGACTCGACTAAAAAACTTGACCAAAATTCTCAAGACAAGTTTCCAATTCAAGTCAACTAGACTTACCAACCTGACAAATGCCCCAAACATGTCAAGAATTTGAAAATCAACACAATTTATGGCATGCACAACTTTGTTAGTCCAATAAAGCACCCAACCTTCAAAATAACCATGATGACAAACCCACACACTCAACACATGTACAAATTAAATTTTGGAACTAAAATCAAGCTTATGGGATAAACAAAGCTAGACCTGTTAGATCAAATTAACGTCACACAATCTAAAAAATACTTATTTGACCAAGGACTCTGTCATTTACACACAGTCTTTCACCTGAGAATTTGAGCACTGAGCTTAGAGAAATTCCATAACTTTCTAATTTGTCCAACCCTATAATCTTTGACTATGAATTTCTTGATTTTTTGAGAGGGAAATAATTCTAAGAGAACTTCAAGATGCCATCCCATAGAACACAAACATAAGTTGAAGAAACATTGGTAAAACCTTGCACAAAGGTCAAATTCAACAAATACAAATCCATTAAAATAGAGGTGCAACTCTATAAAATTAGATAGGACAAGGTCAAAGATACCTCATAGGAAAAACATCAAGCACCATTTAAAAAATGGGCCCTTATCGACAAGATATGTTGAGATGAAATAGAGAACCTCTATACTGCAGGTATTCACAACTACTTCGGTGCTCCATTAATTCCAGAATTCAAAGGCATGAAGGAGGAGGTTGTAAAATTTATCATTTGTAAATTCCATGATGAATTTCTTTGACTAGATATAGCCCTAGCAATTATGGTGACTGTAATTCATAAAATCATGAGTCTATTGCGAAAAGGTGACAAAATCTCTAAAACAATCGACTCTAATAGTTGGCTCAGTGATTTCATTGGAGGAACAATTTCCAATAATTCTAAAGGATTGATTATCGATCAAGTTATAGACCCAAAAATCAAATGGGCCAGTATAATTTTCTCTTTGTGCCTTACTATGGTGAGTTGGCGTCGAACACGAAACTGAACATGTCGGAAGCAATCAACTAAATTGTGAGGATAGGGAATTTGTAACCACCACTCCCACATTTACCCAATTTCATCGGTTTGCTATGGTAAACATGAGTTGAGGGCTACTATGACATGAATCAACCTCCAAATTAGTGTTAAGGAAGTCAAGTCGACTAACTGGAACTTTACTAACCTTCCTCAGGGGCTAGAGGACACTTAGGAGCTAAACAACCACTCCAACTGTCCAAATCCTGAGATGGATTTCTTTTTTATTGCCCTAGGCCCACAAACACATGCATGAAAAGCCCTCCAAGGTGTGGATATGGCCGAAAAATTCTAGTTCAGAGGGTGTGGTCCCATATTTTGAGACACCATTTTAGGCTTAGTTTGCAATATGCTTATGAGGATCAATTTAGAGGGTGCAATACCAGAGAGCTACCATTTCAAGCTAGCCTCTAGACCAGTTTCCATAACTCAGTGAGACTTTCCAAAATGATAAATAACATCAAAACAAAGCCATTCATACAAAACTTGACCAAATACTTGACCTAACTAGACCTAACCATGACATTCATTTAGTCAAACATATCGTGAACATGTAATTTACAGGTCATGACTGCATATCTAAACATACAGGTTTGAAACTTATCTGAGATTCACCAAGAAGGTCTAATTATCTCTCATAATAGCTGTAGTAACATTTGTTAGCTCATGCATTCATTAACCATTCATAAACTAATCAAACATATCAAGAGCCATAGCTAGTGTTGAGCCCCAAAACTACTCTTTCCCTAGCAACTCTTTTCATCCTTTTTCTTTGTTTTTCCATGAAGAAAATGCATTCTTATCATCAATTACTAGTATATGGTTCCTTAAGGATGACATTTAGTGATTTACATGTTATTCTTTTATGTTTTTCTATTTGAATAAGTTTTTGTCTTTTAGCTACGGAACACAGCCTATTCTGCAGCTAATCGGCTGTTCCGCAGCGACTTCCATGTTTTAACAGGTTCCAGGTATCAGAAGGAGAAACTAAATATATGGGTAGCTAGGAAATCATCATGACATGGACAATGTCCTATTCACCTAGCCCAAGTCGACAAGGAAGATGGTACAAGACTCCAGTGAAACGTAGAGACCGAAGACAACATAACTCTGTTTCGTGGATAATCAACATGTTTCACAGTGATGGGAAGCGTTATCCGAAACAACTTCCTGAACCCACGGACTCCAACAACCATCTGCGTAACCAACTCCAATAGCGATCATTTTGGATTTATGTCTCCAGCAGTCGAGGAAGAAAATTCTGTGTGCTTGTCTCCTACGTGTTTTTGGCTGTAGCTTATTTTTCTTCACAAACAGTTGCATAATTTTCATATAAATACCTGTGTAAAGAACTCGGAAGGAGTTCGAATTTCCTCATGTATTAAGTTCAGACTTAATGTTCTGTAATTTTGAAAAACTCATTTCCTACTTTTAATATGAAGACCGTGTGTTTTATGTATTAGCACTTGAAATTTCACCTCAAGCTGAGAAAGGTAAACCTCAAGGCAACATCAAACCATTTAGCCTCGTAGCTAGCCCTACGGGGCAGGAGAAGGCTCTCTCCGGTCTATCTCGTAAAATCTTCAATGGATGAGATGACCAATAAGGTAACACTAATTTTAGGCTAGTAAACTGATAAAAAAGGTTGATTTGGGGTTTTTAGGGTTTTTTGGTGGCAAATTGAGGAGAGGGCAATTTTGGGTGCGGGGATTGGACACAGTTTCTGCAGGGGGTTCCTTGGGGCGAGGTAGGAGACAGCGTTGATGCCTTTAACTGAGGTGAATGGTCAGGAATGAAAGATGAAGAGTTAAAGAGAGCAAACAATAACTTTGAATTCCCTTTAGACAGAAGAAAACATTGAAATTAAACAAATTTAAAAGCAGAGCATGGCAAGCATGAATTCTTACTTTAACACTTCATTTGTTTAATGTGCAGAAGTAAAGGGAAGGAAATGATTCACATAACACACTTACAAGAACATTGAGAAACACACCATCAACACATGAGTCCACAAGAATCCCAAAGAGGACTGCAAAACCCTGGTCTTCCTTAGCCAAAAATTGCAAAGATACAGTGAATAATACAATGATAGCTTCTCCCTCAAGAGTCCAACCATGAAAATGAGCAAGAAAGTACATAATATATATGATCTAACCTCTTTCCCTGCCTCCATGGGTCGAGCTCACTATCCTAGGAGCTGTTTCAACCACTTCTAAACTAAGCACTACAAACTAGGCAGTCAAAACAACTTGCCTCTATAAGCTAGGAAACCAATTCATTCATTTAATTTTCACCTTTTTCATGAATGAATCTTCTAGAAGAGGTACATAAGAGTAAAAGTGTCATAAAAGTACATTAATTACATCAAATAGCCTAATAATCCACCCCAAAAAGTCAAACAAGGTCAAACTGCGTTTTTCTTAGCTGTACAGTGAAATTTGGAGAAGTTTGCCTAACGGGTCGCGCGCCTTTGGGACCACATTTGGGGCACTTCCTGGTGTTCAAATTGAGCAAGAGTAGGCTTGTTGGAAAGGTCTGTGAGTCTACTTTCCAATCCAACTATAATTTCTGAAGTTGGTGGTCATTTGCCCCTCCAAAATTGAAATCTCCCAAGACTGCTTTCTGCAACTCAAAAATGTGGCAGAAAGTCATTTTTTTCTTGTTTTTTGACTTTCTGGAGGCCTAAAACTTCATAAAATCTCAAGTCCATTGATGAGCATATGTAACTTCTCATGAAAAATCTGGAAATGCTGAATTTTTGCAAAGTGGAGTTGCCATGATGAAGGGTCGCGCGGGGGGTGAGACCCGTTAATGGAGAAAACCTGTGTTTGGCATAAAAAATTCACAAATGATAAAATTTTCTCCAAATTTCTTGAAATTTGGGCTGGGAGTTCCCAATCAAGTACCATGCTCAGTAAAAGAGGCTTTGGCCAAAATTTGGAGTGGATCGGGCGTTTTTTTTTGTTTTTGTGCTTTGGCCAACCGTCCTTGGAGCACCTTCGTTCTCGCCGGTATTTTTGAGATTTCTTTAAAACCATGACACCTGTGCAAAAAGTGAAGGATGTTTTTCTTCCTTGGCATGTTGTGGAAACAAAACTCTCTCATTTTTCCAAAATTCATCTTTTATTGCTCTGGAACATCATTTGAGTGCGACTTGTCCCGATGTGTGAAACAAGGAATTTTGTCGAAATGGAGCGAAATGAAGGGAATAGGGGGCTTCTAAATTCTTGGGGAAACTTTTGGAAGTAGGGAGGGATGTTAGGAAGCAGGGGAAAGTGGAATATCAGAGATTGAGTGAGGGGAAGGGGTCCAAAAGGGCAAAACACAGGCCAAACCTAGAAAATTGCCAGGTTGTAGCTAGAAACTAGGGTTTGTGCAAAAATGAGGAATTTGGCGGATCTAAGGGATGGGAAGTGTTTGATAAGGTACTTTAAGGATAGGGGAATGTGTATGAACATCAGGAAACAAGTTTTGCTAGTGATTTGACCATCCAAGAGAAATTGCCTTCAAAACCCTAGGAGAGGGAAATGACCTTGCCTAGGCACAACTGAAGCATGAATAAGGTGTAACATGACCCAATGGAACCTAATATGATGATAGCAACCCTCTGAATGATGATAGGCTCAGCTGAATGATGACATGGACTGACATTTGGACAACTTTGAAAAGTGTGAAAGCAAACCCTAGACCTAATGCCTAGTGACCAAATTTTGCTTGAAGACTCACTGAAATGACAAAATTTGACCTTGACACTTCAAAATCACTTTGTAAGAGCATATTTGATCACTGGAGGAAGGCTGGAAAGACTGACACTAACATTATAGATATCTGAAAGAGTTTCTTGGAGATTGATTGAGCACTCATAACCTGTGTAGTTGCAGAGGGCTCCTGCGTTGACTAAGGTTTTATTTCATTTTGTTTTGTCTTTTCTAGCTAAACTATAAATTCATCATTTCCTTTGTTCATAATCATGTTCATACTAACCTTGTTTATAATGCTATTTTTGTCATTTCCTCACTAATGCATAATAACTTCTTTTTGTTTAATTTCTTTCTAGTTTTTATTAGTAGTTAGAGATTGAAATTTAGTAGTGTAGTGTAGTTTGTTTCATTTACTGTTTCACTAGTCTTTAAGTTTTCAGTTAGACTAATCAGTGCCATTACAGTTCTTGCCATTTTATTTCTAGTTTATCGACTCATGGTGTTAATGAATGTTTCTGAAGATCCCTTCTAGTTGATAACTCATATTAAAATAAGAGGTTGAATACTTCATTCATGCAATGAGTCTTTTCTGCATTCCTGCATTTATTTTCTCTTAGAATAATGAAGTACCTAATTCCTCAAAATGTCATTACAAGGAGGTTTTTCTCCCAAAATTGAGAGGCAGAGTAACTAAGCACTTCATTTAGTTTTGTTTCCATAATAGACTAGACATTAGTTGCAATTTCACTTTTAGTTTTTCATTTAGTTTTTGTAATTGATTAGACAGTAGTTGCAATTTTACTTTTTAGTTTTCAGTTCATGATTTGGAAATAATGATAAGAGCAGAAATAGAAACTATGTTTTAATTTCTTGATTAAACTTTGCTTCCAAACCTTACTTAAGCTCTTTTAATTCTCATTTCTTTAGGTTCTTAATAGTCTTTACAGAAGTTAGATTTAAGATTTTTGTTAGTTATAATGTAAATCATTAGGGATTAAAGGACCAAAAAACCCCAAAACAACATAAAACACAAAAACAATGTAAGAAGGGTCATCTAGCACAAACAGTGCACTACACTTCATCAGTTTACGATACCCAGATAGATAATTTATGTAGAGCAATTTAGGACACTAAATTGACCAAACATTTTGGCGCCGTTGCCAGGGAAGTGTAACTAGGTAGCCTTATCTCTTACATTAGAAAAAAAACAAAAAAAAACAAAAAATGACATGCATAGAGAAAAAGACTCTAGGGGTAGATTTATAGGTAGGGGCAGAAGTTCAATCCTACAACACCACCTACTCCACCAAGAGTAAGAAAAGACACAACTCCATCACAAACTCATACTTCCAACCATAGGACTCCTGGAATTCCAAGGGCAGGAATCCAATCAATACAATCTCCTACCTCATCTACCAAGGTAGTCTTAGGAGAGGAAAATTTCGAATCTCCAACAATAGCAAGAGCCTTTTTCACCTCCACATGAGAGCACATCAAACCAGATGGTGTGCTAGAAGATATTTTAGTATCCTTAGATTCTTGGGAATATCTTGTTGATTTCAAGATCTTAATTCCCAAGAATAATCTAGGAGGACACCCACTCATATTAGGAAGACCTTGGCTGACCACAATGGATGTTTTTATTAGTTGTATATCTAGTGACATGTATATATCTGATGGTAATTCAACAAAGAAATTTACTTTATATGCTCCAGAAAAAGCAATCACAGAAATAGATGACAAGGAATGGATTGATGATGAATATGATATTCAACCTCTCTTTACTATTTCAGAAATTAGTGAAGATAGTCAAATTTTGAATACATTGGAAAATTTTGAAACATCTTCAGAATATGATCATGCACAATTTCAAGAAAAATATAATGTTGAATACTTGTCATCTAGGCAGATGTCTCTCTATTCTATGGAAGAGTTTGGTAGCTCTACAATTGAAATTTTTCCAGGTAAGACATTGAACATAAACAAAAACTTGGAGAAACTACAACAAGAAGAGCTAACCAAAATATTACAAAAACATTCTGCTGCATTTGTATGGGAATACATCGACATGAAAGGCATTGATCCTAAGACTTGTATCCATCAATCTATATTGAGGAAAAGAGTAGACCCATCAGACAACCTCAGAGAAGGATGAATCCAAATCTTAGGGAGATTGTAAAAGAAGAGCTCAAAAATTGCTAAATGTAAACTTCATTTACCCAATTTCAGATAGCCAATGGGTTTCTCCTTTGGTAATTGTGCCTAAAAAGAATGGTAAATGGAGGGTGTGCATTGATTACCGAGAATTGAACAAAGCGGCCCTTAAATATCATTTTCCTTTGCCCTTTATAGATCAAGTATTAGATACAATAGCAGGTAAGAAGTATTTCTCATTTTTTGGATGGTTTTAATGGTTATAATCAAATTCAGGTAGAACCTGAGGATCATGATAAAACCACATTTACTTGTCCATGGGGAACTTTTGCCTACTGAGTACTTCCTTTTGGATTATATAATGCACCTGCAACATTCCAAAGAGCAGTACTAGGAATTTTTTTGATCTAATACATGATTGTGTAGAGGTATATATGGACGATTTTACAGTTTATGGAAACACATTTGAAGAAACTTTGGAAAATTTAGAAAAAGTTCTTAAAATATGTAAATAAACAAACCTTTCACTAAGCCATGAAAAATGTTTTATGATGTTTGGCATAATGTATTTTTTTAGGACATCACATTTCAGGAGATGGGATTAAAGTTGACAAATCAAAAGATTGTGAATTCAGTTGGAATCCTAATTGCCAACTAGCATTTGAAACCTTGAAAGCAAAAATTTCTAAAGCACCTATTTTAAGAGGTCCAAATTGGAAACTCCCTTTCCATATTTCCACAGATGCTTCAGATACAGTTATGGGAGCTGTACTGGGACAAAATTTTTTGATTCCTTATGCCATTTAATATACAAGTAAGAATTTGACTTCCATTGAGTTGAATTATACTGTGACTGAAAAGGAATTTTTAGCTGTTGTTCATGCAATTAACAAGTTCAGACATTGTATGACAGGCTATGAAACCTTTGTTCATACAGATCACTCTGCAATTAGATATTTGATGAATAAACCTATTACTAATGGCAGAGTTACAAGATGGCTTTTACTTTTGCAAGAATTCAACATTACTGTGCTAGATAGACCTGGAAAACAAAACACAGTTGCTGATTTCTTGTCTAGGATTCAGAATATCAAAGAAGATTCTCCGGTTGAAGATAAGTTTCCTGATGAATATCTTTTTGCAATAACTACTCAAACTCCTTGGTTTGCAGATGTTGCTAATTACTTGGTCACAGGGAAGTTACCTTCACATTTGTTTCCTAGAGAGAAAAGAAAAATTATTCAAGAAAGTGCAAGATATTCATGGATCACTTACGAATTGTATAAAACAGGGCTAGATCTTATGATCAGAAGGTGTGTCAGGGAAGATGAAATTCCTGAGATTCTCAAAGCATGTCATGATGAGCCATGTGGCGGACACTTTGCTGACAAGAGGATAGCCTATAAAATCTTTTCTTTTGGATATTATTGGCCATCTATCTTCAAGGATGCTAAAGAATATGTCAGAAGATGTGATAGCTGCCAAAGGGTAGGGAAAATTGCTCCCTCAAATGAAATGCCATTACAAACTCAGGTACTTATCGAACCTTTTGAAAAGTGGGCTTTAAACTTTATTGGACCAATTAATCCTCCATCTAAGCAGAAAAAGTATATATTGGTATGCATTGATTATGTCACTAAATGGGTAGAAGCCAAAGCGTTACCTTTTGCTAACAAAAAATCTGTAGTTAATTTTATTTTTGAGGACATCTTCACTCATTTTGGTGTTCCAAGAGAAATTTTGACAGATCAGGGATCTCAATTCACATCCGACATGATGGAAAAGCTTGTGGAGGAATACAAGATCAAGCATAGGAAATCTACTCCTTATCATCCACAAGCAAATGGTCAAGTGGAGTCTACAAATAAAGTGATTGAAGGAATCCTCATCAAGACTGTGCATCTACATAGAAAATATTGGGCAGAAAGGTTTCATGAAGCCTTATGGGCCTATAGAACTACATGGAGGAACACAATGGGACATACACCCTATGAACTTGTTTATGGGAAACAAGTCTTGTTCCCTATAGAGTTCTAAATCAGAACTTTCAAGATGGCAGTCCAATTGGGTTTAGATTTATCAGAAGCTCAAAAGCATAGGCTGGAGAAATTAAATGAACTTGATGAAACCAGAGAAGAGGCAGTTCAAAGGATTGGTCTAGTCCAACAACAGAGGGCTAAATGGCATGACAAATATATCAAGGACAAGAGGTTTCAAGAGGGAGATTGGAAGCTATTATTTGATTCAAAGTTTAAAGATTTTCAAGGAAAGTTTCAAACTCATTGGCTTGGGCCATATGAGATTGAGAATGTCTTTAGTAATGGAGCAGTGAGGATTAGAACAATAGATGAAAGTCAAACTCCTCTTCTTGTGAATGGTCATAGACTGAAAATATATCAAAAACCAATTTCAAAGGAGGAGTTCATCAAGATCTTCCAAAACAATTTTGAAATGAAGTTAGTGAAGAAGGATCCTTCTTCTCCACCAACTTAGTCTTTATTTTTTCTATCTAAACTAAAATAAAATTAATAATAATAATAATAATAATAAATAAATTGTATAAGGTTGTAAACCAATCATTGATTGGCATGCTTATCCAGAAAATACAGGGTGAAAATCAGAAGATTCTGACACCTTATATTTTCCATTTCCTTTTTGTAAAAAAATGATGACAAAAAGCCACAGTCACTCTGCATTTTTCAAATTCATTATTTCATCTCTCTTCACTCTATTTTTCTTTTAAAGTTTCACTTCTTTCCATTGCCATATTTCACCAATAAATTTTTCCTTCTCCATTTTCATTCATCATCTTGTCTTACATCTCATTTTATTTTCACTTACACATCCATTTCCATTTCATTCATTCATAAGCCATATTTTACTCTCTGTTTCATGTTATGTAGTTGTTTTCACATTCTGCAGCTGATTCCGTTCCGCATCTGATCTTGTTCTGCAACTAATCTGATTCTACAACAACAATTTGTTTATCAGTTCATGCACAAGTGTATAGTTCATAATAAAATTATGTATGTAGGGAATTGAAGAAAAACAACTTTGAAGACTAATCATGCCTAAAGTACCTGTGGATCAAACATCAAAACATTAGCAAGCGAAAGGTAAAGGTTCCAAAGGTAAATGCAAAAATTTATTTCAAAGAGCAATTTGAAAACATAAGTTTGTATAACATGTATGATCACATGTCTCCTTAATTAACCATCATGTGATTCAACCGCCACGATGTCTCCGCCATATCTTCAGCCTTCAATGACAAACAGTCCAATGATTCCTTCATAATTGATTTCCGCCTCAAACACCATAACTTGTACTTACCGGTTCTCCACAGCTACACCTGTTAACTGTCAGATTAACGACATGACCTAAATATCTACGACACTGCAAACCCTGACTGTTTATTTATTACATGCCAAATCTTAAGCTTTTCTCTCATATATCACATGGCCAGGTCCACAGTCATTCTGTTTTCATATACCCAGTCAGCCTATTTCCATATCCACAGTCATTCTATTACCATATGCCTAGTCATTCCATTTCCATATACGCAGTCATTCCATTTCTTAGACAGTAAGAGTAGTTTTGAAGGGTAACCAAGAACAGAGGATATGGGGCTTATTGTTAGGACTGAACCTGTAGGAGTAAAATACATGGAGGGGTTTCTACAACTCAAGGGGATGTTATAGAAGGCCGGATGGTTGTGTTTTATTAAAAAATTTGACGGCTGCAACAAGGAAATCACTAAATCCTTTGCAAGATGCTTTGATGGCACGAAAGTGTAAATAGGGGATATCAAATTTGCAGTCATGGAATCCTTCATAGCAGAAGCAACAGAACTCCCAAGACTAGGAGAAAGATAGTTCAAAAACAAAGAGTTTCATGATGAATCTTGGAAGGTGATTCTTTAAAACCTAGGTATGGATATTATAGTCTTTAGAAAAGGGATTCCAATTTCAGCTCTCAAAAACAAATGGAGTAGCATGTTGTTAATACTGCGAAAATTCATTACATGTGAAGGAAGGTTTGGGTCTATGTTTGTTTATCATATAAGATTGTTAATGAATTTTCTAGAGAATGGAACCCTCAATCTTCCATTTTTCCTTCTGAATAGTCTGAGAAGAATGGCAACTAATATTCAAAAGAAAGTTGAATCAATAGAAACAACTTTATAACATCATGGATTAGTAAATATTTTAGTTGAATTTCATTTGAAAAGTATAGGAGATACATGGGAAGACTTTCTGGTAAGGAATTTCTTCCAGGATGCTCTAGATGCATCTGAGGGAAGTCATGTTAAGAGAAGTAGAAAGAGAAAGACCAGCGTTCATATTCAAAGCTCCTCACAAAGAGATGATGCATAAATAGCTCCTAAACCAGAGGTTAGGAGGCAGACTAAATAGAAGAGAAAAATGAAAGAGAGGGCTGAAGAAATCAATGAGGACATTCATGAACCTTCATCACCTCAAGAAGATGAACATCTACTTTCTGAAAGATTGACCAAAATCAAGGAGAAAATCAAGAAAGATAAGGAGAAAGGAAAGGAGAAGAAGGACATAAAGGAAGAAACAATAAGCTTTCAAAACTTGAGGAGGAGTTCTAGACTCCGAGGTAAGGTGAAGAGTGTGAAATCAAAAGAGGCCCAGTTTATAAATTTAGAAGAAGAAACTCCATTTCAGTCTCCCGACAGCATGTCATATGAACATAGTCCACAAGACTCCCCTCAACAACATTTTGAAGGCAACCCAAGTAGAGCCTCTCCTGGTATAGATCTAGTACAACAAAAAATCTATGACTATATAGAGTCATTAGAGAAAAAGAATACCTCGATAGTTCCAGGAAATTTAGCTAATCCAGAGCAGTCGATCACCCCACAAGAAACTTTAATTATCTCTCTCAAACAAGAAATTTTTGAGCTAGAAATTCTGAACAGGAACATCCAAAAAGAAAATGAAACCTTGAGGGAACAAAACAAGCTGGATAGAGCTATACATGAAAACACAATGCTACAATTGAGATTATGGTACAAAAAGAACAAGAATCTGAAAAGGAAAAATAAGAAGCTGAGTAGAACACTTATTAACGCCAAATACAGATTTCTCATGAGAAAGCCGAGGATGGCAGTCAGTACAAAGAAAGGCAAGAAGAGGAAGTTGGATGTGCTGGCAGAAGTGTCAGAACAAATGCAGTAGGAGGGAGAAGTTCACAATTTTGATTGCATGGGGACATGCAACAGTTTTGCAGTGGGGGTATGTTGAGCCCCAAAACTACTCTTTCCATAACAACTCTTTTCATCCTTTTTCTTTGTTTTTCCATGAAGAAAATGCATTCTTATCATCAATGACCAGTAAATATTGCCTTAAGGATGAAATTTAGTGATTTACATGTTATGCTTTTATGTTTTGCTATTTGAATAAGTTTTTGTCTTTTAGCTATGGAATGCAGCCTATTCTGTAGCTAATCGGTTGTTCCGCAGCTGCTTCCATGCTTTAACAAGGTCTACGTGTCAGAAGGAGAAACTAACTATATGGGCAGCTGGGAAATCATCATGACATGGACCGTGTCCTATTCACCTAGCCCAAGTCAACAAGGAAGATGGTACAAGACTCCGGTTAAAGGAGAAGTCAAATGTAGAGACTGAAGGCAATAGGACTCTGTTTCATGGATAATCAACATGTTTCACAATGATGGGAAGCATTATCTAAAACAACTTCCTAAACCCACGGACACCAACAACCATCTGTGCAACCGAATCCAATAGCCATCATCTTGGATTTATGTCTCTAGCAGCCGAGGAAGAAAATTCCGTGTGCTTGTCTCCTACGTGTTTTTGGCTGTAGCTTATTTTTCTCCACAAACAGTTGCATAATTTTCATATGAATACTTGTGTAAAGAACTCGGAAGGGGTTCGAATTTCCTCATGAATTAAGTTTAGACTTACTGTTCTGTAATTTTGAAAAATGCATTTCCTGCTTTTAATATGAAGACCGTGTGTTTTATGGATATCTGAAAGAGTTTCTTGGAGATTGATTGAGCACTCATAACTTGAGTAGTTGTAGAGAGCCGCTGGGCTGACTGAGGTTTTATTTCATTTTGTTTTGTCTTTTCTAGCTAAACTGTAAATTCATCATTTCCCCTGTTCATAATCATTTTCATACTAACCTTGTTTATAATGCAATTTTTGTCATTTCCTCACTAATGCAGAATAGCTTCTTTTTGTTTAATTTCTTTCTAGTTTTTATCAGCAGTTAGAGATTGAAATTCAGTAATTTAGTGTAGTTTGTTTCATTCACTGTTTCACTAGTATTTAAGTTTTCAGTTAGACTGATCAGTGCCATTACTGTTCTTGCCATTTTATTACTAGTTTATCGACTCATGGTGTTAATGAATGTTTCTAAAGAGCCCTTCTAGTTAATAACTCATCTTAAACTAAGTGTTTGAATACTTCATTCATGCAATGAGTCTTTTTTGCATTCCTGCATTTATTTTCTTTTAGAATAATGAAGTAAAAAATTCCTCAAAATGTCATCACAAGGAGGTTTTTCTCCCAAAATTGAGAGGCAGAGTAACTAAGCACTTCATTTAGTTTTGTTTCCATAATAGATTAGACATTAGTTGCAATTTCACTTTCAGTTTTTCATTTAGTTTTTGTAATTGATTAGACAGTAGTTGCAATTTTACTTTTTAGTTTTCAGTTCATGATCTTGAAATAATGATAAGAGCAGAAATATAAACTATGTTTTCATTTCTTGATTAAGCTTTGCTTCCAAACCTTACTTAAGCTCTTTTAATACTCATTTATTTAGGTTCTTAACAGTCTTTACAGAAGTTTGATTTAATATTTTTGTTAGTTATATTGTAAATCATTAGGGATTAAAGGACCAAAAACCCCCAAAACAACATAAAACACAAAAACAATGTAAGAAGGGTCATCTAGCACAAACAATGCACTACACTTCATCAGTTTATGATACTCGGATTGATAATTTATGTAGAGCAATTTAAGACACTAAATTGGCCAAACATTTTGGCGTTGTTGCCGGGGAAGTGTAACTAGGTAGCCTTATCTCTTACATTCAAAAAAAAAAAAAAAAAAACAAAAAAATGACATGCATAGAGAAAGAGACTCTAGGGGTAGATTTATAGCTAGGGGCAGAAGTTCAATTCCCACAACACCACCTACTCCACCAAGAGCAAGAAAAGACACACCTCCATCCCAAACTCATACTCCCAGCCATAGGACTCCTGGAATTCCAAGGGAAGAAATCCAATCAACAAAATCTCCTACCTCATCTACCAAGGCAGTCTTACGAGAGGAAAATTTCGAATCTCCAACAATAGGAAGAACCTTTTTCACCTCCACAGGAGAGCACATTGTAATTGAAGAATTAGGATCAGTAATCAAACCGGATGGTGTGCTAGAAGATACTTTAGTATCGTTAGATTCTTAGGAATATCCTGTTGATTTCATGATCTTAACTCCCAAGAATAATCTAGGAGGACACCCACTCATACTAGGAAGACCTTGGCTGGTCACAACAGATGCTTTTATTAGTTGTAGATCTGGTGACATGTATATTTATGATGGTAATTCAACAAAGAAATTTACTCTGTATCCTCCAGCAAAAGCAATCATAGAAATAGATGACAATGAATGGATTGATGATGAATATGATATTCAACCTCTCTTTACTATTTCAGAAATTAGTGAAAATAGTCAAATTTTGAATACACTGGAAAATTTTGAAACATCTTTAGAATATGACCATGCACAATTTCAAGAAAAATCTAATGTTGAATACCTGTCATCTAGGCAGATGTCTCTCTATTCTATGGAAGAGTTTGGTAGCTCTACATTTGAAATTTTTCCAGGTAAGACATTGAACATAAACAAAAACTTGGAGAAACTACAACAAGAAGAGCTAACCAAAATATTACAAAAACATTCCGCTGGATTTGCATGGGAATACACCGACATGAAAGGCATTGATCCTAAGACTTGTATCCATCATATCTATATTGAGGAAAAGAGTAGACCCATCAGACAACCTCAGAGAAGGATGAATCCAAATCTTAGGGAGATTGTAAAAGAAGAGCTCCAAAAATTGCTAAATGTAAACTTCATTTACCCAATTTCAGATAGCCAATGGGTTTCTCCTTTGGTAATTGTGCCTAAAAAGAATGGTAAATGGAGGGTGTGCATTGATTATCAAGAATTGAACAAAGCAACCCTTAAAGGTCATCTTCCTTTTCCCTTTATAGATCAAGTATTAGATACATTAGCAGGCAAGAAGTCTTTCTCGTTTTTGGATGGTTTTAGAGGTTATAATCAAATTCAGGTAGCATGTAAGGATCAGGATAAAACCACATTTACTTGTCCATGGGGAAATTTTGCCTACTGAGTACTTCCTCTTGGATTATGAAATGCACCTGCAACATTCCAAAAAGCAGTACTAGGAATTTTTTCTGATCTAATACATGATTGTGTAGAGGTATATATGGACGATTTTACAGCTTATGGAAACACATTTGAAGAAACTTTGGAAAATTTGGAAAAAAGTTCTTAAAAGATGTAAAGAAACAAACCTTTCACTAAGCCATGAAAAATACTTTATGATGTTTTCAGAAGGTATTATTTTAGGACATCACATTTCCGGACATGGGATTAAA
Organism: Pinus tabuliformis; assembly: GCA_031772625.1. Lineage (NCBI taxonomy): Eukaryota > Viridiplantae > Streptophyta > Pinopsida > Pinales > Pinaceae > Pinus > Pinus tabuliformis. The sequence goes on along the minus strand of CM062813.1, from coordinate 328,694,034 downwards.
GTTGACAAATCTAAAGTTGAAGTCATCTCTAAGTTATCAATTCCAAATTGCCAAAGGGATGTTAGAAGTTTTCTAGGATTTACAGGATATTATATAATATTTATAGAAAAATTCACTAAAATAGCATCTCCACTCTTCAAATTGCTTACAAAGATTGTGAATTCAATTGGAATCCTGATTGCCAACTAGCATTTGAAATGTTGAAAGAAAAATTTCTGAAGCACCTATTTCAAGAGGTCCAAATTGGAAACTCCCTTTCCATATTTCCACAGATGCTTCAGATACAACTCTCGGAGCTATACTAGGACAAAAATATTTGATTCCTTATGCCATTTACTATACAAGTAAGAACTTGACTCCCACTGAGTTGAATTATACTATGATTGAAAAGGAATTTTTAGCTGTTGTTCATGCAATTAACAAGTTTAGACACTATATAACAGGCTATGAAACCTTTGTTCATACAGATTACTCTGCAATTAGATATTTGATGAATAAACCTATTACTAATGGCAGAGTTACAAGATGGCTTTTACTTTTGCAAGAATTCAACATTACTATGCTAGATAGACCTGGAAAACAAAACACAGTTGCTGATTTCAAGTCTAGGATTCAGAATATCAAAGAAGATTGTCCCGTTGAAGATAAGTTTTCTGATGAATATCTTTTTGCAATAACTACTCAAACTCCTTGGTTTGCAGATGTTGCTAACTACTTGGTCACAGGGAAGTTACCTTCACATTTGTTTCCTAGAGAGAAAAGAAAAATTATTCAAGAAAGTGCAACATATTCATGGATCACTAACGAATCGTATAAAACAGGGCCAGATCTTATGATCAAAAGTGTGTCAGGGAAGATGAAATGCCTAAGATTCTCAAAGCATGTCATGATGAGCCGTGTGGTGGACACTTTGCTAACAAGAGGATAGCCTATAAAATCCTTTCTTTAAGATATTATTGGCCATCCATCTTCAAGGATGCTAAAGAAAGAAGATGTGACAACTGCCAAAGGGTAGGGAAACCTGCTCCCTCAAATGAAATGCCATTACAAACTCATGTGCTTATCGAACCTTTTGAAAAGTGGGCTTTGGACTTTATTAGACCAATTAATCCTCCATCTAAGCAGAAAAAGTATATATTGGTATGCACTGATTATGTCACTAAATGGGTAGAAGCCAAAGCATTACCTTTTGCTAATGAAAAATCTGTAGTTAATTTTCTTTTTGGGGACATCTTCACTCATTTTGGTGTTCCAAGAGAAATTGTGATAGATCAGGGATCTCAATTCACATCCAACATGATGGAAAATATTGTGGAGGAATACAAGATCAAGCATAGGAAATCCATTCCTTATCATCCACAAGAAAATGGTCAATTGGAGCCTACAAATAAAGTGATTGAATGGATCCTCACCAAGACTGTGCATCCACGTAGAAAGATTGGGCAGAAAGGCTTTCTGAAGCCTTGTGGGCCTATAGAACTACATGGAGGAACACAACGGGACATACACCCTATGAACTTGTTTATGGGAAACAAGTCCTGTTCCCTATAGAGTTCCAAATCAAAACTTTCAAGATGGCAGTCCAATTGGGGTTGGATTTATCAGAAGCTCAAAAGCATTGGCTAGAGCAATTAAATGAACTTGATGAAATCAGACAAGAGACAGTTCAAAGGACTGGTATATTCCAACAATAGAAAGCTAAATGGCATGACAAATATATCAAGGACAAGAGGTTTCAAGAGGGAGATTGGGTGCTGTTATTTGATTCAAAGTTTAAATATTTTCAAGGAAAGTTTCAAACTCATTGGCTTGGGCCATATGAGATTGAAAATGTCTTTAGTAATGGAGCAGTGAGGATCAGAACAATAGATGAAATTCAAACTCCTCTTCTTGTGAATGTTCATAGACTGAAAATATATCAAAAACCAATTTCAAAGGAGGAGTTCATCAAGTTCTTCCAGAACAATTCTGAAATGAAGTTAGTGAAGAAGAATCATTCTTCTCCACCAACTTAGTCTTTATTTTTTCTATCTAATAAAAATAAAAAATAAAAAATAATAATAGTAAAAAATAAATTGTATAAGGTTGAAAATCAATTATTGATTGGCATGCTTATATAGAAAATACAGGGTGAAAATCAAAATTATCTGACACCTTATATTTTCCATTTCCTTTCTGTAAAAAAATGATGACAAAAAGCCACAGTCACTTTGCATTCTGCAAAATTCATTATTTCATCTCACTTCACTCTTTTTTTCTTTTACAGTTTCACTTTTTTCCATTGCCATATTTCACCAATAAATTTTTCTTTCTCCATTTTCATTCATCATCTTGTCTTACATCTCATTTTATTTTAACTTACACATCCATTTCCATTTCATTCGTTCATAAGCCATATTTTACTCTTTGTTTCATGTTCTGTTGTTGTTTTCACATTCTGTAGTTGATTCCATTTCGCAGCTGATCCTGTTCGGTAGCTAATCTGATTCTACAACAATTTTTTTATCAATTCAGGCACAAGTGTATAGTTCATAATAAAATTATGAATGCAGGGAATTGAAGAAAATCAACTTTGAAGACTAATAATGCCTAAAGTACCTGTGGATTAAACATCAAAACATTAGCAAGCGGAAGGTAAAGGTTCCAAAGGTAAATGAAAATTTTTATTTCAAAGAGCAATTTGAAAACATAAGTTTGTATAACATGTATGATCACATGTCTCCTTAATTAACCATCATGTGATTTGACCGCCACGATGTCTCTGCCATATCTTCAGCCTTAATGACAAATGGTCCAATGATTCCTTCATAACTGATCTCCCCTTCAAACTCCATAACTTGTACTTAACCGGTCCTCCACAGCTACACTTGTTAACGGTCAGATTAACGACATGACCTACCTATCTACGACTCTCCAAACCCTAACTATTTATTTATTACATGCAAAGTCTTAAGTTTTTCTCTCTTATTTACGCGGCCATTTCATGTATACATTCATTCTATTTCCATATCCACAGTCGTTCTGTTTTCATATATCTAGTCATCATGTTTCCATATCCATAGTCGTTCTGTTACCATATACCCAGTCACTCCATTTCCATATTTGCAGTCATTCCATTTCTTAGAGAGTAAGAGTAGTTTTGAAGGGTAACCGAGAATAGAGGATATGGGGCTTATTGTTAGAACTGAACCTGTAGGAGTAAAATACATGGAGGGGTTTCTGCAGCTCAAGGGGATGTTTCAGAAGGCCGGATGGCTGTGTTTTATTAAAAAAATTGATGGCTACAACAAGGAAATCACTAAATCCTTTGCAAGATCCTTTGATGGTACGAAAGTGGAAATATGGGATATCAAATTTGCAGTCATGGAATCCTTCATAGCAGAAGCAACAGAACTCCCAAGACTAGGAGAAAGATGGTTCAAAAACAAAGAGTTTCATGATGAATCTTGGAAGGTGATTTTTAAAACCCAGGTATGGATATTACAATCTTTAGAAAGGGGATTCCAATTTCAGCTCTCAAAACAAATGGAGTAGCATGTTGTTAATACTGCAAAAATTCATTACATGTGAAGAAGGTTTGGGCCTATGTATGTTTATAATATAAGATTGTTAATGAATTTTTTAGAGAATGGAACCCTCAATCTTCCCTTTTTCCTTTCTGAATAGTTTCAGAAGAATGGCAACTAATGTTCAAAAGAAAGTTGAATCAATAGAAACAACTTTATATCATCATGGATTAGTAAATATTTTAGTTGAATTTCATTTAAGTATAGGAGATACATGGGAAGACTTTTTGGTAAGGAATTTATTCCAGGATGCTCTAGATGCATCTGAGGGAAGTCATGTTAAGAGAAGTAGAAAGAGAAAGACTAGTGTTCATATTCAAAGCTCCTCACAAAGAGATGATGCAGAGATAGCTCCTAAACTAGAGGCTAGGAGGCAGAATAAATAGAAGAGAAAAATGAAAGAGAGGGCTGAAGAAATCAATGAGGACATTCATGAACCTTCATCACCTCAAGAATATGAACATCTACTTTCTGAAAGATTGACCAAAATCAAGGAGAAAATCAAGAAATATAAGGAGAAAGGAAAGAAGAAGAAGGACACAAAGGAAGAAACCATAAGCTTTCAAAACTTGAGGAGGAGTTCTAGACTCCGAGGTAAGGTGAAGAGGGTGAAATCAAAAGAGGCCCAGTTTATAAACTTAGAAGAAGAAACTCCATTTCAGTCTCCCAACAGTATGTCATATGAACATAATCCACAAGACTCCCCTCAACAACATTTTGAAGGCAACCCAAGTAGAGGCTTTCGTGGTATAGATCCAGTACAACAACAAATCTATGACTATAAAGAGTCATTAGAGAAAAAGAATACCTCAATAGATCTAGGAACTTCAACTAATCCAGAGCAGCTTATCACCCCACAAGAAACTTTAATTAGCTCTCTCAAACAAGAAATTTTTGAGCAGTCGAGGAAGAAAATTCCGTTGAGGATTTATGTCTCCAGCAGTCGAGGAAGAAAATTTGGTGTGCTTCTCTCCTACGTGTTTTTGGCTGTAGCTTATTTTTTTCCACAAACAGTTGCATAATTTTCATATAAATACCTGTGTAAAGAAGTCGGAAGGAGTTCGAATTTCCTCATGTATTAAGTTTAGACTTACTGTTCTGTAATTTTTAAAAACTCATTTCCTGCTTTTAATATGAAGACCATGTGTTTTATGGATATTGAAAGAGTTTCTTGGAGATTGATTGAGCACTCATAACCTGAGCTTATGTAGAGGGCCCCTATGCTGACTGAGTTTATTTCATTTTGTTTTGTCTTTTCTAGCTAAACTGTAAATTCATCATTTCCTCTGTTCACAATCATTTTCATACTAACCTTGTTTATAATGCAATTTTTGTCATTTCCTCACTAATGTAGAATAACTTCTTTTTGTGCAGAATAACTTCTTTTTGTTTAATTTCTTTCTAGTTTTTATCAGTAGTTAGAGATTGAAATTCAGTAGTGTAGTGTAGTTTGTTTCATTTACTATTTCATTAGTCTTTAAGTTTTCAATTAGACTGATCAATGCCATTACTGTTCTTGCCATTTTATTACTAGTTTATTGACTCATGGTGTTAATGAGTGTTTCTGAAGAGCCCTTCTAGTTGATAACTCATCTTAAACTAAGTGGTTGAATACTCCATTCATGCAATGAGTATTTTCTGCATTCCTGCATTTATTTTCTCTTAGAATAATGAAGTACAAAATTACTCAAAATGTCATCACAAGGAGGTTTTTCTCCCAAAATTGAGAGGTAGAGTAACTAAGCACTTCATTTAGTTTTGTTTCCATAATAGACTAGACATTAGTTGCAATTTCACTTTTAGTTTTTCATTTAGTTTTTGTAATTGATTAGACAGTAGTTGCAATTTTACTTTTTAGTTTCAGTTCATGATTTGGAAATAATGATAAGAGCAGAAATAGAAACTTTGTTTTCATTTCTTGATTAAACTTTGCTTCCAAAACTTACTTAAGCTCATTTAATTCTCATTTCTTTAGGTTCTTAACAGTCTTTACAGAAGTTAGATTTAAGATTTTTGTTAGTTATATTGTAAATCATTAGGGATTAAAGGACCAAAAACCCCCAAAACAACATAAAACACAAAATAATGTAAGAACGGTCATCTAGCACAAACAATGCACTACACTTCATCAGCTTACGATACTCGGATTGATAATTTATGTAGAGCAATTTAGGACACTAAATTGACCAAACAGCGAGAACCTGCTATGGAACCATGCTTATAACTGACATATAACCATAATAATAACCATGATAGAACAACCATCAATTCCACATAATAATAAGCACAAGTTCCCATGAAATACAACAAGAAAATAACTCTTATTAACATATGCAAAAACCAACCAAGTCAGGGACTTCCATGTACCACTCGACCATAGATTGAGCTAGACTAAATCTTTCCTTCAGTCAATCAACCTCGTGGCATATTCCAAGCATGAATGTGGGACTCAAGACATAAACAACCAAGGCTTCTCGGAGATTAAACCACCTCCAACCTCATGCTCCTGCGATCTCACCAAAATTGATCAAGGGATCACATAAGAAAAGCGATACAAAAACAACTAGGGCTTCTCGGAGATTAAACCACCTCCACCCTCAAGCTATCACTATCCCACCAAAACGGTCAAGAAATCACTAAGCCAAAAAAAAAGATTGGATGGCTCAGAATTTATTCACCAATACATTGAGTAATTTTCCTGTCTCCACCCACTTGTTGAGGGCTTCCTGGAGATTAAACCACCTTCACCCTCAACCCTTGGTAATTTTCCTGAGACCACCTCAACCGATTCCAAAATATTCTAGAAATCCAAAACTGAATCAAATAAAAGAACCTAATCACACCATGGCTATCTGAAAATGGCAAGGAAAGGCTAAAGCCACTATCACACCTAGAAAAACCTATGTCGATAACAACAAGAGAACCAAATACACAAATGCATGTACCATGCATTCACAAACCAACTAGGAAATCACACATGCAACCTGTTACCTATAAGTATTCCTGCTAAAGATGCTTGATCCAACCTTCCTTGATTATCCTTTGCTTTCCTTGTCTTTTATTTTCCTTCCTTTGCTTTCTTTCTCCAATGCTAGAGTGCTACAAGAATTCTCTAAGTGTGCAACAATATGAGAGAATAAAGAGAGCTCCAAAACTGAACTAACAAAATCTAAACCAGCTAAAAGTTGTGAACTGATCCCCAGAAGCCAACCAAGTTAGGCTTATGCATGTAGTTGGAGGCCTATAACTACATGGAGGGCTTGTCATGCATGCGTCTATGGGCTCAAGTCACTAAAAAAACGATCCAACTTAGATTTTTGGCAGTTGGAGTGGTTGTTTAGCTCCTCAATGTTCTGTAGCCCCTGAGGAAGGTTAGTAAAGTTCTAGTCTGTCAACTCCACTTCCTTAACTATACTTTGGAGGTTGATTCATCTCATAGTAGCCCTCATCTCATGTTTACCCTGACAGGCTAGTGAAATTGGGTAAATGTGGGGGGTGGCGTTACAAATTGGTATCAAAGCATGATTATAACACTTGGATTGGATGGGCTAGATGAATGCCATTGTGCATGCATTGTCATGGTTATGGTTTTCGTGCATGAGGTCATTGTGTGCAGTTAGTGTTATCATGCATGATGTAGATATATTGATATGATTATATATATACATGTATCATGCTAATCTGGTTGATCTTGTAGATGATATATCATCCCCTGAATTCACTAAGGTATGTTGATTATGTTTGTATTTGGTTATCTAACATGGTATGTTTGTAGGAAGAAGAAGGTGAGAGATGACTCACAAAATGGTGGATTATAGTTCACGAGATTCTCCTTATATATCAGATGAGAAACTAAGAGAGGGGTACTCTCCTAACATAGCATACACCTTGAGAAGTCTAAAGGAAGAGATCAAAAGTTGCAAGGTGGAAAATGATAGAATCATTCAGTCACAGGAAATACTTTCCAGGGCACAAGAAAAACAAGCAAAGATCACTGCAGTTATCCTTCAGAGTTTTTCAGACTTGTAGAGACAGGGAAAACCATAGATCAATTATGGAAAGGAGGACATCACTAATGGGGCATATGATATCATGTCTCATGGTAGGAATAGGTTGGACAGAGATGACATAGTCATATATGGTAGGTTCTTGGACACACTTGATAAGAGAGGTATTGGATATGGGTTCTACTCTAGGTCTGGTTTAGATAGGTATCATGGTGATCATTTATATCATTCTTATAGGAGGAGTGAGAGGGTATATTTGTCGATGAATTCAAGAAAGCCAAGCCACCTAAAGTCAATGGAGATTTGAAGAAACTGGAGGATGCAGAGGCATGGTTGCTTGGAATGAAGAATTTCTTTGAGATGCATGACTATACAGAGAACATGAAGGGTAGGATAAATATTTTCAAACTCAAAGGGAAGGAAAACATTTGGTGGGAAGATGTGACACGTGTCAGAGACATCAGGACAGAGGAGTTGACTTAGCATGAATTCAAGAGACTCTATAGGAAGAAGTATTTGTCATAGAGGTACTACAATGGAAAAGCCAAGGATCTCTACGAGTTGAAGATGGGATTGATGACAGAAGAGGAGGACACAACTAAGTTCTTAGAGTTGTTGAGGTATGTGCCTTATCTTAAGGATGAGAAGACAAAAGTTCAAAGATTTATTAGTGGATTTCCATTAACATTTAAGGATCAGATTGAGTATGACGAGCCTAGTCATTGGAGGAAGTCATTGGGAAGTTAAAGCATTTTTATGAGAAATTGATGCGTAACACCGAGTCTAAGAAGGGTTGGAAAGGGAATGACAAGACAAAAGGAAAGTAGCCACTGAAGTAGACAAGACCTCAAGATGCAGGTAAGAAAGAGAATATTTCTCCTTACAAGAATTTTAATGCAGTTGATAAGGGACATGGGTCGCAACCTCGAGAGCAACAGAACAAAGGTAGTGGGACTTTGTAGTGTTGGATATGTGACAAAGATCATCAAAAGAAGGATTATCCATTATATGAGGGTGGTAGGCCTCATATCTATAGTGCTTAGGAAGCACAGAGAGTTGGGGACATTGGACAGAGTGTTCCTCGGATCTATGCAGCATTCGATAACAAGTAGGCAAATCACCAGACATCCATTATTGAAATAAAAGGTAAGCTCTGTGATCAAATTTTTTCTATTTTGGTGTACCCTATATATAATTATAGTTATGTTAATCCTGAGCTGGTGGATAAGTGTGGTTTGAGAAAAGAAGTGCATGCAATGTCTTGTTTGGTGCGGTTGGCTATAGGTACCAAGAAAAGAGTTCATCATTGGGTAAGATCTTGCACATCTGAGCTGAATGGTAGGCCTACATCAGTGCATTTGAATGTGCTTCCTTTGGAATCATACAATATGTATTAGTTGTACCTTCATAGGACTAAGATGGATTGTTACAAAAAGGATATTAAGGGCTTGGATGATGATGGAGAGAAGAGAATATTGCAAGGTAAGAAGAAGCATACATCGGTGGGAATGGTTACAACTATGCAAGAAAAGAATAGTTGCAGGAAAGGGTGTGTGTTATTTGTGGTGCTTGTTTCTAGTGAAAAAGGTAATGATGTTGAGGATGCAGAAGTCTTGAAGAGGTATCTGGTTTTACAATAGTTTTAGGATGTATTTCCAGCAGAGATTTTAGAATTTATTCCTCATAGGGAAGTGTACTTTTCTATTGAGTTGGTACCAGGAGTAGCACCAACATCAAAGGTACCTTACAGGATGAGCACTCCAAATTTAGTGGAACTAAAGTTGTAGTTGAAGGAAATGCTTGACAAGGGATACATTAGGCCAAGTGTATCACCTTGGGGTGCACCAATGTTGTTTGTGAAGAAGAAGGATGGTACTCTCAAGTTGTGTATTGATTATAAGAAGCTGAATAAGGTGACGATCAAGGACATGTATCCATTTCCAATGATTGATGACTTGTTTAATTAGTTGAAGGGAGCAACAATGTTCTCGAAGATTGATTTGAGATATGGATATCATAAGGTAGGAATCAAAGAAGATGACATCTACAAGACTGCTTTCTAGAGTAGTTATGGGCATTATGAGTTTGTTGTGGTTCCTTTTGGTTTTACTAATGCTCAAACTACTTTCATGGGTTTGATGAATAGTGTGTTGTGTCCTTGTTTGGATGAGTTTGTGATTGCATTCATTGATGGTATATTGATATATTCTAAGAATGAGGAAGTGCATGTCGAATGCTTAACAATAATGTTAAGATTGCTAAGATAGCATCAATTATATGCCAAGCTTAGTAAATGCAACCTTTTCCAAACAGAGGTACATTACTTAGGACATGTTTTTTCCAAGGAAGGCATCACAGTGTATATGGAAAAGATCAAAGATATCATGGAATGGAAAACTCACAAGAAAATGGATGAGGTCAGATCATTCATGGGATTAGTAGGTTATTACAAGAGTTTCATTAGGAACTTCTCACAGATTTCCTATCATATTACATCATTCCAGAGAAAAGGAAATAAATTTGAATGGATAGAGGAATGTGCAACTAGTTTTGAGTAGTTGAAGTAATTGCTTACAAATGCTCCAGTTCTAAATATTGCAAATCCAGATAAAGAGTTTATGGTGTGTACCAATTCTTGCAATAGAGAACTTGATGGCATCATGATGCAGGAAGGATAGGTGGTGTGCTACAAGTCAAGGAAATTCAATGAGCATGAATAAAACTATGTGACTCATGATCTTGAGTTGGCAACGATCATTCATGCATTGAAGATGTGGAGGCACTATCTTCTTGGCAGGAGGTTTGTGTTGATAATTGATCATAGTGGGCTCAGATACTTGTTTGACTAACCTAATCTGAATGCCAGGAAATCTAGATGGTATCCATGATCAGTGAGTTTTACTTCGAGATCAGATACATTAAGGGTAAGGAGAACAAGGTTGCAGATGCTCTTAGTAGAAGAGTGAAGGTAAATCACATAGTGGCTATGAGTTCATATGGGATAGATTTACAAGGCCAAATCTTATAGGAAGGACAACAGGATGTCAGGTACTAGCAGCTTAGTCACAAGTTACATCGGCAGGGTACAAGTGATCATGATGTGGATTATCATCCCACGATAGATGGTTTGGTGATATTTAGGGACATGATCTATGTGTCAGGCAATAGTGAGATTAAGAAGCTTATCTTGAGGGAATTTCATGTTAAGCCATATTTAGGTCATCGGGGAAATACTGTGAATACGTTTTATTATTGGATGAATCTCAAGAAACATGTAGTTGAGTTCTTCACAAGGTGTTTGGATTGCTAATAGGTAAAAGCAGAGTGCAAGCATCCATGTGGTTTAATGCAACTGATTTCATTTCCAAATGGAAATTGGAGGTCATTTTCATGGATTTCATCATAGGTTTGTCAAGGAAATCTAGACAAAATGATTCCATCATGGTTGTGGTTGACAAGTTGACCAAGGTAGCTCACTTCATTATAGTGAAGTCTACTAATTCAGCTAGTGAGGTAGCACAAGTTTTCATCAGGGAGATAGTGATATTGCATGGTAGTCCTAAGAAGATTGTATCCAATAGAAATTCCAAGTTCGCTTCCAAGTTTTGGAAGGAGTTATTTGCTGGTTTGGGTACAAAGTTGGCCTTCAGTACAACTTATCATCCACAAACAGATGGACAGATAGAGAGGGTCAACAAGATTCTGGAGGACATGTTGAGAATGTAGGTGATGCACTAGTAGAGGAGGTAGGAGGAGTATCTTCCATGGGTTGAGTTTTCTTACACTAATGGATATCGTGAGTCACTCAGGATGAGTCTGTTTGAGGCACTTGATGGGCAGATTTTGAATACTCCCATCAGTTGGAGTGATCCAGTGAACAAGAAACTGATAGGGCCATATATGTTGGTAGAGATGGAACAAGAAATGCAGGTTATCAAGAAGAACCTAAAGGAAACATAGGATAGACAAAAAGAATTATGCAAATCAACACATAATTTTTAAGGAGTTTCAGGTTGGAGAGCATGTGTACTTTCACATCAAGTCCAAGAAGTGCTCCTTGAGGATTAGGTCATGTGCCAAGTTGGTACCTCAGTATTGCGAGCCTTTCGAGATCCTTGAGAGGATTGGACTAGTGGCCTATAGACTTGCATTGCCGATGGCAATGAAAGTCCATGATGTTTCCCATGTTTTTTTGCTTCAAATATATGTGAAGGATGTTGATGTTATCAGGAAATCTAGTGTCCATGCAGAGTTGCTAGTCCCACTAAGACTGGTAGCTATCTTAGAAACAAACAAACTAAAACTACTTTCGTTTTCCTTTATGAGAAGTATATAAGAGGGGAACAAAGGAGACCAACCTCTGTCTTGCGCTTGGTTCCTTTCTTGATTCCTCTCCCTTTTGATAGATCTTTGCCACTCGCTTCCTCATCTACCCCAGCTTCAAAGAGCACCTGTGGAATCAAAGCAGCATAACACTATCCAAGAACAGAGATCTACTATCACAAACAATATAGGACCAGATATATATTGACCACATAAATGCATATATCATCAATCATACAAGAATGTGGAAGAAAACTTGAATAGCTTTATTAATATCAAGAATAGAAAAGAGGATTACAACCAATTGTTCTGACCCAGCGTCATCCTCTCAACAAGAAAGCCCTTCTTCACCTCATGAAAAGCTTAGATCACCCAACACTATGATGTTACACCAAGAAACCAACAACACTTCCTTGCAAGATACAAAATTCCAGCCTCTGGATCTCTGGGATGAGGGATCCATATATAGATGATTGCAGGGAGGTGAGTCAGCTTCTAAGATTTGATTAGTTTCCTCTATTTGATAGTTCTTAATTCCACTTGGAGATTGATGATCTCTTACTCATCCCTGGGCAAATTTAGAGAGGCAAGTGTCACAGAAGAAGTTTCTAGAAGATTCCATGATCATCCACCTCACAAATTGACTCTGCCATTTGTCCACTCTCACCCATCACACCCCATAGAAGGGATTTTCAGTATGCATTGCACCTCCCGTGTGCATTTAGGTGGGATGCATCGTACTTTGACCATGGAGTAGGTGAGATGGTCCAGTTTTGACCAGTTCTGAGTAGTTTTTCATGGAGAACTTCTAGGAGATGATGTAATCAGCTGACCTTGTTCTTTTAGGGTATGGAAAAACACTTTTAGGGACTTAAGAGTCCTTGGTTTATGGACATGTTTGATTGGGGTTGCAGTGCCTAAAAATGTCTATAACAGTTGCCCCCTAAAGCATGAGGTCGTTAATCTTTTGATGTCGGGTAAAATGCTTTATCATGAGGATCCGAAGTTTTTTTGAGCTGGAAGGTGACCTGTAATAAGATACAATACAATACATTATCTTCATAATATTTTCATGATCTAGCTGAGGCGGGCATTCCCATGCTCAGCTTTATAAATTCATTTTCATGTACATAGGACAGACAATCGTCTGTGTGCAGACTGATGATTCTGGTAGAGCCATCATCCCTTAGATTGGATGATTATCTGTGCAGCAATGATGTACATTTGATGTCTTTATATTCCTGAATATATATCGCAGCCCAGATGGATGAAACTAGATCTGGGGTCTTCAATCTCGTTCGATCTTCACTCAAAGTACAAGTTGATCCATGTGAGAGATGTTCTAGAGTCGAACATGGAAAGACATCGCCTGATTACCAGCCAGTGATGTAAGTTGTTAACAGGCACAAGAGGAATCACCGATAATGATGATGACCCTCAAGGTACGATAGTACAATTCACGTGGTGTGAAAAATGGACTTGGTGTCAAACACCACGCAAAATCTCTCGGTCGAAGGCCATTGATTTAAACTTGTCGCTGGAAGTGAGAAACTTGCCATTGAGGCATGCAAGCTTCAACGTACTGAAAGGGTTGTTCCTAGATCGATTTCCTGGATAATGAGCTGATGTTGACAAGAAGTGATCCGTCATAGGAGGGCCTTAATGAATCCCACATCTATGACACGGAACGGAGCAAATTATTTTAATGGAGGTGAAAACGATCTGATGATATAACGTTCAGGGTGGCGGTCATGAAAGAATGGAGCGTAAATGTATTGCAGCGGATGAGACACAGGTGAATTCTCTGAGCAACTTCTCTTGAACATATCGGCGACACTGATATGATGGATTGGTAGCGTTAACCCCAAATGTGGATGGTGTGATGGACCAATGGTGATATGACCAGTGAACGTAACAACCAAACTCGACTCGGATGCGGATTGAAAGTGTCATGTTCAAGAGCGACTTGCTACCAATAAAGTTTCTTCAAGTTTTCTTCCCAATTTTTCCCCAGTCATTGCTGACTAGTACCTCTTTTTTTTTTTCAAGCTTGAGGAGAATAACATATGCTTGTTCTATAATTTTCCCTTCGGTCAAACCCATCGCTATGTTTTAACGAGCCTAGCGATAGTGAAACTCGTTCTTGTCTGTATGGACAAGTTTGTCGGTATTCGGTTTTAACGAGTTTAACGACAAAGATAACTTGGTCCTTTTAAATTTTAGAGAGTCTGAAAGGGATGTAAAGAAAACTCCAACAATACTTTTTTGTCATATAATCCCTTAAGTCCGAAAAAGTATAATATAATACAAAAGGGATGAATTTTCGGTAATTTTAACAAGCCGAACAAAACAAGCGCTCGATCTTTTTGTGTAATAATCCCTTAGGTCCAAAAAGATTAAAATCTAAAGGAGGAATAACAGTTCTGGTCACTTTAACGAGCTGGAGAGGCCAATCGCTCAACAATATTTTCATATTTTACGAGTCAGATGAAAAGAGCTTAAAGGAGACTCGTTTTTTGAGGAACGAGTGATAATTTCGGGTAGCATCTGATTCCAGGTAAGGTTTGGAATTTTCCAATCACGGCAGTGTCACAAGGATGGCTAATAGGATCACTCTTCGTAGCTGTTCCTAAAAAAGGGTAAACAATCAAATGGAGGTGAATGATCGGCCAAAAGAGAGTGGAGGTGATGATGAGAACACGACCAAGGCTCAAAGTTTGATGATAATGCATTCACGATGGTTATTTACCAGGAATTGGTTTATTTTTTTATAAATGAGCTTAAACTTTGGGGGAAACACTTTCTCATTACTTATGTTTAATTTTTAACGAGCTTGAAATCCACATAAAAACTGCTCGTGGTGGGTTTATTTTTTAACGAGCTTGAACCCTACAGTAACACTGCTCGTGATAAGTTTGCATGCCCTCAGCATAATAACGTAAATCGAGGTGCATGCCCCCCAAGCTTCATTGCATTCAACTCGGTGGTTGGAATGAAGGTTTACCTTTGAGAATTGGAAAGGGATTTGTTTCATTTTTTAATGAGGTTGACATAGTAAAAGAACTATCCTCATGAATCCTTGTTTAATTTTTTAATGAGGTCGACACGAGATAAGAACCGTCCTCGGAATCCACCGTATTTACAATATTTGATAGAAAATAAAAAACTGAAGGATGATTAAGGTCATTGGAATAATCTTCGTTGTAATCCGGGAGATGGGAACGATGGTGGTAATCTTCCCATGGTGCCTCTCCTAACATCATTTACTGAATGATTCCTTTGTCTGTAGAATGTACATGCGACCAAGGATCTGAAGAGGTACCATATTCCTTAGACCTATCTATCAAAACACTCAATGAGCGTTGATTTGGGTTTGCCCCCCATGCCAAGAAAATTGATTGCTACAATATTTCTAAAATGGCGATGATCCATGCTGACAAAATGTTTAGGAATCTTCCGAATCCATTAGATATAGAAGATTTCATATTGCAGGTTTCCACTGTGGCCACTTCCGCCAGATTACTCGGAGGCGGTAGGGAAAAAGTACCCATTAAGGCAGGGTCTTTTAGGAGACCTACTCCGATATTTTGAAGCGAATGATTGCTTCCATGGATCATTGGAATGCTTCCCGTAACTTGTGAACTGTTGGGGAGAAATGTTTGTTGGTTGACGATTGTAATTCCTCCTTGGAAGGGAAATGAAATATTCCTGAAGTAGGTCAACACAATTGTAGCCATGGCATATATCCAGGGCCTTCCAAGTAGGATGTTGTAATCGAGGTTTCCATCGATAACTTCAACATCAATTTTTACTGTTTTGCCCCCCAGTTCTATTTGCAAGTTACTTAAAATCCCGTATGGGGTGTATGTTCGTCCATCAAATGCTTTTAATGTCGTCATTGATCGTGACAAGGGTGGAGATCCTAAAGTTTTCTAGCAACTCATCGACATAATACATGTAGATGCACCCTCATCAATAATTGTTCGATGAACAGTTTTGTTGAGGGCTTTCACTTGAATAAGGAAAGTTAGTTGAGCTGGTAACTGAGGGTCATATATTTTGTGATTAAAGGACACAAGATTGGAATCCGTTGGGTCAATCCCACCTATTGCTGATAATAAAGCCTGCTTTTGGGAGGGGCAATTTTATAGTACCTCAAGTGTCGACATAGCGGATGGCGATTGGGCCAGATCCTCCACTATATTATAATATTGTGTTGCTCTGGCACGAGGATTAAATGTCAATTTGTGTACTACTCCCTTTGGTGGCTTTATTGTTAGCTCTGGAGTGATGGGTGGCACAACTTCGGTCGAAGTTGTTGTCGAACTACTAGGTTGATCATTATCATTGTCGTTCGACATCTATGGATTCCCGTAATCTTTATTCTTTGTCAATATCAAAGCATCATTTTGCTGCTTCGAAACAGATAGCATTAGCACTTGGGACCAGGAAGCATTATCACTAGCAACCAGATTGATTCCTGGGTTTGGAAACGGATCAGTCAATACCACTGAGGTTTTTGAACTCTTAAAGAGTTTCTTAACTTCAGCTTTATGTGGAAAATCTCTCGTTTGATGATCCTCATCG
This sequence comes from Pinus tabuliformis, assembly GCA_031772625.1. Lineage (NCBI taxonomy): Eukaryota > Viridiplantae > Streptophyta > Pinopsida > Pinales > Pinaceae > Pinus > Pinus tabuliformis. The sequence continues at coordinate 328,677,551 of CM062813.1, read as the reverse complement.
CATATCTGACACCCTGCAGGGGGTTTCCTTTGCCCATAAGGGTCTGCAAAATATTTTTCAGGAGACGAATCTTCCTGTTTCTTCTTTTTTCTTTTCCCTTTCTTCTTGCCTCCTGGTTTCTTCGGTTTTTTTCCTTTGTCGGTCGACACGACATTAACTTCCGAGGCGAGAAGTTCCTCGTTTGCATTTTGACTAGAAATCTTACGGGCCTTTTTAGATGTAGCCTTTGTCGATTTCGCGTTTTTCATACCAATCACGCCATCACCAGCATGAGAGTAATTATTTGATTTAGGAGGAGGAGGAACAGAAAATTCCGGTCTGGGAGCGTCAGGGATTTTATCGTAGAGCGTGCCAGACTGAGTATAAATCAAGTCTAAATATTGCGCACGAGCAATAACTTGCTCTTCAGTGATGACTCCTCCCTTTGCCACACCTTCTATAATGGAAGGTAATAATGGCTTAATAAACCATTCAGCTAACAACTGATTAGGAATGTACAATTTTACCATTCTACGACGACGTTGCCACTCATGAATATGATCGGATATGTGAGTGGTTGTCGTTTGTTTGAAATTGGTAAGAAGTTTTGTTCCCGTTTCATACCTTATGGGTAACTGAAAATGGGTTAAAAAGGTTGTGGCTAGGGTACTGAAGTTATCAAATGAAGCTCTAGGTAATTCAATATACCATTTTGTTGCCGGACCAGTTAACATTCTCTAAAAAAGGCGAAGCCTAATCGAATCATCGTTTAGGGTGTTGGATGAACATCACAGATGAAAGGTCATCACATGAGTCGATGGGTCTTCCCCCGGATTTCCATTAAATTTAGGAATATCTGACGGAAGTTTATGTGGAATCGCCGACCACCAAGGGGCATAAGCAATTGGATCATTCGTCAACCGATTTAGATATGGTAATTCTAGAGTTGCTACAAAGGGCAACTGTTGATTCAGGTTAGGCGAAGCATACCCAGGATAAGATGGAATCACCTGAGCAATGGGTCTTTGCATACCAGCATAATGTATTTGATGCTGATAATTTTGATAAGGTTGATGGGCATAACCATTATAGTATGGTTGTTGATAACCGCTTTGGAAATGCGGTTGCCCATTACTTACAAAGACTTGTTGCTCAGGTCCTTGATATGTTTGTTGGAATTGTGGTTGTTGAGATTGAACTAGCCATGGTTGTTGGACCATTTGCTGTTGTCCAATACTGGATGATTGACCAAGATGAGGAGTCATAGTACTTTTTTGAGCCTGAGTCGCTCCAGATAAGGAGGCACTAACCTGAGGTTGTGATTGAATCGCTGAGACGAGAGGCTGTTGTATTGCAACATGAGAAACTTGGGGTTGACATACAACAGGTAGTGCTTGTACTTACGATGCAGTCACCATAGCAGGTATAATGGGAATATTCGACACAGGATGGACTGGTTGCATTGAATATACAACCCTTGGTTGTTGAGGCAGTATTGGTACCCAACCGTTGGATGTTATTCCAGTTTGACCTGAACTTTGTTGCAAACTCCCATATGGTTGTTCTCCGGGAGGGAACAATGAAAGGGCATACTGTCCCCCATATGGTGGCAATCCAATACTTAAAGGGTAGATTGGCCTTTGAAGACACATTGGATCAATTTGTTGAGTTTCAACATAAGAAATACCAGATGAGAATCTGGATGAAGAAATAGGAACTAACCATGTCGTCGAAACAGTCCCTGATTGGACTCCGGCTCGTTGTTGATAACTTGGCGGGACAGATGGTATACCTGCGAACATCGTTGGAGTAGCAGCAGGAGGCTTTGTCGCTGCTACGTTGGATGACACAGTCCTAGATGTCGACTGTTGTTCAGACATATCTAGTCTATCCAAAATATTTCCTAGCGATTCTACAAGAACTTGCGATGAAGGGAGATTAACTTCTAAGACCAACGAGGGAACAGTGACGTTATTCCGATTAAAATAAATTTTATGACACTTTGACACAACTTGTTTTTTCAATTTTTAAGAGTCGAGAAAAAACAAAAGATGACTCTAGTCGCCTTTGATTTTTAATGAGCTTGAAGTGACAAGTGCTCAGATGGACCCTTTCCTTTAAGGAGTCTGAAAAGGAACGAAAGAGACTACTCTGGAAATTTAGACAGATGGATTACCAAACCAATCGCAAAACTGCAGAATACTTTTTACGGTACAACAGTCAATCTTCCCAAATGTTGTGTTCAGTGCATTGCAATCATAGGGCGGCAGACACGGCTTCCTATGGATAAAGGATGTAGCTTATTGTGGTCTCCAAATATATACTCGACGGTACGTGGGAGCACAAGTCCGTACTGGAACTTGTCTCAAAGTGGAGGAATCACCCAACCAACAATGAAAACAACAGTTACCAGGCTTTACGACGCCGGAATACATCTCTAGCCTAGACTTCTAAATGTTGTGCGTTAGGTTCCAAAGCATTTTTAGATTCATTAAATTTATTTTACAGTTGATCTTGTTTAAGAAATTTGCCTTTCAGGTTCACTGCATGATGTAGATATACAATTCATAAAATGCAATCTAAGATGATAAACAATCGTTTAATCTTCTTTTTGCAATGAAAATCCTAGCTACTAAAGAAAGAGAGATGATATTCTTTCAACATAGAGCAGAGAGCACACGCTATATGCACTATTCTAAATCAAACCAACAAGCATTCTAAATGAAAATGCACATGCATGTATTTGTTTTCAGCCTTCTTAATGTGTGAATGATAAAAAGAAAGCTAAAGCGCAAATCTGAATTATTTTTCAAAGCGACATTACTAACAAGCTTCTTTTCAAGACAAAATGAAGACAATGACAATACTTTGCGATTTAGAATTGAAAACTTGCTTTTGACACTTGAAAAACTACTAATTCAAATCAAATACAAGAGTAACAGTGTAATCAACTATCAAGAACAATCGGATTCTCTTCTATGACTGAAAACGACACTTACAAATCAAGAAATGACAGTTCAATTACGCTACTTCTTTGTAAAAGAGAACTGAAAACGGCTCACAATACATAAAAACATTTACAGTTCTTTGCACGATGGAGGCGGAATAATGGCAAGGAAGGGGGTTTCCACAAAGGTATATTGACTACACAGAACAAAACTCCTGAATAGAGCTGAAAAGAGTGAAGAAAAACCAAAGTCTGGAGGCAAAATTAGCCTTCTCTGACCATCGCACTTGTTACACAGGGATTCCAGTATGCATCCCACCTACAGCACTCGGGAAGTGTGATGCATACTGATATCCTTGAAGAGAGGGTGCGATGGCACAGTGCGAGACTTTTGATCCAGTTCTTGATCACAGTTTGCAGAACAGTTCAGGAATTTAGGCCGAGCAAGCGATAATCAGTAAATAAATCACAGGGGTAGATCTAAGGAGGTTACTAGAGCCACCACAAGGGAAATGAGGATGTTTACAAATCAATTGTTCAGTTTATAAACAAAACCCGGAGATAGACTGAAACAGCATTGATCTACTTTGCACTTGCATATCAAATGTAATTCGAAGGCTAGCTGGCTTGACTTCAGGCTCCGTCTGTACGTTTATAAAACAAACAAGTATAGAAAAGAAAACAAGATATTCACTCCCCAGTGGAGTCGCCATTTTGTTATCGGGAAATCTAGTGTCCATGCAGAGCTACTAGTCCCACTAAGACTGGTAGCTATCTTAGAAACAAACAAACTAAAACTACTTTCGTTTTCCTTTATGAGAAGTAGATAAGAGGGGAACAAAGGGGACCAACCTATGTCTTGCGCTTGGTTCCTTGCTTGATTCCTCTCCCTTCTGATATATCTTTGCCACTCGCTTCCTCATCTACCCCAGCTTCAAAGAGCACCTGTGGAATCAAAGCAGCATAACACTATCCAAGAACAGAGATCTACTATCACAAACAATATAGGACCAGATATATATTGACCACACAAATGCATATATCATCAATCATACAAGAATGTGGAGGAAAACTTGAATAGCTTTATTAATATCAAGAATAGCAAAGAAGATTACAACCAATTGTTCTGACCCAACATCATCCTCTCAACAAGAAAGCCCTTCTTCACCTCATGAAAAGATTAGATCACCCAACACTATGATGTTACACCAAGAAACCAGCAACACTTCCTTGCAAGATACAAAATTCCAGCCTCTGGATCTCTGGGATGAGGGATCCATATATAGATGATTGCAGGGAGGTGAGTCAGCTTCTGAGATTTGACTAGTGTCCTCTCTCTGATAGTTCTTGATTCCACTTGGAGATTGATGATCTCTTACTCATCCCTAGGCGAATTCCGAGAGGCAAGTGTCATAGGAGAAGTTTATGGAAGATTCCATGATCATCCACCTCGCAAATTGACTCTGCCATTTGTCCACTCTCGCCCATCGCACCCCATAGAAGGGATTTTCAGTATGCATCACACCTTCCGTGTGCATTTAGGTGGGATGCATCGCACTTTGACCATGGAGCAGGTGAGATGGTCCAGTTTTGACCAGTTCTGAGTAGTTTTTCATGGAGAACTTCTAGGAGATGATGTAATCAGCTGACCTTGTTCTTTTAGGGTATGGAACAACACTTTTAGGGACTTAGGAGTCCTTGGTTTATGGACATGTTTGATTGGGGTTGCAGTGCCCAAAAATGTCTATAATAGTTGATCATGTGATTGACAGATTTGTATTGCAGGTGGAGCCAGAAGGAGAATTATAGCTAGAACCTCAGTGCATATTGCAGCGAAAACAACTCATGCTCTTGAATAGAGAAATCGAGAAAGTTAAATTGCAATGGAAGGAATTTGGGCCCGATGAAGCTACATGGGAGATGGTTGATCAAATGTAGGCTATATATCATTCATTATTTGCCAGTTGAGGAAAAGGAGTTTTCGTATATGTACATTTTTATGTTCAGTTATTATTGTAAATACCACAATGAGTTTTGTTATAAAGCTCCAATGCGCAATATGGTTGTCATGTTGTCATGTTTGTCATATTGGTTTTGCTTTTCATTAGGTTGTTCATTGTAAATACTTCATCGAGATAAGTTATAAAGTTCCATGGGTAGTATGTTTTATTTTTCAGCGGTCTTTCTGGTCATAGGTGTCATAGAACATCGAGGATGGTGTTCCCTATGGCTTATAACCACATGGAGGGCTTGTCATGCATGTGGTTGTGGGAACAGGCCCCAAAAAAAGAAATATGTCTTAGAGTTTGGGCAGTTGAAGTGAAAGTTTAGCTCCTAGGTGTCTTGTAGCCCTTGAGGAAGGTCAATAAAGTTCCAGTTTGTCAAATCCACTTCCTTAACTATACTTAGGAGGTTGAATCATGTCATAATATCCCTCAACTCATGTTTACCCCAATAGGCCAGTGAAATTGGGTAAATGTGGGAAGTGGCATTACATATTGGTATCAGAGCATGGTTTAAATACTTGGACTGGATGGGATAGATGCATGTCATCGTGCATGCATTGTCATGGTTATGGTTTTCATGCAAGAGGTCATTGTGTGTAGTTAGTGTTACCATGATTGATGTTGATATATTGATATGATTATGTATACATGTATCATACGAATATGGTTGATCTTGCATATGACATATCCTCCCCTAAACTTCACTGAGGTATTTTGGTTATGTTTGTATTTGGTTTTCTGACATGGTATGTTTTCAAAAAGAAGAAGATCATAGATTACTAGCAAAATGGTGGATTATAGTTCACAAGAATCTCCTTATAGATCAAATGAGTACCCAAGAGAGGGGTACTCTCCTGAAAGAACAAACACATTGAGAAGTCTAAAGGTAGAGATCATAAGTTGCAAGGTGGATAATGATAGAATCATTCAGTCACAGGAAAGACTTGCCAGAGCATAGGAAAAACAAGTAGAGGTCAATGCAGTTATCCTTTAGAGTTTGTCAAGTTTGCAGAGACAGGGACAACCATATATCAGTTATGGACAGGAGGACAAGACTAATGGGGCATATGGTAGTAGGTCTCATGATGGGCACAGGTCAGACATAGATGACACAATCAAAGATGGTAGGTTATTGGATACAACTGACAGGAGAGGCAGTGGATATGGGTTCTACTCTAGTTTTGGTCAGACAGGTATAATGGTCATCATCGTTATCATCCTTATAGGAGGAGTGAGAGGGTATAGTTTCTGAATGAATTCAAGAAATCCAAGCCACCTACATTCAATGGAGAGTTGGAGAAACTAAAAGATGCATAGGCATGGTTTCGTGAAATGAAGAAGTTCTTTGAGCTACATGACTATATAGAGAACGTGAAATCCAAGATAGTTATTTTCAGCCTCAAAGGGAAAGTTGATATTTGGTGGGAAGATGTGAAGCGTGTTTGAGAAATCATGATAAAGGAGTTGAGTTGGCATGAATTCAAGAGACTCTTCAAGAAGAAGTATTTGTGAGAGAGGAAATAGGATGAAAAAGCTAAGGAGCTCTACAAGTTGAATATGGGATTGATGAAAGACAAGGAGTATATGAGTAAGTTACTAGAGTTGTTAAGGCATGTTTCTTATGTTAAGGATGAGAAGAAAAAAGTTCAGATATTTATTAGTGGATTCTTGTTAGCATTTAAGTATCAAATTCAGTGTGATGAGCCTCAGTCGTTGTAAGAAGTCATTGGGAAGTTGAAGCATTGTTATGAGCAATCGAAGCATAAGACCAAGTCTAAGGAGGGTTGGAAAGGGAATGTCAAGACCAAAGAAAAGTGGCCACCGAAGTGGGAAAGACCTCAAGATGTAGGTGAGAAATAGAATGTTGCTCCTTACAAGAAGCTTAATGTAGTTGAGAAGGGACACGGGTTGTAGCCTGCAGAGCAGTAGAACAAAGGTTGTGGGCCCTTGTAGGTTATTAGAGGAGGTTCATCAAGAAATTATCACATATTTCCTATCATATTACATCATTGTAGAGAAAAGGAAAGAAATTTGAATGGACAAAGGAATGTAAAGCTAGTTTTGAAAAGTTGAAGCAGTTACTTACAAATGATCTAGTTCTAAAGATTGTAGATCCAGATAAAGAGTTTGTGTTGTGTATTGATGCTTGTAAGAGAGGTCTTGGTGGAGTTTGATGTAGGAAGGATAGGTGGTGTGCTGCAATTCAAGGAAACTAAATGAGCATAAACATAACTATGTGACTCATGATCTTGAGTTGGCAGTGATCATTCATGCATTGAATATGTGGAGGCGCTATCTTCCTGGCAAGAGTTTTGTGCTGATGAGTGATCACAGTGGGATCATATACTTATTTTACCAACCTAATCTAAATTCTAGGAAAGCTAGATGGTTGGCCATACTCAATGAGTCTGACTTCGAGATCAATTAAATTAAGGGAGATCAATTCTGGAATGGAAATGGGAGGTCATTTCCATGGATTTCATCATAGGTTTTATAAGGACATCTAGACAATATGATTCCATTATTTTTGTGGTTGATAGGTTGACCAACGTAGCTCACTTTATTTTAGTGAAGTCTACTAATTCAGCTAGTGAGGTAGCACAAGTCTTCATTAGGGAGATAGTGATATTGCATGGTATTCCTAAGAAAATTGTATCTGACAAAGATCCAAGTGTACTTCTAGGTTTGGAAGGAGTTATTTGCAGGTTTACATATAGAATTGTTCTTCAGTACAACTTATCATCAACTGAAATATGGATAGATAGAGAGGGTCAAAAGGGTTCTCAAGGACATGTTGAGAATGTATGTCATGCACTAGAAGAGTTGGGAGGAGTATCTTACACTGGTTAAGTTTGCTTACAATAATGGGTATCAAGAGTCACTGAGGATGAGTCCATTTGAGGAACTTTATGGGTGGAGTTGTAATACTCCCATCAACTAGAGTGATTCGGTGAACTAGGTACTTATAGGACCAAATATGTTGGCAAATATGGAATAGGAAATGTAGGTTATCAAGAAGAATCTAAAGGAAACACAAGCTAGCATAAGAGTTATGTAGATCAACATAGGGTGTTTAACGAGTTTCAGTTTGGGGAGCATGTGCACTTGCACATCAAGCCCAAGAAGGGCTCCCTGAGGATTAGGTCATGTGCCGAGTTGGCACCTCGATATTGCAGGCCCTTCAAGATCCTTGAGAGTATTGGACTAGTGGCCTACAAACTTTCATTGTCACCAACAATGAAAGTCCATGATGTTTTCCATGTTTCATTTCTTAAAAGATATGTGAAGGGTGATGATCATGTGATTGACTGGTCTGTATTGTAGGTGGATCTAGAAGGAGAATTCTAGTCGGAACCTCAGTGCATAATGTAGTGGAAACAACCGAGCAAGTTAAAGTGCAGTGGAATCACTTTGGGCACGATGAAGCTAGATGGGAGATGGTTGATCAGATGTAGGCTATGTATTCTTCATTGTTTTTCGGTTGCGGTGAAGGAGTTTTGGTATATGTACATATTTATGTTTGGTTGTTATTGTTAATACCGCAATGAGCTAAGTTATAAATCTCCATGGGAAATATGTTTTGGTTTTCAACAATCTTGCTAGTCATAGGTGTCATAGAACACCGAGGAGGTGTTCCCTTAAGGGGGAGGGGTTCTTAACAACCTCAGGTTAAAATTTCATGTAAAAAAATTAATAAGGGTAAAATAAGACAAGGTCATGAGAAATGTATTCAAAGCTGAATGTTGGGAAAAAATTTCTTCTCGGTGTCACTTTCAGTTTGTTATGGTGAAGTAAATTAACAAACGCTATTGAAAAATGCAGCAATAAATTCTCAATTTGATTTTTCATTGATTAAACTGAGAAAAATCGAATTTCTAGATCCGCATATAACTTAGATGTAGTTAACTTGTGTGACATGGCTTGTGTCACCCAGTTTACTTAGTAAAATTGAGTTGGAGTTTAGTTTAGAATGTGTGATTGCTAGTTTGTAGCAATCAAGGTTAGTTATTTCAAGTTTTTTTTCTTCAATTAAACTAGTTCTAATTATTGAAGGAACTAGTGGAATATCAGCTATGCAATGAGACTTCAGTCTAACTCAGTGATCATCCAATTAATTAATCAATCAACCCAAAATAACTAGTACATGTAGAGAATTTGAGTTACCCAACTATGGTGGAGATTCCAAGGTAGTGTAGCATTAGTTGTAGATTAGTCTTGAGTGTACAGGTGTTGCATGTAGTTAGATGATCAACCTTGGGAATTACGCAATCCATTTTGAAGAAATTTCTAAATAATAGGGGCTTGATTTTTCAAGGAATTGCACAAGGAAATAGGGGCTGAAGCAGAGGCAAAAATTGACTAATTTTGGGTCAGAGCTTCTCAGTGAGCAGAGAGATAGGTTATTCACTTACAGGTTGTGATCAATTGAGAAAATAAATTGTAATACATCTCTATTCGTCAGATTAATGCAAGCAGACATTGAGGTTTTTAGCAGATTGCTTTCCTTAGGAAAAATACTATGTGCATGTGTTATTTCTCATTGCATGTTTGTGATTGATATCACAATTAAATTCCACATAGCAGTAGAGTAGGTTTATGTCTTATGATTTTGATTAAAACTTCATGAGTAGTTGCAAATCTACATCATAATTTCTACATGGTATTAGAGAAAGATTCACAATAGAACAGGAATTTCAAAGTTGTTTCTTAGGAGGATCAAATTTGTAGTTCATTGTAGCAGGATATCTTTAAAGATGAGAAGAGGACCTTCAATGGGCTGAGGCTAGGGTATGCCTTTGATGGAAACTATAATTTCATCGCATGGAGGTGGTATTGGATGACAATGGATTACTAGAATAAATCAAGATAGATGTTGCAAAACCACAACCATCTGATGCCAAAAACCTTTCGCAGTGGAAAAAATATGTAGCCAAGGCAAGGAGAATAATATTGGAGGGATTACGAGATCACGTTGTCTCAAATATCCATGAGAAAGAAACTTTGTTCACAATGTGGAAAGAACTGACAGGATTTTTCGAGAATAGTAGTGACCATAGGAAGTTGGCACTCAAGGATAAACTTCAAAATATCAAGATGTAGGAGAATGAAACTATTCCGCAATATCTTAGAATGTTCACACAATTTTGTGATGAACTTGGTGGGGTTGGTGTTAATGTCGTGGAAGATAACTTGGTAAGCCTAGCCCTTCTAGGCCTTCCCAAGAGCTGGCATATCTACTAAGATTTGGTGAACGAGAAGGAAAAACTACCAATTGGGAACACTTATGGTACGATTTGGTACAGGAGGAAATAAGGCGTAATACCAGAGATGGGACTTCATCCAAGGGCAAGGATGAAGAAAAAATTGCATTGGTTGGAAAGGGAAAGAAGAGAAAAGGGAAGAAATCTCAAACCAAACCAGAATCCAGCCAAGGGGGTGTTAGCACCTAAATCTGCCTTAGGCTGAGGGAAGGAAAAATTCAGGGTAACCACAAACCACGCTTAGTCTGGTAGCTAGCCCTACCAGAACAGGAGAGGGCTCTCTCCGGGTCACACTCAGGAAAATGAACAAGAGGTTCTAAGATGACTCAAAAATGAATACTGATTTTAGGCTAGGTAAATAAATGTGATAGAGGTATTTTGATGAATGACTGAGTTTTCTGGGATGTGTGAGACCAAGGAGTAACATGAGCAGAGAATTTAACTCAAAGACGCATATTATTTCGTGAGGCAAGACAGGCGGAAAGTCTAGCAATTAGATTTGAAATAATATGAAGTGGAGAGATTGTTTAAGAGTGTGAAAAGGGCATAAAGACATGAATCCTTTTCAACAGAAGAAAACATAGAACGTGAAAACTATCCCAAGGCAGAGCAGTACACTGAATTCTACCTTTTCTTACTTAGAAAGCTTTCACTGGAAACGAATATGAATTAAAGTATGAAACATAATGAAATACATATGAAACATAAAGAAAATACATTTGCTAAACTCACGCCACAGGAATCTCATGAACCAGAGCTGCAACCTTTCATTAATTCTCTGTCAAAATGTATAGTGAGTGATTGGGTTTCTCTCCCACAGTTTCCCAGAAATTCCAACCCTTTACAAAATGACTCTCAATACAATAAATAAGCTTTGCCATGAAAAAGTCGATCAACCCAGGAAATGAAGAGCCAACCATCAGCAGTTACATTTAATTTTCTATGAGGACCAATTAGAAAAAATCAAACATGAGCGCAGATTTTTTGGGTGGCTGTTCGCCTTCATTTGGCCACTAGGATAGAAGCCAAAAATGTTTTTTAAACTTTACCTTTGATGTCGGGAAAAAATTTATTGTAAATGAGCGGGCCCACTTGGAGAAAATTGCGAATCAAAATTTCGTGGAGCGGGAGTGATTTTGGCCTTTGGGTCTCTGTGCGCCGCGCCAAAAACTGTATGCGTCGCGCCACTTTGGAGGTGGTTTTGAGGCACTTCATGAAGTCCAAATTGAGCCCAAGTATGCTTGTTGGAAAGCCCTGCCTGTCTAATTTCCAACCCAAGTGGAATTTCTAATTTGGATGCCATTTGTCCCTCCAAAACTGCAATCTCCCAAGACTGCTTCCGGTGTGTCAAAATAGGGGCAAAGAGGTCATTTTTTGGGTGTTTTGACCTCCCGAGGACTCAAAAATTGCCCAAACTTCTTGGCCATGCACCAGCAGTCGTAGTCTTCCATGGAAAATCCAAAAATATAATTTTTTTGTCATTTGGAGATCCCTAGCGAAAGCGCGCGCCAGGTGGCGCAGCGCACAGGGAGAAAAAACTTGTTTATTGTGCACAAAATTTCAAAATGCAAAAATGTGCCCCAAATTTCTTGAAATTTGGACTGTACCTCCTCCATCACATGTCATGCTGGGCCAAAGAGGCCTCGGCCAAGATTCGGAGCCGATCTTGCTCTTTTTGCCTCTTTTGTCTCTTTGATGCCTTCCTCAATTTTACCTTTAGATTCCTTATTCGTGCCTTGGAACTCATATTTCGTTCCATGTAATGATGGGCCACGCAATCGCAATCACAATCCTTTGCTTTCGAGCTCCAGATAATCAGGTACCATGCTCTCTGAATTGGGTATCAAATCCCCGAAAAGAGCAACCATGACTGAGGCATGTTACTAATAAATTTTGCCGCATTAGCAAGCTCTCCAGCAGCCTGTATTTCCTCTGTGTTTCCCCATATTTACCATATGCAATATTCTCCTTAATAGTGGTTGCAGAGAGAGCAGTTTCTTGGCTTAAAAGTCCAATATTTTGCCTTATCCATTAAATTGATTGATATTGACACTATCTATATGCACTTCACCAGCTTGTGGATCATAGAATCTATCTATAAGACTTATACTTGTGGACTTCCCACTTCCACTCTCTCCAACTATAGTTGTAGTGGTACCTCTATAGCTGCAATGGTACCTTTGGCTATTTCCAGTGAGAACCCTGAAAATATGTAAACATCAGGCCGCACTGGGTAACCTAAGTGTACATCTTTAAGCTCAATATCACCCTGAATATCCTCAAGTACCAATCCATTTGTATCATATACATCAATCTCTAGCTTTCTATAAATTGTCTCAAACATTTTGTAAGCTACAACTTGTCTAGCTCCAAAGGCATTTAACCATGGTGACGCCTCCATTCAGAACTGCAATGATGACATTAGTCACACTCAGCTCCAGAATATCCTTCATGAATGATTAACTGTTAACCATACCAAAGAGTCAATGCAAAGGTGGAGAACAAAATAAAATGTAAGGACCCAACACCCAAACTAGTGATGAGCCCCAATTTTTGGTAACAATTTGGGCTCATTTGGCCTACTTACCTTGCTCAACCCTTCATCTTTTATCACTTGTGCATCATTTCTTAGTATATTCGTGTTATTTGTAGGAAGAAGGGCAGGCATTATTCCTATGTGACTAATACATGATGATTTTAGGTTTTTTGACATTAAATGGAGCAAAGACCACGCAGAAGGAGACAAGGAGACAGCAAAGGTGGCATTGCAGGTTTATAGGGAGGTTGTCCACAGTCTTGAATGACCTCCCTCGTGATCTCCACCCCAACTCCGAGCTCCAACAGCTATCCCCACCGATCTAAAGGGCAACCAACTGATTCTACAGGAACAGCAGTTTACTTTTAGTTGGACAGCCGAGCTCCACTAATTGAGGAAGCCAGCTTGATCCTCATCATGTATAAATATTGAGGTCGTAACCTTTGATAGAAGCTTTTTGAACTTTTGAACTACTGTTGCAATTTCTAAGCACGAGCTACAGCTCGGTTTTTGCTTTTTGTAAGCCAGTTTTGGCATGATGTTAGACTCATGATTATGATCTTTTAATAAAGGCAGGCAGATTTGGATTCAATCCTAAGTTCTTAAGAGGAGCTATAGCTCTCAGGTTAGGGCCCAACCTGAGAGCAATAGACCTCATTTTCTTTGTATTGTTACTTGTCTTTCCTTTCAGCACTTTGTTTCTTTGTTTTGACATGCATTTGGAAAACACAGTCTGCTGGTTTAATTTCTTTAATGTGATTGAGTAGGATTAGTTTATGGTTAAAGTGTTGTCAGCAGTTTAGATTAGAGTAGGAGGATTAGAATTCATTAGAGCTCCAAGAAAAGGTTGATAGTGCACTCACTGCCATCTCTGTTTAGAGATTGGGGGTGTAGACCGTACCAACCACCAAAAAACGCAGTCTTATATGTTCATGCAAGCTGCAACATAGTCATTTCCGTCATAGAACCGTCCAAGCATTTTGATCTTGAGCAATACTCCTTCGTTCCAACACCATGCACGATTTCTCTCCACAATTTACATTGCTGTTCGTTGGTTAAATAACACAGTTAGAATAGGATGATGGAATTCTCGGTTTTGTGCAAGACATAGAGGATTTGTTCCATTTACACTGCGCAGCATTGTTCTATTATCTTCTTCTTCTTCTCAACCGCGCCTAAAGTCACCTACTCATCCTCTGTTCAGCTCGTTTGCCTTCCAACCCTTCTACTTCTCACGTAGCTCCATCTTTTTGACTTTTCATTGCTTCCACCCTTCTATCCACCCACCAACTTTACCCACTCTTTCTCCATCTTACCTCTCTGTCCCTAAGCCATCACAAGCTCCCTTTTCATCCTACCTATCCACCCATACAGCTCCTCGACTCCTCCATCACCCAAAACTCCAACTGTAGAACATCCTGTAGAAGTTAGTAGACTTCCTGTAGAAATCCCGAGCTTCTTGTAGGATCCCCTGCAAACATCCTGTAGAAGCCTGCAAACATGGTTGCCGAGCACCTGAACGTTGTGGACTTCTGTGGAACGATGTGAGGGATCCCCTGGAACCTCTCAGAGCCTTCCTAACCGTTCCCAAGCCTTCCTTCCCTTCGAACTACCCTTGCACAGTCAAGACCTAGTAAGAAGCACAATCACAATAACTCCACCTACTTGAGCAAAAATACAAAAATGTGTTCTCTTCAATGAAAGTAGTTTAAATTCATGCATCTCATCTCACTAGAAGTAATGGCATCATTTATAGAAGTTTGTACTCCCACCATTGCATCATAGAGATTAAACTAATCAGATTAGGGTTTACTAGGGTTTCCCTGTTTGGTTGGCTTTCAGTTCATTCTTGCAAAGTAGGTTAATTTCCTTTGAGATAGCCTTCGTTCATCATCTAGAAAGCTTCTTCTGAGAACATATAGAAGTTGGCTTGAGCCCTAGCGGACTTGTGCCAGTTGACCAAGTGACAGCTGCGACAAGAGCTAGTACTTGTGCATACAACACCGTCGCTTCCAAGTTTGTTACGAACTACCGGGTTGATAAAATTAGAGATAGGAAGCTCCAGGAGTTGTAGCATTATTGCTACAATACTGGAGCCCACCATCTTTTTGGCGCCGTTGCCGGGGAAGCGTCAGAGTATTAGTAATTGTTGCTTTTCTTCTATTTTCTTACTCTTGCCTTCTGCTAAGTAGTTTATTTCATTTCCATTCTGCAAAAGTAGCATAGACATTTCCTGCTTTCATAGATTAGCATTTCAATTCCGCAATTTCAATTTTTCAAGCGTAGATTAGTATTTCAATTCTGCAAGCGTAGACTAGCATTTCCATTCCTGCAATTTCATTTGAGCAAAGTAGATTAGTTCTTTCCTGCTTTCAATTTAATTCTGCATCTTTATTTCCGTAAGATAGTTAGTTGTAGATCAATCTGTTTCAGTTTTGCAAGTACCAAAGAAAAACAAAAGCAATCAAAAAAAGTCTTTCCATTTCATGCCTCATAGGAATCGAGATAAAACAGGCAAATTCTTACCCAACACCCCCACCACATCACTCAGTCACCCTTCTCTCTTCTTCGGTGACAGTGATCCAGAAGAACCTATAGGTGAACCTCCTGAGATATACGAAGATCCTATAGCAGAAGAAGAATTAGAGACCATCCCATCTGAAGCTATGGTTGATAATAGAAGAGAAGATGAGAGAATAGAAGGTGCCTTTCCCATCCGAGAGACCAATGGAGAAATGAAAATGAAAAACATTAGCCCCTCCGCTCTGCCTCACTTCCATGGACTGACTACTGAAGATCCTGATACCTTCCTGTTTGAGTTTGCTATCCTTTGTAGAACCTATGACTATACTGAAGATGAGCAGAAGCTGAAACTCTTCCCTTCAACTCTTAAGGATGCAGCATTACGCTGGTTCATGGGCTTACCTAGGAATAGTATCACCACTTGGGCTCAGATGCAGCAAGCTTTCAATACCAAGTACCGGGACTACTGTAGGTCCAAGGAAACCAAGGGAGAAATCTTTCGGATGACTATGGGAAATGATGAGTCCTTAGAGGATTATGAGGAGAGGTTCCAACTTAGCTATAAGCGGGCCAGGTGCACACTTGACCCTGAATCCCTCAAGTTGGTTCTGCTCCGGAAGACCTCTTAGATACCCTTCACATGTTAGCTGGGGGGGATATTTACCAACTGCCTTATGAGGACATCAAGACTGTGTTTAGAAACCACTCCAGGGCAGCTCGGAAACGAGGTAGAGGAAACCTCCTCTCAACTGGTGTCCCTTTCTCCAAACATGAGTTTGCAAATCAATTAGAAGATCTTAAGAGTGAGGTGAGACAGACCATTGCCATGCAACTGGACACCTTTAGGATCCAGCAGAAGAAGGAAGAAGCTGAGAGGGCCTTGGCTATCTTCTACCCTAGATGTACTAGGAGACACCCTAAGAACGAATGCCCATTGCATTCGGTTGAAGTGTGCTTCGTTTGTGAGGAGGACCATCCCACAAATCAATGTCCAACCTTACCTGGGTTTAAAGCTATGTACCAAGCGACAGAAGCTCCCACTGAACCTCTCTATTACCTCAACCAAAGGAGGCCACAAGGACCTAGACCTTATCAGCACGGGATGCAAGGGGCACCCCAAGCTTATTACAGCCCCAACCAATCGACTCCTATGCCTTCCTGGGGTCCCCCTGCTCATCCTTCTTGGTCTATGCCTCCTCCATGGTCTTACCCACCTCAGTACCCTACTCAACCCACTACTCATTCCTATCACTCACATTCCCAGCCACAGCCTCAGTGGAATGCACCTCAGTCGGGGTGGAGGCCCCAGTACAACACTCCTCCCGCCATTTTGCCTCCACCACCAGTTCAACCTCAACCATTACCTCCTGCTCCTCCAAGGCAACCTCAAATACCTGCTCAACCGAACCCGAACCCCAACAATAGACAGGCCCAGCAGGTATACACTGGGGAAACATCATGCCCTACTTATGCTGTGGAGATCCAGGAGATCAATCTTCGATCTGGAAAGACTCTTTCGGATCGCCAACCTCCTCCCCCAGAGGATGAGGAAGATAAATAGGAAAGTGAACAAAAGGCTATTCCACCCTTTCCTGAGAGACTAACAGCCACCACACAACCCAACCCAGAGGAGGATGAGCTCCTGGGATGTGCCAAAATACAACAAACTGGTTAAGGAAAAGTGTTTCAAACACCCAGGCAGGCGAAAGAGAGATGCTTCAACCATCAATGTCTTAGGACAACTGTCTGACCTTATGTTAGGACAAGTCATCTGCCCAAAGTATCTAGATCCTGGGAGTCCTGTAGTAGATGTCCACATCAATGGCACCATCATACCTCACACCTTGATTGATTTGGGGGCTGCCATTAATGTGATGACCACGGATACCATGCTCAAACTCAATCTTCAGGGTTCCTTGAGGAAGACCTCGACAGTACTGCAACTAGCAGATCGCTCCACTGTGACTCCCGAAGGGATTGTGGAGGATGTCTTGGTCTCTGTCGACTCTTGGGAATACCCTGCAGATTTCTTGGTTCTGCAACCCAAGGCAAAGCTTACTGGATATCCTCTTATTTTGGGAAGGCCTTGGTTAGCCACTGCAGATTCTTACATAAGTTGTCGTGCGGAAATATGACCATCAAAAATGGTCCTATGTCCAAGCAGCTAGTCCTATACCCTCCTGCCCAACCTTCCTTAGAGCATGACTTACCACTTTGGTTGGAGGAAGGAGAAGAGGATGAAGTATACTCAGCACCTTTGTGCACCCTAGATACCACTAGAAGAGACCCCCCAACCGAGGATGACTTGATTGAGACCTTGATCCAGAATCCACCTTCCAGTGCACTATCCTTAGAGAAATTGGTGGAGGATGCCCAAGCCAGCACCTTAGTGGATCTTTGTACAACCAACCCTGTCACTCCTAGAGTCAAGAATGTGGAGTTCGGCCCTGAGAGAACGTTAAGGATCAGATCCTCCCTATCTCCTTCCCAGGAAAAGGAGCTGTGTAGCCTGTTGGCCAGCCATCTAGATGCTTTTGCTTGGAGCTATAAGGAGATGAAAGGAGTCCATCCTTCGGTTTGTACCCATCACATATACATCAAAGAGGATTGTAAGCCGGTTAGGCAACCTCAGAGGAGAATGAATCCAGCCCTTAAGGACATTGTCAAGGAAGAATTGCAAAAACTGCTGGACGCCGGATTCATTTACCCCATCTCAGATAGTGAATGGGTGTCCCCTCTGGTGTTGGTTCCCAAGAAAAATGGGAAGTGGAGAATCTGTGTGGACTATCGAGAACTGAACAAAGCTACCAAGAAAGACCATTTCCCTCTACCTTTCATAGATCAAGTGTTGGATGGACTGGCAGGAAAGAAGTTCTTTTCTTTCCTGGACGGGTTTAGCGGGTACAACCAGATTCAAATCATCCCAGAAGACCAAGATAAGACCACCTTCACTTGTCCTTGGGGTACCTTTGCCTACCGAGTTCTTCCCTTTGGGCTATGCAATGCTCCTGCTACCTTCCAGAGAGCTGTCTTGAGCATCTTCTCGGAGCTGGTCCATGATACAGTGGAAATCTATATGGATGACTTCACTCCTTATGGGGCCGACTTCCAGGAAGCATTGTCCAATCTGGGAAAAGTCCTAACCAAATGCATTGAGATGAACCTGTCCCTTAGTCCTGAAAAATGTGAATTCCTGATGACTGAAGGGACCGTGCTAGGCCATACCATTTCTTGCCAAGGGTTACAGGTGGATCCTAACAAAATTGCTCTCATCAAGAAGGTTCCACCTCCTCAAAAGGTAAGGGATGTTCGGAGTTTCTTAGGATTAGCAGGGTATTACAGGAGATTCATTAAAGACTTCAGCAAGCTAGCCTCGCCATTGTTTGGCCTGTTGGCAAAAGATGTGGAGTTTAAATGGACTGACGATTGTCAGAGGGCTTTGAATGAATTGAAGGACAAGTTGGTGTCAGCCCCAATCTTGAGAGGTCCAAACTGGGCCCTACCTTTCCACATCCACACTGATGCCTCGAACAAAGCCATAGGTGCAGCTTTAGGACAAGTTGAACAAAAACTTCCATATGCCATTTACTTTGTTAGCAAAAACTTGTCCAAAGCTGAACTGAATTACACTGTAACTGAGAAAGAGTTTTTGGCTGTGGTCCATGCACTGAACAAGTTCCGACATTATATCACTGGCTACCAAACATTTGTACATACAGACCATGCTGCAATTAGATATTTAATGAATAAACCAGATGTGAATGCTCGGATTATTAGATGGTTACTTTTTTTGTAGGAGTTTGATTTGACCATTGTTGACAAACCAGGTAAAGAAAATGTTGTTGCTGACTTTTTATCTAGATTGGATTTGTCTGCAGATGAGGATGGGACAGTGGATGACCAGATGCCCGATGAACATCTGTTTGCTATCTCAGCACTCTCTCCATGGTTTGCTGATATAGCAAACTACCTTGTTTCAGCACAGTTCCCTCCGCACCTATCTTCAAGAGAGAAGAGCAGAATCATCAGAAAAAGTGCCTCATTTACTTGGATCGGGTGCAATCTGTTCAAGCTTGGCCCCGATCAGATCTTAAGGCGTTGTGTAAGGGAGGAGGAAGTCTTTGATATCCTCCTCACCTGTCATGATGGGCCTTGTGGAGGACATTTTGCAGCAAAGAGGACTGCCTTCAAAATCCTGCAGGCAGGCTACTATTGGCCCACACTTCATCAAGATGTCAGAAGATATATCAGCCAATGTGACCAATGCCAAAGAATGGGGAAACCGACTCAAAGGGATGAGATGCCTCTCCAACTTCAAGTGACTCTTGAGCCATTTGAGAAGTGGGGTATGGACTTTGTGGGTCCAATCAACCCTCCTTCGAGGCAAAGGTCTTACATCATTGTGTGTACTGACTACCTGACAAAGTGAGCAGAGACTAAAGCAATCAAAGCAGCAACAGAAGAGAAGGTGCCCGAGTCCTTAAGAGAAAACATCTTCTACAAGTTTGGCTACCCAAGAGAGCTGGTCACCGATCAAGGGAGCCAGTTCACATCCAACCTAGTTGAAGACCTACTAGCTCATCACAAGATCAAGCATAGGACTTCCACCCCCTATCACCCTCAAGCAAATGGGCAGGTGGAAGTCACCAATAGAGCATTAGAAGGGATCTTGACTAAGGTGGTGAGCAGCAGCAGAAAGGACTGGGCAGATCGCCTGGTTGAGGCCACATGGGCTTACAACACAACCTGGAAGACCACCACCGGCTTCACACCTTATGAGCTGGTCTATGGGAAGAAAGCTTTGATGTCCATTGAATTTGAGTAGAACACTTTGAGGATGGCAGCTCAGCTGGACCTAGATCTCAGCCATGCACAGCAAGAAAGGTTGTTGCAGCTGAATGGACTGGACGAGCACCGAATGCAGGCCCTCCTTCACTCAGAAGTGGTTCAACTTCAGAGAAAGGTGTGGTATGACCAACACCTCAATGACAAGCAATTCCAGCCAGGAGATTGGGCACTGTTGTATGACTCCAGGTACAAAGATTTCAAGGGGAAGCTGAGAACCAGATGGTTGGGGCCATATGCAGTGGAAAAATGTCATGACAATGGATCTGTTCTTATTCGGACCATTGATGAGGAAGCCATCCCCATGCTTGTCAATGGGCATCGATTGAAGATCTACAGGAAGCCTCTCTCAAGACAAGAGTTCATCAAAACTATGGAGAGATCAGTGTTGGTCATAGAGAAGGGTTCTGCCTCTCCTTTGGGCATACCCTGAAAAAAAAATAAAATAAAAAATAAAAAATAATAAATATCCTTGGGTGAAAACCTCTCTGAGGCGCCCAAGGCAGGTGGTAGGGGTGAAAACCTCATTGAGGCGCCCCTATTGTCTTTCAAAAAAAAAAAAAAGAGATTTGAAGAAGATCCTTGAGTGAAAACCTCTATGAGGCGCTTAAGGCAGATGGCAAGGGTGAAAACCTCATCGAGGCGCCCCTGTTATCTTTCAAAAAAAAAGAAAAAAAGAAAAAAAAAGAAAAAACAATAAGAAAAAAGACAAGGACAACAAGTTCATAATGTAAAATTGCATGCAGGTTGCAGGTGTTCTATGGAGGAGAGGAAGCCTCTCAACTCAAAGACAAGGCTCCTTATCATGTTGTTAGGAGACCTCACCAGCACCTCCTCCAAGAATACTCCTTTTCTCCAAGGTATGTGCACAATTTCATCACGGTTTGAGTCCTCTACAGGAAGATGCAGATTTTCTACAGGAAGATGCAGACTTTCTACAGGAAACACAAACTTTCTACAGGAAGCTCTGTATTTCTACAGGAAACTTCCTGTAGAAGTTCGGGACGGCCCAGAATTCATTCTATGAGGATATCTAACGACTAAGGATCGGTTTGGACGCATGCAAGCTACTGTTGTCACCCTTGCACACTGCTGTCACCTCGTCCTACCATCCTTGTCGACATGCAACGAAGTTACCTGCACCAGCAAAGCAGATCGTTGAGTTATCAAAGAGAAAGCAATTTTTAAGATAAAAAAATGCTGAGATGCCATACCATATCCATCGCAGCCATCCATGAGCTCATGGAGCGTGATCGTGAGGCCAAATCCTTCGTCGTGCAACATGCACCTGAGGAGGAAGAACTGTTACAAGACATCCTGCGGGAGTCCTGTAACAGTTAAGCCCGCTAGAGTGTACACCATTCACAGCGCTGGCCATATGCAATGAAAACGCGGGCGCATGCAGCCAAGCATCAAATCCATCGTCGGCAGCCTGTAAACATGAACCTCCGGGCCTGTGCAAATTCACCAGCGGCAAACGAATCCACTCATCATCGTCCAAAAACCGAAAAATCGTGTTGCGGCCGCACAGGTAAGTGTCTCGACCCTTTCTTCCGTCAGATTACATGAATTTTACTTTGAAATTGTTTGCAAAGTGTGAGGTGAATGGGTTTAGCGGTTGTATGGCCATTTGACTGGCCACGTCGACCAGTTAATGGTCTAGTCGGATGTTTGGGTGGCGGCCATGAAAAAAGGAATGGGCAGCACACACGTGAGAGCAATCCCGTCGGGAAAAACGAGTTTAACAGAAGAGACGGTGGCGGATCTGCGGGGGGATTATGCGGCAGTAAGGGAACTCGCAGGCAAATGATGGGACGACGTCATCCAACGGTCCGACGGGGACAGCTCACCCCCGCGTCACGGATTCCGCCGATTCAAATCTAATCAGCTAGATTGCACCCCATGCATTTATCATTCACCGTTTGAAACTCGAGTGATCATCCGGATCCCTCTGCAGTTCGATACTCCGAGCCTTTGGCCATCAGAACGCCTGTGAAGCAACACCAAGAGCGCAGACCAACTGCAGTCTTTCCCAGAAATCACGCGCTGCTCCTACAGGAACGCTATTTCTACAGGAAGGCGGGTTCCTCACGTCAAAAGGTGGCGGATTAAGAAGGTAAACCTGAACTCTCCATGCAATTGGCTTTTGAAAGTGGCAGAATCGTCGTCTACAATCTGGTCGTAGAAAATTGTTGCAGTTGTTGTCTGCTGTGCATAAACTGTCATTCTACAGGGTGTCAGTGTAATTAAGCTGTGTTAAGGTCCTCAGAGATAAGCTTCGTGGATTTTGTGCATGACAGAAGCGTAATTCTACGCTCTGTCTCAGTAGACCAAACTTCTTCCGTGTCCGCCACCTCTAGCTAAAGCAACAGTTTTTATCATGCCGGGTAGGTTCATTAGAAGGGAACCCACTGATCCAACAAAGTTAAGGGAAAATCTTGAGGTGGTGGAGCTCTTCACACGAGCACAATGGATATCCTTCTGTGACAAATTGCAGGGTTATGACGACGAAGTGGCAGAAGAGTTTTTGCAGGTTTTGAGGCTGAAATCCAAAACATTGGCCACCGTGAACTTCAGGGGCCTAAGCCTCAAGCTCACCCCGCAATATATCAGTCGAATTACTGAACTTCCAATGGGTTTGCCATGGGATAAGGAAGAAAGGAAGTTGAGCCAACAGGCCAAGAAAGAATTCTTTCCCCCAGAGGAGGAATTCTCGGAAGACAAGAATGGGGTGCGTAGAACCAGTTTACTGCCACCATGGAATGAAGTTAGCCTGCAGATCATGAAGTATATAACCTGCGAAGGCCGTTTTAGCATTGTGTACGGGTATCACTTTAGGTTGCTCACTGAATTGAGGCACCAGATTGATCTTCCTGTAGAAAATAAACTGTGCATCCCCTATTTCCTGCTACAGTCTCTAATTGAGTGTGCCACAAAGTTAAAAGAAGGCATACCAAACCAGGTAGCCCACCATGGATTGATCAAACTTCTCGTGGAGGATGCGCTTCATTCATACAAGGTTCCCCTCTCATGGGAAGCATTCGGAAATTTGACAAGAGATGGAGACATCAGGATGTTGACCGAAGAAAGTGGTTCCTCCAGCAGTGAGGAGAAAGAATCAGTGGTCGTGGGAAAGAAAGAAACAGGCCAGAAGACCCCGACCACAGTGCAGAAGAAAGAGCAAAAGAAGAAGCATGAGAAAAAGGATAACAAAGAAAAAGATGACACACCCATCTTGACAGCAAGAGAGAAAAGGTTGCAAGGCAGAGTGGACAAGGCTGAGAAGGTCCACATCAGCAAGAGTGCCTCGACAGCGACAGCAACTAAGTCAAAAAGCAAAACCCATGCAGCAAAGAAAACCAAGGCGGCAACACCTGTTTCTACAGGAAAGCCGAAACCGGCTTCTACAGGAAGCCCAAAATTAACAGAAAAAGGGTCTTCTACAGGAAGCCCGAAATTGACTAAAACAGGGTCTTCTACAGGAAGCCCTGAAAAAGTGAAACCCAAGGAGAAGAAGGCGAACATTCTAGCAAGGGAGGCAGCAGCTGTGCTGGCCGCCCTCAGCACGCCACCTAAGCCAAAGGAGAAGAGAAAGAGGGAGACCCCTCTATACTTTAAAGCTCGAAGAAGTGTCAGAATAAAGACGGGCAAGCCACAGCCTTCGTCTAGCAGCCCGATTGTTATTGAAGATGCCCCTACTTCGCCCAAGGAAAAGTCCCCCTCGAGGATATCAGTCACCTATGAGAGGGGGAGCCCAAAGAAAACTACGTGGCAAGAAAAGTTAGACCTGTTGACCGAAAAAGCTCGGCTACAGGATGCTGAAAATGTTCTACAGGAAACTCTGGCCCGGCTACAGGAAACAGAGAAGATGGAAGGAGAAGGACCTTCATCACCACCAAGGGAGGGCGAGGTAGAGCCACCCAAAGAGGTAGAAAAGGAGCACATTCTAGAGCCCAGCCCTCAGCCAAGTCTGAGTTCATACTACACCTTTTTAGAGGCTGGCAAAATTATACCTCAAAAATTTACTGTGCC
Organism: Pinus tabuliformis; assembly: GCA_031772625.1. Classification (NCBI taxonomy): domain Eukaryota; kingdom Viridiplantae; phylum Streptophyta; class Pinopsida; order Pinales; family Pinaceae; genus Pinus; species Pinus tabuliformis. The sequence goes on along the minus strand of CM062813.1, from coordinate 328,653,422 downwards.
ATTGTTTTTTGCATTGGAGGAAGAGAGAGTCCGTACACACACGTGGATGAAGATAGCAAAGTCAAAGGGTGTGGCGGACATAGGTCCTTTACAAGAGCAACTCAAGGAGGCCAGGAGTGAATTAGCCATGGCTAAACATGTGGCCAATTGTCAAAGAGTGTACCTACAGGAAGAAAACTAGAAGCTAAGATTGCAGCTACAGGAGCTGAGGGCAGGGATAGGTACATCCTCCAAGGACACCACAGAAGAACAACAAGGCAAAAAGGAACTGACCACTGGTCATGGGGAGCCAATGACACTTCTACAGGAAGCAGAACAGCAAGCACAAATCGAAGTGCAAGCTCTAAAAGAACAGCTGCAGCAAAAAGAGGCACAATTGGCCTGCATGGCCAGTTGGGCCATGGAGGGAATACAGTGCAGACAACCTGCCAAGTCCTATGGTTTGTACTTGAAAGACCAATGGCCGCAGTTCCAAATAAATACCTTGGCACAAAGAGGTATTTCTTAGATCCAAGACCCACAGCAATTTTCTGAGTTGTGCAGTACTAGTTCGTCAGAGGATAAAGCCAAATTAGCGGAGTTTTACCTCCATAATTTGGCCTTGCCTAATGTAGTTTCCTGGGATCCCAATACTGCCTTGGGAGATATGCAATTAATGGAGTTCGCTTCATGGCTGAACCATGAGGATCAAAGAGCAGCAGAAGCAAAATCGGTCATGAACCGAGAATTGAACGAGCCATTGCTCATTCGGGCAGAACCAGAGGATCCAGTTGCACTCATCTCAGCACACCAACACTTGTCTACTGATCCTACAGCTTCACTAAGATATATGGATCAACAGGCCCAAGCCATAGCTCATTTTGAAGACATGGAGAGACTGTTAGGAGAAAATGATGTCCAAGCATGCACACGCAGATGGAATACATTGGCACACAGTTTGAAAATCCGAGAGTACCATACCCCAACTCGGATGAGGGAAGCTCTGGTAAGGGTAGCCCTTTACAAGAAATCCATGCAAAACCTCCAGGTCAGCTAGATTGGCCTTAAACTTAGCCCACCACTGCTGCTAGGATTGACTGAAGGCAGCACAGAGAAGGATGACAGTGAACAATGGGAAGAGGTGAATAGGAAAGCTGGGTTTCATATCAGCAAGGAGGACACTACCATAGAGGCTTGGGATATAAGGGTAGCAGTAAAAGCAATGAAGGATGAAGAGTTGGACTAAGTTGCTCAAGGATGAGCAAATATGTTAGCAGGGGGGTGATGATGAGCCCCAATTTTTGGTAACAATTTGGGCTCATTTGGCCTACTTACCTTGCTCAACCCTTCATCTTTTATCACTTGTGCATCATTTCTTAGTATATTCGTGTTATTTGTAGGAAGAAGGGCAGGCATTATTCCTATGTGACTAATACATGATGATTTCAGGTTTTTTGACATTAAATGGAGCAAAGACCACGCAGAAGGAGACAAGGAGACAACAAAGGTGGCATTGCAGGTTTATAGGGAGGTTGTCCACAGTCTTGAATGACCTCCCTCGTGATCTCCACCCCAACTCCGAGCTCCAACAGCTATCCCCACCGAGCTAAAAGGCAGCCAACGGATTCTACAGGAACAACAGTTTACTTTTAGTTGGACAGCCGAGCTCCACTAATTGAGGAAGCCAGCTTGATCCTCATCATGTATAAATATTGAGGCTGTAACCTTTGATAGAAGCTTTTTGAACTTTTGAACTACTGTTGCAATTTCTAAGCACGAGCTACAGCTCGGTTTTTGCTTTTTGTAAGCCAGTTTTGGCATGATGTTAGACTCATGATTATGATCTTTTAATAAAGGCAGGCAGATTTGGATTCAATCCTGAGTTCTTAAGAGGAGCTATAGCTCTCAGGTTAGGGCCCAACCTGAGAGCAATAGACCTCATTTTCTTTGTATTGTTACTTGTCTTTCCTTTCAGCACTTTGTTTCTTTGTTTTGACATGCATTTGGAAAACACAGTCTGTTGGTTTAATTTCTTTAATGTGATTAAGTAGGATTAGTTTATGGTTAAAGTGTTGTCAGCAGTTTAGATTAGAGTAGGAGGATTAGAATTCATTAGAGCTCCAAGAAAAGGTTGATAGTGCACTCACTGCCATCTCTGTTTAGAGATTGGGGGTGTAGACCGTACCAACCACCAAAAAACGCAGTCTTATATGTTCATGCAAGCTGCAACATAGTCATTTCCGTCATAGAACCGTCCAAGCATTCTGATCTTGAGCAATACTCCTTCGTTCCAACACCATGCACGATTTCTCTCCACAATTTACATTGCTGTTCGTTGGTTAAATAACACAGTTAGAATAGGATGATGGAATTCTCGATTTTGTGCAAGACATAGAGGATTTGTTCCATTTACACTGCGCAGCATTGTTCTATTATCTTCTTCTTCTTCTCAACCGTGCCTAAAGTCACCTACTCATCCTCTGTTCAACTCGTTTGCCTTCCAACCCTTCTACTTCTCACGTAGCTCCATCTTTTTGACTTTTCATTGCTTCCACCCTTCTATCCACCCACCAACTTTACCCACTCTTTCTCCATCTTACCTCTCTGTCCCTGAGCCATCACAAGCTCCCTTTTCATCCTACCTATCCACCCATACAGCTCCTCGACTCCTCCATCACCCAAAACTCCAACTGTAGAACATCCTGTAGAAGTTAGCAGACTTCCTGTAGAAATCCCGAGCTTCCTGTAGGATCCCCTGCAGACATCCTGTAGAAGCCTGCAAACACGGTTGCCGAGCACCTGAACGTTGTGGACTTCTGTGGAACGATGTGAGGGATCCCCTGGAACCTCTCAGAGCCTTCCTAACCGTTCCCAAGCCTTCCTTCCCTTCGAACTACCCCTGCACAGTCAAGACCTAGTAAGAAGCACAATCACAATAACTCCACCCACTTGAGCAAAAATACAAAAATGTGTTCTCTTCAATGAAAGTAGTTTAAATTCATGCATCTCATCTCACTAGAAGTAATGACATCATTTCTAGAAGTTTTCACTCCCACCATTGCATCATAGAGATTAAACTAATCAGATTAGGGTTTACTAGGGTTTCCCTGTTTGGTTGGCTTTCAGTTCATTCTTGCAAAGTAGGTTAATTTCCTTTGAGATAGCCTTCGTTCATCATCTAGAAAGCTTCTTCTGAGAACATATAGAAGTTGGCTTGAGCCCTAGCGGACTTGTGTCAGCTGACCAAGTGACAGCTGCGACAAGAGCTAGTACTTGTGCATACAGCACCGTCGCTTCCAAGTTTGTTACGAACTACCGGGTTGATAAAATTAGAGATAGGAAGCTCCAGGAGTTGTAGAATTATTGCTACAATACTGGAGCCCACCAAATAGCTGCCAACCATTGATGAGCAATAGCCTTGTAAGCAATCACAAGGGAATTTTCATAGTCAGTCACAACATTCTTCTCCCCAATAAAAGTAGCAACCATGCCAAATGAACCAATTTCTCCACAACATTGTCGGCTTCTACATATGCTTGCTGGCCTCAGCTTGACATCTTTGATATTATCATAGCCATAGCACTTATTATGACATGCTTGATGAAGATCCCCCTTTGTGCTTCATTTCAGCTCCTCCATGCTTGAATCTATACTTGTGGAATGAAGAATTTGCAATTTTGAGGAAGATTTGAATCAATTTCATGCTTTTTAGCCCAGTGTGCCGCGCCTTCCCAATGCGTCGCGCCAGTGTAAATTTACACTGGAAAATTTCTCCCAATGCGCCGCTCCTCCCTAGTGCGCCATGCCTTTTTCCAGGCGACTTTTGGAGGCCTTCTCGGTGTCCAAATTGGGCGTTGGATAGCTAGTTGGAAAGTTCTTTGAGTCTACTTTCCAACCCAACCGGAATTTTTCAATTTGGAGTTCACTTGTCAAAAATCAAATCTCCCAAGACTGGTCAAAATGTGCCAAATGAGGCTGCCTAAAGGCAGAGTGTTGTTACAGTCAACTTTTGAATGCCTTCCTCAACTCCAAATTCAGCTCATGATAGCTCACTGAAAATATATTTGTGTCTAGTTATCATTTGACTCATCAAGCAAGTCATTTGACCAACCAAGCTAGGAGAAAACTTGATTTTCCCAAGGTCACTTCAGAGGTGCATCAATTCTCCCGAGGCAATAGTATTTTTGACATTTCTTTAAAACCATGACACATGTGTAAAAAGTGAAGGATTTTTTTCTTCCTTGGCCTGTTTTGGACAAAAACCTCTCTTAGTTTTCAAAAATTAATCTTTTATTGCTTAGAAACATCATTTGAGTGAAACCTATCCCGATGTGTGGAATAGGGGATTTGTCGAAATGAAGCGAAATGAAGGGGATAGGGAGCTTCTAAATTCTTGAGGAAATTTTGGGAAGTAGGGAGGGATGTTAGGAAGTAGGGGAAAGTGTAATCTTTGAAATTGAGTGAGGGGAAGGGGTCCAAAAGGGCAAAACACAGGCCTAGCCTAGAAAATAGGGCTTGTAGCAAGAAACTAGGGTTTGTGTGAAAATGAGGAATTTGGGGGATCTCAGTGATGGGAAATGTTTAATAAGGTACATTAAGGATAGGGGAAGGTGTATGAACATCAGGATACAAGTGTTGCTGATGATTAGACCATCCAAGAGAAATTGCCTTCAAAACCCTAGGAGAGGGAAATGACCGTAGTTAGGCGCAACTGAAGCATGAACAAGGTGTAAAATGACCCTTTGGAACCTAACATGATGATGACAACCCTCTGAATGATTGTAGACTCAGCTGAATAGTGACATAGACAAACATTTGGACAATTTTGAAAGGAGTGAAAGCAAACCCTAGACCTAATGCCTAGTGACCAAATTTTACTTTAAGACTCACTGAAATGATAAAATTTTACCTTGACACGTTAAAATCACTTTGTAAGAGCATGTTTGATCACTGGAGGAAAGCTGCAAAGACTGACACTAACAGGGGGAAAGAAGAAAGATTTGTCCAAAATTAAATGCTTCAATTGGCATGAATTCAAGCACTATGCCATGAAGTGTCACATAAAAATTCAAGAAAGAATACCTCAAGAGGAGGAGCAAGTGAAGTCTTGGATTCGAAACTCAAGCTTGACTTCACCCTTATTGCATGCATGATGAGCACAATAATGGGGAGTGAGTGGTACTTGGAATACAGTGCCTCGTTCCACATGATAGGGTGTAGATATTTTTCAATAACCTAGAAGAGAAAGATCTATAGAAGCACATTGAGATGGGGGATGACAAAAGGTATAGCGCAACCGAGATTAGTATAGTCACCTTTCAAAGGGAGTCAAGATCCATTCTCAGACTCAAGGATGTCATGTTCGTTTCGGGCCTAAAGAAAAATCTCATCTCTGTTGCAGTTTTGGAAGATCGTGGTTATGATGTGATCTTTAGTAAAGGAAAAGCATTCCCGAGACAGAAAGCCATGGAATAGGTGAAGCAGATCGGGGTTTGTGTGAAGAACTTATATAAGCTAGATGTGGAAGACTGTGTTGCATTAAGAACTAAGGCAAAGAAAGTATAGAGTCGTGATGTTGGTGAGCTTTGGCAAAAAAGACTTGGCCATTTGCATCATGGAACCTTAAATATTATGCAACAAATAACCATTAGCCTCCCCAAAAGAGCACTTTTGGAAGAGGATGTATGCAAAGGATGTACCTTGGGGAAGTATGCAAAATCCACATTCCATGATTGGGACAAAAAAACACATGTAGTCTTGGAAAGGATGCACTCTAATTTTTGTGGACCTTTCTCGACAACCTCCATTGCCAGACACAGATATTTTGTCATTTTTATTTATGACTTCTCAAGGAAGTGTTAGATCTTCTTCATGTGGAAGAAGGATGAGACATTCTCCAAGTTCATAGAATTCAAGGCACTGGTTGAGAAAGAAATTGGCAAGAAAGTGAAGGCTACCAGCAGCGATAATGGAGGTAAGTATGTTTTGAATGAATTCAAAAATTTATGTGCAAAAGAAGGCATTCAAAGAGAGATGATAGCACCCCACAACCCACAACAGAATGGGGTCGTTGAGAGAAAGAATCATAGCATTGTGGTAGTTGCGAGGGCTATGTTGCATGACCAAGGCCTACCACTGCATTTGTGGGTAGAGGCATGCAACACAACAATCTACTTGTATAACATGAGTCCTTATCAAATTCTTGGTATGATTACACTAGAAGAGGCTTTCTTGGGGAGAAATTTGAATCTGTAATACTTTAGGATTTTTTGAGCCCTTGTTTACTGCCATGTCTCCAAAGAATCAAGGAATAAGCTTGAGATGGTAACATAGTTATGGGTTACACAAAAGCTCCTTACAACTACTATGTGTACTTACCTTCACTCAGAATGACAGTTGTGTGAAGGGATGTAAAGTTTGATGAGGAGAAAGTGGTGTGGTTCTTTCTTGAGAGGGAGATTTAGATCCCACCAAAAGAGAAGATTTTCTATCCAAAGGAGGAGGCTCAGGAAGTTGTGGAGCACCCACAAATTGAGGAGAAGAGAGTCGAGACATCCACTTAATCAAAACCATCTAGAGAAGGTAGGAAAAGAACCAGGGAAGATGATAGACTTGTTTAGGATGCGAGGGAGAATGTGGGAGCTCCTTCAAATTTGTGTAGGCAAAGGAAGTCACTTAAGAGCTACACTGGCTACATGTCTCTAATGGCTGAGATTGTAGAGAATGAGCCATCCTCTTCCGAGGAGTAAATAACACAACATGTATGGGTTGATGCAATGGTGGAGGAATACAAATCCATTGTAAAAAACTGTTTGGGAAGTGGGCCCATGACCAACAGATAAATCAGTTGTGGGTACGAGATGGATCTTCAAGGCTAAGCAGGAAACAGACAAAAGCATATAGAAGTGTAAAGCCAGATTTGTGGCCAAGTGGTACTCTCAAGTTGAGGGAATTGATTATGAGGAAACTTTTTCTCCTGTAGCAAGGTACTCATCCATTAGATAAATTCTTGCTCTAGTTGCGCGGATGGGGTGGAAGATCCACTAGATGTATGTAAAAACAACATTTCTTAATGGGGATATTGAGGAGGAGGTGTACATCGAGAAACCATAAGGTTTTGAGACATTTTATCGAGAGACTCATGTGTGCAGACTCAAGCAAGCGTTGAACGCTCTCAAACAAGTACCCTATGCTTGGTACACTAGGATAGATAGCTATCTCATTGGTTTGGGCTTCACCAAAAGTGAAGCAGATGCAAACCTCTATCACATCTTGGTAGAAGGTAAATTGCTTATTATTGTCTTATATGTTGATGATTTGATTTTAATTAGTGATGAGCAACTGATTAGATCTTGCAAGGAGGACCTTGCAAGGGAATTTGAAATGAAGGAAATGGGTCTAATGCACTACTTCCTTCGATTGGAAGTATGGAAAGCTAATGAGGAACTGTTTGTCTCAAGGCAAGTATGCAAATGAGATACTACAAAGATTTCACATGGAGAGATGGAAACCCATGGAGACAACTCTAGCGACAAATTGGAGGAAGGAGGATGCCACTTTAGGTGAAGAAGTGGATGCTTCCACTTATCGGTAGCTAGTGGGTCCACTGATGCATCTTGTGAACACACGACCAAATATGTGCTATGTAGTCAACCAGTTGAGCTAAGATTTGGTTAGGCTGACCAAATTATTTTGGAAGGTAGCTAAGCATGTTTTACGGTGCCTTAGAGGCATTACCCAGTTTGAACTATGGTATAGACAGACAGAGGGAGTGAAGCTATGTGGCTTCATAGATGATTCCATCAGTCCTGAAGAGTACATCAAGTGGAATTTTCAGTGTTGGGTCTACAATAATTTCCTGGTACAGTAGGAATCAAAGATCTGTGGCTCTCAACTTGATAGAAGCAGAATACATGGTTGCAAGTCAAGCAACATGTGAGGCGATCTGGATGAGAAAGATACTTGTGAGACTGTTTGGTCAGATGATGGATCCAATTGTGATCTACTGTGATAATCATAGTTGCATCAAGCTCTTTGAGAATCCTGTATTTCACGATCGATCCAAGCATATAGATATCTGGTATCACCATTTACGGGACTGTGTGAAGAGGTAGATAATGTTGTTACACTACATTTTGACAAAGGAACAAGATGTTGACATTTTGGTAAAGGCCTTGTCAAGAGGGAATTTCAAGTTCCACATGTGCAAGATATGGGTGGTTGATAACCCCTTTCTCACTGAGGGTGTTGAAAAATGCAGCAATAAATTCTCAATTTGATTTTGCCTTGATTAAATTGAGAAAATTCGAATTTCCACATCAAAAATTTACTTGGATGCAGTTAAATTGTGTGACATGGCTTGTGTCACCCAGTTTACTCAGTAAATTCGAGTTGGAGGAGTTGGAGTTCAGTTTAGCAGGTATGATTGTTAATTTGCAGCAATCAAGATCAGTAATTTCAAGTTGTTTTCAGTTAAACTAGTTCTAATTGTTGAAGGAACTAGTGGAAGGTCAATTGTGCAGTGAAACTTCAGTCTAACTTAGTGATCATCTAGTTAACTCATCTGTTGTCTAATGAATTTGTGTAGGATCCTTCCTTGCTGAAGAAATGAGGCCCTTTAGTCTTGCTGACAAAGTTCTGACTCTTTTTCCTATACCTACGTAACGACTTAACTTAATTTCAAGACAAGTTGCTGAACAAATAATCCCCTCAATGAACTCACTATAAAGTAAGGGCACAAAAATATCTCTCTCTATAGAAGGCAAGCCTGAGATTCTCTTTCTTATGATTCAGTAGGTACATTCATAATATTTGGTAAAGGAAAATTCTCACTACCTTGGTAAAGAAAACATGAGAATTGGTAGAGGTTAGGTACCAAAAAAAAGAACTCTCTTAGTAAGGTCGAGTGCTTCAGAGGTTAGGTGCAAAAGTAGAGGGAAAAAGAAGTGGTAGAGGTCAAAATAAGTGGTATAGGTAACTCACCTACCTGGCTGGATCTTCATATGTACCTCCCAAAATAGCTAGTGCATAGAGAGAATTTGAGTTCCCCAACTGTGGTGGAGATTCCAAGGCAGTGTAACATCAGTGATAGACAGTCTTGAGTATAGGCGTTGCATGTAGTTAGGTGATCAAACTTGGAAATTGTGCAATCCATTTTGGTGATATTCCTAAATAATAGGGGACTAATTTCTCAAGGAATTGAAATAAGGACTTAAGTCTGGGTGAGAGCTTCTTAGTGAGAATAGAGATAGGTTATTCACTCGCAGGTTGTGATAAGATGAGCAAAAAAATTGTACTACATATCTATGCATCAAATTAATGCAAGCAAACATTGGGGTTTTTAGCAGATTTCTTTCCCTGAGAAAAATACTGTGTGCATGTTTTTTATTTCTCATTTCATGTTTGTGATTGATGTTCTAAATTGTGAATTGAATTCTGCATAACAGTAGAGTATGTTTGTGTCTTGTGATTTTGATTAAAACTTCATAATTAGTTGAAAATCTACATCATAATTCTACAAGGGCATTGGAAAAGACATTTAAAAGTGAAAGAGGCATTTATTTATGAAAATTAAGGAAAATAGGTGAAAAGGGAGATGAAAGGTCACAAGTTTGCATGAGAGGAAAATTGAAGGAAAATTAGAGGAAATTGATGAAAATAGAGGCCTCGGTAATAAAAATGCTTATAAGGATCAATTCACAACTTTTGGTTAGTTTAGCTTTTGTCATTTCAGTTTTGGACCTCTCTCTATTATCTCATATTATTTCACACTTAGAGAATTCTTGAAGCACTCTAACATTGGCACAAGCAATAAAAGGAAGGAAAAGAAAGGACAAGGAAAGGAAAGGAAAAGTAAGGAAGGTTGGGTCAAGCAGCTCCAACAGGAAAACTTGCAAGTAACAGGATGTATGTGTGATTTCCTAACTGGTTTGTGAATGCATGGTACATGCATTTGTGTATTTGGTTCTCTTGTTGTCATTGGCATGCATTTTTCTAGGTGTGACAATAGTTTCAACCTTGCCTTTCCATTTCCGTATAGCCATGGTGTGATGGGATTCTTTTATTTGGTTGAGCTTTGGATTGCTAGAAGATTTTGGAATTGGGTGAGGTGGTCCCAAGAAAAATTCTTGAGGGTTGGGGGTGTAGGTGTTTTAATCTCTGGGAAGCCCTCAATAGGTGGGTGGAGGTAGGAAAATTCCTCAAGGTATGGGTGAAGAAATTTTTAGGCATGCAAATTTGTTTTGGGCTTAGTGATCTCTTGAATGGTTTTGGTAGGATCACGATAGTCTGAGGGTGGAGGTGGTTTAATCTTCGGGAAGCCCTAGTTTTTTATGTTTTGGTTTTCTTATGTGATATCTTGACTAGTTTTGGTAAGATCAGAAGAGCATTAGGGTGGAGGTGGTTTAATCTCTGGGAAGCCCTGGTTTTTTATGTCTTGAGTATCACATTCTTTTTTGGAATATGGCACGGGTGTGATTGGATGAAAGAAAGATTTGGTTTAACTCAATATATGGTTAGATGGTACGTGGAATTCCCTCACTTGGTTGGATTTTGCATATGTTAATATGAGCTCTTTTCATGTTGTATTTCATAAGTAATTGTGCTTGTTATTGTGTGGAAATGATGGTTATTCTATGATGGTTATTATTCTGGTTATATGTTGGTTATAAGTATGGTTCCATGATAGGTTCTAACAATGGCTCTTGATATGTTTGATTAGTTTATGAATGGTTAATGAATGCATGAGATAACAAATGTTATTGAAGCTATTATGAGAGGGCATTAGACCTTCTGGGCGAATCTCAAATAATTTTTAGATCCCTATGTTCATATATGCATTCTATGTATTCATGACCTGTAGATTACATGTTCACGATATGTTTGATGAAATGAATTTCATGGTTAGGCCTAGTTAGGTAAAGTATTTGATCAATTTTTGTATGAATGGATTTGTATTGGTGTTATTTATGATTCTGGAAAGTCTCATTGAGCTTTGGGCACTGGTCTAGAGGCTAGCCTAAAATGGTGTCTTAGAATCTGGGACTCCACCCTCTGAACTGGATGTTTTGGGCCAGAACCGCACCCTGGTAGGCTTATGCATGTGGTTGGAGGCCTGTAACCACACATAGGGCTTGTCATGCATCCAGTTGTGGGCCCAAGTCACTAAAAAATAAATCCAACTCTAGGTTTGGGCAGTTGGAGTGGTTGTTTAGCTCCTGGGTGTCTTGTATCCCCTTAGGAAGGTTAGTAAAGTTCTAGTTTGTCAACTCCACTTCCTTAACTATACATAGGAGTTTGAGTCATGTCATAGTATCCCTTAGCTCATGTTTACCCCAAAAAGTTGGTGAAATTGGGTAAATGTGGGAGGTGTTGTTACAAAAGTCATATAACTAGGTTGGCCACTTCGTTGACATCATTAAAACAAGAAAGGAATTCTAGAACATCAGTGAGGACATATTATTTCCATCCTTACTAATATGTCTTGCTATGTCACAAGTTACTCCGGTTGACGAAACTACCTTCCCAAATAAATTTCTACCAAGTATGAAGAATTTTATGTTGGGTTGTGTTATATTCTTTCCACGACTAACCCACGTAGTGAACCGGGGGGTTAGAGGGGGGGCGAAGCCCCCCCTTCGTTGTGCCGATTACGTAGCGGGGGGGTCACGGGGGGTGGCAGCCCCCCTTGTCCGGGGGGTTTGAGGGGGGCGGGTAGCCCCCCTCTACGGGGTCCGGGGCATCGCCCCAGGACTTTTTTTTTTGGACCCTATATTAGGTTGGGCGAACCTACCTATGGTTTTCGAACCATGGTTTTGGACGCGATGGTTTTCGGTCCATGGTATTGGATGCTTCGACATGTATAAATATGTATTGTAACATTGAAAGGAATATAAATGAAAATCAAGCTGGTAGTCCCGGTTTTGGGATCGAGGGGAAATCTCTGTGTATATGTGTTTTATGTGTTATGATCTCGCATTGTTTATTTTTTGTGTTTTAGAATTCGTATGTAGGTAATTTCTGTACAGGGTTAAAACCTACATTTGGTATCGGAGCTGTTTTGGCTTCAAGGGGACGCCTTTGTTGCTGAGGGGTTTCTCTCGGGCCTGTGGTAGACCTTGTTCAGTGGGAGATCTACGAGATCGATTCTGGTGGTGAAAGAAGATGGCAAGCAGCGGAAAGATAGAGATCAAGAAGTTCAATGGTCAGAGTTTTGAGTTGTGGAAACTCAATATGGAGGATCTGTTGGTGGATAAAGATCAGTGGATCGCGGTAGATCCAGGTACTAAACCAACGGGAGTGACCGATGAAGAATGGAAGAAGTTGGATCGGAAGGCAAAGAGCACAATACGATTGTGTGTCTTAGATTCAGTATTGCTGAATGTATCAGGGGAAGCTACGGCGAAGGCTTTGTGGGACAAGTTAGGGACTTTGTACCAATCTAAGTCTCTGGTGAATAAACTGTTCCTGTGGAAAAAGCTATATAACCTGAGGATGAAAGATGGAGACTCGGTAACAGAGCATCTAAACGCATTTAATACTGTGGTAAGTCAGCTAGCGTCTGTTGATATTAAAATTTCAGATGAAGATAAGTGCATCAGTTTGTTGTGTTCTCTACCAGATTCGTGGGATAGTCTGGTTATTGTAATAGGTAGCAATGCAACTGCTTTGCAGTTTGATGAAATAGTCTCAGCCTTGCCGACGGAGGAGATGAGACGGAAAAATATGGAGAGCTAGAATGGTGATGCCTTGTCTGTACGAGGACGGTCCCAGAATAGAAACAAAAATAAGTCATCGAGTGGGAGATCTAAATCTAGAGGGAGATCTAAATCTCCAGGAAAACCTGTAAAGGTGGTGTGCTGGAAATGCGGAAAGGAAGGGCACTTCAAAAGGGACTGTAAATCTAAAGCTCCTGATAAAGGAAAGGGATTTGATGATGCTCCTTCTGCAGAGGCGAAAACCACCTCAGATGAAGGTGGGGATGTGTACTTGGCTTCTTCAAGTACACATGTAGATCATGAGGCATGGTTGATTGACTTAGGTGCATCCTTTCACTTCACTCCCCATAGAGAGTGGTTCTGCGAGTATGAGAAATACGATGGTGGTGATGTCTTCTTAGGAGATGATATGAAGGCTAGAATCATTGGTCGCGGAAAAGTAAAGTTGAAGTTGCAAGGTGGAAGGGTTAGAACACTTCCGGGTGTTCTGCATATTCCTACATTGGCCAGAAATCTAATTTTTGTAAGCAAGTTGGATGATGCAGGTGTAAAAACAGTGTTCGAGAAGGATACCTGCAAGATGGTTCAGGGAGCACTGGTATTGACGCGGGGAGTTCGGACTGGAACTCTGTACAAGCTGCAAGGTAGCACTGTTGTTGATGGGTGCAACAGTTCTGTGGTTCCTGAAATTGGAGCTGAAAATCTAGTGGTCTCTGGAGAGAAGACCATGCTGTGGCATCAAAGGCTTGGACATATTGGAGAGAAGGGCCTTCGAATACTTCATGGTAAAGGTATGGTAGAAGGTATGAGTAATAGCTCTCTGGATTTTTATTTTTGTGAAAATTGTGTATATGGGAAGTAGAATCGAGTGAGTTTCCCCTCTGGTGCTAAGAGGGCGAAATAGATATTAGAGCTTGTGCACAGTGATGTGTTTGGACCTGTGAAAGTTCCATCACTGGGTAAGTATATGTACTATGTATAATTTATAGATGACTTCTCAAGGAATACATGGATATATTTCCTTAAGAAGAAATCTGAAGTCTTTGACAAGTTTAAAGAATTTAAGGCTCTGATGGAAAATCAGACAGAGAAGAAGATAAAGGTGTTGAGGATAGATAATGGTGGAGAGTTTTGCAGCAAGGAATTTGAAGAATTCTGTAAGAAGTGTGGTATATCACGGAAAAAGACTACTCCATATACACCTCAGCAAAATGGAGTCGCAGAAAGAATGAACAAGACGTTGATGGAAAGGGCAAGAAGCATGCTTAGTGGTGTTGGGTTTGGACAGGAATTCTGGGCAGAGGTGGTGGATACTGCATGTTACATGGTCAACAGGTCACCTTCATCAGCGTTGGAGGATAAGACTCCACAAGAAGTATGGACTGGTAAGAAACCCTCTCTTTCACATCTAAGGGTATTTGGATGTGATGTATATGTACATGTTCCAAAGGAGAAACGAACCAAGTTGGATAGTAAATCTGAAAAGTGCATCTTTATTGGGTATAAGGATGGTTTAAAAGGTTATAAGCTTTGGAACCCAGTCACACGGAAGGTTGTGTACAGCCGAGATGTGGTGTTCAGAGAGGTAAAAGATGTTATTAAACATGAAGTCCAACCAAAGGAACCTGAGAAGATAGAGTTTGAGCTAAAGGAGGAAGAATCAGACTCTGCAGCAGAGGAGGAATCAGAAGATGAAGAGCCACAAACTCGTGTTGTGAGAAGATCAGTTCGAGAAAGAAGGCAGCCAGAAAGGTATAGTCCTTCTGCTTTCTGTTCAAATTTTGCTTTGTTTGTTACTGATGATGATCCCAGAACTGTGAAGGAAGCAATAGATTTAGAGGACGAAAAACTTTGGAAAGAGGCCATGGTTGATGAAATGGCATCTTTGCACAAAAATGAGGCTTGGGATCTGGTGGGGTTGCCGACTGGAAGGAAACCCATTGGCAACAAATGGGTGTTTAAAAAGAAGACAAATGTAGAAGGGAAGGTGGAGAAATACAAAGCTCGGTTGGTAGCAAAAGGTTATTCCCAGGTGCCGGGAATTGATTTTGGTGATATTTTTTCTCCTATTGCCAAGGTAACTTCTATTAGGTTAATTTTATCTATTGCTGTTGCTTTTGATTTTGAGGTAGAACATATGGATGTGAAGACAACGTTTCTTCATGGGGATTTGGAAGAGGAAATCTACATGAAGCCACCTGAAGGCTTTGCGGTGAAGGGTAAGAAAGAACTGGTATGCAAGTTAAAGAAGTCTTTGTATGGGTTAAAACAGTCACCAAGGATGTGGTATCAGAAATTTGATACATTTATACGGGGACTTGGCTTCACGAGAAGCAAAGCAGATCACTGTGTGTATTTTAAATTAATTGGTGACCGTGTTATTTATCGGGTCTTGTATGTGGATGATATGTTGTTGGTTGGAAATGACAAAGAAATTATCCAGGACTTGAAGACCCAATTGTCCTCCAAATTCGACATGAAAGATCTTGGTGCTGCAAACTATATTTTGGGCATGGAAATTAAAAGAGATTGGGCAAAGAGGAAGCTCTGGTTAAACCAGAGGAAGTATGTCGAGACAATACTGCAGAGGTTTAATATGCAGGATAGTAAATCGGTGAAGGTTCCTATTCCTGTAGGTGTGAAGTTATCTGTTGAATAGCGTCCTAAGACACAAGAAGAGGAAGAGGACATGTCCCGTGTTCCATATGCGAGTGCAGTCGGTAGCCTAATGTATGCAATGGTCTGTACTAGACTAGACATTGCACATGCAGTGGGAGTATTGAGCAGGTTTATGTCAAAACCAGGGAAGGAGCATTGGACAACAGTGAAGTGGGTTTTCAGGTATTTGCGTGGCACTAGTGATTATGGTTTGTGCTACCAAGGAAGACCAGGATTGGACAAAGTGTTGGATATTCGTGGCTTTGTTGATGCAGACTGGGCTGGAGATCTGGATCAGAGAAGATCTACAAGTGGGTATGTGTTTAACCTATTTGGAGGTGCAGTCAGTTGGATGAGTAAGAAACAATCTATAGTGGCACTATCAACTACAGAGGCAGAATACATGGCAGCCACTCATGCAAGAAAGGAAGCAGTTTGGTTGCAGAGATTGTGTTCAAGTATGGGGTTAGTACAGGGAGCTATAAGAATAGACTGTGACAGCCAAAGTGAAATTTTCTTGGCAAAGAACCCTGCTTATCATTCAAAGACAAAGCACATTGACGTTCAGTATCACTTTGTGAGGGATATGATAGAAGACAAAAAGGTGTTGCTAGTAAAGGTGGACACTTTGAAGAATATTGCAGATGCATTGAGAAAATTTGTGAGCTCTGAGAAGTTCTCTTGGTGTAGAGAAACAATGGGCATTTCAGGGCTGGAAAAATGACTAAGCTCTCCTATGGCCCCTTGTGGAAAGAAAAAAAAAAGTGGGAGATTGTTGGGTTGTGTTATATTCTTTCCACAACTAACCTGTTAGCGCTTGAAATTTCACTTCAGGTTGAAAAAGGTAAACTCCAAGGCAACATCAAACCACTTAGCCTCGTAGCTAGCCCTACGGGGCAGGAGAGGGCTCTCTCCGGTCTATCTCGATAAAGATCTTCAAAGGGAGAGATAACCAATAAGGAAACACTGATTTTAGGCTAGTAAACTAATAAAAGGTTTGAATTGGGAAGTTTTAAGATTTTGGTGGAAAATCTGGGAAAGGCAATTTTGGGTGCGGGGATTGGACACAGTTTCTGCAGGGGGTTCTTTGGGGCAAGGTAGGAGACAGTATTGATGCCTTTGATAGAGGTGGATGGATGAGAATGACCGGTGAGGAGTTAAGGAGAGCAAGCAATAACCTTGAATTCCCCTTAAACAGTTGAAAACATTGATATTAAGCAAACTTAAAAGCAGAGCATGACAGTCATGAATTCTACTTTAACACTTCATTTGCCTAATTTGCAGAAGGAAAAGTAAGGAAATGATTCACATAACACACTTACAAGTACAAATATAAACACACCATCAATACATGTGACCACAAGAATCCCAAAAAGGACTGCAAAACCCTGGTCTTCCTTTGCCAAAAATTGCAGAGATATAGTGAGTAATACAATAAGGGTTTCTCCCTCAAGAGTCCAACCCTCCAACCTCTGAAAATGACTAAGAAAATACATAATATAGGCAAGCTAACACCTTTCCTTGCCTCTAGGGGTCGAGCTCATCCTTCTAGGAGCTGTTTCAACCAATTCTAAACTGAGCACTAAAATTTAGGCAGTCAAAACAACTTGCCTCTATAAGCTAGGAAACCAATTCATTCATTAAATGTTTGCTATTTCATGAATGAATCTTCTAGAATAGGTAAATAAGTGTCATGTCAACATGAAAATACATAAATTACATAAAAGAGAGTGAAAAATCCCATCACAAGTCAAAACTGGTCAAAGCTGGGCGAATTCCTGAGCTGTAGATGAATTCCTGTGAAAACTGCCCAACGGGTCGCGCCCTCTTCCTGAACGGGTCGCGCTACTTTGGAGCTGATTTTTAGGTACTTCCAGGTGTCCAAATGAGGCAAACGTGGGCTTGTTGGAAAGGTATTGATGTCTACTTTCCAACCCATGTGGAATTTATGAATTTGGTGGTCATTTTCCCCTCCAAAATTGCAATCTCCCAAGACTGCTTCCTGTATGTCAAAAAGGTGGCAGAAAGTCATTTTTTGCTTGGCTTTTGACTTTCTGGAGGCCCAAAACTTGGTGAAATTTCTTGGAAATGGCTGAGAAAGTGTATCTTTGCATGAAAAATCCAAAAATTCTGAGTTTTCCCAAAAAGGAGTTTCCCAATGAAAGGGTCGCGCGCGGCGCGCGACCCGTTGGGGAGGAAAACCTGTGTTTGGCACAAAAAATTCACAATTGACAAAATTTTCTCCAAATTTCTTGAAATTTGGGCTGGGAGTCCCCAATAAAGTACCATGCTTATTCAAAAAGGCTTTGGCCAAAATTTGGAGTGGATCGGGCCTTTTCCGTCGTTTTAGTGCCTTGGCCATCCTCCTTGGATCTAGCGATTGCAATTTTGACATTTCTCTAAAACCATGACACCTGTGAAAAAAGTGAAAGAGGTTTTTCTTCTTTGGCATGTTATGGACAAAAACCTCTCTCAGTTTTCCAAAATTCATCTTTTATTGCTCTGGGACATCATTTGAGTGCGACTTGTCCCGATGTGTGAAACAAGGAATTTTGTCGAAATGGAGCGAAATGAAGGGGATAAGGGGTTTCTAAATTCTTGGGGAAATTTTTGGAAGTAGGGAGGGATGTTAGAAAGCAGGGGAAAGTGGAATCTCAGAGATTGAGCGAGGGGAAGGGGTCCAAAAGGGCAAAACACAGGCCAAACCTAGAAAATTGCCAGGTTGTAGCTAGAAACTAGGGTTTGTGCAAAAATGAGGAATTTGGGGGATCTCAGTGATGGGAAGCATTTGATAAGGTATATGAATGATAGGGGAAGGTGTATGAACATCTGGATACAAGTTTTGCCGATGATTTGACCGTCCAAGAGAAATTGCCTTCAAAACCCTAGGAGAGGGAAATGACCTTACCTAGGCGCAACTGAAGTATGAACAAGGTGTACAATGACTCATTAGACACTGAGATGATAATGAAAACCATATGAATGATGATAGACTCAGCTGAATGATGACATGGACTGACATTTGGACAAATTTAGAAGGAGTGAAAGCAAACCCTAGACCTAATGCCTAGTGACCAAATTTTGCTTGAAAACTCTTTGAAATGACAAAATTTGACCTTGACACTCTGAGACCACTTTGTAAGAGCATATTTGATCACTGGAGGAAGGCTGGAAAGACTGACACTAACATTGGCTCCAATGGGGATGGTAGCTCCTTGGAGGTGCCAAGAACCTTAGACCTCTGGGAGAGCAGACCAGTGCCTTTCAATCATTGGGCAATGGAGTCATTATTTAGGCAAACGACACAAGACTTTGACTCATTTATTGAATGAAAACTTGACTGAAAACTGACTGAAACTTAACTGAAACTTGACTCAAACCGACTCGATGGCAAACTGAAATAACTTGAAAAACTCACTCAACAGACCAAACACAAATGACTCATGACTGACTTAAAACAAGACTTTTCAAAGCTTATTGAAGGGCAGCAGTCCATCAAGATTTGAAATCATGATGACAACCACCTGTGTTTCTTACAAGACAATATACCATCAAACTATATCAAAATGCCAATGCAACCAATCAAGAAGATGGCTTCTTGACTGATTCTTCCTATCAGAACTTCTGGTCAACAGTACAAACCTATCACTGGGCATCCAAAAACATAGTTGACCATATTCTCCTTCATCACTGAATACTGCAATAATCACCTTCACTGCTGGCTGCAACAAACTTGCTAGAGGATCGTGAAAAACATGAAGATTTGCCACTGCCACCTCCTGCTGAAAGATCAAGGTGTCCTTTGTTTCAAATTCTGATCTGCCTTCATCATGTGCTTCGGTAAAAGTATGCTCATGGGCTTCAAAAAACTCTGAACAAATGGATGAGCAGATCTCTTCTTGGAAAAACATTTCAACACATGAAACATATGAAGAATCTGAAAGGTAATCCTGTATGCTCTGATCTTCTGTAGTTTGACAATATGGTGGGTCATCTTCAAATGATATGACAGCCAGATTATCATCTTTGTGAAGGAAAACATTATCTATTTGCTGATCTACAAGACAGTCATCTTTTTCAACAGAGGAAGAAGTTTTCCCAACACTTTCCTGACTATGTGTGCACTGCAAATCTGTTGTAGCTTGGGCTGTAACAAGACCTTTCAAGAGCTGATCTATCTCCTCTTCAGACAAAGGAGACAATGCCTTTTGTTTTCTTCTGCTTGAACAGTAATTATCTTCATACGATAGGGCACTCAAACTATCATTTATTACTGAGCTATTGAAAGGAGATTCATCACTTACTTGCACAAAGGTCTCACCTTGCTGTTCATGAACATCTGAATCCAAAACTCTGTCTATGATCTCAACAACAGAGCTCTCTTTGATGGGCTTCAGCACAAGATATGCTTGGTCATCATAATTTGAATCTAGTTCTGAAGTAGCTGACTGGGCATTATCATAATCTACAATCAGCACTGGACTTACTTGCATTCTGTTGTCTTCTGTGGGCAGATCCGAAACAACATTTGCTCTTTCCTCATTTTCAACCATATGGAAATCTTCAGCCTACTGATCTTGTTTCTGCTTGCAAAATTTCCTGATCATCTTGATGGGTATCCACTAGGTTCTCTTCATGTTGCTGAAATGGATTCTCATACAGAGCCTCCATGATCTCAACATCCATAAAATTATCATATTCATAATATTTCTCAAGGCTTTCAATAAAACTATAAGCATGCTTGCAACAATCATGAACTAAATTTAATGATGGATAAGAGTCCTTATATCGTTCAATGAACATAGCATGAAAATCTTTTAAACAGTAAATACAAGCAGGCGGCAAACTTTCATACCAAGATTAGGCTTCACCTTCCAGAGTGGCCAAGAACATCTTCATCAAGCAATCTTCAGGAAAATCCACCTTCAACTTGCGAATATGCATATGAAATCTAACTAGATGTAAAGCAGCATCCTTCTTACCATCATCTTTAAATGTAGGCAGATTTCTTGACCAATCTACCTTCGGAATTTTATTTGGAAAACCAGGGATGTGATCTCGGCTCATGGGAGCATATCTTCTTGTGATTTGGTCCATCTTGAAAAGCTCAAAGCTACTGATCTTTCTACAGTGAAGTCACCATGAAGCACAGGTTGTTGGATTCCTCAGTGAAAAGAGTCGCCAAGTGAATGATTTCAGCCTTGTCAGTGTCTGATCGTTGTCCACTATCAACAATCAGATCTGAACTTGATACATGTACTAGGGTAAAATGCAAATGAAGTGTTGTATTCACAAGCTCACGGAGATTGACTGAAGCAGCGTTTATCTACTTCCGCTTATGCAAAGCAAAAGCGTTTCGAAGGCTACATGGCATAACTTCAGGCTCCGTCTAAGACTTATGAAACAAACACATCAACCCACAAACAAGTTTGTTCTCCCCAGTATGGTCGCCAATATGTTAGCGCTTGAAATTTCACCTCAGGCTGTAAAAGGTAAACTCCAAGGCAACATCAAACCACTTAGCCTCGTAGCTAGCCCTACGGGGCAGGAGAGGGCTCTCTCCGGTCTATCTCGATAAAGATCTTCAAAGGGCGAGATAACCAATAAGGAAACACTGATTTTAGGCTAGTAAACTGATAAAAGGTTTGAATTGGGAAGTTTTAAGGTTTTGGTGGAAAATCGGGGAAAGGCAATTTTGGGTGCGGGGATTGGACACAGTTTCTGCAGGGGGTTCTTTGGGGCGAGGTAGGAGACAGTATTGATGCCTTTGATAGAGGTGTATGGATGAGAATGACCGGTGAGGAGTTAAGGAGAGCAAGCAATAACCTTGAATTCCCCTTAAACAGTTGAAAACATTGATATTAAGCAAACTTAAAAGCAGAGCATGACAGTCATGAATTCTACTTTAACACTTCATTTGCCTAATTTGCAGAAGGAAAAGTAAGGAAATGATTCACATAACACACTTTCAAGTACAAATAGAAACACACCATCAATACATGTGACCACAAGAATCCCAAAAAGGACTGCAAAACCCTGGTCTTCCTTTGCCAAAAATTGCAGAGATACAGTGAGTAATACAATAAGGGCTTCTCCCTCAAGAGTCCAACCCTCCAACCTCTGAAAATGACTAAGAAAATACATAATATAGGCAAGCTAACACCTTTCCTTGCCTCTAGGGGTCGAGCTCATCCTTCTAGGAGCTGTTTCAACCAATTCTAAACTGAGCACTAAAATTTAGGCAGTCAAAACAACTTGCCTCTATAAGCTAGGAAACCAATTCATTCATTAAATGTTTGCTATTTCATGAATGAATATTCTAGAATAGGTAAATAAGTGTCATGTCAACATGAAAATACATAAATTACATCAAAGAGGGTGAAAAATCCCATCACAAGTCAAAACTGGTCAAAGTTGGGCAAATTCCTGAGCTGTAGATGAATTCCTGTGAAAACTGCCCAACGGGTCGCGCCCTCTTCCTGAACGGGTCGCGCTACTTTGGAGCTGATTTTCAGGTACTTCCAGGTGTCCAAATGAGGCAAAAGTGCGCTTGTTGGAAAGGTCTGGATGTCTACTTTCCAACCCAAGTGGAATTTCTGAATTTGGTGGTCATTGGCCCCTCCAAAATTGCAATCTCCCAAGACTGCTTCCTGTATGTCAAAAAGATGGCAGAAAGTCATTTTTTGCTTGGCTTTTGACTTTCTGGAGGCCCAAAACTTGGTGAAATTTCTTGGCAATGGCTGAGCAAGTGTATATTTGCATGAAAAATCCAAAAATGTTGATTTTTCCCAAAAATGAGTTGCCCAATGAAAGGGCGCGACCCGTTGGGGAGGAAAACCTGTGTTTGGCACAAAAAATTCACAATTGACAAATTTTTCTCCAAATTTCTTGAAATTTGGGCTGGGAGTCCCCAATAAAGTACCATGCTCAGTCAAAGATACTTTGGCCAAAATTTGGAGTGGATCGGGCCTTTTCCGTCGTTTTAGTGCCTTGGCCATCCTCCTTGGATCTGGCGATTGCAATTTTGACATTTCTCTAAAACCATGACACCTGTGAAAAAAGTGAAGGAGGTTTTTCTTCTTTGGCATGTTATGGACAAAAAACTCTCTCAGTTTTCCAAAATTCATCTTTTATTGCTCTGGAACATCATTTGAGTGCGACTTGTCCCGATGTGTGAAATAAGGAATTTTGTCGAAATGGAGCGAAATGAAGGGGATAAGGGGCTTCTAAATTCTTGGGGAAATTTTTGGAAGTAGGGAGGGATGTTAGAAAGCAGGGGAAAGTGGAATCTCAGAGATTGAGCGAGGGGAAGGGGTCCAAAAGGGCAAAACACAGGCCAAACCTAGAAAATTGCCAAGTTGTAGCTAGAAACTAGGGTTTGTGCAAAAATGAGGAATTTGGGGGATCTCAATGATGGGAAGCATTTGATAAGGTATATGAAGGATAGGGGAAGGTGTATGAACATCTGGATACAAGTTTTGCCGATGATTTGACCGTCCAAGAGAAATTGCCTTCAAAACCCAAGGAGAGGGAAATGACCTTACCTAGGCGCAACTGAAGCATGAACAAGGTGTACAATGACTCATTAGACACTGAGATGATAATGAAAACCCTGTGAATGATGATAGACTCAGCTGAATGATGACATGGACTGACATTTGGACAACTTTAGAAGGAGTGAAAGCAAACCCTAGACCTAATGTCTAATGACCAAATTTTGCTTGAAAACTCTTTGAAATGACAAAATTTGACCTTGACACTCTAAGACCACTTTGTAAGAGCATATTTGATCACTGGAGGAAGGCTGGAAAGACTGACACTAACATAACCCACGTAGTGAACCAGGGGGTTAGAGGGGGGGCGAAGCCCCCCCTTTGTTGCGCTGATTGCGCAGCGGGGGCGGCAGCCCCCCCTGTACGGGGGGTTTGAGGGGGGCGGGTAGCCCCCCTCTACGGGGTCCGGGGCAGCGCCCCAAGAATTTTTTTTTTTGGACCCTATATTAGGTTGGGCGAACCTCAATATGGTTTTCGGTCTATGGTTTTGGACGCGATGGTTTTCGGTCCATGGTATTGGATGCTTCGGCATGTATAAATATGTATTTTAACATTGAAAGGAATATAAATGAAAATCAAGCTGGTAGTCCCGGTTTTGGGATGCAGGGGAAAATCTCTGTGTATATGTGTTTTATGTGTTATGCTCTCGCATTGTTTATTTTCTATGTTTTAGAATTTGTATGAAGGTAATTTCTGTACAGGTTTAAAACCTACATTTTAGATGTTTTCTAGCAAGTGGTCAGGTAAGACAAAGTTTTTGACACTAGAGGAAATGTTCCACATTTGGCTAGTAAACTTATAGAATGCGAATCATAGGTGGAAAATATCCCAACATATTCACCAGGCTCTACCTATAAAATCCCACATTCATCTAGGATTAAACATGATTCAAGTATGGTACATCAATTCTTACAGTGTCCTGCCTAACACCTTTCATGCCGACCATCAACTCTAGAAAGCTTTCAGGAACTCTACTGACAGATAATCATAATGTTTCCAATTTCATATGTAGTCTTGGAACCTCAAACAACCACCACTTTTCCATTCAATTATGGTGAACAAGAGGAAGAATACGAGGCTAAAATTTACACCATACCATTCAAGGTCGACTTGTTATCCCCTTTTAAGCCACCTACAAAGAAGCAATCAACACCGATGATAGAACCTATAGTCGACCAACCTTAGTCCCTAGGAATCAACTGGAAAGAGGTATTGCAGGACATTACATTAGATGACCCTAAGCTGCAGCAAAAATTGGACTCCATAGCCAAACAAGTCTTAGAGGAAACCACAACAAAGGTCAAGTTAGCTTGTCAACAAACACGAGCCAAGGACTTCATGGCATCATCTGTTAGCCCATAAATATTTGAGACATTCAGGAAGGCCAAAGAATTTTTTTTGAGATAATGAAAGAGAAAATGACATTCGAGCAAGAATTGGAAAGGAAACAAACTCAAATCCAACTAACATAACCTATAGCAACCATCCCTATCATTACTACAGTGGCACATACAAGCACAATTAAAAATTCAAGGATGAAATAGAATTATATATCAGTTGACTTGATAGTTGATTCTCCACCTGTCGAGACGACTGCAATAGAGGAAGAGGTTGTTTTGGTCCAAAGTACGCCTAAGGAAGCTAAAGTGCAAGCCCAACTAATCCCATTAAAACATACTAAGTCACAAGAAATGAATATCAACATTTATATCAAGGAGGATCCCCTTGATTTTAATGGAATCAACGACCCACCCCAAGAACAATAATAGTTTTAGGAACTGATTTCAATGGCCAAACAATTGATATAAACCCTTGTTTCGACATTGACAAAAATGCACCATGACAAGACTAGGAAGGAAAAATCGAAGAAGTCAAAGGGTGCGTAGTCTGAACCAATCATAGCGCAACAAATAGAAAAGGTATCAAACGATCAAGTGTTTAGGATGTCGTGGGAAGCTACAAATGAAGTGAACATCCAACTAAAGAGATCAAGGAATAAATTCGTCAGATTGCAAATGAGAAAGGAGAAGGAACAAGTGGCTTTGACTGAGTGCATGGCCTCAACCATGTAGAAACTACAATTGGTTTTTTCAATCCCACTAGATGACCAACTAGATGCCGTGAAACAACTAATTCATCAACTCATTGATGAAAATGTATAGTCAATAGGAAAATTCCAAAAACTCTAGTAGCATATCCAAGCATAGAAGACATAAGAGCTATCTTTTATATTGGAATAGGAGTTTATCTCATTTAAGTAATAAAGAGTAAGTTGGAGGAAACCATAGATAGGGAAGCTACGCTTAATGTTGTCCTCAATAATTGACTGATTTATTTTTCAATCACATGCAATTGATTGTGAATCCTACATGTACTTATCAAGGACTTTTAGGATGTCCAACAATGCATATTGATGAGCCTCAATATTTCAACAAGAATGCTACAATTCCCAAGGCTACCAACTTAAATTATCAATGCGGGGTTCGTACAAAATTAAGAGGTGTCGAAACTATATGTGCAACATATAATGTATCCTTCTTTCGTTGATATGATGTAATGAAGTGAATGTCATGAAATCAAAGCCTAAACTAATTACATAAATGGAAATGTTACTCTATTTGCAAGAAATGGAAATGCTACTTGCTCAAATGTTTTGACATCAATTTGGTCTTGCATCTATTATCCTTTTAGTTACAAGTAAATATATGAAATAACCACGACAATAACCAGCCATATAACCAACATTAAAACATGAAAATAACAATGAGATAACAACCATTAAAGCCACATATTAACAAGTACAAAATCAAGATAACTTAGCTTTCATTAAACATAGGTGAAGCCAACTAGGTTCGAGACTTCCATATACCACCTGCCCGTAGACATGGCCGAACCAAATCTCTCTTTCAGCTAGTCACCTCGTTCCATATTCCAAGCATGAATGTGGGATCTCATGGATAAACCAATCTAAAAAAAACCAAGGGAATCTAGAGGTTAAACCATCTCCACCCTCACCAAACTGTGATCTCACCAAAACCGACCCGATATCACAAAAACAAACCGAGCTTGGAATGCCTCTGGACTCCATAACTATCCTTGACGAATTTTCTATCTCTTTGTCTCTCAAGCTTTACTGCAATCCACATCAGATCACTAGGCCCTAAACTGAGACACAAGTCTATTAAGATTTATAGCAATCCACACTAGATCACTAGGCCCTAAACTGAGATTCCATCCTCAGGCTTTACCATGTATCCCACCAAAATAGGTCAAGGGAATCCTAGGCCTTTGGGATTTTCCTGAGACCACCTCTACCCTGGATTCTGAAACCATTCAGAAATTCCAAAGATCAAAACCAAGAAAACAATCCCATCATAGCATGGCTATCTAGAAAAAGGAAAGGCTAGGATGAAAACCACTGTCATAACCCGAAAAAATCATGCCACCGACAATAGGAGAACCATATACCAACATGCAAAGCCATGCATGTCAAAACCAGCTAGGAAATCACACATGCAATATGTTACCTACAAGTATTCTTGCTGAAGCTACTTGATCTTGCTCTTCCTTGCTTGATATTTTCTTTGCTTCCTTTCGTTTGCTTGATTTTTCCTTCCTTGCTTCAAAGTTAAAACGCTCCAAGAAAACTTTAAGTGTCCAAGAGTGTGAGGGAGAGAGAGAATAACACGAGAGCTCCAAAACTGAACTGACAAAAGGTACCAACGGATCCTCAGAAGCCTTTCTATCAACGAGGCCTCAATTTTCTTCATTTTCCATTACTTTCCTTCATTTTTCTCCTCACATGCAACATGTGACCTTTCACCTTCCTTTTCTCCTAATTTTCATTTTTTTCATAAATAAATGTGCCAAAAAATCTTTTTTTTTTTCCTTTTTTAATACCTTATCCATTGCCTTTGCCAATTTCCTTAGCCATAAACACATCCAGTGATGCCCACTAGGATATCTTTGCCCAAAATTCAACTTAGAATAACTGTCCCTTAATCGTGGTCTTATTTTGCCTTTATTAACTTTTATTACATGAAATTTTAACTAGGGGTTGTTACAAACCCCTCCCCCTTGGGGAACACTATCCTTGGTGTTAAACCACACAAAGACCTCAAAAAAACCACTGAAAAGCAAACATAATACCCATGGAGCTTTATAACTTAGCTCGTTGCAGTATTTACAATGAATCACTTGCCCAAAAGAGAAACATCATTACAACATGACAAGATAACAACCATACTGCTTATTGGAGCTTTATAACTTATCTCATGATGATATTTACATCCATATGCATATGTACATATACCAAAACATTAGCAAACCACATGCCAAACATATACCAAAAATCATACCAAAACTTCTTTGCTTCCAGTGGCAAACAAAGAAGGATACATGGCCTGCATCTGATTCACCATCTCCCATGTAGCTTCTTTGGGCCCAAAGTGCTTCGAATGCACTTTAACTTGCACTATGGCTATGTTCCTGAGCATGAGATGCTTCCATTGCAATATGCATTGAGGCTCCGACTAGAATTCTCCTTCTTGCTCCACCTGCAATATAGGCCAATCAATAACATGATCAACATCCTTTATATACATCTTAAGTAATGAAACATGTAAAACATTATGGACTTTCACTATTGGAGGCAATACAAGTTGATAGGCCACTAGTCCAATCCTCGCAAGGATCTCAAAAGGCCCATAATACCGTGGTGCCAACTTGGAAAATGATCTAATCCTCAAAGAGATCTTCTTGGGCTTGATGTGAAAATATACATGCTCCCCAACTTGAAAATCCTTGAATTTGCTGTGCTAGTCAAAATAATTCTTCTATCTATCATGTGATGCCTTTAGATTCTTCTTTATAACCTACATTTCTTGTTCCATGTTTGCCAACATATCTAATCCAATAAGTACCATGTTCACTAGATCACTCCAATTGATGCGAGTATTGTAACTCCGCCCATAAAGTGCCTCGAAAGGACTCATCCTCAATGACTCCTGATAACGATTGTTGTATGCAAACTCAACAAATGGAAGACAATCCTCCCATCTTCTTTGCTAGTGCATCATGTACATCCTTAACATATCCTCCAAGATTCTGTTGATCCTCTCTATCTATCCATCTATCTGCAGATGATAAGTGGTATAGAAGGCCAACTCTGTACCCAAACCTGCCAATAGCTCCTCCCAAAAATTTTAAGTGAACTTCACATCCCTATCTGACATAATATTCTTCGAAACACCATGTAATATTATGATCTCCCTAATAAAAACTTGTTCCACCTCACTAGTTGAGTATGTAGTCTTCATTGGAACGAAGTGAGCTACCTTACTCAACCTATCGACCACAACCATAATAGAATAATTTTCTTAATGTCCTCGAAATACCTTTAATGAAATCCATGGAAATGACCTCCCATTTCCATTCTGGAATCAAAATAGATTGTAGTAGACCACCTGGATGCTTACATTTCGCCTTTAACTGCTGACAACCTAAACATCTAGCCATGAACTCTGCCACTTCCTTCTATAGATTCAACCAATAGTAGAATTTATTCACCTTCGTCAACATATTTTGATATCCTGGGTGACTCAAGTATGGCTTCATGTGAAACTCCCTTAAGGTAAGCTTCTTGACATCACTACAATTCGTCACATAGATCTTGTCCCTGAATATCACCAAACCAATGTCCATAAGACAATAGTCTACATCCTGATCACTTGTACCTGTACTTCTACATGTACATGTACTCTGTTGTAACCTATGCATAATCTCCATATACCCGTCATCCCACTGTCCTTCCTGCAAGATCCTATCTTGTAACTTTGTCCCATAAGATCTCATAACTGCTATATGATTCACCTATACCTTCTTGCTAAGAGCATCTGCAACCTAGTTCTCCTTTCCCTTGATGTATCTGCTTTCGAATTCAAACTCACTAAGGGTAGCAAACCATCTAGCTTGCCTGGCATTTAGATTTAGTTGGTCAAACAATTATCTCAACCCACTATGATCACTCATCAATACAAATCTCCTACCCTGAAGATAATGCCTCCACATCTTCAAGGCATGAATAATAGCTGCCAACTCAATATCATGACTCACATAGTTCTGCTCATGCTCATTCAACTTCTTGGACTCATAGCATACCACCTGTCCCTCTTGCATAAGGACTCCACCAAGTCCTCTTTTACATGCATATGTACACACTAAAAACTCTTTATTCATATCTGTAATCTTAAGGATTGGAGCATTGATCAACAACCACTTCAACTTCTCTCAAAACTAGCTACACATTCTTCTATCCATTCGAACTTCTTACCTTTCCTATAAAAGGATGTCATATGAAATGTGTGAGAATTTTCTGATGAACCTCTTGTAGTAACCTGCCAATCCCATGAATGATCTCACTTCATCCACATTCTTAGGAGCTACCCACTCCACGATGGACCTTATCTTTTCTAGATCTATGTTATGCCTTCCTTGGAAACGACATGTCCCAAGTAATGCACCTCTATCTGAAAGAAGTTATACTTGTTAAGCTTGGCATACAACTAATGCTCTCTTAGAAATCTCAACACTACTACTAAGTGCTCAACATGCTCTTTCTCATTCTTGGAGTATATCAAGATGTCGTCAATGAATAAAATAACAATTTTTTTTCCAAATAAGGATGCAACGCACTATTCATCAAACACATAAATGTAGATGTGGAAATAGTCAAACCGAATGGAACTACAACAAACTCATAATGCCCATACCTAGTCCTAAATGCAATCTTGTAGATATCCTCTTCCTTGATGTGTACCTGATGGTATTCAGATCTCAATTCGATCTTAGAGAACATTGCTGCTCACTTCAACTAATCAAACAAATCATCAATTCTCAATAATGGGTACCTGTTCTTGATTTTTACCTTATTCAATTGCCTATAATCAATGCATAATCTAAGAGTACCATATTTCTTCTTTATGAACAACACTGGTGCACCCCAATGAAATACACTTGGCCTAATGTATCCCTTGTCAAGCATCTCCTTTAACTGCAATTTCATCTCTACTAGATTTGGGGTAGTCATCCTGTAAGGTGCCTTCGATGCTCGTGTTGCCCCTGGCACCAACTCAATAGAGAAATCTACTTCCTTGTGAGGAGGTAACTGTGGAATCTCTGCTGGAAATACATCTTGAAACTACAATAGAACTGGGAGCCTCCTGAATATTTTTGCATCCTCAACATCCTTACCTTTGTCACTAGATATATGCAATGCAAACATCACACAACCTTTTTTACGACTATGCTTAGGCTGCATAGCGATAACCATTCTCACTGATGTAGGCTTCTTCTTTCCGTGCAAAATTCTCTTTTCCCCATTATCAACCAAGAACTCAATGGCCTTTTCAAATTAATCCACTTTGGTCCTGTGAAGGTACAACCAATCCATACCCAAAAGCATGTTATACGATCCCAAAGGAAATACATTCAAATGTGTTGTTGTAGGAATACCATTTAACTCAAACGCACAAGCTCTTACCCAATGGTGAAATCTCTTCTTTGTACATGTAGCCAACTGTACCATCCAAGATTTTGCATGCACTTCTTTTCTCAAACCATACTTATCCAACAGGTCAGGATTAATATAACTATAATTAGATCCATGATCAATCAAAATAGAAACAACTTGATCACAAAGCTTACCATCCATCTCAAAGATAGATGCCTGATGATCTGCCTGCTTGTTGTCCACAACTGCATAAATCCGAGGAATGTTATGACCAACATCCCCAACTGTATGCACCTCCTGAGCACTATAGATATGGGGTCTACCACCTTGATGCTGCAAACAATCCCTCTTATGATGATCCTTGCCGCATATCAAACATTGCAACTGTGCTCTACCATCGCATCTAGTTTGCTGCTCTGCATTTCCCTTCTCAATTGCATTGAACTTGTTCTAGGGAACTACATTTTCTTTCTCACCTACATCTTGAGGTATTCCTCACTTTGGTGTCCATTTTTGCTTTAGCTTTCTCATTTCCTTTCTAGTCACGCTTGTGCTCAACTTTGTGCTTCAACTACTCATAACAATGTTTCAACTTTCGATGGCCTCCTTCAACAATCTAGGCTCATCAAAATCAATCTAGTCTCTGTATGCTACTAACAGTCCACTGATCACTCTTTGAACCTTAGCCTTATCCTCCTTGAGATAAGGTAGATATCTCAACAACTCCAAGAACCTGCTAGTATACTCATCGTTTCTCATGGAACCCATCTGCGACTCATAAAATTCCTTAACCTGGTCATCATAGTACCTTTCTGACAAGTACTTTTTCTTGAATAGCTTCTCAAGTTCATTGCAAGTAAAGTCATCTTCCCAAGTACCTTTGACATTCTTCACATCTTCCCACCAAATTTCTGCTTTACCTTTGAGATTGAAAGTGGCTATCCTTGCTTTCATGTTCTCTAAATAATTATGCAACTTGAAGAAATTCCCCATACCAAGCAACCATGCTTCTGCATCCTCTGATTTCTTCATCTCTCCATCAAATGTAGGTGGCTTTTCTTTCTTAAAATCATCCAATCAGAACCAAAACTAGAATAGTACATGTGTCTATCACCCCTCCTATCTGGAGTATCCAAGGACCTGCCATCTCTGATTGTATCCTATCCATCCACCCTGTACTCACCATGAGACATGTTTCCATATGATACATTAGTTATGTCCTCCTACTCTTGGCTGATCCGAAGTGGTCCCTATTGCTACAATTCTGACAAACTCTGAAGTATCACTACATTTACCTCTTCTTGTTTCTCCTGTGCCTGTATGATTGTATCATTGTTTGCCTTGCAAATCCTTATTTCTTCCTTTAAGCTTCTCAGTTTCTCTACCAAATCAAAAGAGTGCCCGACATCATGCTGCTCATTTTATCCATAAGGAGAATCTCAGGAACTGTAGTCTACCATCTTACTAGTCATATTTGATATTCGTCTTGCAAGGTATATCATGTTAACTAAACCAAATCACAATAAACCAACGTACCTTAGCATACTTTTGGGAGGATACTTTGTTTGCAAGATCAAAAAATCAATGTAATACATGTATAACATAGTCATGGAAACATATAGAAATATAACACATAAGCATATAACCATACAACCATCATTATACTAGAGTCCAGTCATCAATGCATGACCATATCAACTACACATACCATGACCTCATGCATGAAAACAACCACCACATCATTGTACACTTGACCACATGTGAATACTTAACGTGCAAAAACAACATGTAACCAGTCCTACACTTATGAAAACACACTTCACAACAACAACATCCTCCTTCACATGGCGACATCACTACAACCGTGATTAACACCATGCATATGCAACAAGCATATAGAACACAAGGATGATTAACATATGGCCCATCCAGTCGGAGGGGCGAACCATGCTCTGATACAACTCTGTAATGTCCCCCTCCCACATCTACCCAAGTAATGACCAACTGAGGTAAACATGTAACGAGAAGTTGCTATGATATTATTCAACCTCCTAAGTCACCTTAAGGAAGTGGAATCGACGGAAACACACCATACAGACCTTCCACATTAGCAACATGACTCCCAGGAACCATCTCAACTCTTCAGGTAACCATCCCATGGGTCCCACTGAGTTTTTAGACCATTAAACCCTTAGATACTCCCTTGATATGGATAAGCATGTGCCTAAAAGGCTCTAGACTCTCCCACAACATGGGTATGCATGTGTCCAGGGACTTTTCTGCTCAGTGATGTGCCTGTGTCTCAAGGATTTGAGACACTTTTTTAGGCCCAGAGCCCAGGTCACTGCTAAGAACTCAATGGTGCTTTCAGAATTCATAAATTACATGAACATAAGAATTTAAAATCAGAAACTAACTCCAGGATTATGCCTGACCATCCCTAATCTGGACTGACATTCTGTCAAACACTTGGCATCAATGCAATCTACATGAAATGAATACAAGACAGAGCATAAAAGGCTAATAACTCATATGAGACTCGACAAGAAGGATCACCACCCTCTTCTCTTAACTATTTTGACATCAATTTGGTCTTGCATCCATTATCCTTTTAGTTACAAGTAAATACATGGAATAACCATGACAATAATAAGTCATATAACTATGCTTATAAACAACATTAAAACATGAAAATAAAAATGATATAACAACCATTAAATCCACATATTTACAAGTACAAAAGCAAGAGAACTTATATTTCATTAAACATAGGCGAAACTAACTAGGTTTGGGACTTTCATGTACCATCCGACCATAGACATCACTGAACCAAATATTTCTTTCAACCAGTCACCCTTTTGCCATATTCCAAGCATGAATGTGGGATCTCATGGATAAACCAATCTAAAAACAACCAAGGGAATCTAGAGTTTAAACCACCTCCACACTCACCAAACCATGATCTCGCTAAAACTGACACTGAGATCACAAAACCAAACCAAGTTTGGAATGCCTATGGACTCCATCACTATCCTTGAGGAATTTTTCGTGTCCTTGTCTCTCATGCTTTACCACAATCCACATCGGATCACTAGGCCCTAAACCGAGACATTAGTCTCTCGGGCTTTGTTGCAATCCACTAGATCACTAGGCTCTAAACCGAGACTCCACCCTCAGGCTTTACCATGTATCCCACCAAAAGTGTTTAAGGGATTCCTATGCCTTTGGGATTTTTCTGAGACCATCTCTGCCCTCGATTTCGAAACCATCCAATAATTCCAAAGCTCAAAACCAAGAAAAAAAATCCCATCACACCATGGCTATCTGGAAAAAGGAAAGGCTAGGCTGAAAACCACTATCATAACTCGACAAAATCATGCCACCGACAATAGGAGAACCATATACCAACATGCAAAGCCATGCATGTCAAAACCAGCTAGGAAATCACACATGCAATATGTTACCTGCAAGGATTTCTGTTGAAGCTGCTTGATCCTTCTCTTCCTTGCTTGATCTTTGCTTTCCTTCCTTTCCTTTGCTTGAATTTTCCTTCCTTGCTCCAAATCTAAAATTCTCCAAGAAAACTCTAAGTGTCCAAGAGTGAGAGAGAGAGAGAGAGAATAATCAGAGATCTCCAAAAATGAATAGACAAAAGGTGACACTGACAAAAGGTACCAACTGATTCGCATAAACCCTTTTATAAATGAGGCCTCTATTTTCTTCATTTTCCATTATTTTCCTTCTTTTTCTTCCTCACATGCGACCTATGACCTTTCACCTTCCTTTTCTCCTAATTTCCATTTTTTTCATAAATAAATGTGCCAAAAATGTCTTTTTACCTTTTTAATGCCTTAGCCATTTCCTTTGCCAGTTTCCTTAGCCATAAACACATCTAGTGATGCCCACTAGGATATATTTCCCAACATTCAACTTAGAATAAGTGCCCCTTAACCGTGGTCTTATTTTGCCTTTATTAACTTTTATTACATGAACTTTTAACCAGGGGCTGTTACAAAAGCAATTCAAGTTGGGGATCGATCCTTTTATTGGGGGATCTTCCTTCTATCAATTATATTTAGAGTTTTTTTTTTATACATCAGAAACCGCGTGCGCGCAGGCTTTGACCTAGTTCTTCTCCTCTGATTCTGCTGCCTCCTACAACTCCTTTGCCTGGCAGCGATTGCTGCTAGGCCTTCTCTGTCTGGCTTCTGGCATCCCCGCCTGTTTGGGCTCTGCCTCTCCCCTCCCAGCTGTCCTACTGCAAGCCCTCCCCAACTTTCACCCCTCATGGAAGGGTGTGATTCCCCCCATCAGCAAGGCTCTGAGGAGCAAGCAGCGGCCTTTGCCTCTTTAATCTCAGAGAATGGTGCACCAAAAATCAAGCCAACAACAACTAAATTCGTCAAAAAACTGGCAGAAATTCCGGAAATCTCTTTACCTCCAAGTCTACCCAGGAAAGCTGCTATTTCACTATCTGAAAGAGGATTGGTAGGTCAATTCACTGGACTGTGGCCCTCCCCTAGAGCGGTTCAGAAGTGGGTGGAGCGCAACTGGAGCGCCAATATCCAAGGGAAAATAGCAATAAGATTTTGTGGCAGGGGATATTACACGTTCCTCTTCGAAACCAAAGAAGATCGGAACCTAATATTCAGAAGCGGTCCATATTTTATGGATTCAAGAGGACTATACTTGAATAGATGGTCCCCAGATTTCGATCCAGAGATGGACATCCCAAATGCTGTGCCGGTCTGGGTCAGATTGCCTCATCTCCCACTACATTGCTGGGGAGACGAATTGGTCAAAGCAATTGGGAATGCAGTCGAAGAACACATTGAAAGATGCGAACCAAAGGACAATATGCACGCTTACGCTAGGATCTGTGTAGAAGTGGATTTGGGGAAGGGCCTTCCGGAGGCAATAAAGATCAAGGTGGACCAGTGGACTCATATCCAGCAGCTGGACTACGAGCAAATCTCGTTCAAATGCAAGGTATGCCATGAATACGGTCATTTTGCTAATAGATGTAACAAAATAAAAGAAACTAAAACTGTTGATAATGAAGAAGCAAATGAAGGCACCTGGGAACAAGTTAAGAGAAAGAAAATCAACAATAAACAATCTGGTCCAAACCCCAAACAGCCTCTTGAAAACGCTGCTGCAATCCCCACTCCTCCACTCAACATGGTCCAGCCAATACCCTCGAAATCTAACCCTTTTGAAACCTTGGAAGAAGAAGAACCATCATCCCCTCGTTCTCCTACTCAAGACAAAACTTTAGCTGTCATCAATTCCTCCATTCAGAACTTCCCATCCCCTCCACCTATCATTGGCCGAATCCTTACAAGAAACAAAGTCAAAGAATCCAACAACACTTCAAAGCAACCAAAAAAAGTGGGGATAAAATTAAATAAAGAGATTAGAAATGAGGCAGCAGCAAAAGAAATGGCTATAGGCACCCAACAACCACTGGACTCTTTCCTGACTAAACAAAAAGGAAGTGAGGAAAAGCAGAAGGAGAAGATTGGGGCTCACCAAAAATCAAGTAACTAATGATTTTGGTCTCTTAGAACAACAGGGGTTTGGGCTCCTCTCTAAAAATCAATGCAGCCTGAGATATAATAAGGCAAGAACAACCAGATATTTTCATGATCCAAGAGACCAAAGTGACCAGTCAAGAATTCCAAAAATTAATGAAGAAACAAAAAAGTTTTGAAGGAACAATGATAGACTCCATTGGAGCTTCAGGAGGTATTGGCACAATATGGAACAAAGGGAAGTGGGATCTCACTAGTCAAAAACTTAATAACTGGTGGGTCAGAACAGATCTCAAAAATAAAATCACAAAAGAAGAGTACACCTTGTTCAAAATTTACGCTCCAAATCACTACAGGGACAAAGCACTATGCTGGGATTCAGTTAAAAAAGAGGTGCAAGAATGTCAAGGAAACAAGCTGGTTTTAGGAGGTGATCTAAATTTAATTTGGAATATAGAAGAAAAGATGGGAGGGAAGTACTTCAATGACCCTTCTAGAGCAGCTCTGGAAGAAATTATAGAAGCTCACAAACTCCTGGACATTCCTCCATGTAATGGGAAATTTACTTGGAGCAATAAAAGAGCCGACACTCAAAACATCAAAGAAAGATTGGACAGGATCTTAATTCAAGAGAGCATAGCTACAAGATTCTCATCCATTAAGAGCAAGATTGTACATGCTACAGCCTCCGACCACAAGCCTGTGGTTCTGATTTTAGATAGGTTTAAGAATTATGGGCCAATCCCTTTTAAATATAATAAAAATTGGGACAACAAGGATGAGTTTAGCAAGATCATAAAGGACAGCTGGGAATTCGATGTAATAGGTTCCCCCCACTTCGTTTGGGAATCCAAGTTAAAAAACTTAAGAGAAAAAATAAAAAATTGGGCAAGAGAGAACGCTCTAAAAGAGAAAAACAAAAAAGTTGAGCTGCATAAGAATCTGGAAAAATGGAGTCAGGAAAATGAAAAACAACAAGCAACAGAGCAAGAACATGTTCACGAAAAAGAAATATTTATGGAACTTTATAGGCAGAATAGACAAGAGGAGGAGGAATTGAGACAAAAATCCAGGTGTCTCTGGCTAAAAGCAGGAGATAAAAATACTTCCTTTTTTCACAATAATCTCAAGCTAAGAAGAGCGGGCAGCCAAATTGACAAGATTCAAGCTGAAGGGAAGGAAATAAAGGAGAGGGAGGAAATTAAAGAAGCAGCTCATAGATATTTCAAAACCCTCCTAACAGCAGAAGAACAACCACCGGACAACACTGAATTCCTACAACAAGTTAATAGTAAAATCAACGATCAACAAAACAGTGAGCTGGAGAAGGAGGTGACAGAGGAGGAAATAAGAGAAGCAACGTGGAGCATGCATCTGGATAAAGCCCCCGGGCCAGATGGCTTCACCATTGCCTTCTACAAGACTCATTGGGACATAATAAAGAAAGACTTTGTAAGAATGGTGAAAAATGTTTTTAAAAAAAACAAGATGGGAGAAAACACCAAAGCCTCTCATATGGCGCTCATCCCCAAGGAGCCAAACCCCCTCTCTTTTGACCGATTCAGACCCATCTCTTTATGTAATGCATCTTATAAAATCATTACAAAAATTCTGGCAAATAGACTAAAAAAGATCCTACCCAGTCTCATCTCTGAAAACCAAGGTGGGTTTATTCCTAAATGACACATAACGGACAACGTGATTCTTGTACAAGAAGCCATACATAGTAGTATTCAATGAAATGAAAAAGGCATGGTCATCAAGCTGGATATGGCCAATGCCTTTGACAGAGTCAGCCATCAATACTTAGTGGCAGTTCTTCAAAAGTTCGGAATCTCGATTAAGTTCATCAACATTATAATGGAATGCATCTCAAATCCATGGACAACTCCACTGATTAACAGAAGGCCCAGTCGTTACTTTCACAGCACCAGAGGATTGAGGCAAGGATGCCCTCTCTCCCCTTTCCTCTATATCATTATGGCGGAAACATTAAGTATTCAGCTTGAAAGTCAAAGGAATAAAATGGAAATAATTGGCATCAGCATAGCTCGAGGGATTAAAGAAATCAACCATTCTCTCTTTGTGGATGATACCCTCCTAATTGGAGGAGCCTCAAGTATCATTGCCAGGAGGTTCAAGAAAATCTTAGATGCCTTTCTTGCTGTCTCAGGAGGGCTGCTCAATAATAAAAAGTGTAGAATTTATACCTGGAATGTTTCATTAAATGTAATGCAAAGGATTTCCCAAATTATGGACATTCCGGTCCAGCGGAAATGGGGACACTTCACCTACCTCGGGTTACCTCTGGCAAAGGAAGGGGTGAAGTCCGAAGTGTGGAATAAACATATAGAAAAGATGAGAGGGAAACTGCAAAGCTGGGGGCTAATGTGGTTAAATCTAGCGGGCAGAACTATTCTCATAAAATCTCTTCTCTCAGCCCTACCTATCTATCAGTACGCTATAATTTTGGTTCCTGCCAGCATCCACAAACAAATGGAATTAATCATGAGAGGATTCCTCTGGCAAGGAGGGAAACAAGACACAAAAAAGTTCAGCCTGGTTCGTTGGGACCAAGTGACCCTCCCTTTTGAAAAAGGAGGTATCTCCATCAGGATTCCGAGCCTGACAAATAAATCTCTAGGCTTCAAGCTTGTATGGAAAATGTTAATTGAGAAAGGCAGTTGGTGGGTTGAGGTTCTCTTAAAAAAATACCTTAATGGTCAGCACTCAAAGATCCTCACTGATTTGATCTCAGAGCGACCATGCACTCAAGCGTGGAAACTCATTAAAAAAGTCATCCCTCAAATCAAAGATCATATATCGAAGAGCTCGGGGAATGGGAAAGACACTGCCATATGGACAGATAGAATTATGGGATCTGCTCCACTAAAACAAAGCTAACAATACAGAGCCTTGAAAGTCTGGATGGATAACAAAAACATAACCTCTCTCTATGATATCTCAGACTAGGAGCAAAACAGTTAGATTGCCTGGAAGGATTTGCCTCTTCCAAATAGATTGAAAAAATAATGGGATGATATGAAGATCACTCTAGCTAGAGCTGCCCCTATAAACAAAAAGATTCAAGATAGCTATGTTTTGGATCCTAGTGGAGGTAAGTTTACAGTGAAGTCCGGATATAAGTTCCTCCAACCCAACAATAATCTTGAGAACTGGAACCTCAGGTCCGCAGTATGGAAGAATGAGTGTCTTCCAAAAATAAAATTCTTTGCATGGACCCTCTTAAAAGGTAAGATCCTCACTGCGGAAAATCTTAGGAAAAAAGGTATACAAGGGCCATCCATGTGCGTTTTATGCCAGAAGGAGGAGGAAAGCAGTCAGCATCTCTTTTTAGATTGCGCCATTGCAAGGCACTGTTGGCAGCAAATTATAAGTCCCCTAGAGATGACCAGTGATATTTTCGATCAGCTCACAACTCTAAATAAGAACTGGGAGAAAAACTATCCATATACAAAGCAAAACAAATATGCCATTATTCATATTTGGAAATGTCTCCCATCTATTCTCTGCTGGCAAATTTGGCTTGCAAGAAATAGTTGCATATTTAAAAGTCAAAAGCCTAACCCAAGATTCATTCTTGCCAAAATGTGGGGGATATTGGCAGAGATGATTAGTGCCCATGCAGTGTTCAGTGTTGATCAAATCAACTGGTAGAATGAAGAAAAGGAGTGGTATAACAAAATTCCTTTGGTGTGTTCTATGAGGAAGCAACTATCAGCAAATATAGGAGGAAAAAATAGAGGCTAGAAGCTCAGGGGAAATGAAATGGAAATCGAAAAGTGGATCCAAAACCAAAAGAAATACACTCTCAGATTTGATGGCACCTCTAAAAATAATCCTGGTAGAGCAGGAGTTGGGGGAATTATCCATGATCAAAAAGGAGAAGTCATCTCCTCCTATGAATGGGGGCTTGGTAACATGTCAAACAATAAAGCAAAGGCGTACAGTTTGTTCCTAGGTACATGCATCCTCAATAAACTCCAGGTCAAAGATCCAATAATAATTGGTGACACAGCAATAATCATTGCTGCTATGGAAATGGGGGGAGAATTCAAAAATTAGGCTCTAAACAGAATCAAACAAAGAATTTTAGATAACACCATACACCTGGGAAATATCAAATATAAGCACGTCTTGAGAGCTCATAATCAAGAGGCCGATTCCCTTGCCAACAAGGCAGTGAATCAAAGGGCCGGGCAAGTAAAAGAACTTCAAAATATATATGAAAAATCTATTCCCTGAATTCCCCTCTAATTTGGACGGGATCAATTCTCATTGTACAGATAGTCAAATCAACCAAGTGGCTACAACATCCCACAGGCAAAAGAATCAGGTGATCATTCAGCTCAGGTCTGACAATATAATCTCAGATCATCTTCATAGAGCAAAGTGGAGAATTCGTAGCAGGAAGAATGATACGCAAATGCTCTGGGATTTGGAAAAAATAGGTCCAAGGGATTCGCACAAGTTAGGCTCCAGTCAAATCAACTGCAGAAGGGCCCGCACTGGTCAGAGATGCAATGATAATTGTGGCAGAAATAAGCTAGAGAATGGTGACCAGCGACACGAGAAGAGTGTGAACAAGCAAGCATATAAGCAGCATTGGGCTAGCAGGTTTCATCAGAGAAACGGTTCTTGTGATACTGAGGCCAGAGATCGCACAAAGCATGCAATCTCTCATTTCACTGTGTTTGGTGAGGATAAATGCAGCTTCCTCATTTGGCAGTATCTCAGCAGTGCGTGCAGAACTTGTTGTAGTCTTCATTGTTGGAGGTGTTCAAGGAGCAATAGATGCTCTTCTTCCCTCATGCATGTCGGTAGAGGTATCGTTGTCTCATATATTTGTCTTTGTTATTTTTATGTTAATTCTTGGCCTGTCACTGTGGTTCAGCGTTCGCTAAGGGCATTACAAGTTTTTACAGTGGTGATAATCTGTCCCACGTCGGTTTTTACATCTACCTACCTCCAGATTTTCCCTCATCCACTCTGTTTCTCTCCTCCTTCAGTGCCAAAAGTATTTTTCCCCTCTAATAGACTGATTCTTACACGTTGTTTCTCCTTCTCTCCCATTAGTTTCTCTCCTCTGGGCATTTTCTCCAGCCAGCATTTAGAGTAAACTTGCTTCCTAAGCACTATCTGATCTACAAAAGATCTTTGACCAATTGGAAATTTTCGGATATTACCTTCAGAACATTCACTCCCTGCTCTCTCACCCTTAGAAGACCTCAGGCTAAGCACCGAATCAAGTACAAGAAGAGAGTCCCTCTTGCACCCATCATGTTTGGTAACCCTTTGGATCAGGTCAAAACCAATAGCAACTGTGCTCTCTGCAAGGTGCATTGCTTCATGATCGGACGCTTCATCAAATACTTCAATGAGCTCAAGGCTGAAGTGGAGTCCGAAAACAAATCCAAGAAGAAGAAATTCGAGAAGCAGAAAGCCGAAATTGAAGGGCTAAAAGAGAAATGCCAACATCTGGAAGAAGCAGTAAGATACATCAGGACTCTGAACCAAAGCGAGCAAGGTGAAGCCTCGACCAAGCTCAGTGACAAGAAAGACCAACCTCCAGATGACTCTGTTAATCAATTTTGGTGATCACTTAGATAACTACCCATGCAATGTAAATTTTTCTTTTTATTAGGACAGTTCCTCCGACAATATAGTCGGTATGTTTTTCAAATTTCAAGAAGCATGAACAGTGACTTGGAAGACGGGACTGTGCTCTCATTTTGTTCCAAAACCACTGAGCCCCTCTCTCTAAATGTACTGGGACATAGTCCCCCTCTTGATGTTTTATAATATATAAGTAACCGATCTTGTTAAAAAAAAAAACTATATCTAGAGTTCATCTCTTAGCTTAATTTTTGGGGTGTTTCCAAACTTTATCATGTGTCCTTGTCTTCCTTTATGCAATATTTTATTGGCAGGTCGAAATGTGCTTCCAATTTGGGTCTACATGGTCTAGGCTAGCAGATGAATGGGGAAATTTCATTAAGAATCTTGGTCTTAGTGGTATAATCTTATTAGAGGAGGATGATTCAATTGTCTGGGCTTGGAACATCTCATCTAGGAAAGTTACTGCTTACCAAGCCTATAATTTTATAACAACTTGTTCCTCCATGTCTAGGGTAAATTGGTGATACAAGAAGATATGGAATTGGCCTATTGCACCAAAATTGAAATGATTCATTTGGATGGACTTGGAGAATTGGATACAAACATGGGACCTTCTGTTGCATAAAGGATTATCTCGGCCAAATATATGTATATTTTGTTTAAAGGACTCTGAATTTATCAATCACTTATTTTTTCTATGCGATTTTTCCAGGGAAATTTAGGCTATATCCCTTAGGTTATTTAATATTTTGGACCTTGGTCTAGTGTCTCCACTTGATCATTGTCTTCTCTGGTGGGAGAAAAATATGGAAAATTATAAAGCCCCTCCTATCTTCATCACTTGGGGCATCTCGAAAGTCGAAAATAAACATATCTTCGAAGGTAGACCCATTGAGACTTTTGGTATCCTACCTCAAATTATGGGTTTCTTCTCTAATTATATCTATTGATTTATAGTAGCATCAAATGTGCTATAAGTCTCAAAATTTGCAGGGAGGCTTAGACACATTCATTCTATAATACTCAGTAATCGTTTTGGGAAATTCCACCCAGAGATGGTTTTATTAAAATAATTAATTATTTTTAATGGGATCCTAAGTCTAAACTTAGGAAATTAAAATAATAAAAGGGCATTAATCTAAACTATGGGTGAAACTTCTAGAAGAATGTAAAGATTCAGTCAATATGATCCTAGCCATTGATTAGAATCTAATCTAGGCCATTGATTTATCAACGAGAGGATTATAAGAGAAGGCTTGATGGACACTTGGAGAACACACATAGAGAATATCAGAAGTTCGATTTTCTAAAGCAGAGCAACTGCCAGAGAGATTTTTGATAGTGACCTTTTGTAGAGAGGGGTAGGGATAGTATCTGGTGAGGAGTATTTTCCTGGGCCAGAGAGTACAAGGAAGAGAGGATAGAACGACGTCCAAAGAGAGGTTGACGCAGACCAATACAGAGTTGACGCAGTGGTAGCGCAGGGCCTGAAGGGAGATCGAATTCCTACTGAGGAAATTGAGTTTTAGAAGCTGGGAGCTTGGGTGTGAGACCGGGAGGCTGAAAGTCAAAGTTTCCAACCAGCATAGGGTCAGAAGGAGCAGGAGCACAATCCCCAGTAGAGGTGACACAGAGACTGCATAGGGTTGACACATTTCTCTGCAGAGGCTGATGGAGAAGGGATGCAAAGCCTCTTTCTAGAGAGATCGAGGTCAGATTCTTCCAGTGATAGGGTGAGAGAAAATCACTACTTGTTTTGTCTAATTTTTCTCTATATAGGATAGCCAGTTGGGCATCCTATGAATTGTACTCAGAAATTACTACTGCTTAATAATAAAACCGTTAGAGTTGT
Source organism: Pinus tabuliformis (assembly GCA_031772625.1). Taxonomy (NCBI): domain Eukaryota; kingdom Viridiplantae; phylum Streptophyta; class Pinopsida; order Pinales; family Pinaceae; genus Pinus; species Pinus tabuliformis. The sequence continues at coordinate 328,609,980 of CM062813.1, read as the reverse complement.
TGCACTGATTTTCCTGCATTCAGTTTTTTCGAGGACATTTTTCCAAAAATAACTATATAGATGTGTGTTGTATCTATTTCTTGTTCAGTTTTTTGTTTCAACATGTTATTTTTAAATAAGTGAATGTTGTAGTTGTATTTACTTCGATATTTACTGTAGAACACAGTAAATAACTTGTATGGATTAACATGTAGGTGAAGTAACATTAGGTTGTTGCAGTAGGGATTCCGAGTTTAGGAATTTTCACATGGAATTAGAGTTGCACGTGAAGAAAGAAGAGCATAGCCACAAGATCTAGTGCTGAAGGAAGAAGGGAATTTGAAGTTCCTGCAAAGGTAGCAATTCAAATCCCCAGATGGTTTCCGTAGTTTAGGCCAAGAAGGCTAGATTTTCGTGGTAAATCTCTCTCTGAGTGAGTCTACAGAGGTATGATTTCCAGATTGAAATTAGTTAGCGGAAAAGGGAGTAGCGCAACATAAGCTTCAACGAAGAGGAGCTTTTTGGTGGGACGACGTAATTTTTTGCAGGCAGTTGTCGGGCATAAAGACATTAGAGGGAAGAGAAAGACATGATTGAGGGAATTCTTCCTCAGAGGACTTCTAAACAAGGAGTCTGAATTCTCACTAGTTTAGCAACAACGAAGAGAGGTAGTTCTACAAGCTCCAAAAGGGAGTGCATAGGCCAGTCTAGTACTATGCAGAGGAGAGAGGAGGCTATTTAAATTTTTGATTAGTAGACATGGAAGCTAGTGCACTGAGAGATCAGGATAGTTTGGATGGTGTTTTCACTCTAAAATTTCCCTAGGGTTGTCATGTTATGTTTAAAGAAATAATAGACGTAACCACAAACCTACTTTTGAGATCAGGATCTAGCCTTCCTAATGCTCAAAGAGGGCTCTCTCTTAATAATTTAACTTTGTTGAATTGATTGATTTTAGGCTAGTTATTTAAGCTTGATTGGGTTTTGATTTGATTTGGTGGTGGAATCTATGATTTTGATGGATAGATAAATGTCTTTTTACCATTGGGCTATGGAGTCAAAATGTTGAGAAAACAAGACTGAATCAAGTTCTAAAGGAAGTGTCCATAGGGCAAGGTAGCTGAGAAAATTCAGATCTTTTAGGCTGAAGGGTGAAGTGGTTTTCAATCGGGATCAAGGAGTAGTTAAGGATTCCTCAAACTGGATAATGAGGGAAATGAAAGAGGTTAATCGAAACTAGGGAGCAATGAAGAATTCCCTACTCTAGCTATCAGAAGAAGACATCAAAATGAATAACAGTTCAGAACAAAGTGTAATTAAACATATTCTACAATAATATTCCTATTATAACATTTAAATTTGGAAAACATACAAGTTTATGGAATAATTAATAAAATAACAATTTGAACAATTGAAAGATACTTCACTGAAGTTTCCCCACACATGAATCTTGTAATGCAATGCCTTTATTACTTGTCGAGTTTGCTAACTTGAAAATGTTACAATAAACGCTTAGGTTTCAGATCAGTACAATCATAGAAAGGTTCAACAATCCACACATAATACTTCAAATTATGAAGTATTTATACAAAAAACTATTACAAAATATCCTAAACTGTTTTAAGCATTATTCAAGGAAAAAGAAATATCTTCATGCAAGAAGATATAAACAAATATGTAACTGATGCAAGTTGTCCCTCTTTTATTGTTTGTTGTTGGCTTTTATTTGATATTATGCTGCTTTTTATCTTGTTGTTGGCTTTCTCGTTGACTGTCTCTTATACTGCCTTTTACTTATACTCTATCATCTTTAAACTTTGTTACTCGTTACTATTTTACCTTGACTGTTCTTGACTGCTCTGTTTTACCTTACATATTCATAGTAAATCATTCAAATTTTCCTAAGACTCTGCATTTGGTAATTTAATATTTACCATTCTTTTGTAGATTTCATCAGTTTTTGTGTATTTTGCAAATGTAGGCTTGTTTATAAAGAGATGTTTTACCTCATGCTGGAGGTAAAAGAGGTTCTCAAAAGTCTGATAAAGAAATTTTCTTGTAGGAATCCCTTTCATGGAGGAATTGTTGGCTTCTTCCTTTGCCACTTCTCTGATTTTCTTATAATAGTCTTCATGTGCCATCAATCTGTCATTAATCACCAAAGGATTAGGCAGACCTTTCTGCCTCAAAGCATCAAATTTCACCATAAACCTGGCTATTGCTAGCTCCATTATTTGGAATTTCTCTTCAATTTGCATCATCAGGTTCCTCTTGGTGATTACCTTCTTTACTTTTAGTATGGTCTCAGTCCTGTCAGCTATTCCAAGCTCCTACAATTCATACTTGTTCTTTGAGTTAAGGAACTGGATTATTCTTGAGGCTTCTTCTGGCTTATTCCAAAGTTCGGCTTTTACCCTTTGAATTGCCTCACCAGCTTCTTTGACTAAATCATTTTGCTGAAATATCACCTGTATAGAAGGCCAAATATTATTAATAGAGTTAATGATATCAGCCCATAGTTGTTGCTTTGCTTCAGAAAATGGTTCTTTCAATGCCAATTATTTCTCTAACTTCTGTATTCTCTAAGTCAATCAGTTTGACTTTTGTGTTTCATTTTTATGCATGATTTGTGCCAACTTCTTCTCATCCTCTAGACCTTTTATTTGTTCCTTAAGTCTATTTATTTCGATGGTTTGGATGGACATATCCTGCATAGCTTTAACTAATTTACCTGCTTCATTGCTAGGATGAGTTGTTGTTGTTGTTGAACCTATTGCTGATGTAGTTGTTGATGCAGTGCGAAGTGCTATAGCTACTAGAGTTGCTGTGGCCACTGAAGCTACCAAAGTAGATGGAACTTCTGTAGCAACTATAGGAATAGTAGTGACAGTAACTGCTTCCATGCTGGCTTGTTTCTCTTGCACTAACTTATCCATATCATTTTCCATTTCTTTTAATTGAGCATTTAACTGTAGAATGAGGTCTATCATCTCATCTTTTTGGCTTTGATTCTCTAGAACTTCCTTGGTCTGTGGATGTTCAGAAGGAGGAAAATTTAGCTGCTTCTTCAATGCAACAATGTCTTCATTATTCTTTTCTATGAGCTTTTCTACTGCCTTGATGTCATTTGGATTATAGTCAATCTCAATAACCAAGTCTTCTAGTGATTTAATTCTGTTATCCTTTGCTTGTGAGGATTCCTTCTCTATTTTAAACAGTGTTGTGATATTCTCTAGAGAAGTTTGAATTTTTTGTACACTCATAGCTTTGTTATCATAGTTGAGTATATCATTTCTCCTGCTTGCTTATGAAACTCAATTTGATCTATAGGATGAACATTCTTGGCCAAAACTTCAAATTCTGTCTTTTTGTAATATGCTGATGATTTAGGATGTTGTACTGTGTGCTGCAAAAAGGTCATTTGCATTTTCTTTATTTTAAGGTCAAAAGCTTAAAGTAACCTATTATGATCACTAGGAGTCCGTTTGAAATATTGGGCATAGGTTTCAACTTTCAATGCTTCATTTCTCAACTTTATTTCCTTATATTTTTCATTTATGTCTTTTTCTTTATCCACTGGTTTGCTTGATGAAGAGACTTCAATACTATGCTGCTTTTGAATAATTTGAGTATTAGAGGTTGAAGGATGATGAACTTCCTCTGAAACTGTTGGAGCTGTATTCTCTTTAACCATTATGTTAGTATCAATGATTTCAATTGTCTCAACTATCTCTTCTTGCTCATTTACAAGATTTAGCTTGGGCTTCTTCCTATACATAATTTCAAATTTGTCATTTGTTGTATCTTTGTTTGAGCAAGAACCTTCTTCCCTTGTCCTTTTTGCATTTCTGTCTTGTAGGGATGGAGTATGTAGAATGGAACTAGTATCCATGTATTTCTCCATATCCATTAAGGTGTTTTCCAGCAACTCTGACTGGTTGGCATATTTTTCAATCTTTGGCTTGGACTCATGCATAAAAGTGCTCAGTTTAAACTTGAGTCTTAGTTTGTTTATGACACCTAAAGGATCATACTGCCATTTGAAACTATTAGTGAACTTCATTTCCTGTAAACATTTTTCTGCTTCTTCTCCAGCTTCCCTCTTATTGCATATAAAAGGACCAAGCTGGTTTTTTATTTTAAACTATGTTTTCTTCCTAGCTAATAGAAAATTAACATCATTTTAATTTATGATATGCCTGATATATTCTAATGCAAATAACCTCATGGGGAGATATTTGGGCAGCTTATATGGAGTGAGCTGGCATCCATACACCCTAATTTCAGTGTGGTTCTAGTATAAATACCAGTCTCATGTTCTACTGTGTTTTGACAACTGTAAAACTTTCTTTATCTCATCACTGATCCTGGGTTGATTGCTACTGCTTAGCATATTAACAACTGGGTGAACAAAGGAATCAATGAAATCTTTGTAGCTAAAATCAGTGGAATATTTTTGGATTAAGGGTGTCCAAAAGATAACAGATCTAGGATTGCCCTTAGTGTCCAACTTTTGGATGTTAACTAGAAACATGTTTGATTGGAAATATAGAAACATATGGAACAATACTGAAGAGGATTTCAATACTCTTTCATTTGGCAATTTGATCAATTGATCATGGATTTTGTCTGCTAAGAATTGGGCAAAATTGAAAACTGTAGTTGGAGGCTTGCCTGGGAAAAAAATAGAAAGGAAACCAAGTATAGGTTCATGTACATGTTTATCAGTAGTACATCCTAGAATACATGACAACATGGTTACAATCTGTCTTGCTCTCTCAAAGAAAATGGTGGCAGAGTATGGAGGACTGTCTGTAGGAATATGAGCTTCTTATAGGATGAAAGTCTGAAAAATTTGAGATCTCTTGGGAAGGTCTAGCTTTAAGTACAAATCAATTAGGTCTTCCATAGAAAATGGGGCTTCATCAGGCTTTGGATGGATCTGCAACATTTCATTTATTGACTCTTTAGTGATTGTGAATAAAATCCGCTGGTTAGGAGAGACTATGGCTCTTTGACTTGGGAAATAGCAGAGCTGGCATAAGTGGATGATTTCAGGGAACTGGTATACCTATGGGAACAAGTATTTGGGTAAACTCCAATAATTGAATATCATCATTCTGGTTGAGGAATTTTTCTTTACTCCAGCAATGGAGTTTTAATAGATGGCTAGGGGAGGTTGTGTCTTTGATCTGGAAATCTTTGTTGGCCAATGGGAGGTGGTCAATATCCAGGTGAGGAGTTTGCATGGCTTTTTCATTCAGAATGCTTTGGGAAGCCATAGATTTGTTTAATTTTATTCAATTTATTAGTATCTAGCTTAAGAAGTAGGCTTAGGACCTCTGGAAAGATGAATACAGTTTGTTAACAGGATTTTGGATGTAGCAGTTTAGGTAAGGTTTTTAACTTGGTTCAATTGATTAACTCTATTATGAATAATGTGCAAAGATTAAGTATAGGCCTTCTAGTACTTCAAGAATACCTGGAAAACGAAGATTTGGTATGCAGATAGGTTCCATGGGGGCAGCGGAGGCTTTTTGATGGCATCAAAAGGTCTTTGTACTGCTTCAAATCGGAGTCAGCAGAGGTTCTTTTCGGTAATTTTTAATAGAATAACAGTGAAAATATTTAAAAAGGGTGGCTTATTTCGTTTTTTAACCAACAGTGGTTAAATTTTGGCGTGGGGTTAATGGGTGGTTTCATCGGACGCGAGGAGGCGGTAAGGTGGTATATCGCACGCTCAAAAGCGGTTTGGTGGTATTTTTTCTAAGGACACGATATAAAGTGGGGATGCCACATAGCGAAAAGGCAGGTGGGGAAAACCGTGAATCTCGCGTGCTTTTGGGATGTTAAAGGTCAGACTTTAGAGCGCACGATATGGGATACAGGGCGTTTGATCTGGAGGTGGGTGATCAGAGGGTTATCGCGTGGCGGAGTTGTGAGGGATGAGTCGGGAATTTGATTGGCGGTGCCTGGGAATAAGTGATGGGGCGGGTATTAAATTTATACAAAGGTTTTGTAAGGGTCGAGGAGTTATGAAGTGGGGGGCTTGAATTTAATTAAAAGTCTTCAATTAAACTTTATCAAGCGGATTTAGTAAAGGGGAAGGGGATTTTGAAAGGAATAAGGGTTTTTAGGAGGGGAAAAGCATTAGGGAATGAAAAGTAATGAAGGGGTAATAAAGGGAAATTAATAAATTAGACATGTAAGGGGTTTAGTGAAATGAGGGGAAATTAGTGAATGAGCTTTAGTATTTAGGCCTAAAATTATATAGAAATTTTTAGGGTAAATACCCAAAGTAAAATACGACTTTTGTGAATGTCTTCTTTCGTTGACAATTCCTCCTGCACATGAAACATAGGATTAAGCATGATGAAGGTGCATTTGAGCTAGCAACCTTATGCATTCCAAAGCCTCTTTTACTTGCCCTTTATTTACCCTAGCATTTTTTCTTCATTTATTGGGTGCATTTGAGCCTACTGACCCTTTATTTCTTTTTCTTTTATAAGCAAACTGTCTAATTCTAATCTTATAACTTCCAATGGCTCAGATTAAACTGTTGAGCTCATTTTTATTCTCTATGTAACTACTGATCTGAAGGATTAAACAGTTTGGCTAGATGTTTATTCTCTATATATCAGCATGAAATTTAAAGCATGAATGAATTAAGATTAAACTTTTTGACCATCATGGATTGTGGCATTTTTAACAAGCTGCACACAATCGTATTTTGCAAAGCAAAGTAAAAAGTAGTGGCATTTGAATTTGCATCACTTTCAGAATATATTTTTTATCTATTTTTGGTGGGGTTCATATTTTATTTTCTTTATTGATCCTTTTCTTTTATTAGTCCTTTGATTTTTCTTTTAGGACTTCACTCTCTTTACATTTTTTATTTTTAATATGTGAAAACATTTTGCAGAAAGCAAAGGTATGTGCAATATTACGAGACTAATAATAGTCAATTCAAAATTATGAATCCTATTATTATAGGACCCTAACAATGGCTCCACATGGGGATGGCATTTCCTGGTGAAATGTCAAGAACTTTAAGATCAGTATCCTTTGAAACTTTGACTGTGTTTGCCTTGTAACCGATATTTGGTGATCTGCTTAATTCATACATATGATGCTACACCTTTCAAAGCTTAGGGCCTTTTCTTCAGGCTTCAACTTCAAAAGGTAATCATCCAATCTAATCTAAAATTTGGAATGTTATGTACAGTGAGCAAAGTAAATGAACTAGTGTTAATCTGAGGAAAAATAATGCTTCAACATTCTACCATTGAATTGTCCACCTGGTAGATCTGTTCCATCTAATTGCTTCAAGAAAAATGCATTGTTACCTCTGTAACCATAAATGATATAAGGGCCTTGCCATAGGAAATCAAATTTACCATGTTTACCCTTTTCTTCTCTTCTAGAATCCCATTTGAGTACTTTGTCACCTATGTAAAAATCATCAGCTTTGGTTTTCTTGTCAAAAATATTTTTGATTTTTTCTTGGATCACTTCGGATTTGACATATACTTCTTCCTTGGTTTGCTGCAAATGTATTGTCTAATTTATCCTCCTTTGGATATCATTGGATTCTACCTGCAGTTCTTGAATCATTTTCGTCACTGGTACTCCTAAAGAGGATGGAAAAACAACATCCATTCCATATACTAGTTGACAAGGAGACGTACCAATGGACTTTTTTGTAGTGAGTCTATTTTCCAATAAGCCATTAACCAACTTTTAGTTCCAGGTCTTCTTATTGTCTTCTAACAGTTTCTTGATGATATTAACAAGGCTTTTGTTTGAGGATTCTACAAGCCCATTGCCTTGAGGGTGATAGGCAGTGGAATGGTCAAGGGTAATCTGGTATTGGTTACAAAAGTATACCATTTTCTTGGATTTGAAGGCAACATCATTATCAGTTATGAGCTTTTGTGGGCATCCAAATCTGGAAAGGATGTTGTTTTCAAGGAATGAAATGATGACAAAATCTATGGCTTGTATAGAAGGGATGGCTTCTATCCATTTAGTAAAGTAATCAGTGGCTGTCAAAATCCATTTATGTTGGGCTGAGGAGGATGGGTGAATTTCACCAATGAAGTCTAGACCCCATTGCTGAAATGGAATTTCTGTGGAGATGGGCTTGAGGGGTAATGGTAAGAGTTTCTTTTTGCCTTCAAATATCTAGCATTTGTGACAGCAGGTCACATATTTTCTGAAATTTGCAAAAAGGGTTGGCCAGTAAAAACTTACCCTTAAAATATTATCAGCATTTTTTTCCAGTATAGGTTTCCCCGACAATCCCTTGCATGAAATTTCTGCATGACCTTGTCAGCTTCATCTTTTAGCAAAAAATTTAACAAAATGCCACCATTATCTTTCCAAAATAAAACATTGTCTAAGATACAATATTTCATTGCTTTCATCTTTAGGAATCTACTTTTGGTTCTAGATAAACTAGGAGGAGCTTGTCAGTTGAGAAAAATGAAAATAATGTTTGCATACCAGGGTGAATCTATGAAAGCTTCACTGGTTTGTGGAGTCGTCATCTCTCCCTGATCATCTATAGCAGCAATGAAATTTATGTCCAAGGCTCGACAGTTCGATTCAGCCATGAGTTTGGCTAAACCTTGGCCTTTAATCAAGTTTGTAGGCTTGATATCAATGTCATATTCTAATACAGTGGCAATCCATTTGCCTCTTTTTCCATTAGGCCCATTGTGAGTTAGAATGTCCTTTACAATTGAGTTTGGAACATATGCTATTATGTGAGAGTATAGAACATATACTCTGAAATCCTTTATGGCTTTTACTAAAGCAAGAGCTCGTTTTTCCATTATATTATACTTTAGTGTAGCATCTCCCAAAGCTTTACCGAAGAAGGAAATGGGTCGTTCATAACCCTCATCTTTCTTTTTGCAACAAGACTACTACAATAGTTTTTTCTGAAGCAAATGAAAAAATTATGAAGTCTTTGTTGAAATTAGGACTTATGAGGACAGGTGTTTTAGTAAGGGCTTCTTTGATTGCCTCAAAAGACTGCTTAGCCTTTACTATCCACTTAAGTGTTGAATCCTTTTTCAACATGTTATTCAAATATATAATTAGTTCTACTAAGTTAGAAATGAATCTTCTAAGAGAATTTATTTTACCTAAAAATGATTGAAATTCTTTAATGTTCCTAGGATGAATGATGTTTAGGATTGCGTCTATTCTAGCTGGATCAATTCTAATGCCCTCTTTTGAAATTTTGTGTCCTAAGAGTTTACCTTCTTCTAGTCCAAAGAGTGTCTTTTTGGGATTCAAAGAAATGCCAAATTTTCTACATTTAATAAAAAAATTTCTCAAATGATCTAGAATGTTCATTATATGATTTGGAAAACACTGTGATATCATCTTGGTAAACAACTAAAAAGTCATGGATTTGTTTTGCAAAATCTATGTCCATTTCTCTTTGGAATGTTGCTCCAGCATTCATCAATATAAAGGGCATCTTTAAATACATGAAAGTTCCCCAGGGAGTGGTGAATGCAGTCTTTGCTTGATCTTCGGGTTGGACTAGGATGTGATTGTATCCAAAGAATTCATCAAGTAATGAAATTTTGGATGACCCTACTACCCTCTGGAAAATGTGGTCCATTTTAGGGAGGGGATAGTTATCCTTCAGTGATACTTTGTTCAAGTTTCTTAAATCAACACAGAGTATGATTTTTCTCCTGTTTTCTTTCTAGTGGTGACAAAATTAGAGACCCAATCTAAATATCTAATAGGTGCTACGATTTGTGCCTCATATATTATTTTTACTTCTTTTTCAATCAATGGCATAAGAGCTTGATTAATTCTCCTAAGCTTTTGTTTGAAGGGTTTCTAATCTTCTTTGATGGGTATTTTATGTTGAATAATGTTGGTGTCATAAGACTTGAGGTCTTCATAACTCCAGGCAAAGACATCTTGAAATTATTTAAACAAACTTATGTATTTCAGCTTTTCAGCTGGAGGTAATGCTTTGGATAATTTAATAAGCTTAGGTTTTTCTTCTGTTCCTATGTTACATTCTTCTATGTCTGATAATAAAGGCTCCATTTTGGTTTTCTAGCTACATCACTTGAATCAAACAAATCTTCTAATGGGACTAATCCCTTAGGAAAAAAGTTATTTTTAAGGTTTAAAATCTCAGAATCGTCATTGACTATTTCTTCTATTTCTACTTTTTCTAAGTTATCTATTTATACTTTAGTGAATTTAGTGGGTTTTTTACATCTACAACATTTATATCTATATCACTATTTATGATGTCATCTACTGTACAATCAGTATCTATGTTACAGTTTTGGAACTCTCCCTCAACATTCATAAAATCATAGATTTGAGAATCTTGTGAAAAAATATGCCAATATTTCAGATTATCAGGTATAACAAGCCTATGTCTTACCTCTGCAGTGTACTGGTGATTGGGCTGAAAAGGTAATCTGCAAGTGCTAGAAAAAGTAGCCAAACTGTGAGCTTGCATGTTCTGTTTCCTAGGAATAACAACAAAATCAATTTCAAGAAGTTCTTTAATCAGATCTAGAACAGTTTCTCTGTATTGGCTAAGTCTAGGATTATTTACAAAATACTCTCCTTTAATTTGTTTTATGATCAATTTCAAGTCTCCCATGATAGAAACTCTCTTGGCTCCAAGGTTTCTTACAATTTGCAATCCTAAGATTAAAGCTTCATACTATGCCATGTTGTTAGTGTATTTGAAGTTTAATCTAAAGGCATGACCTTCAGAATGATTATTTCCATGTTATGAATCCAAACTCCTGCACCTCCCCCTAATCTGTTCACTGAACCATCAAAATCTAGGTGCCACCTAGATTCATGAAATATATTATCATTTTCGGGTTCTTTATGTTCTTGTTTTACATCCGTGTCATTGTCTTTTCTAGTGTCTGAATTACATAAAATGAAAGAATCCATATGAGAATGTACAAAATAAATAGGATAGTTCTGTGGTTTATCTGTACTACTGACCATGTATTTCATTAAAGTTTCTCTATAAAGATTTTGGGCTGACCAAATACTAAAATTGTGGCATAAGACATGTCTAACTATAGAGATCCCTGCAATTTTTCTCCCCATGAGTGAGATAATAGATTCCATACTTTGAAGGGATATCAACAACTACAATATCCATGACAATACTCTTACCTCAGTATTGAACTAGAGTAACACACAAGTCTTTTATTAGGCCCATGCATTTAACTTTACTAGATCCAAAAGAGAAAATATTTTTGTATGGTCTGGTTATATCTAAATCCAATGTTTCCATGGTTGCTTTAGGCATTAAATTGTGAGATGCTCCTGAATCTAACATAGCATTGTGTAAGATTTGATCATGAATATTCAAGCTAATGTAGAATGGAAGAACACCACTTTGTTCATGTTTTCCATTTACCTCAGGACCAAATATTAACTTTGATTGGTCATCATTGAGATTAACATAGTCTTCTCCTTCATCTATATTCAGTGTTTCAGTGATTTGGGCTTTGTAGGAATCATTTTTTATCAATTTTGTTAAAGGAACTGATATTTTCAATTTGGCAATTTCAGTTTGGATATTAAATGGAGTCTGTATTTTGCCTAAGTGAATGATTTCTTCCTTGGAAATTGGAGTTTGTGTAGTCTTGTCTTTCTTATCTTTAGTTGGTTATTCAGTTTCTGTTTGGGTTTTCACTGTTTTACTATTTTCAATTTATTGTTTTGGAATAGTTTGGGAAGCAGTTGAAATCTGAATAGCATTCGAAGCTTGAGTATCAGTTGATTCTTGGACATCTTTTGAAGTTTTAATATCAACTGATCTTTGAATATCAATTGAAGTTTTAACAGCAGTATCTGTAATGTCTACAATTTTTGGACTGGCTGCAATCTTTGGAGTGAGAGTTTTTTGGGTTTCTATAGAGAGAATTTGCAGCACTTTGGTTGCAGGAGCTCCCACTGTTTTCTTGGTCTGAGTTTGGACAGTTTTATTAGTAGGGGCTTCTGTGTTTTTCTTACTCCTAAGGTTATATTGCTTATGAACTTCATTAATGGCAAATTCATAACCTTGTTTATAATCAAAGGACTCTCCAGATTCTACTTGCAATTGTTGTAACATGCATAATTCTTGTTCTTCTTGGGTAAGAAAAATAGTATTACCATCACTTATTCCCATTAGGTTAATCTAAGTGTCTTCATCTTATTCATTTTGGTGAGAACTTTCAGCATAGTTTTCTTGGAAGGGTGGTCTAATCTATTGATCAGGTGGCCCTTCTCTAGATTTACTAGTGTTGGGATTCTTTCTAAAGTTTTGATTTCTTATTTGAGGACCTTGTTTTTTATTATCCCATTGTGGTTTTCTTTCCATAATTTCTAATCTATCCATTACCTTTTCTAAACTTTTAGCTAAACTATCTATCTTAACATCTGAAGTGGGTGGTTCTCCCTTAATGGTAGCTCTCCTCTCATTCCTCATTCTAGCTCTTTTAGCCAACAAGTTAGCTTCTACACTAACTACATCACTCTGCATCTGTTCTAAAGTTGGAGGGTTTCTTTCTCTCAATTGGCAAGACATATCAGTGTCAAAACCATCAGGAAATTTGATTAGTGCCAAGTCTAGTGGAGGTTTGATATTTGCAGGGATTGCATTATAAATATTGTTAAACCTAGTACAATAGTCATAAACAGATTCATTAGGAGTTCTTCTAATGTTTTCATATTAAGACAATATTTTAAAGGATTTTTCTTTCTTTCCCATCTATTGATAAACAATCTATGGAAAATAGTTAAATCAGCAATATGACCAGCAGGTAAAGATTTAAACCATTTCTTGACATCTCCTACTAGTGTTTGTGCAAATAATCTCATCTGCACATCTTCTTAATCAATTTCATGTAAGTCAAAATAATCATTCATTTTATTTACATGTTGCTATGCAGTATATTGACCAGTACCATCAATCTGAAAGATTTTACTCTGATAGTCTTGGGGCATGGCATGTACTTGAGCTGGTAAGGTTGAAGGAGCATATCTGGTAGCCATGGCCAAGATTCTAGCTTGGCTAGGAGGTAAAGTGGTAGCGCTTGAAGTTGAACTTGAAGGGCTTACAGATGAGCTTGAAGTGCTAGAAAATGTAGTATAAGTCCTAGAAGATGAACTTGAAATATTTGGAGATGGAAATAAAACTCTGGGCTGAAGAGGAAGCTTGGGCATGAATGATTTTGTGGAATGAAGTGTAGTGGAAATAATAGATGAGGTGGTACTAAATAAAGATGAATTTACAAACTCTAAAGGAATGGTAGAAGGCTTAGGAGTAGCAGCAATTAGGGCAGCTAATTCAACTGATTGTTGAAAATAGGCTTCATCTATGTGTCTTATCAAATTTGAGGTTAAAGCATCAAGTTTGTCAAAAGTGTCTAGAACATGTTGGTCTAAATCAGGATGTATAGTATTCTTGTTTGATTCAATAAATTGAATAAAAGTAGGATCTATTACAATATCATGGACTGAAGTTTTAGATTTGGTACGAAACAATGAATGCTCAAATGATAAATCAAATTGAAGATCCTCTAAGTTTGATAACTCTTTAGGAAGTGAAATTGCTTTGATTAGCTGACTAATGATTTCTTGACTTTCTAATTTATTGTTTTTTCTTAAAATTCTATCTGTATTATCAACAATTATAGCAGGTTTGGATCTGTATGTGCCCTGGTATAGTATGTTATTTTGGAAGCAAGAATTTTAAATTTTTAACGAAACCTTGACAACCCTAAAATGGCCTTAAGGTGAAAATATGAGATTTAGGATTTCCTTTAAGGTTTATTAAACTGAGCACTGATTCCCCAGTATGGTCGCCACTATGTTATCACTCTAGAATTTCCCTAGGGTTTTCAATTTATGTTTAAAGAAATAATAGAGGTAACCACAAACCTACTTTTGAGATCAGGATCTAGCCTTCCTAGTGCTCAGAGAGGGCTCTCTTAATAATTTAACTTTGTTGAATTGATTTATTTTAGGCTAGTTATTTAAGCTTGATTGGGTTTTGATTTGATTTAGTGGTGGAATCACTGATTTCGATGGATAGATAAATGTCTTTTTACCATTGGGCTATGGAGTTAAAATGTTGAGAAAATAGGACCGAATCAAGTTCTAAAGGAAGCGTCCACAAGGCAAGGTAGCTGAGAAAATTCAGATCTTTTAGGTGAAGGGTGAAGTGGTTGTCAATCGGGATCAAGAAGCAGTTAAGGATTCCTCAAACCGGATAATGAGGGAAATGAAAGAGGTTAATCAAAACTAGGGAGCAATGAAGAATTCCATATTCTAGATATCAGAAGAAAACATCAAAATGAATAACACTTCAGAACAGAGTGTAATTAAACATATTCTGTAATAATATTCCTGTTATAACATTTAAATTTGGAAAACATACAAGTTTATGGAATAATTAAGAAAATAACAATTTGAACAATTGAAAGATACTTCACCGAAGTTGCCCCACACATGAATCCTGTAATGCAATTCCTTTATTACTTGTCTAGTGTGTTGACTTGAAAATGTTACAATAAACCCTTAGGTTTCAAATCAATAAAATCATAGAAAGGTTCACAATCCACACATAATACTTCAAATTATGAATTATTTATACAAAAGACTATTACAAAATATCCTAAACTATTTTAGGAATTATTCAAGGAAAAATAAATATCTTCATGCAAGAAGATAGAGATAGATATGTAACTAATGCAAGCTGTCCCTCTTTTATTGTTCGCTGTTGGCTTTTCTTTGATATTATGTTGCTTTTTCTCTCTTTATGTTTGCTTTCTCGCTGACTATCTCTTATACTTCCTTTTATTGATACTCTTTCATCTTTAAACTCTGTTACTCTTTATTGTTTTACCTTAACTGCTCTTGACTGCTCTGTTTTACCTTACATCTTCATAGTAAATCATTCAACTTTTCCCAAGACTCTACATTTGGTAATTTAATATTTACCATGTTTCTGTAGATTTCATCAATTTATGTGTATTTTGCAAATGTAGTCTTGTTTATAAAGAGATGTTTTACCTCATGATGGAGGCAAAAAAGGTTCTCAAAAGTTTGATAAAGCACTTTTCATGTAGGAATCCCTTTCATGGAGGAATTTTGGCTTGTTCCTTTGCCAATTCTTTGATTTTCTTATCATAGTCTTCATATGCCATGAATCTGTCATTAATCACCAATGGATTAGGCAAACCTTTCTGCCTCAAAGCATCAAATTTCACCATAAACCTAGCTATTTCTAGCTCCATTGTTTGGCATTTCTCTTCAAGCTGCATCATCAGGTTCCTCTTGGTGATTACCTTCTTTACTTTTAGTATGGTCTCAGTTCTGTCAGCTATTCCAAGCTCCTGCAGTTCATACTTGTTCTTTGAGTTAAAGAACTGGATTATTCTTGAGGCTTCTTCTGGCTTATTCCAAAGTTCAGCTCTTACCCTTTGAATTGCCTCACCAGCTTCTTTGACTAAATCATTTTTCTCAGATATCACCTATATAGAAGGCCAAATATCATTAATAGAGTTAATGATATTGGTCCATAGCTACTGCTTTGCTTGGGCAAGTGGTTCTTTCAATGTCAATTATTTCTCTAACTTCTGTATTCTTTAAGTCAATCTGTTTGACTTCTATGTTTCATTTTTATGCATGATTTGTGCCAAATTCTTTTCATCCTCTCGACCTTTTATTTGTTCCTTAAGTCTATTTATTTCATTGGTTTGGATGCACATATCCTGCATAGCTTTTATTAATTTACCTGCTTCATCACTAGGATGAGTTGTTGTTGTTGTTGAACTTGTTGTTGATGCAGTGGGAAGTGTTGTAGCTACTAGAGCTGTTGTGGCCACTGAAGTTGCCAAAGTAGAAGGAACTGTTGTAGTAACTATAGGAATAGCAGTGACAGTAGCTGCTTCCATGCTGGCCTGTTTCTCCTGCACTAACTTATCCATCTCATTTTCCATTTCTTTTAATTGAGCATTTAACTAAAGAATGAGGTCCATCATCTCATTTTTTGGCTTTAATTCTCTAGAACTTCCTTGGTCTGTGGATGTTCAGAAGGAGGCAATTTTAGCTGCTTCTTCAATGCAACAATGTCTTCATTATTCTTTTCTATGAGCTTTTCTACTACCTTGATGTCATTTGGATTATAGCCAATCTCAAAAACCAAGTATTCTAGTGATTTAATTATGTTATCCTTTGCTTGTGAGGACGCCTTCTCTAGTTTAAACTGTGTTGTGATATTCTCTCGATAATTTTGAAGTTTTTGTACACTCATAGATTTGTTGGTCATAGTTGAGTATATCATTTCTCCTGCTTGCTTATGAAACTCAATTTGATCTATAGGATGAACATTCTTGGCCAAAACTTCAAATTCTGTCTTTTTGTAATCTGCTGATGACTTAGGATGTAATACTATGTGCTGCAGAAAGGTCATCTGCATTTTGCTTGTTTTAAGGTCAAAAGCTGAAAGTAACCTATTCTGATCACTAGGAGTCTGTTTGAAATATTGGGCATAGGTTTCAACTTTCAATGCTTCATTTCTCAACTTTATTTCCTTATATTTTTCCTTTATGTATTTTTCTTTATCCATTGGTTTGCTTGATGAAGAGACTCCAATACTATGCTGCTTTTGAATAATCTGAGTATTAGAGGTTGAAGGCTCATGAGTTTCCTTTGAAACTGCTAGAGCTATATTCTCTTTAACCATTGTGTCAATATTAATGATTTCAATTGTCTCAACTGTCTCTTCTTGCTCATCTATAGGATTTATCTTGGGCTTCTTCCTATACATAATTTCAAATTTGTCATTTGTTGTATCTTTGTTTGAGAAAGAACCTTCTTCCCTTGTCCTTTTTGCATTTTTGTCCCGAAGGGCTGGAGTATGTAGAATGGAACTAGTATCCATCCGTTTCTCCATATCCATTAAGGTGTTTTCCAACCACTCTGGCTGGTTGGCATATTTTTCAATCTCTGGCTTGGACTCATGCATAAAAGGGCTCAGTTTAAACTTGAGTCTCAGTTTTTTTATGACACCTAAAGGATCATACTACCATTTGAAACTATTAGTGAAATTCATTTCCTATAAACATTTTTCTACTTCTTCTCCAACTTCCATATTATTGCAGATAAAAGGACCAAGCTGGTTTTTGATTTCAAATTGTGTTTCCTTCCTGGCTGATAGAAAATTAATATATGAATTTATGATCTTCCTGATATATTCTAATGCAAATAACCTCATGGGGATATATTTGGGCAGCTTATATGGAGTGAGCTGGCATCCATACACCCTAATTTCAGTGTGGTTCTGGTATAAATACCAGTCTCCTATTCTACTGTGTTTTGACAACTATAAAACTTTCTTTATCTCATCACTGATCCTGGGTTGATTGCTACAACTTAGCATATTAGCAACTGGGTGAACAAAGGAATCAATGAAATAT
The DNA here is from genome assembly GCA_031772625.1 of Pinus tabuliformis. Classification (NCBI taxonomy): domain Eukaryota; kingdom Viridiplantae; phylum Streptophyta; class Pinopsida; order Pinales; family Pinaceae; genus Pinus; species Pinus tabuliformis. The sequence continues at coordinate 328,592,509 of CM062813.1, read as the reverse complement.
TTGTAGCTGAAATTAGTGGAATATTTTTGGATTAAGGGTGTCCAAAAGATAACAGATCTAGGATTGCCCTTAGTGTCCAACTTTTGGATGTTAACTGGAAACTTATCTGATTGGAAATATAGAAACATATGGAACAATACTGAAGAGTATTTGAATACTCTTTCATCTGGAAATCTGATCAATTGATCATGGATTCTATCTGCTAAGAATTGGCAAAATTGAAAATTGTAGCTGGAGGCTTTCCTGGGCAAAATATAGATAGGAAACCAAGTATAGGTTCATCTACATGTTCATCAGTAGTATATCCTAGAATATAGGACAACATGGTTACAATCTATCTTTCTCTCTTAGAGAAAATGGTGGCAGAGTATGGAGGAATGTCTGTAGGAATATGAGCTTCTTCTAGGATGAAAGTCTAAAAATTTTGAGATCTCTTGGGAAGGTATAGCTTTAATTATGTTGGATTGTGTTATATTCTTTCCACATAGTTAATAGGGGGTTTGAAGGGAACCTGTAACCCCACTTTATGGGGTCTGAGGCAGCGCCCCGGAAAATTTTGGTTTGGACCCTATGTTAGGTTGGGCGGACCCACCTATGGTTTTGTGCATGATTTTTGAACATGTATTTTTGGACGCGATGGTTTTCGGTCCATGGTATTGGACGCGATGGTTTTTCGGTCCATGGTATTCGACGTGATGGTTTTCGGTCCATGGTATTGGATGCTTCGGCATGTATAAATATGTATTGTAATGTTGAAAGGAAAATAATGAAAAATCAAGTTGGTAGTCCCGGTTTTGGGATCCAGGGGAAAATCTCTGTGTATATATGTTTTATGTGTTATGCTCTCGCATTGTTTATTTTCTGTGTTTTAGAATTCATATGCAGGTAATTTCTATACGGGGTTAAAACCTACATTTGGTATCGGAGCAGTTTTGGCTTCAAGGGGACACCTTTGTTGCTGAGGGGTTTCGCTCAGGCCTGTGGTAGACCCTGTCCAATGGGAGATTTGCAAGATCGATTCTGGTGGTGAAAGAAGATGGCGAGTAGTGGAAAGATAAAGATCGAGAAATTTAATGGTCAGAGTTTTGAGTTGTGGAAACTCAAGATGGAGGATCTATTGGTGGATAAAGATCAGTGGATCGTGGTAGATCCGGGTACTAAACCAACGGGAGTGTCTGATGAAGAATGGAAGAAGTTGGATCGGAAGGGAAAGAGCACAATACAATTGTGTGTCTTAGATTCAATATTGCTAAATGTATCAGGGGAAGCTAAAGCGAAGGCTTTGTGGGACAAGTTAGGGACTTTGTACCAATCTAAGTCTCTAGTGAATAAACTGTTCCTGCGGAAAAAGCTATATAACCTGAGGATGAAGGATGGAGACTCGGGGACAGAGCATCTGAATGCATTTAATATTGTGGTAAGTTAGTTAGCATCTGTTGATATTAAAATTTCATATGAAGATAAGTGCATTGGTTTGTTGTGTTCTCTACCAGATTCGTGGGATAGTCTAGTTATTGCAATAGTTAGCAATGCAACTGCCTTGCAGTTTGATGAAATAGTCTCACCTTTGCTGATGGAGGAGATAAGATGGAAAAATATGGAGAGCCAGAATGGTGATGCCTTGTCTATATGAGGACGGTCCCAGAACATAAACAAAAATAAGTCATTGAGTGGGAGATCTAAATCTAGAGGGAGATCTAAATCTCCAGGAAAACCTGTAAAGGTGGTATGCTGGAAATGCGAAAAGGAAGGCCACTTTAAAAGGGACTGTAAATCTAAAGTTCTTGACAAAGGAAAGGGATCTGATGAGGCTCCTTCTGCAGAGGCGAAAACCACCTCAGAAGAAGGTGGGGATGTGTACTTGGCTTCTTCAAGTACACATGTAGATCATGAGGCATGGTTGATTGACTCAGGTGCATCCTTTCACTTCACTCCCCATAGAGAGTGGTTCTGTGAGTATGAGAAATATGATGGCGGTGATGTCTTCTTGGGGGATGACAGGAAGGCTAGAATCATTGGTCATGGAAAAGTAAAGTTGAAGTTGCAAGGTGGAAGGGTTAGAACACTTCCGGGTGTTCTACATATTCCTGCATTGACCAGAACTCTGATTTCTATAAGCAAGTTGGATGATGCAGGTGTAAAAACAGTGTTCGAGAAGGATACCTGCAAGATGGTTCGAGGAGCACTGGTATTGATGCGGGGAGTTCAAATTGGAACTCTGTACAAGCTTCAAGGTAGCATTGTTATTGATGGGTGCAATAGTTCTCTGGTTCTTGAAAGTGGAGTAGAAAATCTAGTGGTCTCTGGAGAGAAGACCATGTTGTGGCATCAAAGGCTTGGACATATTGGAGAGAAGGGCCTTCGAATACTTCATGGTAAAGGTATGGTAGAAGGTATGAGTAATAGCTCTTTGGATGTTGATTTTTGTGAAAATTGTGTATATGGGAAGCAGAATTGGGTGAGTTTCCCCTCTGGTAGTAAGAGGGCGAAACAAATATTAGAGCTTGTGCACAGTGATGTGTTTGGACCTATGAAGGGTCCATCACTGGGTATGTCTATGTACTATGTATCATTTATAGATGACTTCTCAAGGAATACATGGATATATTTCCTTAAGAAGAAATCTGAAGTCTTTGATAAGTTTAAATAATTTAAGGCTCTCGTGGAAAATCAGACAAAGAAGAAGATAAAGGTGCTGAGGATAGATAATGGTGGAGAGTTTTGCAGCAAGGAATTTGAAGAATTATGTAGGAAGTGTGGTATATCATGGCAGAAAACTACTCCATATACACCTCAGCAAAATGAAGTTGCAGAAAGAATGAATAAGACGTTGATGGAAAGGGCAAGAAGCATGCTCAGTGGTGCCGGGTTAGGACAGGAATTCTGGGCAGAGGCGGTGGATACTGCATGTTACCTGGTCAATAGGTCACCTTCATCAGTGTTGGAGGATAAGAATCCACAAGAGGTATGGACTGGTAAGAAACCCTCTCTTTCACATCTGAGGGTATTTGGATCTGATTCATATGTACATGTTCCAAAGGAGAAACAAACCAAGTTGGATAGTAAATCTGAAAGTGCAGCTTTATTGGGTATAAGGATGGTTTAAAGGGTTATAAGCTTTGGAGTCCAGTCACACGAAAGGTTGTGTACAACCAAGATGTGGTGTTTAGAGAGGTGAAAGATTTTATTAAACATGAAGTCTAAAGAAAGGAACCTGAGAAGATAGAGTTTGAGCTAAAGGAGGAAGAATCAGACTCTACAGCAGAGGAGAAATCAGAATATGAAGAGCCACAAACTCCGGCTGTGAGAAGATCAGTTCGAGAAAGAAGGCCGCCTGAAAGGTATATTCCATCTGCTTTCTGTTCAAATTTTGCTTTATCTATTACTAACGATGATCCCAGAACTGTGAAGGAATCAATAGATTCAGAGGATGGAAAACTCTGGAAAGAGGCCATGGTTGATGAAATGCCATTTTTGCACAAAAATGAGGCTTGGGATATGGTGGATTTGCCGGCTGGAAGGAAACCCATTGGCAACAAATGGGTGTTCAAAAAGAAGACAAATGTAGCAGGAAAAGTGGAGAAATATAAAGCTCGGTTGGTAGCAAAAGGTTATTCCCAGGTGTCGGGAATTGATTTTGGTGATATTTTTTCTCATGTTGCCAAGGTAACTTCTATTAGTTTACTTTTATCTGTTGCCGCTACTTTTGATTTTAAGGTAGAATAGATGGATGTGAAGACAACATTTCTTCACGGGGATCTGGAAGAGGAAATCTACATGAAGCAACCTGAAGGCTTCGTAGCGAAGGGTAAGAAAGAACTAGTATGCAAGTTAAAGAAGTCTCTGTATGGGTTAAAACAGTCACCAAGGATGTGGTATCAGAAATTTGATACATTTATACGGGGACTTGGCTTCACCAGAAGCAAAGCAGATCATTGTGTGTATTTTAAATTAATTGGTGACCGTGTTATTTATCTAGTCTTGTATGTGGATGATATGTTGCTGGTTGGAAATGACAAAGAAATTATCCAGGATTTGAAGACCCAATTGTCCTCCAAATTCGACATGAAAGATCTTGGTGCTGGAAACTATATTTTGGGCATGGAAATTAAAAGAGATCGTACAAAGAGGAAGCTCTGGTTAAACTAGAGGAAGTATGTCGAGACAATACTGCAGAGGTTTAATATGCAGGATAGTAAACCGGTGAAGGTTCCTATTCCTGTAGGTGTGAGGTTATCTGCTGAACAGTGTCCCAAGACATAAGAAGAGGAAGAGGACATGTCCCGTGTTCCATATTCAAGTGTAATCGATAGTCTGATGTATGCAATGGTCTGTACTAGACCAGAAATTGCACATGCAGTGGGAGTATTGAGCAGGTTTATGTCAAAACCAGGGAAGGAGCGTTGGACAACAATGAAGCGAGTTTTCAGGTATTTGTGTGGCACTAGTGATTATGGTTTGTGCTACCAAGGAAGACCAGGATTAGGCAGAGTGTTGGATATTCATGGCTTTGTTGATGTAGACTGGGTTGAAGATCTGGACCAGAGAAGATCTACAAGTGGGTATGTGTTTAACCTATTTGGAGGTGTAGTTAGTTGGATGAGTAAGAAACAATCTGTAGTGGCACTATCAACTACAGAGGCAGAATATATGGCAGCCACTCATGCAAGCAAGGAAGCAGTTTGGTTGCAGAGATTGTGTTCAAGTATGGGGTTAGTACAGGGAGCTATAAGGATAGACTGTGACAACCAAAGTGCAATTTTCTTGGCAAAGAACCTCGCATATCATTCATAGACAAAGCACATTGATGTTCAGTATCACTTTGTGAGGGATATGATAGAAGACAAAAAGGTGTTGCTGGTAAAGGTGGACACTTTGAAGAATATTGCAGATGCATTGACAAAATATGTGAGCTCTGAGAAGTTCTCTTGGTGTAGAGAGACAATGGGCATTTCAGGGCTGGAAAAATGACTAAGCTCTCTTGTGGCCCCTTGTGGAAAGAAAACAACAAGTGGGAGAATGTTGGGTTGTGTTATATTCTTTCCACGTAGTTAACAAGGGGTTTGAAGGGCACCCGTAACCCCACTTTATGGGGTCCAGGGCAGCACCCCATAAAATTTTGGTTTGGACCCTATGTTAGGTTGAGCGGACCCACCTATGGTTTTGTGCATGATTTTCACACATGTTTTTTTGGACGCGATGGTTTTCGGTCCATGGTATTGGACGTGATGGTTTTTCGGTCCATGGTATTGGACGTGATGGTTTTCGGTCCATGGTATTGGATGCTTCGGCATGTATGAATATGTATTGTAACATTGGAAGGAAAATAATGAAAAATCAAGCTGGTAGTCCCAGTTTTGGAATCCAGGGGAAAATCTCTGTGTATATGTGTTTTATGTGTTATGATCTTGCATTGTTTATTTTCTGTGTTTTAGAATTCATATGCAGGTAATTTTTGTACGAGGTTAAAACCTACAAAGTACAGATCAATTAGGTATTCCATAGAAAATGGGGCTTGATCATGCTTTGGATGGATCTGCAACATTTCATTTATTGACTCTGCAGTGATTGTGAATAAAATCTACTGGTTAAGAGAGACTATGGCTCTTTGACTTGGGAAATAATAGAGTTGGCATAAGTGGATGATTTCAGGGAACTGGTATAACTGTGGGAACAAGTATTTGGGTAAATTAGACTCCCATAATTGAATATCATCATTCTGGTTGAGGAATTTGTCTTTACTCCAGTAATGGAGTTTTAATAGATGGCTAGAGGAGGTTGTGTCCTTGATATGGAAATCTCTATCAGCCAATGGGAGGTGGTCAAAATCCAGGTGAGGATTTTGCAGGCATTTTGCGTTCAGAGTGCTTTGGGAAGCCATAGATTTGTTTAATTTTATTCAATTTATCAGTATCTGGCTTAAGAAGTAGGCTTAGGATCTCTGGAAATATGAATATAGTTTGCTAACAGGGTTTTGGGTGCAACAATTTAGGTAAGGTTTCTAACTTGGTTCAATTTATTAAATCTATTAGGAATATTGTGCAAAGCTTAAGTATATGCCTTTTGGTACTTCAGGAATACCTGGAAAACGAAGATTTGGTATGCAAACAGGTTCTCTGGGGGCAGCGGAGGCTTTTTGATGGTGTCAAACAGTTTTTGTACTGCTTCAAATTGGAGTCGGCAGAGGTTCTTTTCAACAATTTTTAATAGAATAATAGTGAAAATATTTAAAAAGGGCGGCATATTTCATTTTTTAACCAACAGTGGTTAATTTTGGGTGTAGGGTTAATGGGTGGTTTCATTGGATGCGAGGAGGCGGTAAGGTGGTATATCATGCGCTCAAAAGTGGTATGGTGGTATTTTTTCCGAGGACGCGATATAATGTGGGGTTGCCATGTAGCAAAAAGGTAGGCGGGGAAAATCACGAATCTCGCGTGCTTTTGGGATGTTAAAGGTCAGACTTCGGAGCGCGCGATATGGGATACGGGCTGTTGGATTTGGAGGTGGGTGATCAGAGGGTTATCGCGTGGCGGAGTTGTGAGGGATGAGTTAGGGATTTGATTGGTGGGGCCTGGGGATAAGTGATGTGGTGGGTATTAAATTTATACAAAGGTTTTGCAAGGGTCGGGGAGCTATGAAGTGGGGAATTGAATTTAATTAAAATAAGTCTTCAATTAAACTTTATCAAGCGGATTTAGTAAAGGGGAAGGGGATTTTGAAAGGAATAAAGGTTTTTAGGAGGGGAAAAACATTAGGGAATGAAAAGTAATGAAGGGGTAATAAAGATAAATTAATAAATTAGACATGTAAGGGGTTTAGTGAAATGAGGGGAAATTAGTGAATGAGCTTTAGTATTCAGGCCTAAAATTATATAGAACTTTTTAAGGTAAATACCCAAAGTAATATACGACTTTTGTGAATGTCCTCTTTCTTTGACAATTCCCCCTGCACATGAAACATAGGATTAAGAATGATGAAGGTGCATTTGAGCTAGCAACTTTATGCATTCCAAAACCTCCTTCACCTACCCTTTATTTACCCTACCATTTTTTCTTCATTTATTGGGTGCATTTGAGCTTGTTGACCCTTTATTTATTTTTCTTTGATAAGCAAACTATATAATTATAATCTTATGACTTCCAATGGCTCAGATTAAACTGTTGATCTCATTATTATTCTCTACCTAACTACTAATCTGCCAAGATTAAACAGTTTGGCTAGATCTTTATTCTGTATCTATCAGCATGAAATTTAGAGCATGAACGAATCAAGATTAAACTTTTTGACCATCATGGATTGTGGCATTTTAACAAGTTGCACACAATCTTATTTTCCAAAGAAAAGTAAAAGGTAGCGGCATTTGAATTTGCATCACTTTCAGAATCTATTTTAATCTCTTTTTGGGAGGGTTCATATTTTATTTTCTTTATTGATCCTTTTCTTTTATTAGTCCTTTGATTTTTCTTTTAGGACTTCACCCTCTTTACATTTTTTATTTTTAATATGGGAAAACATTTTGTAGAAAGAAAAAGTATGTACAATATTACAAGACTAATCATAGTCAATTCAAAATTATGAATCCTATTATTATAGGACCCTAACAGATGGGGCATCCAATTATGTGATCTAGAAGGCAAGGATGTCATGCCTTCGAGATGAGAATTTTCTCAAATTCTATGTCGACAGCATGGTAGCTGAGCCCACGGATCCAGATCTGCTCAAGAAGTACAAGGGAGAAATGGTGAAGACAAAAATAATGATCCTTGACGGAGTGAAGGATCATATAGTTTGTCACTTTGCTGGTAAAAACACTGCCAAATAGATGTGGGATGAATTGTCGATGTTGTATCAAGGATCTTCTGAGCAGTGGAAGATGTACTTGGAGTAGAATATGGGATCTATGCAGATGTAAAAGGAGGAACACATTGATCCATTCCTCACGAAGCTTCAGGAGACCCAAGATGAATTGACATCTATGGGGTCAACACTTCAAGGTTCTAAGATGGTAAGATTGGCCCCTGGGTAGGGCTACTTTGCCAAACTAGGATGAGATGTGGGCAGCTCTTAAGAAAGAGGAGGTGATGAGGGATTGGTCAAGTGTAAACTTAACAAAAGTAGTAGTAGTGGGTCAAAGCCCAAGCATGAGCAAGAGAATGTAGCCCTCGCATCCAAGGGGTAGCAGGAGCAACGAAAGAAGAAGAAATATGTTTCGAAGATAAATGCTTTAGGTGTGGTGAATTCGGTAACTAAGAGAAACAATGTGCTCTCAGAAATAAGGAAAAGGATGAGAAGAATGATTCAAAGGTTGCAGCTGCGAAGATTGAGGAGGATGAGTTTTCCATGACAATCGAGATACCTCTAGGAGGGAGGTGGGCTGATTTAGAGTTATAGTTCAAAAGGACGATAGATGGGCAAGATCCTTGTGGATTGCATCTCTCGGATCAATTCCTTGCTATGGGAGCCCAGATTAGTAGTAGCAGGATGGACCAGATCAATTAATGCAAAGGAGTGCTAGGAGAGACAATTGTAGTTTCTAGGAGCATTAGAGACTGAGCAGCACAGAGCAGAGTTGGCAATAATGTAGTTGGCATAGAGCAGAGGTCAGCAATAGTGTAGAGGCTTCAGAGGGTCAGCATAGAGACTAGCAGTAGTCAGACTCTAGCACGAGATGCATCATACTGAACACCAGTTCAGTAATTTGGGATTCTTTTCCATTGTTGATGCAATAACAACAACAATTGAAGAAGGTTGCTAGAAATACTGATTCAACTCCTCCTCTTAGTATTTCTAACAATTGGTATCAGAGCTTGGTTCCTTCAATAGTAGTCTAGCAGCTGGAAGGAGATCATGGAATACACCAAGAATATAGTTCCTTTGTTCAATGGAAATAACTATGCACTTTGGAGTGGAATAATGCAGGTTCATTTGCTGGCACAAGGATACAAAGTATGGGAAATCATTGAAAAGGGCTTCACATCGACCCCAGATGATCAAGGTAAGAAAAATATGGTATATGATGCAAAGAATAGAGATCTTATTATCGGTGGGATTATCGAATATGTATATCTTAAGGTATTGAGATGCAAAACTACTAAAGAGGTATGGTGCAAGCTTGAGAACATATATGCAGGTGACTCACAGGTGAAACATGCAAAGCTTCAAATTTTTAGGGAAAATTTGAGCAACTCAGAATGAAGGAAGATGAAGATATTGTTGCATACTTTCAATGTATTGATGAAACAAGAAGGTTTGGGAGAACCTGTCAACACAAAAATTGTTGTTTGAAAGATTCTCAAAACCTTGCTAGTAAGATTCAGCCCAAAGGTATATGTCTTGGAAGATAGATTGAATATAACCAATCTCAACATAGATGAGTTTCATGGAATTCTTACAGCATATGAAATTATGATTGAAGAACAGGATGGCACATCTCACTTAGAAACATCATTTTTTGCATCCAATAAGACTAGTAAGGACAAGCATACTCCCAAAGAGAAAACTTCCATTTGTAAGGATGAAGAAAAGGAAGAATATGAAGAATAATTTTCAGATAAATAATTTTCCTACTTCATGCGGAAAATGAGAACAGGTACGGGAAAATTCGAAGGTAAACTTCCATTAATATGTTTTGATTATGGTGACATTGGGAATTTTGCAGCTAGGCGTACTCACAAAAGTGAGGCTATTACGAAAGGAAAGAAAGGTCCTAGGAAGTACACTGAGAAAGGCAAGAAGAAATGTTTAATAAGAGTTTCTTCTCCAAAGAAGATAGCTCCTCATATGATCAAGATAGTGATAAAGAAGGAGAAATAAACAAAAGAGTATTGTTTATGGCCAAGCACAATAAGCAAGACGCATCTGACGAAGAAGGAGAAGAAGAGATGGATGAGGTTGAAATTCAAAGCAAAGTGATGAGGGTTATCAAAGAGCTCAAGGCCAAAAATAAGCACATCAACACCCTTGAAGATGAACAAAGTAGAAAGAAGGAGTGGAGGTGTGTACAGTTCCGTAGGATGACAATTTGTCAAGGGGAGTTACCCTTTGCCATTGATGAAAAAGGGGGAAATAAGGCAATATGAAGAGGTGTCATGATCATAGGGGGAGTACTTGTGTTTCCATCGATGCCAAAGGGGGAGATTTTTTTATCAATGTTTGTCATTGATGTCAACCAAAGCAGCACCATGGGCTACCTCGATCTTGCATGGGAATTTTGACTTGAAAAATCATCCTATTCTGAGTCAAGGATATTCTAGATGGATTCTACTCATCGATATGTTTCCGTTGATATATGGCACACCGCATAGTTCTTCATGGTTTGAGAGTTATTTGTGTTTGAAGTTAGTAACCCCAATTGGTGGGCTAAAACCCCATGGGGTTGTGGCATGACGCTAATCATTGGTTGTGGCCATTGAGTAGTAAAAAATTAATAATTTTTTATGCTCCTGAAATCCCTCCAATGTTCACTTGTTGAGGACCCTCTCAAGTCAAGACATTTCTATAAATAGTGACCCTCATATCCTCCTCTAGTAAGCACTTTTCAATGAACTATCTTGTGAGAAGACCTCTATAATTTTTCGGCCCTCATGAGCTTCTAACGCAGGATCTGTTGGAGGGAGTTTAATGGTTCATTGAGGCCTGGTTAGGGAACAAAATTATGATCAAGTTTGAAGGTTTTTTTTGAAGAAAGTTTACAGCCATTGATTCTAGGATTTCGCTACTTCAAATAGGTCATCGAGGTATTTTGTTATAACTTCTTTTATACGAAGAGTCGGAAGCTAAAATTAAAACCCATTTGAGAAAAAATCATGATGAACCTCGTGACCAAATTTTAGATCTTGTTTCGCTATATTATAGGATATATGATCTAAGGAAGTTAGGGTTTTTGCAGGATTCTGAATTCCATGTCAAACAGGAGACCTCGGGAAAATTGTCATAACTTTGTCTCTGAGAATTGGACTCAAATTTCGTAAATAGTGACAAAAAGAGGACGGACTTTAGTTTGTTGGGTAACTTTTTAGGGCCAAAGGTCGAAAAAGTGACACGTGGAACTTGCTACAAGTTCACTCTGCTAAACCAGTATATAATCAAGTCTGAACTAGTATATAATCAAGTCATTGTGGGAGATTGGGCATAACTCTTTCTTGAAGAATCCAATCTCGATCAGACCTGTGGGGTTGGAAATAGGACTCAAAGGGATACCACAAGAACAAATTTCAGACCTTGGAGATCTGAAATTACATAGATACAATAGATTCAATATCGAGCTCCTAAAAGGAAATAAAAAGCACGCATTCAAGGATCACTGTGGTAAGGACCACACATCAATAGTGAAGGGTAAGTCTGCTACAGCAAGGTATTTATTATTATTTTTTGCATTTGAATTTTGAGTATCAACTCTTACATATGTTTTTGCAAGACAAGGTAAGTATATTGTTTTGTATTTGTTTAGGTCTTGCTTTTTAATGCATGTGTAGGAAGGATAACACTTTAGAACAACTCAGACACATACTAGAAGGAGACACAATGCCAAAGTACCATTACTTGAAGCAAGCACAATAGTACCTCAGAAGCTGCAAGTGATCCAAGAAGCAATTTGATTTAAGTGTCAGGTCTTGTAAAAAATCTAGTGTTGTAAAAGAGTCATCATTGTAAATTTGTAAAAGAGTCATTATTGTAAAAGAGTCAAAGAGGCATTGTTGGGAGGTATATGAGTCACTGTTGGGATGATTTCATGGTTGGGTTGTAGGTCATAGTGTGATTGGGTGTTTGGTCAAGTACAAGAAAATCATTGTAAATCATATTGTACCGTGGATCATTGTCCCTAGTACGGGAGTCCACACTCTTGTCTTACTTATGATCATTATAGGGTGTGAGGGAGGCGCTAGGTATGTGCATGAAGTCACCTACAGGTTGGAGCCTGTGAACGCTTCAAGGTGGTAGGTTGGTCTAGGATGTTGGGGCATCCATTCAGTTGACTACTCAAGAAACTAGGGCGTTGGGGCATCCTTCTAGTGGGAGCTGGAGAAGAATGCTTTTCTAGAATTCTAGGAAGTTATAACTTTCATTTCAATTGAGGCTAAACATTAAAGAATTTATTAGAAAAGCGTTTGGTGGTATTGACCTGGAGGGGGTTTTCCACCTAAAATTCTTGTGCCTATTGTGTTATTTTGTTTACTATAGTTACTAGATAATCATTAATAATAAATAAAGATTAACTAATTCTTTGAAAATATTTAAAAGTGCTAATTTCTAAGGAACACTGATTCACCCCCTCTTAATATTTCCAACAATTGGTATCAGATCTTGGTTCCTTCAATAATAGTCTAACAACTAGAAGGAGATCATGGAATACACAAAGAATAGATTTCTTTTATTCAATGGAAATAACTCTGCACTTTTGAGTGGAAGAATGCAAGTTCATTTGCTGACACAAGGATATGAAGTATGGGAAATCATTGAAAAAGGCTTCACATCAACCCGACATGAACAAGGTAAGAAAAATATGCTATATGATGCAAAGGCTAAAGATATTATTATCAGTGGGCTTATCGAATATGTCCATCTTAAGGTATTGAGTTGAAAAACCGCTAAAGAGGTATGGGGCAAGCTTGAGAATATATATGCAGGTGACTCACAGGTGAAAGAAGAAAAGCTTCAGATTTTCAGGAAAAAAATCGAGCAACTCAGAATGAAGGAATATGAAGATATTGTTACATACTTTCAACATGTTTATGAAACAACAAATACATTGGAAGGTTGGCGAGAACCTGTTGACACACAAATTATTGTCCAAAAGATCCTCAGAACCTTGACATTAAGATTCAACCAAAAGGTATCTGTCTTGGAAGATAGATCGAATCTGACCAATCTTAACATAGATGAATTGCATGGAATTTTTACATGAAATGAGGATTGAAGAAGAGGATGTCACATCTCACTTAGAAACAACATTTGTCGCATCCAAGAAGACTAGTAAGGACAAGCAGACTCTGAAAGAAAAACTTGCAGTTGTAAGGATGAATAAAAGGAAGAAGTTGAAGAAGAATTTTTAGATAAAGAATTTGCCTACTTCACGCGGAAAATGAAAACAGGTATGGGAAAATTCAAAGGTAAACTTCCATTAATATGTTTTGATTGTGGTGAGGTTGGGCATTTTTCAGCCAAGTGTCCTCACAAAAATAATGTTGTTACGAAGGGAAATAAAGGTCTTAGGAAGTACAACAAGAAAGTCAAGAAGAAATGGTTTAAGAAGAGTTTCTTCTCCAAAGAATATAACTCCTCATTTGATGAAGACAGTGATAACGAAGAAGAAATCAACGTAAGAGTATTGTTTATGGCCAAGCACAATAAATAAGAGGCATCTGACGAAGAAGGAGAAGAAGAGATGACTAAGGTTTAATTTCAAAACGAAGTGATCAAGGTTATCAAAGAGCTCAAGGCCGAAAATAATCACATCAACACTCTTGAAGACGAACTAAGTAAAAGGGGGAGTGGAGGTGGGTACAAATTCGCAGGATGACAATTTGTCAGGGGGAGTTACCCTTTGCCATTGATGACAAAGGGGGAGAGAAGGTAGTAGGAAGAGGTTTCATGATTGTAGGGGGAGTACTTATGTTGCCATCAATGCCAAAGGGAGAGATTATAGATCAATGGTTGTCATTGATGTCAACCCAAGCAGCACCAGGGGCTACCCCGATCTTGCATGGGCATTTTGACTTAACAACTCGGCTTATTCTGAGTCAAGGATATTCTAGATGGATGCTACTCATAGAGATGTTTTTGCTGATATATGGCATGCCACATAATTCTTCATTGTTTGAAAGTTATTCATGTTTGAAGTTAGTAACTCCGGTTAGTGGGGATAAAACCCCATGGGGTTGTGGCATGGCACTCATCATTGGTTGTGGTCATTGAATAGTCAATAATTAATAATGTTTAATGCTCCTAAAATCCCTCCAATGTTCACTTGTTGATGACCCTCTCAACTCAAGACATTTCTATAAATAGTGACTCTCATATCCTCCTCTAGTAAGCACTTTTCTGATTTCCCATTTCTTAGATTTGAATAGCATCGTGTGTCCTTGATCACACATCTGTCCAACACTGAGAAGATCATGATTCATATTTTCAACCAACAACACATACTTCGCTAATGCATCCTTGCTTCCAAGTGTGACCGTACCTGCTCTTATGACGTTTGAAGACCTGTCATTTCCAAAAGACATTGTTCCATCCTTCTTTTATTTCAAGGATATGAACTTATTTTTATCTCTAGTCATATGCATTGAGAAACCACTCTTAACATACCAAACATTTTTGTTGCTTTGAGCCTTGAGAGCGATAACATATTTTTTAGTCTTATTTTTCCATACTTGTTCATTCTGATTTTACGAGAATTCCTTTGAAGAGCTTCCAAGTCTGCAATCTTTAGCTAGATGTACAAAATTGTTACATTTGTAACTTTCGACATCATCTCTCAAATGATCAAATATATTGATATTCAGTTGAGTTCTGAAATATCCATTTCTGAAAGATCTCTTGGAACTATATTCATTCCAAACATACATGCGACATTCTACAACTCCATGTCCAAACCTTCCACATGAATAACAAAGACCATAAAAGGCAGTTTGATACATGGGAGGAAATATTCTTCGAGGAATTTTTTTCCATGGTACTTCCTGTGAGCCTTGATCTCTTGATTTAGCTGAGAGATCTACCTGCTTGGTAGATTTTTCATATCCATCTCCTTTTGTTGTCATAGAAGGACTTGACTCCTTTTCAGATTTTTCTTTGTAACCAAGACCACTCTTTTCATTACATGATCACTGATTACTGATGAGTTCTTCCAATTATTTTGAGCTATTGGCATAGTTTTGAAGATTTTTTCCATTTTTACTTCCTTTCATAGATATAATACTTCAGCTTCCAATGCTTCGCTTTCCTTGTTGCTTTCCTTTAATTGATTGGTCTTGTGCTAGAGATTATTCTTCATGCTTCACAAATTCTACCTCAAGCCCCTCAGAGACGATCTCATTGTTATCCTTTAGAACATAGTCTTCGTCAAAAGTAACATTTATGCTTTCAACTATTTGTTTTCACCTCAGATTGCAGCATCTATAAGCCTTTCTTTTGCGTGAATAACCAATGAAAATACCTTCATCAACATGGGAATCAAACTTGACCAAGTTTTGGTCTTCTCTTTTGATGTAGCACTTAATTCCAAATATTTTGAAGTATTTGATGCTAGCCGGTCTTCCCTTCCATAGTTCGTATGAAGTCATGTTACAATTGTTCCCAAGAAGAACTCTTTTTATAATGAATATGACTGTATGGATTGCTTGAACCCATATTTATCATCCAATTTTGAGTCATTTAACATTGTTCTAGCCATTTCTTATATGGTTTTTGTTGGGTTGTGTTATATTATTTCCACGTAGTTAACAGGGGGTTTGAAGGGCACCTATAACCCCACTTTATGGGGTCTAGGGCAGCGCCCCGGAAAATTTTGGTTTTGGACCCTATGTTAGGTTGGGCGGACCCACCTATGGTTTTGTGCATGATTTTCACACATGTTTTTTGGACGCGATGGTTTTCTGTCCATGGTATTGGACGCGATGGTTTTTCGGTCTTGTACGTGATGGTTTTCGGGCCAGGGTATTGGATGCTTCGGCATGTATAAATATGTATTGTAACATTGAAAGGAAAATAATGAAAAATCAAGTTGGTAGTCCCAGTTTTGGGATCTAGGGGAAAATCTCTGTGTGTACGTGTTTTATGTGTTATGCTCTCGCATTGTTTATTCTCTGTGTTTTAGAATTTGTATGCAGGTAATTTCTGTACAAGGTTAAAACGTATAGTTTTGTTTTTTCTTTCATAAAATCCATTCTACTATGGTGTTCCGGCTGTTGAGAATTTCCTTTTTTATTCCATTTTCGTCACAGTATTGTTGAAATGCTTTGGACATGTATTCTCTACCATTATCTAATCTTAGACATTTGATCTTCAAATTGGTTTCATTTTCGACCAATTCCTTGTAGATTTTGAAACATTCGAATGCCTCATATTTTTTCTTTAAGAAACTGATGAGCACCAGTATTGCAGCAAGGATGCTACAACTCCTGGGGCTACTGACCTTACTTCATCAACCCGGGGTTTGTATAAACTTGGAGGTGACAATTTTGTATACACAAATAGACGTAATTGATCTAATCTTTTTCACTGTTGAGCTAGGGCGATTGACCACTAGGGTTTCTCAAACCAACCTTCTATTGACTGGAAGAAGTCTGATTACCAACTTGGAGAAGGGAAATTTACCTTAATTGGAAGAAAAGAAATGTTGTATATTGCATGAAGGAAAGACTGAAAGAAATGATTGCAAAATAACATGAAATCCTTTATTTACTTGCTAACATACTTTCCTTTTAAGAGAACCCTACTCTAACACCTGTGAGGTTTAACTATTCTAAGGGTGAAATATGATCTAGAAAGTACTATCTGTTGTGCACATGAATAAATATAAAAGGTCTTTTTTTTTCTTTTTATATTTTTGTTTGAAACATGAAAATGCTAATCTTGCTTGGTTCTTTGGCAAGGGAGACAGGTGTGAAGGAAAAGGAGTACAATGGTTCAGATGGCTTGGAGGGAAAGTAGGGACATAATCTTGGATTTTAGTGATGATTTTTGTCAATTTGGGCTCAAAACAAGCTACTACAGGTTTTCCTACAAGATGTCTACAGGAAGTACTAGATCACCTATAGGATCCCCTGTTTTACTACAGGAATAGGCTGAAAGCTTAGGGAGTGGTATAGAAGGTGCGATGGCTTGGAAAAGGTGAATAAGGAGGGAATAAGGCATGGGAGTGGTAGGAACTTGCTTAGAACTCAAGCCAAATCTTTAAGATGGTTGGATTTGCTCAACGGAGATGGTAAGTTTCCCTCATAAGACAAGAATTCGAATTGAGACCTTAGTGACTTTTGGCAATCATGGGTGGATATGGCTTGGCTGAGGTTGATGAGATGAGGTCTCCCTATAATTTAGAAACTCTTGCAACAACAAACATCATTCTTGGCATTCATACATAAATTCATCAAAGACAAGAAGGGTTTATTCAAATAGAGGGAAAAAACAGAGTTGTCACCATTTACTACAAAATTCATGCATGGAAGTGCTTGAAAGCAATATGAAAGCGAGATGAGATTAGTGTAGAACCTCAGAGATAAAAAAAATACCAATTGCAACTTACCTATGAAATTGAAAGATAATGACCTAATTAGCAAGAAAACCCTAGATTACACAAAAAGCAAGAATTTTGTCTTTTTGGGCTGTATGAGAAGTGTTCCTCAAACCATGATCCCTGCAAGGGAGAAATGAGGTGAAAACCACTTTCTATCAGTATTTTTGGAATATCCTCTTATCACTACAATGCTACTGTTAGAACTATCCACAAATGGAAGCAAACTAATTAAATCTACCAATACTTGCAAATTAACAACACCAAAATCAGTTTAACTCTAACTATGAAGATAACCTAAGCATACATATACAACAAGAGGAATCTTTACTGCTAGGGTTAGGCCCTATCCCAAGAGCTTCATCCCTCTGATTCAAATCAATGCTGGATCAAGGGAATGCTGCTCATTTTCATTAAAGAAATCAGAAATACATAAGAATGCTTGCTTACAATGCTTCAACTCGAAAACTGCTCAGCTATCTTGAACAAAAAGTTTGAATCCTAATGAGGCTCTAGGCCTCTTGATTTATACAACTTAAGTCACCAAAAAATTCCTTAAATTTAGGGAGGCTTGGCTCCAATCTCAAGATCAATTGGTCTTCAACTGTCACTGGCTTGGCTGCCAATGAACTTCATGACTCAGCTCCTTGCAACTCTGAGCTGATGAGATTTGATTGAGGAATCTTCGAGTGAGTAAGGAGTTAAGAAGGGTGATCTTGTCTCCTAGAATCCCTCTTGCTTATCTCCATTCAAGTTCCTACACTTTAATTAGCCAAAATTGGCTCCAAAACCTGCAATCAATGCACATTAGACCACTAGACATGACATCTCATCTTTACTCTCCTCATTAAGAAAAGCATAATTAAAACATGTAAAGAATGATGAGAAAGGTTGATTTTAGTAAGCTCGAGGTGCATTAAGGTCCATATAATTTACCCATTGATGAGCCTCATCATCACCCCTCTATTGAAAATGTTTCCATGCCTTTCATTGCTTTGGTGGCCTCCCTGACATCCTAGGCTTCTGTTGTAGTCTCCTCTTCTTGTGGATAAAACCCTGCATTCCTTTTTATTACTTCCCAATGCTTTCTTTCTTCTTCTTCCTTTCTCCCCTCTAACATACCTAAAAGCAATGGTGGGTTGAGTTTCAATCCAATCTAATTGATATTGAATCTCTGTAATGTTTACTTTTACATTGGGACTCTCTCTAGTGCATCCCTCATTCTATCAGGAGAATGATATTGTTTGATCTTTAGGTTGTAGGGTAAGGTGTTCCATATCCTTTGGTAGGCTTGTTGGCCCTCATCTCCCAGCAATCTTAGCATGTCTTCAAAATGAGTGACCACTTATTCTTGTACAACCATATATCGCGGTGCAAGCTTGGGATCATTTGCAATGAGGTTGTGAGCGCTGATGAAAACCATTGGGTTAGAATGTTCTGCTATGATGAAAATGGGTTCTTCTTCTTCTCTTGCCAATACCCTTTTCATTTATGTAGCTCTGGCTTCCTCATGACTCATCCAGGATGACAAGGCCATTAGTTGTAAGTCCCCTAGCTTTGGATTTGGGTCCCACACATTTAAATTTGTCAGAACTAAATTGTGTAGGTAGAACTCAGATATCTTTGCTCTATCCTCCAGGGTTCTTTGATCACAAAGGTCAATGAATTGCATGTAGTCTTCGAAAGGCATAATTCCTCTTTGTGCTAGGTTTTTTATCTGAAACTGCAACCATTGTTCTTTGAGGTATAAGGCATATGACTTTGTTGGCATCCTGCATTGAATTGCCTCCATGGATGGACTTGCCATAGTTTCCAATTGGCCTTCCTTTTCCTGTAGCTGCTTCCTTAGCCATGTGTTCTTAGCCTCTAATTGAGACTTCATCATTGATTCCCTGCCTTTTATGCTACTTAATTCTCTGCCCATTTCTTGTAGCTTCTCTTCCATGTGGCCTACATCCTCCACCCCTTTTTATTTAGCAATTTGCATCCACCTATGTGTCCTTGCTCTCTCCTTTTCAAGTTCAAAGAATAGAGGAATGACAAATTTTTGTGGTATCACCCTACCTCCTTCAATGAATTTGTAGTAGGAGCTGAGGTTTGGCTGTGGGCTAGGCTCCTTGAGCTCCTGGGCCTCTTCCTCTCGTTTTTTTCTTGAGTAATTGCTTCCTTTTTTCCTTCCCTTTTCCCTTGCAAGCTTTCCTTATCTTTTTTTCTGTGTTTCTTGTAGCTATGATAGGGTTTCTTGTAGGATTGTTTTTGCTTTCTGTAGGTTTGATTGTGTTTTCTATAGGAGACCTTTTCCTTTTGTTGAGGCTGACCTGGTTAACAGAGAAGATTGGTGACTTGGGAGAAGCTTGTTTTTATGTTCCTTCTCCTTCCTTCTTCCCTAGAGGGACTACTTTCTCTTGTTGTTTTGGTGAGTCCTCTATGACAATTGGAGTTTTGGTAGGGGTTTGAGGTCTCCCTTGTTTAATCCGGGTGCTCTTCCTTGTCCTGAAGTAAAGTGGAGTTTGCCTCTGTCTCTTTCCCTTTGATTTGATAGGTGTACTTAGGGCAGTTAGAGTAGCTGTTGCCTCCTTCTCTATAGGCTTTGGAGACACCCTTGGTGATTCTTCTTCTTCCCTGCTCTATTTTTCATAATTTTGTTCATCCTCCTATACCTCGTTCTCTTTTTCATCCTCTTTTTCATCTTCTTCTTCATCCTATTTTTCTTCTTCTTCTTCATCCTCTTTTTCTTATTCTTTCTCATCCTCTCTTTCTTCTTCTTTTTCATCCTTTGTTTCTTCTTCTCCCTCACTGGAAGTAGGGATCCTCTCATACTCAATGGCTTGAATTTCTCCTTCTTCCTGCATGTCTACAAATGTTGACCATGCAATAGGGATTCTTAAATTGTGTAGAGCATCTTCCAGGATGAGTTTGATCAACCCATGATGTGCTAGTTGCTGATGTTTTCCTTCTTGTACCTTGATGCTCATGTCTATTATTGATTGTAACAGAAAATAAGGTACACTAAGTCTGTTATGAGGAGGTGTCTCTTCTCCAAATATTAGCTCATGGAGGAGTCTAAAGTGGTATCCATACACTACATTGTATCTACCTTCACAAGAAATGTACTTGATGATGTGGTAACTTACCTCATTCCAAGGATATGGAATGATTTCCCTTCTAACCCCATTTTTGTCTTCAATTGGTTCTTCTCCTTCCAAGAAAAAACTTTTCTTTGCAAGAGTGTTGTTAGTATTGTCCTCTTTTCTCCATTGCAACCCTAGGGGGAGTGTAGTTATCCTGCTAATACTCTCAAGGGTAATTGCTACTAACAAACCCTTCACTACAGCAGTGGCACTGGCTCTAGTGAGAGGTATGAGTGACATTGCAAATTCTCTAGCCACATCATCATCGTATCCCCTTAGTAGCTCAAAGAACCCCATCCATTGATGCCTTGTAAAGATTTCTACCATAGGAGGATGTTGGTGTATTCTAGCTGTGTTGGTGGGCTCTCTTTTGTTGAAACCTCCTGTCATATTTTTTGGCAATTCTTGTCTGAGTGAGGTTTGGGTGGCTATAGTTTAAGAACTCTAGTAGGTGATGAGGTTTTAGACTTTATCCTTCACTAACCTTCACAAAATTCTCTCTACCTTTATGCATATAGAAAATACTCAAAAGAAAGGAGGATTTCTTCTTTTTAGATGAAAAACATAGAAGGTATGGCACCTACCTCCCTTTTCTACACTCTGGTGATGAGAACTCTTGAATTGATTGCCCTTGGTGTCCACTTGCAACTTTGTGTGGTAATTCTCCCTATATCTTGTAGCTTTCTTGTAGGTGCTCTTGTTTGCTGCAGGTGCTAACTGTTTCCTGTAGGTTTCCGTTGTAGGGATTGTTGAGCCTCGAACCTGCACCTTTCCATACACCCTCTCAGCCTTCTTTTCCACTCATTTTATCCACCAAGTTGATTAAATCATTGTATTTTAGTTTAAAAACGAGCTTTTGACATGGTTTTCTAACTACGCTAATGACTGTTGTTTGGTTTAGAATTTTGTTCAGACAGCTGCGGAAGCTTCTCAGTTTCCGCAGCCGACACAGGTTTCCGCAGCTGACCCAGGTTTCTGCAGCCAGCACAGGATTCCGCAGCCGTTTTGTCAAACACCATGCTACAGGTGTCCTCTCAAGAAATGAGCCACATGGGCAAGTTACAGGAGTCAAGGACATGGATCGTGTCCCTCCAGATCATCCAGCACGGCCATAAAAGCCTGCGGTCAACCAAGGGGCAAAGGATAGTCAACGGAAGTGTTCAGTGGTGGCACGGCTCTGCGTAGCTCTGTTTTTGAGCACGTGAAGCTACGTGGCACAATCCTTAGCCACGAAGACATCCTGATAGCGTGAATCCAACAGCCATACCTCTCAGATTTAATAAACATGATGACAGTTACCTAGATCCGGGCTGAAGAGGATTTACATGTCTCTGGCAGCGTGTTTAATAGCGTAGATTTAGTTAATCTGTTTAGCTTTCTTTCCTTATAAATAATGCGTCCATGAACGCTGTAAAAGTTAATCTCTAGTGTTAATCTTTTTGGTATTGTAATCCGACGCTGTTGTATTTCCCCGCTGCACTTTTACGTTGCTGTTTAATATATGAGAAGACTGGTTTAAACTTAAGCTTGTAGTTGTTCGTTGAATCAGTTGAAGTGGCAGAGGGCCCCTGCTTACTGAAGCCTTGTACAGTTGTCTTTTAACTCTTGCATTACTTTTTCCTGTTTATGTATATTAGTTGTACAGTTGTCATTTAAATGCTGCGTTTTATTTCAACATGTATATTAGCTGTACATAACAAAGCTTTTTGATTTCTGTTGATTTACATTTTCATTGCTGCTCTTTTATGATTACAAATGATCAGTGTTTTTGCAGGATTTCTTAGGCAGCCCGGGGCAATTTTTCACCTTTTCTTTTTATCACTATTGGCATACGAGATCATCTTGTCTTTGTCGCTGACTCTTGTTTTCTGAAGTTTGATTTCCAGTATTGTCATTTCCTTAAGTTGTACATTTATTTTCTGCTCTTAGATATCATGCTATTCATCTGTTAACGGTTCCTTTCTATAATCAAATAACTTTATTAGGAACCAGAATATCACTCATTATAGCTTGATTTAGTTTGCTTTAGATCTCACATTGCTTGACTTGTTCATGACTATTTCTCACTGGGTAAATTAAGCTGAAAGGCAAAAGGTCAAGAAAGTTAAAGTAGTGTGATTAGTTTAGTTTAACTTCTTTTAGATTTCACATTGCTTAACATTTCGTGATATCTTTTCACAAGGAAGATTGAGTTGAAGAGTTGAAATAGTGTGGATTAGTTGTTCTTACTTTTAATTGAATTTAGTGTAGATTTCACTTTCATTTTCATTCAACAACAAAGATACTGGGCCGATGTCATAGTTCATTGTTTGATGTCTTTATTTCTTTTGAAGAATTGATTTCATTGCAGTTATTTAAAAGCTTTCTTTCTTTTAAGTTTTGAAAAACCACTTAGAGATCACCATAATCGTCCATATTTCACTTGCTTTATCACCTTTTCATCATCTCACATTAGGGAAAGATAAATCCAAAAACAAACTTAAAAAAACTAAAAACGACAAAAGACTAAGGAATTGGTTATCTAGTACATATAGTACACTTCACTTCATCAGTTTACGAACCCCGGGTTGACATTATAAATAGCAATTTAGATCACACTAAATTGACCAAACAGGGATGCCGAGAGTAAATTTTTCTTTCAATGACTCCTCGAAGTTTTCTTTGCCTTCAGATTTTTGAAATAACTAATACATCGCATGGGAGTCATTGATTATTTCTATTTGTGTATGATTTTATTGGGTGATGTGCTGGCTGGCCAAGTACAAATACCTTCTTTTGGACTGTTGGTCCCACTACAAGTTCATCATATCACCTTTCCTCGTAATCATCTCCCACTTTTATTCTCCGTAGCTTAACCACTTTTTCTATTCATTCCTCTCTTTTTTGATGTGACCTTGCCACATGTGGAGTTGACTAACCCTTTCTCTTCTCATTATCTAACCAAGGGTGGCCAAGTTAACTGGCCACCTTTGCTTATAAAATCAACTTCCTGCCTCATTCCTATAGTTTAATCATATTCGTACCTATGAGGGAGTATTGGTGAGATGACATACCTGTTGGTCCTTTGCTTTGCTGATGCATGCTGGAGAGTGTTGTTAATTCATTGTTCTTTGACCTAGATGCATATTATTTAACTGTGTTTTCTTCTTCTTCTTTTGTTGATGAGTTGCTTCCTTGATGATGTAAAGGTGCTAGCTTTTGTTGATGCTAAGCTCTGGAGGAGCTTCCTCATCACTGTGATCCTTTTGCTGAAGGTGGATTAGAGTCGTTGTGGTCTTTTTTTGTGGAATAGGTTGCTACAAGGATTCCTACAGGATGTCCTGTAGCTGTATTTTTCTTGAACTTTTGCACCTCTTCTCTACTTCTAAAGTTGAATGGGTATTGGAATGAGTGGAGGATGTGGTTATGGAGTGGAAGATGAGGTATGTTGAGGTGGCATGTATCTTTTTTTTTTTTTTTTTTTTTAAACTTTCTTTGATGGATATAGTGGTGACATGGTAATGGGGGGTGTTGGCTAAGGTATGGTGAGGTCAATGGCTCTATTCATAACCCAAAAATAGGTTTGTTTCACCATTTTTCCACTGGACTGCCCTTCCTGTGCTTTCTCAAGGCCTCCTGTAATACCTACCGGAAACTCCTATAGTATTATAGGGAATGCTGTAGAAAACACATAATTGATTGGAATTGGAATCTAGAGTTGAGTATGGATGGAATAACATGGGGAGTATGGAGGAGATGAGATGGATGAAGGAAAACATGGTTTGTGGTAGGGCCTGTTGTCCTCGGTAGCCTGTGCACATCATCTTCTTATAAACCCGCAAAAACAACATTGTTATTTTTGTATGTTTTTCTCTTTTTTCATTTTTTTTTTGAAAAGACAACTAGGCTACCTCAAAGAAGGTTTTCATCTTTGTTGTCTGCCTTGGGCGCCTCACAAGAGGTTTTCACCCAGACATTTTTTTTTTTTTTCTCTCTTTTTTTTCTTAATACTCTTGGATTGCCTCAAGAGGTTTTCAACCCAAAATTTGGACTCAGGTGCCTCATGGAGGTTTTCACCTAGGTCCCTTTATTTTTATTTTTATTTTTTATATTTTTTAAGAACTTGGTGAGGTGGAGGTTGAGAGTTCTCCAATCACCATCACTGCCTTGCTGATGCTACTGATGAATTACTACTTCGATAAGGGCTTCTTATAGACCTTTAACATGTAACCATTGACAAGCAAAGGGATACCTTCTGTGTCGATGGTTCTTATCTAAACAATGTCATGTTCATGACACTTTTCTATCACATATGGTCCAAACCATATGGTCATTAACTTGCCTTTGAAATATTTGTATGGGAGTCATACAACAACAGCGCCAAAAAGTGATGAGCACCAGTATTGCAGCAAGGATGCTGCAACTCCTAGGGCTACCGACTTTACTTCATTAACCCGTGGTTCGTACAAACTTGGAGGTGATAGTTCTGTATACACAAATAGATGTAATTGGTCTACTCTTTGTCACTGGTGAGCTAGGGAGATAGACCACTAGGGTTTCTCAAACCAACCTTCTATTGACTAGAAGAAGTCCGATTACTAAATTGGAGAAGGGAAATTTACCCTAATTGGAAGAAAATAAATGTTGTCTATTGCATGAAGGAAAGATTGAAATAAATGTTTACAAAATAACATGAAATCCTTTATCTACTTGCTAACATACTTTGCTTGCAAAAGAATCCTACTCTAACACCTGTGAGGTTTAACTATTCTAAGCATGAAATATGATCTAGAAAGTACTATCTGTTGTGTACATGAATAAATATTAAAGGAATTTTTTTATCTTTTTATCTTTTTGTTTGAAACATGAAAATGCTAACCTTGTTTGGTTCTTTGGCAAGGGAGACAGGTGTGAAGGAAATGGAGTACAATGGTTCAGATGGATTGGAGGGAAAGTAGGGACCTAATCCTAGATTTTAGTGATGATTTTTCTCAATTTGGGCTTAAAATAGGCTACTACAGGTTTTCCTACAAGATGTCTACATGACATACTAGATCACCTATAGTATCCCCCGTTTTACTACAAAAATAGGCCGAAAGCTTAAGGAGTGGTATAGAAGGTGGGATGGAGCTTGGAAAAGGTGAATAAGGAGGGAATAAGGCATGGGAGTGGTAGGCACTTACTTAGAACTCAAGCCAAAGCTTTGATATGGTTGGATTTGCTCAACAAGGATGGCAAGTTTCCCTCATAAAACAAGAATTTGAATTGAGACCTTAGTGACTTTTGGAAATCATGTGTGGATATGGCTTGGCTGAGGCTGATGAGATAAGGTGCCCCTGTAATTTAGAAACTCCTGCAACAACAAACATCATTCTTGGCATTCATACATAAATTCATCAAAGACAAGAAGCGTTTATTCAAAGAGAGGGAAAAAACGGAGTTGTCATCCTTTACTTGCTAAATTCATGCATGGAAGTGCTTGAAACCAATATGAAGGCAAGATGAGATCAGCTCAGAAACTAAGAGATCATAAAATACCAATTGCAACTTATCTATGAAACTGAAAGATAATTACTTAATTAGTAAGAAAACCCTATATTACACAAAAAACAAGAATTCTGTCTTTTTGGGTTGTATGAGAAGTGTTCCTCAAACCATGATCCTGCAAGGGAGAAATGAGGTGAAAACCACTTTTTGTCAACCTTTTTGGAATATACTCTTATCACTACAATGCTATTGTTAGAACTATCCAAAAATGGAAGCAAACTAATTAAATCTACCAATACTTGCAAATTAACAACACCAAAATCAGTTTAACTCTGACTATGAAGATAACCCAAGCATACATATATAACAAGAGGAAACTCTACTACTAGGGTTGGGCCCTAACCCAAGATCTTCAACCCTCTGAGTCAACTCAGTGCTGGATCAAGGGAACGCTGCTCATTTTCATTAAAGAAATCAGAACTACATAAGAGTGCTTGGTTACAATGCTTCAACTCGAAAACTGCTTAGCTATCTCAAACACAAAATTTGAATCCTAATGAGGCCCTAGGCCTCTTGATTTATACAATTGAAGTTACCAACAACTTCCTTAAATTTAGGGAGGCTTGGCTCCAATCTCGAGATCAACTTGTCTTCAACTGTCACTGGCTTAGCTACCAATAAACTTCATGACTTGGCTACTTGCAACTTCGAGCTGATGAGATTCTATTGAGGAATCTTCAAGTGAGTGAGGAGTTAAGGAGGGAGATTATGTCTCCTAGAATCCCTCTTTCTTGTCTCCATTCGAATTCCTGCACTTTAATTAGCCAAAATTTGCTCCAAATCCTGCAATCAATGCACATTAGGCCACTAGACATGACATCTCATCTTTACTCTCCTCATTAAGAAAATCCTGATGATGGATCCCATTTGGGATTTGAAACAACTATGGATTCTCCGGTTCCTGATTCAAAAAATAATTAAAACATGTAAAGAATGGTGAGAAAATATGATTTTAGTAAGCTGGAGGTGCATTAAGGTCTATATAATTTACCCATTGATGAGCCTCATCAGAAACTGACAATTGTCATTCTGGTGTAATCATCTATCATTAGCATAAAGTATAATTCACCGTTTAAACCTTTTGTTCTCATAGGACCACATAGATCAATATGTATTAATTCCAATGGACGTGACACAAAGTGTTCCTTTATCTTGAACTCAAATTTTGTCTGTTTTCCGTGCCGACAAGATGTACATATCGTATTGGTAGGTTTTGAAATTTTAGGCATTTCACTTACTGCTTCCTTTTTGCTGATCTTGACCAAATTGTCAAAATTTATATGTCCCATTCATTTGTGTCATAATCAACTTTCATCTTCTTTTGCCAAAAATCACCCTTTAGGTGTTTCATCCAAAATATATATGTCATTTAGAGCTAGAACTATATAGGAAATGGATAGAAAAATTTTAAATGACTCTAAATTGGATGATAAATTCTGGGTTCAAGCAATCGATATAGTCGTATTCATTATAAATAGAGGTCTGCTCAGGAACAATTGTAACATGACTCCGTACAAACTATGGAAGGGAAGACTGGATAACGTCAAATACTTCAAGATATTTTGAATTAAATGCTACATCAAAATAGAAGACAAAAAATTGCACAAGTTCGATTCCCGTGTTGACAAAGGTATTTTTGTTGGTTATTCATGCAAAATAAAGGCTTATAAATGCTATAATTTGAGGCAAAAACAAATAGTTGAAAGCATAAATTTTACTTTTGACGAAGACTGTGTTCTCAAGGATAACAATGAGATCGTCTCTAAGGGGCTTGAGGTAGAATCTGTGAAGGATGAAGAAGAAGATTCAGAACAAGACCAATCAATTAAATAAAGCAACAAGGAAAGAGAGGCATCGAAATTTGAAATAGTCTCTCTACGAAAGGAAGTAAAAAATGGAAAAACTCTTCAAAACTACATCCACAGCTCAAAGGCCTTGGAAGAACTCATCAACGATAAGCGATCATGCAGTGACAAGAGTGGTCTTGGTTACAAAAAGAAATCCAAAAAGGAGTCAAGTCCTTCTATGGCAACAAAAGAAGATGGATATGCAAAACTTACCAAGTAGGTAGATCTCTCAGCTAAATCAAGAGATCATGACTCGCATGAAGAACCATTGAAAACAATTCCTTGAAGAATATTTCCTCCTAGGTATAAAACTATCCTTTATGGTCATTGTTATTCATGTGGAAGGTTTGGACATAGAACTATAGAATGTCGCATATATGTTTGGAATTAATATAGTTCCAAGAGATCTTTCAGAAATGGATATTCCAAAACCTAGCAGAATATCAACATATTTGATCATTTGAGAGATGATGTTGAATGTTACAAATGTAACAATTTTGGACATCTGGCTAAAGATAGCAGACTTGGAAGCTCTTCAAAGGAATTCTCACAAAATCAAAATGAACAAGTATGGAAAAAGAAGACTAAAAAATGCACTATCGCTCTCAAGGCTCAAAGCAACATAAACGTTTGGTATGTTGACAGTGGTTTCTCAATGCATATGACTGGAGATAAAAATAATTTCTTGTCCTTGAAAGAAAAGAAGGATGGAACAATGTCTTTTGGAAATGACGGGTCTTAAAACGTCATAGGAGAAGGTACAATCACACTTGGAAGCAAGGACGCATTAGCGAAGGATGTGTTGTTGGTTGAAAATATGAATCAAAATCTACTCAGTGTTGGACAGATGTGTGATCAAGGACACATGATGCTATTCAACTCTAAGAAATGTGAAATTAGAAAAGTGGTTAGTAGAGGAGGATATGAGGGTCACTATTTATAAAAATGTCTTGAGTTGAGAGGGTCCTCAACAAGTGAACATTGGAGGACTTTTATGAACATACAACATTATTAATTATTAGCTATTAAATGACCACAACCAATGATGAGTGACATGCCACAACCCCATGGGGTTTTCACCCACTAACTGGGGTTATTGACCTCAAACACGAATAATTCTCAAACCGTGAAGAACTACGTGGCATGCCATATATCAACAGAAACATCTCGATGAGTAGAATCCATCTAGAAGATCCTTGACTTAGAATATGATGAGTTTTCAAGTCAAAATTCCCATGCAATATCAGGGTATTCCTTAGTGCTACTTGGGTTGACATTAATGACAACCACTGATCAACAAAGGTTCCAGTGCAGATGCAGTTGGCAGTGGCAGTGCCAACAACAACACAGATGTAGAATTAAGAGGGAGTTGTAGTATGTATGAAATGTTGACAGTGGTAGGGTCAGCTATAGTACATATGCAACATTTGCACAATATTTGGTGGACAAGATGTCAGACATCAATAACACAGAAGGAGATGTTACAGAACATAATGATACTTCAAAAT
Source organism: Pinus tabuliformis (assembly GCA_031772625.1). Classification (NCBI taxonomy): domain Eukaryota; kingdom Viridiplantae; phylum Streptophyta; class Pinopsida; order Pinales; family Pinaceae; genus Pinus; species Pinus tabuliformis. The sequence continues at coordinate 328,563,264 of CM062813.1, read as the reverse complement.
GGTGCATTACTGTTAGGTCCCTATAATACTAGTGATTACCCCATTACTATTGTAGTTGTATCCCTTATTAATATTGTTGTGCCCCTATTGCCCCCATATTGTTATTATTGTGCCCCATAGAATCCCTCTATTGTTATTTTTGTGCCTTTATATTATTATTGTTAGGTTGGCTGGGTTATATTGTGACTCCTTAGACTCCTATATATGGAAAGGAGGTTTTGTCATTTGAATCATTAAAGAATCTTTCGTTTGTGTAATGTAAAGGAGATTGCCCCCTCGAAGAGGCTGAATTCTAAGGCGTTGATCTATCTTTTCTATCTTTTTGTAAGATGGTTTCATAACATTTGGTATCAGAGCTTTGAATTCTAGGGTTTCGCCGCTCCAAACAGGTCATCGTGGAATTTGCGCTATAATTTTTTTTATGTGACGTTTCAGATGCTAAAAAAAAAACCCATTTGGGCCGAAATCATTCTAAACCACAAGTACTAATTTCAGAGCTTTTCACGTTATATTTGCGGAGATATGATCTGAGGAAGTTGACATTTTTGCAGACTCCTAAATTACATTCCATACAGGTGACCTGGGGAAAATAGTCATAACTTTTGTTTTAAGCATCAAATTGAAATTTCATAAGAAGTTACAGAAAAAGGACAGACTGTAGTTTCCTGTATATATTTTTCAGATACTAAGGTCGAAACAGTAACACGTGGCACTTCCTACAAGTTCGCTCTTCCGAAAAGGTCTATAATTAGGTCATCTTGGGAGATTGTGTATAACTCTGCCTTGGAGAATCTAAATTTGATCAGACTTGTGGAATTGGAAAGAGGACATAGAGGGCTACTACATGTCATAATTTCAGAACTGGATGATCCGAAATTACAGAGATACATCAGAGGCAATATTGAGCTCCTACAAAGTGAAAAAAGGTGTGTAGATTTTTTTTAATTTTTGCTTAAGCTTGCTTTGAAAAATTATTTTGAAGGAATTCAAAGGGCATAGTAGAGCATTATTATCGGTAACTGATGCCCCGAGGAAAGAAAATGAAAACAACTAGTAAGCAACCTGAAAGCTCTAGCATGACTTATGAAGAAGAAGAAGAAATGCAACATGATATATCAAAATTACGAGACCAAGTGCAACAAATGTCACTCGCACAAAAAGTAACGGAATCTAAGATGGATGGTTTAAAGAAAGATGTAGAAGCTAAGATGAATGACATGGAAGCTAAGATGGATGATTTGAAGACAGACATGGCAGATTTGAAGATAGATTTGACAAATTTTCCACAAGAAATACTTACTAATGGTGAAAGGGTAGTAAAGGAAACTCATGATGAGAACAAAAGAAATGTTAATCATGATTTCATAGACTCTAATGTTGGATTGAAGACCCACCATATTCCAAAAATCGATATGAGGAAGTTTTATGGCAAGGATCCCGCAACATGGATATTACAGATGGAGCAAATTTTCAATCTCAATAATGTGCAAAACACACAAAAGGTATGCATGCATTGAAACTTTATATTTGGAACCAAATCAGTTTGTATGGTATCAATGGCTTTGCTCTCGTAAACAAATTATCACTTGGGCAATTTTTACGGAATAATTGACAGCACATTATGAGGATACAAAAGCAACACTTTTTTTAACAAATTGATAAGTCTCAAACAAAAGGGTTTAATAATGGAGCACATTGAGGAGTTCCAAAAATTGAAGGGTAAAAAATATTCCAGAGGAGCATAGGATTGATGTGTTCAAAGGGAATTTAAAGGATAATATCCAAAATGATGTTCGCCTTTGGAAACCTGATTCATTAGAGAAGGCATTCAGGTTAGCAAGAAAAATGGAAAGCAAAATTATGGCAACTAGGAAGCATACCACTCACAACTATAAAGATGGAAGTGTTGTTGCCCCTAGCCTTCCACAACCTATAAGGTTGACACCACAAAAATTGGAAGAAAAAATAGCAAAAGGGCTTTGTTACAGTCGTGATAGCAAATACACTAAAGGTCATAAGTGTGCTGAGAAGAAATTATTCTACATAGATTGTGAAGAGGAAGAAGAAAAGGAGCAAGAAAGGTCAAAAGAAGAGGATATACTCTAGGAACAAAGGCTAGATAAAGAAGAAATGAATCCGACCATATCTTGTAATGCATTGGCTGGAATTACCACTCCTCAAACCATCAAGATAGATGAACAAATCAAGAAGAAAAAGGTAATAGTGTTGATTGATTCAGGAAGTACCCACAATTTTATTCATTGTAAGATAGCAAAAGAATTGAATTGCTTCCTATATCCAGCACCAGAGTGTCAAGTGATGGTTGCAAATGGAGGAAAGATAAATTGCTCTGGAAAGTGCCATAATATCAAGCTATCCATGGGAGAATATGTATTGACTAGCCCAATGCTTTCCATTCCGATGGGAGGTGTTGATGTTGTACTAGGAGTCCAATGGCTACAATCCTAGGGTACAATAGCGTTTAATTTTCAAGAACTTTTCATGAAATTTTCTGCGGAAGGAAAGGAAGTTGAATTAAGGGGTATTGCAGGGAAACCGAGATAGATAATCAGCTCTAACGTTATGACAAAGCTTCTAAAAAAGGAACAAAGAGGTGTGATTGCACAATTATGTTCGCTATATGTTTCCACAAATCATCTATTTCTCGAGATCTCCAAAAAGTCTTGGACAATCATTCCAAGGTATTTGAGACTCCCAAAGGTCTCCCACCTATTTGTGATCGTGATCATGCTATTCATCTGATTCCAGGAAGTGTTCCTCCAAACATCAGGTCGTACAGATATCCCTATGCCCAAAAGAGTGAAATTGAACGTATGGTTGTAGAAATGCTAGAGGTGGGTATAATTCAACCTAGTCAAAGTTCTTTCTCTGCTCCAGTAGTATTGGTGCACAAGAAGGATGGATCGTGGCGCATGTGTCCGGATTATAGGGAGATCAACAAGCTCACTATTAAAGATATGTTTCCCATTCCCGTCATTGATGAATTACTGGATGAATTGCACAGATCAATTTACTTCACCAAGTTGGATCTTCATTCAGGATATCATCAAATTAGAATGAAGACTGAAGACATTTCGAAAACAAGATTTAGAACTCATGAGGGTCATTATGAATTTTTGGTCATGCCTTTTGGCCTTACCAATGCACCTTCTACATTTCAAGGTTTGATGAATTTGTTAGGTCCCTATACTACTAGTGTAACCTCTTATTGTTATTAGTACAACCCCCTTATTATATTTTTGGGCCCAGGTAGTCCCCATATTGTTATTAGTGTGCTCCATAGAAGCTCACTAATGTTATTATTGTGCCCTTACATTATTATTGTTATGTCAGCTGTGATTATATTATGACCCCCTAGACTCCTATATATAGAAAGGAGGTCTTGTCATTTGTATCATCGAAGAATTGTTCATTTGTGTAATGTAAAGGAGGTTGCCCTGTTACAGGGAAAAGTGTCTATATAGAACTGCTCTATCCCACTAAGGTGTGACAGTTGCCTTAGAAAAAAACAGAGAAAAACTACTTATGTTTTTCCTTTATGAATTATAGATAGAGAGGAATAGAAAGACCAACCTCTGTCTTGCGCTAATCCTTTGATTCGATCCCTCTCTTCTTTGATAGTCCCCAGCTACCTGCTCCCTTGCATGCCTAGCTTCACAAAGTACCTGTGAGATCACAGAAGCATAGCACTATACAAAGACATGGATCTATATTCATAAACAATTTAGGATCAGATGTAAATTGACCATACAAATGTAACAAGCATCAATGATACAAAAGCATGGAGGAAAAACTCAAATAGCTTTTATTGATAAACAAGAAAAGATCCAGGAGGAGTTACAACCAATTGTTCCGACCCAGCATCAACCTCCCAGCAAAGAAGCCCCTTTTCACCTCAAACAAAGCTTAGATCACCCAACAATCTGATGTTTGTCTCTAGAAACCAACAGCAATTCCTTACAATATGCAAATTCCAGCCTCTGGATCTCTGGGATGAGGGATCCATATATAGATATCTATAAGGGGGATGAGTCGGCTTGTGATTTGATTAGTGTCTTCTCTCTGATAGTTCTTGCTTCCACTTGGAGACTGAGGGCCTCTTACTCATCCTTGGTCGAATTTAGTGAGGCAAGTGTCATAGGAGAAGATTCTGGAAGCTTCCATTGCCTCTCCACCTCGCGGAATGACACTGCCATTTATCATTTCTCGCCCATCGCACCCCACAAAAGGGATTTTTGAAATGCAACGCACCCTCACAGTGCATTTGGGTGAGATGCAACGCACCTAGCCAGTGGAGCAGCTGCAATGATCCTATTTTGACCAATTCTGAGTAGTTTTTCATGGAGAACTTCTGGGAGAAGCTGTAATCTGTTGACCTTGTTCCTTTAGGGGTTAGAACAACACTTTTAGGGACTTAGGAGCCCTTGGTTTATGGAAATTTCATGCTTGGGGTTGTAGGGCACAAAAATGTCTATAACAGTTGCCCCCTAAAGTATGAGGCCGTTAACCTTTTGGTGTCGGGTGAAATGCTTTATTATGAGGATCCGAAGTTCTTTCAATGCTGGGAGGAGACTTGTAATAAGATAGAATACAATACATTATCTTCATAATATTTTCATGATCTAGTTGAGGCGGGCATTCCCATGCTCAGCGTTATAAATTCATTTTCATGTACATAGGACAGACAATCGTCTGAGTGTAGACTGATGATTCTGGTAGAGCCACCATCCTTTTGGTAGGATGATTATCTGTGCTGCAATGATGTACATTTAATGTCTTTATTTCCCTGAATATATATCGCAGCCCGAATGGATGAAACTAGATCCGGGGTCTTCAGTCTCGTCTGATCTTCACTCGAAGTACAAGTCGATCCATGTGAGAAATGTTCTGAAGTCGAACATGGAAAGACATCGCTTGTTTACCAGTCAATGATGTAAATTGTTAACAAGCGCGAGAGGAATCACCGATAATGATAATGACCCTCAAGGTACTGCAGTACAATTCACGTGGTGTGAATAAAGGACTTGGCGTCGAACACCACGCAAAATCTTTCAGTCGAAGGCCATTGATGTAAACCTGTCGTCGGAAGTGAGAAACTTGCCATTGAGGCATGCAAGCTTCAAAGTACTGAATGGGGTGTTCCTAGATCAACTTCTTGGATAATGAGCTGATGTCGACAAGAAGTGATCCGTCACAGGAGAGCCTTAATGAATCCCACATCAATGACATGGAACGGAGCAAATGATTTTAATGGAGGTGAGGATGATCTGGTGATATAAGGTTCAGGGTGGCGGTCATGAAAAAATGGAGTATAATGTATGGTAGTGGGTGAGACACAGGTGAATTCTCTGAATGAATTCTCTTGAACATATCGGCGACACTGATGTGATGGATTGGTAGCATTAACCCCAAATGTGGATGGTATGGCATGACCATGGTGATGTGACCGGTGAATGAAACAACCCAACCCAACTCGGACACGGAGCGGAAGTGTCATGTTCAAGAGCGACTTGCTACCAATAAAGTTTCTTTGAGTTTTCTTCCCAATTTTTTCCCAGTCATTGCTGACCAGTACCTCTTTATTTTTGTCAAGCTTGAGGAGGATAACATATGCTTGTTCTATAATTTTCCCTTCGGGCAAACCCATCGCTATGTTTTAACGAGCCTAGCGATAGTGAAACTCGTTCTCGTCTCTAGACAAGTTTGTCGCTATTAATCTTTTTAACGAGTTTAATGACAAAGATAACTCGGTCCTTTTCAATTTTAGAGAGTCTGAAAAGGAACGTAAAGGTAACTCCAAAATTCCTTTTTTGTCATCTAATCCCTTAAGTCCGAAAAAGTATAAAACAATACAGAAGGGATGGATTTTCGATACTTTAACGAGCCGAACAAAACAAGCGCTCGATATTTTTGTGTAATAATCCCTCAGGTCCAAAAAGATTAAAATCTAGAGGAGGGATAGCACTTCCTGTCCCTTTAACGAGCTGGAGAGGCCAATGGCTCGGCAATATTTTCATATTTTAAGAGTCAGTTGAAAAGAGCTTAAAGGAGACTCATCTTTTGAGGAACGAGTGATAAAACGGGTAGCAGCTGATTCCAGGTAAGGTTTGGAATTTTCCAATCACGGCAGTGTCACAAGGATGGCTAGTGAAATCACTCTTCGCAGCTGTTCCTCAAAAATGGGTAAACAATCAAATGGAGGTGAATGATCGGCCAATGAAAAAGTGGAGGTGACGGTGCAAACACGACCAAGGCTTTAACGGCTGAAGTACTACATTCACGATGGTTATTTACCGGGGAATAGTTCATCTTTTAACGAGCTTAAACGCGGGTGGAAACATTTGCTCATGTCTTATGTTTATTTTTTAACGAGCTTGAACTATGTGCTAAAACTGCTCGATCAATCCAGTCGTGTGATAAGAATGTCTCACATAAAAACGGCAACTTTTAGAGTTTTGCCCCACATCCTTTCTTTATGCAAGTTAGGAGACGACCAATCCTACGAGTTTAAAGGGTTAGAGGTCCTAAAAATTTAAAAAAAATAAATAGTCACTCTTCGCTTGCATGCCAAAAGGCTTGCATGCCCCCAGGTATAAAACAGAGTTTCAAGGTTACCCCTTCTGTAGTCCGTTAAAACATTTGTTTTACCGAGAGAGGCCTACCTCTTACAGGTTACCAAAGATTGTTCCATTTGCAGTGCAAACAAAACACTTCCTTGGCGATGTCTACCGAAATAGACAAAGGTGAGTGAAGGAGGCTACTCCACTCACGTAACTTTGACAAGAGAATCTTGTTCTAGAATAACCCCCTCTTCCAATCACGGACGGGGGTACAGAATAGTCATATTCTCTAGCGGAAACCTACCCTATACCCGAATTTTTCCTGCCGAAGCAAACCAGGGTGCATGCCCCTTGGGTTTCAGTCATGTCCCCCCGAATCACTCGCGCTCATCAGGAGGACAGACTGGAGATTGAGACATTTCTTGCGTGAAAAGACCATTCAGGGATGGTATATGACTATTTGCTCTGTATGATCCGGGAAATGAAAGCTGGTCCACGAGTTTGACCACTCTTCCTTCGTGCGGAAAACACATTACTCTAAAGAGTGAGGAGACAATTTCTCCCATGCAATAAATATAGTCTCGTCCAAGGAGTAGATTGTAATCCAGGGGTCCTTGAACTACCATCACGTTCATGTGAATGGTTTTCCCTCTCAATGTTATGGGCACATTGGGAAGGATCCTATTAGCTACCTATACCAATAGGTTTCATATTTCATGATTGGCTATGAAAGGACCAAATATGCTCTGCTTTGATAACTCAAAGATCACATATTTCCAAGAGAATCCAATCTATGTATATAGCTTGGTATGGACTTAAGATTTTGATGGATGGTCCAACAGTCTAATATGGATCATTCCATGGTTTAAATTTGCAGTTGTAGATTAGAGAAGAAAGTCTGTCCAAACTGTTTAATCTTGGCAGACAAGTAGTTCAGGTAGAGAAGAAAAGGCTCCCAACAGCTTAATCTGGGACCTTGGAAGAGATAAGGGTAGAAGTAGATAGAAATAACAAAGGAAAAGCCAAAGAAAAGAAAAGGCAAGTAAGGGTCTGCAAGTCCAAGTGCACCCTCCAAGAAGAAATAAAAAATGTTAGGCAAATACTGGGGTAAGTAGTTGGGGGTTGCAGAAAGGTTATCTTTACCATTACATATGTGTGAACTGTGTTTTCCAAGGCAAAATCTATCAATGGACAAGGTGTTCATCTTCATCAAGTTACAACAAGGAGCATGACTAAACTCCCTCTCCCCCTTCATTTCATTGCTAACATCCCCTCTTCAGCTAAGATCCATGGAAGAAGATCATGGTTTCATGGTGGTTCTTGTTCATTCAAAAGCCACATTTCTTGTGTAAAAATCTTTTCATTTTGATCTACTCTTTAAACCAAGTGTTTTGCAAACAAATTCAGTGTTTTCCCCCTTCATTTACCCCCATCCATATTGACTTTAACTTTACTATGTAAATCCCTATATCACCTTTCCCCTACTAGTATTAAACACCATGGTGTATAAACCCCAAAATTTGTATAAATATCCCTCCTTTTGGCATTATAGCCAATAAGTTCTCTATCAGGGATCAAAGTGACATCTGGCCACTTGGATGAACCTACACCTCATCTACCCTCCCTTTCCTCAAGTCATTCCACTCACTAAACTACTATTTGCCAAGAAAAACCTTATAAAACCCCTTTACCCATGAAAACCCTTTGAAACTACCAAAAATCCCGAAAAAACCCACTTTCTGTTGCCTAACCAAAGTTTGCGCATATATTCGATTTTCGAAATATATTGAAAAAACATTAAAAATATGTATTTATGCCTCCGCCCGCTGCCTTATCCACCTATCACGTCATCGCCCCGACAGCCGCCCGATTTGATCCAGAGCATCCAACGGCTCTTATCACATCGGAGCGGCTCCGACGTCTGCCGTTTACCCGCCGTATATACCGGTCACGTCACTTCCCCGATGGCCGTTGGATCGAGCCCTCTAGATCCGACGGTCAGCATCGATATCGGAGCGGGTCTCACGTCCGACGGATATCGTCCGATATCCGTAAAATGGTTACGTCACTCAGCTGCCACGCGTCCTCGCCACAGCTCGTCGGAGGTACGTCTGACAGATTCCCCCCGGTACCATAAGCGGTGCGATATGAAACCGCTGGCTGTTTCCGGTTTCGGATTTTTCCGCCTATGCTACGTCACCTCCGCGTCATCCCATGTCACTGCCACCATGCCGACACGTCAACCCTTGCGCCCGACCACCTGCCGACCTGGCATGCCACTTCACCATCCCCGTGGACCAATCAGAGCCCGCCACCTCACCTATGACGTCAGCCGGCCCTGACCCCACCAATGACCTCATGCTGACGTCATCACAGAAAAGGCGCCAAATTGTCAAAAAGTCTATATTATGGCCGAAAAACATGTTTTTACGTTCTTTTCGCTCATTTTTATTCTCTCTGCTGCGTGATGTTCACGTCCGACTTACCGCCAACCTGCTAAATCAACCAGGAGACCTCCAGAGCACCAATCCTGCCTGCTCACACAACCTCTGCTCGCTGTTTTACCAGGTATTTTTCATCATTTATCCTCCGTACGCCTGGAATTCTCTATAAATCACTCAAAAAGCTTAAAAGACGATAAAACTTATAAATTCACCGGTGAATTCCTCTACAGAGCCTCTAATTTTCAACTACCACCTCGAAAACTACTAGCCAAGCCTTGTTTTACCTACATTTTATTGAAAAACTAAGTTCTGTTTACGCAATCGCGGCAGACTCATTCAAACCAAATTTAACCACTGAGAGAGACAAGGAAAGGCCAAACATTGGTCCTAGCTGCACTATAAATAGTATTTCAACTGCTATTTCCTAGAACCACTCTCTGTTCCTGATAATCTCACCTCCCTGGTACAGAGGCATTCCTCTGTACTGTCCTGCTCAATCAAAATCACTTTGCACTTGATTCAAAATCCTCCCGTGCAATGGAGACACCTGTAGTACTAAATGTTCAACCTCTGAATGCCCCTCAAAAGAACTTGAAATGGCAAACCTTGGCAGATATGGATTACCAAATTACAGAAGAGAAGCTTATGAGCAGCAAATTCCACATTCATCTGTTGAATGAGTTGAAAGCCAAGCATGAAAATGGGACAGATATATTGGGCTTATGGGACTCTTTCCTCCCTATTTTTAAGCTCCCTCAGGTCAACCAGTTCCCTGAACTAATCCACCTATGTGCTGAACAATATGATGTTTCTCAGAGAGCTGTTGTTGACCCATCTGGTTCAGTACTTTTCTATGTTACCCCTCAAGCTATCAGAGACATGCTTTGCTTCAACCCTCAAAAGAAGTTGGTTCCTTTATCACTGGTAAACCTGATAAAACAAGGGGATAAACTCACAGATGCTCAAATTGTCAAATTTAATCAATTATACATCAAAACTAACATTGTAATGGGCCCTCCAATTCTTCATGTATACCTCAATGAGCTGGGCAGAGACCTTGCAGATATGATTTCTCCCATCTTGGGATATAGTTCAATTGAGCATATTGATGCAACTGTGCTGGTATTGATGCTTATGTTTGCTCCTGGCAAGTCACCAATCTGCTATGACTACGCCACCTACATATCAGACAAGATTCATGAGCAATTGATGAATTTAAGGAGAGATAGGATGTTCAGATACACCTCCTACATTTACCATTTGATCCTGTACCATCAATATGAGAAGTTTCACTTTTCAATCAAAAGAATGGATGCCCAAGGCAATCCCAGATCAGTGGTCTACTGGTCATCTGTCTTCCACATTAGACCTGAGTCTCCATACACTTACTGTGAATTCATGGATCTGTTCATCCATCCAACTATGGCAATGCTGATGAGCTCACCTCCTCCGAGACTCACTGATGACATGCAGAGAATTCTTCAGCTGTCCAAAGCTTATAGCATTGGGGATTGGTACTTCTACCAAAACCACACTGTCATCAGGATATATGGGTGTGATCTACCTCCTTTCAAATTACCCAAGTATGTGCCTATGAGGCTATTTTCCCTAGAGTACTTTAGGCAATTTGGCAGAGTTGATGTGCTTCATTTTTCAGGAAAAGGCAAAAAGGCACAGTTGAAGGTCAAAAGCCAACTTGGCCATTTTATCTATAATGAGAGGGAGCAAGGATGGAGGGAAGCAGAGAGAATGCTTGAGGCCCTTGGCCTGCAAACCAGTTTCATATGGGTACCCTATGACCCTAATCATTTCATATCCATGAGGAGGCTCAAATATAAGTTATCTGCCTATGATCACCATAGCATCCCTCACATTGAAAAATATGCAAACCAAGACAAATGGAGGAGAGGGACCTTAGAAGAGCCCTTGTCACAAGAAGAGTTGAACAAGAGGGCACTAAGGAATCTAAAGAAGTTGGCTGACCTTGAGCTTTGTTCACAGGTATTCACACTTCCAAGCACAGAAACGGGAGCAGCTGAATCCTCCTCAACTGCCAAGCAGCAAACTACCAAGGCCACTGAGAATATATCCAGCAGAGGCAAAGAAAAGGAAATGGAGACAGAGCAGACAGATAAAGAAGAGCAGCAGCAGGCAGAGCAACAACAGCAACAAGATCTGCAGCAAGAAGAAGGGCAACATGACAGACAGCAGCCCTTACAGCAGGAGAGAGTAATTGATACTCCAACTTCCACTGAGCAACAGGCTCAGAACATAGTGCCTCCTAGGCCAGAAGTCACCACCGATGCCTCGGTCCTCCAAACTCCTCAAAAGGAGGACTTAAGCAGAAAAAGGGATAGAGAAACTCCCCTCACTTCATCTATCAACCAGGGAGAAAAGAGACAAAGATTAAATGATTTTTCAGAGGAGGACATAGCAATAAGACAGGCATTGGGCATGGGCCCACCCAGCAGAGAAGCTTCAGCAAGTTCCTTCCAGCAGGAACAGGACAGGACTATGGGAGGGGAGGTCAGCTCCTCCAGCCAGCAAAAAGAAGGACAAGTAAGCATCAAACAACAATTCATAGACATCAAAAGGAGGAATGAGCCTATCAAAATACAATTGTACAATCATCTGCTAAACATGGCTCCTACTAATCAGCAGAGACTTATGTCTGCCTTTGATGTAGGTGAAGGCAAAATGATTATGAGCCATTTTTTGCCCACAGCACTGCAGCCCCAATCTGCCTCAGATTACCTCAGGACCAACCTGGAGGTCATGGCCAAAGACATACACCCAATGGACAAAATTGAACTGCACAAACAAACTGGTGAGATGGTGTATGCCTCCTTAGCAGATGAAACATTGGAAAATTATAAGCTAAAGAGCAGCCTCAATGCCACAGCCTCTCAACTGGAATTGGAGAAGGCATCATCCCAGGCAAAGGACAACAGAATAAGGTCCTTGGAAGACATAATCATTGAAATTGGGCATGATCCCAAAGATATTTCAGGGATACAGGAAATCTTGAAGTTGAGGGATGCTGACATGGCTGCCATGAGAAAGAAAATCAAGATCCCAGCTACCATTCACCCTCAGACAGATGAGGTAGCCCAACAAAGGCATGAGAAGGACACCACAGATTTGTTGATCTCCATTTATAAACAGCTGGTTCAAGCACAAGAGAAGTTGGGAGAATCAGAGGCTACAAAGGCAGCATTACAGGCATCTCTGAAACAAAGAGAAGAAGGGCAGACTTCTCAGCCTCCTCCTCAGATCATCAATCTTGAGGAAGCTGCTCCTATCACTGCCCCTCCTCCTCAACAGACCGAACAAACAGCAACATCTACTTCAGCAGCGCCAACAACTACAGAGCAGGCCCAAAGCCTAGATATGCAAAAGCTGAAGAACGAAATCCAAGTCCTGGAAGCTCAAATGTTGGAGCTCAATTCAGCCAAAGAATCTTTGGCTAAAATCAATGATAGATATGATAAATCCAAACAAACTGTGGCAGAGAAGGACAGGGAGGTGAAAGCCCTCAAAAACAAAATAAAAGAGCTAGAGAATGAGCTCAAGTTAGATAAAGTGGTGGCCGAACTGAAAATAGTGCTATGGGCTAACATTGGTCAATCTATCAATGAGCAGTGGCCATATATTGAAACTATCCATGAGCAACTAGAGCTCATCCCAAAGGCACAGAGGGAGATTCACAGATCAAGAGCTCAATTGAGCAATATGCCTGAAGTGGCCACTAGAATGATCAATGTACTTAACCACAGAACAAGTTCTCAGTTAGCTGCCATGGGAATTACAAACAGAACTGACACTATCCAAATGGTCAAAAGGGTTCTCACACTGAGAAACTTTGTGCAGACCTTGGAGAGAAGAACCCAGGATATGCAGACTGAGGTGAACAAGTTTTTAGAAAAGTTTCAAGTGTTAGAAAGCAGAGGACTCCCTGGCTTACTGAACAGCGCAGGGAGATTGTTCACACATGACCAGTATGCTAAAAGGGTCAATACATTTGCCACTAGCCAGATCAGTGATAAGCCCAGCACCTCAGAGGAAACAGGGCCAGCCACAGGACAGTCTCTTTACAACAGAGTCGAGAATCTGTTTTTTATAATGAATGAGATCAATCACCTGTTTGGGGTGGCTCCCAATTTCTTCAAGTACACAGAGGCAGAGGAGACAATGGATGCTATTCTCAGGCATCAACTCCCTACGCAAGAATGGTGGACAAACGCAATACAGAAGATTTTGTAAACAGGGAGTCACTTAACAATTTTGTTTCTTAAAAATATCAGTTGTCATGCAAAGAAAAGTTTAACAAAATCAGCATGCACGGCGGATTAAAGCTGAGCCAACTCAGCAGATGGATCAGCCAACAAAGCAGAAATAGAAGACTACAGGTGGCAGGGCCGAGAAAATACAGCGCAGCAAGAAATAAAGACGCATTATTTAGCGTTAAAGCAAAACGGCTCAACCGACTCAATGACCTCCAAAGGTCAAATTACCCTCTGACAGACATAAAGAGCATTTATGCTGCATTCAAAGTTGCAATAACTTCTTTTCCTACTTTCTGTACGCATTTATGAAGATATTTTCTCTCTCAGATGACTCAATACCTGAGATATTTTGTATAAACATTGTTATAAAGTCCCCTTCGCCTGAGCTTGCAAGGGTTGTTGTTGATTTCTCCTAAAGAAATTCTTATGTTGTAATCCTTTCAGAAGTTTAATAAAGAAAGTGATGGAATTCTCGGATTTCGGAAGTGTTGAATGCGTTCTGGTGTCTGTTGATAACTGCTGGATTCCTGTGTATTTCACCATACAATAAGTCTCTGTAACTCTCTCTGTCAATTAGTTGTTTTGTTAAAATCCATATATGTTATCTGATTTTCAATACTAAGCAACAAGGAAAAAGAATAACTTTCAGGATTTATTCACTGAGTACCCTGAGTTCAATCTGTGTTGTTTATGAATGTTTTCTTCAGCTGTAATCTAGATAAGTGTAATTCTTAATTGCTGCACTTTCAGAATACACCTTTCACAGTGGCCTTTGTCACAGGAATTCAAGTTTTGCTCCTGTGCAGTGTGTTCACCTTCACCTCACCAACTTAATAGAAAATTCTTAATTGCTTTCTGTTGGTTGACATACATCACCATTTAAGCTAATTTTGTTTGTCTAAAATACACAATAGGCCCTGCAGTTTGAACACCACCAATCCAGCATATCAAATCATTTCACAACTCCAGACTCCATTGCCCAATGGTATTTCACTATCTAAACACTATATCATAAGACCTGAAAGAAATCCTTCAACCAAAGCATAAACCAAAACCTGAGCATAATAGCTAGCCTAAAAACACCATCATAACAGAGACAAATCATAAAGAGAGAGCCCTCTCTGATCACAGTTTGGCTAGAAACTGTGATCCAAAGATTGGTTAGTGGTTACCCCGGCCGTATTCCCTTGGGAGTCATAGGGAACAACCTGGGTGTTAACATAATTGGCGACTCCACTGGGGAGTGCTTGAGATTTTTTACTATATATCTTCCATATAGCTACTATCAAGCCTGAAATAAATCAAGAGGCCTTTGATCTGTTTCTGTATCACATTAGCAGTTTTAGGGAGGAGCTTGTTTTGGGAATCTTCATCTTAGCTCTGAGAATATATAACCATTCCAAAAATCTTCATCCAGTCCCTTCGGATATAAAAATTTCCCACAAAATCCTAAAAAACAGTTAGAAACTGGCTCCTAAGAAAAATCCTCGGCATACTAGGGCAAATCCTGACCCAAATCCACCCACCATTGTTGATAATCCAAATACAATCCTAAGAAACATTAGAAGGCAGCAAAAGCAGGAGCAGCCTGCTGATTTGACTTCAGAGCCAGATCATCCTAGCCTTATACCTACTCCATGCAAGGTCCTTTTCAGGTCTACCCCTAGTTCCCCTAGTTCACCATCCACATCTCAAAGTCCCCCTCTCACATCTTCATCCACTGCACATATCCCCTTGAACCACACTTTAGGTTCAGCTTCACCTGTTACCCCTGTGGTACCCACTGTTCCTATTATCCCAGCAGCACCTATTAATACACCCAACCCTCCAAATATGGCAAATAGATATGCACCCTTGCAGCTACCTGCTAATCCTGCAGCTCTACCCCAGGATTACCAAACCAAAATCTCATATTTTGACTCCACTGGCCCTTACTCTGCTATTCAACATGCTAAGAGGATGCAAGATCACTTTGAAAACTATGAGATAGATGATGACAGTGTGAGGATGAGAATTTTTGTCCAAAGCCTGACAGGTGATGTTAGAACCTGGTTCAGGTCAATTGCTGCAAATACTATCACGACCCCTGATGAGCTTTATCAGGCCTTTACTACCAGATGGGAGAAGAAGAAAGATCCCCTGCACATACTTGGTGAATATGAAACAATCAAGAGAGGTCCTCAAGAGACCGTTCTGGAGTATTGTGCTAGATTCAACAATGTGTACAATGCAATACCACAAAACCTAAGACCTCCTCCTGATTTGGCCTTGTACAAGTTCCCTGATGGATTTGATTCTGACATGGCATATCAGTTGAAGGAAAGAGAACCTGAAACCCTTGAAGACGCCCAGAAGGCTGCTGTCACAGTAGAAGCAAACCTGATTGCCAAAAGAAACAGGGCAAGGTTAGAAAAGAGAAGCATATACAAAGAAGAACCCACAGCCTTTGATCAAAAGCTCGATGCCATACTCAATAGCATGAAAAGATTGGGTGATAGGGTGGAGTCAGTTGAAAGAAAAGCATCATGGGAAGCACCACAAAACAATCCTCCTAGGAATCCAAATTTTAGGAGAAATCCAAACCCGAATGTTGGCAGGGCCAACCCTGATCCAGATATAAGACCCCCTTTCCAAGAAAATTATGCTGAAACCTCCACTTCAGCCGAGCCCAATGAAGATCCTGAGATTAATTTAATAGGGCTGGATGGTGAAAGTCAAGTTTTCTTAACACAAGAAGATCATGAGGATGAGGAAATCAAATTGTTCCACACTAAATCAGGGGAATCCTTTGACTTTAAACAAGGCTATGACACTGCTGTTTATGAAGTCCATAAACAGTACAAGCTAAGGAGCAGAACTGTGAATGTCAACCAGCCTGAAAAGAAAAAGGATAATCAGCAGCCTGAAAGAGTTATAGTCACACAACCTAGTGACAAACTAAATTCACCTACAGAAGAAGTGATTGTTGAAGAAATCACTGAGCCACTGTCCTTAAGACAGCAGTCTCTGGACACTTCATCTTCTCATCCTAATTTAAATGTTACTCCTCAAGAGATGAGTAAAAAGGATAAATCTCAAAGTCAAGATAAAAATCTAGAAGGAGACTTAATGAACAAGGAAAGAACTGTCACCTATAACCCCAAGACCCAATCTGAGAAACCTTTTGATCTTGAAACAGAAATTGGCAAAATAAAAATAGCTATTCCTCTCTTGGAATTAGCCAAGCATGACAGCTATAAATTGCAAATCAAAAGGTCCCTTCAACTCACTAGCAACAAAGATGATGTCAATGTACTGGATGACACCCCAGAACTCCTGTTTGGCCCAGAAGTGGATGGAAAAACAGTAGTCACAGGGGTACTGCCTTTTTATGTCAGTTTACATATTCATGACAAAATACTACATAATGCAATGTTTGACTCAGGTGCCTCTCACAATCTTATGCCAAAAGCAGTCATGGAGAGATTGAATTTAGACATAACAAGACCATACAAGGATCTGTTTTCCTTTGACTCCAGCCAAGTCAAGTGTCTAGGTCTCATAAAAGACTTATGTGTCTCTCTAGTTCAATACCCAAACAAGACAATCCTAATGGATGTGGTAGTTGCTGATATCCCACCTAAGTATGGAATGCTGTTATCAAGATCATGGGGTGCCAAACTCCAAGGTTCCCTACAATTAGACATGTCATATGCCACCATCTCTGTGTTTGGGCAACCAAAAAGACTGTATAGAGAAACACTAATGAAGTACATGGTCAGCAGCGAAGAAAAACCTCAAAATTTTCCTATATATGCTGTCCATTCAGACATAGACTCATACATTCTCTTCAATGATACAACCACTCCCTCAAAAGGTGAAGTTGAAACCAAGATATTCATACAGGAGGAAGATGCAAATGAGAGTAGTATCACTCATGAAACAACAGTCAATCAAACATTTGATAGTGCTGCTGCCTTAATTGTCAAGAACATCCAATTAAATGATGAGACTGTCCTAGAAGACAAGCTAGAGAAAAAACCACAATTGCTACTTACATTACCAGCCCATGAACAGATCATAAAACCTCCTCCCCAACAAGATATTCTATGGTTCCTTGAATTTGATGGCTCGGTCAACAAATTAGGGGCAGGAGCTGGAGTTTGGGTACACAATAAAGAAAATAGTCATGCAGAAGGCAGAGCCTATAGATTGAATTTCAGATGTACTAATAACATGGCAGAATATGAAGCTCTTTTACTAGGACTCAAGTTGGCAAAATTCTTACAAGCTGCCAGGGTTTCAATCATGGGAGATTCAGATTTAGTTATCCAACAAGTGAAAGGAAACTTTATCACCAATGACAAAAGACTAAGGACTTATAGGTCTGCTGTTGCTGAGATACTAAACTTTTTCTCTGAATTCCAAATTACGAAAATTCCCAGAACCCAAAATCTACATGCTCATAGTTTAGCCACCTTTGCAAGTACCTGCAAGTTGCCCTTTGAGCCCCACCATTGTTTCACAGCTGAAGTAAAACACAGACCCTCTATTCCAAACAACATCAATGATTGGCAAGTATTTGAGGATGACAAGCAAATAAACCAGTTTTTAACTCTGCAGCAAGAATTTGCAGGATTAAATATTGACAATGAGACAGCAAGTCAATCACAAATACTTGAGACAGCAAGTCAATCACAAATACTTAATGGAGCAAGTCCATCACAAATACAGTTTCAACAGACTGCTCAGCCAATATCACCTAGGACTGCAAAGCAAATGTTGAATCCAACTATTTTCAATATAGAAAACATCTCGCAAATTCAACAAGTTGACTGGGAAGAGGGAGTGTCCAATGCTGAAACTGAAATCATTGAGCTAAAAGACAATTTTTTACCAACAGGCCTAACCCCACTAGAAGACATTTTTGATTCAAATGATATTCCCAGAAAACCAAAAATGTAGCCCCTGAATGCAGCCATTGAAGAGTGCAACATAGGTACAATTGACAAACCCAAGATAATTAAATTATCTGCTTCCTTACCTCCTGACCAAAAGCCAAAATACATTGACCTCTTCAAAGAGTTCCAGGATGTTTTTGCATGGAGCTATGAGGACCTAAAGTCCTATGACACCTCTGTAATCCAACACACCATCCCTCTCAAACCTGATCAAAAGCCCTTTAAACAAAAACTGAGGAGAATCAATCCTATGCTTCTCCCAGCAATGGAACAAGAGGTACATAAAATGTTCAAAGCAGACATCATAGCACCAATCAGATTCTCTGAATGGATTTCCAACTTAGTCCCTACAAGAAAGAAGACTGGTGAGATCATGCTGTGTGTGGACTTAAGGAATCTAAACCAAGTATCCTTAAAGGACAACTACCCCTTACCCAAGATGGATCACATTCTTCAAAGGGTGGTGGGGGCCTCAAGGATCTCATTACTGGATGGATTTTCAGGTTTTAACCAGATCTTAGTTCACCCTGATGATCAGGACAAAACAGCATTTACAACCCCATGGGGAACTTTCAAATATGTAAAGATGCCTTTTGGATTGAAGAATGCAGGGGCAACATTTCAAAGAGCAATGGATATTGCCTTTGCCAAGGAAATTCATGACTTTTTAGTCATTTATCTAGATGACCTAACGCCTTTCTCAAAATCAGACCAAGAACACATAAAACATTTGAGACAGATCTTCCTAAAATGCAGAAAATATGGAATCTCCTTGAATCCTAAGAAGTCCCTCTTTGGTTTAGAAGAAGGCAAGCTCTTAGGACACATCATCTCAAAAGATGGCATTAGAATTGACCCAGATAGGATACAAGCTATCCTGCAAATGCCTCACCCAAGGAATGTCAAAGAATTACAAGGATTCTTGGGAAAAATCAATTTCTTGAGAAGGTTTATCCCAAACCTAGCAGAGCTAACCAGATTATTAAATAACATGCTGAAAAAGGATTCAAAAGTGAAGTGGACTGTTGAAGCCAATCAAGCATTTGAAGGTATAAAATTGGCCCTTACCCAGACCCCAGTCTTGACCAATCCTCAGTTTGACAGAGAATTTATCATTTTCTCTTTTGCTTCCCAACATACTATTGCTGTTGTTTTATTACAAAAGGATGACCAAGGAAATGAGAAGCCAATTGCTTTCTTTAGCAAAGCTCTCAGAGATGCACCTTTGAAGTATCAAATCATGGAAAAACAAGCTTATGCTTTAGTCAAAGCAATCAAAGACTTTAGGATTTATATCCTTTATTCCCATGTCAAAGCATATGTGCCAAGTCCTATTGTCAAAGACATTCTCACCCAAGAAAATTTAGAAGGCAGAAGAGGAAAATGGATTGCCAGCATCTTGGAATTTGACATTGAGATAAAACCTACAAAACTAATAAAATGGCAAGGCTTGGCCAAATTAATGACAGAAACAAATTTTCAAGCCTTAGACATCAATCAGCTGGACAGTGAAACAGAGCTGGCGACTCCAAAGATCAATGTAGCCTTTGAACAATCCCCCTGGTACTCTGATATCTGTTATGTGTTACAAAACCTGTGTGCTCCCCCAGGACTGTCCAAAACTAAGTGTAGGTTCCTAAAAATGAAAACATCAAGATTTTGTGTGATGGATGGCAATTTACTTTGGAAAAACCATGAAGGGATATTGTTGCACTGTTTAATTGAAAATGAAACTAACAATATCATGCAAGAGTTTCATGCAGGAGACTGTGGTGGACACTTGTACTAGAAGTCCACTGTGGATAAATACTAAGGGCTGGATACTACTGGCCCACCATGTTCTCTGATGTCAAGAAATTTATCACATCATGTCATAAATGCCAAGTGTTTGAGGGAAAGAGACAACTGCTGCCACTTCCTTTAAGGCCTATTGCAACAGAGAGACCTTTTCAACAATGGGGATTGGACTTCATTGGGGAAATTCATCCCTCATCTTCAGGCCAACATAGATGGATCTTAACAGCCACAGACTACTTCACTAAGTGGATTGAAGCTGCCCCATGCAGACAAGCAAATGATTCAGTAATCATTCAGTTCTTGGAGAACAACATACTGGCTAGATTTGGCTGTCCTGACAAAATTATAACAGACAATGCTGCTGCTTTCAGATCCAAGAAAATGGTGAATTTTTGTCACAAATTTCATATTACTTTGGGCCATTCTACTGCATACTATCCCCAAGGAAATGGCCTTGCTGAATCATCAAACAAAAGCCTTGTAAACATTATAAAGAAGGTACTTGAAGAGAACAAAAAGAACTGGCACAAGAAACTAGTCAATGCCTTATGGGCAGATAGACTAACAACCAAGAGATCAATTGGGACCAGCCCATATGAATTGGTTTATGGATTAGAGGCCAAATTCCCCTCATCACTAGGAGTGCCTGTTATGAAGCTTCTTCAAGAAAGCCAAGCTGAACCAAATAATATGCAAAGAAGAATAAATCAAATCATATGTCTGCATCAAACCAGAGATCAAGTTTTCAGCAGAGTTCAGGTATTACAAGAAAAACTAAAGAAAGCCTTTGACAGAAGAACCAAAGCAGAAGATTTTAATGTTGGTGATAAAGTCCTCAAGTGGGATGCAAGGAGGGAAGACAAAGGAAAACATGGAAAGTTTGATTCCTTATGGAGAGGACCATTTGCTGTCCAAGCAGTGCAAGGAAACAATACTTACTTCCTCAAAGGTCTTAGTGAAACTGACTTGGATGAAGGTCCTGTGAATGGCAGGATGCTGAAGCACTATTTTGAATACCACCCCTAAGTGCAGCATGAGCTTCCATTGTACATACCCAAATGTATATATTACTTTCTGTTTAAAATTGTAAAATGTAGTTTCTCAAGTGTTATTAGTTGGTCAGCAAAAGGAGAAAAGAATCAGAGGTTTACCAAGAAGAAAAGCACACAATTTGGGCACTTCAAGGCAGCAAAACTACAAGATGGATAAGCAGTAAAAGGCCAAGGCATTCTGACCTGCTGTTCTTGGTATTTCAAATGAAAAACCATCCCCATGTGGAGCCACTGTTAGCTACCTATACCAATAGGTTTCATATTTCATGATTGGCTATGAAAGGACCAAATATGCTCTGCTTTGATAACTCAAAGATCACATATTTCCAAGAGAATCCAATCTATGTATATAGCTTGGTATGGACTTAAGATTTTGATGGATGGTCCAACAGTCTAATCTGGATCATTCCATGGTTTAAATTTGCAGTTGTAGATTAGAGAAGAAAGTCTGTCCAAACTGTTTAATCTTGGCAGACAAGTAGTTCAGGTAGAGAAGAAAAGGCTCCCAACAGCTTAATCTGGGACCTTGGAAGAGATAAGGGTAGAAGTAGATAGAAATAACAAAGGAAAAGCCAAAGAAAAGAAAAGGCAAGTAAGGGTCTGCAAGTCCAAGTGCACCCTCCAAGAAGAAATAAAAAATGTTAGGCAAATACTGGGGTAAGTAGTTGGGGGTTGCAGAAAGGTTATCTTTACCATTACAGATGTGTGAACTGTGTTTTCCAAGGCAAAATCTATCAATGGACAAGGTGTTCATCTTCATCAAGTTACAGCAAGGAGCATGACTAACCTCCCTCTCCCCCTTCATTTCATTGCTAACATCCCCTCTTCA
Organism: Pinus tabuliformis; assembly: GCA_031772625.1. NCBI lineage: Eukaryota > Viridiplantae > Streptophyta > Pinopsida > Pinales > Pinaceae > Pinus > Pinus tabuliformis. The sequence goes on along the minus strand of CM062813.1, from coordinate 328,541,335 downwards.
GCTAAGATCCATGGAAGAAGATCATGGTTTCATGGTGGTTCTTGTTCATTCAAAAGCCACATTTCTTGTGTAAAAATCTTTTCATTTTGATCTACTCTTTAAACCAAGTGTTTTGCAAACAAATTCAGTGTTTTCCCCCTTCATTTACCCCCATCCATATTGACTTTAACTTTACTATGTAAATCCCTATATCACCTTTCCCCTACTAGTATTAAACACCATGGTGTATAAACCCCAAAATTTGTATAAATATCCCTCCTTTTGGCATTATAGCCAATAAGTTCTCTATCAGGGATCAAAGTGACATCTGGCCACTTGGATGAACCTACACCTCATCTACCCTCCCTTTCCTCAAGTCATTCCACTCACTAAACTGCTATTTGCCAAGAAAAACCTTATAAAACCCCTTTACCCATGAAAACCCTTTGAAACTACCAAAAATCCCGAAAAAACCCACTTTCTGTTGCCTAACCAAAGTTTGCGCATATATTCGATTTTCGAAATATATTGAAAAAACATTAAAAATATGTATTTATGCCTCCGCCCGCTGCCTTATCCACCTATCACGTCATCGCCCCGACAGCCGCCCGATCTGATCCAGAGCATCCAACGGCTCTTATCACATCGGAGCGGCTCCGACGTCCGCCGTTTACCCGCCGTATATACCGGTCACGTCACTTCCCCGATGGCCGTTGGATCGAGCCCTCTAGATCCGACGGTCAGCATCGATATCGGAGCGGGTCTCACGTCCGACGGATATCGTCCGATATCCGTAAAATGGTTACGTCACTCGGCTGCCACGCGTCCTCGCCACAGCTCGTCGGAGGTACGTCTGACAGATTCCCCCCCGTACCATAAGCGGTGCGATATGAAACCGCTGGCTGTTTCCGGTTTCGGCTTTTTCCGCCTATGCTACGTCACCTCCGCGTCATCCCACGTCACTGCCACCATGCCGACACGTCAACCCTTGCGCCCGACCACCTGCCGACCTGGCATGCCACTTCACCATCCCCGTGGACCAATCAGAGCCCGCCACCTCACCTATGACGTCAGCCGGCCCTGACCCCACCAATGACCTCATGCTGACGTCATCACAGAAAAGGCGCCAAATTGTCAAAAAGTCTATATTATGGCCGAAAAACATGTTTTTACGTTCTTTTCGCTCATTTTTATTCTCTCTGCTGCGTGCTGTTCACGTCCGACTTACCGCCAACCTGCTAAATCAACCAGGAGACCTCCAGAGCACCAATCCTGCCTGCTCACACAACCTCTGCTCGCTGTTTTACCAGGTATTTTTCATCATTTATCCTCCGTACGCCTGGAATTCTCTATAAATCACTCAAAAAGCTTAAAAGACGATAAAACTTATAAATTCACCGGTGAATTCCTCTACAGAGCCTCTAATTTTCAACTACCACCTCGAAAACTACTAGCCAAGCCTTGTTTTACCTACATTTTATTGAAAAACTAAGTTCTGTCTGCGCAATCGCGGCAGACTCATTCAAACCAAATTTAACCACTGAGAGAGACAAGGAAAGGCCAAACATTGGTCCTAGTTGCACTATAAATAGTATTTCAACTGCTATTTCCTAGAACCACTCTCTGTTCCTGATAATCTCACCTCCCTGGTACAGAGGCATTCCTCTGTACTGTCCTGCTCAATCAAAATCACTTTGCACTTGATTCAAAATCCTCCCGTGCAATGGAGACACCTGTAGTACTAAATGTTCAACCTCTGAATGCCCCTCAAAAGAACTTGAAATGGCAAACCTTGGCAGATATGGATTACCAAATTACAGAAGAGAAGCTTATGAGCAGCAAATTCCACATTCATCTGTTGAATGAGTTGAAAGCCAAGCATGAAAATGGGACAGATATATTGGGCTTATGGGACTCTTTCCTCCCTATTTTTAAGCTCCCTCAGGTCAACCAGTTCCCTGAACTAATCCACCTCTGTGCTGAACAATATGATGTTTCTCAGAGAGCTGTTGTTGACCCATCTGGTTCAGTACTTTTCTATGTTACCCCTCAAGCTATCAGAGACATGCTTTGCTTCAACCCTCAGAAGAAGTTGGTTCCTTTATCACTGGTAAACCTGATAAAACAAGGGGATAAACTCACAGATGCTCAAATTGTCAAATTTAATCAATTATACATCAAAACTAACATTGTAATGGGCCCTCCAATTCTTCATGTATACCTCAATGAGCTGGGCAGAGACCTTGCAGATATGATTTCTCCCATCTTGGGATATAGTTCAATTGAGCATATTGATGCAACTGTGCTGGTATTGATGCTTATGTTTGCTCCTGGCAAGTCACCAATCTGCTATGACTATGCCACCTACATATCAGACAAGATTCATGAGCAATTGATGAATTTAAGGAGAGATAGGATGTTCAGATACACCTCCTACACTTACCATTTGATCCTGTACCATCAATATGAGAAGTTTCACTTTTCAATCAAAAGAATGGATGCCCAAGGCAATCCCAGATCAGTGGTCTACTGGTCATCTGTCTTCCACATTAGACCTGAGTCTCCATACACTTACTGTGAATTCATGGATCTGTTCATCCATCCAACTATGGCAATGCTGATGAGCTCACCTCCTCCGAGACTCACTGATGACATGCAGAGAATTCTTCAGCTGTCCAAAGCTTATAGCATTGGGGATTGGTACTTCTACCAAAACCACACTGTCATCAGGATATATGGGTGTGATCTACCTCCTTTCAAATTACCCAAGTATGTGCCTATGAGGCTATTTGCCCTAGAGTACTTTAGGCAATTTGGCAGAGTTGATGTGCTTCATTTTTCAGGAAAAGGCAAAAAGGCACAGTTGAAGGTCAAAAGCCAACTTGGCCATTTTATCTATAATGAGAGGGAGCAAGGATGGAGGGAAGCAGAGAGAATGCTTGAGGCCCTTGGCCTGCAAACCAGTTTCATATGGGTACCCTATGACCCTAATCATTTCATATCCATGAGGAGGCTCAAATATAAGTTATCTGCCTATGATCACCATAGCATCCCTCACATTGAAAAATATGCAAACCAAGACAAATGGAGGAGAGGGACCTTAGAAGAGCCCTTGTCACAAGAAGAGCTGAACAAGAGGGCACTAAGGAATCTAAAGAAGTTGGCTGACCTTGAGCTTTGTTCACAGGTATTCACACTTCCAAGCACACAAACGGGAGCAGCTGAATCCTCCTCAACTGCCAAGCAGCAAACTACCAAGGCCACTGAGAATATATCCAGCAGAGGCAAAGAAAAGGAAATGGAGACAGAGCAGACAGATAAAGAAGAGCAGCAGCAGGCAGAGCAACAACAGCAACAAGATCTGCAGCAAGAAGAAGGGCAACATGACAGACAGCAGCCCTTACAGCAGGAGAGAGTAATTGATACTCCAACTTCCACTGAGCAACAGGCTCAGAACATAGTGCCTCCTAGGCCAGAAGTCACCACCGATGCCTCGGTCCTCCAAACTCCTCAAAAGGAGGACTTAAGCAGAAAAAGGGATAGAGAAACTCCCCTCACTTCATCTATCAACCAGGGAGAAAAGAGACAAAGATTAAATGATTTTTCAGAGGAGGACATAGCAATAAGACAGGCATTGGGCATGGGCCCACCCAGCAGAGAAGCTTCAGCAAGTTCCTTCCAGCAGGAACAGGACAGGACTATGGGAGGGGAGGTCAGCTCCTCCAGCCAGCAAAAAGAAGGACAAGTAAGCATCAAACAACAATTCATAGACATCAAAAGGAGGAATGAGCCTATCAAAATACAACTGTACAATCATCTGCTAAACATGGCTCCTACTAATCAGCAGAGACTTATGTCTGCCTTTGATGTAGGTGAAGGCAAAATGATTATGAGCCATTTTTTGCCCACAGCACTGCAGCCCCAATCTGCCTCAGATTACCTCAGGACCAACCTGGAGGTCATGGCCAAAGACATACACCCAATGGACAAAATTGAACTGCACAAACAAACTGGTGAGATGGTGTATGCCTCCTTAGCAGATGAAACATTGGAAAATTATAAGCTAAAGAGCAGCCTCAATGCCACAGCCTCTCAACTGGAATTGGAGAAGGCATCATCCCAGGCAAAGGACAACAGAATAAGGTCCCTGGAAGACATAATCATTGAAATTGGGCATGATCCCAAAGATATTTCAGGGATACAGGAAATCTTGAAGTTGAGGGATGCTGACATGGCTGCCATGAGAAAGAAAATCAAGATCCCAGCTACCATTCACCCTCAGACAGATGAGGTAGCCCAACAAAGGCATGAGAAGGACACCACAGATTTGTTGATCTCCATTTATAAACAGCTGGTTCAAGCACAAGAGAAGTTGGGAGAATCAGAGGCTGCAAAGGCAGCATTACAGGCATCTCTGAAACAAAGAGAAGAAGGGCAGACTTCTCAGCCTCCTCCTCAGATCATCAATCTTGAGGAAGCTGCTCCTATCACTGCCCCTCCTCCTCAACAGACCGAACAAACAGCAACATCTACTTCAGCAGCGCCAACAACTACAGAGCAGGCCCAAAGCCTAGATATGCAAAAGCTGAAGAACGAAATCCAAGTCCTGGAAGCTCAAATGTTGGAGCTCAATTCAGCCAAAGAATCTTTGGCTAAAATCAATGATAGATATGATAAATCCAAACAAACTGTGGCAGAGAAGGACAGGGAGGTGAAAGCCCTCAAAAACAAAATAAAAGAGCTAGAGAATGAGCTCAAGTTAGATAAAGTGGTGGCCGAACTGAAAATAGTGCTATGGGCTAACATTGGTCAATCTATCAATGAGCAGTGGCCATATATTGAAACTATCCATGAGCAACTAGAGCTCATCCCAAAGGCACAGAGGGAGATTCACAGATCAAGAGCTCAATTGAGCAATATGCCTGAAGTGGCCACTAGAATGATCAATGTACTTAACCACAGAACAAGTTCTCAGTTAGCTGCCATGGGAATTACAAACAGAACTGACACTATCCAAATGGTCAAAAGGGTTCTCACACTGAGAAACTTTGTGCAGACCTTGGAGAGAAGAACCCAGGATATGCAGACTGAGGTGAACAAGTTTTTAGAAAAGTTTCAAGTGTTAGAAAGCAGAGGACTCCCTGGCTTACTGAACAGCGCAGGGAGATTGTTCACACATGACCAGTATGCTAAAAGGGTCAATACATTTGCCACTAGCCAGATCAGTGATAAGCCCAGCACCTCAGAGGAAACAGGGCCAGCCACAGGACAGTCTCTTTACAACAGAGTCGAGAATCTGTTTTTTATAATGAATGAGATCAATCACCTGTTTGGGGTGGCTCCCAATTTCTTCAAGTACACAGAGGCAGAGGAGACAATGGATGCTATTCTCAGGCATCAACTCCCTACGCAAGAATGGTGGACAAACGCAATACAGAAGATTTTGTAAACAGGGAGTCACTTAACAATTTTGTTTCTTAAAAATATCAGTTGTCATGCAAAGCAAAGTTTAACAAAATCAGCATGCACGGCGGATTAAAGCTGAGCCAACTCAGCAGATGGATCGGCCAACAAAGCAGAAATAGAAGACTACAGGTGGCAGGGCCGAGAAAATACAGCGCAGCAAGAAATAAAGACGCATTATTTAGCGTTAAAGCAAAACGGCTCAACCGACTCAATGACCTCCAAAGGTCAAATTACCCTCTGACAGACATAAAGAGCATTTATGCTGCATTCAAAGTTGCAATAACTTCTTTTCCTACTTTCTGTATGCATTTATGAAGATATTTTCTCTCTCAGATGACTCAATACCTGAGATATTTTGTATAAACATTGCTATAAAGTCCCCTTCGCCTGAGCTTGCAAGGGTTGTTGTTGATTTCTCCTAAAGAAATTCTTATGCTGTAATCCTTTCAGAAGTTTAATAAAGAAAGTGATGGAATTTCTCCGATTTCGGAAGTGTTGAATGCGTTCTGGTGTCTGTTGATAACTGTTGGATTCCTGTGTATTTCACCATACAATAAGTCTCTGTAACTCTCTCTGTCAATTAGTTGTTTTGTTAAAATCCATATATGTTATCTGATTTTCAATACTAAGCAACAAGGAAAAAGAATAACTTTCAGGATTTATTCACTGAGTACCCTGAGTTCAATCTGTGTTGTTTATGAATGTTTTCTTCAGCTGTAATCTAGATAAGTGTAATTCTTAATTGCTGCACTTTCAGAATACACCTTTCACAGTGGCCTTTGTCACAGGAATTCAAGTTTTGCTCCTGTGCAGTGTGTTCACCTTCACCTCACCAACTTAATAGAAAATTCTTAATTGCTTTCTGTTGGTTGACATACATCACCATTTAAGCTAATTTTGTTTGTCTAAAATACACAATAGGCCCTGCAGTTTGAACACCACCAATCCAGCGTATCAAATCATTTCACAACTCCAGACTCCATTGCCCAATGGTATTTCACTATCTAAACACTATATCATAAGACCTGAAAGAAATCCTTCAACCAAAGCATAAACCAAAACCTGAGCATAATAGCTAGCCTAAAAACACCATCATAACAGAGACAAATCATAAAGAGAGAGCACTCTCTGATCACAGTTTGGCTAGAAACTGTGATCCAAAGATTGGTTAGTGGTTACCCCGGCCGTATTCCCTTGGGAGTCATAGGGAACAACCTGGGTGTTAACAGATCCCTAACGGTCGACTGGTTCCTTTGTCAAAACCTGTTGAATTTCTCATCTCAGGCAAAAGCGATGGCGAACCAAGTGCTTTCCAAGCAGTTGAGGAAAGGATACTCACAGAAGCCCCCTCATCTATGATGGTACCAGCCATAACCATTCTATATATTTGAACCATAATCTGAAATGGTATACTGGCCGGTAAACGGGGTCTGCCTAGTTGATTCTAGTCGAAGGAGACAACTAGGTTGCTTGGAGGTGGGACCGAATAGACGGCAGGGTATGACTCTGGCGAACTTCCTTCCTGCGGTAAAGGAACAGGTAAATTTCCCCCATGTTCGTTAGAGTCTGTGCTTATGAAAAGAATTTGGATAGTGTCATCCTTGTTCTCTTCAGTGACTGTATCATCTGAACATGGAACCTCTGAAGGCAAGACTGGGTCAACTGCCACCTCAACCTTTTGACTTTCATCTGGTATGGATTCAGATGGTTTATCTTCAATGATAGGTGCTTCGGTCGACCACCTGAGCGGCCAGCCGGATTTTCAACTAGTGACGGACTCGGCAAGATTTTTTTATATCCAGGAGGAAGTCGTAACGGTGAAACCGGACGATCGTCCAAAACTCTTTTAGCTTCGTCTAAGAAGGGACAACGATGGACGGCATGATCACCTTCACACAGTTTACAAGGAAATCTATATTTTCCTTTTTGTCCTGGGGCTTCACTTTCACTAGTTGACGGTGTGTTTTCAACATGATCATCAGAGGTTGACGACACCGGGTTGTGCAAACAAGGAGACCAGTCCCTTAAGATTCGAGGGATGCAGGGACAATCTCTGTGATAGTGGTCTCCTTTGCAAATGACACATGGCGATTTAGGCCTGGTCGGTGTAGTGTGTGGATTTTCGCTAGACGACACTCGTTTGCCCCCATTCTCTTTTGGCTCCTTCTTCTTCTTCTCTTTCTTCTTCTTTTCCTTCTTCTCCTTAGGTACTTGACTTTTGGCTTTACCAGCCCCATCAAGCAAAGAGGAAGGAAGAGAGGAAGAATTAGAGGAAGTAGAAGGTTGGTGGGTAACTCTGGACTCGTCTAATTACTGATTCGATTGTTCAGGAATTGTGGTGTTCTGAATGACAGAGGTTGAGAAGAGCCATACAGGTAAACCAATTATCAGTCCTGGAAGCGACAATGTGGCCATATGGGGTGCGCCAACATCTCCCCGAGAGGAGTAGGGACTAGGATTTCCTCCAAGGGGAATACCTTGGTTGGTGGATTCCATTTTCTCAACCCAAGATCAACGTAGGAAAGGGGTAATGAATATTCCGTTTAAAATAAATTTTAGACGCTTTGACACAACTTGTTTTTTCAGTTTTTAAGAGTCGAGAAAAAACAAAAGGTGACTCTAGTCGCCTTCGATTTTTAATGAGCCTGAAGTGACAAGTGCTCAGATGTACCTTTTCTGTTAAGGAGTCTGAAAAGGAACGAAAGCGACTACTCTGGAAGTCTAGGTAGAGGGAGTACCAAACCAATCGCAAAACTGCAGAATAGTTTTTACGGTACGGCAGTCAATCTTCCCGAATGCTGTGTTCAGTGCATTGCGATCGATAGGGCGGCAGACATGGCTTCCTATGGATAAAGGATTTAAGCCTACAGGGGTCTCCCAAAATATACTCGACGGTATGTGGGAGCACATGTCCGTACTGGCACTTATCGTCTCAAAGTGGAGGAATCACCCAACCATCAGTGAGAACAACAGTTACCAGGCTTTACGACGCCGGAATACGTCTCTAGCCTAGACCTCTAAATGTTGTGCGTTAAGTTCCAAAGCGTTGTTAGATTCATTGAATTTATTTTAAGTTGATCTTGTTTATGAAGTTTGCCTTTCAGGTTCACCACGAGATGTAGATGTAATTCCTAAAATGCAATCTAAGATGATAAACAAACTTTTTATCTCTTTTATGCAATGAAAATCCTAGCTACTAGGGAAAAGAAAGACATAATATTTTCACAAAGAGCAAAGAGCACACTGTAAATGCACTTTCCTAAATCAAGCCAAACAGACTATCTATATGCAAATGCACATGCATGTATTTTTTTTTCGTCTTTCTTAGTATATGGATGCTAAAAAGAAAGTTGATGCACAAATATGAATTTCTTTTCAAGCGACAAATATAAACAAGCTTCTTTTCGAAATAAAAAATGGAGACGATTACGACACCTTACGATTTTGAAATGAACACTCATTCTTGACACTAGAAAATTACAAATTCAGAACAAAAGCAATAGTAACAGGATAATCAACCATCAACAGCAATCAAACTCTTTCCTACAATTGAAATTGACACTTGCGACAGTTTCAAATCAAAGGGCGACAGTACGACTATGTTACTTTTGCAAAGGAGAACTATAAACGACTTAACAAACACACAAAAACATCTACAGTTCTTTTGTACAAAAGAGGCGGAATAACAGCAAGGAAAAGGTGTTTCAAACAGACATACACTGATCACAGGCAACAAAAATCAGGAATAGAACTGGAAAGAATGATCCACAGAAACCACAACTGCACAGAGCTACTCTGATCAGCGCACCTGTAACACAGAGAATCTGAAATGAAACGTAGGTTGCCCACTCGGGAAGTGCACTGAAATTTAGAATCTCTGAACAGTACCTGCGCTAGGCCAGAAACGAGACTCTGTTCGGTCTCCGGGTCACAGTTTGCAGTTCTCAGTTTTTGGCCGAGTAAAAAGCAATCAATAATGCAACAATCAGGGGTAGATCTAAGGAGGATCTAAAAGCTATCACAAGGGCAATCAGATAGTTTGTAAATCAGTTGTTTAAATCATAAACAGATCCAGTGGATGGATTGAAGCAACATTTATCTACTTTGCATTTGATATGGCAAATGCAGTTCGAATGCTACTTATAAGTTTATGAAACGAACAACAAAGAATGATAAACAAACAAACTAATTATCTCCCCAGCGGAGTCGCCATTTTGTTACAGGGAAAAGTGTCTATATAGAACTGCTCTATCCCACTAAGGTGTGACAGTTGCCTTAGAAACAAACAGAGAAAAACTACTTATGTTTTTCCTTTATGAATTATAGATAGAGAGGAATAGAAAGACCAACCTCTGTCTTGCGCTAATCCTTTGATTCGATCCCTCTCTTCTTTGATAGTCCCCAGCTACCTGCTCCCTTGCACGCCCAACTTCACAAAGTACCCGTGAGATCACAGAAGCATAGCACTATACAAAGACATGGATCTATATTCATAAACAATTTAGGATCAGATGTAAATTGACCATACAAATGTAACAAGCATCAATGATACAAAAGCATGGAGGAAAAACTCAAATAGCTTTTATTGATAAACAAGAAAAGATCCAGGAGGAGTTACAACCAGTTGTTCCGACCCAGCATCAACCTCCCAGCAAAGACGCCCCTCTTCACCTCAAACAAAGCTTAGATCACCCAACAATCTGATGTTTGTCTCTAGAAACCAACAACAATTCCTTACAATATGCAAATTCCAACCTCTGGATCTCTGGGATGAGGGATCCATATATAGATATCTATAAGGGGGATGAGTCAACTTGTGATTTGATTAGTGTCTTCTCTCTGACAGTTCTTGCTTCCACTTGGAGACTGAGGGCCTCTTACTCATCCTTGGTCGAATTCAGTGAGGCAAGTGTCATAGGAGAAGATTCTGGAAGCTTCCATTGCCTCTCCACCTCGCGAAATGACACTGCCATTTGTCATTTCTCGCCCATCGCACCCCACAGAAGGGATTTTTGAAATGCAACGCACCCTCACAGTGCATTTGGGTGAGATGCAACGCACCTAGCCAGTGGAGCAACTGCAATGATCCTGTTTTGACCAATTCTGAGTAGTTTTTCATGGAGAACTTCTGGGAGAAGCTGTAATCTGTTGACCTTGTTCCTTTAGGGGTTAGAACAACACTTTTAGGGATGTAGGAGCCCTTGGTTTATGGACATTTCATGCTTGGGGTTGTAGGGAACAAAAATGTCTATAACATGCCCCTTCAAAGAGGCTGAATTCTAAGGCGTTGATCTACCTTTTCTATCTTTTTGTGAGCTGGTTCCATAACCTTTGGTATCAGAGCTTTGGATTCTAGGGTTTCACTGCTCCAAACAAGGCATCATGGAATTTACACTATAAATATTTTTCTGCGATGTTTCAGACACTAAAAAAAAACCCATTTGGGTTGAAATCGTTCTGAACCTCAGGTCCAAATTCCATATTTTTTTGTGCTATATTTACGGACATATGATCTGAGGAAGTTAGGGTTTTTGCAAGCTCTAGAATTTAAGCTAAAATAGGTCATCGTGGGCTTTTCGCTATAACTCTTTTTCTACGAAGTTTCAGAATCTACAACGAAAACCCATTTGAGACGAAATCGGTCTAAAACTTGGCTCTGAATTTCATATCCTGTCTCGCGATATTTTCGGAGATATAGTCTGAGGACGTTAGGGTTTTTGCAGACCCCCAAATTACATTCCAAACAGGTCACCATGGGAACATCGTCATAACTTTCTCTCTGAGCAACAAATTGAAATTTCGTAAGAAGTTGCAGAAATTGTATGGACTGTAGTTTCCTGTGTATATTTTTCAGATCAAAAGGTAGAAACAATGACACATGGCACGTCGTACAAGTTCACTCTACTGAACTAGTCTATAATCAGGTCACCGTGGGAGATTTGGCATAACTCTTCCTTGGAGAATCCAATTTGGATCAGACTAGTGGCATTGGAAAGAGGACACATAGGGCTACTTCTAATCACAATTTCAAAACTTAAGATCTGAAAGTATAGAGTTATAGTCGTTTCAAGATCGAGCTCCTAAAATCAAGAAAAAGTGAGATGAAGAAGTTTGATGGTAAGGATACAGTAAATTGGATACTACAGACGGAGAAATATTTTGATCTACATGGTGTACCACTGTTACAAAAGGTATGTATTGCATCTTCATATTTAGAACTGGATCAATTTTTATGGTATAAAGGGATTTGTTCTCATAAACAACTTGTTACCTGGTCAATTTTCATGGAGGAAATGATAACACATTATGAGGATACAAAGAGCAACACCTTCTTTAGAGCAACACCACAATAATTGGAAAGAGAAAAAGGGCTTTGTTACAAAGTGGAAAGTAAAATTATGGCAACAAGGAAGTCTACCCCTCACAACTATAATAATGGAAGTGTTGTTTCTCCTAGCCTTCCACAACCTACAAGGGTTACACCACAACAATTGGAAGAAAAAAGAAAAAAAGGGCTTTGTTACAATTGTGATAGCAAATGCACTAAAGGTCATAAGTGTGCTGAGAAGAAATTATTTTACATAGAGTATGAAGAGGAGGAAGAAAAGGATCAAGAAACATCAAAAGAAGAGGATATGTGCCAGGACCCAACCCCAGAGAAAGAAGAAATGAATCCGACCATATCTTGTAAAGCATTGGCAAGAATTACCACTCCTCAAACTCTTAAGAGAGAAGGACATATCAAGAAGAAGAAGGTTCAAATAGTGAAATATCAGGAAGAAAAGTGTCAAGAAACATCAGAAGAAAAGGATACTCATCAGGAACCAACCCTAGAGAAGGAAGAAATGAATCCAACCATATCTTGTAATGCATTCGTCGGAATTACCACTTCTCAAACTGTAAAGATAGAAGGACATATCAAGAAGAAAAAGGTAATAGTGTTGATTGATTTGGGTAGTACTCATAATTTTATTAATTGTAAGATAGCCAAGGACTTGAATTGCTTCCTAGATTCAGCACCAGAGTGTCAAGTGACAGTTGTAAGTGGAGGAACCATAAATTGCTCTGGAAAGTGCCATAATATCAAGCTATCCATGGGAGAATATGTATTGAATAGCCCAATGTTTTCTGTTCCAATGGGTGGTGCTGATGTTGTACTAGGAGTCCAATGGCTACAATCCTTGGGTACAATAGCTTTTAATTTTCAAGAACTTTTTATGAAATTTTCTTTGGAAGGAAAGGAAGTTGAATTAAGGGGTATCACAGGGAAACCAAGAAAGATAATAAACTCTGACAGAATGAAAAAGCTTCTAAAGAAAGAACAACAAAGCGTAATTGCACAATTATGTTCGCTAACTATTCGCACATCGAAATCATGTATTTCTCCAGATCTCCAAAAAGTCTTGGACAATCATTCCAAGGTATTTGAGACTCCCAAAGGTCTCCCACGTATTCATGATCATGATCATGCTATTCATTTTATTCCAGGATGTGTTCCTCCAAACGTCAAGCCTTATAGATATCCATATGCCCAAAGGAGTGAAATTGAACATATGGTTGCTAAAATGGTAGAGGTCGGCACAATTATCCAACCAAATTTGATAAACAAAGGAAGGTATGAATGGAAGAATGGCGAAGCAGGGTGGGAACTCATTCAAAAGTTGCTGAATATTCCAGTTCCAACAATATTGCCAGAACTTGACAAGGAAGGAAAAATCATATTGGAAACTGAAGCATTTACAATATCGAGAACCTGATAGCTATGAAATCGATCAATTTCAGAGAATCTCATCAAGTGGAAGAAATTACCCACTGAAGATTCCACATGGGAGGACAAGAATTTTTATACAGAAGCATCGAGAACTACTCAAGTGTTGAGGACAACACTTTTTGAAGGAGAGGGGCATGTTAGGTCCCTATACTACTAGTGTAACCCCTTATTGTTATTAGTACAACCCCCTTATTATATTGTTGTGCCCATGTAGTCCCCATATTGTTATTAGTGTGCCCCGTAAAAGCCCACTAATGTTATTATTGTGCCCTTACATCATTATTGTTATGTCAGCTGTGATTATATTATGACCCCTTAGACTCCTATATATAGAAAAGAGGTCTTGTCATTTGTATCATCCAAGAATTGTTCATTTGTGTAATGTAAAGGAGGTTGCCCCCTCAAAGAGGCTGAATTCTAAGGCGTTGATCTACCTTTTCTATCTTTTTGTGAGCTGGTTTCATAACAGAATTCCATTTTCAAACCCTTCCTTAGAAAATTTGTGTTAGTATTTTTTGATGATATACTAATCTACAGCAAGTCTTGGAAGGATCATGTTGATAGGGTGCTACAAATATTGGAGGAGAAACAATTATATGCAAAAAGATCCAAATGTTTCTTTGGAGTAAAAGAGGTGGAATATCTAGGTCATATTGTATCTCATGAAGGAGTTAAGGTGGACCCCAGCAAAATTAAAGCCAATAAGGAATGAAAAATCCCCACATCCATAAAGCATTTGCGAGGATTTCTCAGGTTGACAGGGTATTATCGCAAGTTTGTTAAGAATTATGGGAAAATAGCAGCACCTCTAACAACATTATTGAACAAAGATGCATTTTCATGGACTCCAGAAGCAACAAAGGCCTTCGAACATCTTAAAGAGGCAATGTGCCAAGCACCGGTCTTAGCTACACCAGACTTCACAAAAACCTTTATTGTGGAATGTGATGCTTCAGGAAATGAAATTGGTGTTGTTTTAATGCAAGATGAAAGACCCATTGCTTTTGAAAGTCATCCAACCAAGGGAAAGTTTTTACACAAATTAATTTATGAGAAGGAAATGTTGGCAATACTACATGCACTTAAGAAATGGTGACCCTACCTAATGGGAAGACACTTCAAGGTAAAAATGGATCATGATAGCCTTAAATACTTTTTAGAAAAAATATTATCCTTTGAAGAGCAACAAAAGTGGGTCACAAAGATGTTGGGTTATGACTTTGAAATCGTCTACAAAAAAGGGAAGCAAAATGTGGTGGCAGATGCACTCTCAAGAAAGGATGAGGATGTGGAAGCATTATTGTGTGCCATTTCTATTATCCAACCAAATTGGATAAACGAAGCAAGGGAGGAATGGAAGAATGATGAAGTGTGGGCACTTATTCGAAAGTTACAACAAGATTCCAGTACATCTGATACATTTAGCTAGCAAAATGATTCGTTATGGTACAAAGATTGCTTATACCTCTGTAAGAATTCTCAACTCAAACAAAATATTCTTATGGAATTGCACACTTCTCCCTTAGGAGGGCACTCAAGATTTTTAAAAAACTTACCACAGGATTAAGAAGGAATTTTTTTGGGATATTCTTAAATCAGATATTCAAAAGTTTGTGGCAGAATGTTTGGTTTGCCAACAAAATAAAGTTGAAACAATTAAGACCCCTAGTCTATTACAACCTTTATCCATTCCAAGCCAACATTGGGAGGAGGTTTCAATGGATTTTATCACAGGTTTACCCAAGTCTGAGGGAAAGAGTGTCATCATGGTGGTAGTTGACAGACTTACCAAGTATGCATGCTTTTGTGCATTATCACATCCATTTAAATCCAGTACAGTTTCTACTGCATTTATGGAAACAATTCAAAAGCTACATGGAAACCCAAAGATTATTGTAAGTGACAGAGATCCCATTTTCACTAGAAATTTTTGGACATAATTATTTTCTTGTCTTGGTACTCAATTAGCTCATAGCTCATCTTATCATCCTCAATCTGATGGGCAAACTGAGATAGTAAACAAATGTAGGGAGGGGGTATCTAAAGGTTCTTTCCCTCAAGCATGGATGGACCAAATTCAAATTCTTAAGGGTCTTTTTCACAATCTGTCATTTCAACATATATTGAGGGAATGGAACTAAAACACTAATTATATGTCCAAGAAATCTCTACAGGTGGAGGAAGGTCGCGTTTTATTTGAAGAAAAAAGATGCATGCAATTATTAAGGAGGGGATCAGTTCATATCCCAAGTGATATTTAGTTGACTCCCATATTTTGGTATGTCAAGATGTTCTTCCCGAGTGATCTTTAGTTGGTTCCCATCTTTTGATATGTCAAGATGTTCTCTCCTTTATATCAACTTATGAACAGTTTAATTTTGTCTATAACTAGTTAATCCTTTTTGTACTCAGGAGATTAAGTTTTAGTCGATTTGGGTACGTATCCCATTTTCAGCAATTTTGTCCAAATTCTAGAAAGCTTATAGTTGTTCTTGTCATGTCCATAATTGGTCCCTATCAATCAATTTTGTGATGGTTGCAGTAGCTGACATTGATGTTGTCCATACCTTTGAGGTATTTTGGGGGATATATATATATACTCCTCTTTCTTAATGAAAAAAATGATTTCTCTTCTCTCGAAAATAAGATAAAACTATCAAATTGAAACATCATACTTAAATGTGTGGAAGAATCTCTAAAATGACAAGTCATGAGCTATGTCATGCCCTCATGTATCTCATACCTATATCATTGTACCGAGAGGCACATTCTACAACCTAGTATAACCCCGATGTGTAAGTATGTCATGCCCTCAAAAAATGAGAAAAATAATTTTGGGTAACGTTGACCAAAACATTCACTTGAATCTTAAATTATATATAACTTGAATTTGTAGATGACTTTTTAATCTTATTAATGGAGTAAGATTAATTATTAAAACAAAAATGTATTACTATATATGATGTGAATGGATAATAAATTATCTCATGTGTTTAATATCTCTTTATCATATACGTGAATTTGAATCGATCATAAATTTTCCTTTAACAAATTTTTTTACCACACTAAGTTCCAAATTAGGTAAAATTTAAACATCTTTACTCTTTACTAAAGCCAATAGCATTTCTTAAATCAAAGGAAAAAGGTTAGTTCAACACAATAATTGAAAATTTTGCTCTAAAATCTTTTAATATTTCTTTTAATTAAATATTTGTAAAATGAATCTTTAAAAATAAAAACCATATATATTAATTTGATGTAGTTTTATTATAAATTTTGATATCATGCTATGTAAAAAATATCATTAAATCTAATATTGATATTAAAAGATTAATATTAATTTTAATATTAAATATAATATTAATATTAATATTAAATATAATATTAATATATTATAATATTAATATTATTAAATTTAATAATTTTGGATTAATACAATATTAAATTTAATATATTATTCAATTTGTTATATTATAATATATATTAATATATCATGATATATAAGTAATTTTAGATATATATGGAAGGAAGAACAAAGGCATAGAGTGATAGAGATAGAGAGATAAAGGGAGTGACAAGGGATAGATGGATATAAAATGAAGGAGATGGGAGAGGAGGAATGAAGAGAGAGAGAAAGAAAGGAGTGAGAGAGGGAGACACAAAGATGGAGAGGGGAGAGAGGAGGAGAGAGGAAGGGAGATAGTGACAAGGTTGGAGAGCATAGAGAGAGGGGGGGAGAGAGAGAGAGAGAGAAGGAGGTCGGAGAGAAAGGGAGAGAGGGGAATGTCCAGAGAGAGGACTTGAGAGGGAGGGACAAATAGATGGATTTGGAGGGGCAGAGAGGGAGTGAAGAAGAAATACATAGAGAGAGAAAGAAAGGAGTGAGAGAGGAAAGGGGAGAGGCAGGGAAGTAAGAAAAAATATATAAAGAGAGAAAGGTGCAGAGAGAGCGAGAGAGGGAGCGATAAGGGAGATATTGAGATAGGGTGAGAGGAGAGTAGGATGGAAGAGAGATAAAAGTGGAGAGAGAGGGAGAGACCAGGAAGAAAGAGGGAGAGGGAGATGAAGAGGGAGGGAGAGATAGATAGATATGGAGAAAGAGTGTGTATGTTTTGGGGGTAATATAAAAATACAAAGGAGAGGTAGAGGGAGATAGAGATATAGATGGGGGGTGAAGAAAAGGAAGAAGAGAGAGAGGGAAAGAGGGAGAGAGGGAGTGAGAAATAAATAGATATGGAGAGAGTGTGTGTGCGCTTTTTTTTTGGGGGGGGGGTGAGATAGAGAGACAAAGAACGAGAGATGGAGGGAGATATAGATATAGATGGGGGGCAGAGAGGGAAGAATATTTCAGCACTAGATGCATTGCTTCCAATGTAGATGATGATTTCTAATCCTATTTGATTTCATGCACCAGATGCATTGATTTCAGTGTAGATGATGATTTCTAATCCTATTTGATTGCTTTGACTAGATGAATTTATTTTTGGTGTAGATGTTGATTTCTAATCCTATTTGTTTGCTTGCTCTAGATGCATTGGTTTCAATGTAGATGTTGTTTTTCTAATCCTATTTGACTACTTTCACTAGATGCATTGATTTCAGCGTAGATGTTGATTTCTAATTATATTTTATTACTTGCACTAGATGCATGAATTTTAGTGTAGATGTTGATTTCTAAGCTTATTTGATTGCTTGCATTAGATGCAATGATTTCAGAGTAGATGTTGTTTTATAATCTTATTTGATTTCTTGTATTAGATGGATTAGATGTTGTTAATCTTGAGGTTGTAAGTTATTAAAAATATTTTTCAAGATTAGATGGAGGGGGAGAGAGGGAAGAATATTTCTTGCACTAGATGCATTTATTTCAATGTAGGTGGTGATTCTTAATCCTATTTGATTGATTGCATTAGATGTATTAGATGTTGTTAATCTTGAGGCTGTAAATTATTAAAAATATTTTTCAAGATTAGATGGAGGGGGGAGAGACGGAAGAATATTTCTTTCACTAGATATATTTATTTTAGTGTAGATGGTGATTCCTAATCCTATTTGATTTCTAGCACTAAATGTATCGATTTCAATGTAGATGTTAATTTCTAATTATATTTGATTGCTTGCACTAGATGTATTGATTTCAGAGTAGATGTTGACTTCTAGTCCTATTTGATTGCTTGCACAAATGCATTGATTTCAGTGTAGATGTGGATTTCTAATCCTATTGGATTGCATGCACTAGATGCATTGATTTCAATGTAGATGTTGATATCTAAACTCATTTGATTTCTTGCATTAGATGCATTCGTTCCAGTGTAGATGCTATTTTCTAATCCTATTTGATTGCTTGCATTAGATGCATTAGATGTTAATCTTGACGCTATAGATTATTAAAAAAAATCAAGATATATTTAGTAATACCTAGGACACTATTAAGAATTAATTAGCTGTCAAAAGTTTGTGATACCTAGAATTAAAATGAAACAGATGTGCAGAATCAATCCTCCTGCAAAGTGCAAATTAATCCCTGACAAGATCGTCTCCCTTCTTCATTGCCAACTAATTATTAATAGACAATTACATATATTCAAAATTACTAATATATAATTGTGTACAACAATGTATTCAAAATATTTATAAGAGGAAAATATATATTTATAAGCATTCAAAAAAAATAAAAATATTGTTGAAAGAGATGTGATAATTGTTCGCATGTAAATATTTTATTAATCTGGCCACTTATTAAAAAAAATTCAAAAATACATTATTTCTTGACTTTGCAAAACAAACTATAGATAAAAAAAAATCATCAAAATATTCTTGAAGGAAATCAATTATTTCAATGTTAGCAAAGAAACAAATTATTTTAAGAGTAATCCTGACGCAATAAATTATTAAAACTACTCATCAAGATCTATTTAGTAATACCTAGAGGGACACTATTAAGAATAAATTAGTTGTGAGAAGTTGTGATACCTAAAATTAAATGAAATAGATGTGTAGTATCAATCCTCCTGTTAAAAAACATAGTAATCTACAATGATTAACAAAAGCGCGCATGGTGCATCTGAAATCTCCTTGTGCCTCCAAGAGATCCCCGTGAGATATCCCACCGCGATATGGCCCCAGGAGGGGGCCCTGAGGCCTCCCCTCCTCTTCCTCCCGAACTATCAGCGTTTAAGAAGTTGGTCGCAACTTGCAATAAACGCCCAACAAACATGCAACAACAGAGGTTCGTAAAACGATTGGATTCCATACCCACTATCAGCCTGTCGTCTGAGGAACCTTACATATTGACCCTAAATCTAGCTGAACAAGGACTCATTGGGCAGTTCACTAGGCTCTGGCCCTCGCCCAAAGCCATCGACGCCTAGGTGCAAAGGAACTAGAGATCTCTGACCAAAGAAGGAATCAGAAGCTATTTAGTTGGTAAGGGCTTTTTCGTTTTCATCTTTGATTCAATAGAGGATAGGAATCTCATCTTCAGAAATGGTCTATATTTCATGGGCCCCCAGGGCCTGTATTTGAATCAATGGAACCCAAATTTTGATCCTTCTCAGGACGTGCCTTCGGTTGTTCCCGTTTGGGTACGCCT
Organism: Pinus tabuliformis; assembly: GCA_031772625.1. Classification (NCBI taxonomy): domain Eukaryota; kingdom Viridiplantae; phylum Streptophyta; class Pinopsida; order Pinales; family Pinaceae; genus Pinus; species Pinus tabuliformis. The sequence continues at coordinate 328,521,527 of CM062813.1, read as the reverse complement.
GCCTCATCTACCTTTGCACTGCTGGAACCCCAAATCACTAGAAACCATAGGCAATAAGCTGGGAAAATACATAGACCGAGCTGAAAGAAAGGATCAATACTCCTGCGTGAGAATCTGCGTAGAGGTGGACCTGGAGGAAGGCCTCCCTGAAGCTATAAAGCTCACAGTGGCAGACTGGTCTTACATTCAAGAGTTAGACTACGAGCAGCTCCCGTTTAAATACCGACATTGCCATGGCTACGTGAACTTCGCCAAGCAGTACAAAAAGAAAGCAGAGGAGGAGGCAGAGACTACAAAGGGAGATCAATGGACTCAGGTTCAAAAACCAGCTTCAGCAAAACAGAATAACCGAACCAAAGGGAAAGGCGCGCCTCCGAGAACTGAAGCCCCACCCTTGGTATAGTTACAAGGGGAAGGGAGCTTTGTCCCGCCAAGAGTAGAGTCACCCAATAACCCTTTTGAAATACTCAGTACCCCTGAAGAACCCCCAACAACAGCAATTGAAGAACCCTCAACAACAGCAGTGGAAGAGGTAGAACAACAACCTATTACCACTATAGAAGATCAAACTCCGGAAGAGGCAGCCCCTCTTCAAGTCGGATCTCCAAGAGGAGCTTCCAACCCCCTCTCCTACGTAGAAATGACAAGGAAAAATTCCCTGGAGATCTCAGGCTCCTTGGAAGATGAGACATTCAAGAGGCCATCGAAAATAGTTGGTAGAAAATATCACAGGGATGCAAGGGAAGAAGAAGCAGAGACACAAAAAATGCAAGGCAGCTAACCCACGATCGAGATGTCCACCGACAGGAATACTAGAACTAGACCTCCTAAGGGAGGGTCTGACCACCCCGCTGCTAATAAATAATGCGATTAGTCTCTTGGAATTGTAGAGGCTTGGGGAACCACTAAAAGTCTAAGTTGTAAAGGACCTACTGAAATCTGAATCCCCCGAGATCCTCATGCTTCAAGAGACAAAAATAGAAGGGGACACCCTTCTCGACCTCATAAAAGCGAAATGGAAAAAAATGTCAGGAAAGCAGTAAGGGTGAGGGGCACATCTAGAGGGCTTGCCACACTCTGGGAGGAAGATAAATTCCACCTTGAAATCTCCTTCGATATGCAGCACTAGATTTACACTGAACTCTGACACAATGCAAGTAAGATCACCTTCGCTCTCTTCAATCTCTATGTCCCAGTTCTCTTTGTAGAAAATAAAGAATGTTGGCAAACTCTGTCCGATTTTCTAGATGCATACTACCCCAAGAACATAATTCTAGCAGGTGACCTAAATTTAGTCTTCGAACCAAAGGAAAAAAGAGGAGGCATCATCAGTAGGGACCCTTTTCTTCCCTTCGTTGAAGATTTAATTCAACAATGGGATTTATTGGATTTTAAGCCAAAAAAGGGCTCTACACTTGGACAAACAACAGAGCCGGGGAGGATCATATTTCAACCTGCCTGGACAGATTTCTTCTACAAAGTACCTTCCTGTTAGAAAAGAAGATTATCACCACTAGAATTCTTCCAAAGATGACTTCAGACCACAAGCCCATTCTACTGCAGTTTGAAGAAGAGGAAAGAGTGGGGTCCATCCCATTTCAGTTCAGCCCCCTCTAGAAAGAAAGGGAAGGATTTATGGAAACAATCTCGAATGCCTGGTCCACCTCGGTCAATGGTTCACCCAACTTTGTGTGGGAACAGAAACTAAAGGCCACCAAAACAGCCCTAAAAGAGTGGATAAAAAATCCTTCACACTCCCCCTCTTGCTATAGAAAGCAGACCATCGAGCAGCTCCTAGATCTGCAATTGGACTTGGAACAACAAAACATTACCTATACAAAGATTCAGAAGGAGAAAGAAACCTAGATCATCACCTTTCGCTCTTTCAGAATAGAGGAAGAAAATTTGAGGCTCAAATCCCGTAACCTTTGGCTGGAATCCGGAGACAAAAGCACCCCCTTCTTCCACAAGCAATTTAGAGCTCGTCTCTCTCAAAACTATATTGTTGAAATTACATCCCTTGACGAGATTGCCCACAAAAGAATGGCTCAACTAAAAGAGGCTACAACCTCTCACTTTCAGTAGCTCTACAAAGAAGATGGACTGGAATCTGAGGAGGAATCTGCTGAACTCCTCACTCACATCCCAAGCATGGTAAACAAGGAGGATAATTCAAGTGTCCTAAAGCCTTTCATTGAAGAAGAAATCAATAATGTCATCTGGGGGATGGAGCCAGACAAAGCTCCAGGGCCCGATGGTTTCTCCATCCACTTCTATAGAATTTGTCGGGATATCATCAAGGCTGATTTGTTTTGAATGATCAAAGGTTTCCTCCAAAAATCCAAAGTGGGAGGGAGCACAAACTCCACTTTCCTAGCTCTAATTCCAAAAGAGGCAAACCTGGGGTCTTTCGATCGCTTCAGGCCTATTTCGCTTTGCAATGCCTCTTATAAAATACTCACCAAACTCCTTGCGAACATAATAAAGCCTTTGCTGGAAAATCTCATCTCTCCCAGTCAAGGAGGGTTTGTTAAAGGCAGGCACATCTTGGATAATGTGATTCTAGTGTAGGAAACCATTCACTCCAGCCACCAACGCCAAGAGCAAGGGATGCTTATAAAGCTAGATATGGTTAATGCCTTTGATCGGGTAAGGCACTCCTTTCTTTTCCAAGTTATTTCTGCTTTTAGTTTTAGCTATGATTTTGTAAGTTTGATTAAATCTTGCATAGGAAATCCATGGATCGCCCCTCTAGTAAATGGTAGGTCGGCCATCTATTTCCAAGCTTCGAGGGGCATAAGGCAAGGCTACCCTTTGTCCCCCTTCCTGTACATTCTGATGGCAGACTCTCTTAGTCGTAAGTTGACAACAGAGAAGTTAGTTGGGACACTTCCAGGCATCAGGGTGATGAGAGGAACAGATCCAATCAACCATGCTCTATTCGCAGATGACTCTCTTCTTCTGGGAGGCGCTTCCCTTAAAATTGCAAGGGCCTTCAACGAAGTCATCCAAAGCTTCTGTAGAGTCTCTAGAGCTCTTGTTAATAAAAGGAAAAGTGTGGTGTACGGTTGGAAGGTAGACCAGCAAACCATCCACCGGATCGCCCATTCCCTAGGGTTCATGAGCTTTGCCACCTGGGAAAAAATCAAGTACTTAGGGCTGCCATTAATGCTGGGAACCAGCAAGGCCTCTCACTGGTTGGAAATCATCAGTAAAATTAAGGCAAAAATAATAGGGTGGGGTGGCCAATGGCTCACCACAGCTAGGAAGCTTACTCTAATTAAATCTGTAATCTCCTCCATGCCTAGATATCAGGCCTCATTCCTTTTGGCCCCAAAAGATGATCACTGAGCAACTCTCCAAACTGATTCGATATCTCCTGTGGCAAGGAGGAAAGGGGAACCAAAAAAAAATCATTTGATGAGCTGGGATACTGTGAAAAAGCCTTTATCAGAAGGTAAGAGACCCTGGGTTGGCTAGTTTGGCCTTGGGAGGAAAGATCTTATGGAAGATCTTCTCAAATCATCGACATCGAGTAAGCCAAGTGCTCATCGGAAAATATCTACACGAGCTTTCAATTAACAATATGGAGGAAGGTACTTCCATAAAAGGAACCACTCTATGGAAGCTTTGTAGTCGAGCATGGGAATCCTTCAAAGAGAAATTGTACATAATTCCTGGAAATGAGAAAATAATCATGTTGTGGGAGGATAAAATCATGTTCCTTCAACCCCTCAAAAACTCTTCGGGTTTCACTGATCTTTGTGCATGGATTATTCAGAGTGACATCCACAAGTTGGTATATATCTCCGCTTGGGATCCTATTGGAAACTGGCTTGCTTGGGCACTCTCACACCCTCCAGACAGATTGCAAACGCAACAAAATTCTCTTCTAGCTACTCTCTCAAGCTTGGCACCGGTGAACTTGCGTACAAGGGGTAAGTGGGGTTGGGGGAAATCCGGTGTTTACACGACAACGATTGGGTTTCGTAGCTCTTTAAGCCTAGCCCCTCCAGATTCATACCCCCACACTGTGGCAACAAGTATGGGATTTGTTTGGTCTCCCAAAGGTCAACTTTTTTAGCTTTCCCTCATGCACAAAAGAGTCTTGATTGGGAATAACTTAGAAAAATGAGGAATCATATGGCCACATAGATGCCATCTCTACTGCGTGGCCCAGGAAACAATGGATCATCTATTTATTGGCTGCCACTTCACCCAAGAAGTCTAGACAAAGGTGCTCCAGGGGCTCAACGCCCAAATTCCTTCACAGATCATAGTAGTTAATCTGTTCGTCACTTCGAAAGATTGATACCCCCATATGATGAAGAGAAAATCTTCTTGGTCCAAAATCTGGTATGCAATACCAAAATACATTTGCTGGGAAGTCTGGTTAGCCAGAAATCATTTCATCTTTCAAAATAGCTTGCCCTCTGTTATCACAAAATCAGTACTAAGGGCTGCAACCAAGTAAGATTTTATGTAACTCTTTCAACCAGACTTTAGACCAAGGATTAGCCTCCTTGATCAGAGAGGGCTCTCTCACAGACTTTTGATAAAAATCAATCACAACAACAGATGGCTAACTCTTTACAAATTCATGAAAACAAAGCTGGTTGAACACATATCAAATTGGTCTTCATTGGGCTATGGAGTCTTACACATTTAATAAACAAAAGCACAGTCATTTCATGGAAGTCAAGGCTCTTTGCATTAGTTGTTCAAACATATCTCACACAAACCACAGCTTGCCAAACATACAGGAAGTCAGAGCATTAGAAATGAATTCTGAGTGATTATGTTATAACAAGGTTGTAAAAGAACATATAAGAGAAAACACCACCATCATATTTGAACAAAATAATCCATTGAGAATCTTGAGAAGAAACAACCACTGTTTTACTATTACTGTAACAAGTCTTTACATTGGCCCAAATAACTCTGTTTTTGTATAAAATGTCCAACCTTTTTTACATCAGAGTCATTTCTATATATAGGAAAACCAAAATACAACTACTTGAGACTCCTCAACAAGCATGAAGGGAGCTCGAAATCCTATCATTAATTGCCTTATCCATATCTAAACAAACTAATTAATTACAAAGGTATTGCGCTGTGAAAACATAGAGTCCCATTCCCATTGAAACTCTAAGTCTATCTCCTCGTGTGCATTGATACTTTCTTGAAATTTGACACCTGTATCACTTCAGTAATAGCCAAGACATGCTGGAGGAACATTCACTGAATGAGCAGCTTCGGATACTTGATATGTGGATGACTCATCAACTGATGAGGATCTGTGTCCTATGTTCACGGTCTCTGCCTCCCATTAGTCTTCATGCATTAAAAGACTATGCTCCAAGCCATTTACTTCTTCTAATAACCACGCATAATTCAATATGCCTTATGATCTGGACACTTTGTGAACTAAACAGGTGTACCACTCAAAATTTCGGTAACCCTACCAGAACCCTAATATTTCGGCTATAAAGTAACTTTAGGAAGACTTTAACCAAAGACAAAAATTTCACCTTTTCCTTACATACTCACACCTGTCACCTTTTGAATGCTTAGATAGCCTTGTATAATCTCCATGCTGGCCTCGAGTCATCCCCTTTTAAGATTTGCTGACCTCAGCATCAATTTCATTTTTTTCACATAAACAGTCATCTACAGCAGTTTCGTAGCGCGCTACGAAACTGCTGTAGGTAATCAAAACAAAGCATATGACCTTTAAAGCACTGATGACTTAACTCCGTGATTTCTTCAGCTATTTTGTACAGGTGTAAGGGCTCCAAAAAGTTTCGAAATGATGACAGCCAAAATTTATCAAAACTTGAAAAGCAAATTTCCCCTTGGATTAATCAGCTAGTTTACCTAGCTTCTTCTTCAAAACGCTAATTTCTTCCTTCAAAACCTTGTTTTCTGCTCTTAAGCTTGTATTCATCTGTTTCATGATTTTTGCCTGCTTCAAAGCTGGCACCGTCCACACATATGCATCAGACACTGAGTCAGTTTGGCTCATTAAACTTGTTCTGCCTTTTATCACAGCCCTTTTATAATTTGCATATCTCACTGCCCTTTCCTTAGAAACATTTTTAATCTGAGGCACTTCTTCTTGTGTTGTTCCTGCTTGTTGCTTGATAGCAATGACATTTCCACCTTGGCTGATGATGACCCTACTACCCTTATTTTTACTTTTGGCTGCTTGAACTGTTCTGGTCAAAACCTCAAGTACATCTGTACTAGGCACTTTTAAAGGTGCCTTCTCTTTCTGCGCTTTCTCCACTTCTTTCATTTGTCTTCTTGTGACTGGTCTACGTGGCTTGAAAGCATATTCTTTACTAGGCTCTTCAAATTTCAATCTTTTTGAAGCTCTTGGTTTTTTAGAACTTTCGGGTGAAGATTGAGTGAGGTCAATATGCATTGGTTGCACTGGGTGATCTTGCTCAAACTCTATTGGTTCAATCTGTATTGGCTGATCTTGCTCAAGTTCAATAGCTTCAAGTAAGTCATTTAAACTGCCTTTTGAAATAGGGCTTTCTTCCACAGTAATTGACTTACCTTTCTCTTTGTTTAGTTGACCTCTGGTTTTCACCCTTGAAATCTTTTCAACTTCACTTGATTTAGCTTCATCCTTCTTTTTCTGGATCTTCTGCTTTGATGACTGAGGTGTCTCCTTAGATGATGACTTAGGAGTTTCCTGCGTTGATGATTTAGGTGTCTCTTTTGCTGCCACAGACTTCTCTGATTTCCTTAACTTGGTTTTAGGCTTCTTTTGGTCAGTCACCTCTTTCCTAAGCTCAGCCAGAGTGGGTTCTTCACTCCTTTCTTCCCTGAGAGTAACATCTAACCCCTCCGGCTCTGTCCTCAAACACTTACCGGATCGATGTTCCCTCTTTTCCATCTTGCTTCGGATATTTTCGCACAGGAAACTAATGGCAGCTACAGCGCGAAAACAATCTCGACTTTGGAGTGCAGGCTCGCTTGCAATGATCCCTTTAAATGAGAACTTGGGCTTCTCATACAGCAAACATGTTTACACATTATGAAAACACATTATGACATAACAATACCTCATAAAATCCCTTAAGCTAACATTCATATGCATGACTCTGGACCTTATGGCGAAATGATGATTTATCATGACCGGAAGATGACATCAACTGACAAACATGAACGGACCTATGACTCACCCCTCCCGGATTTGACATTCCAAGAACAAGCGCTACAAAAACCCTGAAACCCCGATTTCGTAGCGCGGACAGTTCAAATTTAACAAAACGCGCTACGAAATGGCTGATAAATAGTACACTGCGAAAAGACGAAATCATCATTGCGCAGCTAAATGGACCAAACAAACATGCGCTGCGAAACTGCGCAAAGTACTAATGACATGACCTGTCTTAACTGACAATGATGGAGGGTATCTAACGATTTTTTCTTACACGAACTTACATCAATACCTTTTGAAATTCACATTTCAAAGTGACACACACATATAAACCTATTCACAAAACTGAAAACCTTTATATGAACCTTGTGGACAACATTACATACATGAACTATGGTTCTAAGTGATAACACCCTCATCCATAGTCGTTGCTGCGAAATCCAAAACCTTGCTGTTGGAGATAATGGAGAATCAACCCTTCAAGTGAGACAACTCGCTTCTCCCTTAAGAGATCATTTGGCTCGGCTTGCCTCTGAAACAAGCCACGAACAAAAAGAACCCCCCTTGACCTAGCCCCAATCTAGAGTGGTGACTTCAGATCACTGAAGCATAATTCCAAAAGTGGTGGGAGAACCAGGGTAAAGCCACAATTTAATTTGATGGTGGGTCCAAAGGAAACCTGAGGATATCAGGAGCAGGGGGAGCAATCTATGCCCAGGACGGTCACAGTAAACTAAATTTTAGTTGGGGCCTAGGGCAAAACACCAACAACTAGATAGAAATCTTAGCACTGCTCAAAGCTTGCCAGCTTCCTCAAGAGAATGGCGACAAAGACATTCAATTCTTTAGAGACTCGGAGATTGTGATAAAAACCTTACGCAAGGAAGATTACTTCAACAACTCAACACTTAACAAGACCTTGCAGAGACTCTGCAAAGTGATGTAGAACTTCACCTCCATCTCCTTCTACCATATCCTTCAAAGTCTAAACAAGGAAGCGAACGAAAGGGAAAATCTGGGATGTCACTTAGCCCAAGGAGAATTTACAAGGAATGACGAAGCACCTGTATGGCACCCTATCCCTTAGACTGGTAGTTGTTATCCCAGCCATTCAAGAATAGATTCTTGGCCTTCCGGGACTTGGAAAAGTTTGATGTAATAGGGGTTGATTAGGCTCCGACCCAACCTTTTTACCTTCAATAAAAATAACCGTTTATGTTAAAAGAAAAAATGCTCTTGTTAATTATTGAAAAGATTGTCTCTATTCTTCATCACTAACTAATTATTAATAGAAAATTGCATACACATATAAAAATATAAAAAAACAATTGTAACATTCACAAAAACTACCATCCAAATCCAAATATGTAAACACGCAAACCACTCAAAGCCTCCAAACAAAGATGTACAAACCATTCAAGGCAAGCAACATAGACTAAATTAAAGAAGAGAATGATATGGTCATGCCAAACAAAGAAAACATAATGTGAATTTTGAAGTTAATCTCAAACATATACATAATAATGATAATCTAAAAATGTGACATTGTTGCCCTCAAATGGAACTAGCTTAGATCCATCTAACACCGGATCTATCATGCGCCGAGAGGGATCAAATCCCTCGAGATAAAAACTTTTCCTCAAGTTCTACAATCCAAAAAGAAGGTTTGCACCTCAAGGGATTTGATCCCTCTTGGCACATGTTAGATCCGGTGTTAGATGGATCTAAGACGATTAAGAAATTCATCTCAAATCTTTGTTTTTTCTTTGGATTACTATTTCCCCACCTTATATATTATACAAGATTTAGTGTACAAATCCACTAATTTCTCTTTGAATTTAAGTGCTCAACCACACTTAAAAACATGTAGACATATCTTTTACTTTAATTTTTTAATATCCTAAATGTTAACATAATTTAAACACATAAGACACAAATTTCCAATCCGTATATAAATCACATGTATCCATATGACACATAGACCTTGTCCACTGTCTCATCTTTCTAAGATGTTTGTTCTATGCTTATTAAAAAAATTGAATGAAAGATATATGTTTCATGTCCATTTGAAAATTTTGTCACAAAGGATTTCTCCAACAGAGAATGAAGCTTGCATGTGAAAATGATACTAGATTGAGCTACACGAACCTTCAGACAGATCCAATCAAAATGTGCTCTTTCAACGACCTCTTGCATATAAGAGCAAACTGCACTCTAGGATCCTAAGCGAACCTCAGATTAACCTCAAACGAACTTTACTCAATCACAGAAAGTTTATACACAGAGATGTAACACATAATGGAACTTCCTCTTTTTATTAAAGAAACCTAATATTACAACAGATGGGCACTACAAAAATATCTAAAGGTTGACAAGACACAAGACTCTCTCAGGCCGAACCATCGATTGACTACAAAGGCATTTACCAGTTATACTAGCTAATTATAAGCTAGGAACTAGAGGCTTCCTGGCATGTTGCAGACTCTATATATGAACCAGAGTAGTCTAAAACAAAGTGCTCTTTACCTATGAAAGTTTGGCCACTTTGGGTTCTCACTAGGATCATGGGTCCTAATGCGAAAGCTTCTCAAATTTTAGACTCCTAAACTCTTACACGCTGAGCTCTCTCAGTCTCTCTCAAACTATTAATGTCCCAAATGGTTCTCCTCCCCCTTATTTATAAGAATTTTGGTCCGGGTGGGGGGGTGTGTGGAGGGGGGGAATAAAAGGAATCCTATGGTACTACTAATACTGACTAATGTATTTTCCGTAGATGCTCTGAGATGTGGGTCAAATCGCACCAATCGTCAGAGAAGTGCTCTGAGTCTCAGAGAATCGTCTGGTAAAGGTTTATAATAATGACTTTTGGGACAAGGAATTGTCATAAAAGTATACAAAGTGGAGATGTAAGACATATGCCTTTATTTACATAGTTGAGATATTATCGAAATACCACGATAGCAGTCACATTGTCAGGTGACTAGACATTTACATTATTTCACACAGTGGATGCTTTTATTGTGCAAAGCCCATGAGAAACGAATATTTTTGCCAAGGAATCTTTGTTTGGCATATCTTCCACTGGTGTCCCATGCTTTAGAAAAGATGCATCGAAATATCATGGGCTTCCCAAGTACTATTTGATGCTTTATGTTTGTCATGACTAACCATTGGTGATGTTTAGCCATAAAATCCAAAAGAATCCCATCATCTGTGAATCTGTTTAAATCTGCTACAGTTTTATTGGGCTGGTGAAAGCAGTCCATACATTCTTTGTATGCTTGTCTGTAATCTGATTGGAAATAAATAGCGTCCATAGCAGTTTTGTTGATGCCGAACCATGCCCACCATTCTTTTAACTAGTCTCGCTAATGTAGTAGCTAAGTGAAAAATAATGATCCAAATTTTAAGAGAGTATAATAGGTATTATCTGGTTTGTCTCTACAAAGTAAGTTCCACCATAAATTTTTATATCTAGAGAAATCATAAACATAATGAGGAAAAATAAGTTTTGGATTGTGTTGAGGCCACAAGAGTCTATTGAATTTTGGATCTCTAGCTCTATTTATCACATAATATTTGTGGAAAATATTAAATTTGTTATTTTTCTCTTACCAGATTATGTTCAGATCTTTGAAATGAAGGTTTAAGGCATCTTCTGCTAGATTTTCCAGATGTCTAGAATGGTCAAAAACCATATCATGGATCCATTTGCTGGATTTTGGATAAACCTTATGTTCTAGGACCAAATGTTGTAGATCTCCATGAGGTTGGAGATTTTCATCTAAGACCTGAGTGTTTCGAAGCTACCAAGTTGGTTTCCAAGAATTCATATAATCTTCCCAATTCATGGAGTCTAGAATTTCTCTGAGAGTTTCATGACTAAGAGCAGAATCCCATTCAGTTACTATAACCATTAGATGGGACTGTTCTTGAAGATTTCTCTGCTGAGAAAATTAGGAATACATTTTTTACTACCCTTGATGTGTTCAATTTCAAAATCAAAGTTTGTGAAGAGAGCTTTCCATCGCAAAAAATTTGACTCTCCTAGTTTCTTAATGTATTTGGTTAACACCTTCTTCATGATTGAAGCATCAGTTCTGAGAAGAAATATTTTGTTTGTTAGGTGTATATCAAATTTATCAATGCAATTCTAGGTAGATTTTACTTCCTTCTTAGGTTGAATAGTTTTTCTCTGCAGGATTCCACACACCTGAGGCAAATTGGATAATTTTCTCTCGATCGTCTTTGATTTGCTTGAGGACTCCTCCCCATCCTATGTCATTGGCATCAATTTCCACAATTTTATAGAGACTTTCATCAAAGATGTACATAATGGGAAGAATTTTTACCTTTTCTTTAATCTTTTTAACAACTATTGTATGTGTTGCAATCCATGGTTTTGGATTCTCTTGAAGTCTTTGATTTAGCATCTTTCTATGTTTTACACAATCTTTATAGAAATTGCAGACATAGTTGAGACAACCCAAGAATTGCAGAAGTTGGGTTCTGTCTTTAATCTCATCCGGGAATTTGTCTACAAATGCTATTGCATGTTGCTGAAGAGAAATTTGGCCATTTTCTATGGTATGTCCAAGGAATTTGACCTTGGTCTAGAAAACTTCCATCTTTTTCTTGCTCAAAATTGACCCGTTGCTTTTGACTATCTGTTTGAATTTATTTACATGTTTGAAGTGTTCATCTAATGATTTGGAAAATGCTAAAACATCATCAATATATACAATTAGCCAATCAAAATATGGTCCGAATACCAAATCCATAACTTTTTGGAATTTGAAAGGAGTATGCTTGAGGCCGAATGGCATAACATTCCATTCATAATGTCTAGAGGGGATACTGAATGTTGTCTTGAACTAATCTTCTTATTTGATTGATACTCACCAAAAGCCTGATTTCATATCAAATTTTGAAAATATTTTTGCCCTTGCAATTTTTGATATAATATTTCCCTTATGGTGGATTGGATAAGTCTCATCAGCCAAAACATTATTTAACGACCTATAATTTATCACCAATCTAGGTACTCCTCTAATTTGTTCAAAAAGTTTATTTACATAGAAGTCATAACAATTCTAGGGATTGTTTGACTCTCTTATCAATTTTCTCTTCAAAAGATCATGTATCTCTTTATGGCAGAGCTTTCTATATTCTTCATTCATGGGGATGTCTCTGCTTTTACAGGGTTTTCCTTTATAATCTGCTTTGTAGGACAATTCTACAAAGTATTGTTTCCTGTGCCAGAAAGCATTTGGCTCTTCTGCACAACATTCTTTCTCTAACTATCCCTTTAATTGTTCTATTTTTCTGATGACTGCAACTTTTTTCAATTCTTTTTCAATGTTTAGATAGGACTTCAGATCCTTGAGCTCTTCTAGAAATTTTTTTGTTTGTCCTAATTCCTGCATAGCTTGGACCATGGTTGAGATTCTTGTTGTTGACACAAAAGGGAGTGTGATAGCTTGCAAATATCCTTGTTGATCGAGAATAGAAATAAAATATCCAAATTTGTCATCATCTAGTCTTGTTGATCCATGGGGTTCTACGGCTGCAAGGAATGGGTTTCCTAGGATGTAGTCTACTGGAATACCCCCTACTGCAAATTTGAAGTGTATGTAGTAATTTTATAGGCAGGGGGTGGCTTTAGGGACTTCATATTCGAATTTGTGTTATTGTTTTCCCAATCCTATGACTTCTCTTTTTTCCTTGACCCAGTATTTTGCAGGAATTGAGTTTTTATTTAACACATTTTGGTCATCTCCCGTTCTAACAAAGTATTTAGAATAAAGAATTCTCCTTGTATTTTGAATTTGAGCATGACATGGTATGGTTGGTGCTGGACTGCCCTAATTTTCATTTTGCTTAATCTTGAGAAATCATATGTTCTGACCTCATAAATTTCCACATTGGTATTCTTTTTGAAAAGAGCCTGTTGTTCTCAAATATAATCTTCCTGCTTTTCTTTCCCCTTTTCTATTATGGAAACCTGAGTTCTAAGTTCGCTAATCTCTTTCTTCAATTTTTTTCATTTCATGGCTGACTTCATTTAATGTGAGTATTCTTTGCTTATCTTGTTGATGGTTTCTTTGGAATGATTTAGTGCTTTTCTCATATGAAGCGTCAACAAAGAGGGTCTTTGGGATAGTACCTTTTCTTGATGGAGTTGAAGTAGACCCTTGATTTTTTATCATAGTCTGAAGGAACATATCCATCAACTTTTCTTTCATTTCTCCTCCAGGGAGAATCTTAATGCCTTCCAAGACTTTAGCTTCTTCATTGTCTGAACTATGTGCCGTGCATATTTTTAATTTCTGCTGTAAGGTAGATTCATCTTCAGTGCTATATTCTGATTTTGACTCTGAGCCTTTGCAATGACATTCTTCTAAATCTGTACAGTCACAACAGTCAGCAAGAAAAACTACTTCATAATCATCTTCAGATTTTGTTTCTGAATTATTGAAACTGGAAGTTTCTGTAGAATCACAACATTTTTTCCCATAATATGTATTTCTTCTTTGATATGAATATTGGAACAATTTTCAGTTTTATGTAGTTTGGAACCACATTTATAGCACTCAATGTGGACTAAGGGTTTTCATTCTTTTCTTTTTTCCCTATCCTGTTGTTATTTTCTAACATTTTCTTGGGACTTTTTCCCCTTGTGTACTTTTGATTCTCCCCCCTGTGGACAATTATTTGAAGTATGTCCTTTTTTTCTACATAACCAACAGGTGAGCCTATTCCAAGCTTCTTGTTTTTGAGTCCTAAGATGAATATCTTGAGGACCATAATAGTGGGAATTTGGAATTCTTTTGTAGTAGCCCTTTGCTTTTCTTATTCTTTGGGGTTTTGCAAGATGGTCCAGTTTTCTTTTTTAGATTTTCTTGAAGGCCTTCTTCACCCTTTTCTTTTGTACAACAAGATCATCTATATATAGACCATTTTGTCGCTGATAGATCTATTGCCAAGTAGCTTGAACAATTTATGTATAGATTTATTCACCTTCATATTTGTGTATAGTCCAACCATGGATTTTGTTATGATTCTATGTATTCCCCCCCAAGTATAAGAATCATAGGGATTTTGGAAGACTTCTTGAATTTTCAAGTAATCTACAAATTTAGAAGGTAGAGCTACAAGATACACCTATTTCCATAAGAGATTCTTGCTATCTTTTACTTCATAGATTCTTTGAATCCAATCCCTATTAAAGTCTTCTTACTGGGACATTTTTTTTACATTTGAGATTCATTAATATCAAAGAGTGTTTATATTATATTTCCAATTTTGTGCAACATCATTGTTCAAGGAGGAATGACGTCAGAGCTCTAATCATGTTATTTTGGGGATTCCCATCTTCATTATGTACAACATCCCCTACTTCATCTTTAACTATTTCTTTTTCCATTTTGTCTACCAATGTTGGGGAGGATTTTGTTTCCCACCATCTTCCAAGTGTACCTTTAAAACACTAAATTAGTGTCTAACAGGCTTCTACTTCACTTTTACCCCTCATGCACATTAGCATATATTCAGTGAACATTTGATCAATCATCTGTCTTATCTGACTGGAACTTAGATTGTCAATGTTCCATTCTTTATGTGCATCATTGAAAAATACTTGAGATTTTGGAAGCTTACCCTTACCACTTAAATCGGGAGCATGAAATCTTGAGTATTGGCTGGGCAATGGGTCATAAACTAGTAGTAGATGGGAGTCAAATGAGGTTTCTGATTTTTCTTTAGGAAAAAAACTGGGAAATTTATCTACTGATTTTTGGATAGAATGTACAAGGACATGACATCTAAACAATAGTGAAGAAGGAATGTCTTTATCTTTGGACGTAGAAGACAATTTTCCAAATTGTGAGGAAATATCTTCAATCTTTGTATGGTTCAACACAAAATCTTTGTGAATTTCATTTTCAATTTCCTTAAACTATCCATCTATTTTTGTAGACAATGTTCTTTCTTCACTATGACCTTCTCGTACAAATCATTCTATTGTAGAAACAAAAAACTGGAAATCATTCATACTTTTATTTATATTGTTTATAGACTCTACTTGTTCTTTTTGTGCATTTGATGTTGATGCATGCATATCTAAACCTTTCAAAGTAGTATTGGTCCAATTTACTTGTTCATTGACTCTTTGTATTCTTCCCTCTATTCCTATGGTTGAGTCATCTTTGAGGACTAAAGGTAATGCTTTAACCACCTTTCCTATTTCTTCAAGGACAATTCCTTTATATGAAGGAAAAGTAGAGGTAGATTTTATCTTACTACCATCACGAGCTATCCAATGGTGTTTAGAAGAAGATTCTGATGATAACATCTACAAGTCCATGTTTTCTTCTTGCTTCTTCCATTCATAAAAATAAATCCATGAATTTGTATAATCCATATATTCCTTCCATCTTAATGAAATATTTGTTTTTTTGCTAGGGATGTAATCAAATTGAATTCTCTGGCATTTGGATGAGTAAATAAATCTCAATTTATCATTCCTTTTATTCAGTATGTATCGACTTTATACATAAGACAACCTCCCACGAGAGAGAAGAACTTAAACATCTCAGGCTTAGATGGCCTTTTGCAGTCACTTGGGACAGGGTTATGAAATCGACATGATGGGATGAGATGGTCCATTTGTTCCAAATACCCTAATCCATATCTAGGCATACCCGACGACCTCATTTTGTTAAACATTTCTGTTAGCCATGGATCTTCATTTTCGAGGGATGGAAGTTCATGTATCATCATGACAATATCATGTGGAAATGAGATGTCACTGCATTTTGGATTTGGATAAGAATTGTTTAACATAGCAGATGGAGCTTGTCCTGTCTCGGGATTATGATTTCTATGGGAGGTAATATGTACAAGACTTTATATTTACTAATGTTTGACAAGCAGGACACTTGATTACTAAATCTGAAAAATTTAAAATTTGTGCAAGCTCAAATAACTCAATGTGGGAACGATTGGATATCATTTCAGGTTTTGCAAAACCTGGAGACACAATGGGGTTCGGCGAAGCTACAGAGCTCTCTGGTTTGCATGAGCTTCGAAGCCTCTACCAGCCACAGTTACCGCCAGCCCTTCAGGGGGGCCGTGTAAAGTTAGAGTTTGGTGATCCAACAACCTCTGCAGACCCGTCTGATGCACATGCAATCAGCCATTCATTTCCGTTAACATATGGGAAGTCGTTGGTACATCTTCCACCTGTTTGTGGCAAGACCGATATTCAAGAGTATCTGGCAATCAGATGGGAAGTCACACCTGAGAAATTGAACGCTCAAGACGTGGACAAGGGCTGCCGCGGAGCCGTCACTACGATGTGCACTGGGAAGTTCCGAGCAGGGGGCAAATGGAAGGGGGTTTCTACTGCAAAGCTTGAAATCAATGCAAAACCTGAAGAAGGGGATGGTATTCCCACCGGATCCAGCGCTGAAAACAACTATGACCGGTTGCATGTAGCGGATCTGACCTCCCCTGCAGTGAACAGACACAAATATACCAGATCTGGTCCCGATCTACTCAACAAACAAAGGAAACGCCCAGATCCAAATGCCCAGGAACTTAGCTCAGCGCAAGGGGGAAATTACAGCCACCCGTGGCACCAGGCATACAAGAAACCCGTCTTGGTAGAGGTGATGAGCTCCGCACAAGCACCCTTCACTGATCTGACCCCTCAGATCTTAGTGGCAGATCTGCCACGTTTCCAAATCTTTATAAAGCCTCCCTCTGTGAAATCAACCCCAATCTGGGTTCAAGCATCAGACAAAGTCTCAAAATTGAAGAAAATTATTGCCAATCACATTGGCCTCCCGGAAGGATATCAACATCTGCTCTCAGAAGGCAAATTGATACAAGATCACTGGGCAATAGGCCACTACAACATCAAGCCAGGATCTAACATTATTGTCAACATGAGGCTTCGGGGAGGTGCAGCAGCCAGCGGATCACAGATTCCAGGCTCCTTCCGTGATGCAGTAAAGGGGAAGGGAAAAATGCCGACCAAACCAAAGCCACCACCAGAGCAACCAGGGCCACATATAGTAGATCAAAAACTGGAATATTACATGCTCAAAGTAACTATACCAGAGGTAAATGCACTACACTCTGAACTCTCAAAACATGCTGTTATATGTAGATTTAACGGTTACTGGCCAAAATCTGATGCCTTACATCAATGGATATATTCCCGCTGGACACCAGAATGTGATATATACCTATGTTCAAAAGGATTTTTCATTGTAAATTTCCACACAGAGGAAGAAAGGGATAGTATCATCAAGGAGGGGCCTTGGTTTTGGGGTAAAGCATGCCTCTTTGTTACCCCTTGGTTTGCTGATTTTGATGCAAACACTATGAAAATCTCAACAACACCGGTTTGGGTGAGGCTTCACAACCTCCCACTACATTTCTGGCATCATAGTGTACTATCTGCTATTGGGGATTCCTTGGGGAAATTCCTAAAAATTGACGAAGACAGATATAGCAGAGGGATTTTCACCTTTGCCAGAATTTGCGTTGAAGTGGACTTGAGTCAGGGGCTGTCAGATAAAATTTCATTAAACTATAACAATACGGAGTGGATACAATCCCTCGACTATGAAAACACTGCATTCAAATGCCGCAGCTGTAGGCAAACAGGAAACCTCCAAAATTCTTGCCCACTGGCCAGAAAGAATCCAAAAGGAAACAAGAAACAACAAAAAAAGCCAAATGGGTGGCAGAATACAGAACCGCTGGAAGAAGAGAACATACAGACAGAGCACACAGTAAACCAAGAGGAACCGGATATAAATATGGAACAGAACGGCACACAGGAAAAAAAAGCACCAGAACCACAAATGGAGGATCATTCTCAGCAACCGAAAATTCCACAGCTGGAAGTTAGTGGCAACAAAAGAACTCATGGATCTGAAGGATCAGAATCCGACAAAGAACCTCCAGTGAACACACAAGAATACCAACAGGCCATCATTGTTCCCCCTTCGGACTCTCAGGGTTGGCGTAGGGTGGAGAAGAAGAAGGGCAGAAAAGTATAGGCTTGATGTAGTTGTAAACATATTTTTTATATTTATTAGTGTTTTTTGTCCTTTTCCTGGACAGCTATCTGCATATGCTCTAAGCATCTACAAAATGTAATTTATTTCAATATGAATATAAATTACGACTTTTTCTACGGGAAAAAAAACTCAATGTGGGAACAATCTGTATAGGCAGATAGATGATGTGATGCAGATGCTTTAGAAGGAATATGATGGGAAGCTTTATATTCTTGACATTCTCTTTCATTTTTTTGAGTTGGGATTGTGGATCTCCTTGGAAATGACAAAATGGTAGAGGAGGGATTCTCTTGAATTTGTGCAAAGGTAATGTTATGTATTTTTGGAGATCTAGGCATGTCAACTACCCAAATTTATGGAAAATTTAATTCTTTCCATTTTATGGCTTAATGTTCAATCTTCTGATTTTGAGCATCTGTAATAACTACAACACTTGACTTTGAATCTTGGTTGGGAGAATGTTACACAAGAGGATACAAGGTATTTGTATGTTGAAAACAACCCCTTGTATGGATTGAAATATTTACTCTCTTTTTATTCATATCAAATCCAGAGGTTTTGATTTGTAGTTGCAGAATCTCTTTGATACATTCATCAAAGACATAGACTAAGAAATTTGGGTAACAATCAAACCATACTGGCCCATTGGACAGGGGAGCAACAATCCCACCAAGTAGGGAGTCAGTGTACTTGTTATGAGTGAGGTCTCTTATAGTTGCTAAGACGAATGTGTTTAATCCTCTACGAGTTAAAGCAGAGATCTCGACTCTTATACAACCAAGATGGACATATGAAGTATTATGTTTGCGGCCTTCCCGTTGAAGTTCTTTGGGATTTAACAGAGGAATGGTTTGGATGGCTTCTGTGTTTTCCTGGATTTGACTAACACATTCTTTAATAAAGATTCTTGTTACAACTTTGAAATGAATACAAAGAGACCGGAGTACACTTCTGAGGGGCTGATATTAGGAAGGTTCAAGAATGAGGAAGGTTGACATTCTACATTCTACAGATCAACCGAATTTATTATAAATGACGATGCATTATGAAACAAACTTTGCATATCAAGATTTTTTGTTTTTTTTTTTTGTTTTTTTTGTTCATTCTCTTAGACTTCAAGAAAAAGGACAAATTTGCGTCAAACTTCCATTTTTAACTTAAAAAAAGTTATGGATTTACCCATATAACTAGAAGATACTGACTCTCGTACCAATTTTGTATCTATTATGGGAGTTACACCATGGAGAATCATAACTAAGTAATTTTGTAGTACAATTACTTCAAACAAATGTATTATTCACCTCCATGTGCACCTTATAATGTACAAGGACATGATGGCTAAACAATAGTGAAGAAGGAATGTCTTTATCTTTGGACGTAGAAGACAATTTTCCAAATTGTGAGGAAATATCTCCAATCTTTGTATGGTTCAACACAAAATCTTTGCGAATTTCATTTTCAATTTCCTTAAACTATCCATCTGTTTTTGTAGACAATGTTCTTTCTTCACTATGACATTCTCGTACAAATCCTTCTATTGTAGAAACAAAAAAATTGGAAATCCTTCATACTTTTATTTATACTGTTTATAGAGACTTGCAAAGACTCTACTTGTTCTTTTTGTGCATCTAATGTTGATGCATGCATATCTAAACCTTTCAAAGCAGTATTGGTCCAATTTACTTGTTCATTGACTCTTTGTATTCTTCCCTCTATTCCTATGGTTGAGTCATCTTTGAGGACTAAAGGTAATGCTTTAACCACCTTTCCTGTTTCTTCAAGGACAATTCCTTTATATGGAGGAAAAGTAGAGGTAGATTTTATCTTACTACCATCACAAGCTATCTAATGGTGTTTAGAAGAAGATTCTGATGATAAAATCTACAAGTCCATGTTTTCTTCTTGCTTCTTCCATTCATAAAAATAAATCCATGAATTTGCATAGTCCATATATTCCTTCCATCTTAATGAAATATTTGTCTTTTTGCTAGGGATGTAATCAAATTGAATTCCCTGGCATTTGGATGAGTAAATAAATCCCAATTTAACATTCCTTTCATTCAGTATGTATCTACTTTATACATAGGACAACCTCCCACGAGAGAGAAGAAATTAAACATCTCAGGCTTAGATGGCATTTTGCAATCACTTAGGACAGGGTTACGAAATCGACATGATGGGATGAGATGGTCCATTTGTTCCAAATACCCTAATCCATATCTAGGCATACCCGACGACGTCATTTTGCTAAACATTTCTGTTAGCCATGGATCTTCACTTTTGAGGGATGGAAGTTCATGTATCATCATGACAGTATCATGTGGAAATGAGATGTCACTGCATTTTGGATTTGGATAAGAATTGTTTAACATAGTAGACGGAGCTTGTCCTGTCCTAGAATTATGATTTCTATGGGAGGTAATATGTACAAGACTTTATATTTGCTAATGTCTGACAAGCAGGACACTTGATTACTAAATCTGAAAAATTTAAAATTTGTGCAAGCTCAAATAACTCAATGTGGGAACAATCTGTATAGGCAGATAGATGATGTGATGCTGATGCTTCAGAAGGAATAGGATGGGAAGCTTTATATTCTTGACATTCTCTTTCATTTTTTTGAGTTGGGATTGTGGATCTCATTGGAAATGACAAAATGAAAAAGGAGGGATTCTCTTGAATTTTTGCAAAGGTAATGTTATGTATTTTTGGAGATCTAGGCATGTCAACTACCCAAATTTATGGAAAACTTAATTCTTTCCATTTTATGGCTTAATGTTCAATCTTTTGATTTTGAGCATCTGTACTAACTACAACACTTGGCTTTGAATCTTGGTTGGGAGAATGTAACACAAGAGGATACAAGGTATTTGTATGTCGAAAACAACTCCTTATATGGATTGAAATATTTATTCTCTTTTTCGTCATATCAAATCCATAGGTTTTGATTTGTAGTTGCAGAATCTCTTTGATACATTCATCAAAGACATAGACTGAGAAATTTGGGTAACAATCAAACCATACTGGCCCATTGGACAGGGGAGCAACAATTCCACCAAGTAGGGAGTCAATGTACTTGTTATGAGTGAGGTCTCTTATAGTTGCTAAGACGAATGTGTTTAATCCTGTGTGAGTTAAAGCAGATATCCCGACTCTTATACAACCAAGATGGACATATGAAGTATTATGTTTACGGCCTTCCCATTGAAGTTCTTTGGGATTTAACAGAGGAATGGTTTGGATGGCTTCTATGTTTTCCTGGATTTGACGAACACATTCTTTAATAAAGATTCTTGTTACAACTTTGAAATGAATACAGAGAGACCAGAGTACACTTCTGAGAGGTTGATATTAAGAAGGTTCAAGAATGAGGAAGGCTGACTTTCTACAGATCAACCGAATTTATTATAAATAACGATGCATTAGGAAACAAACTTTGCATATCAAGATTTTTTGTTTTTTTGGTTTTTGTTCATTCTCTTAAACTTCAAGAAAAAAGACAAATTTGCATCAAAACTTCCATTTTTAACTTAAAAAAAGTTATGGATTTACCCATATAACGAGAAGATACTGACTCCCGTACCAATTTTGTATCTATTATGGGAGTTACACCATGGAGAATCATAACTAAGTAATTTTGTAGGACAATTACTTCAAACAAATGTATTATTCACCCCATGTGCAGCTTATCATATAACCAGAAGCATAAATTTTTATTTTGATATTATTACCACCATTTCCTTTATGTAATATACGAATATTTTTTCAAGTGGATTGAACGACGTCACCTCCAATAATTCAACAAGAATAGGATGCTATTATATTTATTCAATACAGTGGCAAACCTAATTAGGGTTTTCAGAATCATTCCAACTATTTTTATATATAACCATGGAGAGGGCATCAGAGGAGACCCGAACGAGATGGAGGCGGCCTTGAAGCGGCCAATTCATGGCAGGCGTGTCCCGTGAAGCCGCTTCATCTTCGTTCATGAAATCTCTGCAAGGAGTTTTCAATGCGAAATCAATATTTATATGTGTGTCTCTGTTTAATGGTGTGCAAAGCTTCCATTCCTCCGATGACTGATCATCGGAGCGACCACGTTTTGCTGAAAGTAAGGTTACGCCGGTAACCATTGCTACGAAATGATTTTCTACGAGGGATGATTTTCTCTGCCTCTCTGTCCAAATCATTCAAGATTTGCGGAGAAAAGAATCCGGTAGCACACATTTTCACAAACTGTTTATGTCAACGTCACTAAATGTGGCGGAAGTAATGTCATTTTAGGACAAATGTGGTTTCGGATGTTTATTTTTTTTTCTTTATTTCATTTTTTTGGCACGGTTAGTTGAAGATTTATTTGAAGTATTTTCTTTATCCAGATCTGGTACCTTTTTGGCACAGTTAGTTGAAGATTTATTTGAAGTATTTTCTTTATCCAGATCTGGTACCCTTTTTGGCACAGTTAGTTGAAGATTTATTTGATTTATTTGATGTATTTCTTTTACCAGATCTATTTCGGTGGATATTGTTGTTCCTGTTTCTAGAATTTTGTTTTTGGGAATCTATTTGCAAAGAGTCCACCCGTATACTTTTTAGTAGGGCCGATTAGCGCTTGAACTAATACATTTTGAACCGGTTAAAATGCGACGCGTGTGGCATTTTTTCCCCGGCTGTTAGTGGCCCTAGCATTTAGTGCTGTTCGATTTGTTGAATTTTGTCTCTGTGTTAGTGATGTTTAGAAAACTATTATCTTAATTAAGGCATTGCTCCCAAATATACAGATTTTTGTAAATGTAGAATAAATGTTATACGTTTTCCCCTTTTCTGCAACTATTTTGGTTAATTTTGGTTGCAGGAAATTTTTGGAATCTTGAGTTTTAATGAGGTAATAATATGCAAAAATCAGTGTCTAAGCGTTATAGTAGCCAACACAAAATCAAAACACCTAATGTTTACACTGTTTGTCGATGATTTCCTTGTTCTGTGAACTCCTGGTTTCTACAGTGATATAACGATTTTGTCCAGGACCTCCCTGTGCTGCGCACCCTTGGTTTTTACAGTCTTTCAACTCTCTTGTTCTATCATGGGGTGATTTGATTATGAAATAAATTTGTGAAAATGTCAAATTTTTGTTGGGAAATTGTGAAAAGAAGTTGAGGAGGTGTGAAAACTATAAATTTAAATGTCTCTTTCTCTGCTCACGACATAGCATTGATCACCCTTCCAAAATTGAATATTCAATATGTGAAAACCATCCAATTTAACAAGTAAATTTGTTTTGAAATTCAAACCCTGTTCCCTCTTCTGCTAATGGCATAGCATGGGTCATCCATGGATCCCTCCAGGGTTGAATATTCGATCCATCGTCTCCATTAATGCCGCCGCAAGCTATGATGCTCATGGTGGTTGACTGTCATTCCCCACCCTGTAATCTCAATCAAATCAAGCGCTGAACGAATGTGTCAAGCCCTATGGCTCGAAGCCCTTTCCAACTCTACACCCATCCCATTCACGCAGACCGTTATGCTTCATCTCCTTACAGGTGGTCCTTTTCTCCGCTTCGTGCCACTCATGGGATAAAATTTAAATAAAATAGCATAACAAAAAGTTAAGATTTCTTGGAACTTATAACAAAAAGATAACATTTTGGAAAATGAAACAATAAATGATAAAAAGACAAAAGAAAAGACAGATTGACTACTACTGGCAAAGACAGACAGACGCAACTGATCTACTGGCGCGAACTCGTGAACTCGCTACCCTCTAGTGGCAAAGACGGTTGGTGCTTGAAGGCTTGAACAAGTAGCTCTGCCTCAAGTAGAAAAACTGCTCTTAACTATCGAGGTAGCGAAATCTGTCACCTCTGCTGCACGAACTATAACTGGTTGTTTTGCAAGAAGCGCTGCCACTGGATTTGTTGTTCATAGCGCTGGGGCCGGTGGTGGTAGGTAAGCGCAGGGGTTCACTTCATTAACCCCAAGCTCTTAACTGTTAAGGTCGTGACCTTCGCTTTGACGGTAAAAGATCACCTTTAGAAGTTCTTCTGGGTTTTAGATTCAAGGTCAGCAGTTGAAATGGAACCAGGAACCAGAATGCCTTTAATTGTGCATGATTCCAGGTATATGTTTGTTGTATTTTAGTATGTTCCGTACAACAACGTATTCAGCCTGGAATGCAGAATGAAGAAATGATGACAAAGAGTGAATGCAAAATGAAAATTGATTGTGCAGGTAATGATAGCAAAGAATGCAAAATTGTTTTTTACTGGTTGCTCCACTGTTTTTCCAAGTGTTCTTAAGCGACCACCCATAAATGCAAAGTTTGTTGTTTTTGTTTTTCCTACTCCATAGGCTTGACCTCAAGTTTCAAAGGTAGTGAAGGATGCTGTTGTGTTTTCTACTCATACTTGACCTCAAGAAAGGTAGGTGAAGACTTTGTGTACAAGACAAGACATCCAAAGTGCCAAAGGCGAACAAAGTCTAGAGAATATTAGCTTTGCGGTTCAACATTGGGTTGCAGCCTCTCGTTTTGAGCAGAGCTTCAAATCGGGATAAACAGAGCTTCAAACAAGGAACAAGGGATAAATAGGGGATTGGCAGCTGTTGTAGGGATAAACAGGGGATTGGCAGCTGTGGGAAGCCTGCACAGATGGCTAACATGCTCACAGAGAGAATATTAGCTTTGTGGTTCAACATTGAGTTGCAGCGTCTCGTTTTGAACAGAGCTTCAAACAACGATAAATAGAGCTTCAAACAAGGGATAAACAGGGGATTGGCAGTTCTAGGAACCCTGCACAAATGGTTAACATGCTCACAGCTCCTGACACAAATGACTAACATACTCAGAGTTAGTGACACGACAACATTTGGGTTAGGAGATGACTCAGAAATTAGATATAATATTGTAAACATGAGGCGTAGGAGGTGGCTCCACAAAAATTAGATATAATATTCTAAACATTAGGCAATGTCACATGAAATCCATAGTTCACCCAGTTCACTAGTATATATGCATATTTGCAGGAATAAACCACATAACAATTAATACAGGGGAACAATTGCTAGCATTAGTTTGCAGCCGGCAAACATGAATCAAATATGTAATTTACTATACCTGTTTTATCAATGCTTTTGGCTTTCTCGTCTCGGCAACAGGCCAGACGGAGAATAATGCTATTGGTCCTTGAAAAATAATGGGTTGATAAAATTTGACCGCTTAAATACTTAGGTTAACTGTAGTTAGGACTAATACTGCACTTAGGATTAATTAGTTAGAACTAACTAGCATTTGACCGCTTAGTTTTAATTAAAGATTCTTATTGCTCAATTAAGAACTAATTAGCATCAATTTTGTACAAAAATGATCTGTGGAAAAGACCTAAAGAAGCTTGGGAAAAATGAGTGTGTACTTTTTACACTTAGGGGAAAAGAGTTGGGTAGAAATAAGTACTATGTTTAGGAATTCAACTCCACTTGCAATCTCCAACAAAAAGAGTACATTGGAGCTAGCATTCCACATTCCATGGAGAGCAAAATTCTTATTGCTCAATTAAGAACTAACTCGCATCAATTTAGGTGCGAAGAGTACATTGGTGCTAGCAGTCCACATTTCATGGAGAGCAATGATTCTTATTGCTCAATTAAGAACTAACTTGCATCAATTTCGGTGCGCAAATGGTCGGTGGAAAATATCTAAAGAAGCTTGGGAAAAATGCATGTGCACTTTTTACACTTCTGGGGCAATGGAATCGGGAAAACATTTCATTTTGGAATGTGATGCTTTGAGAGACATGAGAGAAAATTACGGCAGCCTATTGTCTTTTCAATAAGGAGATGGTTTGAAGATTGGATCAACTTATCATTCATTTGAATAAAAAAATGATTGATTTTTTTTTTGAAAAAACCAAAAAAACTAATAATCTCATAGACTATTTACATTCTTTCATTTTATTCATTTATTTAAAATATCTCTAAAAATAAGTAATTTAAAGACAAACTTTCCCACCCAGTGTTTTTATAAAACATGTCCTTTCATTTTTGTAAAATCTACTATTACAAAAAAACGTGATTTTTTAAAGCATTTACTATTTTTAACCTGACCCACTGCAATACAAACAGTTCGGAGATTCTTATTTTTTGCCCGCACTAGCGTAATATCCAAAGAGTTTGGAAGATCGCAATTTGGATATCTTTATTTTTGGAGGCGTTTAGGGAGGTGAAAGAATTGTTTTATGATTAAAAGTGATTAATATTTGGGTAAAAAAATTTCAAAAAAAATTGTAGATGTAGTGTTTGAATCATGTTTTTTTACAGTGGAAATAAATTCAGCACCATCAAAAACATCTAAAACACCTAAAATTAAAAATTTTGATAACTTTTACTTGGATTTACAAAAATCCCTCCCAAATTTTTTCATAATATTACCAAATTTTCCATAACTTTCAAAGCAAAAATACATAATTTTTAAGTAAATTATTTTACAATGTTCATAATATTACCAATTTTCTATAACTTTCCAAGCAAAAAACATAATTTTTAAGCATTTTTTTTACCCGTTCATTCCAAAGTATTGGGAGAGTTATTTTCTGTTAAAGTTTCGATTACTCAATAGAGTCAATACTCGTATTATTCTATATCTATTGAATTTTTAAAATTATTTAAATGATAACTTTTTATTCACATTGTTAATTTTGAATAATAATATAAATTCAAAATTTCAATATTAAAAATAATTTTAATTTTAAAATTAATTTTTATAAAAAAACTAAATTTAAATAACTATAAACAATGGAGAATATGCACATATTTTTTATGGTTTTTTTAATAGGTTAAAAAAAATTATTTAATTAATTTTGATTTTTTATTATTATTAAAATTTATTATGTTGAATGTAAATTAATAAATAGATTTTCTTTTTCACATAATCATTTTTATTGTTTAAAGAAAAATTAGAAAATAGTTAAAATTTAATTATTAATCCATATTAATGAATTCTATTTTTTAATTTGGTTTTTGGTATTTTCTAATATTAAATTAAGATATTTAAAGAGCTTGAAGAATAATATGGATATTTTCATTATTTTATATCATTTCTTATCTTTATTCGACATTTTATATTATAGTGATTGCTTTTATTCCTTTCTAAATATTAAATTATCAATATTCTAAAAACTTGAAGAATAATATGGATATTTTCATTATCTCATATCATTTTTTTTCTCGTTCAACATTTTATGTCATAATGGTAACTTTTCTTGCTACCATGTTTATAAACTTTTATCTATATTATAAGTGTATTTCTAAAAAATGAGAGAAGAGATATATACTTCAAAAGATGAATTAATCTTGATTTTGTTCAAGGTTTATTTTTTATTTTTTTAAAATTGGTCTTCTATTCATAATTCAAAAAAGTGTATATCATTAACAAAAACACAGGTAGTCTCACTCCAACCAGGTTTTTTGACTACTGCTAGTAGCAAGTGATAGTAAACAAAACAACTGAAAGTAACAAAGACCACAATTGAAAGGGCTAGAAACACCAAAAGACAAGCAAGATACATAAAACACCTGATATCATATCAACATCAGAAGTGATGGAGGTTGGGTTGTCCAGGGCTCTTCCAGGAGGCAGAAGAGGTCGAAAGAGGGCGGAAGGGACGTTACACATGCTCTTCGAAATGGGCCATCTAGGCTTCCAACTTTTCAACTTTCTTAGAGAGTAGATTCTAGTCACACTAGACCACCACCACATGTTCCCAGGTATGGCACTGAAAATAGTGCATCTTGTTTAGTGTCGCGATAGGCTCTGCATGTTCCTCCTGCCTCACATGCTCTATGGTAGCTAATCTATCCATAATTGCCTGGATGAGGTCCCGACAATGATCCATGCAACATGTCTGTTGCTGGCCCCTTCCTCCACGACGCTCCACCCCTTGACTTCGTCCTCCTCCGTGACAAGCAAGCCCTCCTCAGTGCTGACCTCTCATGGTGTGGCCACCTCGGCCACTAATTGAAACTCTTGGGCCTCTACCTCCCCGAACCATCTTTGCAATTTCCACCAAATCTTCCTCCCCCAGGCCTTGCTGAAGCCGGCGAGCAAATACGACCACCCCTAGTGTAGAAAATCTTGTAGATTCACAAGCTCATGCAATGTACTAAAGCAAGAGACAAGAATCTACTTCTACTCTTTACAACGGAAACACATAAGGATCGAGCAAATAAATACTCGACAAGAGGAAGAACATCAATGACACATAACATAATAAGTATTTGGGGAAAGCGACACCTCAAAACCCCACTATCTGTATTGTATTAATCCGGAAAATCAAGATGAAATTACAATGTTTGTTCTCTCTAGAACAATCCCAACACTCAGCAAATTCAATCTCCAACTCATAAGCAATCTTAAGGCCAAAGTTTAGCCTCTTCACAAGCTCTCCAAGTCTATATTCCAATTCACAATTCCTATGGAGGATAACTTGTATTTAAAGGGAAATAAAGCCTCTAAAAATTGTGCCATCCCTTAAGGATCATTTCCTGAATGCATGCACTATCAGTCCAACTCAGAAAAATCTAAAACAAATAGTACATTGTCCCTGCACTCTAGTCTCAACTGGGTCTTTTTCAGAATCGACATGCATGGGTTTCTGATGAGTAAATATTCAATTAACTGGAGTAGCACTAGTTGAGTGCACTAATGCATCAACCGACTATTAACTCACTATTAGTTCCTCAAACAGTTTGGAACTAATTTAACTGGACTTAACTCAGTATGAGTTAACTAATTATCACTCATACTTAACTCATCCTGGACCCCTATAATACAGGGAGAATATATACATGACTTTAGAAAGACTTCCAACTCGAATTTCCTAAGTTAACTAAGTCAACTCACTCTCGTTAACTATTATAAGTTGCTATGAGAATAAATTTCGATTTTAATTCTCAGTTTAATTCAAGGAAAAATTAAATTGGAATTTCTGGATTCTATTTTTATCATTTTTTGTTGCTATTTTCAACACTTCCTCCCAACAAGAAAGGAATTCAACTCGATCCCGATCCTGAACCTTTGGAATGTTTTGCATGCAACACTTCTCTCTAGTGTTGTTGCTCCAACAACTCCAAAAACAAAAAAATCCAACTTGAATCAGAATGATGCCTCTATCATCAAAGTCTCTGACTGCTATTGCCTCTGTTGACTGAAAACTCTGCGCTTCTATTGACTCTGCCTTTCTGCAATGTTGTAAACCATTCTCTACGCTTCTTCAGTATCTAAATGCTCTAGCCTCTGCCACTTTGATCTCTGACTGCATCAATCCAACTGATTCCTCCCACTACTATGTACTTTGAGCTCCCGTAGCAAGGTACAATCCATGAGATAAAACCACTCAATGGACCCTGCCCAATTTAAGCCCTCTTGGGACTATCACTTCACATCACCCACCTCACACCTGGAGGTATGGCTACATGTGATCCCTCTACCTACCTGGCTCGAAATCCCCCCCTACTTGATCTGATTTAGAATATTAGTTTGCAGTGCTAAGATCTTCCTCGAATTATAAACAAAATTCTTTCATTATGCTTAAGGATTCATCAATTTTTGCAAGTGAAATGAAGAGTTTTTACGTTAATTTTATGAGAAATTTAACATAAACCAAAAACTAAATAGTAGCATAAACATGTACAAAACATCATAAAAAACACATTACAAAAAGCACATGATAAAGGAGTTCACCCCTCCCAGGCTACGTCTCCTTGGTCCAACTTATAATGGCTTGGGCCTCTCTATTTTCTCAAAAGTGTAAAAAAATGTGTTTACAGCGGTCAAATGCTTTTGAAACCTGCTCCAATCAGTTCAGAATGTCAAAAAATGGCTATCTAGCCTCTTTTAGCATCCAATTTGGTGAAAAGCTAAAGAAGTCACAACTTCCCCTTGTTTTCCCATTATTCGCTCCACAAATTGCCCCATTTCCAGCATGATCCTACAAATTAGCCCCAAAATCGCGCTAACTGGGTGAAATTTCACCACACGGTGGGCCATAATCTATTAGCTGATTGTCTTATTGCAAATCACAATTTGCAAGGAAACCAATGGTCTTATGGTATGTGATCACAACAGGGAAATGTGTGATTGTGATCTGGTGGACCCGACATAACACTTAACCAGAACCTATAGTCGCATCGTATCCGGGAACCTATTGCATTTCACAATCGATGGAGAATTGATGGGTAATATAATGCGGGACTCTGCTTTCTGCGAAGTGCGATTGCAATCTGCGATCCATCACATCGCAACTCTGGCCGATCCATCGCATCGCAACTCCAGACGATCCATCACATCGCAACTTCAGGGTCGATCCTTTAACACCTTTCCACCTGTCTTTTGCGAAGTGCAATTGCGATCTACGATCCATCACATTGCAACTTTGGCCGCTCCATCGCATTGCAACTTTGGGGTCGATCCTTTAACACCTTTCTGTCTGTCTTTTGCGAATTGTGATTGCGATTTATTGCATCGCAACCTTGGTTGTTCTGGGGTTGATTTTTAACACGATCCACCTGCAACATGCGATTTGTGATATGTGGGGGCCAATGGTGGCCTGCCACTTGGTGCCTCCTCATTCGCTAAAGGACCTTGCCACATCATCCAATCCTGCCATGTGAGCAAGTCAAACCCGAAATTTGACTTACTATAACTTCTGCATACAAGCTTGGATTTGAGTGTCATTCACACCGTTGGAATTAGAATGACAAGCTCTTAGATTTGAAGTTGAGTTTAACAAGATTTTGACACTTTGATTTTTGAGCCTAATTTTGTGCACTTGATCACTACTCCCCACTGGAAGTCTTTTGAACCCCAAAATATCACTTTCAATTGACCAACAGGTGAGGGTACAATTCCCTCACCTTTCTAATCTCAATCCATTGATCACTAATTTGGAACTTGTGATCTCCACGATTCTTGCCGTGCCTTTCTGTGTACTTGCCTTAAACCTTTTCAAGTTGTTCTTGCACTGTTTGATGTACCATTTGGAGTTTTTTAAGGAACTCTTTGGCTTTTTCCATGTTACTATCAGTAGCAACATCCTTCTTACCAAGATGATACAATACATTATGATGCAAATGGTAAACAAATTCCTCCATGTGATTCCTTTGACTCAAGCTTGAATATACATCTTGAAAGTATGTATTTTCTGAACATAACTTTCATGTAAAACAAAATGATGTTTGAGGAGAGTAGTTATACAAACTATAGGCCTAGAAAGTACATCAACAAACTTGTCGCTTATACATTCCTTATACCTTTTGACCGAGTGGAATAGTAGAAGAAAATCCATCCAATGGAAGTGCCTTTGTCGCTGGAACTTAAACACTTTATCATTGAAAATTTCTGAAGGAAAAGAAATGGGCTTACCACATTTCAAAATGACTGCACCCATGGCATAGTCGCATACAACAACTTAAAACTTAAATGACTATCTCAAGTATGGAAAAGAAAGTACTGGAGCTATATTGATCTTTTGTTTTAAAGCATCAAATGCCTATTGTTGTTTGCCTCCCCACTGGAAGACCTTTTGCACAACTGCCAATGAATGCAAATGAACTACAATAGAAGAAAAAGTAACAAAATTTCTCCTCCAACATTGGGCTGCTCTCAAAAAAACCTCTTATCCAAATGACTATCTTGAGCCTGCCTGCGTAAATTGTGAGCATAGTAAAGGCATCTACGACTTCACGGGGATGTGTGATTCTTTCACTCGTGTCTACAAAAATGGAGTCAATACCACCACAGACTGTTACGACATCAATCTTGGAGAGGTCTAACTTCAGCTCACCTTCTCCACATCCCACGCAGATTGCTAAAAAGCCTTTAGGAACTTGAACACACTTGGAAGAACCAATTTCATGGCTCAAGTACATCAAAGAAGTTTTATCCAACATATTCTTTAACATCTTCAGAAACAAATGTTCTTGACATACGACATCAAGTATTTTTTTCTCACACATGATAGGTTCAAAATGAAAATTTCTGAAAATGAAAATGTCATCCAAATAGACTATCTTGTCTAGAAATGGATTCAACACATCTTTCTTCATATGCGTAAAAGTAGTAGGAGTATGGCAAAGACCGAAAAGCATAACAAGCCATTCAAACAAACCTTGTTTGGTTTTGAATGTCATCTTCCCTATATCTCCTTCAACAAATCTACTTTGATGAAAACCACTTCTTTAATCCCATTCAAGGAAATACTTACCATTCTTCTTGGGCGCAAAAACAAGAGGTGCACCACACGGTAAAGGAGTAGGCTGAGTGATCCTTTTATTCAACAACCCCTGGGTTTGCATCTTAATTTCTATGCTTTCCATCACTGACATCCTATACGTGCCACTGTTAGGAAGAAGACATTTTTGCTACAACTGTAACTCAGGTTGGATTCCCCTCTTGGGAAGTAATCCCTTCGATTCTTAAAACATTTCATCAGATTGGTTAACAACGTCAACCACATCAATTTTCAAATTCGAATTAAAACCATCAAACGCTTCATAATCATTATCATTCTTGGGTTTGATCATGAGAAGCATAAGATTCTTGCTCGAATTCACTAGTCTTTTCATTTGCCTTGCATTAACAATCAAAATATTTTTTTTGTTGTTGTGAGCTCTCACAATATATTCTACTCCATTTTTGAATATGTGATATTTGTTTTCATGGCGATGGAAAATAGAATTTTTGTCATAAAGGTATGGGCTGCCCAAAACGATTCCACAGATATCTAACGGAACAACGTCAAGCTCCACTTCATCTATGAATTTTGTAGTGATTGTGAATTTCAGTTTACACTTTCTCGTAACTTGCAATTGCGCATTGTCACATACCCATCCAAGTGGATACAGTTTATGATGTGGAACAGTTTCCATATTTAAACTCTTGACAATGTTTTATGAGATAAGATTGGCTTGAGAGCCGCTATCAAACAACGTATCAATCTTGTTATGTTTTGAGATCACCCTTATGTGAAACAATTCTATTCTCCTCTTTTCATTTGGAGTTTCATTTTGCGAGCCTGGAGAACTAGTGCTGACAATGGATTCCTTTCCTTGAAATGCCATGGATGTAATTTTTGTTTCATCACCCAATTCAGATCCCAAATCCTCTTCTTGAGTGATTGCAGTTTCCTTTTCTTTTCCTTTGTTGTTGAATTTATTTAGTTTCATTTTGGGATGAAGCTTCCAACAATGACCTTCATCATGACCCTCTCTGGAACAATATTTATAGATTTTTTTTCTCTCCTTCTTTTTTAATGGATGCATTTTTATTTCCCTTGAAACCCTTTTCTTTCTCTTTACCCTTAAACAACTTTTTACTACCTTCTTCTGAGATGTTTTTCCCTTTTGCCTCAAGATGAGTGGCTTGCACACACACATCATCTAGATTACTGGGATTAAACATTAAGATAGTATTCCTAAGGAAATTGTGTAAACCCCCTATGTACTTCAATAATGTGTCCTGTGATTGAAAATCTATACCTAACATCAGAGACCCTTTTCTGAATTCTTGGGTGTAATCTTGCACATTTTGATGTTTAAGTTGTCTAAAGTTCTGCCAGTTCATGATGGATTTCTGCATATAAGATAGAGGGTAGAATTGTCTTTTGATTGCAACATGAAATCATTTCAAGAAATTGAGATCTTACAGTGTTTTTTAATCTCCTCTTGGGTCTTTGATTCCCACCATACTAGCGTTGCACCTTCCATTCTCAAGGAAGCTAACTGAATCTTTATGTCATCCTCTTGAAGGTACTGAATCTTGCAATATACCTCCAACTGACGAATCCAATTATCAAGCTTCTCTGCATTCACTTCACCATTATACATGGGCAACTCAAATTTAACATCAAGTTTTAAAAAAGGTTCTTTACCAACTCCTTTTGAAGAATGATGATGAGTATGAGTAAGGGTAGTATTAGTGGAAGAGGGTGTAGATGTTTGTGAAGAAGAAGATGAAGAATATGGTGGAGAGGGTGGAGGTTTGTCTTTATTACCATTACTTCCTTTTCCATTACCTCCTCCTGAAGAGCCTTCTCCTTTGGGAGGTTTGGAACTTTCCCCTTGCAACCTAGTATTCCTCTCTTCATAGAGGACCTTCACCAGCTCTGTCATATCAAAGAAAGCCTTTCTAAAGGTCTTCTCATCTTTTGTCATGTTTGTAGGTTCTCCTTCATGAGACATGATCTCTGATCTCAACTACAACTTGAGGCTGAACTGGTGTTGGATATTGTGGAAACCTTGCTCTTCTTCCCCTTGACCCAACTTCAGGGCTTCCAACCATCTTTCCTTCACCTCTTTTGAGTTTTAACCTTGTAAGCATGGCATAAGCTTGCAAACAATTAAGTCTTTCTTTAACAAAAAAAAACCTAGTGCTCAGATACCAAATTGATTTGATTTAGAATATTAGTTTGCAGCACTAAGATCTTCCTCAGATTATAAACAAAATACTTTCATTGTGCTTAAGGATTCATTAATTTTTGCAAGTGAAATGAAGAGTTTTTATGTTAATTTTATGATTAATTTAACATAAACCAAAAACTGAACGACAACATAAACATGTATAAAACATCATCAAAAACACATTAGAACAAGCACATGATAAAGGAATTCAACCCTCCTAGGCTACGTCTCCTTGGTCTAGCTTCCAATGGCCTGGGCCTCTCTATTATGCTCAAAAGTGTAAAAATCTGTGTTTACAATACTCAAATGCTTTTGAAACCTACTCCAATCAGTTTAGAGTGTCCAAAAATGGCTATCTAGCCTCTTTTTGCATCTAATTTGGTGAAAAGCTAAAGAAATTATGACTTTCCCTTGTTTCCCCATTATTCGCTCCACAAATTGCCCCATTTCTGTCATGATCATACAAATTAGCCCCAAAAATGCGTTAACTAGGCAAAAATTTCACTGCGCGATGGGCCATAATCTGTCAGCTAACTGTCTTATCGCAAATCGCAATCAGAGAGGAAACCATCGGTCTTATGGTCTATGATTGTAGCGGGGCAATGTGCAATTGCGATCTGGTGGACCCGATGGAAGAATTACCCAGAACCTATAGTCGCATCGCATCCGGGAACCTATCGCATTTCGCAATCGGTGGAGAATCGACGGGTAATATAATGCGGGACTCTGCTTTCTATGAAGTGTGATTGTAATTTGCGATCCATCGCATCGCAACTCCAGCCGATCCATCACATCGCAACTCTGGGGTCAATCCTTTAACACCTTTCCACCTGTCTTTTGCGAAGTGCGATTGCGATTTATCGCATCGCAACCTTGGCTGTTCTAGGGCCGATTTTTAACACGATCCACCAGTGACATGCGATATGCGGGGGCCAATGACGGCCTGTCACTTGGCACCTCCTCATTCGCTGAAGGACCTTGCCACATCATCCAATCCTGCCATGTGAGCAAGTCAAACTTGAACTTTGACTTGCTATAACTTCTGCATACGAGCTCAAATTTGAGTGTCATTCACACCGTTGGAATCATAATGACGAGCTCTTTGATCTAAAACCAAGTTTAACAAGATTCTGACACTATGATTTTTGAGCCTAATTTTGAGCACCTGATCACTACTGGAGGTCTCTACATGACTAGATGCCTCCACTCGGTCTCCTCTCAGCTTCTCCAATTGTGGCTACTCCATAATTGTCTGAGACTGCTTCTTCTCTACTTGAGTGTGTTATGAACTAGCTCAAGAAAAAGATATAAAAGATAGATCCACGCCTTAGAATTCAGCCTCTTCGAGGGGGAAACCTCCTTTACATTACATAAATGAACAATTCTTGGATGATACAAATGAAAATACCTCCTTTCTATATATAGGAGTCTAAGGGGTCATAACATAATCAGAGCCGACATAACAATAATAATGTAAGGGCACAATAATAACAATAGTGAGCTTCTATGGGGCATAATAGTAACAATATGGGCACTACATGGGTACATCAATATAATAAGTGGGTTGTACTAATAACAATAAGGGGTTACACTAGTAGTATAGGGGCCTAACATGCCCCTCTCCTTCAAAAAGTGTTGTCCTCAACGCTTGAGTAGTTCTTGATGCTTTTTTATAAAATTATTGTCCTCCCATGTGGAATCTTCAGTAGGTAAGTTCTTCCACTTTATGAGATACTCTGAAATTGATCAATTTCATAGCTATTGGGTTCTTGTTTCTATCACTGCTCCAGGTTCCAATATGATTTTTCCTTCCTCTTCAATTTCTGGCAATATTGTTTGAATTGGGAACTTTTGAAACTTTTGAATAAGTGGCCATACTTCTTCGTCCTTCTTCCATTCATCCCTTGCTGCGTTTATCCAATCTGGTTGAGTAATAGAAATAACACAAAACAATGCTTCCACATCCTCATCCTTGAAGAGTCTTCCCATTCGGTAAAGTCGCCATTTTTTAAGTGCATGTAGTATTGCCAACATTTCCTTCTCATAAATAGCTTGCTTGAGATGTAGCAATAAAAATACCCAATCACCTACATCAAAACATTTTTCACTACGATGTTGATCTACCTGTTGTTTCGTTTGATTTTGCACCGAAGTGGCATTATCCTTTAAAAGTTGGAGAACTTGTTGTTGATGCTCGATGTGATCTTTCACTGCTTGAACCTTTTTCTTCTTGATATGTCCTTCTATCTCTAGAGTTTGAGGAGTGGTAATTTTTCCAATCCTTTACAAGATATGGTTGGATTCATTTCTTGATGCTCGATGTGATCTTTCACTTCTTGAACATTTTTCTTCTTGATATGTCCTTCTATCTTGATAGTTTGAGGAGTGGTAATTTCGACCAATGAATTACAAGATATGGTTGGATTCATTTCTTCTTTCTCGATGTGATATTTCACTTCTTGCACCTTTTTCTTCTTGATATGTCCTTCTATCTTGAGAGTTTTAGGAGTGGTAATTCTTTCCAATGCTTTACAAGATATGGTCTGATTCATTTCTTCTTTCTCTGGGGTGGGGTCCTGGCGTATATCTTCTTCTTTTGATGTTTCTTGATCATTTTGTTCCTCCTCTTCATATTCTATGTAAAATAATTTCTTCTCAACACACTTATGACCTTTAGTGCATTTGCCATCACAATTATAACAAAGCCCTTTTTCTCTTTTTTCTTCCAGTTGTTGTGGTGTAACCCTTGTAGGTTGTGGAAGGCTAGGAGAAACAACACTTCCATCTTTATAGTTGTGAGGGGTATGCTTCCTGGTTTCCATAATTTTGCTTTCCACTATGTCATAAAGCCCTTTTACTCTTTCCAATTGTTGCGGTGTTGCTCTAAAGAAGGTGTTGCTCTTTGTATCCTCATAATGTGCTATCATTTCCTCCATGAAAATTGACCATGTAACAAGTTGTTTATGAGAACAAATCCCTTCATACTATAAAAATTGATCTGGTTCTAAATATGAAGATGCAATACATACCTTTTGTAACAGTGGTACACCATGTAGATCAAAATATTGCTCCATCTAAAGTATCCAGTTTACCGGATCCTTGCCATCAAACTTCCTCATCTTGCTTTTTTTAAGTTTAGGAGCTCGATCTTGAAACAACTGTAACTTTGTACTTTCATATCTTTAAGTTCTGAAATTGCGACCTATAGTAGCCCTTTGTGTCCTCTTTCCAATGCCACCAATCTGATCCAAATTGGATTTTCCAAGAAAGAGTTGTGAACAATCTCCCGAGATGACCTTATTATAGACCTTTCCAGAAGAGCAAACTTGTATGAAGTGCCACGTGTCACTATTTCTACCTTTGGCACTGAAAAATATATAAAGAAAACTAAAGTTTGTCCTCTTTCTGTACCTTCTTATGAAATTTCAATCCGATGCTCAGATAGAAAGTTACGACGATTCTCCCCAGGTCACCTGTTTGGAATGTAATTCAGGAGTCTGCAAAAAGACCAACTTTCTCAGATCATATCTCCACAAATATAGCGTGAAACGCTCTGAAATTCGGACCCGAGGTTCAATGCGATTTCTTCTCAAAAGGGTTTTTTTTTAGCTTCTGAAACATCGTAGAAAAAAGTTATAGTGAAAATGCCACGATGACCTATTTGGAGCAGCGAAACCCTAGAATCCAAAGTTCTGATACCAAATGTTATGAACCAGCTCAAGAAAAAGATAGAAAAGATAGATCCATGCCTTAGAATTCAGCCTCTTCGAGGGGGCAACCTCCTTTACATTACATAAATGAACAATTCTTGGATGATACAAATGAAAAGACCTCCATTCTATATATAGGAGTCTAAGGGGTCACAACATAATCAGAGCCGACATAACAATAATAATGTAAGGGCACAATAATAACAATAGTGGGCTTCTATGGGGCA
Source organism: Pinus tabuliformis (assembly GCA_031772625.1). Classification (NCBI taxonomy): domain Eukaryota; kingdom Viridiplantae; phylum Streptophyta; class Pinopsida; order Pinales; family Pinaceae; genus Pinus; species Pinus tabuliformis. The sequence continues at coordinate 328,482,869 of CM062813.1, read as the reverse complement.
CAATAGTAACAATATGGGCACTACATGGGTACATCAATATAATAAGTGGGTTGTACTAATAACAATAAGGGGTTACACTAGTAGTATAGGGGCCTAACAGAGTGGATCTCTCCACTCGGTCTCCTCTCAACTTCCCTAGTTGTGGCTACTCCATAACTTCCTGAAGCTGCTTGTGAGGCTTCTTCTGGGGCTGCATGTTGAGAGGTAATTTAATCTGCCTCTCAACCACCAAGTCTCTAACATTTGCCTACTTCTCAAGGCTTTGCATGCATATTGAAACTCAAGAGCATATAGGTTCTTGACCCATGCACTGATCCGTTTCACCTGTCCCATGACGATGTGTCTAAGGAAAACCTTTCCCTTACTAAAAACCACATTATAGCCACGATCTTCCAATACCGCAACTGAAACAAGATTCTTCTTTAGTCCTGGAACATACATCACATATTTGATCCTGAGAGGGGAGCCAAACTCCCTCTAAAAGGTAACTGTACTAATCCTGGTAGCTCTATACCTCTCATCATCTCAAAACTCTATGCTCTGCTTGAGGTCTTTCTCCTCAAAATCACTAAAGAGATCTCTATTCCCCTTTGTATGGAATGATGCACCACTGTCATGATACCATACGCCTTCCATGGCAGTGCCGACCATGCATGCAATGAGATTGAAATCAAGTTTGAATTGTGAATCTAGAGCCTCACCTGCTGCCGCTACTGTCGGCTCCTTCTTACTTGCTTTCTTCTGTGGGAATTTCTTGGAATAGTTCCCGTGCTCATGACAGTGAAAACAATTGACTTTCATCAAGTCCATCTTCTTTGCGCCCTCCTCGCCTTGGGACTTCTTTCCCTCGTCCCACTTTGTCTTACTCACTAAGGCAAAATCATATTCCACTTCCTTGGAAGAGGTCCCATCTCCGGTGTTCCTCCTTATCCCATCTTGCATCAAATCTGACCACAATCATTCCCAATCTGGCAGCTTCTCCCAACCATTGACAGAGTCCTCATAACTATGCCAACTCTTTGGGAGTCCAATAAGAGCAAGGCTCACCATATCTTCCTCTGTCACAAAATTTTCTAGAAAAAGAGGCGATTTTAAATCAATGACATCTCTGTCATTCGAACTCTGATTTGGCCAATTTTTTTTTGAATTTGGGTATTTTTTCGCAAGGAATCCAGATCTGCTATTTGTTTATGAAAAATTTTCACAAAACTCTTCAGATATGCTTTGCAAACTCGCAGCCCCAAAAAACATCCAACTCCAATACCATGTAGAAAATCCTGTAGATTCACAAGCTCATGCAATGTACTAAATAAAGAGATAAGAATCTACTTCTGCTCTTTATAGAGGAAGAACATCAATGACACATAACACAATAAGTTTCCGGGGAAAGCCACAACTCAAAACCCCACTATCTGTATTGTATTAATCTAGAAAATCAAGATGAAAGTACAATGCTTGTCCTCTCTAGAAAAATCCCAGCACTCGATAAATTCACTTTCCAACTCATAAGCAAGCTCAAGGTGAAAGCTTAACCTCTTCACAAGCTCTCCAAGTCTCTATTCCAATGCACAATTCCTATGGAGGATAGCTTGTATTTAAAGGGAAATAAAGCCTCTAAAACTGCGTAATCCCTTAAGGATCAGTTCCTAAATGCATGCACTGTTAGTGCAACTCAGAAAAATCTAAAACAAATAGTACACTCTCCCTGCAATCTAGTCTCAATTGGGTCTTTCTCCGAATCGACATGCATGAGTTTCTGATGAGTAAATATTTAGTTAACTGGAGTAGCATTAGTTGAGTGCACTAATGCATCAATTGATTGTTAACTCACTATTGGTTCCTCAAATAGTTTGGAACTAATTTAACTGGACTTAACTCAGTAAACTAAGTTAACTAATTACCACTCATACTTAACTCATCCTAGACCCCTATAATATAGGGAGAACATATACATGACTTAAGAAAGAATTCCAACTCGAAATTCCTAAGTCAACTAAGTTAAATCACTCTAGTTAACTATTATAAGTTGCTATGAGAATAAAATTTGATTTTAATTCTCAGTTTAATTCAAGGACAAATTAAACTAGAATTTATGGATTCTATTTTTATCATTTCTTGTTGCTATTTTCAACACCTAGAACCACCGCGTCATGTATGTTTTCCACTAGATGCCGACACCATCAAGGATAGGCTCCTGCCACCCACAGGGTCTGCCGAATTAGGCTTCAGACGGGACGACCTGTGCGAATTGTGAGGTACCGACCTCATTCCAATCCACAAAAAACACTGAATGAAAGAGCAATGGAGGGCTTCCCTCCTTCCACCACTAGGACTATCTGCCTACTATCCGAGCTAAGTTGTTTTGCACTTGGTCTGACCACCAACAACACAGAACCATTGATGCATGAGGGGAAAATGTTGCCCGCCACGCAATCTTCCAGTGACAACGCGCTACACCACCAGGACGAAATTACATTAGCTGAAGAACCAGTGAGGGCACCAAGAACAAAGTCTCTCCATGCCCGAACACACAATTCCCTACCCCAATTGCTCGACAGAAGAATTCCCTGCCCTCTACTGAATCACCGTTGCTCCATGGTAAATGAATTATCCCATCAGCTGTTCCGACCCACTAAATGTATGTGCAATATTAACCAATACTTCATGAGGATATACCGTCACGGGGGCTAGAAGGAAAGTCGATGGTAAATCCACCACCTTTCCCACACTAATCGCACTCGCGAATTAGCAATTTCCCTCTCCAACCTCACGCACCAGGAGTCGTAATAACACAATTCACTATGTAGGATTTTGAAATTGAGCCAGGCCATGTCCAGGTTATAACAGGACTCCTCCCCGACCATGAACGCTCCCTTGACACCACCACCTGCAACGTACCCTTCGGGCAAATGTTTCACACACTCAAGGTTCAATTCTCCCGATCTCAAGGTACTTGGAGAAGGCCTAGGGGTAGGCCTTCGTACCTGCATCCACGTGCCCATCATCGATCCCCATGCGGTCCTTCGGGGCTTGCAATCACGTTGTTCAATACCTGTATCGGGGAAAGTCCATTTCTCTTTGACTATACGCTTCTTAGTTCTAAATTTGTGTCTAATTACTTTTGAGTCTTCTTTCCATTTTAATAAGTTGATTTACAATTCATTTACCATATTTATTCCTTGCTTTTACCAAGTTGTTAATGGTCTCCCGAAGTTCTAAATATAAAGTTCAATTAGATTCCCTAACAACTATTTTAGGATCACTCCAATACTTGTTTACCTTGGGTTTTCTCTTAATGCTCTATCAATATTTAATATATTTAGTTATATATAATAAATTCAAAATTTGATATTTATTGAGTTAGGATTGTTTGTATCTTCAAAGTATTATATACTTAGAGATTTGGATTCTCATATCACTTAGTTGACCATTTTTTTGCTTACATTTTTTAATTTAAAAAATTATAAAAAAATTAAATTCATATGTATTTTTATTTCTTTTAATCTTAACACTAATATTTAAAAAAAATTAATTAATCATAATTAATTAATATTTTTAAATTATAAATTAAATTTAATAAACTTTTCATTCTAAAAGTATTTATTATTTCATCTCGAAACATATAATAAATTAAAAAATTCCAACTTTTTTTTTATAGTTCAAATATATATTGTTGTTTTCTAAATTAATAATATAATTAAACTCATTATATTTTAAATATTTTAAATTTAAAAATTATTTTAAAATTTTCATAAATATTTTTTACCGTTATAGGAAAAAAAGAGATTGGAACTAAATTGATTGGTAGCAAAGTTAAAGTTTGCTTTTCAATATCAATGCTCAAGTTGAAGATGATTTTCAAAAACAAAACTATTTTATTTGGATGTTGGTTTCTCTCGTCATCTTTTCAAAATAATTTAGATGACTCATATGTAGGTTTGTTCATGATAAATGAAATTGACCATATCAATAATGCGCATCCATTATTTATTTTTGAAACCTTTTGTAATATTTAAGTTTTGATTTTCATTTTTTTCTAAGAAAAATTGAGTAGCTCTTTACAACATTGATTATTGCATTAACTTTATGAAGTTCAAATTATAGAAATTTTATTATATTTTTCAATGTTTATATTTTTCAAATTTTCCATTTCATTGTTATAATAATTTAAAATACGTTTTATTATCTTTAGAATTTGGAGGATATTTTGGTATAAACCGTATGAATTTTTCTCATATCAAATTTATCTAACCAACTCTACTTTATAGATTATTTGTTTGTTTTTTCCCGTAACATTTTTCATACATTTTTGAAAACTTATCAATTCTCCAATAGTAACAAAAGCCTCTTTTCATAAGTTTTCATAATTCGGAGAGATCAAGCTTTTATTTATCCCCATTTTTCTACTAATCAAGCTTCCACTTCCATAGATAAAAAATAAATGAAAATTGTAAATGAAAATTGTGCTTCCCACTATCTTTACTGTGTGGATAAACCATAAATTAATCATTTAAATGAAATACCATAAATACAACTAGAATGAATGCTATCTTTATTATCCATATATACCATAAATTTATTATTAAAATGATATATCATGAATACAAACATGCTCAATAAAGAAAAAGATATACACCATAAAATGTGAGTTAACTAAAGACCCATATAATTTAGCATATTAAATAAATATTCAAATAATAAATAAAATTTATATATAAAAAAACAAAAACATATACAAAGCTCCAAAAGGGATTATAGAGGATGGCTCGATAGTTATGACTTAATTATAATTCAAAATCTAATGATAAATGTTTTGACCAATAAAAAACAAAAACATATACAAAGCTCCAAAAGGGATTATAGAGGATGGCTCGATAGTTATGACTTAATTATAATTCAAAATCTAATGATAAATGTTTTGACCAAATTTATTAAATAATTTCCCTTAATGATAATGTCTCCTACCAAATCTATACTCATAATACAACTTTTCATTAACGCATGTAAAATAACCAATATTATTAATGATTTTTTAAATCATTTTAAGAAAACATGAAATATAGAGATTGTTGAAGATAATGGAGAATCTTAGAATAGCGTGAATTGGTTTATAAGACCTCAAGATAGGAAGTAGTTGCTATTTCCAAGGGTATGGTTTTAACAACCCTAAAACTATGTAACCTATATAATGTGTGATTTACATTGAGAATGTAGAGTGTTTTGTAAAGCCAGACTCCCTGTTTCAGACTCTCTTTCATAGAGATGATCAGTGGGTGTTTTATTAATAAAACCATTGCATTTTAACATGGTATTAGAGCTGTAGGGCTGTCGAACCATTACCCTGGGAGAGGAGAGATGTCGATGCACTTGAGTAAAAAACAACGTGTAGTTTGGAGAGAAAACCGCGCTGATCTCACTATAACACTTACGCGCATAATATTTGGCATTTCTGCGCGGGTACATAGGTAGCTCGGCGTGAATCCACATCAACTAATTGCGCCAACCTTGTTGCTGTGTGATTGTGGTGGGCTGCTGTTTAAAAAAAGTTGAGTGCCTTGGAACTCCAGAGCTGAGGCCGTGGTAGAGGCCGCGTGATAGAGGCTAAAGACCCAAGGTGGATCGCTACCTGCGTGCACTGGCCTTGTGTTGGAGGCTGCACACCTGCCTGCAGGCCATAGACCGCAGAAGATTTGTGTGGATCGGACCTGCGCGTAGTGGGCTGAGAGAGGCACAACGTCTCAGTTTGCCGTTGTGGAAGAGGCCAAAGACCCAAGGAAGAATCACGTTGCTTGCGTGGATTGAACCTGTAACTGGGGAATTGTTTTCTGCTCAGTGTGGTCGTGCTGGAGGTCGAGACTTGTGGCATGAGGTTGTGGCATGAACAGCCACTGGTGGCCTGAGTTGCTGAGCCAAAGAACCTGCAGAACATTGGTGCGGTGAGCGTGGAGGCATTCAACCCGAGGAGGAGGCATTTAGGCTGTAAGGAGGGCTGCGTGGAGACGACGCAATAGAAATAATTCTGGGCCCACGTAGCGTAGTGCAGGCCGAAGACCTGCCCGGAGGTCATGTGGAGAAAACCGCGTTTTTCTTGTCTGCTTGCTCTAAATTGCTCAGCGTGGTCGTGGAGGAGGCCATTGCTTGAGGCTGTGTGGAGGCCATTACTTGAGGTCGTTTCTGTTGTCATTCAATTCGATCAATAGATTCATCTACAATTGGATGCTCCTACTGTAGATTGTGGCAAGCCTGCTGGTTGTGGTACAGTTTGTTGCGGATTGTTGTGTAGAGTGCGACTAGATTGGTGAGGATTTCCGTGAAGGCCACAAGAGGCGGTGGCACGAAGCGTGGCAAGAACATTGGTGTGGATTGGAGGCCCTAGAGGGTGTGAGAACTATGGGAGATCCGTGGCAAACACTGTCCTTGATAAAGATCTGGGGTAGATCTAAATTTTTTTTTTTCTTGTCAAGTTTTTATATTATTTTTTGAATCATCGAGATGAATAATCAAATAATCGAAGCATACTTGAATGAGCATAATAAACTTGATGGCTCCAATTATGTGAATTGGAAATTCAAGATGCAAACTGTGATAGAAGCGCAGAGTTCTTGGACGATTGCAAATGGTGATGAGTGGAAGCCAGCAACCGAATCATCATCGATCCGAGATTGGGAGAAGAGAGAAGGTAAAGCAAGGACGCTGCTGAAGATGTCAGTGTAAGACTGCATCATACCACATATCAGAGAATGTAAGTCAGCAAATGAAATTTGGGGACTGAAGGATTTGTATGAGATCAGGAATACAATTCGTCTCCTGTTCCTGAAGAGCAAGATTTTATCCTTGAAGATGGAGGAAAATGAAATAGTTGCTTCCTTCGTAGTGAAGACCAAAGATCTAAAGAACAAATTGGCAGACATTGGTGATACAGTGGCAGATACAAATTTAGTAACCATTACCATGAATGGTGTGAGCGATGATTACCAAATGTTTATCGTTGGGATAAATGCGAGGCATAAAATCGCAAAGTTTGAAGAACTGACATGAATATTAATGCAAGAAGAAGAAAGAAGATTAACTCTGAAGCCCCAGAGTGCAGATCTTGCATTGATGGCAAAGAAGAACTTCTTCAAAGGAAAAGGAAATCCACAACAACAAAATGGAGGAAACCCACAGAAAAGACCAAATCAAACTCAAGGTATGCATCCGAATAGAAACAACTCTAAAATTAAATGTTTTTATTGCGGAAAAATTGGTCATATGGCTGAGTACAGGAAGAAGAAATATCATGAACAACAACAAAGGTAGAAAAGACATGCAGGTCATCTCACAAATAATAATCACATGCAGAACTTCAGATTGTTCATGGCAGAATTCAATGAGAATGTTGATGCAAACATCTAATATGTAGATTCAGGAGCATCCACACATATGATGGGCAACAGACAATGGTTCGAAGATTTTAAAGAAATCAACGACGAAGCACAAATCTACCTTGGTGATGAAAGAAGTTATCAGATCAAAGGATGTGGAAAATCTCTGTTATTTTACCTGATGGTACTGTAAGACATATTTATAATGTCATGTATGTGCCTGGTGTGACAAAGAATTTGATTTATGTATCTATGATTACAGATCAAGATCTCAAAGTTGAATTTTTAATATCTAACTGTTATATTAAAGATCTGTTGGATGGCATGAAGACTATTGCTTCATGAATTCGAACATGAGGTCTGTACAAATTAGATGTGAGACCAGCACTAGTTCGAGCCTTGACAACAGTGAGTTTGACTACAAAAGAGCTGTGGCATTAGAGATTTGGTCATATCAACTACAATGATTTGTCATTACTGCAGAAAAAGGAAATGGTAAGAGATCTTCCTATATTAAAACTAGTGAATAATGATTGTGATGTTTGTACATTAGGAAAGATGCATAGAGATGAATTCCCTATTCGAGTAGAAAGGAAACATAGAGACATACTTGAATTAGTGCACACAAATCTTTGTGGACCCATGCAAACAAAGTCATTAGGAGGTGCACGGTATTTTTTACTATTTGTTGATGGCTGCACAAAGTTTTCTTGGGTATATTTTTTGAGTAAGAAAAGTCACACATTTGAATACTTTAAGTAGTTCAAAAACATGATTGAAAAGCAAACAGGGAAGCATATAAAAATTCTCCTCTCCGATCAAGGGGGAGAATACAGGAAGGGTGAACTTATCAAGTATTGTAAAGACCATGGGATATTACAGCAATTCACAGTACCCCATACCCCTCAACAGAATGGAGTAACAGAAAGAAAGAACAAAACATTGGTGGAATGTGCTAGGAGCATGTTGAAAGTTAAGGATCTTTCGAATGGTTTTTGGGCTGAAGCATTGAATACTGCAGTTTATTTGAAAAATAGGAGTCCTACAAAAAGTCTTGAGTTTAAAACTCCTTATGAAGCATTATATGGATTTAAGCCTATAGTAAAACATCTAAGAGTGTTTGGGTCAAAAGCATTTGCCCACATTCCAAAGGAAAACAGGAAAAAACTAGATTCAAAAGCCATCAGATGTACCTTTGTAGGGTATTGTTCACAATATAAAGCTTATAGATTATTTAATCCCTCTACTCACAAGATTTTTGCTAGTAGAGATGTCATATTCCATGAGCAGGTTCATGAAGAATCTGATAAGCACAATGAGGAATGGGATATTCTGTTCTTGGTGGAAGAAAGCGAAGAAACAGGAAACAACCAAGATCAACAGATAAAGGCAGAAGAAGAGAATTCAGATGCAGCAATCAAGCTGAGTCCAACAAAGGGAACTTAGAATGGGTTAGAAGCTACACCAACACTCAGAAGATCAGGTAGGCAGACTCAATTGTTTGCTAGATACAGGGAAAATGCTTTTATAACTAGTATGATGAATGTTGTTGAACCTTCTAATTATAAGGAAGCAAATGAATGTAGTGAATGGAAAACAACTATGGAATAGGAATATGAATCTATAATCAGGAACAACACTTGGGAGCTGGTTGAACTTCCTAAAGGGAAACAAACCATATGTTGTAAATGGTTGTATAAACCCAAGATTAATGTAGATGGAACCATATATAAATTAAAAGCTAGATTGGTAGCAAAGGGGTATTCACAAAAATAAGGTATTGACTATGAAGAAACCTTTGCCCACGTAGCTAAACTAAATACTATCAGAATGTCGATTGCTTTAGCTACTAAGAAACATTGGATGATTCACCAACTAGATGTAAAATATGCATTTTTAAATAGGGAATTGAAAGAAGAAGTTTATTTAGAGCAACCTAAGGGGTTTGTACAGAAAGGGAAAGAACATTTAGTTTGTAGATTAAAGAAAGCTCTATATGGACTAAAGAAAGCACCCAGGTTCTAGTATGAAAAGATTGATTCATTTTTTCTGCAACTTGGCTACAACAGAAGTAAAAATGACCCTAATCTATATACCATGAAAGATGAAAAGGGGTGCATAGTGTTGATTTCTTTGTATCTAGATGATTTAATTATTATAGGTGATGTTATTTCTCTAATGAAAGAAATCAAGCAACAAATGTCATAGGTGTTCGAAATGAAAGACCTTGGTGAATTAAGATACTGTCTGGGTCTTGAGATCTGGACAGATTCAGGACAAACTTTTCTGTCCCAAGGTAAGTATGTCAAAGGTCTACTGGAAAGATTCAGGATGGATCAGTGTAAGGCTACAATAGTACCACTACAACAGAACATTAAAATTTAGAGTGAGGATGGCTCTAAAGAGGCAGATGTGACACTTTATAGGCAGCTGGCATAGAAAATTTTAGGGGCGAATGTTCGCCCTTTGGTGAAATTAAGGGGTTTTAAATTTTTAGTGGGCGAATATTTTGTATCATAGTAAATTTTTACAAATCACCTCAAATAGCCCACCTTATTTTAAGGGAGAGGGTAAAAAAGGTAAATTTAGCCCTTGAAATTAGGAGTTACAACCTTCCGTTCGCCCATTTTCAAGAACAGGTTTTATTTAAGTGAATCCATTCGCCCATTTTCAAGAATAGGTTTTATTTAAGTGAATCCTATGGGCCAAATACCATATTTATAAAAGAGGTATGGTAAATTAATAAAAATATAAATAAATGAGAAGTATGGTAAATAAATAAAACATTTTTTATATTTACTCCATAAGTCACCTTATATACATGCAAGGGTGTAAACAAATAAAAATATAAGTAAAGTGGAGGTATGGTAAATAAATAAAAATATAAATAAACTAGACGTATGGTAAATAAATAAAACCTCTTTTTATATTTAGTCCATAACCCTCGTTCTATTTATGAAGGCTCAAGAAAGAGGTTTTATTTAAGTGAATCCCATGGGCCAAATACCATATTTGTAAAAGAGGTATGGTAAATTAATAAAAATATAAATAAACGAGAGGTATGGTAAACAAATAAAACATTTTTTTATATTTACTCCATAAGTCACCTTATATTTACGAACACTCAAAAAATGCATTATATTTAGGTGAAACCTATGGGCAAAATACTATGGGACAAATACCATGGACTAGATTGTTATTAATACCATGCAAAAAAACTTATTAACCCTAATATTAGTATTAATAAAAATAAAAATGGCACATGGTATTGACCCATGGTATTCACCTGGAATGTAGCCTATTTAAATGGGGAATTAAACTAGCATAGATCCATCTTTACTCTGGATCTACTAACCCCCGAGAGGTATCAAATATCGTTATATGCAAACTAGCATAGAGTGAAAAGATATTTGATCCCTCTCAGGGCTTGGTGGAATGGTAATACCAAGATCTTACAAGATTTTATAATTAAGTAAAATATTCGCCATGCCTGGTGAGAGATTCGCCAAAAAATTATATATACATATTATATTATTGATAAAATCGCCTTCCATTTTTCCTATATACCATGGAGATTCGCCCATTTATTATACTTATAAATTTAGGGGGGGTTCTTAAAATTTTCCCTGGCAGCTGGTTGGGAGCTTAATCTACGTGACCACTACTAGACCAAATTTGGCTTATGCAGTCAGTGTGCTAAGTCAATATATGTCCAAAAAACTTGAGAGTCATTGGAAAGCAGCAAAATGTGTTTTAAGGTATCTACAAGGAACTATAGACTATGGTATTATTTATACCGATTCCTCTGATGTTAGATTGACAGGATTTACAGATTCCAACTGGGCTGGAAATGTAGACGACCACAAATCCATAACAGGCTATGCATTCAGCGTTGGATCCGGGGTGATTACACGGAGCAACAAGAAACATAACACTGTTTCCTTGTCTTCTGATCCGGATTTAAACAGGAACGCAATAGATTACAAAGATAACCATAAATACAGAGATGCGATAACCATAAATATAAAGATGCAGCGGAAATAATACTTCATTTCATTAATGGAAAATACCGAAATATGCTTACAACCAGAAATGGAAATAAACCAGCTAGGGCGATGGTAGCTTATCTCTGAGAAGAGATGTGTCGGCTACATGCCTCTGAACTGTTCTGAATTGTGTTACAATGAGGCTCGAAGGCCTATTTATTGTTGAGAAACAATGGAAAACCCTTAACATTCCAAAACCTAACCCTAGAAGATGAAACGCCAAATTGTGGGCCCCGTTTGGGTAAATTGGTACATCAATTTCCCGGGGTCGTAACTTTGGCATACGATCTCCGTTTGATGCGTACGATAGCTCGTTAGAAAGATCTATCCGAGTACTACCACTTTGGGAGGCAACATGGGTCCATGGACCCATGTTGCCCCAGATTCCCAAAAAAACGTCGTTTAGGGCCTCAAAACAGCTCCGGAAGTTCAGGACCTGAAAAACTGCTAAAAATAGTAAACTGTGCTACAATTTAGGAAACTGAAAATGCTGAAAGAGACAGTTGTGGGGGTCCAAATGGGATAGGTGGGTGGCCACCAACATCCACCTAGATCATTCCCCCCCCTTAGGAAGTAATGGTCCCCATTGCGTTGAGTTCCTCCATCTGCTGAACTTGTCCTGCAATCTCTGATGTGTCCAGTGATGGTGGGAAGCATGGTCGACGATGGTCCACATTGAACATTTGGTGCAGGTGAAGGAATGGAGGAATGATGTGCTCCAAAGCATTGTTCCCCATAGCCTTGGAACTGCTGTAAGGACCATGTCGGAGTGGTCTGAGCTTCTGATGGGTTCTAGTAAGGCGTTCTTTCTGTCGATGCAACCAGACTTTGTCGCCCACCTGAAACTTGTGTGGTACCCCTGTGGGTGAGGAGAAGTTGTTCCTGTGTTCTATCATGACCGTATCCCTTTGCTGCTGCTGCTGCATGGAGGAACCCTTTGCAGGGGTCATGGATGTAGCAACAATCTTCCCCTTACTTTCGGAGTGAACCAGGCATATGAATTTCATGGTCTGTGATATGAGCTTGTTGCCTTTCTTAGCAGCGATCAAAGAAGTGGCAGTAGGTGGGGCTACCTCTGGTATCCTGTATAATGAGTTATGCAAAGAAATAATGACAACACGAGGCCTTGATTCATACACAGCATGTCGTCTCCACAAGTATGGCTGGCCTAATAATACATCACAAACATCCAGAGGTGTAACATCACACAATACCTCGTCTGTGAAAGGCTTGATGCTGTAGCAAAGGCGGCATTGCTGGCGAACTTTGAGATCTCGACCTTCATGAAGCCACCCGATACTGTACGGCTGCGGGTGTGGTGTAGTCGGTAGGCCCAACCGCTTCACGACCTCTGCTGAAACGAGGTTCTTTTGGCTGCCACTGTCGACAATGAATTGTAGCGGCGAACCCTTCACCCACATCTGTGAGTGGAAAAGACGCTCCCCTTCCTCTAGATTTTCGGGCTCATCTTTCTGGATCTTGGCGGTGGCAACAGTGGCGCTAGGATCCGCATCAATGATCTGCTTCCCTTTGCCATTCCCCTTGTCGGGTTCTGGCTCAGGGTCGAAACATGCATCTGATTCGGAAGCCTTCAACTCGGCCACCAACGACTGCTTGGTCCGACACTCACTTGTGTTATGAGTGGGACTCTTGTGGAACTCACACCACTTTCCTGTGTCCTTCTTCGGCTTCGTGGTGGTGTTCTTTTCCTGTGGCTTCGACGGGTTGTCTTGGGTCACCCTGCCTTGGCTTTGTCCTTTGGGCTTCGGATTTGCAGATCCAAAGTCTCGCTTCTTCTGTTTGAACTTTTTTTCGATTTTGACAGCATATCGGTATGCTGTGCCGAGTGAGGAGATGTTCAAGAACCCCATCTCTTCCTGGATGTATCTGTGTAGGCAGCCGCAGTATTTGAGTACCAGATGCAGCTCAGAATCTTTGATACCCAACTGTGTGCGAAGGGTATGAAAAATGTTTGTGAACTCTGGCACATCTTGGTCTCGTCCTTGCCGCAGTGTGGTCCATTTGATGTATTTGTCCTCATAGCTTCTAATAGGGTAGTACTGCTCCTTGATGGCATCCCAGAAGTCATTCCAAGTGGGTGCGGCTGAAAATAGTGAGCCTGTACTTTCATCCGTCTGCTCGCAGTAGGTTTCCCACCAGTCCTTGACGTGGGGGGATGCTTTGAGAAGAGCGAAAACAATCTTTTCCCGACTTGAAAATTTGTGAATAGAAAAATACCCATCTAGCAGATTTAACCATTTATCTACGGCATCTGCGTCTATTTGACCCTCGAAGATGGGGATTTCAAAATTAACTTGTACCGTAAACGGTGTGGCGTTTCCAGATTCGCTGTTGGAAGCCGATGCATCGCCTCTGGGTAGCCGTTGAAGGATCTGCGCAAAGCTATCCATCATCGCGTTCCTTTGCCGCTCGAGGGCTTCTTCGAGCAAGATTTTGATAGGATCTCTTGCCCCCTCGTCTTTCTTCTCATCCGCCATGGGAGGCCGTCGGGATTTGCGAGGCTGGTCTTGCAAAGGTTCGACCAGTTCAAGCCCTAACTCCTTATATCCCGACCTCATTGGGGACATGCAAAGAAAAACAGAGAAAAAAGAAGACCGCTCTGATACCATTGATCCAGATTTAAACAGGAACGCAATAGATTACAAAGATAACCATAAATACAGAGATGCGATAACCATAAATACAGAGATGCAGTGGAAATAATACTTCATTTCATTAATGGAAAATATCGAAATATGCTTACAACCAGAAATGGAAATAAACCAGCTAGGGCGATGGTAGCTTATCTCTGAGAAGAGATGTGTCGGCTACATGCCTCTGAACTGTGTTACAAAGAGGCTCGAAGGCCTATTTATTGTTGAGAAACAATGGAAAACCCTTAACATTCCAAAACCTAACCCTAGAAGATGAAACGCCAAATTGTGGGCCCCGTTTGGGTAAATTGGTACATCAATTTCCCGGGGTCGTAACTTTGGCATACGATCTCCGTTTGACGCGTACGATAGCTCGTTAGAAAGATCTATCCGAGTACTACCACTTTGGGAGGTAACATGGGTCCATGGACCCATGTTACCCCAGATTCCCAAAAAACGTCGTTTAGGGCCTCAAAACGGCTCCGGAAGTTCAGGACCCGAAAAACTGCTAAAAATAGTAAACTATGCTACAATTTAGGAAACTAAAAAAGCTGAAAGAGACAATTGTGGGGGTCCAAATGGGATAGGTGGGTGGCCACCAACATCCACCTGGATCATTCCTCCCCCCTAAGAAGCAATGGTCCCCATTGCGTTGAGTTCCTCCATCTGCTGAACTTGTCTTGCAATCTTTGATGTGTCCAGTGATGGTGGGAAGCATGGTCGACGATGGTCCACATTGAACATTTGGTGCAGGCGAAGGAATGGAGGAATGATGTGCTCCAAAGCATTGTTCCCCATAGCCTTGGTACTACTGTAAGGACCATGTCGGAGTGGTCTGAGCTTCTGATGGGTTCTAGTAAGGCGTTCTTTCTGTCGATGCAACCAGACTTTGTCCCCACCTGAAACTTGTGTCGTACCCCTGTGGGTGAGGAGAAGTTGTTCCTGTGTTCTATCATGACCGTATCCCTTTGCTGCTGCTGCTGCATGGAGGAACCCTTTGCAGGGGTCATGGATGTAGCAACAATCTTCCCCTTACTTTCGGAGTGAACCAGACAAATGAATTTACTAGTCTGTGATATGAGCTTGCTGCCTTTCTTAGCAGCGATCAAAGAAGTGGCAGTAGGTGGGGCTACCTCTGGTATCATGTATAATGAGTTATGCAAAGAAATAATGACAGCGCGAGACCTTGACTCATACACAGCATGTCGTCTCCACAAGTATGGCTGGCCTAATAATACATCACAAACATCCAGAGGTGTAACATCACACAATACCTCGTCTGTGAAAGGCTTGATGCTGTAGGGAATGCGGAATTGCTGGCGAACTTTGAGATCTCGACCTTCATGAAGCCACCCAATACTGTACGGCTACGGGTGTGGTGTAGTCAGTAGGCCCAACCGCTTCATGACCTCTACTGAAACGAGGTTCTTTTGGCTGCCACTGTCGACAATGAATTGTAGCGGCGAACCCTTCACCCACATCTATGAGTGGAAAAGATGCTCCCCTTCCTCTAGATTTTCGGGCTCATCTTTCTGGATCTTGGCGGTGGCAACAGTGGCGCTAGGATCCGCATCAATGATCTACTTCCCTTTGCCATTCCCCTTGTCGAGTTCTGGCTCAGGGTCGGAACATGCATCTGATTGCATCTGATTCGGAAGCCTTCAACTCGGCCACCAACGACTGCTTGGTCCGACACTCACTTGTGTTATGAGTGGGACTCTTGTGGAACTCACACCACTTTCTTGTGTCCTTCTTCGGCTTCGTGGTGGTGTTCTTTTCCTGCGGCTTCGACGGGTTGTCTTGGGTCACCCCGCCTTGGCTTTGTCCTTTGGGCTTCAGATTTGCAGATCCAAAGTCTTGCTTCTTCTGTTTGAACTTTTGCTCGATTTTGACAGCGTATCGGTATGCTGTGCCGAGTGAGGAGATGTTCAAGAACCCCATCTCTTCCTGGATGTATCTGTGTAGGCAGCCGCGGTATTTGAGTACCAGATGCAGCTCAGAATCTTTGATACCCAACTGTGTGCGAAGGGTATGAAAAATGTTTGTGAACTCTGGCACATCTTGGTCTCGTCCTTGCCGCAGTGTGGTCCATTTGATGTATTTGTCCTCATAGCTTCCGATAGGGTAGTACTGCTCCTTGATGGCATCCCGGAAGTCATTCCAAGTGGGTGCGGCTGAAAATAGTGAGCCTGTACTTTCATCCTTCTGCTCGCAGTAGGTTTCCCACCAGTCCTTGACGTGGGGGGCTGCTTTGAGAAGAGCGAAAACAATCTTTTCCCGACTTGAAAATTTGTGAACAGAAAAATACCCATCTAGCAGATTTAACCATTTATCTACGACATCTGCATCTATTTGACCCTCGAAGATGGGCATTTCAAAATTAACTTGTACCTTAAACGGTGTGGCGTTTCCAGATTCGCTGTTGGAAGCCGATGCATCGTCTCTAGGTAGCCGTTGAAGGATATGCGCAAAGCTATCCATCATCGCGTTCCTTTGCCGCTCGAGGGCTTCTTCGAGCAAGATTTTGATAGGATCTCCTGCCCCCTCGTCTTTCTTCTCATCCGCCATGGGAGGCCGTCGGGATTTACGAGGTTGGTCTTGCAAAGGTTCGACCAGTTCAAGCCCTAACTCCTTATATCCCGACCTCGTTGGGGACATGCAAAGAAAAACAAAGAAAAAAGCAGACCGCTCTGATACCACTGATCCGGATTTAAACAGGAACGCAATAGATTAAAAGATAACCATAAATACAGAGATGCGATAACGATAAATACAGAGATGCAGTGGAAATAATACTTCATTTCATTAATGGAAAATACCGAAATATGCTTACAACCAGAAATGGAAATAAACCAGCTAGGGCGATGGTAGCTTATCTTTGAGAAGAGATGTGTCGGCTACATGCCTCTGAACTGTTCTGAACTGTGTTACAATGAGGCTCGAAGGCCTATTTATTGTTGAGAAAC
The DNA here is from genome assembly GCA_031772625.1 of Pinus tabuliformis. Classification (NCBI taxonomy): domain Eukaryota; kingdom Viridiplantae; phylum Streptophyta; class Pinopsida; order Pinales; family Pinaceae; genus Pinus; species Pinus tabuliformis. The sequence continues at coordinate 328,465,839 of CM062813.1, read as the reverse complement.
AATGGAAAACCCTTAACATTCCAAAACCTAACCCTAGAAGATGAAACGCCAAATTGTGGGCCCCGTTTGGGTAAATTGGTACATCAATTTCCCGGGGTCGTAACTTTGACATACGATCTCTGTTTGACGTGTACGATAGCTCGTTAGAAAGATCTATCCGAGTACTACCACTTTGGGAGGCAACATGGGTCCCTGGACCCATGGTTCCCCAGATTCCCAAAAAACGTTGTTTAGGGCCTCAAAACAGCTCCGGAAGTTCAGGACCCGAAAAACTGCTAAAAATAGTAAACTGTGCTACAATTTAGGAAACTGAAAAAGCTGAAAGAGACAGTTGTGGGGGTCCAAATGGGATAGGTGGGTGGCCACCAACATCCACCTGGATAATTCCTCCCCCCTAGGAAGCAATGATCCCCATTGCGTTGAGTTCCTCCATCTGCTGAACTTGTCCTGCAATCTCTGATGTGTCCAGTGATGGTGGGAAGCATGGTCGACGATGGTCCACATTGAACATTTGGTGTAGGCGAAGGAATGGAGGAATGATGTGCTCCAAAGCATTGTTCCCCATAGCCTTGGTACTGCTGTAAGGACCATGTCGGAGTGGTCTGAGGTTGTGATGGGTTCTAGTAAGGCGTTCTTTCTGTCGATGCAACCAGACTTTGTCGCCCACCTGAAACTTGTGTGGTACCCCTGTTGGTGAGGAGAAGTTGTTCCTATGTTCTATCATGACCGTATCCCTTTGCTGCTGCTGCTACATGGAGGAACCCTTTGCAGGGGTCATGGATGTAGCAACAATCTTCCCCTTACTTTCGGAGTGAACCAGACAAATGAATTTGCTGGTCTGTGATATGAGCTTGTTGCCTTTCTTAGCAGCGATCAAAGAAGTGGCAGTAGGTGGGGCTACCTCTGGTATCCTATATAATGAGTTATGCAAAGAAATAATGACAGCACGGGGCCTTGACTCATACACAGCATGTCGTCTCCACAAATATGGCTGGCCTAATAATACATCACAAACATCCAGAGGTGTAACATCACACAATACCTCTTCTGTGAAAGGCTTGATGCTGTAGGGAAGGCGGCATTGCTGGCGAACTTTGAGATCTCGACTTTCATGAAGCCACCCAATACTGTGCGGCTGCGGGTGTGGTGTAGTCGGTAGGCCCAACCGCTTCACGACCTCTGCTGAAACGAGGTTCTTTTGGCTGCCACTGTCGACAATGAATTGTAGCGGCGATCCCTTCACCCACATCTGTGAGTGGAAAAGACGCTCCCCTTCCTCTAGATTTTCGGGCTCATCTTTCTGGATCTTGGCGGTGGCAACAGTGGCGCTAGGACCCGCATCAATGATCTGCTTCCCTTTGCCATTCCCCTTGTCGGGTTCTGGCTCAGGGTCGGAACATGTATCTGATTCAGAAGCCTTCAACTCGGTCACCAACGACTGCTTGGTCCGACACTCACTTGTGTTATGAGTGGGACTCTTGTGGAACTCACACCACTTTCCTGTGTCCTTCTTCGGCTTCGTGGTGGTGTTCTTTTCCTGTGGCTTCGACGGGTTGTCTTTGGCCACCCCGCCTTGGCTTTGTCCTTTGGGCTTCAGATTTGCAGATCCAAAATCTCGCTTCTTCTGTTTGAACTTTTGCTCGATTTTGACAGCGTATCGGTATGCTGTGCCGAGTGAGGAGATGTTCAAGAACCCCATCTCTTCCTGGATGTATCTGTGTAGGCAGCCACGGTATTTGAGTACCAGATGCAGCTCAGAATCTTTGATACCCAACTGTGTGCGAAGGGTATGAAAAATGTTTGTGAACTCTGGCACATCTTGGTCTCGTCCTTGCCGCAGTGTGGTCCATTTGATGTATTTGTCCTCATAGCTTCCGATAGGGTAGTACTGCTCCTTGATGGAATCCCGGAAGTCATTCCAAGTGGGTGCGACTGAAAATAGTGAGTCTGTACTTTCATCCTTTTGCTCGCAGTAGGTTTCCCACCAGTCCTTGACGTGGGGGGCTGCTTTGAGAAGAGCGAAAACAATCTTTTCCCGACTTGAAAATTTGTGAACAGAAAAATACCCATCTAGCAGATTCAACCATTTATCTACGGCATCTGGGTCTATTTGACCCTCGAAGATGGGGATTTCAAAATTAACTTGTACCTTAAACGGTGTGGCATTTCCAGATTTGTTGTTGGAAGCCGATGCATCGCCTCTGGGTAGCCATTGAAGGATATGCGCAAAACTATCCATCATCGCGTTCCTTTGCCGCTCGAGGGTTTCTTCGAGCAAGATTTTGATAGGATCTCCTGCCCCCTCGTCTTTCTTCTCATCCGCCATGGGAGGCCGTCGGGATTTGCGAGGCTGGTCTTGCAAAGGTTCGACCAGTTCAAGCCCTAACTCCTTATATCCCGACCTCGTTGGGGACATGCAAAGAAAAACAAAGAAAAAAGCAGACCGCTCTGATACCACTGAGCCGGATTTAAACAGGAACGCAATAGATTACAAAGATAACCATAAATACAAAGATGCGATAACCATAAATACAGAGATGCAGCGGAAATAATACTTCATTTCATTAATGGAAAATACCGAAATATGCTTACAACCAGAAATGGAAATAAACCAGCTAGGGCGATGGTAGCTTATCTCTGAGAAGAGATGTGTCGGCTACATGCCTCTGAATTGTTCTGAACTATGCTACAATGAGGCTCGAAGGCCTATTTATTGTTGAGAAACAATGGAAAACCCTTAACATTCCAAAACCTAACCCTAGAAGATGAAACGCCAAATTGTGGGCCCCGTTTGGGTAAATTGGTACATCAATTTCCCGGGGTCGTAACTTTGGCATACGATCTCCGTTTGACGCGTTCGATAGCTCGTTAGAAAGATCTATCTGAGTAATACCACTTTGGAAGGCAACATCGGTCCATGGACCCATGTTGCCCCAGATTCCCAAAAAAATGTCGTTTAGGGCCTCAAAACGGCTCCGGAAGTTCAAGACCCGAAAAACTGCTAAAAATAGTAAACTGTGCTACAATTTAGGAAACTGAAAAAGCTGAAAGAGACAGTTGTGGGGGTCCAAATGGGATAGGTGGGTGGCCACCAACATCCACCTGGATCATCTTCAGCAGAAGTAGAGTATCAAGCTACGTGTGCAACAACATGTGAGGCAGTTTGGTTATGGAGACTTCTCTAGGATGTCGGGGAAGAACAGAAAGATGCAACAACAATCAGATGCAACAACTAGTGTTCAATCAAACTTTCTAATAATCCGGTGTTTCACAAGAACACTAAACACATTGATACACAATTCCAATTTGTCAGGGAGAACGTACAATGAAAATAAATCCATCTTGTATATTGTAAAACATGTGATAATGTTGTAGACATTTTCACTAAGCCTCTTGGAAAAATTACGTTTGAAATGTTTAGGGAGATGTTAGGCATATTAGTGAACCCCTTCTCCATTAAGGGGGAGTGTTGAAGATAATGGAGAATCTTAGAATAATATGAATTGGTTCACAAGACCTCAAGATAGGAAGTAGTTGCTATTTCCAAGGGTATGGTTTTAACAACCCTAAAACTCTGTAAGATATATAATATGTGATTTACATTGAGAATGTAGAGCATTCTGCAAAGCCAGACTCTCCTGGTCTTAACTCTTTTTCGTAGCACTGACCAGTGGGTCTTTTATTAATACAAACATTGCATTTTAACAAAAAAGTATATATCTATCTAGAAATAAATATTTAACCAATTTAAAAAAAATTAAATAAATCATAGATATAAAATGATAACATTATAAATTTACAACTTACCACTTTTTATAATATTTTTATAAATGGAGTGACAAATACCATTTCATCGGATTTTTCAAGGCAAGTTTTTTTTTTAGTTTAGGAGATAATGATCTCTCTCCATGTAATGATTTTATATGAATCAACGAGTGGTGGCTCTGCAATCTGAACTAGGGTTTGAGTTAGGTTTGGCACTGGCAACCATGGTGGGTCATGGAGGAGGGAGTTCTTCTCCCTCCTACAGTCAAATAGCCGCAAACAGAATCAAGGGAACTAGTCTGCATCACTTCAAGAAACCACCGGAGGTGATAACTGAGGATATTAACATAAGAAATATCAAACCTCACAGACAAAAAGAAAATCATGAGGAAGATAGTAGGGAGAAGAGGAAAGAGGGTAGCAGTCAGAAAGTTACACCTATGAGCGCGACAGGGGTCTGTAAACCCAAGTCGACCATTATTCCTTGGGTCGTTTTAAGTGACCCAGTGCTACAGGTGCACAAAGAACACATGGCAGAACACACAGTTATATGCAAATTTATGGGGATTTGGCCGATGGAGAAGGCCTTACATGCATGGATAAGGAACCACTGGAAACCAAAGGGGGAAATAAACCTTCACCTTGGATCCAAGGGCTTCTTTACGGTGGTGTTCACGAGCTTAGAAGATAAAGACAGAGTGTTCGAGGGAGGACCCTATTTTTACGCTGCTGCAGGCCTTTACATGTGACCATGGGTGATGAATTTTGTCCTAGAACAAGAAACGTTCACTTAAGTACCGGTATGGATAAGAATATACTCCCTTCCTTTAGATTATTGGTTGCTGGAGTCCCTAAAGGCTATCGACAATAAATTAGGGCATTTTATAAAAATATCAGATGTGACTCTAAGAGGTAAATACACTTGATTCGCCTGGATTTTTGTGGAAATGGACTTATCTAGGGCACTTTTGGACGAGATAATTTTAAAAGTGTATGATGAAGAATGGGTGCAGGTGGTGGACTATGAACATGTCCCATTCAGGTGCCGTAAGTGCCATGAACATGGGCACCTATACAGAGACTGCCCATCTAACAAACTGGAGAACAACACAAAAACCACCACAAGCAAAGATCCCAAGGGTTTCACTAAGGTGGGGGGAAAAGGGAAAGGAGGAAAGCGATACCACAATAGTTTCAAAATATTAAAAGAAGAAGTTGGAAACAACAGGGCAAACCAAGAATCAGAGACTAATACTAATGAGAAGGATAGGGATGCTAGCATGGAGGATATACCAGAGAACAACCAACAAAAGGATGATCTACCAAGAATTGTGGAGCTCAGTAGGGACCATGAGATGACCCCAAGTGAGGCAGGAACAGAGGACCATGAATTGAAGGCAATTCTTTAGAGGGAGAACTTATATCTAGAAAAGTTTCTGGAGCACAGTATTGCCAAAGGGGTTGACTCCTTGCCAAAGGAGAAGTTTGACAGGGTTCAACAACTCTTACTCTGGAGATCCCTATCGAAGGGCTTTGGAGTCAAAAGAAACCATGACAGCTAGGAGAATAGAAGGATGAAAACAATGGAGGAAGCACCGGGGCACTCTTCCAAGAATCCAGGTAGGAAAAGAGGAAGAAAAAGACAGAATAAGCTGCTGATGGAAAACTCATGATTAACTCAGGTAAGATGAGAGATCTCACCAACTACTCCTTTACAAACCTTTCTTAATGAAGCTGACAACCTGGAACATTAGGGGCCTAGGAAGTAAAAGGAAACAAAGAAATATTAGCAGTAGAATAAAAGAAGAAAAAACATATATGGTTTTTATTCAGGAAACTAAGTGTTCGATGGAAAAGATCAAAGAAATACATAGAAAATGGTTAAGAAAGTATGAGTATCTAGAGGTTAAGGCAGATAACTTGGCAGGAGGGATTCTTACGCTTTGGGATCCCCAGAAACTTGGAATCCTGGATACGGAAACGTCCAGGAACTATCTATCATTGGTGATTCAACCTTTGGGTCACAAGGAGACTTACATGATTACAAATGTCTATGGTCCTCGAAAACTAGAAGAAAAACTCAAGCTTCTCACCTCCTTTCAGGAGCTGAGAGAGAGATATCTTGATATGCCCTGGATTCTGGCAGGGGATTTCAATATGATGAAATCTCTTACAAAGAAAAAAGGTGGCACCAGAACACTAGGCAGAGACTCCATTGCCTTCCAGAGCTTCATAAATAAAATGAGAGTAGTGGATGCTGAAACAATAAATAGCACTTTCACCTGGAACAACAAGAGAGGGGGGCTTCTCAATTTGCCTCTAAACTAGATAGATTCATAATCTCAGAGGACCTCCTTCTCACAGGCCTTGACATGTCAGCTCTAATCCTTCCATTTGGAGGCTCGGACCACTCGCCTGTCCAACTTGAAGCCACTTTTATGGGTACACCGAGGAACATACCTTTTAGGTTTGAAAATATCTGGCTCTCTCATCATGAATTCACTAGCAACATTGACAAATGGTGGATGGAAGATTTTCCCATTCAAGGCACTAAAATGTTCATGCTGCAACAAAGACGTAAACATATCAAATCCAGACTCAAAGATTGGAACAAGAAAGAGTTTGGTAATATTTTTAAAACCAAAAGAGAAGTTGAATAGAAACTCCAGGAGATTAATCAAATCATAATCACAAATGGTTTTACCGAGGAAAGGAAAATTCAAGCTGATTCTCTTCAGAAGGAATGGGAAGATAGGTGCATCCAAGAGGAGATATTATGGAGGCAGAAATTGAGAGTGCAGTGGATTAGAGAAGGGGAAAGAAACACAAAGTTTTTTCATAAATCAACTTTGGATCATAGGTCACATAACAGAATTTCAAAACTCAGAGATTTTCAAGGGAAATATATTGTCTCCCACAAAGAAATGGAATCTGTCCTAGTACAAAACTTCCTTAGCATTTCAAAGGAGCCTCTCTTAGACAGGTCATGGTTCATTAAAAATTTCACAAAGTACATTCCCAAGCTTGTAACAAGGGAAGACAATCACAATCTTAACAGGCTAGTGTCTGAAGATGAGGTTAGTGAAGTTATCAATGAGATGCAAAATGGGACAACTCCTGGCCCAGATGGATTCAATGTGGAATTCTTCAAAGCATGCTGGAAAACAGTCAAACAAGACATCCTTGATGTAGTGGAAGACTCCAGAAGATCCAGAATGGTTTTGAAGGCTCTCAATGCCTCTTTCATAGCTTTGATTCCAAAGTAGGAAAAATCTATGACACCGGACAGATTCAGACCCATAGCTTTATGTAATGTGGTGTACAAGATTATTTCCAAAGTGATCACTAACAAACTCAAGCCCCTTCTTCTAGCTCTTGTCTCAGAGGAGAAAACTGGTTATGTGGAAGGAAGACAGATTCTCAATAACATCATACAAGCTCATGAGGTGGTACACTCTCTTAAGAGCAATAAGCAAGCTGGTATGATCATACAGCTTGACCTAGCGAAAGCTTATGACAAGCTAAGCTGGTCTTACATCAGGGTAGTGCTAAGAGTTTATGGTTTCAACCACAACTGGATTAGATGGGTTGCTTAATGGCTCGCCCTCAAGAACCTTTATGCCTTCTAGGGGTCTCAGACAAGGAGATCCGCTCTCCCCCTTCCTCTTTGTGCTCATGATGGAAGGGCTAGGCAGAGCGATAAAAAGTGCAAGTGCTGAAGGAAGAATCCAGGGACTGAAACTTACCATAGATGGAGCTGCTTCAACTCACCAACAATTTGTGGATGATACTATGCTGCAGGGCATTCCCACGGTCAAGGAAGCCAAAGCTTTTAAACAAATCTTGAACGACTTTTCTATGGCCGTTGGAACAGAGGTAAGCCTTGACAAATCAAAAGTTTTTTTTTTTAACACTGACATTGTTATTCAGAGGAACCTCATTAGAATTCTAGGGTTTCAAAGGGATCAGTTACCTTCTAAGTACCTTGGAATTCCTCTTACAGACAAACCTCTAAGTAGGGGAGTGTGGGAACCAATAATTAACAAACTTCAGGATAGGATCAGGAAATGGACATGCAGATCTTTGAATTTGGTAGGGTGCCTTGTGCTTACAAAGGCTGTCTTGCAGGCCATACCCATTTTTATGATGTTAGCTCTTCTGGCTCCTATAGGAGTTATGCAACAGATCAGGAACATTCAAAGATAATTTCTTTGGGGCAAAGGGGAAGAGAAAAAGAAATGAGCTTTGGTAGCTTGAGACAAGATCTACAAACCTAAGGCCCATGGTGGTTTGGGGCTTCATGACCCTAAAACCCTCAGCAGAGTTTCGGGTGCAAAACTTTGGTGGAGGTGGCTTAAGGAATCGAAAACCCCTTGGGCTAAGATCTGGAAACAGAAATATGCAAATAATTGGCAGGAGAGGGATCATATCCAAATGTTTGGGCTTATCAAGGGCTCCCACATTTGGAATCTTTATTGGGAAAATAGAGCCATTGTCCAGCAGCACAGCTTTTGGGAGATCCGAGCTGGGAACCCGGCCAGATTCTGGGAGGACAATTGGCAGCAGGAACCAAACTTGTTTAGGGACGAACTAACCGCTCTCAAGACAATGACAACAAAGGCTTATGCATGGTAAGTGACTTCTGGGATCAGGCAAGGAACAATGGTAAATGGAGAATATGGAAGGATCTGGGCTACAGTGAAGAGAGCCCTTTGAAAGCTCAAGCAGGCTCTCTTGCTTGGGACTTGGAATAGAGGAAGATTTTGGTATCATCCTTGTCTAACCAATTGAGATGGGGAAGAAAAACAGAAGGTAAATTTAACCTCAAAGAAGCTAAACGAATATCCCTAGGGTTTGATTATAAAAACCCTGATAAGGTATGGAAGGACCTTTGGCAGCACCAACATTGGATGAAAATAAAGTTGTTTATGTGGTCGGTTCAACAAAATAAAATTCTAACTTGGGAAAATCTTTTGAAAATGGGTTTTGTTGGCCCATCCAAATGCCATCTATGTGGTTCACAAGAGGAGACAATGGAACACTTACTCAGCATCTGCCCTTCCACCTCTACCTTGTGGGGTTGGGTGGCCTCAATCTTCAGGTAGATTGACAGGGACAGACTCAATATTACCAACACTTTAAAGAATTAGAGAAAAGACTTCTTAGGTAATGAAATCATCAAAAAATCTTGGACTCTGGTTCCAGGCTTCTTAATCTGGGATGTCTGGAAAGAACGCAATGACAGGATTTTCAAGAATAAAACTGGCTCAACCTAGAATATTATTGCACAAATATTAAGACAACTCAAATACATTGTTGAAGCCCTTTTAGGGAGACCTCCTGTGGACCCTACTCTACCCCAGGACACTTGTATAATGCTACAGTTAGGTCTCCATTCACTAGTTCCCCAGAGCATAAACAAGGGTGTGAGCCAGATAAATGCTGGTAAAGACTTCTGGCAACCTCCTCCTCATGGTTTCTTGAAATTCAATATAGATGGAGCCTCTAAAGGTAACCCAGGGATGGCTGGTTTTGGAGGGGTCATCAAAGATGAGCAGGGGTGAATTAAGGATATATTTCACAGTCATTTGGGGATTGCCACTAATAACATGGCGGAGATCATGGCCTTAGAGTAGTGCCTGGAAATACTGATCGAGTCAAATTTACATAATGCCATCATTGAAGTAGACTCTGAATTGATTATTAATGTGGCCAAGAAGATATGTAATGGAAAAGCACTGGGAAAAGTTTCAAAACATTGGTGGCTTTTGCAGGTCTTTCAGCGCATTCATACCCACCTACAAACCTTGAGAACGATTAACTTCATTCATGTGTGAAGAAAAGCCAATATGTTAGCTGATCGTCTGAGTGTTATGCAAAGAAAGTTACAGCAGGTATGCTTGGGATTCGACACCCTTCGGAAAATTGCGTGAGGATTGTCAAAGATAGGCGGCCAAAGACATGGAGAACTTCTAGACTATTAGGAATGAACAAGAAAGAAGACTAGTGGAAGCAAGAGTAAGTGGAAGCAAAAGTCTTTCTTAACTGTTGATCCCTCAAAAATGCGTAAAACAGAGCTTTCTACAGGGGAGGGGCACTTGGTAAACAACAAGCTTCTTAGCAGGTTGCCGACCACAGATCTTGATAGCCTTCGCCATCGAATGGGTGGCAAAGTGATTGAACATTAACTATTCAAGTGGACCTGAAGATTTTTAGATCAACGGTTCATAATCTTCATCAAGTCCGTAAAGAGGGTAAAGACCATGCAAGTTTCCGATCTGATATCTTGGAGGACTGTCAGATCAATAGGGACCTAATCGTATGGATTTCGGGTTCTAAAAGTAATCGAAGGTTAAGTCTCAGACCAGACCCAAACATTTATAAACCAATGGCTCATAATCCTTATTGGATCTGTGAACCGGGTAAAAGGGGCGCATGTTGCTGATGCGATAGTGTTCGTGACTGTCGGATCTTATGGGATCTGATCGAAATGATATTGGGTTCCAACATGGGAGGAGGTTAAGTCCAAGAACGGACCCAAATTTTTATCCATTGACAATTTATTTACCTTGTCGGCTCCGTAAATCTGGTACAGGTCATGCATATCTCCGAAACGATTTCTTTAACGATCATTGGATCACTGGGGGTCTTATTGAATGGCCATCAGGTTGGATAATGGGCGGAGGTTTAGATGTAAGATTTAGGTATAAGGTTTCGGGTTAATCTTCATCGGTTTATCCCTTGTTGGTCTTTACACTTGTAAAGACATGTAATATATGTAATTTTTCTTGCGGTTAATAGAAGGCTCCACTCTTACTCGAACAAAAAAGAAGACAAATACCATTTCATCTCCATTTGAACCACATTTAACAGATTCTAGATCTGTTTTTGGCAGTTGTTGTGTTTATGGCCATACTTTTTAGTAGGGCCGACTGGCACCTGTACTAATACATTTCAATATTGCACAGGTTAGAATGCTACGCGTAGCATTTCTTTTTTCGGCCTGTTAGCGGGCCTAACATTTAGTGCTTTTTGTTCTATTCAATTTTCTGTGTTTTAGTGATGTCTACTATAAGAAAACAAGAAAACAATTATGTTGATTAAGACATTGTTCTCAAAATAAGAAAACAACTATGTTATTAAGATATTGCTCTCAAAACAAGAAAACAATTATGTTGATTAAGGCATTGTTCTCAAAGAATAAAAAGAAGAAATTTTAATATTTATTAGGGTAAAGATAGTTTATTGAACAGATCGCCTCACAACCTAATTTTTACATTCAACTCTTTTTCTATGCAACTTGACTATGAGCAGGGCTCCCAATTTTTGTACATTTTTCTATCTAAATAAACTATCCCAAGAGCTAGCTGTCAGGATATTACATCAATGTCCCTATTGTCCTTTCTCAACATCTAGTTTCCCATCATAGTTGATGAGAGTTTATTCTTAATTGAGCAAGAGATGAAGGAAAGAGAGCATGGATTTATAAAGGCAAAGCTGTGATAGCGCAATTTGGACCTCCTTCCAGAACAGAGTAGCAAGATGGTAATAAAGAAGAGGCAACAAACTCATCAACACGAAATCAGAAAGCAAAGTTGGTATGGGAAAACAGGGACAAAGACTCAAATGTGAGTCTTGCATGTCAAAATAAATAGCAAACAAGTCATACCCAAGTTTCCTTAAGATTAGTTTGTTGGAACTGCAGAGGTTACCCATGGAGACAAGGACCTGGGTTAGGGCCTATTGCGGAAAATAGAGACATAATTTGCCTCATAGAAACACATGAGCATGAAGGGTGCAAGACACCTTTGTTTGAAGGATACTGGAAGATGGCAGTGTGGAACAAGGCAGTAGGGAATGGCAAAGGGCACGGGGGTATCATGGTTTTAGTAAGGGAGAAAGAAGGTCGTCTTATTCAGTTAGAAAAAGAAGACTCAAATAAGCAATTCATTTGGTTTAAAATATCAGAAAATGGAAACCACATCAGAATTGTAGCATGTTATTTTGCGCCATAGGTTTCAAAAATCTACAAAGGTAGAGGGCTTGACCTCAAAGATCCATTTGCAGTGTTAAAAGCGGATATTTCAACATATTCGCAGCTAGGTGAAGTCCTTATAGTGGGTGATTTTAATGCTAGGACTGCGAGTGAGCAAGCTAGCATTCTTTGTTGTAAAGATGATTGTGACCCTATTTGGCTTATAGAAGAAAGTAATCATCAGTGGGAAAGAATTTCAGAGGACAAGGGCTGCAATTTTTTTGGTGAACAATTGCTTACTCTATGTGGGGCCTTTGATTTAGTCATTTGTAATGGCTTGACTAGATGGGCAAAGTCTATTAATTTCACTTGCAGTACTTACAATGGAGCAAGTGTGGTAGATTATGTAATTTGCTCACATGGTTTGTGTGAGAAAATGGAAGAAGTTTTGGTTGGAGATCAGCGGTGGGATTTGAAATCAAATCACAAGACAATTTATTTATGTTTCTCTTGGATTGGAAAAAAACAATTAGAGTAAAAAATTCAACATGTCCAAAAAAATCTCCCATAGGGCAGAATTCTTTTGACGCCAGAAAATTGTAATACCTTCAAAATGGTGCTAGAGAGGCTCTTTGAGAAGGAGAAAATTACAATTCACAGCCTTCATAGTCATGAATTAACACATTTAATTCAATGCACACTTGTAAAGTGAAAAAGAACAAAAATTAAGAAGTTTGAAACAAATTGCTTTCTGGTTAATGCTTGGTTTGACGAGGTATGCAAAAAGGCAAGGAGAATGTGGAAAGAGTCAAACAGGGATAACATAAAGCTCAAATCGTACAAGAAATTATTAATCAAGAAAAAGGCTGATTTCATGGTTTCAAGGAGGGAAGAACTAATCTTCCTTGGGAAAAATAATCCCAAATTATTTTGGAAGGAGCTGCAACCAAAAAAGATACAAATTGGAAATAATATTACAGCTTCTAAATGGTTTGACTATGCAAGATAACTCTATGAGTAGGTTCCCAAGGTTGACCCTCCCCCTTGGTCAACACTGATACTGAACTCTTCACGGTACAAGAGGTAGAGATGGGTATCAAGAAGTTGGGTGTTGGAAAAGTAAAAGACTTAGCTGAACTCCAAGCAGAATATCTAAAGTGGGGCTCAAAGATTCTTGCACCTTACATTACAAAAATCTTCAACAACATCATACAACAGGGGCTCCCCACAGATTGGTCAACCAGTCTGGCAATACCTCTTTTCAAGAGCGGCGACGTCAATAATCCCTCCAATTATAGGACCATCATGATAAACCATTTGTTTGCAAAGCTATTTGGAAGCATGCTAGAAAACAAAATTAGTAAGTTGGCAAAAGAAAGAGATAAGCGTGCTAAAGGGCAAGCAAGTTTTAGACCTAAACATTCCACAATTGATCATTGCATAACTTTAAGGCACACCATTGAAAAAGTTTGGGAGAAAAAGGAAGAAGACTTTTGTTGCTTTGTTGATTTCAGAAAAGCGTTTGACTCGGTTCCTAGGGATAAACTTTGGTAGAGAATGGAGGAACTTGGGGTTCCTAGACATTTGAGAGCAGTTGTGCATAGGCTGTATGAAGATGTGAAAGGCAAACTTAGAACTTCAACAGGCATTTCTGAAAGTTTTAGAAGCGATATCGGGGTCAAGCAAGGTTGCCCACTGTCTCCTACCCTTTTTGGTTTATATATCGACAAGCTTGAGGAGTGGTTAAATTCGCAAGGGGGTGATGATATCTATTTGTGCAAGTTTGTTATAAGGCTTCTTTTGCATGCAGATGACCTTATTCTGATTGCTAAATCGGCTCTTGGTTTGCAAGAGCACTTACTATCCCTTGAGCATTTTTGTAGAAGTGTGGGCATGCAAGTCAATATCAGCAAAACAAAAGTAGTGGTCTTCTCTAAGAAAATAAAGCATAACCAACATAAGTTATACTTTGAAGGCAACATTATGGAAGAAGTTGCAGATTACAAATACCTCGAGATTGACTTCAACAAAAATCTAAGCTGGAATGGTTGTAGAAAGAAAAGAACTTTGGGGGGTTGGAAAGCATTTTAGGCTTTTCAAAATAGGTGTAGAGAGGCAGAGTTATGGGACTGGAAGACCACTCAAACTCTTTTTGGGCTTCTAGTGATTCTGGTGATTCTCTATGGTTGTGAACGATGGGCTAGCTATACCTCTAACATGCAATGGAGACAAATTGAGAAAATTTAGAAGCGTTTGGTTACAAACAAATTTAAGATTAAAAGTGCAGTTCCTTATGATATCTTGTTAAGTGAAACAGGGACTGCTCCTATTGAAGCAATTGCTATGGTGCGAGTTATAAGGTATTAAAAAAAAATTGAGCAAATGGAAGAGGGTAGATGGCCTAAGGTTGTTTTTAATGATAGATTGTGCAAGAACAAAAAGACTTGGATGCAACAAAATAACAAATGGTTTAGTAAATGGGGTATTTGCTTGAACGCGTGTCCCATAAACAACAAAGAGATAAAAGCTTTTGTTATGGAAAAGTTCCACAAACGTACTTGGGATAAGGAGCTAGGAAGAAAAAAAATTACTATATTGAAGTGTTTAATCCCACTCATAATCATCAATCAAAAGCATACATAGAGGCCAATATTTCTTGGAGAGCCAAAATTCTTATTGCTCAGTTAAGGACTAATTCTCATCAACTCCGTTGTGAAACAAGGCGCTGGAAAAGGCCAAAGGAAGTGTGCGAGGAAATGGTATGCATTTTTTGTTTTTCCAGAAAAGTGGAAACAGAAAAACATTTCATTTTAGAATGTGAGGCCTTCAAAGACTACAGGGAAAGTTATGCAGATACGCTGGCAGCTAGCTCTTGGGATAATCTATTTAGCGAGGGGTTTGTCGAGAAGCTGGGAGAATTTATTGTGAAGCTTCATAGAAAAATGGCCGAATACATCAAACAGATGAAGAAACAATCTGTCCCATAGGCTATCTTTAATGTCATGAACATTAAAATAATTTCTTTCTTCTTTCTTTCCAACTCCATACCCATAACATTAAAGCACACCACGACGCTTCATCTCCCTCTCCGTGTTCCTGTCCGATTTGGTCCGACTCGTGCCACTCTCTCCGAGAAAATTCAAATAAAATAACTTAACGAAAGGTTAAAATCGCTTGGAACTTTTAACAAAAAGAGGAGACAATAGATTAAATGAAGAAGTAACAATCACTTTTTAAAGGATTAAAAGACTTTGAGCTTAATTTACTAATTTAAATCATATCATTTTATAGCCTTCGACTCTAAAATGATTTAAATAATAGTTTTTGATATTCAAATGGTAATTTTTTAGAATAAATTCAAAATGATTTCAAATTATTATTATTATTTTTAAAATAAGTATAAATAACTAAATAGAGATAATGCTTGTATGTTGCTTTATATTCATGATATTAGATTTATTTGCTCTTGGGCAAGTTGAGGTTGGCCTACTTCCTGAGTTTTGATTACTTTTATTGGTGCATTATACTTTGATTATATGATATATGATGTCAAAGATATTTTTTAATATTTCTAGTGTTTTGATTATGTGATATATGGTGTTATAATATTTTTAATATTTATTATATATTTTTGGTGTTCTTATACTATAATATGGGGTTATGATATTTTTAATATTTATTATATATTTTTGGTTTTTTTTAATGGATTTATTTAATTACTTATAGAATATTTTATTAAAATTTGATATATTAAATATAAAATTAATAAATATATATTTTTTTCAATAATATTATTATTATTTAAAAAATATTACAATATAAAGTAATAAAAATTCAAATTATTAGTGGATATCAATGATAACTATTACAATATAAAGTAATCAAAATTCAAATTATTAGTCGATATCAATGAACTTCATTCCTTAATCTTGTTCAAAGTTATTTTTTTTAATTTTAAATTATAGATATTTAAATAACTTGAAAAATATTATAGGTATTTTTATTATTCTATATCTTTTTTTATGTGATAGAATAATTTTTATTTCTTTCTTAATATTAAATTATAAATATTTTAAAAACTTGAAAAATAATATAAATATTTTCATATTTTATATTCTGGTAAAAAATTTTAATACGATGTTGATGAATCTTTATCTATGTTGTATATGTATCTCTAAAAATAGGGAAAAACCATATATTTTAAAAGATGAATTAATCTCCATTTGGTTGGGAACTAGTTATGTATTTCTCTTGGCACTTCTTAGATCTAATTTTGGCTGTAATTACTTTTGAGTTTTATTCCAATATTAATTTTTTGATTTATAGGTTTATTCTTTTTTTTTTTAAAGATATTGCTTTTATTGAGTTGTTAATCGTCTCCCAAAGTTACATATATAAAGCTCAATTGGATTCCCTAACATTCAATATTTTATGTTATAATGATAAAAAAATTTAATACGATGTTGATGAATCTTTATCTATGTTGTATATGTATCTCTAAAAATGAGGGAAAAACCATATATTTTAAAAGATGAATTAATCTCCATTTGGTTGGGAACTAATTATGTATTTCTCTTGGCTATACACTTCTTAGTTCTAATTTTGGCTGTAATTACTTTTGAGTTTTATTCCAATATTAATTTTTTGATTTATAGTTCATTTACCAGGTTTATTATTTTTTTTAAAGATATTGCTTTTACCGAGTTGTTAATTGTCTCCCAAAGTTACAGATATAAAGTTCAATTGGATTCCCTAACAACTATTATAGGATCACTCCAATACTTGTTCATCTTGGGTTTTCTCTTAAATATTTGTCAATATTAGTTAGATATATAGTGGAAATGTGAGTTTGATATTTACTAAGTTAGGTTTCTTTGGCTATCCTTCCATTCAAGGTATTGTATGTTTGGAGATTTGGATTTGCCATTATACTGAGTTGATTATTTTTTTTCTTCTTTAATTTGAAAAATGATGAATTTTTTAAGTTCGTAAGTTTTTTTTTTCTTATTATACCTGCCAAGAAAGGATGGAGCATCTGAGCTTGGGTCACAACTTGGGTCTGCAGGCCTGATCACATACAAATAAGCATCAGAGGCTTCGCCTAACGTCCATTTTTCTCTTCGGCTAACTTTTCTCTCTTTACCATTACATTGGGCGTTGATCTATGCGCCTCTATGGCCGAGCAACCAACTATGGACAAACCAACCCAGGATTCCGCCCTTGCGAGAGAGATCACAACTTTTAACTCTCTGGGAGCTTCTGGCCCCAAGTTTCATAAAACTTTCCCTACTCCTTTTGTTAAAAAAGTGGATGATATCCCAAAAGTGCAGACCAATGCCCCTCAAGCCTGGATTCGAGCCCTTCAACTTTAAAATCGGGGTCTCATTGATCAATTTATTGGTCTCTGGCCTTCTCCCCATACAATCCATATCCGGTTCAAGAAGAACTGGAAACCCCTGATCAAGGGCGAAGTTCTGTCCTTTTGCGGTAAGGGTTTCTTTACATTTTATTTTGAGAATAAGGTTGATCGAGATCTGACCTTTAGAAGTGGTTCGTACTTCATGGGAGCTCAAGGCTTATACCTTGATCGTGGGAACCCTAATTTTAACCCGGACTGCGATATCCCTATAACAATCCTAGTTTGGGTTAAGCTCCCCTACTTTCCCCTCCATTGATAGAACAATGCTATCTTCAGGCTGATAGGTAACTCGCTAGGAAAATACATAGATTGTGCACAACCCAAGGACAAATTATTAGCCTATGCACATATATGTGTGGAGGTAGATCTAGACAAAGTATTGCTCACAAGGATCAACCTCTGCATGGATAGCTAGACCCATGTGCATGAAATCAACTATGACTAGTTACCATTCAAATGAAAAACGTGCCATGAATATGGGCACCTTCCAAGAGGTTTCCCTAAGTCACAACTAGTCATGGATCAATAAGGTGAGAAAAATAAGAAATGACAGTAGGCTAAACGGAGAAAGGGAACCAATCGGTAGTGACAAATAATGGCCCCGACCGCTGATTATGCCCCTCCCAAAGATAGATAAGGGAAGAGTAATGATAGACCTTCATCAGGGGTCTAGTAAAGAAAGAAGCTCTAGTAATGGGGGAAAACACTATGAAATTCTTTCGAAAATAGCAACAGAAGGCAATCCCTACTAGCAAACCATTATAGATTCCTCCCCACAGAAGGATCTTTAGTCCTCTCAACATAAAGATCCATCTCCTCCTGTTATTGCTCCTATAGTTGCAAGGTCGAGTAGAAGCTCTGAGGAGCAATCCGAGGAAGAGGGGGAAGACTTCCTATCATCTAAGGAAATCACAGGTCCAACAATCAATGCCATTTCAATGGATGAAAAATCAGAAAAGGAAAAAGAAAAGGAATTGGTAAGGATAATTCATATATTGGGGTGCAAATCCAACAAAGAAATTTGAATAGAACAAATAGAAAATGATAAGAAACTTGGATTCCAATGCACAATTCCCTGTTAGCTTGTAAATCTTGGAAACAAGGGGGGAAATGGAGCTTCGACAGGTCCTGGTGAAGGGACAACCTCTTCCAAAGTAAATGATGAATATAATCTCCTTGAATTGCAGGGGGCTTAGATATGAAAAAAACAATAGAAGAAGTACATAATTTGATCACTAAAGAGAATCCTGCTATAGTCCTCTTCCAAGAGACAAAAATGGGTGAGAATGAAGTCTCATCTAAGTGCAACCGAATATGGAATCAAAGCAATATGGTAACGGTTGACTCTCTCGGAGCCTCTGGAGGACTTTGCACTATGTGGAACCCAAATCACATGCAATTGTTGAATACCATCAAATCTACTCATTAGATCGTGACCTCATTTAAATTTTTCAACATCCATCAGGTATGTTCAGTGATTGGCTTATATATTCCTATCAACTTTCATGAAAAACAAGAATGTGGGAAATCCCTTATGGATAATTTGGGCATAATTGCATAATTGGCAGGGACTTCAACACAACTTTGAACCAAAAGGAAAAAAGTGGAGGGTCAGTGGTCAGAGACCCCTTTCAAGAAGAAATGGAAGATCTTATGTAGTCTCTCGGTATTTTTTATTTCAATCCTCTCATGTTTAAATACACCTGGAATAATAGATGCTTGGGTCCCATTCATATTGTTTCTCGTTTGGACCACTTTCTAGTCTCTGACAATTTCCTTTCCCTCAATATTTCTCCCAAATCCTTTATCCTTCCTTGGAATGGGTCAGATCATCGTCCTATTTGTGTCTCCCTCTTACCACCCTTGAATTACAGAACCATTCCCTTATGCTTCTCCCCTCTTTGGATTCATTCTTCGGGGTTCCTTGAACTAGTTAAGGAATCTTCGTCTAGTTGGGTGGATGGTAGTCTAATCAAGGTATGGGAATCCAATATAAAACACTTAAAATTTTGAATCAAAAAATGGTTAAGGAAGTCAAGATAGAGCGTTAGCATTCTATAGTGGAAATAAAGCAGTAATTGATCTAAATTAAAGTGTAAATAGAAACATAACTGATCACAAGAGATGTTATGCAGAAAGTGGTTGAAACATTCAAAGATTATCATCAGTTACTAAGGAGAGAGAAATAATTTTTTAGGCACAAATCATGTAGTTTTTGGCTCCAAGTTGGAGGCTGAGACACCAAATTTTTCCACAAGAAAGCAAAATTCAGAGAAAACAAAAAATAACATCTCAAAAATCTAGTTTCAGGGGAAGAACATCTCGGATTTCCAAGCCATAAAATATGTTGTTGTTGTTCGAATAGGTGAATGAGTAAAGAAATAAGACATTTTAGTTATACATTGACCAAGAAAAGCATATAATTGATTGGAAAACTGAATACACACACACAAGTAACAACACAAGATTTACGTGGTAAAACCCTGACAGAGTGTCAAGGAAACATCCACGGGTCAAGGGATTGGAATCTCTATTCAATCAATAATGATTCTCCATACAATAGTTCGGGCATTCATTTGGTTTTATATGTGCCTCCTTAGTTACATAACCGATGATTTGGTATAAAACTAACTTGTTACATTTACCCAAATTTACATAATTAGTTGTCAAACTTCCAACAAACTCCACCTTGACAACAATTTTCCTAATCCATTGCCCATGCCCATTCATCATCTTTTCTACAAGCCAAGAGAAGCTAAACACCATCACAGCTTCTCTACTGTAATTGGCTTTGTGAATATGTCTACACAATTCTCTCGCATATGGACCTTTTGAAGAGCTACTTTTCCGCCATTGATCACATGTCTCAGAAAATGATACCTTACATCAATGTGCTTGGTTCTGCTATGATAAGCACGATTTGTGGCCAAGTGAATAGCACTTTTACTGTCACAAAGTACATTCACTTTCTCCTGCGTCCTTCCAATCTCATCAAGTAGACCCTTTAACCAGATTGCTTCTTTACTGGCATCTGAAGCAGCTATATATTCAGCTTCGGTAGTGGACAATGCAACTGTTTCTTGAAGCTTTGACATCCAACTAATTGCTCCACCTGCAAGAGTAAATACATAACCTGTAGCAGATCTTCTTTTTTCCAAATCACCTACATAATCAGCATCTACATATCCGTAGATTGATCCTTCACCACCACTAAAGATGATGCAATGGTCACTTGTGCCTCTTAGATATCGAAGCACCCATTTCACTGCTCACCAATGTTCATCACCTGGATTTGCCATGAAGCTGCTGACAACGCCAACTGCATGTGAAATGTCAGGTCTTGTAGATACCATTGCATACTTTAAGTTGCCTACAACACTTGTATATGGTACATGAGACATATACTGCTTTTCTTCATTAGTTCTAGAACTCAAAATCGAAGAAAGCTTAAAATGGGAAGCTAATGGAACATTAACAGGTTTCACATTGTTCATACAGAACTTTTCAAGTACTTTCTCCACATACTTTTGCTGTGATAACCAAAGCTTACCATTTTTCCTGTCTCTGTGTATCTCCATGCCCAAGATATGTTTTGCTGCTCCAAGATCCTTCATATCAAATGTCCTAGAGAGCTGAACCTTTAACCTATTGATCTCTTCCATGCTTTTTCTTGCAATAAGCATATCGTCAACATACAAAGCTAAGATACTGAATATGCCATTGAAACTTTTGAAGTATAAACAATGATCATACTCACTTCTTATAAAGTTCTGGCTCACCATGAAGGAATCAACTTCTTGTACCATTGTTTGGGAGACTGCCTCAGACCATATAATGATTTCTTGAGCTTATAAACTAATCTTCTGCTGCAACCTTGTACAAAACCTTATGGTTGTTCCATATATATCTCTTCATTCAAATCACCATGTAGAAAATCTTCTTTAACATATAACTGCTCTAACTCAAGATTAAGTAATGCAGTTAATGCCAACATAGTATGAATAGAAACAAGTTTTACAACTGGAGAAAAAATCTCATGAAAGTATATACCTTCAACCTAAGTGCTTTTGCTTGCAATAAGCATATCGTCAACATACAAAGCTAAGATAATGAATATGCCATTGAAACTTTTGAAGTATACATAATGATCATACTCACTTCTTACAAAGTTCTGGCTCACCATGAAGGAATCAAATTTCTTGTACCATTGTCTGGGAGACTACCTCAGACCATACAATGATTTCCTGAGCTTGCAAACTAATCTTCTGCTGCAACCTTGTACAAAACTTTTTGGCTGTTCCATATATATCTCTTCATTCAAATCACCATGTAGAAAAGTTGTTTTAACATCTAACTGTTCTAACTCAAGATTAAGTAATGCAGTTAGTGCCAACACAGTACGAATACAAACAAGTTTCACAACTGGAGAAAAAATCTCATGAAAGCCTATACCTTCAACCTGAGAATACCCTTTTGCTACCAGTCTCGCCTTATACCTTTCAATGCTTCCATCAACTTTCCGTTTCAGTTTGAAGACCTACCTGCATCCAAAAACACTTCTCCTTCAGGAAGTTCTACAAGATCCCAGGTATTGTTCTTGGCTAATGAATCCATTTCTTCTTTCATAGCCGTTTTCCATTTTTTTTCTATCTGTATCATCTACTGCTTCCTGATAACAATAAGGTTCCCCATCTTCAGTAATCAAAGAAAAAGATGAAGCAGAATCTTCATACCTTTTGGGAGTTTTTCTTTCCCTTGTAGACCTTCTTAGAGTGATTGGTTGCTGAACTAGTTCAGAAACTTGAACTGGTTCAGAAACTTCAACAACTTCCTTTGTATCTTCAACACCTTTTTCTCCAGAAGTCTCTCCTTCCTTTTGACTGTCACCGAAAGGTCTAGCCTCCAACTGAACTCGTTGATTTGGCGATACCTGTTCCTGTTCAATTCTTTCAACATTTGATTTTAAAAGAGAAGATTCATCAAATGTTACATCTCTACTAATGACTATCTTCTGCAATGTAGGATCCCACAACCTGTATCCTTTCACTGCATAGTCATACCCAACAAAGACATAACATTTCGATTTTGGATCTAATTTTGAACGTTGATTTTTAGGAATAAGAGAATAAGCATCACAACCAAATATCCTTAAATGTGAATAATCACAAGACTAACCTATCCAAACTTCTTCATGGATTTTACAATTAATTGCTACTGAAGGTGATCTATTAACTAAATGAAAAGCAGTATATACTGCTTCTGCCCACAACTCCTTTTGCAAGTTAGTATTGTTGATCATGCTTTTGGCTCTTTCCATAAGAGTCTGATTCATACGTTCATCAACACCATTTTGCTGAGGAGTATAAACAACAGTTTTGTGTCTAATGATTCCTTCGTTCTTATAGTATTGTTCAAATTCAATTGAAGTGAACTCACCACCATTGTCAGTTCTTAAACATTTAATAGATTTGCCTGTTCTTTTCTCTACCATTGCTTTAAATTGTTTAAAGACATTGAATACATCAGCTTTCTTTTTTAGAATAAAGACCCAAAATTTACGGGAGAAATCATCAATAAACGTTAAAAAATATAGAGCACCTCCATATGATACAACAAGAGATTGTCCCCACAGATCAGAATGAATATAGTCTAAAATATCTTTACTATTATGATTTCAAGTTTTAAATCTCTATTTACACTGTTTTCCATACACACAATGTTTACGGAAATCTAACTTCAAAGATTTCAGATCTGGAAGAGATTTATGTTTCATCAGTATCTGCAGACCTTTCTCGCTCATGTGACCCAATCACTGATGCCATAGATGAGTACTTGCTTCTTCCTTTTCTGACACAACCGCTGCTTCACTGACCTGAGTACTTCCTTTTAACTTGTAAATATTTCCAACCTTTTCTGCTTTCATAACAACTAGGGTGCCTTTAAAGACTTTCAGCACATCATTTTGACCTGTAAAATTATAACCATCTGAATCCAACACTCCCAAAGAAATCAAATTTTTCTTCGAATCAGGTACATGTCTAACACTAGTTAATGTTCTAACTGTGTTATTATACATCTTAATCCTAATATTTCCCATCCCAATAGTTTGACATGATTCATTATTACCCATAAACACATAACTACCATCTACATTTTCATACAAAGTAAACCAATTTATGTGTGGACACATGTGATGAGAAGCACTAGAGTCTAACAACCAACTTTCTAAACCTTGAGAGACATTACATTTAGGTGAAGTTTCATCTATCATACATAATTCTTCAGCAGATAAAACTTCGTCTATCATACCTGAATCGACCTGATTCGCTTCCTTCTTTGGGTTATCAGAGTCTTTTCGTTTCCAACAATATTTCTTCAAGTGTCCAATTTTATTGCAGTGCCAACATTTTGCCTTACACTTCTTTCCCTTCGATTTAGATCTGGAAGAACCCCTCATCTTTTCTCCTATTTCCTTTGAGCGTCCTCTAGCTACCATGGCTTCTGATGCAGTTGTTTCAGTACTGGATTTCCTTCGTACTTCTTCAGACAAGAGAGCTCCCACGACTAATTCAAATTTCAAAGAATCAGCAGTGCTCAAGCTGGTTGAAGTTACGAAGTGATCCCATGATTCGGGCAGAGAACACAACAAGGTTATGGCTTTATCTTCTTCCTGAATTTTAACTTCCATATCTATTAATTCACATATAAGTGTATTAAAAACATTCAAATGTTTTGCAACTTTTGAACCTTCTTTCATTCGAAGACTGTAGAGCTGTCTTTTCATATAAATTCTATTGGTTAACGACTTTGTCATACAGATTTTTTCCAGTTTTTCCCATAAACCTGAAGCTGTACTCTCATCCGCCAGACATACCCTGATGGTACTGAGATCTCGGGCAACTAAGTCCTCCCAGTCCGAATCAGTCATGGTTGCAGGTTTCTTAGTTGCCCCATCCAATGCCTTGTGCAACCCTTGTTGCACAAGCAGATCCCTAACCTTCAGTTTCCAAAGAGAAAAATTGTTCTTGCCGGTGAATTTCTCCACCTCGAATTTTGCATTCAACATCTTGGCCATTTTTTCTAGGGTTTCAGTCTTCATTCTCATCTAGGGTTTATATTTTTTTCTTTCTTCAAAAACTTGTTGTATATAAAAAAAATAATTCCCCCAAAAACAACCCTTCAACAGATTCTTATTTTCAAATCCTTTGTTTTCTTTCCTTCGATTTAATGGAAAAAAAAACCTTTGATTTTCTTGATTTTATTTCCTCCAAATTTAAACAAAAAACCTGATTTTGATTTCAATTTGTTGTTTTTGTTTTTTTTGTTTCATAAAAAAAACTAATTTATGGAAAAACAAAAAAAATCCACTGATTTTTGCCCAAACTAAAAAATTTCTGGAAACTCTATTTTTTTTAAAAATATTTTTTTTCAAATACCCGGATTCAGATATACTCGGATTACTCTAGCAATCTCCTTGAAGGCTCTGGCATCACACTTCTTTGTAGGCTCTGGCACAGTCCACGTAGAGCAACCCGCACACTCTCTGGCAGCATAGACTTCACCCAGGGTTTTTTTAGACCAGCAACGACTTCTTCCTCACGGACAAATGGCTCTGGACGCAGAGATTTCGATCTTCACGCAGAGGACAGTGGCTCTGGTCTTTTGCAACTGGTCAAGGTAGGTAGAGTGACACTTCCTCCTCACGTAGAGAATCACATAGCTTCTTCACGCTCCTCACGCCAGTAGCAATGTCCTTTCTGCTCCAACATGCAGCACCTCGAGCCTTCACACCACACAGCAGCGAGTCTTTGTCTCGTACACACAGGCAACACTCTATACGCAGGCAATAGGCTTCTGCTTGCCTTCATGCAGAGACAGGATTTGGCACGCAGATATCTTCTCACCTTCATGCAGAGACACGCAACCTTCACGCTGAGAATACAGACACGCAGCCTTCATGCTGAGAATACAGGGTTTGGCAACAACTTTCTCGACTTCCTCCCCTTTCACGCAGCCTCTGAACAACACTCCTGGACTCCAGAATCAACTCACTCACTCAATTCAACTCGCTCTGATACCATTTTTTGTTCGGATAGGTGAATGAGTAACGAAAGAAGACAATTTAGTTATACATTGACGAAGAAAAGCATATAACTAACTGGAAAACTGAATGCACACACACAAGTAACAACACAAGATTTACGTGGTAAAACCCTGATAGGGTGTCAAGGAAACATCCACGGGGCAAGGGATTAGATTCTCTATTCAATCAATAATGATTCTCCATATAATAGTTCGGGAATTCATTTGGTTTTACATGTGCCTCCTTAGTTACATAACCGATGATTCGGTATAAAACTAACTTGTTACATTTTACCCAAATTTACATAATTAGTTGTCAAACTTCCAACAGTTGCCACTTCGCATTTCAAAAAATTGTGCGAGGAAGACTACTATGGAGCTCCAAATTACGAGGTTACATGCTAGAACATGTGCCTATGATTATCAGTGAGGATATTAATGCACAACTCAGAGCTCCTCCTACAACAGAAGAAATCAAGAAATTTGTCTTCTCCCTCCATCCAAATAAGGCCCCAGGTCCAGATGGATTTTCTGCAAGCTTTTATCCCTTTTTTCTGGGATACTATCAACCAAGACCTTTGCAGAATGATCGGATGATCCCTCAAACATCTACGCATGGGAGGTAGTATTGACTCCTCATTTCTAGCCTTAATTCCCAAAGAGACTAATCCATCGTCCTTCTCCTGCTTCCACCTGATTTCTCTTTGCAACGTATCATATAAGATTATTTCAAAAATCCCGACCTCTCATCTTAAAAAATTCCTCCCTCATTTGATCTCGATCAACAAAGGTGGGTTTGTTCCAGGTAGGAAAATTTTCGATAATATTATTTTTATTCAAGAAGCAATGGACTCTAGCTGGAGACGAGGAGATTGAGGCATGATAATTAAACTTGGCATGGATAATGCATTCAATCAGGTACGTAGTGCTTTCTTATTTAAATTTACGAGGAAAATGGGGTTTGATGCAAAATTTATTCAATGGGTGGCATTATGCATATCTTGCCCATGGATTTCTCCCTTAATAAATGGAAGAGCGAATGACTTCTTCAAAGCATCTCGAGGTCAAAGGAAAGGTTTCCCTCCCTCCAATTTTTTATATATCATTGTAGCAGACTCCCATAGTCCACATATCAAATTTGAAAGATCATCTTTGCATCTCCCAGGCATCTGATTCTCACCAGAAATAAGAAGCATCAATCATGGACAATTTGCGGATGACATTATCTTGCTTGGGTGGGTGCATTTGTGCTAATAGTGAGAAGGTGAAAATCCACATTGGACAGGTTTCTTTCTGCCTCTGAGAGACTAACAAATGATCTAAAAAGTCAAATATTTACTTGGAACACACCAACCTATAAGGCAAAGAAAATTGGAGAAGTGTTGGGCTACAAAGTCTTTGGAGAATGGAAAGAGTTTAAATACTTCGGGGTTCCCATTTATCATAGGAAAACATCACCTAAATCTTGGCATAACATTATGGATAAGGTGAAAACCAAATTGGGAAAATGGGGGGCTAACTTGCTTAATGTGGCAGGTCAAACAGTCCTTGTAAAGAAAGTCCTCTCCACCATCCCTATCTATCAATTCTCCACTCTGTTGGAGCCTAAGTATGTGGTCAATAAGATAGGAACCTATCTTAGGAAGTTCTTATAGGAAGGAGGTAAAACATACACCAAAAAATTCCACTTGGTGAATTGGCACACCATTAGAGAACCGAGGTTGCATGACGGGTTAGGAATATGGGACCCCTCCTTGGTAAATATGGAAATGGGGGCTAATATTTTCTAGAGGTTAGAAACCCAACCAGACATGTGTTGGGTTTAAGTTCTTCTAGCCAAATATGGGGCACAA
The DNA here is from genome assembly GCA_031772625.1 of Pinus tabuliformis. Lineage (NCBI taxonomy): Eukaryota > Viridiplantae > Streptophyta > Pinopsida > Pinales > Pinaceae > Pinus > Pinus tabuliformis. The sequence goes on along the minus strand of CM062813.1, from coordinate 328,438,745 downwards.
CATCTATCAATTAGATCGAATTCACATTCAAGGATCCTTGATTTGGAAGTTGATCGCCTCCTCCTCTTCATTAATTACCGATCATCTTCATTCGATTCCAGCAAATGAACAATGTCAAGCTGTGGGAAGGCCCAATTCTAGGACATCAACCTTTGTGTTAGGAAGAATCCCTGCGAACTTGATCTGATAATCACCCTATGGGTGACCTCAGTTGAAGACTTATTAAACAAAAAGGTATTACAGACCCATGTGCTGGTGTGTGTGTGTGTTCTGTGTTATTGAAATAATGGATCGATCAGATTGCCAATACACAGAAAAGAAATGGAAAGATAGCAGAGAAATACAGTAAGCAACACAAAGACACAAACAATTTTTAATAAGGAGTTCACCCTATTCTCCACGGCTACGTCTCCAGTCCAGCTTTAGTGGTGGCCTTGTTTTATTGTGTCTTTTAGCAGAGAAATTATAATACAGGGACTCAATAGATTTCTCCTGAAGCATATTTTGCTTGGTAGGGTGGTTCTTAGATTCCCCAAGCCACTTGGAGTACACAAACTCTTGTTCTTCCGACCAGCTCTGTGACCATTGGTCTATAGTGGAAAGAGCCAACTATGGTGCTCAATCTAGACAGATTCCTCTATGGGAAGGCTTGATTCTTCAAGCTCTCTAGTGCTCGATGCTACCTGTGGTCATCTCGGCCCTTTGTCTCCTCTGCTTGGCTTTACTGCTCTTTGTGCTCAGTTCTCCTCTCAGGGTTCACTGTTCACTGTCTCTCTTGGTCGCTTGGACTCTTCTTTGTTCCTCTTCTCTTTTAAACTCCTTTCGACTGTCTTTGTTCATGGATTTAGCCATTTGATCTCCATGCCTGTTCGATTCCTCTCCCGCCTGCGTCGATTTGCCTACCGCTTGCGTGCTTGGAGTTCCCTGTTCAGCGTCAGCATGAACGCTTAGGAAGTAGCCTCGTGTCTCCATCGGAACAGCGCCAGCCTATTCGTCGATTCGTTTCTTTAGTTATGTCGTGGATACATTCTTCCTCCATCGTGGCGGTCAACAGATTCCAAATCCCCTTAAATCGTGGCTTAATTCCCTATTGATTCCACATCTGTCTATCGGGCGCAATCTCAGCCATCCGATCTGGGCTCCTCCAGATCCAACATCATACACACGTCGAGCGTGGTTGACTTGCTCGACTGATAACACGCGATCACGACGGTTTTTCTCTCAATTCTGCTGCCACGCATCGATCGTTGAGTGGGATCTCTCCTCTCTCCTCCAAAACCTCTTACCATTCAAGGGCACCCCCATCAAAACCGCCGGTTTCCAGGTCGTGGGTCCCACCTTCGTACGTTGGCGCTTTTCGTTTCTCCACCCACGGTCCTCTGGCTCCCAATGTGACCAAGTGCTTAAGGCTCTTCCATTTCGGCCTTGTTTTCCCAACGATGGTGCTAATCGCGCATCAAAAATCAGCTCCTTTTCCAGATTCGGGGCTCCAAGGGGCTACATCGACCTCCTGCGCAGTCTCCATGGGCCTCGGTCAGCGCGCTTTGACCGAGGTCCTCGTTGTTCCACGTCGGCTGCCATGGCCACTGGTTCAGGGTGTTTTCGATTACTGTTTTAGATTCTTCAAGGATTTGTTTCGTCCTGATACAGTCAAGGTTATTTGACAGTCGTTTATGGATCCGATTTGGATCACGGCCTCCCTACTGAAAAAGCTTTTGGACCACCAAAAGTTGGATTAAAAGTCTTAGAATGATAACATATGGGTTTACTAGACAAGTTGACTATTGCAGGATTAAAAGTCTCAGAATGATAACATATGGGTTTACCGTGCTGTGTCAACACTGCTCCCATGGCATAGTCACTGGCATCAGTTTGGATCTCAAATGGTATTTGTAGATCTGGTAGTGCTAGTATAGGTGCTGTACTAATTTTTCCTTTCAAGGTGTCGAAGGCTTTCTGCTGTTTGCCTCCCCACTGAAACACCTTGTTCAATCCTGTCAAAGCATGTAAGGGAGCTGCAATTGAGGAAAAATTTGAAATGAACTTCCTCCAATACTGTGCTTCTCCTAAGAAGCTTCTCACTTCTGTAGCAGACTTAGGTTTAGGCCAGTTTACAATGACTGCCACTTTAGAGGGATCTATTTTCGATTCACCTCCTCCTACTATATGAACCAAATAATTTAGAGAGGTTTTTCCAAATTCACATTTGGAGAGTTTAATATAAAGTTTTTTTCTTTTCAAAACATCTAATGTCTGCTTAACATGCTTTAAATGTTCTTCCCACATTTTACTAAAAATCAGAATGTCATCAAGATACACAATAACAAAATCATCAAGAAAAGGTCTGAGTACATCATTCATTAATATCATGAAAGTAGTAGGGGAATTGGTCAAGCCAAAAGGCATAACCAGCCATTCATACAATCCCTGATTTGTTTTGAAAGCAGTCTTCCATGCATCTTGATTTGCAACTCCAACCTGATGGTATCCACTGTGCAAATCCAGCTTGGTGAAATAAACAACTTCCTTCAGTTGATCTAAAAGATCATCTATGCGAGGAAGGGGATAACGAATTTTGATCGTTATCTTATTCAGTTCTCGATAATCAATGCACATTCTCCACAAGCCATCTTTCTTTCTCACCAAAACGATTGGTGACCCACATGGTGATGTGCTAGGCCTGATGAACCCTTTCTCAAGCAACTCCTGCACCTGCTTCTTGATTTCAACATTCTCTAAAGCAGATAACCTGTACATCCTACTGTTAGGCAAAGGAACATCTTGCTGCAAAATAATATCATGTACTATTCGCTTTTTGGGTGGCAGACCTTGAGGTTCTTGAAACAAGACATCATACTCTGAAACAATCTTTTCTATATCAGCTTTCTGATCAGAATTACAACCCTCAAATACATTGGTTTTATCAGTTTTCTTTTCCTCTACAACCATTAGTAAGAACTGTTTGCATGAATTTATCATTCTTTTCATCTGTCCTGAGTTTATGAGAGTATAATTATTCTTGAGCTTATGAGCTCTTACAAAGTATTCGATTCCATCTTTAACAAGTAGATACTTGTTATCAGCTCTATAGAAAATAGCCTTTCTATCATACAAGTAAGGACTTCCTAAAACAATTCCACATATATCTAAAGGAATTACATCTAACTCAACCTCATCTACAAATGCTGACCCAAAAGAAAACTTGAGTTTGCACTGTCTAGTCACTTGTAGTTGTTCTTTATCATTCAACCATCCTAATGGGTATGGCTTCTTATGAGGTGTAGTTGCTAATCCCAATTTCTTTACAATTGCTCCAGAAATCAGATTTACTTGTGAGCCACTATCAAACAAAGTATCAATCTTTTGATTTTTGGAAACAACTCGAATATGGAAAAGCTCATGCCTTTTTCTCTCATGTTCTTCATCAATAAAAGATTGAGCAGAATTACTAGTAGATGCTTCAGAATTATTACCTTTTATACCTGTGGCTGCAATGATTGTTTCATCTCCCGAGTCTGACCCAAAATCTTTCTGAATAGCTGCAACAGTCTTCTTCTTCTTGCCCTCGGACTTCTTAGGTCTCAGCTCTGGATGCAGAATCCAACAGTGCTCATCATCATGCCCCTCCTTTTTATAGTAAGTGCATGAAGCTTTGCCATTCTGTGCAGTGTTAGCCTTCCTTGCTTTCCACTTTTGCTTTCTTTTCTCCTTGCTCTTGTTTACAGTGGGTTGGGATGGTCCCCCAACTTCTGGATTTCCATTCTTTCCTCTAGCTTCTAGATGAGTAGCTTGTACAGATACCTCATCTATACTAGTGGGATTAAACATGAGGATGGTATGCCTCATGTAGCTGTGTAGACCACCAATGTACTTCAAAAGAGTTTCTGGTGAGTCTAATGAAATACCCAACATCAATGCTCTCTTTCAGAACTCTTGAGTATACCCTTGTACACTTTCCCTTTCAACTGCCAAAGAGTTTTCCAACTCATCATGGCTTGTTGCATGTAGGCCAAAGGATAGAACTGCTTTTTGATTGCAGTAACAAATTCACTCCAGACAGAGATGGTTTTACCATGCTTCCTCATATCAGCTTGGGTTCTGCCTTCCCACCAAACCAAGGCAGTGCCCCCTGGGCGAAGGCTTGCCAGCTGAATCTTTCTCTTGTCTGATTCTATATTTTGTACTCTGCAATACACATCAATTTGTCTAATCCAATTGTCCAACTTTTCAGCATTTAGCTCTCCATCATATATAGGCAAATCAGGCAAATCAAATTTAACATCTAACTTAATCAAAGATGCCTTCTTATTTTGCACAGGGCTACTAGGAGGTGTAGGGAAGCTTTCTTCTTTCCCCTTTCCTTTGGAGTGGTCATGGGAATGAGATTCATCTTATTCTTTATCTTGCTTAGAGCCTGATGAATCTTCACCCTTATGCTTTCTAAAGTCCCTATACATTTCTTCTACCATAGACTTTATAGCTAGGAAACTTTCTATGAATTGAGGGTTTGGCCCTATAGAACCTTCTTCTCACATTGTCTTTCGAGAATAGAATCTCCCAATTTCAGGATTAGTTTCCACCAACTCTCCTTCTCCTAATTTGAGCTTTGATCTAGTGAGCATTCACAGCTAAACCAACACAAGCTTGTCTAACCTTACAACCTAGAGCTCTGATACCACTTGATCTGATAATCACCCTATGAGTGACCTCAGTTGAAGACTTATTAAACAAAAAGGTATTACAGACCCATGTGTTGGCGTGTGTGTGTGTTCTGTGTTATTGAAACAACGGATCGATCAGATTGCCAATACACAGAAAATAAATGGAAAGATAGCAGAGAAATACAGTAAGCAACACAAAGACACAAACAATTTTTAATAAGGAGTTCACCCTATTCTCCAGGGCTACGTCTTCGGTCCAAGTTCAGTGGTGGCCTTGTTTTATTGTGTCTTTTAGCAGAGAAATTACAATATAGGGACTCAATATGAGTTCTCCTAAAGCAGATTTTGCTTGGCAGGGTGGTTCTTGGATTCCCCAAGCCACTCGAAGTACAAAGACTCGTGTTCTTCCTACCAGCTCTATGACCCTTGGTCTACAGTGGAAAGAGCCAACTATGGTGCTCAATCTGAACAAATTCCTCTATGAGAAGGCTTGATTCTTCAAGCTCTCTGGTGCTTGATGCTGCCTGTGGTCAGCTCGGCCCTCTGTCTCCTCTGCTTGGCTTTACTGCTCTCTGTGCTCAGTTCTCCTCTCAGGGTTCACTGTTCACTGTCTCTCTTGGTTGCTTGGAATCTTCTCTGTTCCTCTTCTCTCTTAAACTCCTTTAGACTGTCTTTGTTCGTGGCTTTAGCCATTCGATCTCCATGCTTGTTCGGTTCCTCTCCCTCCTGCGTTGATTTTCCTACCGCCTGCGTGCTTGGAGTTCCCTGTTCGACATCAGCATGAACGCTTAGGAAGTAGCCACGTGTCTCCATCGGAACAGTGCCAGCCTGTTCGTCGATTTGTTTCTTTGGTTATGTCGTGGATATGTTCTTCCTCCATCATGGTGGTTAATGGATTCCAAATCCCCTTAAATCGCGGCTTAATTCCCTGGCGATTCCACTTCTGTCTATCGGGTGCAATCTCAGCCATCCGATCTGGGCTCCTCCAGATCCAACGTCATACGCATGTCGAGCGCGATTGACTTGCTCGACTGAGAACACGCGATCACGGCGGTTTTTCTCTCACCTCCGCTACCACGCATCAATCACTGAGTGGGATCGCTCCACTCTCCTCCAAAACCTCTTACTATTCAAGGGCGCCCCAATCAAAACCGCTGGTTTCCAGGTCGTGGGTCCCACCTTCGTACGTTGGTGCTTTTCATTTCTCCGCCCATGGTCCTCTGGCTCCCAATGTGACCAAGTGCTTAAGGCTCTTCCATTTCGGCCCTATTTGCCCAGCGGTGCGCGATTGGCGCTAATCAGCATCGAAAATCAGCGTCTTTTCCCGTTTCGGGGCTCCCAGGGGCTACATCGATCTCCTGCGCAGTCTCCATGGGCCTCGGTCAGCGTGCTTTGACCGAGGTCCTCGTCGTTCCGCGCCGACTGCCATGGCCACTGGTTCAGGGTGTTTCCGATTGCTATTTTGGATTCTTCAAGGATTTGTTTCGTCCCGATACAGTTAGGGTTCTTTGACAGTCGTTTATGGATCCGATTTGGATTAGAACCTTGTACGAACATTTAAGTTAGGTGTGAATAGTCACTCTAGCCCATCTTTCACACTGGGACGAGAATGGCTTTTGGAGGAATTGGAAATTATAAGATATTCCCAACTTTTTGAAGCATACTGGAGAAATTTTGAAGAGTAAGCTCACTATATGTGCTCCACTCAATCAAACAGCTATGGGCAAAATGGTTTGTAAATATTCCTCATACTCTAGTACAGAAGGCTACAACGCACTCCTATTCCATTCTCAGATCCCAGCGAAGTCCTATATCTCAAGGAAGGTGTGGAAAAAGAATGCAATCCCAAAGGTGAATTATTTTTGTTGGCTCTTATTGCATAAGAAAATCTTAACAACATAAAATATTAGAAAAAAAGGAATTGTTAGGCCTTCAAGGTGCCCTCTCTGTGAAAATCGGAAGAATCTATCAACCATATTTTTCTTTCGTGTCCTTATTCTCTAGTAGTGTGGAACATTGCATTAGGGCCTCTCTTCCCCAGAACTCATTGCCCCTCTAACATCCAATCCCTCTTCTCATCATGGCATAAATCCTACATTGGCTCCCTTTAAACCAAATTCTCTCTTAAAGCAATCTAGACTGCTCTCCCCAAATATATTTGTTGGCAAATATGGTTATCTAGAAACAATGTTATTTTTAAATCAATATCATTCCCCGCAAGACATACTATCCTTAAGGCCCTTTCCTTATGTTATGAATTTAATCCATCATCTTTGGACTCCTCCTTAGATTCTTTAGAACAATAATGGCTCTCTCCATGGGACTCTCCCCTTTCCAGGCCGCTTTCTTCACGACCGCAAAAGTCAATCCTTGAATGGTTTCTGCGCCTCTCTCCCAAGAATTTGCAGAATGGAGACAAAGAACCCTCCATTCTGCAAATTCTTCCATGCTCCTAATTTGGTTTCGGCTATCCATTGAACCTTATTGAAAAGAACCCTCCTGATGGGCTCTGGTACTTCAACATCTGACTCTTCAGCCCAGTTTCTGATCACTTCAGAAAGGCGCATGAGGCTATTAACTTTGAAATTTATAACCTTCATATCAATTTCAAACCTTCATATCATGATTTATCAACAAAAAGCCTTTGACTGTCACTCCTTGGACATAATTGAAGCACAACAACAAAGAATTTTGCATCTGGAGGACGATGTGGATGCCCTTCACAAGATAATTATGGATCTCAAGCTTCAACAAGAGAAACCACCCAACCCAACAATAGCTCTAGTTCAGGACTTGGACCTCAATAGACCTGCAGATGGACTTGGACCTCAATAGACTTGCAGATGTTTATGAGTAAGGTTTTGTATTTTTTTTGTAATGACTAACTACAAATGCATTAGAGAAATTTTGAAGTAAAAAATAGGCCTCAAAACAAAAATTTACAATAAAAATAAACTTCATATGAATCAATAGAATTCAATATGATAATGTCAACCATGGGATGATTACCATTTTTGGAGTAAAAATAGAAAAAAAGTGAAAAATAAAAAAATTATGTTTTTCAACTGGTATTTTCAACTTATCTCCCTATAATTTTGCTCAAATTTTGACTCGTTGGATGCATAATATAATTTTACATCCAATTAGTACCATGTTGCATACTTTCCATGGACCTTATTACACGAAAAATGTGAAATACATGAAAAACGTTACTACAATCACGTATTTTCATGTAGTAGGGCTCATTAAAAGTATGCAATATGGGTACTCCTTGGATGTAAAATTAATTTTGCATCCTCGAAATTTGAAATTTGAGTAAAATCATAGGGAGATAAATTGAAAATACAAGTTGAAAGAGTAGTTTGTTTGTTTGTTTTTTTTTGTTCGTTTTTGTTTTTTCCTCCAAAACTTATGAGGTAATCTAATATTATTTTATTATTTCCACTATTATTTTATAATATTCCTTATGAGGCCCATTTTATACCTCAAAGTTTTGCTAATGGCTTATAAGTGGTTTCTATCACAGTTTTGTCAAATATACACCACTAGGATAATAAGGAATTTTGCTAATGGCTTATCATTGGTTTCTGTCACAGTTTTATCAAATATACACCACTAGGATAATAAGGATACTCGTTGCATATGAAGATTTTGATGTAATCAATGTATGGGTAAATAGTTATAGACAAACATCTTAGATGCTCAAAAACAATTTGATAATATAACTCTCTCAAATATTTACCGCGACTGAACATAAATTTCATATATAAATACTCATTTCTATTAAAAAAAATTCTTTAACCTTAATAACTATATTTAAAAAATAATTAATCATAATTTATTAACATTATTAAATAGAAAATCAATTTAAAAACCTAATAAATAAATATAATTTACCACCAACCCCAACACTTAATTATACATTTTTAATGATATACTTTTATATTCAAAATTCATAACGAATAAAACATTTCTACCATTTTTCATAAAATAGATAATTTAGTATATTGTTATCACTATCCTTTAAACTTATCTTATAATTAATATGTGTAATAATCCTTTCATTTTTAATTATATATATATAATAGTCCAAACATATCTTATTTCTATCATCAAAACTGATAATATAATTAACATCATTATATTATAAATATCTTAATTTTAAAATAGTTTTAAGATTTTTACAAACATTTTTTACATTTATTGTTCTCTAACATTAGGAAAAATAGATTGTTACTACATTTCTCATGTCTCATGTTCGAATTGATTGGGGCCAAAGTTTAACTTTGCTTTTCAATCTCAATGCTCAAGTTGATGATTTTCAAAAGACTTCAAACTATTTTATTTGGATGTCGATATCCGTAACCACCCTTTCAAAATAATTCAGTTGATTTTTTGTGTAGGTTTGTTCATGATAAAAGTAATTGATAATATTTCATTTTAATTTTCCAAAAGCTTTTTCAAATTTTAAGTTTTGATTTTCATTTTTTTCCTAGGAACAATAGACTAGAGTCTCCACCGAATTGATTAGTGTATTAATTTTATAAAGTTCAAATCATAAAAATTTACTATATCTTCCAATGTTTATTGTAAACAGATTTCAAATTTCTCCATTAATTTAAAATATGTTTTATGATTTTTTAATATTCGGAAGATATTTACAATAAACAGATTTCAATTTTTTCCATTAATTGCTATAATGATTTAAAATATGTTTTATGGTTTTTTAATATTTGGAAGATATTTAAAATATGTTTTATGATTTTTAATAGTTGAAAGATATATTGGTGTGAGTAATATAATATTTTATTGGGCGTTTATCAAATTTACTTAATTAATTCTAATTTATATACTATTTCTTTATTTTTAGTCTTTTTCTCGTTAAGGACTATAGCATTTGTTTCATGGTCAAGTTGCGTTGATTGTGCATTATTTGGCTGTGTTTTTGCAATTTTAACCAAAGTTTCAGGAAAATACTTCATATTTCTATTTTTGCATAAACTCAAAATTAATTTTTGAATTTTTAGTAAATGTTATTTCTAGTTTTCAATCGGCTAAAGGAAGCTCTAATGGACCATAATTCCCCTGGTGGACGGTGTTTTATTTTCATTCTTTGCCAATGCCTCACAATTCATTTTAAAATTAAAATAAAAGTAATTTTGTGAGTAGCCATTGTATTAATGAGTGCTTTGACACTGTCACGGTTATGTTGGTGCTCTACTCAATGATGCGAGAATTAATGCGGTTGTAGGACATTGTTATGTTAGTGATTTGTTCAATGATATGAGAATTGATGCAGTTTCAGGTTGTTTGCATAGGCCCTGGGGGAGGGGGCGGGGGCGGGGCGCTGAACAAATGTCGAATTAATATAATTTTATTTCCTTTTACGGAGGACAAAGTATGTGTGGGAGAGCTGGGGTCTTTTGCATAGTGAGTGTTTCAATACTAATGAACAATGTGGTAGTTGGTATGGTTTCATTGCGTGAAACGTTCATTGTGCAGAAGACAAATTATGTGCAGGAGAACCATGGTATTTTTCATAGTCGGGGATGCTAAATAAGCTGTGTTTTCAATTCGTGTGAAGAAAAAATGTTGTGCGCTAAAACGAATGTGTGGAAGGCTTTGTCTTTTTTAATTATTATTTAGGAACATTTTTGAAAACTACGGAAGTAGTTGTATGAAGGTGGGTGTGCGAAGCTACCTATTGATGTGGTTGAAGGACACTGTTATGCTAATGTTCTGTTCAATGTTGCGAGAATTCATGTGGTTGCAAGTTGTTTGCATAGGCCCCTGCATGGGGCGGGGGGGGAGAGGGGGGATGGTAAAATGTTGAATTAATATTATTATGTTCCCTTGTGGAGAGTATAGAGTATGTGCGAGAGAGATGAGGTCCTTTGAATGGTGAGTGATGGGGTCATTGTGCAGAACGTTTACTGTGCGAAGGATGGAGTATGTGTGGGAGAATCAAGGTCTTTTGCATATATGAGGGTGCTAAATAAACCATGTTTTCAATCCGTGTGAAGAAAACGTGTTATTCGGTAAAATTAATGTGCGGAAGGATTTGTCTTTTCGAATTAATATGTAGGAGCATTTTTTGCAACTATGGAAGTAGTTATACAAAGGTGGTTGTGCGAAGCTAGCTGTTTAGAGGTATCATGTGCATAGTTTCGAATATCAATGACTGATCAAAAGCGGTTATTGAATGCAGAAGTAGTTGTGCGAATGCGGTTGTGCTTGTATTTATGTTATGTGAAAGTTTTGTGCAAAGTTTATTAAGATGATAAATATATAAATCCCTTTTTAATTATTATTTAGTGACATATTTCACAACGTATAATTGTTAATTAATATCAGTTTTGAATGTCAATGACTGAGGGCATTATTGAGTGTGGAAGTAGTTGTGCAGAAAAAGTTTTGTGGAGATGGCTGTGCGTGTGCAGAGGTTATGTAGAGAACAAATGCATGAACAAAATTTGTGCGGAATGAGGGAAGTGTAGAGGGTCTTTTAATTGTAATGTGTTTCGACATTAGTTTTATTATTAATGGATCCTATGGGATGCGAAAGTGCATACAATGAAATCTTGAAAGATTTTTGCATGCAATGGACTATGTTGTTTGAAGGTAGCATGTGTGGAGAACAAATGCATCCTACCCACGATATATGAGACCCACATTTATTTGTATATGTCTCAAATGTCAATGACTGATAGTAGGGCATTGTTGAGTCCAAAGTTGGTTGTGCATGAGAGATTTTTGTGCATAAATGCATTTTCTTTGTGGTTTCACACATATGCATTTGTGTTATGTTGAAAGTGTACAAAAATCATGTTTCTAGATTTGATGTTTTGGTGCTTATGTGGTTTTTTGAATGCGGGAGCAAGTGTGTAATCGGTGAATTGAATGATGAGATGACTTTTATCTACCTACAAATCTGTTTTCTATTAATCAAAGGATAGACATCAGGACAATGAAGAATCTTGATGGTGTTTTTATCTTTGTAGTGTGTTTTAGATGCAAAATAGTAGCAGGTGGTGATTTCTAAGGAAATGATACTACAAATATTTAAAATAGATAGTATATTGAGGGGAAAATTGTTATTTAAAGTGATATAGAAACAATGGGGCGTGTAGCATTTTCTCTTTGCAAATTGCGTTCAAGAGCTTGAAGTATGGTCCGAGCTTATGTTGCATTACGTAAACTGTTATCTGTGAAGATGAGCTTAGATGATAGTTGTAGTGCAGAGATACAGAAGCTGTACAATACGACAAGTTTCTAAACCGATTTTACCTTTACTATTTTCCTATTCGCATTTGGAAATACTGCAAGTTTTTGGTTCGTCATGATTTTCTCTATAATACTCTACAAGCTTTGGTTTTCTCTACAATACTCTATAATTTTTTCTCTACAATACTGAGAGAAATGAGTGTGTCAAGTTATTTGCAAATCAAAGTTGGTTCGGTTTTACAAAGTAATGGGGAGCAACTATCAAGTCGATTCATCATAGAAGGCAACTTTACTATTTTGTGGTTATTATTGATAGTTTTATGAGTTTTATCTTTCAGTAATTAAATTAAATTCGTGTTTGCAAAAATAAAAGAGTTTATAATTAAATGTGTTTGTGCGGAATAAGATTTTCACTACATTGTAAATGGGTGTCAAATTTTGCGAGAAATAGTTTTGTCAGGTAATTCGTAAATCAAATTTGGTTCAGTTTTACAAAGTAGTGGGACTATTTGTCAAGTCGATTCGTTGTAGAGTGTAGTTGAATACATGTTGGCATACTATATATTTGTGAATTCCTTTGCATATTTTACTATTTATAGCTATTATTGATGGTGTTCTCTACAAAGGCTACAATTCCACCCGGATAACAAATTTCTCTACGGGATCCAGTGATTTTTTTTTTTTGTTGAAAAAATCCAATCCTGGGAGCGTTTGAATCATTTTTTTTTTTTTTTTTTTATGGTGGATATGGATTCAACACCATCAAGAATTTCAGGGGCACCAAAAATTCTGAACTTTGACAGTTGTAAGTAGAATTTTAAAAAAATTGTCGAATTTTTAAAAATTGCTACATAAAGTTCCATTGTTTTTTAGGCGAATTTGTGGTCTTGTTATATTGTGATATTATTGATAGCTTTACGAGTCTTCAAAATTGACTAGAAAAACAAAGGAAATTGGGGCACGTTGCTGATCAAATATGGTAGTGATTTTTTGTAATGCGAGGTTAAAATTTCCAATTTTCATGATCTTAGGTGTCAATCGGGTGTAAATGGTCATGTGGTTGTATTTTATTAAGAAAACAGAACAATGAAAAAAAGGGAAAAAATGGTTTGTAGTGGTTTCTTGCAGTATTAATAAATTTGTCAATGGGGTTATTGATGAGGTTGAATCCATTTCCACTATTACAAAATATGATTCAAACACTTGTGTAGTCAGATTTTTACTAAAGGACAAAAAAAACACTTTGATTTTTGGCCATGTGGACGAACTTACTAGTTTGATAGACAATGTCTATTATTGCATATTGTAAATTTATGTTTCTTACAGAATGCATATCAATTATATTGAAGAAGGAGAAAAGTGCAAATTAAATGCACGAGATGCTTTTGGAATATTGAAATTTTTGCCTATTACTATTTGTAAAAGTTGGCTTTGCTATCACAAATTGCTATATATTCATAGCAGCCTGTGTAACGATTTTTCATACGAGTAATAGTAACAATCAATGTTTGTGAAGAAAACAAAGAATTGTAAAAAGAAATGGGATTTGAATATGTTAATAATTGACAAAGTTTTTTTTTCCATGCAAAAGAAAAATCGGTAACATGCGAGGGAAATAAGTTATTTGAAGTGATACATTTAACTCACTTGATGAGATCAATAATAGATTTGATTGGTCAAGAAATTATGAGCTACATGTGAATCTGTACACAGAAGAGAAAACATGTGACAAGATTTGGAGTATTGGATTAACGAATTTTGGGCGTGTTTCAGGGGTCTTTGACTTCAGAGAAATTCTTTATCTCTGTGCAAATAATTGTGATTTAAAAAAGGGGTCAATTAAGCTATGAGCGATAAAGGTTTCTTTGAATCCAAATGTATTCAAATTGTTATTAAAGTCACTAGAACCAAACAAGCATTTAGAATTGTCCATTGCAAAGTTTCTTGGAGGTAGAAGGGCGCAAAATTGACATTGTGCAGGAATTCATTTATGCAAGTTCTAAGGTTCCTTCTGATCTTTCTCTTGTAGATATTTATTTGTTTAGGAAACTGTTTAGGGATTTATGTTGGCTCTTTTCCCATGTAGTAGGGCTATAAAGTACATCACATGTCTCGAAATGCATTTTCTATGTGCTTGACGAGACATACAAAAATAATTGTATTTTCGATTGGGCTTATGTCATTCAGAATGAATTACCTTTTCAGTTACATATATTACCTAAGAGAAATGGGTTCTTTATGATGTCATATCTGATAACACTTCTTGTGTCAAGGCATGTGTTTGACAGGTTGCTCTGTAATCCTATATTCAAGTTTCGTGAGGAACTAATGCAGTTATTGTATCCCATATTGTGGAAGCATGAAGCTTCTTTAAATTTTTGTTTAATTCAGGATGTGTTTATGATGAAACTGTATTTCATGGTAAATAGACAAGATCCTTCTCAAATATCAACAGAGGCTGAAGCTTTCTTGCTTCACAAGGGGGAATATGAGGAAAGAGAAAGCAATACAATTATATGAATTTACGGTTTAGAAGATAGGCCATTGCTTTTTCCAATATTTGTTCTAGATAGGTATTTTGTTGTTGAAGTCTATATGCAATATCATCGTTGACTATCTATATTTGAACAAAAAAGGAAGAGATAATTTATTTCTTTTATGTTTACCGTTGAAAAAATGACTATGAATAATACAACTTACGCTCTTATTTCTGCAAGGTCTTTGGGTGCTTTCAACTTTAGTGAAGTTGAAGCTATTAAAGGCTTTGATAGAGGAAATTTTTTCACAAAACACCTTGAGTCTATGAGATATGGGAACTTGTTTCCAAGAAGTAGAGAGCAGAGCGAGGAAATTCACAATGTATCAACAAAATATAAAAAATCGTTAATAGATGTTAGACAAATTGTTGAAAAAGAGATCATCATGATGGGAGAAACATCTAAGCAAAGAGGCACAAACCCTATTGGGAAATCTCAATCTTGCACATGTAGTACTGGTGCGACTTCAACTGCTAGAAAAAACAAAAAAAGAATTACTGGAAGCGAAAAAATGGTTGTCGATAGGCTATTAAGTGGTGGGGATGACAAAGGGCCTCCTCGTAGAGTAGCTCCAGTGTTGAAATTTGACGACTAAAAAGTTTCCTAGAATCACAACCCGGTTTTAATTTCACCTTATCACTCCCATTTAGTTAAATTCCCTTTCCCATAAACATACATTCAACATATAGAATTCTGGAAATGCAATTTTCAAATTAAAACACATGGGATTTTCAACACATGTTGAAAAAAAATATGGACATAAAAATACCACCAACACATATTAAAATACACAGATTTTTTGTCAACTTAGACCCAAGAAAAACCCCTTCAATCTTCTCCTCGGAAAACCTGTTAGAGAGCTCTTCAAATTTATTTATCTTTCAAGTTTAGGAAAAGTAAATTTGCAGACAAAAAAAAAAGAACAAAATACAACAACAAAATACAACTTATCTCTTTAGCCTAAAATTCCTTGAAAACCGTGCCCACTTTGCCTCGATTTCCATGCCCACTTGAAGCTGAAAATATGTACTGTATGGATACAGACTGTACTGCATAGATTCTATACGGATTGTACGTATTTCCATATAGTTGTACGCACAACTCAATTTTTTCTCAAAAATTCTCTCGAACAATGTGCAACTCAAAACATTAAATGATTTCCGTGTTGTACCTTCTGCTGTCTTCTTGCCTTGATTTTTGTGCCCAACTTTTCCTAGAAGTCACTCCTTGAGTTTGCTGCAACAAATTTCTCCTTCAGAACTTTTCTCCAGCTCTCAACCTCCTTTCTCCAATCTGCTCATGAAGAATGAATTCAATCTCTCTTTTCTTTTCCCCCTTTTGTTTCCCTAAATGACTTTTGGGCAACCCTAAGATCTAATGGCTCAAATTCATTTAGATCAAGGGATGAAAATAAATGTGCATTTAATTCTCACTTTCTATTTTTTAATTCACCCATTAAATAAACTACCCACATTATACTTTATGTCCAAAATCACTTTTCACTTTATAATTTAACATTGACTTTACCACTTATAAAGTCACTTTCACTTTATAAAGTCACACTTAGGAAAATAGTTATTTTGGACACTTTTCCCTAGGTAGAGACTAACCCATGGGAAACCACTTGTCTAAGGTAGATTAAAAATCAACACTCCCTCTTACTGAGGAAAGTGTTTCTCACCACACCCATCTTGTCCCTGAAATGGACATGCTTACCTCTCAGCAAGGAATTCGTGAGAACATCGACCACCTGCTCATCTGTCGATATATACTACAACTTCACTTCCCCCTTCTAAACATAGTCCCTGATGAAATTATATCTGATGTCAATGTTTTTTGAACTATCTTGAAACATTGGATTCTCATGAGTTTAATGGAACTCTGATTATCACAGTGAATAGCCGTCGGTCTCAACTCCTGATCTAATACGCCATACAACAAATTGCAAAGCCAAATGGCCTCACAACTAGCCTAGCTAGCAACCATATACTCAACCTCATAAGATATCAAGCAACTGAATTTTTCTTTCAATTGAACCATGACACAACTGCCGAACCCAATCTGAAGCAACACCCTGAAGTGCTTTTCCTGTCAGAAGCACACCCTGCCCAATCTGAATCTACGTAACCTGGAAACCTCACTCCATATCCCTGCCTATAGTCTAGACCATAGTCAACAGTCCCTGCAGGTAGTGAAGAATGTGCTTTGCAGCTATCTAGTGCACCCTCCTGGGCTCAACCATGAACTGGCTAAGTGTGCTCACTTCAAAGCATATATCTAGCCTAGTGTTGACCAGATACATCAAGGAACCAATAAGTTACCTACGTAACCTGGCAACCTAACTCTATCTCCCTGCCTATAGTCCAGACCATAATCAACACTCCCCTGCAGGTAGCGAAGAATGTGCTTCGCAACTACCCAGTGCACCCTCCTGGGCTCAACCATGAACTGGCTAAGTGTGTTCACTTCAAAGCATATATCTAGCCTAGTGTTGACCAGATACATCAAGGAACCAATAAGTTACCTATACAACGTGGGGTCAACCAAACTAGAATCTGAAGAATGAAGCTTCTTCTAGCTGGTGATAATAGGTGTAGACATGTGTCTATAGTCTGCCATGTGAAATCTTCTCAACACATCCACAACATATTGCCCCTGCCCCTCCTCTTGCCACACCTCAAGCCCCCAAAAGTAATGCATCAACCCAATGTCCTTCATCTCAAACTCCATAGAAAGATCCTCCTTGCAACAACTAATCAGTCTCTCTTCCCTAGTAATGAACAAGTCATCAACATACAATAAAAGAATGAGCGAACCATCCCCTACAACAATGTAATATAGGTTTGGATCTGCATCACTCTTCGTGAAACCCATATGCTGCAAGTAAGTATCAATCCATGAATACCAAGCTATCGGAGCTTGCATAAGTCCATAGAGTGCTCGCCTTAACTGACATACATGGGTCTCTCGCCCAAGTACCTCAAAGCCTTGTGGATACTCAACATACACCTCCTCCTCTATAACTCCGTTTAGAAATGTGGTCTTCACATCTATCTAATGGATTTGCCAACCCATTTCAATAATAATAGAAATAAGGGACCGGATAGAATTGTACTGAGCTACGGGAGTGAAGGTCTCATCATGGTCAACTCCCTCTATTTGTGTGTTAAAATGGACAACCAGGGAAAAAATTCATGTGGGTCATCTTATTCATGGCTGATAATATTTTTATTAGATTCCTCTCGTCGAGAGGTGTAGGATTGATATAAATATCATCTGATTTGGATAAGTATTCATGGAGATATGAATTTATTTTGATTATGGAATTGTTATCAAGCTAACCTACAACTCATGTAGGCTCAAAAGTGTTGGCATTTTGGCACAGGTGTGGCGCTATGATACAGGTGTTGTCCTTGATGGCAACTCTCTTTGATGACAGATCTCCGTTCAGATTACAAAATGTAGAAAAATCTCATATACGCAGGTTAATTAAGTCTAAGTTGCGTATACACGCAAGTGATCTGCATACAAAGTCGCGTATACGCATGAGAGCTATATACTAAGGCGCGTATACACGCATATACATGAACAGAAAAAGGCATATATGTCGGGAAGCTTCCCTTTGGTCCGTGGTAGTTAGTCCTCGGTACTTGAGCCTATGTATTTGGACCAAAGTATCTCGACAGACGTGTTGATCCCTAGTTTCTAAGTTGATGGTATTGGATTCCTATGGTTTGGCCCTTGGTATTGAGCAAGGCCTAAGGCTATATAAGGAGAAGAAGATCATTAGGCAAAAGTATCTTTTGAAAGGGCTTGAATATCTGAAAAAGAAAGAGATCTGGTATGCAGGTTCTGGGTTGCTTGATCTAAGCTAAGGAGAGATCACTTCGGTTGATGGAAGACTAGATCTAAGGATAGATCGGGATCTAATGATTTGAAATGCACTATTATGATATGGTTGATTATGCGTATTTCTAGATCTGCATACTGACGCAATGTTATGTTCTGGGTCTAACTGATGTCTGGTACAACTGCAAGTTGAGAGAATTTATTTTTAGATCTGTACGCAGGTTGGCTTCGGTAAAAGAGCGTGTATACACGGGTTTCTCTCATTGAAGTAGCGTATATCTTTTGGAGCTTGATTTTTGGGTTTACAGTTGGATCTGACTGTTATTGCAGAGTCCTGTAGTCTGCTCTGTGTTCTGGTAACTGGTGTTTGACAGGGTTTCAGTGGTTCAGTGATTGATGATGCTAGTATTGGATGTTTTGTGCTTCAATGATCTGTTGTGAAAGTTGAATGAATTGTGGTCTTCAGATTGTAATGTTGTGCTTCAGGAATATCCAGTCTGAAAATGTATGAAAGGTGATACCTGAAAGAAAGAAGATTGTAGGCCAGCACCTACGTACTAGTATCTTGGCTAGTACAAGAGCAAAGGGGGTTGGAGCTCCCTTCCAAGGAAGTTTGGAGAACGAGAGAAGGTTGTAGCCTTCTGCAGGTTGTAGCCTGCGTACTGGTATAAGGCTGCACCAGTACAAAAAGATTGTAAACTGAAGTTTCATATTAAAGAAAGATAGAGACGACTTGCAGCAGGTGGTTTTCACCCACATTGGGTTTCCACCTTATATCATGGTGTTCATGTGTGTGGTTTTTGTGTGATCTGTTCTACTGCATCTGTTTACTCTTAATATGGTGAATAATGTCCTTATGCACTTAACTGAAGATAAACTGACTGAAATATAAGATTTCTGGTTATACGCTGTTTTCTTTATACACAGTTGCGTGTACACGCTGGTTCACTTAACGAAAGTAGCGTATATGTTTCTGAGCATTGAAATTTTTTTATAGTTCTGATAATACTGATTCACCCCCCCTCTCAGTATTATTTCCAACAATTGGTATCAGAGCAGGTCCTTCAGAGAAGCTTGACCGCTTGAAGGTAGATCGTTCATCATGAGCAACTACGAGAAAGAAGCATTAATCAGGCCACTGGTTTTTGATGGGACAAACTTCAATTATTGGAAGGTAAGAGTTACTGCATATCTTCAATCTCTTGGTACAGAAGTTTGGAACATCGTAGAGACAGGCTACACTTTTCCTTCAGCTACTCCTACAGATCCAGCCGAGAAAAAGAAATATGAAACAAATGCGAAAGCAGTCAATACTCTATTGGGATGCATCTCTCAATCAGAATTCATGAAGGTAATGCACTATAAATCTGCAAAAGAAATATGGGACAAAATGGTCACGAGCTATGAAGGAGACGATCAGGTAAAGCGTGCTAAACTTCAAACTCTCAGGATTAAGTATGAGACTCTCAGAATGTATAATGATGAAAGTGTGGCTAACTACTTCCTTAGGGTAGATGAGATTGTCAATTGCATGCAAAACTTGGGTGAAGAAATAAAAGAGGCTATTGTAGTTGAAAAGGTTCTAAGATCTTTGTCCCCCAAGTTTGAATCTAAAGTGTCTGCCATAGAAGAAAAGGAAAATTTGCAAATTCTTACTATGTCTCAGCTTCACGGAATTCTAACTGCTTATGAAATGAGAAAGGGAGGTCCATCAGACAGAAGAGAAGCTGCCTTCAAGGCTTCATGCAAAGAAGATTATTATGAAGCAAGTCACCTGCCAGAAGATGAAGAAGAGGAATCAAATTTTGTCAGAAATCTTCAAAGGGGTTCTGGAAGGTTCAGAGGTAAGTTACCTTTTAAATGCTTTGCTTGTGGAAGAGTAGGTCATTATGCTGCCAAATGTCCTCACAAAGATAAGAATGACAAGGGAAAGGAACCTGTTAAATGGAACAAGAAACAATATGAAAAGAAGAAAAGCTACTACACTCATGAAGATAGTGATGGACTTTCAAATAGTGATGAAGATGAACAAGGTAATAGATATAAACTTTTAATGGCTTTTGAAGATGATGACTACATGGATGCTCTAGATGTAGAAGGCTTTTATGAAGAAATGAAAGATCTCAAAGTTTGTTTAGAAGAGAAGAGTGCTATTATTGATTCTCTACAATGTCAACTAGCTGAAAAGGAAAAACATCTTGAAAAATTGGAATGTGAGATTGTTTGTCTTAGAAAGGAGATTGAGAAAACCAAAGCAATTAATCTTAAGTTTGTTAAAGGATCTGAAGCCTTGGATGAGATTATCAATGTGCAGCGATCTCCTCTGATCAAGACAGGTCTTGGATATAATGGAGAAACATCTCAAGCCTCTACCTCTAAAAGTTATCTCGATGCAGCAAGGAGAAGCGAGCAAAGGCCAAATAAAAGTCATCAGGTGAATCAGGGACAGTTTACCTCAAGAACAAATAAAGACCATCAAGAAATTCGGGGACAAACTGCCTTAAACAGAAGCTACAATCAGCCACAGGTAAAATCTTCCCAATTTGCTCCAAGAATGAATAGAAGCTACAATCGGTTGGATGATAGATCTGATTATCGCAGAAGTTTCTTTAATGGCCAATGCTTTTCTTGCCATAACTTCGGTCACAAAGCAGCTCAATGTGTTGCCTACAAAACGATCATGACTAGAGAAGCTCAAAAACAAGGGAGAATGACTGGAACCATGAAAAGGACTTATAACAACTTTTCGGTTCTTGAAAATGAAGTTGAATGCTCTATTTGTAATAACTTTGGTCATGAAGACTCTGAATGCAGGAGCAGGTTCCGGAAGACAACTCAGAAGGAACAAACCTCAAATGTTAGAACATGGAGAATAAAAGAATCACAACCAGAAAGATGTGGGATAGCCTTTTATGCAGAAGGTCAAGAAAGTCTATGGTACATTGACAGCGGATGTTCGAAGCATATGACAGGGGACAAAGAAAAGCTTGAGTCATATACCGCATTAGAAAAGGGGAAGAAAGTTTCTTTCGGGAACGATATCTCTGCAGCCATAAAAGGAAAAGGTGTTGCTCCGTTGAAAGAGGAGGTCAAAGCAGGAAATGTTTTATATGTTGATGGATTGAAGCATAATCTTCTGAGTGTCAGTCAGATGTGCGATCAAGGAACTGAGGTAATATTTAGATCAAATGGATGTTGTGTTCGCGATCTTGATACAGGTAAAACAGTGATCAAAGGAAGAAGGACTCCAAATAATCTATATATCTTTGAGGAAAGACAACAATGCTACTTAAGCAAGGATGATGAACATTGGTTATGGCATCGGAGGTTGGGGCATCTAAGCTTTTCACAAATAAGGAAAGCATGCAAATATCAGGCAGTTCGTGGTCTTCCAGATATCAAAATTCCAGACAATACCATATGCAAATCTTGTCAGTTTGGAAAGCAAACCAGAACTAACTTTCCAGAGAAGGAAGGATCAGCTAGCATGCCTCTCGAGCTAGTCCATACAGATGTATGTGGTCCATTTAGGAAGAGGACACCTCGAGGAGAAGAATATCTGATATTATTCATTGATGATTTCTCCAGATTTGTTTGGTTAGGGCTCATGAAGCACAAAGATGAAGCATTCGAAAAATTCAAATCCTTCAAAGCCTTGGTTGAAAATGAATCAGGGCACAAAATTAAGTGCCTCAGATCTGACAGAGGTGGGGAGTTTACCTCAAACGAATTTTTCGATTTCTGTGAAGAACATGGGATAAGAAGAGAATTCTCTACAGCTAGAACTCCTCAGCAAAATGGGGTTGTGGAAAGAATGAACAGAACAATCCAACAAATGGCTCGTGCTATGCTTGATGAATCAGGTACTCCCGCAACCTTCTGGGGTGAAGCTGCACATGCTGCGGTTATTATTCTTAACAAAACAAATGTCTGAGTAAACAGCACTCAAACTCCTCATGAGCTCTGGAGTGGTGAGACTCCTTCGGTGAAGCACTTCAAAATCTTTGGGAGCAAATGTTATATTAAGAATACTGATGAGCAACTTGGCAAACTTGAACCAAGAGCAGATGAGGGCATTCTTCTTGGTTATTCTCCACATAGCAAAGCATACAAATGCTACAATAAAAGACTTGGCAAAATTGTTGACAACATTGATGTAGTGGTTGATGAGAAGGGATATATTCCTAGGCAAGTTAATCATGAAGACATTGAAGAAGATGAAGGCTACCCTCAAAGACGGAATGATGAAGAAGAAGAAGAAGAACCTCAAGAAGAACCAGAAGAGCAGACAAGAATAGAAGAGAAGACTCCATCCAGATATGTTCAAAAGAATCATCCAGAATCTCAGATTGTAGGACAAAAAGAAGCAGGAGTACAAACAAGAAGGAAACTTGCAGAAGCTTCAAGCTATTTGGCATTACTCTCCTCCACTGAACCACAAAATGTGAAAGAGGCATGCAAAGATGAATGTTGGGTCAAAGCAATGGATGAAGAACTTGAGCAGATCGAAAAGAACAACACTTGGGAATTAGTTCCTAGACCAAAAGATAAGAATGTAATAGGAACAAAATGGGTCTTCAAGAATAAATTGAATGAAAATGGAGAAGTAATTAGGAACAAGGCCAGACTTGTTTGTAAAGGGTATGCACAGCAAGAAGGAATAGATTTTGAAGAGACCTTTGCTCCTGTGGCAAGACTTGAGGCCATCCGAATGTTCCTTGCTCTCTCAAGCTTTCAAAACTTCAAGGTATTTCAAATGGACGTGAAATCAACCTTTCTGAATGGAGACTTAGAAGAAGAAGTATATATTGAGCAGCCAGATGGTTTCATTCTTGGGAATGATCCAAACCTTGTATGCAGATTGAAAAAGGCTCTCTATGGACTCAAACAAGCTCCAAGGGCTTGGTACTATCGGTTGGACAAATATCTTCACCAACAAGGCTTTTCAAAAGGATCAGCAGATAGCAATCTCTATATAAAAGTTGAAAATAACAAATTGCTAATTCTTGTTGTTTATGTAGATGATATTATCTTTGGCAGCAATGAAGAGACTATGAGTCAAAACTTTGCCTCGGTTATGCAGAAAGAATTCGAAATGTCACTACTTGGAGAATTGACATATTTTCTTGGATTGCAAATTCAACAAAATGAAGGAGGTATCTTCTTATCTCAAACCAAATACCTCAAACAGATCTTGAAGAAGTATGGCATGGAAGAGTCAAAGCCAGTATGTACACCCATGGTTACAGGATGCAGCCTCAGTGCCAATGATGAATCAGCATCAGTTCACCAACCCACTTATAGATCCATGATTGGGAGTTTGCTTTATTTGACAGGTACCCGACCAGATATTACACATGCAGTAGGAATTGTTGGAAGATTTCAAGCCAACCCAAAGGAAACTCATCTTCAGGCAGTCAAAAGAATCTTCAAGTATCTTCAAGGGACCCAAAACTATGGCTTATGGTATCCTAGAAATACAGATCTCACTCTTCATGCTTACACAGATGCAGATTGGGCTGGAAGTGTGGATGATAGGAAAAGCACAAGTGGTGGTGCTTTCTTCATGGGTTCCAGATTAGTATCTTGGTTCAGCAAGAAACAGAGTTTGATTGCCTTATCTACAGCTGAAGCAGAATATGTGGCTGCGGCATCTTGTTGCACACAACTTCTTTGGATGATGCAGACCTTGCAGGACTTTCAAATCACTTGCACTCCACCAGTCTCTATCTTATGTGATAATACAAGTGCAATCAGCATTTCAAAGAATCCAGTCATGCACTCAAAGACCAAGCACATACCAATCAAGTACCATTTTCTTCGGGAACAAGTGTTTGAGCAGAAGGTCAAGTTGGAGTATGTTCCCTCTAAGGAACAAGTTGCTGATATTCTCACAAAACCACTGCCCAGGGAAACTTTTGAATATCTCAGACAAAAGCTGGGAGTAGTTGATGCTTCATCCTGCTGTTAAAGATTGTCTGTTCTACAGAAAAGTTGGTATACGCAAGTTACGTAAGGGATATCAGTGTATATACGCTGATTTATGCGGGGTAAGTAGCGTGTATGTCGCACGCTTGTTGCAGAAAGTATATCCGCGTACATATGCAGGTTTATGCAGGATAAATTGCGTATATGGAGTTCTGAACAGCAAGGGCAAACTCTGGTTTGAAAAGGTCTGAGATGGGTATGTCAGAATTCTTCAGACACAGTTTCAGGAGGTGCAGCAGGCACAGGTTCAGGGGGAGCAGCTTAAAAGTCTCATAAAGCATTGTTGGCATTTAGATGTTTTGGTTGTTGGTTTCAGGAGAAGGAGCTCAGAAAGAAATCCTGGTTGCTGATCTAAAAGATGTTTATCAGATGCTGCTGGTGACTTTCATAAGTCTTGGTCTAGATCTGTTGTCTCTATGTCATGTATCTCTTTTATGATATCTCTTTTATGGTGTCAAGGTCATGTAACGGCCTATGTTGGTTTCCCCACTATGCCTGGGATGAATGATGTAATATAATTGGTTGTTTCTGATGTGTCCCCTCTTGGTAGGGAGTATGGATGTATGTATTGAGTCTTTTGGTGATAGGAAGGTCCCTTATGGTGTATAAGTCTTGGTTCTTGTTGAAGAACATCTTTTGCAGATCTGGCCTACAGTCAGGGGGAGCATGATTCAGCACAGCCAAGCAGAGGTATCAGCATGTACTCAGGGGGAGCACAGCCCTTTGCCCTTGATGACAAAGGGGGAGAATGATTCTAAGGATCTTGAGGTTGCCATCAAGTCCAAAGGGGGAGATTGTTGGCATTTTGGCACAGGTGTGGCGCTATGATACAGGTGTTGTCCTTGATGGCAACTCTCTTTGATGACAGATCTCCGTTCAGATTACAGAATGTAGAAAAATCTCATATACGCAGGTTAATTAAGTCTAAGTTGCGTATACACGCAAGTGATCTGCATACAAAGTCGCGTATACGCAGGAGAGCTATATACTAAGGCGCGTATACACGCATATACATGAACAGAAAAAGGCGTATATGTCGGGAAGCTTCCCTTTGGTCCGTGGTAGTTAGTCCTCGGTACTTGAGCCTATGTATTTGGACCAAAGTATCTCGACAGACGTGTTGATCCCTAGTTTCTAAGTTGATGGTATTGGATTCCTATGGTTTGGCCCTTGGTATTGAGCAAGGCCTAAGGCTATATAAGGAGAAGAAGATCATTAGGCAAAATTATCTTTTGAAAGGGCTTGAATATCTGAAAAAGAAAGAGATCTGGTATGCAGGTTCTGGGTTGCTTGATCTAAGCTAAGGAGAGATCACTTCGGTTGATGGAAGACTAGATCTAAGGATAGATCGGGATTTAATGATTTGAAATGCACTATTATGATATGGTTGATTATGCGTATTTCTAGATCTGCATACTGATGCAATGTTATGTTCTGGGTCTAACTGATGTCTGGTACAGCTGCAAGTTGAGAGAATTTATTTTTAGATCTGTACGCAGGTTGGCTTCGGTAAAAGAGCGTGTATACGCGGGTTTCTCTCATTGAAGTAGCGTATATCTTTTGGAGCTTGATTTTTGGGTTTACAGTTGGATTTGACTGTTATTGCAGAGTCCTGTAGTCTGCTCTGTGTTCTGGTAACTGGTGTTTGACAGGGTTTCAGTGGTTCAGTGATTGATGATGCTAGTATTGGATGTTTTGTGCTTCAATGATCTGTTGTGAAAGTTGAATGAATTGTGGTCTTCAGATTGTAATGTTGTGCTTCAGGAATATCCAGTCTGAAAATGTATGAAAGGTGATACCTGAAAGAAAGAAGATTGTAGGCCAGCACCTACGTACTAGTATCTTGGCTAGTACAAGAGCAAAGGGGGTTGGAGCTCCCTTCCAAGGAAGTTTGGAGACGAGAGAGAGAAGGTTGTAGCCTGCGTACTGGTATAAGGTTGCACCAGTACAAAAAGATTGTAAACTGAAGTTTCATATTAAAGAAAGATAGAGACGACTTGCAGCAGGTGGTTTTCACCCACATTGGGTTTCCACCTTATATCATGGTGTTCATGTGTGTGGTTTTTGTGTGATCTGTTCTACTGCATCTGTTTACTCTTAATATGGTGAATAATGTCCTTATGCACTTAACTGAAGATAAACTGACTGAAATATAAGATTTCTGGTTATACGCTGTTTTCTTTATACACAGTTGCGTGTACACGCTGGTTCACTTAACGAAAGTAGCGTATATGTTTCTGAGCATTGAAATTTTTTTATAGTTCTGATAATACTGATTCACCCCCCCTCTCAGTATTATTTCCAACAAAAAGCCCAACAGTCGCATCTATTCAAACACCAATGTTGTGTATAAATATAAGAGGACATTTCCTCATTTTCACTCACTCTTCTCATCACATCTCTCTCTACTGCGTAGAAATGAGTCTCTTCTCTACTATGCAGAAATGGGTCTCTCTCTCACACATGTGAAGCCGGAAGCTGTTGAACCTGAAGCTGCAACTGCAGATCCAAATATTGACCTACGTGGCCTAGAAGATCTCCTCTTTGTAACTGCGCTATAGGTCCATCTGGATCTCCTCTAAAAGCTATAACTTTTTGTGGTGGAATGAAGTCAATTCGACGAACGGTTTGCAAGATATCGACTGCCCTAGTTTGAAGCCAGAAATTGCTGAAACTGAAGCTGTAATTGTAGAAGTAAAGATTGACCTACGTGGCCTAGAATATCTCCTCATATGAACTGCGTTGTAGGTTCATATGAACCTCCTCTAAAAGTCACAACTTTTGGTGGTGGAATGAAGTCAATCCGATGAACGGTTTGCAAGATATCGACTGCCCTAGTTTGAAGTCGGAAACTGCTGAAACTGAAACTGCAACTGCATAAGTAAAGATTGACCTACGTGGCCTATAATATCTCCTCATTTGAACTACGCTGTAGGTTCATCTGAACCTCCTCTGGAATCCACAACTTTTGGTGGTGGAATGAAGTCAATCCGATGAACGGTTTGTGAGATATCGTCTGCCCTAGTTTGATAATGAAGCCACTAATGCTGATGCTGCTGATCTAGGGTTTGCTACTGCTGATATGAATCAGATTTATTGTACTATTTCTCTCTGCTGAATTGTTGAAGATAAAAGAATATTTGATCAAAGGGTTTCCCCACACATTTTGGGGTTTGTCCCTGGCTAGCCGCAACATCTTGTGTCTCTTGTCTCGGCTTGTTTTCTGTCGATCGTTTAATGTTCTATCTGCACTTTACTTTATGTACATGTGATTGCTAATCTGTGGAATATAATAAGAAAAATAAGTAAACTGTTATAAGCATAGAACATACCATAACTTAACATGGTATCAGAGTTGAGGTGAAGACAAAGCCTGAGCAAGAGCAAGAGCAATCACCGAAGAGAAGATTGGCAAGGCTATCCTAAAAGAACTATGGGGTCCTCAACACTCTTTCCTGCCGAAGACAAACTCCGTGAGAAATATGACTATCACGCATGGAATATGTCTATCGATCTAACCCTAGAAGATCTAGAAGTGATGGACCATGTAAGAGGCAATATTGTTGAGCCTCCATCAAATGCATCTGCTGCTGCATGGAACAAATGGAAAACCGAAGAAGTCAAAATAGAAGATCATTCGGGACTCTATTGACAAGCACTTGGTGGCCTACATCTCTGAACTGGACACCTCCAAGGAAATCTACGATAGACAGGGAAATGGCACTCATGACTCTTGGAGGATTACCATCTGAATGGTACATGTTCAGGACTACTCTTCTGAACTATAATGTAATTCCTGGTTTCGAGGAATTAATGGCTAGATGCATTCAAGAAGAAACAAGGGAAGAAGAGCAAGAAACGCCCATGCCTAAAGGTCCTGCTGCTGCCTTTTCTTCTCATGCTAAGAAAAGAAATAATTCGGGTACTAAATCAAAAGGAAATGTTGGACCTATGGGTGGAAGAAAAGGATGATGTTACATTTGTGATAAAGTAGGTCACTATGCAAGGGAGTACCCTGATAGAAAGGACTCACACCAGGACGATGATCAAAATCCCTCTGATGGCAAATCAAAGGAATGAAAAATTCAACAGCAAAGGTAAGAGGAGAGCTGGGGATCGAGGAAGAGGACAACCATTCAAGAAGGCTAGAAAGTCCAGGATGTATTAAATGCACCTGACCTAAAAAAGAACCTAGTGTCCATCTTGGCAACGAAAGACAAAGGCTACAAGGTAACCTTCAGTAATGGCAAGGTATGTATATGGAAAAATAATGTTAAAGATGCCTTTACTCTTGGGTTTAGTGTTGATTCATTATATCAGGTCAATGGAAGTACACTAGGTGTCATGTCTTGTGACAAAACTATTCAGTCCGAACTTTGGCATTGGAGGTTTTCCCACCTTCATTACAAAGCTCTACTCAATGTAAGACAGATGGTAACAGGGATGCCCGTGTATATCCGGGATGTGCTGAAGGAAAGCTCAAAATGGGACCATTCCCCTCAAGCTAAAGCAAGACCTTTGATATATTACAGTTGGTTCACTCAGGCATATCTGAGGCTGGCATTAAGAGGGAGACTACTACACCACGTACTCCTGAGAAGAATGGTGTGGCAGGAACGAAGAACTGCATGATTGTGGAAGCTGTTCGGGCCATGCTACATGATCAAAGACTTCCGAAGTTTCTATGGGCTGAAACTACAAACACTACTGTATAGCATTGGGTTCCAAGACTCCTAAAGAAAAGTTCATCGGTAAGAAACCTGATGTTTCTCATTTTAGAATTTTTGGAAGCCCTGTATATTTTCATGTGCCGAAAGAGAAAAGAAATAAATTGGGTGCATCTGGAATGAAGGGAATTTTCGTGGGCTATGGTGAAAATATTAAAGGCTATAGAATCTATGTAGATGGTCAAAGGGAAGTCGTAATTAGTCATGATGTCACCTTTGACGAAGATATGGCTCTCAGCAAGGTGAACAATCTTCCAACTTTGAGGAGCTCTCAAGAAGCTGACACCAGGGAATCAAAAGAAAAGGATGATGAATCAATGCCTGATGTAGAAGAACCCATGGATCCGATTGATCCTCCTCCACATGAGCCTTCCTCTTTGAGGAAGAGGCCTTCATGGCTTAGGGGGCTACTTAATAATGCTGAAAGACATGTTGCACCCCGAGGAACCTTTCGTGAAAGTAAGAAACCTAATAGGTATCAGGGATACCTAACCATCATGAGCACGATCATACAAAATAAGCCTTCATCATTCTCAGACGCCGTCAAGAATCAAGTATGGAAGGATGCTATGACTAAATAATATGAGTCTATCATGAAGAATGATGTCTGGGAAGTAGTTCCCAGACCCCAGGACAAGATAGTTGTTACTTCCAAATGGCTTTACAAGATAAAACATGCAGCAGATGGAAGTACAAAAAAGTATAAGGCTCGTTTTGTTGCTCGTGGTTTCTCCCAGAAGGAAGGTATAGACTATGATGTGATATTTGCACCTGTTGCCAGATATACGACCATCCACTCAATCATAGCCCTTGTCGCTTCACAAGGATGGAACCTACATCAGATGGATGTCAATATTGCGTTCTTACACGGCTCGATCAAAGAAGAGGTCTACATGGAGCAACCCGAAGGATTTGAAATTTATGATCGAAAATCTCATGTATGCAGGTTGAAGAAGGCTCTGTATGGGATGAAGCAAGCACCCTGAGCATGGTATGAGAGGATTGACAACTACTTGATGAAGCTGGGATTCGCTAGGAGTGAAGCCGATCCTAACCTTTACTTTAAGGTTGAAGATGAAAAGCCTCTCATACTGGTGTTTTATGTGGATGACCTCTTTCTAACAGGTGCATACCCTCTCATTCACAAATGTAAGAGGGAGTTGGCTTCTGAATTTGAAATGAAGAACCCAGGACTTGAAGTATGGCAGAAGCCAAGGGAAATTTTCCTATCTCAAGGAAAATATGTGGTAAAGATATTGGAAAGATTTGGTATGATGGACTGCAAGCCTGTGACTACCTCGAGGATCTTAACTTTTAGAAGTTATATGGTAGTGATATCGGACCAGATTTGGGAAATGCCTCTTAGTTTCAAAAACTCATTCGCATTGATGTTCTTGGTGAAGCTCCATCCGAACATATGTTTTGCAGTTAGCACTGTGAGTTCATATTTGGTTGAGCCTTACTACATTGATGCCAAGAATATTTTAAGATATCTTCATGGCACAATTACTAATGGATTGAGATACATTATCGGAAATATGAAACTTCATGATTATTCAAATGCTGATTAGGTAGGTAGTGTGGAGGATCACTGGAGCACTTTTTAGTGCTATTTCTCTTTGGATTCTGCTTCGATATAATGGATGAGCAGGAAGCAGAAGTCGATTTCCATAAGCACCGCCGAGACCATATACATATCTACGAGTATGATCTCGTATGAAGCTGCCTGGTTGGGGAAGCTCTTTAGTGATCTGTTTGAACACATACCACTGTGATTCTATGTAACAACCAGAGGTGGGATTCGATTATTGAGGAATTTTGTATGCATCGATTGCTCCAGCAGATAGACATCATCTGGGATATGGTAAGACGATGAGCAAGGAGGCTCCATCAAATTAAGATGATGTACAAGTCAATACACCTTGTCAAAGCCCTGAGGAAAGATCTAATCTATGATTTTCCCAAAAGACTTGGAGTCATCAAGAAACCCTTGTACAAGGGTCCTGCATGTTGCATACTTTGAGCTCTGGGAGCTCTGAGGGCTTGCGGTTCTTACTGGAGCAACATATGACCGCAGGGTGACTCACCCTCCCATGGTGGTGCGTACTGAAACAAGATGACTCGCTCTCTTGTGGGACAAGATGATTCGCTCTCTTGTGGAACAAGATGATTCGCTCTCTTGTGTAGCAGGATTGATGTGTTCTCATGTGAGGCCTGGATTGATGTGTTCTCCATGGTGATTGTAGCAGGATTGATGTGTTCTCCTGTGAGGCCTGGATTGATGTGTTGTGCATGGCGGCCTAGATTGATGTGTTCTCCATGGCGATTGTAACAGGATTGATGTGTTCTCCTGTGAGGACAGGATTGATTAGTTCTCCTGTCGAGGCATCCTACCCATGCAGTCTGGGACTCATGGGAAGTACCTCTCATCTGTTCAATGAGCAGGGAAATGAAGTTAGGGACCATAGTAGTACCGATGGATGCATCATTGTATCTACCGTACTCCCTACGCTAAGATGACCTCCATTGATTTGGGATCAATGATACTAGTTTGGGACCAGTGGTAGGAGTTGTACCATACTATGACATTGACTTTGGCTCAGTTGAGACTAGTTCGGGACTAGTGGTACATACTCCGAGACTGACTTCGTGTCAGTGCAGTACTCGTCTGGGACCAGTGAGAGTGGTACATACTATGATGCTGACTTCGGGTCAGTTGAGACTGGTTTGGGACCAGTGGTACACTCTCTGAGACTGCGATACTAGTCTGGGACCAGTGGTAGGAGTTGTACCATACTATGATGCTGACTTCGAGTCGGTTGAGACCGGTCTGGGACCAGTGGTACATACTCCGAGACTGACTTCGTGCCAGTGCAGTAATGGTCTGGGACCAGTGAGAGTGGTACATACTATGACGCTGACTTCGGGTTGGTTGAGACTGGTTTGGGACTAGTGGTACACTCTCTGAGACTACGATACTGTTCTGGGACTAGTGGTAGGAGTGGTACTTACTATGAAGCTGACTTTGGGTTGGCTGAGATTGGTCTGGGACCAATGGTACGAACTCTGAGAATGACTTTGAGTCAGTGGAGGATGATACTGGTCTAGAACTAGTGGAGTTGTACTCACTATGACACTAACTTCGGGTTGGTTGAGACTGGTTTGGGAATAGTGGTACATACTCTGAGACTAACTTTGAGTCAGTATGATACATCCTCGATCATTTTTTCTTCTTCATAATTCAGACAAAAGCAGAGCAGAACAGAACAATGCAAGAGTAGAGCAGAACAGAGCAAAATAGTACCGATCAGTACAGGGCAGAACAAGACAAAGCAAAACAGGCAGAATAGAGCAGAGCAGGGCAAGGGTGAGGCTGTACAAAGCATTGCATTTGATGGATGAATAGTAACGACCGATAGACAAATTGCAGATGAAGTTCTCCCTGGTTGAGAGGGAGTGTTAAAATTGGCAACCAGGGAAAAACTTCATGTGGGTCATCTTATTCATGGCTGATAATATTTTTATTAGATTCCTCTCGTCGAGAGGTGTAGGATTGATATAAATATCATCCGATTCAGATAAGTATTCATGGAGATATGAATTTACTTTGATTATGGAATTATTATCAAGATGACCTACAACTCATGTAGGCTCAGAAGCCCAACAGTCACATCTATTCAAACACCAACGTTGTGTATAAATATAAGAGGACATTTCCTCATTTTCACTCACTCTTCTCATCACATCTCTCTCTCTCTACTGTGCAGAAATGAGTCTCTTCTCTACTGTGCAGAAATGGGTCTCTCTCTCACACATGTGAAGCCGGAAGCTGTTGAACCTAACGCTGCAACTACAGATCCAATGATTGACCTGCGTGGCCTAGAATATCTCCTCTTTAGAACTGCGCTATAGGTCCACCTAGATCTCCTCTGAAAGCTGCAACTTTTGGTGGTGGAATGAAGTCAATTCGATGAACGTTTGCAAGATATTGACTGCCCTAGTTTGAAGCCGGAAACTGCTGAAACTGAAGCTGCAACTACAGAAGTAAAGATTGACATATGTGGCCTAGAATATCTCCTCATCTAAACTACGCTATAGGTTCATATGAACATCCTCTGAAAGCCTCAACTTTTGGTGGTGGAATGAAGTCAATTTGACGAACGGTTTGCAAGATATCAACTGCCCTAGTTTGAAGCCGGAAACTGCTGAAACTGAAGCTGCAACTGCAGAAGTAAAGATTGACCTGCGTGGCCTATAAGATCTCCTCATCTGAACTGTGTTGTAGGTTCATCTAAACCTCCTTTGGAAGCCGCAAATTTTGGTAGTGGAATGAAGTCAATCCGACGAACGGTTTGTGAGATATCGTTTGCCCTCGTTTGATAATGAAGCCGCTAATCCTGATGCTACTGATCTAGGGTTTGCTTCTGCTGATATGAATCAGATTTATTGTACTATTTATCTCTTTTGGATTATTGAAGATAAAAGAAGATTTGATTAAAGGGTTTCCCCACACATTGTGGGGTTTGTCCCAGGCTAGCTGCCACATCTTGTGTCTCTTGTCTTGGCTTGTATTCTATCAATCATTTAATGTTCTATCTGCACTTTACTTTATGGACATGTGATTGCTAATCTGTGGGATATAATAAGAAAAATAAGTAAACTGTTATAAGCATAGAACATACCATAACTTAACATTGTGAGAACCCTCTAGCTACAAACCTTGCCTTGAACTTCTCAGTGCTGTCATCCGCAACATGCTTGATCTTGTAAAGCCACCTGGAAGTCACAAATCACTTGCACTTAGCCCTAGGCACCACTTCCCAGACATTGTTCTTAATGATAGAGGCATATTCCTCCACCATAGCCTCTCTCCATACCTCCTGGCTAGAAACTCCTCATAGCTAGTAGGCTCAGAGTCAACAATGTTGGTAGCCTTGGCTACATAACTGCAAAACCGCTTAGATGGCACACTTTCCCCATTCACCCTCTTCGGAGGACCAACGGACTCTGCCTCCTTCAAGGTGTCTTGAATCCACTTGGGCCTCCTCTTCCCTTAATAAGCTTCCCCATAGGGAACCTCATCCTCTGCCCCCAAGTTTGGTGAACCTGAAGGTCTGCCAACTGACCTTGGTGTGCCTGTACCAACACATATCATCAAAGAACCTGTATCGACACCTTTGCTTGTGTCAGCTGAAGTGCCATGTGAACTCTGTACTAGTGGACTCTTTAAAGAAGTGCTTGGTGAACTCGCCACTGGTGCCCCATATGTCACTGACACTGAAGTACCTCCTCTACCAGTTGATTCAGAACCGTGAGGTTCTGCCCCCTATACTTGACCTCCCTACCGAGGAGAAGTCTGTGACTCTCTCTCATCATACTCCCGTGATCCCTGATTGATCTAGGTGGATGTTGGTGGCCACCCACCTATCCCATTTGGACCCCCACAACTGTCTCTTTCAGTTTTTCAGTTTCCTTAATTATAGCATAGTTTACTATTTTTAGCAGTTTTTCGAGTCCTAAACTTCCGGAGCTGTTTTAAGGCCCTAAACGATGTTTTTTGGGAAATCTACCTCCAGCGATTTATCAGTTAAAAAATCATCTTTTTCGTCACAGCCCTCGGAGAGATCTTTCCAACAGGCTATCATGCGCGTCAAACGGAGATAATACGACCAATTCGCGACCCCGGGAAGTTGGCTGTCCAACTCACCCCAAAACAGGGCCCACAATTTGGCGTTTCATCTTCTAGGGTTAGGTTTTGGGATGTGAAGGGTTTTCCATTGTTTCTCAATAATAAATAGGCCTTCGAGCCTCATTGTAACATAGTTTAGAATAGTTCAAAGGCATGTAGCCACCACATCTCTTCTCAGAGATAAGCTACCATCGCCCTAGCTGGTTTATTTCCGTTTCTGGTTGTAAGCATATTTCAGTATTTTCCATTAATGAAATGAAGTATTATTTCCGCAGTATCTTTGTGTATACAGTTATCTCTGTAATTTGTTGCGTTCCCGTTTAAATCCGGATCAGTGGTATTGGAGTGGTCTATTTTTTCTCTGTTTTTCTTTGCATGTCCCCAACGAGGTTAGGATATAAGGAGTTAGGGCTTGAACTGGTCGAACCTTTGCAAGACCAGCCTCGCAAATCCCGACGACCTCCCATGGCGGATGAGAAGAAATATGAGGGGGCAGGAGATCCTATCAGAATCTTGCTCGAAGAAGCACTCGAGCGATAAAGGAACGCGATGATGGATAGCTTTGCGCAGATCCTTCAGCGGCTACCTAGAGGCAATGCATCGGCTTGCAAGAGCTACTCTGGAAACATCACACCATTTAAGGTACAAGTTAACTTTGAAATCCCCATCTTCGAGGGTCAAATAGACGCAGATGCCGTAGATAAATGGTTAAATCCGCTAGATGGGTATTTTTCTGTTCATGGATTTTCGAGTCGGGAAAAGATTGTTTTCGTTCTTCTCAAAGCAGCCCCCCACGTCAAGGACTGGTAGGAAACATACTGTGAGCAGAAGGATGAAAGTACAGGCTCACTATTTTCGGCCGCACCCACTTGGAATGACTTCCGGGATGCCATCAAGGAGCAGTACTACCCTGTCAAAAGCTATGAGGACAAATACATCAAATGGACCACACTGTGGCAGGAACGAGACCAAGATGTGCCGGAGTTCACAAACATTTTGCATACCCTTCGCACACAGTTGGGTATCAAAGATTCTGAGCTGCATCTGGTACTCAAATACCGCGGCTACCTGCACAGATACATCCAAGAAGAGATGGAGTTCTTGAACATCTGCTCACTCGGCACAACATACTGATACACTGTCAAAATCGAGCAAAAGTTCAAACAGAAGAAGTGAGACTTTGGATCTGCAAATCCGAAGCCCAAAGGACAAATCCAATGCAGGGTGACCCAAGACAACCCCTCGAAGCCGCAAGAAAAGAACAACACCATGAAGCCGAAGAAGGACACAGGAAAGTGGTGTGAGTTCCACAAGAGTCCCACTCATAACACAAGTGAGTGTCAGACCAAGTAGTTGCTGGTGGCCAAGTTGAAGGCTTCCAAATCAGATGCGTGTTCTGACCCTGAGCCAGAACCCGACAAGGGGAATGGCAAAGGGAAGCAGATCATTGATGCGGAGCCCAGTGCCACTATTGCCACCACCAAGATGCATAAAAATGAGCCCGAAGATCTAGAGGAGGGGGATCGTCTTTTCCACTCACAGAAGTGGGTGTAGGGTTCGCCGCTGCAATTCATTGTCGACAGTGGTAGCCAAAAGAACCTCATTTCAGCAGAGGTCGTGAAGCAGTTGGGCTTACCAACTACACCACACCCACAGCCATACAGTATCGGGTGGCTTGACGAAGGACGAGATGTCAAAGTTCGCCAGCAGTGCCGCCTTCCCTGCAGCATCAAGCCCTTCACAAATGAGGTATTGTGTGATGTTACACCTCTGGATGACCCCCACAAAGGGTTCCTCCACGCAGCAGCATCAGCAAAGGGATACGATCATGACAAAACACAGGAACAACTTCTCCTCACCCACAGGGGTACCACACAAGTTTCAGGTGGGCGACAAAGTTTGGTTGCATCTGCAGAGAGAACGCCATACCAGAACCCATCAAAAACTCAGACCACTTCGACATGGTCCTTACACCAGTAACAAGGCTACGGGAAACAATTCTTTGAAGCACAACATTCCTCCATTCCTTTGCTTGCACCGAGTGTTCAATGTGGACCGTCACCGACCATGCTCCCCACCATTTCTGGACACATTAGAGATTGCAGAACAACTCACTAGAGACCCAGCTCAGTAGAAGCTTCCTCATCTCAGGGAGGAACTCAACGCAATGGGGACCATTGCTTCCTAAGGGGGGAGGAATGATCCAGGTGGATGTTGGTGGCCACCCACCTATCCCATTTGGACCCCCACAACTCAGTTTTTAAGTTTCCTTAATTATAGCACAGTTTACTATTTTTAGCAGTTTTTCGGGTCCTAAACTTTCGGAGCCGTTTTGATGCCCTAAACGACGTTTTTTGGGAAATCTACCTCTAGCAATTTTTTAGTCAAAAAATCGTCTTTTCCTTCGTAGTCCTCGGAGATATCTTTCTAACGGGCTATCATGCGTGTCAAATGGAGATAATACGACCAATTCGCGACCCTGGGAAGTTGGCTGTCCAACTCACCCCAAAACGGGGCCCACAATTTGGCGTTTCATCTTCTAGGGTTAGGTTTTGGGATGTGAAGGGTTTTCCATTGTTTCTCAATAATAAATAGGCCTTTGAGCCTCATTGTAACAAAGTTTAGAACAGTTTAGAGGCATGTAACCACCACATCTCTTCTCAGAGATAAGCTACCATCGCCCTAGCTGGTTTATTTCCATTTTTGGTTGTAAGCATATTTCAGTTTTTTCCATTAATGAAATGAAGTATTATTTCTGCTGCATCTTTGTGTATATGGTTATCTCTGTAAATTTTTGTGTTCCTGTTTAAATCCGGATCACTGATAGGCCCTCTCCTCCTCGAACTTCACATCCCTCCTAATTACCACTCGATATTTAGAAGGAATGGAGATCTGATAGGCCTTCGAAGTCTCGTTGTAACCCATAAACATACCCTTCTCTACCATGGGTTCCATCTTCGTCCTCTGCTCCTTGTGGATATAAGAATATGTGAGAAATCCAAAGATACAAAGATGTCCCACATGAGCCTTCTCTCTAGTGAAAGCCTCCTCCACAGTCATATTCCCCAATACTCTGTGAAGACTCCTGTTATGAAGATAAACAACAGTATTATATGCCTCATCCCACAAAAACAAAGGTAACCCTTGATCATGAATCATTGCTCTCGCAGCCCCAACAATAACTCAGTTCTTCCTTTCATGAAGCCCATTTAGCTGGGGGTTGTAAGGAACCATGAACTCTCTCCTAATGCCCTCTTGTGAAGAGAAGTCAGAAAACCGACCATGGGTGTACTCACCACCATTGTCTGACCTCAAGCCCGAATCTTCCTACTTGTCTACTTTTCCACAAGAGCTTTGAACTCTTTAAAGCTACTAAAGACCTCACCCTTGGTCTTCAGGAAATATATCCAAGTCCTCCTGGAGTAGTCACCAATGAATATAACATAATACTCATAACCACCCAAAGGCACATGAGACATACGACCACTAACATGTATGAATCAAGTCTAGTATACCTGTAGATCTGTTGTTGCTCCCTGGAAATGGTAACTTGGTGTACTTTCCCAAAGCACACCTTCTGCATACCTCATAATGCTCGAAACTTAAATCAAGAACTCCATTGGTGATCTCCCTCAGTACTCTCAATGCTCCATGATGCATATGCGCCATCCTCTGGTTCCATAACTCGCACAAGTACCTATTTCCGGTGGTACTAGTGTGAGTGCTAACATATGTGCTACCCACCAATGCTCCTGCTGACTAAAAATTAATGCTGTATAGTTTCCCATAGCAGAATCCAATCACTTTGGCCGAAGTGATGGAAACTCCCCTTAGATGCATCAATACCTTCCCTCCTGAGAAAGTAATGTCAAAGCCCTTCTCTTCCATAGAAGACACTGAAATCAAGTTCTTCTTCATCCCCGAAACATACAAAACATCCATGACCTTCAGAGGAGGCAAAGACTCCCTCTCAAAGGTCATAGTCCCCACACCAACAACTCTCACAGTGCGGTCATCTCCTAGTACAATCTAAATATCAAGTGCCCTCTTTGCAAGCTCTAAAAAGAACTCCCGTGCACCTGTCATATGGTGGGAATCCCCATTGTATATGTACCACACATCAGATAATGTACTCCTACTAGATGTAGAATTAATAAATGCAAAGTCCTTATTAAACTATGAAGCAAAATGCTCCACCTCTGCTGAAGCTGCAGTACCCTTCTTCCCCTTGTTCTTCCTCTTAGGACATGTAGCAACACAGTGTCCCATCTTCTGACATGCCCAACATTTGACTTTGGACATATCTGTATCTTTCTTCTTCTTCTTCTTCTTCTTCTCCTTTCCCTTAGCCCCATATGATGAAGCCCCTTTCTTGGCCTTCCCTTTGTTCTTCCCCCTGACTGTCAAGGTTACAGCTTCCACATCTGCTATCTTCACCCCCGCGACTGCTAGTCTTTCATATCTCATACTGCACACAATCATCCCAGAATCTATCCACATTGGGAAGATTCTCCCTAGAGGCAACAACATCTGCAAAGACCTCCCAAGGCTTAGGAAGTCCCGTTTCAACTATCCTGACTAACTCTATGGGGGCGACTACGTCACTAATAACAGTCAAATCATCACGTACTTGTTTGACCCTGCTAAGATAATGAACTACACTTTCAACATTTTTCATCCTAATGTTCTTCAATTTTTCTTTGAGTACCATCTTCCTGCTCTCATTGGTACTCTGATAGAGAGTGGTTAGAGCTGTCCACATCTTATATGCATATGTGTTTCCTCTCACCTGAGGAACCACATGATCCTTCATATTGTCCATCAAAATCCTTTTTGCCTTTGCATTATTTTTTGTGAATTCAACAAGTTCATGTGCAACAGTTGGAGGTACAACCACTTGTTGCACTATGTCCCAAATTGTTGCCTCCTCAAACACTATCTAAATTTTGTCCTTCTGGATGACATAATTGGATATCCCATCCAGTCTGTCCTCTATCCTTAAGAACATTGCGACAACTACTGTCCAAAATTTACAAAACCAATAAAATGGAGAAGTGAACTTTCCAGCACACCTTACTGTCCCAAAAGTTTAGTCTGTGTGAAATTTCACCTTACTGTCCCAAAATATTAGTTTACTGTCCAAAAATTCAGTTTGTTGTCTAAACCACTATTTGTTGTCCCAAACTACTGTCTGCTATTGAAACTACAATTTTCAGCCTGTACCTTTGATACCATGTTGAAATTTGATGACTAAAAAGTTTCCTGCAATCTCAACCTGGTTTTAATTTCACCTTATCACTCCCATTCAGTTAAATGCCCTTTCCCATAAACTTAAATTCAACATATAGAATTATGGAAATGAAAATTTCGAATTAAAACACATCAGACTTTCAACACATGCTGAAAATAAATATGGACATAAATAGACCAACAACACACATAAAAATACATGGTTTTTTGGTGAACTTTGACCCAGGCAAGACCCCTTCAATATTCTCTAGGGAAAAACTATTAGAGATCTCTTCAAATTTATTTATCTTTCAAGTTCAAGAAAAATACATTTGTAGACAATACGAAACAACAAAATACAACTTATCTCTTCAGCCCAAAACTCCTTGAAAATTGTCCCCACTTTGCCTTGATTTCCATGCCCACTTAAAATTGAAAATATGTATTGTACATATATGGAGTGTATGGACTGTACTGTATGGATTTTCGTACTGTTGTACGAACTGTACAATTTTTTCTATTTTTCTTTCTCAAAAACTTCTCTCGAACAACGTGCATCTCACAATATCAAATAGTTTTCGTACTATACCTTCTTATGTCTTCTATGCCTTGATTTCTGTGCCCAACTTTGCCCAAAAATCACTCCTTTAGCTTGCTGCAACAAATTTCTCCTTTAGAACTTTTCTCCAACTCTCAACCTCCTTTCTCCAATCTGCTCATGAAGAATGAATGTAGTCTCTCTTTTCTTTTCCCCCTCTTGTTTCTCTAAATGATTTTTTGGCAACCCTAAGATCTAATGGCTCAGATTCATTTAGATCAAGGGATGAAAATAAATGTGCATTTAGTTATCACTTTCTATTTTCTACTCACCCATTAAATAAAGTACCCACATTGTACTTTATGTCTAAAGTCACTTTTCACTTTATAATTTAACATTGACTTTACCACTTATAAAGTCACACTTAGGAAAATAGCTATTTTGGACACTTTTCCCTAGGTAGAGACTAACCCATGGGAAACCACTTGTCCAAG
This sequence comes from Pinus tabuliformis, assembly GCA_031772625.1. Lineage (NCBI taxonomy): Eukaryota > Viridiplantae > Streptophyta > Pinopsida > Pinales > Pinaceae > Pinus > Pinus tabuliformis. Next base: position 328,397,809 of record CM062813.1, on the reverse strand, counting down.
GTACATTAAAAATCAACATCCAGAAAGCGTGCACACGATTGAATCATTTAGATCCAAAAGTGTGTCTGAAAGGGAGAGCATTGAAGAAACAATGTAAATAGAAGTTGATGGTGTTGTACTACATGATTGGGTTAATACTTGTTTGCAAGAAAACGAGAGAATAATGGAGGAAATTACTGTAGAGGAAATTAGTTTTGATAACCATTTTGTTTGCAAGAAAAACAAAGAATAATGGAGGAAATTGTTGAAGAGGAAATTATGATTTTCTGCCTGTCATAATTGCTGATGAAAATTATGATAGGGGCAATGGGAGATTGAAGATTGAAAGGGTACAACTTTCCGATAAAAAGGTTGTTGATCGTGCATAATTGAATGTTGATCTATCTTCGGTGGAAATGTCTGGGATAATGAAATTGCATCAAGCCGGTGGTGAAGTACTTGCGAATTCTACTAGTCGATGACAGGCATAAAATAAAAAGTTGAAGGAAAAAATAAAAGATCTAGAAGATCCTCTGAGCATGGGTACTCTGTTGAAGACTCCACTGGCGATATGCAGACCGTCATTGGTAGTTTCTATTCTTGGTAGATCTAATAGATTTGAGAAACTTGTCAATCTTCTTAGTGCAGCGAAATTGTATATCATTAATTATATATCCAAAGGATTGTGGATTATTGAATTTGCATGGAAAGTTGCTTTTGATCTACAAAATTTAAAGCAAATAACTAGGTCTTCTGTCGAATTGGTCAAAATTGAGTTGGAGGGAGATAGGGAATTTGTGGATAATGACCTATTAACTTTGAGTCAGAATCTTGATTCATTGTCCGAACTACAAATAGATAAACAAGGGTTCTCTGATGCTAATCAAAAGAGGTAGATCAAGACTACATGGTTTGGGAAAATTGGAACATTGAAAGACATTATTTTTTAGTGTGGAGACATAGAAAATCGATGAGCGTATGTGTATCTCAAGGTGGTAGTGATTGTTTAGAATTAAAAAAAAAACGTGTGTTACATATGCATCTGAATTAATTGCAAAGGAGAAGCTGATCGTTGATTTGGAGATGTTGAAATAATCACAGACAACATAGTTCGATAATATAACTGATTTTAGTTCAGAAGAAATTTACAAATGATTAATTACTTTTGTTGGTGTCAACGAAGAATACTTTGCCTTAGTTTTACAATTGCAAGAAGAAGAAAAATAAATTGAGGAGGATATATTCAATGAACGTGTTAAGAGGGACATTATTGTTTCTTCGAGGAAAGAATTCATCGAAACTAAAGTTCCTCGAATTCATCGAAACTAAAGTGAAAGAATTCCTTGGAGGAAGCTTGATTGTAAGAGATAGTTGAGGGTTGAAGAATACGAGACTCTGTTTTTGCATATTGTAAGTGTTTTAATACATTGGAACATTTGTTTTTGTTGTCAAAAATTTTTACCATTTAAATCTTATGTGTGCATTATGATGGAATAGTCTAATTCTTGAATGCAGTTCCTTCTTACATGTTGCAGATGACTTTTGGAGATAATGGTTGATGGGAATGCAATCACAGCTGTCATTGGGACAAATCCATTTAGCTTTGTGAATGAATTATTAGCATTTTGATAAATGATTTATGCAACAAAGGCTATTTCTTGGACCATGGTTGTATAATCATAACTAATTTGAATTCTAATTATTGTTTTTCCTATCTCTTAATACTTACTAATTATGTAAACAACTGTGAGATAACTTTTGACATGGGATGTTGTATGGACCTGGGTTCTCAAATGTTATACATAAAACAATAATTATACAATTGGTTTCCAGTATTTTCTTTGCACTTGTATATATTATTATTATTATTATTATCCAATTTTATGGTCACAACCAATCCAAACACAAAATTGGTGTATGAGACCCCTTTGTTTGTGGGACAAGGGACCCACCTCTTCGTAGTTATTTGATTGATAAGGCTATGAAGTCATACACACTCTACCTCCCTCTGGTTTTGAACTTGTGACCTCTTAAGAGGAAACACATGCTCTTAACCATTAGGCCCACTCAATCTGTATATACCTATTGTTATGTAATGAATAATAATTAAAATGCATTTTTGTTTACTCTCTTCTAATATTGAATTTTTTTCCCAATTATTTCAATAATTATTAGATAATATTTTACATGTGAAGTTGTATCTATTGCATTGGTTGTGACTAGCATTTGAATCTTAATACAACAAGACTTGTTGTAACTATGTTGATAACTATTGAAGGATGTTAGACTAGAATGTGTGACTATTCTGTTGCAGTTGTCTTTATTTATGAATTCATGTAAAGAAGTGAAAATAACACACATTAGTATTTCATTGTACAAAGTTTTCATTTTGTCGGAATTAGGATAAGATTTTTCATTATGCAGGGGAAGCTTCTTGTAGTGAAAGATCTTCACAACAACATATGATGATAATAATAATAATAATTATACATTGAACTATGGGATCGATTTTTCGAAGCATTATGAAAAACACACCATATTTCGTTTTGCAATGGTCAATTGTAAACCGATTTTTGTAAGTAATTTTCTTATAAACATATACACTTTGTTTACTTAAAGCAATTATGTATTTAAATAAGTCCTACTAAAGATAGAAACATGTTTTATTGTGGGAAGCTTTTTCTTGTGTGAAACATATATTAAATATTATATTATAAGTCATAAAAAGTTACAGTAGTCAATTGTTAATGAGTATCTTTAAAGCATTACTAAATACGAAACTAGGTGTGCAGAAGTGGTCGTGCGTGTGTAGAGTCTATGCAAGGAACAAATGCATTTGCATAATTAAGTATTTATACAACTAATGTTATATATAGAAACCTATTTCACTATGAGATTTATTAATTAAACGACATTATTTAATAATAAATTTTACCAATTGCAAAATAATAATAATAATAATAATGTTGTAGCTGAAGTTTTGTTGGTGATTGTAATCAATACAGGAGGCATATACTGCATATGGAAAAGATGCGGAATTGCAAAATTGGATTACGTAGAAGTGGAAGAAATGAGAAGAAGAAGAAATAAAAAAAAAACAAAATGCTTTCATTGTGTGGAGTACGGTTTTGTCATTTTCGTAGACAACATAATGACATTAACAGTTCGGTACCCTTTTTGTGAAATGGGAGGATTAACACGTAATCAAGAACGTAAATGCTATTATCTCTAAACTAAAATTGATATAGTAACGGATGCAATTATTGACATCCTATAAGCTAGTTGTCATTATTAGAAAAGATTCACATTTAATTTGTTTCATACATGGAGTAACTGGTTTCCAAATTTTGAGATTTGTTTTTAAACTATTTCTGCTATTTCTCAAAAACGTCTACTTTGCTGTTTTTTAATTGCTATTTATTTTTTAAAACACATTTCACACACAGAATAGTAAAATGTACCAGAAATGGAGAAAGGTAGAAAATTTAGCACTATCAGCAATTACTCTAATACCGAAAATCTTGCAGTATGACAACTGTAATATGAATTTCAAAAAAACTATTCCCAGTTTTCTAAAAATCATGTCAGAATTTTCACTATTTTATGGCCAGTATTGTGGCGCGTTTAAATTATGTGAATTATTTCTGCTATTTGTCGTAAATGCAAATTTTTCTATACTAAATTGCTATATGTTGGAAGTGTTCTATAGAAGGGATTTCATAGGAAGAGTAGTAACAAGTGGTAGTTATTTAGCATATCATTGGTCTATAGCTATAACACATTAAAAGAGTTTTTGGTTGACATAAAATTTTGAAATTTTATTGTAGAAATGGCTTCGAGGGGAAGGAAAGAAGTTATTTGCATTGATATTGTTAACACACATGCACTTATCGATCAAAGCTTTTAGTGGTCAACTACGTATCAACCATATGTGAATCTGTCTGTGCAAGAGAAGAACAATGATAATATTTGGTCTACCAGATTAGTGAATGTTTCATGTGTTCCAAAGGTAATTGATTTCAAAGAAATCGTTTATTTATGTGCATATATCGATTTAGCAATAAAAACAATTAGGATATCATCCAAAGATACTAGTATTTCTTTGAGTTCGAAGGCATTTAGGCGGATATTGAAGCTGCCAATTATTAATATGCGGTTAGATTTATCAAACACAAATAGTTTTTTTAGAATCACAGGCAGGTGGCTTGAAAACCTTACAGGAGTTCGCTTCGCCAGTTTCTGAGGTTCCTTCTGATCTTTCCTCTCTAGATATCACTTTGTTTAGAGAAATATTTAGAGAGTTTTGTTGGATGTATGCATGTTTAATGGGTCCAGAAACTACGAAAACTGTGCCAAGTTCCATTCTCTATGTGCTACATTACTCACATATAAAAAAGAAAAATTGTATTCAACTAGGTTGATCTTATTTCAAATGAACTGTGCTTTCAATTAATACATTCGTACAAGAGAAATAGATTCTTCATGATGGCATATCTGATAACAACCCTCATTTCAAGTCATACTTTTGATGAGTTGCCACATAACCATAATTTCAATTTTGACAAAAAATTGATGCGGTTCCGCTATCCCATATTGTGGAAAAAAGAAGCTATTTCAAATTTTTGTCTAATTCAAGATATTTTTGTAAAGCAAGTTATTTGCATGATAACTAGATGAGAGCCCCATTGAATATCTAGCAAAGTACAAATTTTCTTCTTGGGTGAAAGGGATGCATGAAGAAAGAAGAAATAATGCGGTTATTCGAGTTTAAGGGTTTTGAAGTAAACCACTATTGCTTCCAAGAATTGTTATGGATAGGTATTTTGTTGTCAAAGTTTGTAGATAATACTATGATTGGAAGGTTAAATTTGAACAAAAAAAGAAGAAATTATTTGTCTTTTCCATTTACCATTGGGCGAGTAACCTAGAAGAATGGAAGCCAACTTACAGAGTTTGTTAAGTCTTTATATTGTTTTAATTTAAAAGAAGTCTAAGGCTTGTGAGATGTTGATCTAGAAGGCCTATTTGTCAATCATCTAGGTGCTATCAAATGTGAGAGCTTGTTGAGAAAAGTTGTAAGTGAAAGTGAAAAGAGTCATACTGTTGCAAGTGATAATGAAGAAGGAGCAATGAATATTAGAGAAATTGCTTAAGAAGCAAGTATTAATAGTGAAACAAGTTGTAAACAAAGAATCATAAAAGCTAAGAAATATTATGTTTTCATATTCAAAACTACTTTGGATTCATCTTCAAGTGAAAGAAATTGAAAAGATTCTGAAGTTACACAGTTGATTCATGGTCAACTATCAGCTACCATAGATGACAAGGAGCTTCAATTAGAAAAATTCAAAAGTCCCTTGCAAACAAGAAGTAGTTAAGAAGCTATCAACAAAGATATTAAAACTCCACTACCTGATTGGGTCAGTAGTGATTTGAATGAAAAAAAAAAATAGTGGAGCAAATTGCAAAAGAAATTTATATTTTTTTATGATCGGTTTGTCACTTTTCAAGATGAAAATTATAACAGGGAGAGTAAAATATTGAAAATTGAAAATATAAGGATGCATGGTAAAAAAGTTATTGATACATTAGAAACAAATAGTGATATGTATGGAATTGTAGCCACATATGTCTTAACATTGCATGGAGCCACCAGGAATGCACTTCTAGTGTCTATTGAGCAATGAAACACAAAGAACCTGGTACTTAAAGCAACAATAGAGATGCTAGAAAATGCTTTAAATTTGGGTCATTTGTTAATGACTCCAATCGCAATACGGACTCAACAATATCTAATTTCCAGTGCTAGCACATCTCATGGATCTATTGGAGCTCCACAACCGGTTAATGCAATACAATGTCATATATATCAACAATTTTCCAGACCAAATCGCATAATTATTTTTAATGTCGACGCGTTTCGAACCACTCACTATGGTTCATCATCAAGACATATATGGATAACTAAACCAGAGAACTAATAAATAGTAGAGATGCAACAGATCAATCCAAGAATCAATTTTTTTTAACAAACGTTAGAAAGAAATAATAAAGTCAAAAATAGAAAATAAAAATAATGAAAGAGCCCTAAAAATATGAAATAATATTAAAGAATAAAATTAAATTAAAAAGGAGATTAGGAATCTTTTTTATTTTATTATTTATATTTATATTTATTTATTTAATTAGTTTTTTTAATCTTTAATAGATCTATTTATTTATATAATTATTTTAATCAATAAATCAAAATTGAAGGTAATAAAAGAAACTAACTACAATTCAAAGAATAATAACAATAATACAACTCAAATAAAACAATAAAAAAAGAGTCATTGGAAAAGGAAAATAAATAATAGAAGAGGGAAATAAATCCTTTTTTTCTATTTATATAATAGTTTTAATCAATAAATCAAAACTAAAGGTAATAAAAGAAACTAACCACAAGTCAAATAATAAAAAATAAATAAGGAGAAGGAATTACTAAAAATAATAATACAACTGAGAATAAAAATAATTAGTCAACTGAAAGAAAGAAAAAAAAAAAAGAGTAAAAAAAAAGGAAAATAAATAACAAAAGAGGGAGGGGATCGAACAATGAATTACCTTCCAACCATCATCCCTATTTAGCGTCTTATACATTTTCTTAATCTCAATGGCCTCCCTAAACTTAGGGTGATGGAAGTGATCAATCTTGGCAATGACCTGGGAATCCTCAATACTAATGTGGTGCTTAGTATTCTTAGCATGCTCATCTAGAGTTGAGGAGTGATCCCTACAATGTTTTATGTTAGCCACATGTTCCTAAATCCTTTGATTAATGGAATTACCATTGTATCCAATGTAGGGAGTCCCACAAGAACACAGGATCAAATACAAACCTTTCATGCCTTTGGGATTCACTGGGTCTTTGAATGATCTTAGGGAGGTACAAATCATGTTCAAGGGCCTGAAGGTGGAAGAAACATCATGTTTCCTTAGAACTCGAGCAATATTGTCAGTCGTTCCTTGTATAAAGGGAAGATGGACACTGGAAGGAAAATCTTTAGGTTCTTTCTTAATCTTCGGACCTTTGCTTTCCTTTTGAAAGGATTTGAAACCTTGATATCTGCTATAACCATTCAATTTAAAAACATTAAGAAGATGGGTTTTTTCATCCTCCAAGTGATTCTCATCAGAAACTCGTAAAGCACGAGTATCTAGAGTGGTTATAAGCCCCAATGTTTTTGTTGGATAATGATGGGAGTCAACATGAAGATATTGCTTAGTGTGCATTTTCTTATGAAAAACTTGGTGAGAAAAAGAACCATCATATTTGTTAGAGACAAGAACGTCGAGAAAGGGAAGGCTACCATTAATTTCAGATTCCATGGTGAATTTTATGGATCCTGATTGATTATTAAGATGTTGAAGAAACAAATATAACTTGTCCCGTCCATGAGAGCATAAGATGAAGGTATCATCAACAAACCGTTTCCAAAACTTTGGCTGAAATAGGGCTAAGGCGAAAGCCATCGATTAACAATCCTCCACGAACAGGTTAGCTACAACAGGGGGGGTAAGAGAACCCATGGAAACACCATAAGTCTATTCATAGAATTCATCTTCAAGATTGAAAAAAGTAGAGGTCAAGCATACTTCTACCAACTTGGTGGTATCAGGATTAGTGATGTGATTGATAAAATCAACAACCTCATTGATAGGGATATTGGTGTAAAGAGAAACAACATCAAAACTAACCATAATATCATTAAGCTCAAAATTTATGCCCTTTAACTCATTGAAAAAAGAGGATGAGTCTTTAACAAAAGAATGAGTATGACCAACAAGGGGCTTGAGCTTCCGAACTAAATATTTGGCTAGTAGATAAATAGGACCACCAATTATATTGACAATGGGTCTAAGGGGATCCCCCCTCCTCGTGAATCTTGGGAAGCTCATAGATCTTTAGAGTGAAAATGTTGCTTTCAATAAGCTTATGGCTAATGGAGCTGACAAAGTTATTATATGTAATAGTGAGGGAGACCACTTTCAAAACCTTTTTTAGGGGGTTCTTGTCAAGATTTCTATAGCTACTATTGTTACAAAGATGATCAATCATTTTTCTCGGTGGTCTTCTCGATCCATAATAACAACAGTCCCACCCTTGTCAGCTTTGAGAATGACAATGTTAGGGTTATGATTTAAAGTTTTAAGGGATTTGAATTTAGACTTGTTAACATTTCTCTTAGGGGGCTTGGCCTTTCTAAGAATCATAACACAATATTGCCTAATGATGTCTTTGCCATATAGTCGGTAATATATGCTAGATATTAGAAATCATTGAACATGAATGGAAGGCCATTTTTGTTATGCTATGGTTATCACAAGAAATCAACTCATTTTTTGATTTACTGAGAAATAATGTTACTGAAGACAAACATTTTGTTAACAATGACTTACTTGATTTTAGTCAAAGGCTTGAATTGCTGTCTGATATGGATAAGAAAAAAAAAGAACTTCCAAATGTTAATTGAATGAGGCAATAAAAGTTGGATGGTCCATAAGAATTAGTACACTAAAAAAAATTATTTCTAAATGTAAGAGAATTAAGAATAGGAGAAATGATGTTTTTCTAAAGGCAATGAAAATTGTTCAAGGTCTAGATGGCCCATGCATTATACGTAATTCTGAATTGATAACAAAAGATACACTAACATTTGAATGGACAAGAGAAAATAGTCAGTGACAAAACAATTTGATGTTATAACTGATTTTACTCGAGAAGAAATTGACAAATGGCTAGTTGACATTGTTAGTGTTAATGATAGGAAATTTTTGTTAACTGCTTAGTAACAAGAGGAAGTGATGGAGATTGAAAATAAATTATTCGATCAACATGAGAGGCTAGAGATTACAATGGGACTAATGAAAGAATTCATTCAGGCTAAGTTGAAGACATTGGTTCAAGAGGCCATGCATTCGAAAAGGAGATTATAGTCAACTAATTAGTCTATCTACTTTCACAAATTGTAACTGTATTTAAACATTTGCATATTTTTTTCTTCTATTTAATAGTATTCAATCATTGTGATTTATTAATTTTACCAATGTCACATAGTCTACTTTTTGAATGCAGTTCCTTGTTTTCTTTTGCAGTTCTCTTTTTGCATATTATGGTTTGCGCATGTACTTTTAGCGGATGTAGAAGTAGGTACTTAAAGAAAATATGTGAGAATAACATAGCGAATGAGCCAATGAATTGAGCCATTGAGAATTTTCATTACTGATACAAGCGATTGACGCTAAGAATCAAAGTCCTTAATGTTTAACATATGATCTTCTATGCATTTGTATTTTATTTATTTATTTCAATCATAAGTATGATGATTGAAATTTGAAACTTGATACTGTTCTTGTTACTGTGATTATATTGCTTAATATTACAGACTTATGTTTTGAGCATCTTTATTATGCCATTGATACCTATATTCCAATAACATAAAACATGAGAATAGTTTGTTTTTCTATGAAACATAATTAATGTTCATTGCCATCATATTTTTAAATTTGTCTGGAGCATGATACTCGAGGAAGGGAATTTATAATATTTTCTTCGTATCTGTCTATTGTACATAATGAATTTTTTTGTTGTATTTTGAAATGAAAATGATATATCAAGTTTACATATTATTTTATTTTGATTGGCCTTGTGTTGCATTATGTAATATTTAACGAATTAATTAGGGGTACAACTTTTTTGCAAACCAATTTACTTGTATGGGAATATTTCATTGTGTGGAGTACAAAGATTCAGAGGATGAAAGATTGAAATCTTCATCCGCATAGTGGAATTAATTCACAGTTCTATGCATATGCCTATTTACAAAAATATAAATATATACAAGGATTTAATCAGTTGATTAGTAAAGGTTTTTTGTGCAAAAGAAATTGATTTTTCTTCAGTGCGGAAGCCATAGTCGGTTTGCAAAAGTTGTTCGCTGACATTTGCACTTATGATCGAGGGTTGTTCTGTTGCATAATTTAAGCCTTTTCATTTTCACATAAAATCCATATGTGGAGATAAGAAAATCCATAGGAATGCTTTGTATAATAAAACTTTGGACAGTACTTCTGTACCTCGCACTAGAATCATATTGACATTAGACTATTAGAAAATAATAATGAACATTAGACTATTAATAAGAGTGAACATTATACGTGTTGCGGTTTCGAATTTGAATAGACCTTTCCATTCTCTTGATTAACTCAAATAGTAACAGTTTATACATTAATATTAATTTTAATGCTTTCAAAATCATAACAAAAGCTTCACGGCTTTACATTTTGTATTAATTTTGAGAATACACATTAATATTAATATTACAATGCTTTGAAAATCATGATTTAATACTTAATATTTTAATGCTTTTAAATAATGCAAAGTCGGATAATGTTGAGAAGTGATAATTATTTTTTCGTATACACTGAATTGGGTTTCCAATGAACCTTGTTGATAGTATGAATGTAATTGCTCAGTTCAAAACAAAGAATAATTTAATTACCTTTATCATAATTATCAAGTTTGATCAAGAGGAAAAAAAAATTACATATAATTTCTTATGTGAACATACAATGTGCGAAGCATGTGACAAGGATGGATGGATGGACATAAAAATGTAGAAATACATACGTGCCTACTAAGCAATTAATAAAGCAAATGTATAGTTAGGACATGTTTATTAATTCAATTAATAACAATTTCAAATGTTAATTATTGATCAAAGGTGTTATTCAATACACAAGTAATTGTGCAAAGGTGGTTGTGCTTGTGTGCTAGCTATGCAGAGAACAAATGCATGGGGGGCCAAAGCTACAAAAGTCGTTGTGCGGAGACACTTTTACAAATTTCTAGATTGTATATCATATGAATGTTTACGTAGAACTAGGTATGTGCAAAAGAACGTGGAATATTATGTTTTGTTGTGCAGATATTTTACTATGTTGAGTACGTAGTATGTGCGGGAGAGTAGTTGCATAGAGGTTTGATTTTAAAGCTATCAATATTTGTAGAAGATTGGGTATGTACAGGAGAATGTAATGATTAACATTGTTATTTTCCATTGTGTGGGGTGGTGCATAGGGTATTGTTAAACCATTAATGTTATTATGTGATATTTTTGCACATAATGGATTTGTTGTGAAACACAACACTTATGAATTTGTATTATATTGGAAGCATATTTGTTTACTATTGATGATAAAAGTTATGGAAAATGAGGTATGTGCAGGGGATAGAGGGGTTTCAATAGTGCTTTGAAAATGTGTTATTTCTCTGAGCATTAGTGTTAAAAATGAATGTTTGTGGAGGACGCAGTATGTGCGAGAGATTTCACTGTGCGAAAATTTTACTATGTTGAGATTAGGACAGGGAATTTTTGATAGAACAGGGGTTTATATAGGGAAATTAATGTTAAACTATTAATTTTATTCTCATATTATTATTATGTTTCATTGCACATAGATTTGAATCTGCAGAAGGTGAGGCATATTTGTCAATTTCTCGAAAAAATATCTACTTAATATCTCATTGTGCAATGATAATTTTTCAAATTTCCAAATTGTATATTGTATATTGTATGAATTTTTAAAGAGGACGAGGTATGTGTTGGAGAATGGGGAATATAATTATGTTTCTTTATGCTGAGTATGAACTATGTGCAGGAGAGAAGTTGAGGAAGCATGTCGAGATATAGCGTATGTGGAAGAAGCTATGCAGATGTCATTGTGCGGAGAAAGCATTGTAGAAAAGCATGGGTCGAGAAAAAATGTGGATGAAATACGGATCCCACTAAAATATTAGCAAAAATATCCCATAAGTCTAGTGCTTGCTTTGGTGTTATTGTGAACAACATCTATGCATTGTTTAATACTAAAATATTAGAAATAAAAGCCTTTAGTGTCAAGTGTAGCGAACCGCACATTGAAAGCTTTCTCTGCACAATGGACTTCCTCCGCACTTCCACACATATGCCTAATTTGAAACATATTCGGAAATATGAACATATGCATTATTTACAATTAAAATATTATTAATAATATAAGCATAAAGTATGCATTTTTAATACTAAAATATATAATCAATTAAATAGAAATAATATACATTATTTACAACTAAAATATTATCAATAATCTAAGCATAAACAATGTTATTGAGCAAATATGCATTATTTAATAAAATATTAGCAATAAAACATTTTTGTGCTAAGTGGGGCGATATGAACATTGAAAGCTTCCTTCGCACAATAGAGTTATTATGCACTTTCGCATAATAGAGTTCTTCCGCACTTCCGCACATATGCCTAATTTGAAACGTATTAAAAAATACAAAAAGATATTTGGAAATACGAAGATAAACATTATTTACACTTAAAATATCACCAATAATATTGTATACATTGATCGATTACTAAAATATTAGCAATAAAATCCTTTAATGTCAACGTATTTATCAATTAATAATACGACTGACTGAAAGACGTTCTTGAGTATGAAGATATCTTCCAATTTGAGAAAATATTTATGCAAAAAAATCAATTAAATAACGGTAGAAGTAGGGTTTTTACTATGGGTTTGTGAGGGAGATTTAATACAAAATGTGACACATATGTATTTGTGTTATATTGGAAGCATCTGCATTTTCTATTGACGATAATTTTTTTGGAAAACAAGTTACGTGTAGGAGAATGGGTGGTTTCGCGAGTGCTTTGACAGTGTGTTATTCCTCTTAACATGGTATATGATGAACATTTCATTGTGCAGAGCTTTTATTGTCTTGATATTTTATATTAGAAACTTTATTTGGTAGGGATTGAATCAAGACATGATGTTTTTGGGAGAATGTGGGGTGCACAGGGAAACTAACATTAAAGTATTAATGTTAACCTTTTATTATTATTATTATTTTCATTTTTCATTGTGCAGAGTTTTGACTGTGTGGAAGATGATGTATGTATGTCAATTCGCCAAACAAATGCTTACGTTAGTCGTAAAGGAAAATCACTAACGATTTCACTTAACATAGGGTATAAACAACAAATTAAATATAGCAATACAAATAAATGTCATGCATGGAAATTAATTGTTATATTCGAATTGAGCCAAAATTTCCTATTATAATGTTCAAAAGATCAAAAATGCATTGACATTGTTCACAATTGGGACATAGAAGCTATTCTAAACTGATCCGCTTTCTTAATGGGGGCAAAAAAAAACAACTATGTAAATTACTACATATCCTCGATATCATTTATTTCAAAACATGTAAAAAAATTAACCGTAGGAACACTTGGTGTTGATTCTTTTCTTTATTTTTTAAAGGAAGGCATTAAAATTAAACATTTGTAGTCCAACATTAGTTATTATTATTATTATTACAATTTTTGCTATTTACCAGTCCAATTGTGTTAAGTGTCTAATACATATGTTTAATATTTATATTCTAACATCACAACACTACTTACTAATTTTGGTTGTGTTATTTGTAGAGGAATTTGTCATGTGATCATCATGCAATATTTTTAGCAAACACATTACGAATGCATGTCAAATTCATTTTCAGAGAAGTTGGTTACAAATAGAATCCTCGTTTGGGTTGTATGGTATTGTTTTGGTAGTTGCACACCGTGAGGGGCTATACAGCGAAAAATGTCTAGCATTAGTGTCAGGTTAACATTGCATTATTAGTTCTATATGCAAGTACTAACAACGTTTATACAATATATTGTACAATCCTATGGTAATAATGTACAAATTTCAGATACCATATGATGTGACAATACTAAACACGATTGAAAAAAATACACTACTATCATATAATTCCTATTTTTGAAGTTCTTCCGTGCTATGGAATTAGAAACTTTTATTTTTCCTATTTCTATATATTTAACATAACTCATATTGTCATAGTAGCAAAAATGAATACAAACATACCAAATACACATTAAGGACAATCACAACTCTTCTAATATGAATGTTTCTATTTTATTTATTTTACTTTGATTATATTTGCATTACACACCGCAATTGTTTTTTTTTTTGGTGCCCCCATTACTTTTGGGTCATATATTTTAATGTACTATAACTAAAAGCAATTTTTTAAAATTTCTTAGGAAACATATGACACTTATAGATTCATATTCAGGACAACATTTACAAGGAAAAAAGCACTTTGAACATTTCTATAAAACTTTCTATTTGCTAAAACTATAATTTATTTAGAATTTTTGTACACTACTAATGATGTTTCTTTATCTTATTTTATTTTCATTAAACAATTCTTACTTAGTTTTATTTATAATGAACTTTTAAGCAGTGATTTCAGCGTAATATTTGTGAACATACAAAAGTTATTGAATTCGAATGATGCCACAGTTTACATGGACGACAATGTGGAGATAACAATGAGCAGTACCCAAATAGATATTGCAATAGACAAAACAAAACCAATGGAAACTAGCGAAGAAATAAGCACAAATATGTACTTCTGTGCACGTTCAATTAAATCAATATCATATTTTTCCTTTTTTTAACCTGTCTCTGCCTTTCTATTCTTACTCTATTTTTTCTTAAAAAAAAAAAAAAAAATTCAGTGCTCATGACTAGGCAAAAAGAGGTCACATCTACACCATTTTTAATTGAAGATATTAGTATAAATATAAATGGAAATATTTTTCATGGTGTTGTCTCGGTCACTATGGATGGTACTGGATGCTACCAGCGTATAGGGGATCTCCCCAATGTGAAGTCCTAATTATACCTGAAACCATTTGTTATAGGAGTCCCATCCGATTATATGGTCTGGCCACCATTGCAAATGGTTTAGAGGTATGCCTTGGCCAGAACACATACAAAAGAGATCATAAACATGACTTTGGGGTAACACATATGTAAGATTTACGTGATCCAAGCGTAGAGTGTAAAGGAAAATTCCACGAACATAAAAGGAGACAAGCCTCTAATAGGGAAGTAATACTACTGTCCTAAGAGAGGCACATGGGTGAAGGAGAGAGACTGGTTGAATAACCTGCAAATTAGTCCACAAGATAAACAACAATCATGAAAGCATAAATAACATCCATTCAACAAGATCTATATCTAAAGCAACGAAATAGTTCATTATCTTTAGTATTTGTTAAATCAACATATACCACAAACATATAAAGAATAGTCTTACTACATTCACGATACATGCATGAAAGAGTGTTAGCTCGAAGAGCTTTTGATAATTATTGAAAGATTCCAAGTGCATTGTTAAATGGGTGGAATACTAGCTCCAATAGTCGAACATGATGCTACAACTTACTTCCCCAAAGAATGATTTTATCTCTGCTATGCATCACTAGAGTAGCTAAGGCCAAAAATCTCAAAATCTAAGTGCTCTCTTTGAGTTATGATGACTTATTTATAACAAATGACTATGAATCTTGTGTTTCCTCACAACTCTTTAAATTCTATGACCAATGAGCTTCCATATAACCTTTGACATTTTACGTATGACTCTTTACATTCCACATATGTCTCTTCAAATTCCACATGTGCCTCTTGGCCTCTAATATATTATATTTATTTAAAAAAGACAAACTACAAATAAGAAAGTGGCTACATAAGACAAAAATATAATGAGACAAAATGATCTTCACATAGGAGAAGGAGACAAATCAGTAGCTTCGACATGGAGTTCATTGGTGAAATATGAGTGTCATGCTCTAAACTCCGTTGTGATGAATTTGACTCAGATCAAAAAACCTACCCCATATTGCATCTTTACCTCCAATTATTTTGACATTATGGATTTGGAGCTATATTGTACACTATTCCACAACCAAGGCAACTTCATATAAACTTTAGCCAGTGCAATTATATACTGTATAATGATGTCCTTAGTGATGTACAAAACCTTCTAACCAATTGCTTGCCCAATTTACTCAGTGTAATGCTTTATTTCCTGCATAATGACATCCTTGTGTCTTACTTCTCTTAATGCACCCACATAAGGCATTCCATGTTTCTGCACCAAAGACTCCAAACCGCTATTTAGTCGACCATAAGTAGCTATAGTGTTGGTCGCTTGTTCACCGAGACAGGTATAATGATGTAAATGGAGTTTGAGCTCTACTTAGTCAATCTTGACAACAATTCTATCCTTTCTAACTAGCCGCTATGGAGCTTTTGGATATTTAACACCCCACTCTTATATAAGATCAACAACTCTATTTGCAACCTTTAGATCTTCGTGATCTATTGAGATTTCTTTTGTATTCCGACCAGGGGTGCCACCATCTCATGCAAGAGAATCATTTAAATATAATTGCTTCATATTTTCCTCCATTTGTCCCAGTTTCTCAAGTACAACTGACTGGAATTCTATTGTATTGAGATTGCCAGAAGGCTGCCATATATTATCTACAATTAGATGATCTACTTGTTACTTTTCTATAACCAAATCTTCCCTCAACCATACATTCTCTCTCAAAAGATACTCTAAGTTGTCTTGCACTGATGTTGCAAAAGAAACATTAACTGCCATGATTGCTCAGGGGTTTCTCCTGGTGTTAGTAGATATTACCTTCTCAATGGATACATAGACTGGATGTTCATGATCATCTAGGAAGTACCTTCGTCTTTCTTGCACAATCCTCTTCATCAATTGATCGAAGGTAACATTACATACATCCATGACCATGTCTTCTAGTGGAAGTGTAAGTCCCATCTTGTTGAATGGGAGATGTCCACTTGTAAGTGGAGGATCTGATGCAGTTCCTAGTTCATATTCAATGGGCTCAATAACATCCTCTTCCTCCAATTCGGGTTCTACTTCTTGGGTCATCTATTCTTTCTCCAACATTTGTGCAACTTCTTCGTCTTGTAGCCGCTTTTGTTTTTCTTCCTCCATGCCTTTTATGTTCCTCTTCTTCCTTCTTTATCTCCTCCTCCACTTCATGTTGTTTTCTAAGTATATCATCTTTCTTCCTCTTTTATTATTCTTCCTTTTTCAAGCACTCCTTATCCTTCTTGTGCTCTTCTTCTTGTTGCTTCCTTATTTTATCCTCCTCCCTTTGCTTCTTCTGTTTCTCTAACTCAATGGCATCCTTACTCACGGGATCAACCTTAAAATTTATGCTAGTTTCTTCCATAGGATCATGCTTGATCCTCTTTCTAGGTGTTGTGATAGCCACTTGAGAAGTTTCTACTTGTTGTGCCTCCTCCATTTGTACTTCTGGAATCTATCAAACCTAGGAGGGACCTGCTTCAAATTATGGGCGATCATTTCTTCGTGCATTCTACCAATTCTTTACCTTTTCATCCTCTGAAGTAGTAATTGGTACATATGCCCAGGTGTACTATATCCTGTTATAATGTTGCATGCATACTAAGTCTAGGATCATATTTGTGAAATCTCCTAATTCCAAAATGATGGAACTTTACTTTTTCAATATATGATTTTGCTACCATAAGGCTCTTCAAATCATAAAGTCTAATCCACAAAGGCAAAGTGGGCCAAGGAGCCTTTTTCCTCCTCTGGGTTTGTGCAGACAATCCATTGTTTAGTTGATAGGGTACTTCTTGCAAGACCACCTTTTTGGTTACATATCTTAGCATAACATGAGGAGTTATATGACAATTAAAGAATTTGATGTATGTGTCATCTAATCTGGAAAACCAATTTGCAATGTCATACAATGCCTCCTTCACCCGATTGGTCATGTAAGGAGGATCTACCTCAAAGATGATATGATAAAGGAAAATAAATAAATTCTTGACCAATAGATCATAGATGCCTCTGAAACTGTTCTCTGATAGTACTCTACAATGCCAATAGACAAATATCTTTTCTTGTGGTGTCTACTTCCATCTCATCCTAGTAAAATCATACTGAGCGCATATCCCATCTAGAAGAGAAGCATATATGTAAAATTATGGTGCTTTTTTGCTTGAAAAGTTGCTTTGGTTTGCCTTACATGACACTGTAGTTCATAAGAAAGGAAATATGACAAATTGAAGACCTTACCTCTTGTAACAACCAAGTTGAGCAGAAATATCCAATTCTCCTCAAAGACTTCTACATTCTTCTAACCGTGCAACCTACAACACATGGCTATGAGATACTGATAGAACTTTCTTAGGGTTATTGTCGGATATACTGCACTTGGTCTATGATATAATCTAGCAGGTTCTCAGCACCATGACTTAATAATCTCCTTAGTATTAAGAGTTTTCCATATTGCATATAATTGAGTATTCGCATACTCATTCGGTCTTATGATCTTATAATAGGAGTGCATGTCATGAGAATGATAAGTGGAAATATCACTAATTATTTCATTACATAGGACCATATTTGTGTTATCCATATGAGACATGATCCATTCAATGGATTCTCCAAAAGGCATTACTAGGAACCTACATGCAACTCTGTGTATTATGGACTGCTTAATGTTGATGTATACTTCCATGTCCTCCAGATTCTCTGGAAATGTCTCCTCCATGAAGGTATCCTTAATGTCTTTCCAAGGGACCTTGGATGACTTATCTATGAAGCACTACATGTGTGAAATAATAGGCAATGTAGGCTTGACAATCTCCACTGCCTCTTTTGTACTTGCTTATGAGATTTCCTTTGAGACGACTTGACGAGTAGTGGGAGGCATTGTTCCAACCGATGATGAGAGAGTAATATAGATTGTACCTGAAACACCTGCATGTGGAAGTGCACTCATGGTGAATGAGAATTAGTTTCAATAAATTCCCTATCTAAAACATGAAAAACTATTCAAAGACAATGATGAAATGAAATTCAGATCTAGTCGAGAGTTAGGCCTATCATAAGTGAAACAGAGTCTTAACAGGCCATATGAGTGAAAAATGCTTCAAGACAAGAGGAGGGCACATGTTAGAGCAATAATGATCAGTTAAGGCCTGTGTGAGGCTTGATTGTGCACTATGCGCTCAAGGAGAATGAAATAATCAGGCCAGAGGGCGCAGGGTGTAGTCTTAGAGAACAAGAAAGGCTTACTAATGCTCGTGAGTGTCCTATGCACTCAAGGGAAGCTAATGAGGGTGTAGGACACATGCTTAGTGGACAATAAGTCAATATTAATGCTTATCTATGCGCTATGCACTCAAGAAGGTTAGTAAGGGCACAGGGTGCACAATCAGTGATCAAGGAGGGTTGAATGTTGCTTGTCTATGCGGTGTGCACTCAAAAGAAAGAGGGCTTCTTGTTGAGCACAATTTTCAAGAGGAAGGGACTCTCTTTTCTCTTGAGTGTGCTCTGAAAGGGGACTTGGTCTTTTGGGCACAATTATCTAAGGCATTGGGGTCTTCACTTCCAAAAGTACAATCTTGCTAGAGATTGCTCAAATTATTCTAAGTAAAGACCAACAACAAGATACAATCAAAATGATACTAAGAGGAAGGGTCTGCAAGTACTTATAGGCTCTAACACAATCATGAACATAGGGTGAAAGTTCATGGAATGCGAAGAGTCACAAGAAACACCACTTGTGACAATAATATGACATTTGTAACATGAAGAACTGATGTAAACAACACTAAAGAAACTGAAATATATAGAAATGTCAACAAGGAAAAGGAAAGTGGAAAAAAAATTAGCAAAAGAAATCAAGAAAAGCAACATGCAAGACTTACCTGTGATCAAAATTGAAGGGGAGCTCCTTGATGTGAAGAAGTGCGGTCAACCCAAAGTGATGAATGAATGTGGGAATGAATGAAAGAATGGGATATTTATAAAGAAAATATATATGCAAAACAAATTCATGCATGCCTACCACTTGCTGATCGATGAGTAAGTTAGTTAAAGTGGGGTGGCCTCCTATTTTATAGGAGTGATCTCCCAATGCAACCAGGGGAAGTGCATGTATGAAGGAAGAGAGGGTGTAGTTCTTGACAAGATAGAGTGCACTCCCCAAGGGCACAATCATTGAACTTAAGGAGTGAACTCTACTAGGGCACAATCGATAACAACAAGGAATGTGCTCTCCTTGTAGACTTTGAGTGCGCTCCACTATTTGAAGGAAGTGCACCTACTAATATTTGGGAGTGCGCTTTTGCATGGGAGGGCATAGTTCCAACTAACAGTGGCCTTTTGTGACTGCTAAGCTTGCTTTTCATAGAGAAAATCTATGCTTTCTTGATTTTGTGTGTGATGCATGTTAAGTGAAAGTTGGTTACTAAGTCAAGAAAATACAGACCTTTTCCTATCTTTAGAAAGACGACACAAGCATTTTCTAAAGACAAGGTGACAACACTTAGAAAAATTTAACTTAGGAGGAAAAGCTATACTTAAGAATAATGCAAGGGTAGTTAAGTCTTAGGAAACATTAGAAAATAACAATATGACACAGTTTATCCTGAAAAACAGTTCATGCAGGTTCCAAAATTATATTAGGCAAGAATTTTGGAGGGTCATTGTCGTAACGTCAACAGTTACATATCAAACATTTTTGGACAAAACAAATAATTCAAAAGAAATATTCTGTGTAGACTTAATAGATAAGAAAGTGGAAATGACAATAACATTGGTTGTGCCAATATTGTTTTATTTTGTGTGTAATCTTGGTAGTTCTCCCTTTTCTATTAATATTTCGTAAACATATAGTGATTTTTTTTCAAAAATTCTGCTGGTCGCCTCAACCTACCCGTAGGAAAACAAGTCTGTTGGCCACCTATCTACATCAAAAGCTGTCCAAAATTTAAACAGACTAATTCTTATCATCCAAGCTACATTGGCTACCTTATCTTCTATATGCTTCATACTTAAAACGTAAATGTTAATCGACATAACAAAAAAATTTGACTAATTGGACTTCTGCTTCATTCGTCTAAGGAATCAATTGGGGCTGGGGCTTTTGCACTCGACCCAGGTGCTTCACTTTGCATCATTGTTTGGAGCTGTTGTTCAATTATATTCAGGTGGAGGTTGTTATGATACTGCTGCATTTGAACTGACTAAATTTCCTTCTAGAGATCCTTTAAGCTTGGTTCTGCTTGTATGTCCTCTTCTAGTTCTTCTCTTTCCTTGTATGTGGTCATTTCTTTAGCCAAGATGTTTTTCATAACCCAATATTGTTGGATGGTCTACCAAAATAATTTTTGGTGAACTCAGGTATGGCCTACATCCTTAATTATTGTCTCCCATTCTTCTGCCTGAATTTCTTCGTTCTTGATGTTGGCATTTAACTCTCTTTCCCATTAAGAAATGACTACTTTCACTTTAGGCAGATACTCATTCAAAAGTTAATGGGAAGACACTTCAAGGTAAAAATAGATCATGAAAAAATGGATAGCCTTAAATACTTTTTAGAACAAAGATTATCTTTAGAAGAACAAAATAAATGGGTCACAAATATGTTTGGTTATGTCTTTGAAATCATCTACAAAAAAGGGAAGAAAAATGTTGTTGCAGATGCACTCTCAAGAAAGAATGAGGATGTGGAATCATTTTTTTGTGTTATTTCTATTATCCAACCATATTGGATAAACGAAGTAAGGAATGAATGGAAGAAGGATGAAGAAGTGTGGCCACTCATTCAAAAGTTGCAAAACATCCCAATTCAAACAATATTGCCAGAACTTGACGAGGAAGGAAAAATCATATTGGAACCTGGAGCAACCATAGAAACAAGAACCTGACAGCTACAAAATTGATTAATTTCAGAGTATCTCAGCAAGTGGAATAACTTACCTGCTAAATATTCCACATGGGAGGACAAGAATTTTATACATAAGCATCAAGAACTACTCAAGCATTGAGGACAACACTTTTTGAAGGAGAGGGGCATGTTAGGTCCCTATACTACTAGTGTAACCCATTATTGTTATTAGAACCACCCCCTTATTATATCGTTGTGTCCATGTAGTCCCCATATTGTTATTATTGTGCCCCAAAGAAGCCCACTATTGTTATTATTGTGCCCTTACATTATTATTCTTATGTCGCTCTGACTATATTATGACCCCTTAGACTACTATATATAGAAAGGAGGTCTTGTCATTTGTATCATCTAAGAATTGTTCATTTGTGTAATGTAAAGGACGTTGCCCCCTCAAAGAGGCTTATTTATAAGGCTTTGATCTATCTTTTCTATCTTTTTGTGGGTTGGTTTCATAACATTTGGTATTAGAGCTGTGGATTCTAGGGTTTCGCTACTCCAAAAAGGTCATCATGAAATTTTTGCTATAACTTTTTCGCTACGAAGTTTTGGAAGCTAAAACAAAAACCCATTTAAGAAGAAATTGGTCTGAACCGCGCGTCTGAATTTTGAGATCTTGTCTCACTATATTTTCAGAGATATGATCTGAGGAAGTTAGGGTTTTTGCAACTCCAGAATTTCAACTAAAACAAGTCATCATGGGATTTTCGCTATAACGCATTCGCTACAAAGTTTTAGAAGCAAAAACAAAACCCATTTGAGAAGGAATCATTCTGAACCTTGGCTCTAAATTTCAAATCCTATATCAATATATTTTAGGAGATATAGTTTGAGGAAGTTAGGGTTTTTGCAGACCCCTGAATTACATTCCAAACAGGTGACTTGGGGAAAATCGTCATAACTGTCTCTCTGAGCTTCAGATTGAAATTTCGTAAGAAGTTAGAGAAAGAGAACGGACTGTAGTTTCTTGTGTATATTTTTTATATCCGAAGGTCAAAACAGTGACACGTGGGAATTCATACAAGTTCGCTCTTCTGAAAAGGTATATAATTAGGTCATCTTGGGATATTGTGCATAACTCTTTCTTGGAGAATCCAATTTCGATCAGACTGGTGGCATTGAAAAGAGGACACAGAGGGCTACTGTAGGTCGCAATTTTAGAATTGGAAGATTTGAAATTGCAGATTTATAGTCGTTTCAAGATCGAGCTCCTAAAATCAAGAAAAGGCGATATGAGGAAGTTTGATGGCAAGGATCCAGTAAATTGGATACTACAGATGGAGCAATATTTTGATCTACATGAAGTGAAACTGTTACAAAAGGTACGTATTGCATCTTCATATTTAGAACCAGATCAATTTTTATGGTATAAAGGGCTTTGTTCTCGTAAACCACTTGTTATGTGGTTAATTTCATAGAGGAAATGCTAGCACATTATGAGGATACAAAGAGAAACACCTTATTTAGCCAATTTATAAATCTCAAACAAAAGTGTTCAATGGAAGAGCACATTGAGGAATTTCAAAAATTGAATATACGGGTAAATGATATTTTAGAGAAGCAAAGGATTGATGTCTTCATAGGTACTTTAAAGGATAACATTCAACATGAGGTTCGTCTTTCGGAACCTGATTCATTGGAGAAGGCATTCAGGTGGGCAAGAAAAATTGAAAGCGAAATTATGGAAATAAGGAATCCCACCACTCACGGCTATAATTATGGAAGTTTTTTTTCTCCTAGCCTTCCACAACGTACAAGGTTTACACCACAAAAATTGGAAGAAAAAATAGAAAAATGGATTTGTTACAATTGTGATAGCAAATGCACTAAAGGTCATAAGTGTGTTGAGAAGAAATTATTTTACATAGATTATGAAGAGGAGGAAGAAAAGGATCAAGAAACATCAAAAGAAGAGGATATACACCAAGAACCAACCCCAGAGAAATAAGAAATGAATCCAGCCATATCTTGTAAATCATTGGTAAGAATTACCACTCCTTAAACTCTCAAGATAGAAGGACATATCAAGAAGAAAAAGGTTCAAGAAGTGAAAAATCACATCGAGAAAGAAGAAATGAATCTGACCATATCTTGTAATGCATTGGCCGGAATTACCACTCCTCAAACTATCAAGATAGAAGGACATATCAAGAAGAGAAATGTTTAAGAAGTGAAAGATCACATCGAGCATCAAGAAATGAACCCGGCCATATCTTGTAAAGCATTGGAAGAAATTACCACTCCTAAAACTCTCAAGATAGAAGGACATATCGAGAAGAAAAAGGTTCAAGCAGTGAAAGATCACATCGAGCATCAAAAAAAAGTTCTCTAACTTTTAAAGGATAACGGCACTTTGGTACATAATCGAATGAAACAAGAGGCAGATCAACATCGCAGTGAAAAATGTTTTGATGTAGGCGATTGGGTATTTTTATGGCTACATCTCAAGCAAGATTTTTATGAGAAGGAAATGTTGGCAATACTACATGCACTTAAGAAATGGCGACCTTACCTAATGGGAAGACACTTCAAGGTAAAAATGGATCATGATAGTTTGAAATACTTTTTAGAACAAAGATTATCTTTAGAAGAACAGAAAAAATGGGTCACAAATATGTTGGGTTATGACTTTGAAATCATCTACAAAAAATGGATGCAAAATGTTATTGCAGATGCACTCTCAAGAAAGGATGAGGATGTGGAAACATTATTTTGTGATATTTCTATTAGCCAACCAGATTGGATAAATGAAGCAAGGGATGAATGGAAGAAGGACGAAGAAGTGTGGCCACTCATTCAAAAGTTGCAGAAGTTCCCAGTTCAAACAATATTGCAGAACTTGACAAGGAAGGAAAATTCATATTGTAACTTGGAGCAGTCACAAAAACAAAAACCTGACAGCTATGAAATCGATCAATTTCAGAGTATCTCATCAAGTGGAAGACCTTACCCACTGAAGATTCGACATGGGAGGGCAAGAATTTTATACAGAAGCATCAAGAACTACTCAAGTGTTGAGGACAACACTTTTTGAAGGAGAGGGGCATATTAGGTCCCTGTACTACTAGGGTAACCCCTTATTGTTATTAGTACAACCCCCTTAGTATATTATTATACCCATGTAGTCCCCATATTGTTACTATTGTGCCCCATAGAAGCTCACTATTGTTATTATTGTTCCCCTACATTATTATTGTTATGTCGGCTCTGATTATATTATGACCCCTTAGGTTCCTATGTATAGAAAGGAGGTATTGTAATTTGTATCATCCAAGAATTGTTCATTTGTGTAATGTAAAGAAGGTTTCCCCCTCGAAGAGGCTTATTTATAAGGTGTTGATTTATCTTGCGTATCTTTTTGTGAGCTGGTTTCATAACAGGGTTCCTACATAGTAGGCATTGATGATATTTTGCATACTTTCTTGTCTTGTTTTCCTTCCTCTTTTCCTCAAAGGTTTGCTTGCAGATGGCTCCAAGCCTTTCATTTTTTTCTCCATATTTCTTGTTCATCTGTTCCCTTTCCTTCCTTGTTGTTTTCCTTCCTTAGCCATCGTTGTCTGCTCTTTGCTCTTACAGTTCATGCACTCCTGGATCAGGGCCTGATGAACACTGGTTTGATGCAAATTCCATTCCGTCGGGACCTTCTGAACATTGGCATTTATGCTACCTATAATGTAAACCAGAATTAAGACATTATAAGCTAGAATAAGGTTATCCTTAGTATACAAACGATGTTTTATGATCTGAGTTTTGGCCTTTGTTTTGACAAATTTCCCTGTGTTCATGCTTTGCTTTATGATCTAAGAATTGGCCTTATTCCTTCCCGATTTCCCAATGTTCTTCCCCTTAGTTTTAGGTTGATATTGATCCAGTGCAATCTCTATCCTCCACTCTTTGTCATCTCTACCGCTTGTTCCCCTTACGACTCCTAGTTGTCCCTCTCTACCCTCATAGGCTAGCAAGATAGGGAAAGTTTCACCATCTTCAAGGTTGCTACAATTTGGCAGTCGGTTTCCCCCCTTGAAAAAATCCCTCAAGACCTCCCTAAGCCTCAAACATCCTATGCTAGCCACCCTACCCTCAAGCCTCCCAGAGGTCTTTCTCTCTTGGTTTTCGCTGCCCCAGAGAGCAAGAAATTTCTTTATCCTATCCCACAGATCTAAAGTTATGTCTTCAAGCAATGATATTCCTAACCTTCTCCAAGGAATCCCCCCGAGGATGCTTTTCCAAATCCAGGTTTTAACTTTCTCCCCTCCCCAGTTGAAGGGCCAGCTGCTTCCCTAGCTTCTCCCAACCAATTCTCGGTCCTGCAGCGACCCTAATTTGAGGGGGTGCACACAGTCAAGCAGGTCAGAGGTTGCACCAGAATCTGGTTTTGCACTAGGCCTCTCATAGTTCCCTTTGTTTCCCTCCCACTCAATCCAGATAACCTTCCTTAAATACCATAAAAAATTCCTCATACATATACAAACAAATACGCTCAGGATGACTCTACTTTCTGAGTCAATGGCCCGAAAGTCTCCTTTTGCCACAAGACCTTTCTGCCTTCATTCGAGGTTCAATTTTCCCTTCTCCCCACCCTATATAGCTATCAGGTATACCCCACCCCAGGATGACAGAACAATAGCCCAAGGGATCCTAGAAGCTTCCTACCTTGTTTCGACTAGGAAAACCATAACACATAACCAACATTCTTCTACAGAACTCATTACTTTTCTTCTTACGATCGAAATTCTTCTCAAATTCCATATCATTATTTCCTTACCGACGCAGGGGAAGGTTGAAGGCACATACTGGGTTTTGCAAGCGAAAGACGAATGCTGGTCGATGCACCCTAACTCTCGACACTTGCTAACTTTGACTGCTCGTTCAACCTACGCTTCTTGTATGCAAATTCCCATTAACCTTACCACCTTTTCCTTTAATTTTCTCTCCCACATACTTGTCCTCACTATCGAGGTACCCTCCACTTGATTTTCTTCATTGACCGCCTCCCTTTCCTTCACGTGTGGGTCTCGAACTGAGTTCCCACTTACCTTCCATTTATTGTTTGTCATCATCGCCTTCCCACTTCCAGCTGCCCCTGTCGTCCTGTATTTCCCAGTTCTCCTCGTATGCTTGCCAACGCTTCTGCCATCTGTCCTACATCTCTTACCTCTGCCCGCCACACCCATATAAGGGGTTCTCTCCTTTTTCCTTATCTATTCTCAATATTTCCACAAGACTACTCATTCCTTCTATTTGACTTATGTCACTGCCCCATATATCAAGGTTGCTACCAGTTTTTCCACATCCCCAATTAGCTAGGAAGTCTGCTGCCATGTTCCCTGATCTTCGAACATGTGTCGAAATGATATAGTCTATCCTTTGTATTAGTTTTCGTGTATCATGTACCAACCTTGTCGTCCTCCAACTTGGCTTATCTTCTCCCATTTGGTTCCTTGATGAAGTTTTTTCACTCTGTCTATAACCAGTCTCGAGTTTCCTTCCACCTCTATTTTCTGGAAATTTTCTCTACAAGCTATTTCTAGCCCCCGCATTAGTGCATAGAGCTCTGTTTCATTGTTACTCGCTATTCCACAATCCATACCATACATCTAAATGGTGTTGCCTTGATGGTCTCTGAACACCCCTCCTAAACCTGCTGCCCTCGAATTCCTTTTAGCTCCACCATTGAAGTTTAGTTTTATGAACTCTTCCAGGGGAAACACAAAAAGGATTGGGGAATCATACGGAGTAGGTTTTTGTTTCCATGAATTGGCCATTGGCATGCTTGGATTCAGGCCTAACCTTTCCATTATATGACATTCATGTGGAGTGGATTCCCAATCATCTGGGTACCATATTTTAGCAAGAATCATTTCTCGAATGTTCTAAACTATCATTCCCCATAACTCTATTGTTGTTCTCTTTTCCCCTTTAAAAATTCTTCGGTTCTTTTCCTTCCACACCACCCAAAGCAAGAATCCAAGGGATATATGCCAAGCTCGGTTTAAGATGGGATTTTGGTATGGCTTCTTTCGCCATTTTTCCATTGTTGTTTTCATGCTTGATTGATCCCTGTCCCTATGGCTGAATAGTTGTTCGTGATGTTGCCATAGAAATTCACTGTAACTGTAAGCATTTAATAGGTGTTCCATCGATTCCATTTGTCTTTCACATATGCAGTAGATCAATGGTCCCTACATCCCCCTTACCTGTATTCGATCCCATGTTAGTGCTCTGCCGTGCAGGACAACCCATAGGAATAAGGTTATTTTGGGCGACAATTTTTCCTTTTCGATTCGTTCCCATATGGGTAACCCTTACTGTTGATGATGTGTTGCTTGCAAATAGTATCCTTCTTGGATGGTGAACAACCCTTTTATTCTATATCCCCACCTTATTATGTCTGATCCTTCTACTATCGCTATTCTTCGATACTCCATCTCCTTCTCGTAAGTTTCTAATTGAATCAATTTTGGTCATCCAGGCCAATCTTGTTTTCTCTTCCATTTTCTCCATTGTTCCCTTGTATCCGTTTCCCAATAGTTTTTCACCGACTGATTTGCTGGGTTGTTTGTATATAGGAATATGTCCGCTAGGTCTGTCCTACTGAATAATTTCTCTCTCTTCTACCATGCCTCTTGCCAGAATCTAGCTTTGTCTCCTCCCCTGATTTCCCAAAAGCTATTATTTCTTATTAGTTCTCAGTTTTCTGATGCCACATTCCATATAGACGACCTCTTTATGTTTTCCTGGACTCCTAATCTTCCTTCTGTCAATCTTTGAATTCTGAATTTTCTCCCCCATATTTCTTTCCATAGGTTTGTTCCTCCCTGAATCCATCTCCACCATAACTTAGCGCCCATTACCTGGTTTAGAATATACATGTCTTAGAGTCCCAGCCTGCCCACTTTTTCTGGTTTACTTAGCCAGTTCCATGATAGCAGTGCCCATTTTTTTACTATGTGTGGCCCTTTCCACATGAATTTCTTGAAGATATTGATCATTCCATTGCATACAATTTTAGGGACAACTTGGCTTGATAATTGGTATATCGGGATTAACTGAAGCACTTATTTTAGTAGTATGACTCTACTCGCCACATTTAAAGTCTTGAATGTCCAGTTTTGAAGTTGCTCTTGGATTTTTTCAAGAAGTTCTTTCTAATTTTCCACTCTAATCGGGTGTAGACTTAGCAGGATCCCCAGATATTTTGATGGGAGGTTTCCTATATGAAAGCCCATTGTTCTCGCCAAGAAAGCTTAGGATTGGGCTGTTGTATTAAAGAAGAAGATATTTGACTTCTCTTTGTTGATCTGCGTTCCTGAAGCATTCATGAAATCGTGCAAGATGTCTATCAGGACTCTGGCTTCCTTGAGGGTTGCTTTCCCAAACATCATTATGTCATCAAAAAATTGTTGATGTGTTAATCGCAGGTCATTTCCCCACATTTGCAGGCCTTTAAATTGACCTCCTTGCACCTTTAATTTTACATATCTTCCTAATCCTTCAGCTACCACTATGAACAAGAAAGGGGACATCGGGTTTCCTTGTCTTAGCCCCCTTGTTGCATTAAATTCCTTAGTTGGAGCTCCATTCAGGAGGATTGAAAACACAGGGGTTGATATCATAGACTAAATCGAGTTTATCCATTTGGGATCGAAGCCAAAGGTTTTCGGGATTCCTTGGAGGTATGACCATCTTAACCGATCATATTGTTTTGATAGATCTAGTTTTATCATCGTTCCTTTAGCTTTTAGGTTCTTAATAGAGTGAATTGCCTCTTGAGCCATGACTATCCCATCCACAATTTGCCTTCCTTTTACAAAACCAGTATGCTCTTGTGAGATTAGGCTTGGGAGGATCGGTTTGAGGTGATTTACCATTATTGTAGACAAAATTTTGTATATTACATTGTGTAAAGCTATAGGTCTAAACCCCCAAGGCTCTTCCGAATGGTCTATTTTGGGGATAAGAGCTAGGAAAGTGGAGTTCAAGGCCAGGTGCATCCTTTTAGTTTGTCTTGACTACTCCAATACTACTAAGATATCTTCTCCTAAAATCGGTCAGGTTGCTTATAAAAAATTTATTGTGAAGCCATCTGAGCCCGGAGCTTTATTCTTTGCTAGTCCTTTGATCACTTCTTCCACCTCACTCATAGTTATTTCCCTCATTAGAGCTAGGTTTTGATCCCCAATAACCAACTGAGTGATATGCCTAGTAATCTTGTTTATATCTTCTGTCCTATCTGTATTAGGTTTTGTCAATATGTTTTGGAAGTGATGGACCAACAAGTTCTCCATTTCTTCCTTTTGAATAAGGCGATTTCCTTCTTGGTCAACTAAGGAAAAAATCTTGTTATGCTGTCGATGTTGAATCATCACTTTGTGGAAAAATCTAGTGTTGCTTTCCCCCTCCCTCAGCCACTAAATTCTCAATTTTTGTTTCCATAGAATCTCTTCTTGATGCCTCCTTTCCTCCAAACTATTCAACAGTTGTCTTTATTCCTCCACTAGGGATTCCATGCGACCATTTTTTATTATCTGTTGTTGCACCTTTTTCATCCTTTCCTTTAACAATTCATGTTCCTATTGCATGTTACCAAATTCTTCCTTATTCCATTTCTTTTTTAATTTTTTCTTTGATTTCTTTGAGATAGAGTTGGAATGTATGCATTTTGTTTCTTCCTTGTTTCTTACTTGATTTCCACCATTCCTTCAGTTTTCTTAAGAAGGTCAGATCTCTCAACCAGAATGCTTCAAACCTGAAGGGTCTCTTGGTCTGCCCTTGTTTCAAGTCCACTTCCAATCTAATCGGCTAGTAGTCTGATTCCATGCATGGCACGATGGACGCCTCATAGTATACATCTATGCTAATTAAGTTTTTAGTTGCCAAGAATCTGTCTAATCGTGATGTTATTTGACAACTTCCTCCTCTTTGGTTATTCACGTGTACGTTCCATTGATTGTAGGTATATATATCAGATGGATCTCTTCTTGTAGATCCCTAAATTGTTCCATTTCAGATTGAAGTCCATTGAAATCAACCAAAATTTTTCATTGTGAATTTGGTTTAATGTCCTTATGCTTTGTATAAAGTTTTCCTTTTCAGCTGGAATATGCAGCCCATATACTGCTGAGATCATAAACCATTCTTTGGTCCCTATATTCCGGAATCGACCTGTGAGGATTCTTTGCATTCCTATCCAGTAATATGCCTTTACCTCTGCTGGGTTCCAAATGATTTATATGCCCCCTACACTTACTTTCGTGTCCACTGCAACTAGTTCATATCTTGGTTTCATTCTCCTTAGAATCTCTTCTATTTTTTCTCCTGTTATCTCTGTTTCTTGGAGAAGCATTATTTGAGGCTTCTCCTTTTTCAATCGGTCTAGTAGGTATCTCTGTTTTCCCCGGCTGTTTAGGCCACTTATGTTCCAGGATATTAATATCATTGGGTAAATTTGTTGAGTTGTTGGAATACCGCTGATAGCGGTGCTACCCTTCCAGTGTTTACCAACATTTCTCCCATAATTTGGATTAATTCCTATAGATTCGTCCTTCCTCTTTTCTTCTCTACTTTTGTTCTATTTTGATATTCCTGGGGGTTTTCTTGTTGCATGCCCAGTTGCTCTATGATCTCTACTTATCTTTATCCTTGATTGGCCTTATATTGCTAGAAGGTTTCCTTGTACAGTTTCTTTTGATCCTCTGGGATGAATATTTCATCCAAGTGCCTCCATTCATTTAACAATTTTTTTAGGGTTTCCTCTTCCATGCTTAACTCCTCCCCCTTGCCTAAATCTACTTCCATTATTGTGAGATACATTCTTACCTGTTCTTCTTTTTCTGTAAGATCTATTTGGGATTTCCTCTTTGGTGTTGTTTTTGATTTGTTTGGGTTGCTTTCTTTTCCTTTTTCCAGGTAATCCATGAGCTGTGCTTCATTTTCTATTTCTTCTTCTTCTTGCAATACCCCATATATGTTTTTACTGCCTGGTTGTGTTTTATATATGGTTTCTGGGTTATGGGATCCTTTTTGGTTCCTCCTCTTATGCTTCACCTCTTGGAGCCCCTCATTCCCCTCCTGTGGGGGTTTCATTTGTTTTTCTTTTAGATTCGACCCTTCTTGGTTCAACGTGCATTCTTTAAATAAGTGGCCATATTCATGACATCTTTGACATCTGAACAGGATATGCTCATAATCCAAGGTCTGTTGCTAGATTTCTTCATGATATTCTAGCTCGACTAATTTAGGGATGGGCTCTGATATATTCATATACACACAAATTGTAACGTATGAGGTATATCAGCCCCTTTTTGTGGTTTCA
This sequence comes from Pinus tabuliformis, assembly GCA_031772625.1. Classification (NCBI taxonomy): domain Eukaryota; kingdom Viridiplantae; phylum Streptophyta; class Pinopsida; order Pinales; family Pinaceae; genus Pinus; species Pinus tabuliformis. The sequence continues at coordinate 328,365,805 of CM062813.1, read as the reverse complement.
ACTATTTTGACAAATTTTCCTATTGTGTTCCTAATTCCTTCAAATATTTCTGGATCCCAGAAGTCCATTGGGAGCCTGAAGAGTCTTACCCAGACTTTGGCTGCCAATAATTTCTCTTTATCCAAGATTGTAGTATTCTTCCCAATATCTCATGAACAATCTTGCATTATAATGAAAATATGGGCTGTTTTCAAATACTCTTTCCTTATCTTGCAGGTTTGAGAAGATTACCATGAAGAAGCCTCTGGCTTCCAACTTGAGTTTTATATGGCCTTTGGGTTGCCATTTCCGTGGGATCCACTTGATAAGGTCCTTCTCTATTGGCCAGACTCCTATGAATTTGCAGATCATCATGTGGTCCTTCATGTAGCTGCGGTATCTTTCCAGCTTGTTCATCGGGATTACAAATATGGGTTTCTCTGTTGCACATGGCAGGCACTGCCGTCTGCTTCTTTCCTGCCATCTCGCTTCGAGGATTGGGCCATTCATTGGACTTTCCACTCCTTGGGAACTTGGTTGATTGTTGGTTTTCTTGCTTCACTCTCCAGCCATTATATTCCGGTAGGAGGAGATCTCTCCCCTCCCCATCTACTTCTTACATGTCTTTCCTGTTATCAGATTTTTGTTCTGCCACTCCTACTATATGTTAGTGTTTGTAGGTTTCAGACCATAGGGTTTGAATATTTGCATAGCATCATCTGTACTTCCATGTTGCTTGTGCCAATATTGTTAATCGAACAACACGATTCAAATACTATTGAAAATGCATGTGTTTCTATTAAAACTTTCGAAACAATTCCAAAGCATAAATACGCTAGTGGTGACTGTGAGAAAACTATTTATCTAAATAGTTTTAGAGGCGTAGAAAACATTTTCCATGTTTATGCATAGTAACATTTTTTCCAAACATGACAATAGAAAATCTATCACGTAATGGCGACACCTTTCCAATAGGCACAATCACAACTATTGTAATTTCGGTAGCACAAACATCAATGCAATATGTTTTAGAAATCAAATATGCCAATGGAGAATAGGATAGGGCTATAGTAAGCTTTGTTTTATTTTAAAGTTTTATTCTTATGAAGTTATAGTCCGTCTGGTTGATTCCCTGCCCCCCCCATTAGAAAACACAAGTTTCATTGAAATATACGTAGGTCTAAATATCCCAATGTTTGGGGAAAAAATTATCATATATTGTACAATTTTCATGTATTGTTTTACAATTTTTGCATATGTAATAGGTTCAAGTAAACGATAATTTTTTTTTGGCATGTCTTTCCTAAAAAATATAGTTAAAAAACAAGAAAGAGTTTTCCGTACTTCACAATCAACGTTCATATGTGCACTTAATGCAGGAACGAAAGCTAACATTCTAAGAAACCTTCTTTCCTCACCAAGTGGAATATGCATGGTAAGACATATGATATTGTTTAAATAGACATGGATAAAGAACAAAAATAAGAAAGACATTTGATTTTGTGTTAATAAGTGTCTATTTTCTATATTAATTTTACAACATTTTCAAGGATATTTGAAATAAGTTAGCATATATACAAACCCATTCAAAACTGTATGTGCAAGATGTAACACTCCAATTACAACTACTATAACTATGAACAACACTATGCTTTATTGCAGCGCCTGCAAGTAGGACTCTCACTTTCTTTATTTTCATTAGTGAAATTGCATCATACATGCAAGTGACAGGGTTGAAAAACAATGTATTCCGAGGAGCATCAAACTGGAAAGAGTATTACCTACACTACGATAAATTTCCTACAACCAATACTATGCAAAAAAAACAAATGCTATTGAAATCTTGAGAAATTTCAAAACATGTGGCACATTTATGATAAACCATCAAAACATAGTTGTACATATACAATGATAGGTTTATTTATTTAAGTTCTTAAGAAATTCGACAATGACATAATGCTCAATCGTTGCATTGATAGACATCCTAATAACTATTTTGTTTTACAGGACATTTGCAATTTGATTTCACATTATCAATGAATATACTATACTCATGCAAACAAGATTAGCAATTTACTTATCAGAGCAACAAGTCGATTTTTTCTACCAATGCAAATGCTACTATGACGTTGTATATAAATGTAATCCAATGAACTATTCTTTTGTTTTGGCTCCATGTTTTGTACTATGCTATGCCATTTTTTGTAACTTTTTTTTTCCCATTGTCGTTTCTTCCATTCTTTTCTTGAATTATAAAATTCACAAGTTCTATAACTACTTAGGCAATATAAGTTCGTTACATTACAATTTTTGTTGACATTAATTTACAATAATGGTTTTCTTTGTTTACAAATTCAATATTTTTTTCTATTTAAACAACTATTCCATACAAGATTTAAACAAATATCTAAATTGGTCGTTGTCATACAAAATTGAAATGAGGTTATAAACTGATATAGCTTATAAAACATATTGCATTTTTACATAGATCTATAATCCATAATAGTTTGATATGTTTCTTTGCGTTAACTCTGTCGAGAATATTACAATACATAACCTTTAGCATATACTGAATTTCAAAATCTATTCAACAAATTAAAAAAAATTGGTAGTGATTTCTCTACTAATTAACCATTGTTTCTGGAAATTAACGCTTGTACTCATTATGCTATCGAAATCAATAATTGATTCATTTGTTCATGATTTGCAATAGCTCTTTTGACAACGTTCTTACAGTATCTAGTTCATCTTCGAGACGCCTAAGAATTTGTTGGAGTTCTAGTATTTTATGCATTAGCATTAAAATATATTTTCTAAGCATTAAGATATCTTGGTTGAGCATTAAAATATATTCACTTCGTGCATGTACATCTTCCTCTATGCCCCTGGCATTGTTTCTTTGAGCCATTTATTCACTGTTAGTAACAAATTAAAAAAAACAACAAACATATTATAAAGCAATACATTAAAACACTTAACAATTTCAGAACAACAAAGCAAGTCGATTTTCTTATAACCCACAAATCAGTCTAGAACATGATGAACATTAAAAAATCACATTTACAGGAAACATGCATATGTATAATGTGTGAGAGGCAGTAAGTCATCTAAATCATGAATTGACATTTAATTTCTAAAATGACATTTAACTACTATTGGTTTCAATGGTATCCAATAACCAATAATCATTATCAATGTGGATAGTACTGATTTGCATAATCTTTAGTGTGAAAGATTGTTCTAAAATTTGTTACTTTACATCATATACACTTTACTTAAATTCCAATTTGACATAGTGTAATTGACACGATTACATTTCATGACTAATCTGACTTACATGCTTTAGAAATCAGTGTCGAGATACTATTTTATTAAAATAGTAAACCACATTCTATTTTCATTAACTAAATCTCTTTTTTTCCAATAAATAAAAGTCTTTTCCATATTTATTCACCGAAATAACACGTATCCAAATGATTTACTATGTATACTTGCCTTTCTATTGACCAATTTTTACTTTGCAAAAGTAATTTCAAAACCTAGATTTCAATTCGCCACTTGAATTCCTTTTTTCCTTTGTCATTTTATGCAAATATTAAATGAACTTTGTTCATTGAAATAAGTAAATTAGGTAGTTGGACATGGGATTTCAACGATTGTGTCTCATTGATGTCGCACTACCACTTCCAACTACCCAAACAAAATCTATAGTAATCTTGTAATAGAATATGTTATAAAAGCTAATGTGATACTACACAAATAACGACTATAATATGTGATATCAGTTAACTTTTCCACAACCAAACTCAACACTTACGCATCAATTCTAAGAAAAATATACAAAGGTATTTAATGAAAAATGCAAAGGTTCATAGAATCAAAGCTTGAAAGCTTCCTCTGCACAATAGACTACCTTCGTACTTCCACACATCTGCTTCATTTAAGCAACATAACCATAAACAAATCTTGTGTTCAATGATTCAATTTTCTTTGGACTGCACACAACATTTACTCAATTGGCTACCGCTTTCCTGAGTGTTATTGCAAACAACAAATATGGATTATTTAATACTAAAATATTAGCAATAAAAGCCTTCCATGTGAAGTCCAGAGATACAAATATTCACACAATGAAAGCTTGAAAGCTTCCTCATTACATGGAATTCTTCCACACATGTGCCTAATTTCAGCAAAATAATAATAAAAAAAGCTTCTGCCCAATGTTCTGATCATTCATGTCATTATAGGTTCTTTGCATTCCATAACGATCCAATCTTTGCTCAATTAAGTAGTGATATTCGGAAATATGAAAAATTTCATAATTTATAACTAAAATATTGTGAACAACAAATATGGATTATTCAATACTAAAATACTATTGATAAAATAATTATTTATAACTAAAACATTACCAATAATATTGTTAAAATCATTTTTGTTTTCAGAGTTCTCGAATCTTGAAATATTTAAATATTTAGGAACTTGACTTTAACTTGATATTTCTAAGTTCACTTCTGATTAGTGGTTCCTACAACATATTCCTCGACGTTCATATTTCCATTGTGCAGAAGTTCATTGTACACAAATCATTATGTCGACCTTCACACATCAATATTTTGTACAATGATTCAATTTTTATAATGTTCTAGATATCTTTTTCTGCTCTATTATATAATTATAAGGAAGAGCATAAATGGATGTACAATCCTAATGCTTGTAATTATTAACCATTAATACATATTAACTATATTAACTATAATCATTAACTATATTATTTTGTTATAATATTAATAGACTATGCATTTGGCGAAAGCAATGGAAGATAGTGTGTACAAAGGAAGTTGTGTAGACGTTATTGTGCGGAGTAAGTAGTGCAGACCAAGCATGGACTGAGACAAAAATGTGGGTGAAATGTGAAAACCACTTAATTAGTTGTAGAGGCATGGAGATATACATTAATCATGACTAAAGTATTAGAAAAAATCATATAATTCTAGCGCTTGCTTAGGTGTTATTGCGAACAACAAATATGCATTATTTAAAACTAAAATATTAGCAATAAAAGCCTGTAGAACAAAGTGCGACGATCTGAATAGTGAAAGCTTCCTCCACGCAATGGACTTTCTCTGTGCTTTCACACGTATGCTAATTTGAAACGTATACGAAAATACGAACATATGCATTATTTACAATTAAAATATTACCAATAGTATAAACATTAGCCTACAATGCGAAGTGCACACATCTACACAATGAAGGCTTCAAATATTTCTTCGTAAAATGAATCAACTAAATAGAAATAGTGCGCATTATTTAAAACTAAAATATTATCATTAATATAGAAAATATGGATTGTGTTTTGATACTAAAATATTAGCAATGAAAGCTTGAAAGCTTCCTCTACACATCCCATAAACAATGCTTTTGTTCAATGATATGTCGTTTACTTAAATAGCAGTAGTATAGATTATTTACAATTAAAATATTATCAATAATATGTGCATAAACAATGCTATTATCTACACAATGCAAACTTGAAAGCTTTTTCCACACAATTAACATTTTTGGCACTTTTGCATGTCTTATAAACAAAGCTTCTACTAAATGAAATGTGGTTTTGTACACAACTTTGTGTGCATTCCACACAAATTTTACTGACTTGACTACTTATATGCATTATCTATACCTAAAGTATTAGCAATAATATTAGTAATAAAATCATTTAGTGCAAGGTGCATACTATCTGCACAAAAAACACTTTCGCACAAGAGCCTAAATAAACACGTATTTGAAAAATTATTTACAATTAAAATATTGTGAATAATATAAGCACAAACAATGTTATTATCTACATAATGAAAACTTGAAAGCTTCGTCCGAACAATGAACATTCTCCACACTTCTACATGTCCTATAAACAAAGCTTATGCTCAATGAAATGTGGTTTTGTACACAACTTTGTGTGTACTCCGCACAACTTTTACTCAATTGACTACTAATATGCATTATTTATAACTAAAATATCAGCAGTTAATGAAAAATGCAGAGATTCACACAAACAACACTTCCACACAAGAGACTAAACAAGTAGATAATATTCAAAATATTCGAAAATATGAAAATAAACATTATTTACAATTGAAATACTAGCAATAAATTCGTATACGTCAACCATTTACTAAAATAGTTGCCCGCTCTGGTGGACTCTAGCCTATAGCGTATGTGGAGGAAGCGTGTCCAGATATAGCATGTACGTAATAAGTTGTGCAAACATCATTGTGCATACCAAGAAGTGTGGAAAAATCATGGGCTAAGATAGAAATGTGGATGAAATGTGAACCTCTCTGCACAACAAGTTGTGTGTCTAGATATAGCATGTATAGAATAAGTTGTGTAGATGCCGTTGTGTGGAGAAAGTAGTGCATAAAAAGCATGAGTTGAGACAAAAAAAGTGGAAAAAATGCAGACCTCTCTGCACAAAAGAATTCGTCCACCCTTCTACACATATGTCTAATTTTGAAACATATTCAAAGATACGAAAATATATTCATAAATATCAGCAACAAAAGCCTTTAATGCTAGCATATTTATCAATGAATAATATGACTGATCGAAAGATGTTATTGAGTACAAAGATAAATTTCACTTTGCGAAAATATTTATGCAAAACGAATCAATTAAATAGAAGTAGAGACATGGACTATGCTGCATCGTAACTATTCCTCTTGTTTTTTAAGTGGCAATATTCATACATTTTCTTAACACATCAATTCTCAAATAGAAACAAAATCCTCTTTTTTAGTTTCTCCTTACCAATAGTGCATATTCACATCTTAATATTTATGCTTGGGTGGTCTACCAACTTTAGATTTAGATACATGACAAGGAGAGATTAAGCTTTTATTCATCCCCTTTTTCTACAAAGCTAGCTTCCATGTATAAAAAAGGAAAGAAAATGGTGTTTCGCACTATCTTTACTAACCACATAGATCATAAATCGATCATTAAAATGAGATGACATGAGTAAAATTCCAATGAAATTTATCTTTCCTATCCAGATAGACCATAAATTCATCATTAATACGATATTCCATGAATACAACCCAATTGAATAAGTAGCAAACATGCACAATAGAAGAAAATATCCAACTCCTTGAAAATGTGAGTGGACCAAACACACATAGAATTTAACACATTACATAAATATGAATAATAAAAAAGACTTTATATATCAAGAAAATAGAGACACATAAGGCTCTAGAAAAAATTATTGAGGGTGGCTTGATAGTCATGACTCAGTTACAATTCAAAATCCAACCATATATGTTTTGTTCAAATCTATTTACAAATTTATCTTGATGATACTTGTCCTACTAAGTTTTGTAGAAATTCTATGTATATTCAAAACTGCTCATCTGATTTACCAAAACATAAAACTTGAATCTACTCTACTCATATGCGGAAAGAAATTCACGATTGGGAAAGGAAATCATAAGCATGCGATATGATTCAATACACAAATACATATATCTAATGGAAAGCAACTGTGCAAAACCCCTTCCTATTTGTATTGCATTAATCAAAAAATAGAGAAGAAATACAATGCTTGCTCAAGCCTAAGCAACCTCTGCACTAGTATAGTATATCTCACTGCCTCATAGAATGGCTCTTGCAACCACTTAACCAATTTTCGTTCTTGCCAAGATCCTATTTTTTGTGTTGTTCCTTGAGGAATTAGGTCCCTATTAATTAGGAAATTCCTCATTGAGAATTGTGCAATTCCTTTAGGCCCTTCTCTGACAACATACACCATCTGTACACTTTGAAATAGTATACAACCAATAGTTCACTGCCCTTGAACTCCAATATCAACTAGGTAACTTGATTTCTCTACATGCATCAATTATTCTGGGTTGATTGATGAGTTAACTAGTTGATCACTGAGGTACACACCCCACCACTGGACCCTCCACTAGATGTCTAATAGTTAGAACTAGTTTAATTCATAATAACTCAAATTAATTGAAACAGATTGCTAGAAATTAGAAATCAATCATACTAAACTGAAATCAAGTGTCTCAACCTTAAATTAACTGAGTGACAACTACGACAAGGCAAAATCAAAAATAGATTTTCTTTCATTTTCAACACTCCCTCTCAGCAAGAAAGGGATTATCTGATATCCTGATCCTGCCTCTATGGAACTTGATTTTTCTCTTTGACAAATCCTTTGTCAAAATATTTACATATTTTTCCTCTGTAGGAATGTATTCCAACAACATGATTCACCTCTGCACACAATCTCATAGATGGTGATACCACATATCGATATGATTGGATCGATCATGAAATACAAGATTCTCAAAGAGTTTGGTACAACTCTGATTATCATAGTAAATCTCAATACGATCCATCATGTGACCAAATAACCCAACAATAATATTTCTCATCAAAGTCACCTCACATGATGCTTGACTTGCAACCATGTACTCTGCTTCTGCTGAGCTGAGTGCCACAAATCTCTGCTTCCTATTGTACCAAGAAATTGTTGTTGACCCAACACTGAAAATTCCTCCTAATGTGCTCTTCCTCTCTAATGGACTCCCTGCCTAATCTGCATCTATGAAGCCTTGCATCTTCACTTCGTCTGTCTATTTGTACTAAAGGCCAAACTGAGTAGTGCCTCTGAGTTATCTCAACATATGCTTTGTTGCCTTCCAATACAATTTGGTTGGCTTAACCAATGCTTGACTAAGTTGATTAACTGCATAAAACATGTTTGGTCATGTGTTCACAAAATACATAAGTAAACCCACAAGCTTCCTGTAAATGGTAGCCTCCACTTCCTCACTTAAAGTGGCATCCTCTTTCCTATAACTACATGCTAGAGGAGTTATAATATCCCTCGTGAAAATTCCATGTAATAAAGGTTAATAAAGGAAAAATAATAACCATGGTTATGGGACACTTATTCCAAGCTGAATATTGGGCATGACATCCTAGTGTGGGTGTGCATTTGGTTTATTATGGCTAAGGAAATTGGAAAAGCAATGGAAAAGGTTTTGGAAAGGCAAAATGGCATTAATTGGCATTTTATTTATGAAAATAAAGGAAATTAGGAGAAAAGGAAGGTGAAAGGTCACATGTTGCATGTGAGGAGGAAAATGAAGGAAAATAATGGAAAATGAAGAAAATAGAGGCCTCATTAATAAAAAGGATTCTGAGGATTAGTTAGTACCTTTTTTCAGTTTAGTTTTGGAGCTATCTCTCTATTTTCTCTCTCTCACTCTTGGACACTTGGAGTTTTCTTGGATCACTTCAAAATTGGAAAAAGAAGAGCAAAGAAGGCAGGAGGAAGAAAAGATAAAGGAAGGAAGAGCAGGATATAGTAGCTACAACGATATTATTTGTAGGTATCAATTTGCATATGTGATTTCCTTGCTAGATTTAGCATGCATGGTTATGCATGTGTGCTCTTGGTTCTCTTGTTGTCATGGGCATGGGTTTTTCCAGGTGTGATAGTGTTTTTCAGCCTAGCCTTTCCATTTCTAGATAGCCATGTGTGGTGGATTCTTTTGTATGTGGTTGAGTTGGATTTTCGATAGACTCGAAGCTGAGTGGGGTGGTCCCATGGTTATTCAAAAGGCACACGAATCCAAAGATGGGATACACAGTAAAGAATGAATGTGAACACCATGATTGAGCCTAGGAATCTCTTAACTGGTGATTGGTGGCATACACGATAAAGCTCAGTGGTGAGAATCCTTGATTGGGCATAGTAATCCCAGGATGGGATACACTATAAATCTCAGAGGGTGGAGACCTCGTAGGCCTATGAATCCCTTGACCGATAATGGTGGGATACATGGTAAAGATGAGAGGTTGGGACAGAAAAAACCCTTATGGTGTAAGTGGAGAGATCCGGTGGCATCCATGCTTGTTTTTGGCCTAGTGATTCCGTGAGGATTGCACTAAAGCCTAGTATTGTAAGTTTATTGTTTATGGACTAGTGATCCAATGGGGATTGTGGTAAAGCCTGGTTCTATTGTTAAGGGTGAGGTGGTGTAGCCTCAAGAAACCTTGGTTTGTTTTGGTTATAAGTCCCACATTCACACTTCGAATATGGAAGCAGGGTGATTGGCTGAAATAAATATTTGGTTCATCCAATCTATGGTCAGGTGGTTGGCCTAATAATTCATTAATAAGAATTGTTTCTCCTTGGTATTTTATAATAAAATGTATTGGTTCATATGAGTCATTTATGCTTGATGTATCCTTGTTACTTTTGTTGGTATAATATGGTGGCTATGAGCATGTTTTATGACAATGATGAGTATGGATCTCATTGTGTTTTGATTTGTAAACGAATGTACAATGAATATATTACCTAATAGATGATAATGCAACTAATGTGATAAGGCATCAATGCTTCTTAGCGATTCTCAGATAAGTATGAGACCCATATGCTTAGATCTGTTGTTATGACTTGTAGAATGCATATTTGTGACATGTTTGACGAAATGCCTGTCATGGCTAGTAGGCGTCTAACATGGTATTTGTTCAATTATTTTCATTTGTATCATTATTTCGATGTTACTTTTCATTCCTAAAAGTTTCATGGAGTTCTGAGCAGTGGACTGAGTCCTGGCCCTGAAAAAGTGGCATAGAATCTGGGGTTGCAGGCTCAGAACTAGCTGATAAAGACGGCAGTCACTTGCTTGCCCATGTTGTGAGAGTGACTGGAGGGCCCCAGTCGCATGCATGCCCATTTCATGGGAGAGACTAAGGCTCTAGGGCAGTGAAGTGTCAAGTTGTCACAGGGGTTGATCACCTGGAAGGGTTGGTTAGCTCCTGTAGGTTTTTTAATACGTGCAGAAGGTCAGATTAGTTGTGTTGTTTCTATTCCACTTTCTTAACTATACATGGGGAGTTGAATCATATTGTAGTAGCACCTTGTCACATGTTTACCCCCGCGGACTGGTTAACTTGGGTAAATGTGGGAAGAGGGTGTTACAAAGTGGTATCAGAGCATGGTTCACCCCTTGGACTGGATGGGTGGTGTGTGTTGGTCATGCATTCATGCTGGTTGCATATGTGTTACTTATACTTGTGGTTTATGTGCTTGTTGCATATGCATGTTGTTGGTCATGGTTGTAGCGACGTCACCATGTGAAACTGGATGGTGTGTTGTTGGATGTGGTTATCATGAGTATAGGTCAGTTATGCACTAGTTTTGCATGCCATTGTTTGTATGTATGATGATATGCATGCATGTCTTCCATATGTTGATTATGAATACATTGATATGGGTGTAGTTGTCATGCATGAGGTCATGATGTGTGGTTGATATTGTCACACATTTATGACTAGACTAAGGTTAGGATGAAATCTATATGTTTTTATGATTATGTTTATACATGTATTGTGCTAATCTGGTTGATCTTGTAGATGATATATCCTCCCCGAACTATATAGAGGTATGTTGATTATGTATATATTTTGATTTAGCTAACCTGGTATGCTTTGTGGGAAGAAAAAAAAATGGCTAGCAAGACGGTAGAATACAATTCTTGAGACTCTCCCTATGGATCATATGGGTGGTGTGGTGATGGGAATTATTTTGACTTAGTAGACACATTGAGAAGCTTGAAGGAATAATTAAGGAGTTGCAAGGCAAATAATGATAGAATCATGCAGGCATAGGAGAAATAAGCAGAAGTCAATGCAATAATCCTTTAGGGTTTGTCAGATTTGCAAAGACAGGGACCACCTCGGATCAACAATGGACAAGAGAATATGAATAATAGGGCATATGGCAGTAGATCGTATGCAAGGGAAATTTTAGGGGCTAATATTCGTAGGTGGGCTAATTTTCTACACTTTTTCCAAAAACAAGATTTGCTAATTTCCATTTTTGTCTAAAAATGATTTGCCCAAATTTTATAGTATGAAATTATTTTACCCTAAAAATCATCAAAAAATCATATGGAGAATATATAAAATTATTAGAAATTTGGATATTTTTACAAAAATATCTCCATTTTTTTACAGAAATATCTCTAATTTTTTACAGATTGCATAAGGACTAGTGCTATTCGCCAAAGTTTCTAAACTTTATGACAAATTTCCATCCTTCAAATTCTCCCTGAGATTCTCATGGTGGACACAGGTCAGATAAGGATGACACGATTAGAGATGGAAGGCTCTTGGATACTCTAGATAAGAGAGGTGATGGACAGAGGTAGTATTCTAGTTCTAGTTCCGATAGGCACTATGATCATCATCATTATCATCCTTACAGGAGGAATGACATTAGATATTTTCTAGATGAGTTTAAGAAATCTAAGCCACCTAATCTTGATGGATATTTGAAGAAGGAGGATGTAGAGACTTGGTTACTTGGGATGAAGAAGTTCTTTGAGTTGTATAATTAAATAGATAATATGAAGGTCAAAGTAGTTATCTTTAGCCTAAAAGGTAAAGAGGACATTTGGTGGGAAGATGTGAACCGGGTCAGAGACATCAAGACAAAAGAATTGAGTTGGCATGAATTCAAGAGACTTTTTAGGAATAAGTATTTGTCGGAGAGGTACTACGAAAACAAATCCAAGGAATTCTATGAGGTAAAATGGGATCGATGACAAATGAGGAGTATATGACTAAGTTCCTAGAGCTATTGAGGTATGTACCATATATTAAAGATGAAAAGACTAAAGTTCAAATATTTGTTAGTGGATTTCCATTAACATTTAAGGATTGGATTGAGTATGATGAGCCTCGGTCATTGGAGGAAGTTATTGGGAAATTGAAGCATTGTTATGAGCAGAAAAAACATAAGACCGAATCTGAGCAAGGTTGTAAAGGGAAAGAAAAAGCTAAAGGTAAATAACAGGCGAAAATAACAAGGCCTCAAAATGCAGAATAGAAAGAGAATGTTGCACCATATAAGAAGTTCAACGTAGCTAGACAGGGACATGGGTCATAGCAACATAAAAGAGGTGATGGTATCAGGCGGTTGAAGTGTTGGATATGTGGTAAAGAGCATCTCAAGAGAGATTGTCCACAATATCAGGGTGGTAGGCCTCAGATTTATAGTGCACAGGAGGTGCATAATTTTGGGGATGTCGAGCAGAGCAATCCTCATATCAATGCACCGTTGGATAATAGGTTGGCATATCACTAGATATCTATCATTGAGATGACCGATAAGCTTTGTGATCAATTTGTTTCTATTTTGATTGATCATGAATCTAATTATAGTTATATTAGTCCTAATTTGGTGGATACGTGTGGTTTGAATAAATAAGTGCATGCATAATCTTGGTTAGTACAATTGGATATAGGTACAAAGAAGAGAGTTAATCATTGGGTAAGAGTTCATGCATTTGAACTGAATGGTATGCCTACATAACCACATTTGAATGTATTTCTATTGAGATCATACAATATGTTGAAAATGCAACAAGATGATGGAGCTTAGTGAAAATAAGTCGCCTTCACTAAGTGGGCCCACAGACTATTTTTGGCACAAAGTCTATTTTTAGACTATGTCTATTTTTAGACATATGGATCATGGTCTATGAGTTGCAGGATGCTATTTGTGGATGATTGGTCATGTTGGTAAAAATAGATGGACTTCTATTTTTAGACATATGTGCGGAGTCTATTTTTAGACCACCAGGCTAAAAATAGAACAATCGAATATTATTAGCTCTTAATAATATTTGGACTATAAACATTATCTTATCCTCTTGGAGCACTTCAGTTCGAGCTACGGATGTGGCACATGCAACTGCCAGAAGGAAATACGCTTTTCTTATGGGTTAGTTGAGCTATTGCATGATGGAATTCAGTTAGAACTCAAGTGATTGAGTTTGGTGGAGTTGATTGAGGAGTTGATGGAGTTGTGTTCAATTTGACTTAGTTGAACTATTTGTATTTAGTCTAACTGCAAATACACTAGTGATGAGTGATGTGAATTAATTATTAATTAATTCACTAATTATTAACTCATAAAGCAACTAAAGAATACATCAGTTAACTCAGTGCATGGACAGTTCAATGGAGACAGGTGTTAGAGGTGGAGACTACTATCAGTTGTGACTATAGCTGTGCATGAGATTTGCATAATCAATGATGGAGATTGCCAATGAGGATTGTGTAGTACAAGCCAAGGAAAACAAGCTTGGATCATCCCTATTCTCATCTTGGATTGCGCAGTAGAGGCAGGCAAATAGCGGAGGATATTTGAACCAGTGACTTGATTTAGATCTGAGCTAGTTTGTGTGTAGCAGGTGGAGATAGTACTGAGTACTTGTGAGGAGTATTGTACTATGTATTGTTACATGTTCTCTATCATTATAATATACAGATAGTTGGGGATTTTCAGCTGTATGCTTTCCCCAGTACATACTGTGTTGATATGTGTGATTGATGTTTCAATGTGCGCATGCGATTGTTTCTTAATTCAGCAAAATTGATGATCAACGTAGAGGAGGTTATGTATTATGCATGCATTCCGCAAATAGTGTATAATCAGGATAATCTCTGTGAATAAGTGTTATATTATTCAAATTTATACATGGTATCAGAGTGAATTTGATCATCATATCTATTATTCAGAAAGTGTTTACATTTTATTTCTTCAGGCAGAGTCTGTAATCAGGCCAGGTAACCTCTGGATTCATCCTTTTTTTGGAAGGTGAGATATCAAGTAAATGCCCATACAGTCAATCTCTGTATGAGAAATACTTTGTTCTCACGAATTTTAAATCAGAAGCAGTTGAGTTTTGAGCTGGTGGAATTCAAATTTGCAGCAGTGTTTTCTTGGTGTCGAAGTTGAAATGTCTTTCAACGGATTGCGATTGGAGTATGCTCTTGAAGGAAGCTCAAATTATATTGCATGGAAATACAAGATGGAGGCGGTGTTAGATGACAATGGGTTGAAGGAGTTCATAGATGCTGAGGTCCCAAAGCCTACTGATGTTGCTCACGTTGTGGTTTGGCAAAAGAAGACAACAAAGTGTCGAAGGATTCTGTTGGAGGGCATGAAGGATCACATTGTATCCAACCTGCATGGAAAGGCTTCTCCATACTTGATGTGGAAAGCGTTGACAGATTTATTCAAAGCAAGAGCGACCAGAGGAAGTTGGCACTCAAGGATAAACTCAGAAACATTAAGTGTGAGAAAGGAGACAGTATGCCCAAGTATCTCACGAAGTTCACCCAATGCCGGGATGAGCTGGGAAGTGTGGAGGTGACTATCGATGATGAGGACTTGGTGAGCTTGGCTCTCCTTGGTCTTCTGAAGAGTTGGCATTCCTATCAGGACTCTGTTAATGGTCGAGATAAATTGCTAGGATGGGAGAGACTTTGGTCGGATCTTGTGCAAGAGGAGATCAGGCAGAATACGAGGGACGGATCTTCATCAAAGGCATCTGATGAAGAAAATTGCGCTTTGGCTACCAAAGCAAAGAAGGGGAAGGAGAAGGGTTCTCTTTCTGAATCCAGTTCTTCCAATGATGGGAAGAAGATTGACAAATCGAAAGTGCGATGCTTTCGTTGTCATGAGGTGGGCCATTATGTTGCAAATTGTCCACGGAGGAAATCCAAGAAGGGATCCGGGGAAGGATTTGAAGGTGAGGCACTTGCTTCACAGTTTGAGTTGGATTTCACACTCTTTGCATGCATGGTTTCATCCATGGTGGGAAGTGGTTGGTTTCTTGACAGTGGAGCTTCTTTCCACATGACCGGTGACAAGAGTTTCTTCAGTACTTTGGAGGAGAAAGATCTCCAGATACTCATAGCGATGGGTAATGATGAGAAGTATAGTGTCTTAGGTGTAGGCACGGTTATTTTTCAGAGGGAGCATGGAGCTCGCCTTACCTTGACCAATGTCAAGTATGTACCAGGACTGAAGAGAAACTTGGTGTCGATCGCGATGCTGGAAGATGGAGGCTATGATGTAGTCTTCAATAAGGGAAAGGTTTTCCTTGGACACATCATCACTAGACAGGGGAAGCAGATTGATTCACGGGTCAAGAACCTATATGCTCTTGAGGTTCAAGATGCATGCAAAGCCTTGAGAAACGAGGCAACTGATGGAGACTTGGTGGTTGAGAGGGAACATATATTACCTCTCAACATGCAGAGCCAAAAGAAGTCTCAGACGATTGTGGAGGAGCCACGATTGGTGCAGCAGCTTCAGGAGGTTGTGGAGCAGCCAAAACAAGGGAAGCTGAGAGGAGATTGAGTAGAGACATCTACTCATGCAAAGACCTCCAGTAGGGGGAAACTTCGAGCTAGGTGGGCTGAGGGGTCACATGCAGCCATACCTCCAGGTAGGAGGTGGGGCGATATAGAGTGATCGTCCCAAGGAGGAGGGGTAGGATCCTTGAGGTACCCAACCTCTTGGATGAGACCTTGCTACGGGAGCCCTGATGTGGAGTAGCAGGAACTGACTGATTGGGTAGAGACAGATGCAGATGGAGTGGCAGAGAGAGCGACAGTGTAGGGAATCCCAGGACAGCGCGTAGCTAGCAGGCTGCAACAATGCGAGAGGCACAAGTGTTTTTCACAGTGCTAGGTGGCACAGAGAAGTGTGCAATGCTGCGAGATGCATGGAGATGTTGCAGTAGCACAGATGTCAGAGAGGGAGCACTTGTCAGCAGCAGGTAGAGCTTCAGCATCAGAGTATGTTCCTAGCCAAACAGAGTGGTCAGTTGGGAGGGTTTTTGTTCCAAGTGTTGTTGGAGCAAGTGGACCGGGCAAATGTGTTGCATGCAGAACATTCCAGAGTTGCAGGATAGGGGTTGCAGATAATCCATATCTTGTTGAGAGGGAGTGTTGAAAATGCAACAAGATGATGGAGCTTAGTGAAAAGAAGTCGCCTTCACTAAGTGGGCCCGCAGGCTATTTTTGGCGCAAAGTCTATTTTTAGACTATGTCTATTTTTAGACATATGGATCATGGTCTATGAGTTGCAGGATGCTATTTGTGGATGATTGGTCATGTTGGTAAAAATATATGGACTTCTATTTTTAGACATATGGGCGGAGTCTATTTTTAGACTGCTAGGCTAAAAATAGAACAGTCGAATATTATTAGCTCTTAATAATATTTGGACTATAAACATTATCTTATCCTCTTGGAGCACTTCAGTTCGAGCTACGGATGTGGCACATGCAACTGCCAGAAGGAAATATGCTTTTCTTATGGGTTAGTTGAGCTATTGCATGATGGACTTCAGGTAGAACTCAAGTGATTGAGTTTGGTGGAGTTGATTGAGGAGTTGATGGAGTTGTGTTCAGTTTGACTTAGTTGAACTAGTTATATTTAGTCTAATTGCAAATACACTAGTGATGAGTGATGTGAATTAATTATTAATTAATTCACTAATTATTAACTCATAAAGCAACTAAAGAATACATCAGTTAACTCAGTGCATGGACAGTTCAGTGGAGACAGGTGTTAGAGGTGGAGACTATTATCAGTTGTGACTATAGTTGTGCATGATATTTGCACAATCAATGATGGATATTTCCAATGAGGATTGCGCAGTACAAGCCAAGGAAAATGAGCTTGGGTCATCCCTATTCTCACCTTGGATTGCGCAGTAGAGGCAGGCAAACAGTGGAGGAGATTTTAACCTGTGACTTGATTCAGATCTAAGCTAGTTTGTGTGTAGCAGGTGGAGATAGTACTGAGTACTTGTGAGGAGTATTGTACTATGTATTGTTACATGTTCTCTATCATTATAATATACAGATAGTTGGGGGTTTTCAGCTGTATTCTTTCCCCAGTACATACTGTGTTGATATGTGTGATTGATGTTTCAATGTGCGCATGCGATTGTTTCTTAATTCAGCAAAATTGATGATCAATGTAGAGGAGGTTATGTATTATGCATGCATTCCGCAAATAGTGTATAATCAGGATAATCTCTGTGAATAAGTGTTATATTATTCAAATTTCTACACAATATGTTGTTGGGTATGGACTGGTTGTATCTACATAGGACCAAGGTGGATTGTTATGACAAATCCATTGAATGCTTGGATGAAAATGGAGAGCAAACAATATTACAGGGTAATAAGAAGGAAACATCAATTAGAATGGTGACAACAATCCAGGAAAAGCGTAGTCGCAAAAAAGGGTGTGTATTATTTGTAGTACATATCTCTAGTGACAAAGGTAAGGAGGTTGAGGATGTGGAGGTATTGAGTAGATACCCGATTTTACAACAACTTTAGGATGTGTTTCCAACAGAGATTTTAGAGTTTCTACCTCTTAGAGAAGTGAACTTTTCTATTGAGTTGGTACCAGGGGCAACACTCGCATCAAAGGCACCTTAGAGGATGAGCACTCCAGAGTTAGTAGAGTTGAAGTCATAGTTGAAGGAAATGCTTGACAAGGGATATATTAGGCCAAGTATATCACCTTGGCGTGCACCGATATTGTTTGTGAAGAAAAATTATGGTACTATTAGGTTATGCATTAATTACATTAGTTGAATAAGGTGACCATCAAGAAAAGGTATCTATTGTCAAGGATTGATGACTTGTTCGATCAGTTAAGCAGAACTAGTCTCAAAGATTGATTTGATATCTATATATCATCACGTACACATTAAAGAAGAGGAAATCTAGAAGACAACTTTCTGGACTAGGGATGGGCATTATGATTTTGTTGTAGTTCCTTTTGGTTTGACTAATTCTCTAGCTACCTTTATGTGCTTGATGAATAATGTGTTGCATCCTTATCTGGAGAAGTTTGTTGTTGTATTCATTGATGACATATTGATATATTTTAAGAATGAGGAAGAGCATGCTGAGCATTTAGCAACAATATTGAGATTGTTGAGAGAGCATCAGTTGTATGCTAAGATCAGTAAATGCAATTTATTTCAGACAAAGGTACATTGCTTGGGACATGTTTTTTCCGAGGAAGGCATAATAGTGGATCCAAAGAATCGAAGGGCTATCATTGAGTGGACAACTCTTAGAAATATGGAAGAGGTAAGATCATTTATGGGGTTAGCAGGTTACTATAGGAGGATCATTAGGAACTTCTCCTAGATTACATATCCTATTATGTCACTATAAAGGCAAGGTAAGAAATTTGAATGGACAGAGGAATGTGCAACAAGTTTTGAGAAGTTAAATCAGTTATTGACAAATTCTCTAGTGTTAAAGATTGCAAATCTAGACAAAGAGTTTGTGGTATGTACAGATGCTTGCAAGAGAGGACTTGGTGGAATCTTTATGCAAGAGGGATAGGTAGTGTGCTACGAATCATGCAAACTGAATGAGCATGAGAAAAAATATCTAACTCATGATCTTGAGTTAGCAATGATCATTCATGTGTTGAAGATGTGGAGGCACTATCTTCTTGGAAAGAGGTTTTTGTTGATGAGTGATCATAGTAGGTTGAGTTACTTGTTTGACCAATTGAATCTGAATGCCAGAAAAGATAGATGGTTTGCCACAGTTAGGGAGTTTGACATTGATATTAGGTACATCACGGGTAAGGAGAACAAGGTTTCAGATGCTTTTAGCAGGCAGGTACAAGTAAATCACATTGAAAATGAGTTCTTATGGGACAGATCTATAGGATCAAAGCTTATAGGAAATTCAAGAGGCTAACAGGCACATGGAGCTCAGGCACATGTTACAACAATTTACAGGTAAAAGTACAAGTAGTGGTACAGGTGCACAGGATGTGGACTATCATCTCTCAGCAGATGGCTTGATCATATTTAGGGATAAGATATATGTGCCAGACAATAGTGAGCTCAAGAAGATTATCTTGAGGGAGTTTCATGTGAAACCATATTCAAAGCACCCAAGATATCAGAAGACATTGACCTCGGTGAAGAAGTTATATTATTGGCCAATTCTGAGGAAGGATGTGGCAAAGTTTGTGGCTAGGTGTTTGGATTGTTAGCAAGTGAAGGCAAAGTGTAAGCACCCAGGTGGATTACTACAACTGATTTTGATTCGAGAGTGGAAACGAGAGGTCATTTCCATGGATTTCATTACAGGTTTTCCGAGAACATCTAGACAACATGATTCCATCATGGTTGTGGTGGACATGTTGAAAAAGGTAACACTTCATTTTAGTGAAGTCCACTTATTCAACTAGTGATGTAGCACATGTATTCATTAGAGATGTGGTCAGATTGCATGGTGTTATGAAGAAGATTGTGTCAGACATGGATGCTAAGTTCACTTTTAGATTTTGGAAAGAGTTCTTTGCAGGTTTGAGTACATAGTTGGCATTCAACACAACTTATCATCCACAAACAAATGGACACACAGAGAGGGTCAATTGGATATTGGAGGTCATGTTGAGGATGTATGTGATGCACCAAAAGAGGAGAGGGAGGAGTATCTTCCATTGGTCAAGTTCACTTATAATAATGGTTACCAAGAGTCTTTGAGGATGAGTTTGTTTGAGGAACTCTATGAGCAGAGTTGCAATACTCCCATTAGTTGGAGTGATCCAGTGAACAAGGTGTTGATTGGACCATGCATTTTGGTAGAGATGGAACAGAAAATGCAAGTAATCAAGAAGAATCCAAAGACATCACAGGACAGAAAGAAAAATTATGCAATTCAGAACAGGTTGTTTTAGGAGTTTCGGGTTGGGGAACATGTGTACTTGTGCATCAATACCAAGAAGAGTTCCTCGAGGATTGGATCATGTGCCAAGATGACACCTCAGTTTTGTGGACCTTTCAAGATACTTGAAAGGATCAAACCAGTAGCCTATCGACTTGCACTACCTCAGACAGTGAAAGTCCATGATGTTTTCCATGTCTCATTGCTTAAGAAGCATGTTAAATATGTTGATCATGTGATTGACTGGTCTATATTGCAGGTGGATCTAGAAGGATAATTCCAATTGGAACCACAATGTATATTGTAGAGAAAGATGCTCATGCTCCGGAACTAAGCAATTGAGCAAGTTAAAGTGAAGTGGAAGCACTTTGGGCTTGATGAAGCTACATGGGAGATGACTGAAATGCAGGCTATTTATCCTTCTCTATTTGCTCGTTGAGCGAATATTTTTGGTATGTGTATGTATATGTATATGGATGTAAATACCGCCATGAGTTGTGTTATAAAGCTCTAATAAGTAGTATGGGTGTCATGTCATTATGGTTATCATGTAGTTATGTTGTCATGTTGGTTTGCTTATCAACAAGTTGATAATTGTAAATACTGCATAAAGCTGAGTTATAAAGCTCCATAGGTAGTATGTTTTTCTTTTGGTTGTCTTGCTGGTTGTAGGTTTCATTGAACACTGAGGACGATGTTCCCCCAAGGGGAAGGGTTCTGTAACAACCATAGTGAAAATTCAATGTAATAAAAGTTAACAAAGGAAAAATAATAACCATGGTTATGGGACACTTAATCCTAGCTAAATTTTGGGAAATACATCCTACTGTGGGTGTTCATTTGGTTTATTATGGCTAAGGAAATTGGCAAAGGCAATGGCAAAGGCTTTGGAAAGGAAAAATGGCATTAATTTTCATTTTATTTATGAAAATAAAGGAAATTAGGAGAAAAGGAAGGTGAAAGGTCACAGGTTGCATGTGAGGAGGAAAATGAAGGAAAATAATGGGAAATGAAGAAAATAGAGGCCTCATTAATAAGAAGGCTTTTGAGGATCAGTTGGTACCTTTTGTGAGTTCAGTTTTGGAGATCTCTCTCTATTCTCTCTCTCACACACTCTTGGAAACTTAGAGTTTTCTTGGACCACTTCAGCATTGGATCAAGAAGAGCAAAGAATGAAAGAGGAAGAAAAGATCAAGCAAGGAAGAGTAGGATCTAGCAGATATAATGCGATTATTTTCAAGTATTGATTTGCATGTGTGATTTCCTTTCTAGATTTACCATGCATGGTTATGCATGTGTGTTCTTAGTTCTCTTGTTGTCATGGGCATGGTTTTTGCCAGGTGTGACAATGTTTTTTAGCCTAGCTTTGCCATTTCCAGATCGTCATGGTGTGGTGGGTTCTTTTATATGTGGTTGAGCTGGATTGCTCGAAGGACTCAAATATGAGTGGGGTGGTCCCAAGATTATTCAAAAGGCCTAGGAATCCCGGGATGGGATGCACGGTAAAGATAGAATGTGAACACCTCGATTGAGACTAGGAATCGCTTAACCGGTGAATGGCGGGATACAAGGTAAATCTCAGTGGTGAGTACCCTTGACTGGGCCTAGGAATCCCGGGATGGGATACATGGTAAATCAAAGAGTGTGGAGAAATCGTAGGCCTATGAATCCCTTGACCAGTAATGGCAGGATACATGGTAAAGCCGAGAGGTTGGGATAGACAAATCCCTCATGGTGTAGGTGGAGAGATCCGGTGGCATCCATGCCTTTTTTTGGCCTAGTGATCCAGTGAGGATTGCGGTAAAGACTGGTATTATATGTTTAATGTTTATGGATTATTGATACAATGGGGATTACAGTAAAGCCTAGTTCTATTATTGAGGGTGACATGGTGTAGCCTTGGGAAACCCTGGTTGATTTTGATTATAAGTCCCAAATTCATGCTTGGAATATGGCATAGGGGTGATTGGATGAAAGAAAGATTTGGTTCAACCAATCTATGGTCGGGTGGTACATGGAAGTCATGAACCTTATTGGCCTAACAATTCATTAATAAGAACAGTTTCTCCTTGGTATTTTATAATAAAATGTATTGGTTTCATATGAGTCATTTATGCCTAGTGTATCCTTGTTACTTTTGTTAGTATAATATGGTGGCTATGAACATGTTTTATGACAATGATAATGTATGGATCTCATCATGTTTTGATTTCTAAATGAATGTAAAATGAATATATGATATAATAGATGATAATGCAACTAATGTGATAAGGCATCAATGCTTCTTAGTGATTCTCAGATAAGTATGAGACCCCTATGCTCATATATGTTGTTATGACCTATAGAATGCATATTTGTGACATGTTTGACGAAATGTCTGTCATGGTTAGTAGGGTACAACCGAGTCTTTGCATTTGTATCATTATTTCAATGTTACTTTTCATTCTTGAAAGTTTCATGGAGTTATGGGCAGTGGCCTGGTCTTGGACCTGAAAAGTGGCATGGAATATGGGGTTGCAAGTTTAGAACTAGCTAAAAAAGAGCCCATTCACTTGCATGCCCATGTTGTGAGAGATATTAGAGGGCCCCAGTCGCATTCATGCCCATGTCATGGCAGCGACTGAGGCTCTAGGGTAGAAAAGTGTCAAGTTGTCACAGGGGTTGATCACCTTGAAGAATTGGTTGGATCTTGTAGGTTCTATGGTATGTGAAGAAGGTCATATTGGTTTTTTTGTGTTAGTTCCATTTCGTTAATTGTACATGGGGAGTTGAATCAGATTGTAGTAGCATCTCTTCACATGTTTACCCCCGTGGACCAATTAACTTGGGTGAATGCGGGAGGAGGGTGTTGTAGGAGTGTCCATGGGTTTGCTACTCTTCATGTAGAACGTCTTCAGTATCTTGATTATGAGAATTCAGAACTTCCACAGTTTTCATTTTTAGTTTTTTACGTTTCGGGTCAATAACTTGACCCATCATCAGGAAAAAACTTGATGATGGCATACTTGCCTTGACCGAAAAACAGTTCCCCATCTCCTTTCCATACTTCCAAACCGAGTAAATAATGCATGAGTCCAATTTCCTTGATCTGAATTGCATCATTATATTTTTTTTCATCCATATCGATGCATTTAGAGTGGAAAAAGTGGAGGAATCATCTCAAGGGACTATTTTTATTGGTGGGACCCAGTTTGGCAAAACGAGGTCTGAAACCTTCCATGAGAATTTTAAGGCATCAAATGATGTTTTTTGGGGGTAAAACATTGCTACTTTATCCCAACGCATTTTCATGCTATTATACACACAAAGATCTTTCGAAAGGCACAAGAATTGCGTCAATCAGAGTCCATATGAAAAAGTTATGACATTGAGAAGTTGACCTTCCTATTTTCACAGCTATAGTTCAGGAAGATGCCGCTTTAGCCCCCATTATTCATGGAAAATGGGCTAGCCACATGTTTTTGATGTAAAATACTTTAGAATATTCTATTTTGTAACTCTACTTAAGAGTTGATGTAGTCAAACTTAACTATTAGTAGGCTATCAAGCTGTGTTATAACTGGACCACTAGGAGGAAGAGGAATTCCATTCTTTCAAGAGAATTTTGTTCCATATTTGAGAAAAGATAGCCAGGAGAGATAGGAGGTAGAGCACACAAAGAGGATATGTGAACTGTAGCATCCCATAAGCTACAAACATTACTTCTTTGTATCTGTAGCCATATTTCCAGACAGAGAAAGAGACTGAAGTGACCTCACCTTTCAGCTGGGTTTTCTACCCAAAAGTGTTTCCTTGAGAGCACATCTTGTGTATTATGTGTGTGTGAGATTATTTTGTTGTTCTCTACTTTTCTACTTGATTTAATTTTACATGCATGCACTAATTACAAATAATTTTATAGATCTAGAAAGTAAATAAAACTGTAATAATGTAGAATCTCATATTTTTAATATAATATTATCAGATCTGTTGTGACGAACTATCTAGTGGAATATCCACGTCAGTTTACAGATCAATCCTTCATCTCGAATTATCTTGCAATATCCTCTTTGCAAGAGCTAATCAACTTCTCGTCATCAGTTAAATATTAAATCATCGACATATAATAATATAATCAATAATTTACCTTGAAAAACAATACGATAAAGGTTTGCATCTACTTCACTTTTGGTGAAGCCCAACCCAATGAGATAGTTTTCGATCCTGGTGTACCAAGCACAAGGTGCTTGCTTTAATCCATACAATGCTCGCTTGAGTCTGCACAGATGCAACTCTCTGTCAAAGGTCTCAAAACCTTCTGGTTGTTCAATGTACACCTCTTCCTCAATAACTCCATTGAGGAATGTTTTCTTCACATCCATCTGATGGATATTCCATTCCATATGTGTTGCAAGTGTTAGAATTGATTTGATGGAAGAGTACCTTGCTACTAGAGCAAAGGTCTCCTCATAGTCAATTACCTCCACTTGAGAGAACCCCTTGGCCACAAAAGTGGCCTCGTGTTTCTCGATGCTCCCTTTTGCTGCTTGCTTCACCTTGTAGATCCATCTCAAACCCACCATTGATTTTTCCTTTAGTCTTGGGACCAATTCCCAAACATCGTTTCTGATAATGTAATCATATTCCTCTAACATAAAATCAACCCATACAGGGTTCTCTACTGCTTCCTCGAATGAGGATGGCTTAGTCTCTACAAGCTCACTCATGAAAGCCATGTAGCCAATGTATTGATACGATTACCTTCTCTGCTTGCATTGAGAAGTGGGTGCTCCCACAGTCTCTCTAACATCATGCAATAATCTATCAGCTTCCCTGGTTCGTTTCCTTCCTTCTCTAGATGTCTCCACTCTCTACTCCTCTTCTTGTGGCTGCTCCACAACTTCCCGAGGTTCTTCCTTTGGAGCTAAAATCTCTTGATATGAATGAATCTAAAGCTCCCTCTCAAGAGAACACCTCATTTCCTTTTCCTCATCAAACTTCACATCTCTTTGAAAAACTCTCATCCTAAGAGATGGAAAGTACACACAATAGTTATGAAGTGTTTTTGTGTACCCCACAAATATGCCCAACTTTGTTGTTGACTCTATATTTTCCCTTGATTCCTTAGAAACATGATACTAAATTGATGATCCGAAGATCCTGAAGTGAGACACATCTGGTTTCTTCCCTGAAAAATATTCCTCTGTTGTACTCATGCTAGGAATCTGATGAGGACTCTTGTTATGCAAAAATACCATTGTGTTGCATGCTTCAACCCACAAATGTAGTATTAGGCCTTAGTCATGCAACATTGCTCTTTCTTTTCCCATAATACTTTTGTTATTCCTCTCAGCCACCCCATCCTATTGTGGGTTGTGGGGTGATTTCAACTCCTGTCGAATCCCTGCCTTTGCACATAAATTTTTAAACTCATTTGACACATACTCACCTCCATTGTCACTCCTAAGAGCCTTCACATTCTTGCCAATTTCTTTCTCAACAAGTGCTTTAAATTAAAAAAACTTGGAGAATGTCTGGTCTTTCTTCTACATGAAGGAGATCCAACACTTCCGTGAGAAATCATCTATAAATATTACATAAAACCTTTGCTTGGTAGTGGAGGCTGTCGAGAAAGGTCCACACACATAAGAGTGAACCCTTTCAAGGGCAGTTTGCGCTTTATTGTCCCAATCATTTAAGGTGGATTTTGTGTACTTCCCCAATGTACACCCTTTGCATGTATCTCACTACTCTAGTGCTCCTTTGGGAAGTCTTGTAGAAATTTGCTGCATGATCTTCAAAGCGCAATGATGTAAATTTCCAAGTCTTCTATGCCATAATTCACTAATGTCTTGGCTATGCACCTTCTCTGCTTGTGTGCTCAATGTTGCACATTTTTCCACATCTACTTTGTAGAGTTTCTTCACACGAACTCCGATCCGCTTAACTTGTCCCGTGGCGATGTGTCTCAGGAAAGCCTTCCCTTTGCTAAATATCACATCATAGCTATGATCTTCCAACATAGCAAATGAAACGAGATTCTTCTTCAGACCCGAAACATACATGACATCCTTGAGTTTGAGAGGGGAGCTAGACTCCCTCTGAAAAGTAATTGTACCAATATCGATCACGGTATACCTTCCATCATCTCCCATCTTGATGAGCATTTGGAGGTCTTTCTCCTTTAAGTCACTGAAAAATTCTCTGTTTCCCGTCATATGGAATGAGGCTCCACTATCCAGATACCACACACTACCCATCACTGTACTCACCATGCATACGATGAGGGTGAAATCAAGCTCAAACTGTGAAGCCAAAAATTCACCTTCCGCTCCTCCTGAGGGCTTCTTTCTCACCTTCTTGTGTCGACACTTCGTGGCATAGTGTCCTAGTTAATGACAATGAAATCACTTGATTTTGGACAGGTCTTTCTTCTTGCCCTCTTGATTAGATTATGCTTTGGATTGGTATTTCTTCCCTTTCCCTTTCTTTTCCTTTCTAGCAAAGGCACAATTCCCCTTGTCCTCAACCTTGGGTGAGGTCCCATCTCTAATATTCCCTCCTTATCTCCTCCTGTACCAAATCAGACGATATGCGTTCCTAGTTTGGTAGCTTCTCCCTCCCATTTACTAAATCCTGGTAACTGTGCTAGCTCTTAGGAAGGCCTAAAAGGGCTAGCCTCATGAGATCATCCTCCACAACAGTAACCCCAACTCCTCCAAGTTCATCACGACATTATGTGAATCAGCTCAGGTACTATTGAATAGATTCAATCTTCTGCATCTTGAGATTCCAAAGCTTGTCCTTGAGTGTCAACTTCCTGTGGTCGCTACTATTTTGGAACAACTCTATCAGTTGCCACATTGCATATGTGGTTTCTTTCTCGTGAAGATTGGAGACAATGTGATCCTTCACACCTTCCAATATGATTCTCCTCGCCTTGGCTACACACTTTCTCCATTCTGATAGATCCTTGAGGTCCGATGATCCTGGTCAATATCAATCAATTCTTTAAACCCATTTTCCTTCAGTACCACCTCCATGTGGTCCTTCCAAGCAACAAATTTCAAGCTACCCTCAAGGTCATACTCAAGCCTTAGACCATAGAACGTCATCATGTTAACTCTGAAGAATTGATCCTACAAATTTGATTCTCCTGCAAACACAACTTCAAATTCTCTTCTCTACTGTGAATCCTACTATGGTACCATGTAAAAATTCTATGTAAAGTCGAAACTTCTCATATAATTCACTAAAACATAAAACTTGAATCTACTCTACTCATTTGCGGGAAGCAATTCACGATTGAGAAAGACAATCATAAACATGTGATATGATTCAATACACATACACAAATATTTATATAAGGGAAAGAAACTTCTCAAAATCCCTTCTTATTTGTATTCATTAATCATAAAATAGAGAAGAAATACAATGCTTGCTCAAGCCTTAGCAACCTCTACACTAGTATAGTTTATTTCACTACTCACTGAATGACTCTGGCAAACACTTAACCAATTTTCCTACCTTCCAAACTCCTATTTCCTTGCATTGTTCCTTGAGGAATTAGGCCCTAATTAATTTGGAAATTCCACATTGAAGATTGTGCAATTCCTTTCGACCCTTCTCTGACTGCATGCACCACCTGTACACTTTAGAATAGTCTACAAATGATAGTACACTTCCCTTGAACTCCAATCTCAACTGGGTAACTCAGTTTTTTTGCATTCATTTATTATTCTGGGCTGATTAATGAGTTAACTGGTTGATCATTGAGGTACACACTCGACTACTAGACCCTCCACTAGTTCTCTAACACTTAGAACTAGTTTAACTCACAATAACTCAAATTAACTGAAATATATTGAGAGAAATTAGCAATCAAACATACTAAACTGAACTCAAGCGTCTCCAACTTGAATTAACCGAGTTAACGTAGTAACAAGTTCCATGTCACCTTAGTTAACTACCTCAAGTATTTTTACTGAAATTGAAATTTGAATTTTAATCTAGTTTGACCAAGGCAAAATCAAAACTAGATTGTAGGGCCCTAAACCCTTATTATTTTGTGGTTGACCCTAATTTAGTTAAGGATCCCTCTTTGATTGATTTGAATTTCTACTCCAAATGAGCATAAATCTTTTCTATATATATATATATATATATATATATATATATATATATATATATATATATATATATATATGTATGTATATATATATATATTTATTTTAATAATTATAATTCAATCATAAACTCGCCATTATATTAGCCATTACATGATTTTTATTATTAAAATATTATTTCTCATAAGCTAGCAGTTATATGATCTCTTGGTCTCTACATAACACTCTATTTAAGCCTATGCCATGATCCACATCTTCATCTGGTCTTGATGATAAACCACACTAACTGGTTCCAAACGCGTTGGCAAAATTTTTCTCCCATATGATTTCTACCCAAAAAACCTCTTCTTAAAGTTTATACTCTTAATGCAATTTTCATTAAAACATATAAATTCACCAATATTATTGGTACTTTTCTAAATTCCCAAAAAAATAAAATTAAATACAATAATTTAAATATTTAAAAATAAAATTATATCAAATAATCAAGCACATACAAATAAATCATATATAATAAATATAACATCATGATAATATCATAAACTTACAACTAAGTTTTCTACTATTATATAATACAAATAACATGAAATATTTTTCAACCAAGTTTTCTAATATTATATAACACAAATAACATGAAACATTTTTCATGATAATAATATGTTGTTATATTATATGCAAAATTTCAGACACTAATTTAATATAAAAGATGATACATATGTAAAAGAATCTCTAAAAATTCAAAGTCATAAACTATATAATGCCCTCATATTTAACATCGCTATAAAACACATCTCACATCTTCCAAGATTTCCTACACCATTTTCCCTATTCTATGTATTATAAATGATGTGGACATATTCTCATGTGCTAAAGTACACGAAAATATATTTACAAATGAAAAATATATATAATAGGAATATTTATCATAATTTAGTTTTTAAATTAACAATTGGATAGTAATTATTGGCTATTATTTTGTTGGTAGTTAATAAGGAGACAAATTTTCATTTTGTTAAATATCTCTGGATCTTGAGTCGTTAGTCATTAACCTATTTTTTTGGATTTGAAGAAAATAAACTCTTAGAAAAACACAAATAATTTTAAGCCATACTCCAACCCATATCTACATATGAAAACATACCCACAAGCCTTGTAATATATATATATAATTTGCTAAAGATTCTACATTTTAAAATAAATTTACATTCTTAAAATTTTCCATGATAAAAACAAAAGGAAAATAGTGTTTCTCACTGTATTTACTATCTACATAGATCATAAATTGATTATTAAAATGTGATACCATGAGTACAACTAAAATAAACACTATATTTACTATCTAAACAAATCATAAATTCATCTTTAAAATGAGATGCCATAAATACAACTCAATGAGATGCCATAAATGCAACCCAAAACCATACTAATAAAATTTGCTAAAGATTCTACATTTTAAAATAAATTAACATTCTTAAAATTTTCCATAATAAAAACGAAAGGAAAATAGTATTTCTCACTGTATTTACTATCTACATAGATCATAAATTGATTATGAAAATGTGATACCATGAGTACAACTAAAATAAACACTATCTTTACTATCTAAACAAACCATAAATTCATCTTTAAAATGAGATGCCATAAATACAACTCAATGAGATGCCATAATGCAACCCAAAACCATAAATTACAAACATGGCCAGTGAAAATAAATACCCAATTTCTTAAAAGTATACCATAAAATATGAATGAACCACCAACAGAAATAATTCAACTCATTAAATAAATATAGATAATAAAAAAACTTTATATATTAAAAACATAAATCCATATGAAACTTCGAAAATAATTATGGAAAATGAGTTAATAATTATGACTTTATTACCATTCAAAATTTAACCATAGACGTTTTTGCAAATCCCCTACCAAGTCTATACTCTTAATGCAACTTTTCATTAAAGCATGTCAATTGATCAATATTATTGATGATTTGCTCAAAACAAATGACACCCAAGAATTTAAGTGTCCAGCCATAAATGTTTAATTATTTTAAATCTTTTAAAAATGAAATTACACATGCTAAAAAAAAAAATGACACCCAAAAATTTAAGTATCCTGTCATAAATACTTAATTATCATAAATATTTAAAAATTAAAATTACACATACACATACAAATAAATCATAAATTATATACATAAAATCAATAATAAAATAAAAAAAATTATTATGTATCACAAGAATATATTACATACATAACATAAACAATGAAATTGAAAATATGATATTAATATGTTAATATATTATAGGAAAAAAATAATAAATAAATAAATAAAAATTATTAATATTAAAAAAGGTAAATATATATTAAAAAAATCAAAATGTCAAAGTCAATAAATTTGATCTTGTTAGATACTTGGCATATTAAAAATTAAAATAAATTTAAACTAGTTTAATTCCCCTTTTAAATAAACTCTATATCCATATAAATACCATAAATTTTCAATACCATAAACCACTTTTATTTTTATTGTTATTTTCTTATCGCGCTCATTTTTCTACGCTTCTACGTCCAAATCATCCAAGATTTGCGGACCAAAGAGGCCGCTAGCAAACATTTTCACAAACTGTTTATGTCACTATCGCTAAATGTGGCGGGAGTAATGGCATTTTAGGACAAATTTTCTCTTTTTTGGGGTTTTGTATTTCCTTTTTTGGCACAGTTTGTTCAAGATTTATTTGACGTATTTTTATCCACGTCTATTTTGAGGGATCCTGATTTTCACGACCCTACTTTAGTAGGGCCGACTTACACCTTTACTAATACATTTCAACATTAACCAGGTTAGAATGCGACGCGTAGCATTTTTTTTCCCGCCTGTTAGTGGTCCTAGCATTTAGTGCTGGTTCTGTTCGATTTTCTTTTTCTTTGTTAGTGATGTTTACCCGAAGTTGCAATGGAAACAGAGTAAGTGGGTTAGCATATGAAAGGTTAAAAGAAAATTATTCTTAATTTTTTATTAGTTTTTAATGGGAACAAAATTATAATAATAATTTATTTCCAATTTGAATGTTATTAAATTGTTTATATATCTTTGTTTGTTTGTTAGTTAGTTTGTGTTAATTCTAGTTATAAGTGTTTTTTTAATTTGTATAATATAAGCCAAGATAATTGGTTGACAAGTTTGTTTCAGAATGAGAAGTGATAGTTGTTTGTTTAACATGGTATGTTGTTGGAGATGAATAGATGGATTCCATGGTATTATTCAAGACAAATGGAACTTTGTTATTAACAATTAATGAATATGTTGTGTGATCAAGACAAATGGAATTTTGTTATTAACAATTAATGAATATGTTGTGTGATCAAGACAAATGGAACTTTGTTGTGCGATATAGTAAGTAATGCTAATTTTTCATGGCTTAGTTATCTCAATTGTAAGTTTTTCATTCATTAACAAATTCTCGTCTTACTTTCCTTTTTTTAGTGCTAAGTTATCTCTCTTTAAGTTCTTTTAACACATTTTTCATTAGACCTCATTATATTCAAATCTTCATTCAAATCAAAATTATGCTTTTTTATTGAGTAATGGAACTTGTAATATCCTAGACTATTTAAAAAACTTCTTAATATAATATTTTTTTCTTTGACATATTTTATTTATGTAATATTTATAAATAAAAAATAATTAGATATTAAAGAGTTTTTTATTCCATGTTTTATTTTCATTTTGAATGATAATACTTTAAAATTGGCAAAGTTATGTGAAATTTAAAGAAAATCAAATACATAATGTTAGAAGAGTCACAATCAATTATGAAGACTTTAACAAAAATGATAAACCTATACATTTTTATATGGAAAGTAGGTGATCATACTCATGATGCTTCAAGGAATTATATAAAAAAAATTACAAATTAAAAATCCTTATTACAATTAGACTATGTTTAAATACTTCTTAATACACTTGGATATATATATATATATATATATATATATATATATATATAAAATTATAATTTCATAATTAAATTAAGTAATAATATAAAATAAAAAATAAATTCATTTGCATTATTAAGGACAAAGAATAAATGCTTTCATTTTATTTCTCATTCCATAATTCTAAGTGTTAATTTGGAAAATTAACTAAAACCTATCATCATGCATAAAATTTAAATACTCATTTATTGACTATAAAGTGCCATCATCTTATTAACTAAAAATTACCAATTAAAAATCCTTATTACCATTAGACTATGTTTAAATACTTCATAATACACTTGGATTATGCAATTTGATATATATATATATATATATAAACAATTTTTTTTTTCATTATTTTATAATTAAATTAAGAAATAATACAAAATAAAAAATAAATTCATTTGCATTATTAAGGACAAAGGATAAATGCTTTCATTTTATTTCTCATTCCATAATTCTAAATGTTAATTTGGAAAATTTCTATCATCATGCATAAAATTTAAATACTCATTTATTGACTCTAAAGTGTCATCATCTTATTATTAAGTTGCAATAATAATAAAATTTATATCAAGATAACTAATTCCAAGTGATGGTTATATTTACCATACAACATTTCCACCTTACTTTACCATGCTTATATTATAGACACTAACCATTTCCATATTAAAAAAACTATTTATTTAAAATAACAAAAATGTGTAATAAGCCATTACAATGAGGTTGATGAGAAATAATGGAATAATAGCAAGCTCTGATATGAAATAACTTCATATAAACCTTATATCATTACATTAAGATAGTGGTGACAAAATGCGATTCATACAATATGGTAAATATTTTACTTACTTTGAAATAGATACTTAAAATTGCAATAAATAGATATTTAGATACTTAGATTTTTTTTTGCAAGAAAAGTACTTGATCCAATTTTATTGTAACCATTTCCTACATCACAATCACAACAAACATATATAATACAATATAGTGTGATGCACAATCAACATGAATGTAAGAATAATGGTCAAAATGAACACAACAATTGTTGGATAACCTAGATTGAGGTAAATAGAATACTTGTAGGGGAGTCTACAATATAAATATCGACTTTGGAATCATAGGGAACTTTTGGACATTGGATCTTATTTCTAGAATTTGTTGACTCAATTTTTAGTTAGATCACAACATTTCAAAATTTAAATTGTATTTTAAATGTAGAAATGGATTTAGGGAAAATCCTAGGCCATATAAGTTATGTAGACCCAACAACTTAAAACTAGGATTCTCCCCATTTCTTACTAAAATCCTAACAAAATTGACCATGAAATTTACCCCAAAAAGAGTAAAAATTATCTTTCTAGACTACTACCATTGTATTTTTTGTGTGACCATTGGCACCAAAGTATTTTCTAAAGATGAAGAGTAAAAAATCAAGTAAGATACTCATAAAATAGCAAATGCAATAGCTCATAAATATGGGGTACGCCAAATTAGGATTAGTTATATAACAAAACATTAAGCATGAAATAAGGTTAATTTTTTTTATTAAACATTGATATATAAAAAGTTCATGGGGCGTCTAATAGATGGTGATGTATTAGACGGTGATGTGGTGTACAGTTAAGGCACTCTGTGATGTGAAAATCACCAGTTCGAAACTCTATGGGTAAAAATCGAACCACATTAAGGGCTAGTGTGGCCCAAGTTAGGTGTTATCCCATAGTAATTTTTATGGCTTAAATGCCCCTAGGTTACAATTTCTCAAGCTAGAGGTTAAACATGCAATCATTTGAGGACTCACACAACTTAGCAAGCAAAAAACATTGATATAGAATACAAAGTTTAGATTTGGAAATATTTTTTTGTTACATAAAATAAAGAGTTTTGGAGTGAATGCCATCTCTTTTTTTCTTCCTAACTTACTTGTTAATACAAGTATCTGTAATTTAATAAAAGAATATACTAACACAACCATATAAATTAAATGGCAGGTAAACATCGATCAATATTAATCCATATAAAAACATCATATGCTTAGGACATGATACATTTCACATTGCTAAAATTTACAAAATTGTGCAAAATAACTAAATTATAACTTTATTATTATTATTATTATTATTATTATTGTTATTAAATAATAAAAATAATTAATATATAAATTAAGCATATACATATTTTAAAACACATGCAACAAATTTCTTAATTATAAAGATTTATCCCTATTTTACCATGGAGATTTTTAAACTCTAAATAAACATTGTTACAATATTATGGGCCAGTACCATGGCTTATCAACATCAGATGCCAGATAACCATAATTCACTTCATGTGACATTTTCTTAATTAATTAATTTAATTAAAAAAGAAAAAAAAACATAACTATTTTGGAGATAATTCTCAATCTTTAATTTGTGCATATTAGTATGAGTATTTTAAAATATTTCTTATAAGTTAAATCTCTCCCATCCATTTAATGATTATTGATAATTAAAATAAATTATAAAAACCCTATTCCAAACTAAACACATCTATCCATATAATAAAAATTAAAAATTAACGTTTTTTAAATTAATCTCTTTATTCAACATTTTCAATTATTAAATAAACATCAATAATTACTTTTAAAAATAATAATAAAAAATACCAAGGTTCATAATTATTTTCTGGGTATCTAGCGAGTGTGTAATGATGCATGTAATGCTTCCTAACTCGTGGAATTGATATGGATAATTTCAATTACCCATATCGTTTATTGCACCCATCTAATATTTTATCCCATAGTGGAAACTTTATTTGCTACAACTTCCATCTATGTTGCACACATATCTCTGAAAATTGTGGTATAAGAAGAGCTATATACTTCAAAAGATAAGTTTATCTCTGTTTGGTTGGGGAGTTGTCATTGGTTTCTCGTGACTACACGGTAATTAGTCATAACTTTTTTTTAATTACTATTGATTCTTCCTCTAATTTTAAAATATCTTATTTATAGTTCCTTTGCCATGTTTATTTTTTTTCTCAAAGAAATTGCTTCTACCAAGTTGTTAGTGGTCCACCAAAGTTTTAGATGTACAATCCCATTTGATTTCCCAACGGCTATTGGAGGATCACTCCAATACGAACTCACCTTAAAGGATCACTCAAATCTGAACTCACCTTGGATTTGATCTTGATGCTCCATCAATGTTTAGCTTAATATATATTAGATCTGGAGTTTGATATCTATTAGGTTAGGATTATTTGGCTATTTTTAGGTTCAAGGGCGTTGTGGCCTAGAGATTTGCATTATCATGTTAACCATTTTGATGAACTTTCTTCCACCTCCTTTAATGTGAAGGATTGTATTTTTTTAAGAGTTTAGCATTTAATTTTTACTTCATTATATATTTTCTTCTAAAATTCATCAAGATCATAATATTATTAATATTGTTAAGTCATAAAATTAATTTAAAAACATAGTAAATAAATACATAAATAAAAAGAATTCAACACTATATAACATAACTAGTTATAATTATAGTTTTTTTTTTAATTTGTAGAGGAAAAAAAAGGCTGAATTTTTTATTAATAATATAACAATTACATGACACGTATAATGTGTTTGCATATTAAGAAAAGACAAGGAAGTAATATAGGAAGGTTCAGAAAAAGACTATGAACCCTAGAGAATGGGTTGTGAAAAAAAACAAAAACGGAAATAAAGTTATGATTGAAAACTAGCATTTGACCTTTCATTTTTTCCATTCCTTTTTTGTAATTTATGCCACCCATCTCGATTTAGTTCAACAAGAACTAAAGCCAAATATTGTCTCATTTGAGGAACATATTTGTAAGAATTCAAGAGATTTGAAACATGAGCTCTTTTGGTACCTCCTTTCCCATCCAATGTTTGTGAGGCCTCTAGATTCATAACTTGTTGATGAGGGAAATCTGTACCTAGAAAAATCTCAATGACCATAATCCGTTTGTCTTCTTTTTGGGTCGTAATGTTCACCTCTTATTTCTCGAGTCGACTTTCGATGTTCTCTTCTTCATCCTCAGAAGGGTGATGTTTTGGGAACTTCCATCATTTTTGTCTAGTACACCACCTCTTCTTCTTCTTTGGATTATTCTTTTCCCATGGACATGAATTATGTAAATGTTCAATTTGAAAACATACACGACATTAGAATGTCATTCTCTCATAAGCTAAGACTAGAGACTAGTGGAAATTGTGGTGTTTTGGGTTTATATGATTTTCGATCCCTTTGCTAAGATCAATCTACACACATATCCTGGAAAATGCAAAGAGTCCATTCTTCATCCTAGGTTTATTTTTTTGAATTTGCCTGTAATGTTTCCTATTTATTCAAGGATTTTATGATACGGAAATGGGAGGGGAAGGTTTGGAAGTCACACCCAAATTGTCATAGTTGAGACCACCATGGTGGTGGCATCAAAATCAGGGAACCATGGAGTATTGAATAGCCCAAACTTAGAACCAAGGACCTTCATTTAGAACAAAATCCAAATCCTTCTATGTTTCAAATTCAACTATAAAAAATCCTTTTGAGCAAAGATATATGTCACAGTTAGGAGTCCATGTAGAGAAGATCCACTTAAATAAAGCTTCAGGTTTAGGCCAAAAGCCACTAAATTTGCAAATGAATGCTTTGAATTGAAAAAGAAGAAAAGAGAAGTTATCTTAGGGATATTTACTTCCATGGAAGGAGATTTCTCCATTTGTTCAACAATGTAAGGGCATGGAATGTCTATTTTTGATCTATAGGGGAAGAGTTATTCCACTGAATAGTTTCTTTGAAGGATAAAGAGGGTCCATTTGAAGCCCTGGCCCCATTAGCACCCCCTCTTAGCCTTGTGTTAGGATAACAATTGAGTTTCTGGTAATACAATAATATTTTAGTTTTAGAGGGCCATGAAGAACCTTGCCCTGGATTGCATACATTGAAAGTGTTAGGGTTTGCCCTCTTTTCCATTAAAAGACCATTTGAGGGAAGATACATAAGAAGTATCTCTTACCCAGACCACTAAGAACTTTCCACTAGGATTTTTAATAAAAATCAGGAACATTTCCTTTGTAATATTCTTTGTCTGATCAAATGGGGTCTTGAGCCATGCTTGGAAAAAAATATCCCCATGACTAGAGACCACCAAGGAATGCCACGAAGGCAATGCCTCCCCAGATGCAACATTGTTGAAGTCAAATGAAATTGGCAGAGAGAAAATGGTGTACTATTAACAACCCCTGGGCCTTTGAACATTGTTCCCTTGCATTTATATTGTATGAAAATGATATAAATATTGGAGATGAAAGGATGGTTTTAGATACCAGCGCAGGAGGTCGAAACCAACAAGAAATCCTCCCATTAATGCCCTCAATAGTCCATCGAACAATGTAGTTTGTGAAGGATAACCCCCGTCAATAGTGGCATATAGAGCTAGTCGTTGGGCTATGGACAACTTTGAATCCTTCCACCCTACCATGGCAATAACATTGTGATTGATTTCAATATCTAAAAATTGTTTACAGCATAAGGGAAGCCAAGAACCGGGAAAATCTTGGCCATCACGTTAACTCTTAGCACTTCACCGCTTATCAATTATAATTATAATTTTAATAACTAATTGCCTTATTTATATTCTATGATAAAAAAATATGCATAACATTATATTATATGTGGTTTCAATTTCATTATAAGACAATTTCTTTTTTTGCTAATGCAACAGTCGGACCTTCAAATTCATTAATGATAAAATAAAGTACATAAAATACATCAATTCTCGCATGGTCGTTGACTATGGAGATACCCCATCAAAACTACTCCCTACTCCCTACCTCCAAACTTTACATTTCTCAAAAGAAAAATACATGAGTTTGGACTCGGACCTGAAAAGAACACATAGTTGTCTACATATAAAGGCAACACATCCACCTGATTTCTTAAACTTTGAATCAGTTGCTCGCGCGATGAGCCTTTTGATCCCCAGGATACACTTTTCCCGCCAAACCTAGCCTGCCTCTTTAATCTCGACCGATGAACCTTTCCGTTCGATCCAACGGCTGTAGACCATATCGCAATGATAAGCTGCTCACCATTTACCGCAAGGGTCTGCAAACCTGCACGAGCGATCTGATCCGTTGATTCACTTTGTGAGATCCGATGGTGGAGATTGATAT
The DNA here is from genome assembly GCA_031772625.1 of Pinus tabuliformis. Taxonomy (NCBI): domain Eukaryota; kingdom Viridiplantae; phylum Streptophyta; class Pinopsida; order Pinales; family Pinaceae; genus Pinus; species Pinus tabuliformis. Next base: position 328,326,935 of record CM062813.1, on the reverse strand, counting down.
CACACCCGCCTACATTCATTGACATTACCATGCGATGAGGGCAGTTTTCCTCCTGTCCCCACCGCCATGTGGAGCACATTGAGGGGGATCGCTCCTGAAAGGGAAATACCGCTTCCTGCTTGTGAGGGCCGCGATCACCTGAAAACCACTCAGGCCGTTATAAAAAGAGAAAAACTGAAAGATCTCTGGTTTTGTGGCCTCCGAATGTCCTTTGCTCCCGACTATTCGCATCGTCAACCCTCCTTGACCCGATGCGTAAAGCATTCACTGCCATCCTTCCTGTAATCCCTGAAACCCTTTTGTCCTCGCTAATACAACTGGAGACTTCAGTGAACCAATTAATCTAGGATTCACCGGTTGACCTCTCCAAACCGCTTTCAAAAGACCCCATTGTGAGAAAACCTCTGAACAAACAACTGCTAGTTAACTGTACCCGCCTCCATGGCTCTTTTAAGGAACACTGTCTTGTCTTCATCTGCTTGGTTTTGACACTCCATTTTTAATCTGTTTCGAGGGAGCTCTCACCAGTTCATCACCACCCTATTATCTGTGTAGATCACTCCTTGATTAGCTAGCAAATTTGCAAGTTTATTGGTCTTTCTTCGCCCATATGCAAAACTGACTGTTCTCAGGCTCTGTAGATGACTGTGAATCCATTGGAAGACTTGAATTAGCCTCTAGTTTTTAGAGGCTTTTTCTAGTTTTGTTCCCCAGCTTATTCTCTTGACTGAGTTAATGATCAACTCGGAGTCAGCTTCAATGATCGTATTTTGGCGATTTTCCTGAACCAGGAACTCAAGACATTGTTCCATGGCCATTAACTCCGCCATGTTGTTGGTGGCCTTTCCTAAGTGGCCATGGAAGATAAACAAAATACCTCCACTATCATCCCTTAACACCCCTCCATGGCCTGTTGTGCCCGGATTACCTTTAGAAGCCCCATCAATGTTGAATTTTAGAAAGCCCTTAGGGGGAGGATGCCAGAAGTCTAGCTCAGGATCCACAATTGAAACTTTCCTGACTAAGCCCTGAGGAATGAGTCCCTGCAACTCTAGCTTACAGAGAATCCTCCAATCTGTAGCAGAAGGGGGATTCTAAGGGAGATTTCGAACTTTAGTGCCAACCATTTCCTTAATCTGTCTTAGGATCAGATCATAGATACACTGGGAATATTTCTTTACATTCTTGAAGATTCTATTGTTCCTTTCTTTCCAAACATTCTAAATAATGAAGCTTGGCGTAAGTGCCCATGCTGAACCTAGAACCTCATTATCCGAAAATATCCTTCTCCATTTGGTGAGGGTTACTGAAAAGACTTCCAATATCTCTGTCAGATTGTTGGAAGATAGAGGCAAAAGAATCCCATAATCTGGAAGTGAAAATGCAGTTGTTGAGAAGGCGTTCCATGGTCTCCTCTTTAGCCTCGCAGAGTTGGCATCTAGAAGGCCCTAGGACACCCCTCTTCCTAATATTATCCTAGGTTAGGATTTTCCTGTGCAGAACCAGCCACAGAGAAAGTTTAATTTTCATCTAACCCTAATGCTTCCATAGATTTTTCCAAATCCTGTCTGGAGCATGGGAATCAAGTTCAAGGAGTATGAGTTTAGCTTCTCTGAGATTAAAGGCTCCCTCATTGTTGTTGCCCCATCTCAGCTGGTCATGCCCCCTTGAAACTAGAATTTTCCTTTGCTCTAACATTTTCATCATTCTTTTGGCCTTAGTTTTCAGAGGACGGTTATTTCTGAGATCAAATTTCCTCCAGTTTCTCCATTTCCCTGAACTATTGGTTTGATCCCAAAAATCCTCAACCTTGGTGAGCTCCTTAGTGTCTGTCTCTGCTTTGAGGTCCTCCAAATCCTCCTGTAATAGAATAGGTTCTTGTTGCCATCTATCCTCCCAGAATAATGCTAAGTTTCCCTCTCTAATTTCCCAGAAGCTGTTATCTTGAATTAAACCTCTATTACCCTAGGCTTTGTTCCAAATATGAGATCCTCTTATATTACCATCCATCCTTATGTGATCATTATCTAGCCAAGATCTTGCGTATTTTTCTTTCCAAGTGATGGCCCATTGTGCTTCTGGTTCCTTTATTCATCGCCACCATAATTTTGCCCCTAGAACCTTGCTTAGAATCTCAGGATCGTCCAATCCAAGACCCCCGTGGTTTTTGGGTTTGCAAATTTTTTCCTAGGCAACTAAGGCTCATTTCTTCTTTTCTCCCCCCTTGCCCCAAAGAAAGTCTCTTTGTATGTTTCTCATTTGATGCAGGACTCCTTTAGGAGCAGGGATAGCTGAAAGCATAAAGATTGGGATTGATTGTAGAACAACCTTTGTGAGGACCAACCTGCCAACCAAGTTTAATGATCTCATAGTCCATTTCCTGGTATTGTCTAGTAGCTTACTAATCATCGGCTCCTAGATACTCTTGTGTAACGGTTTTGCAGTTAGTGGAACCCCCAGGTATTTTGAGGGGAGAGAGTCTCTTTGAAAGCCCAAAATTCTAGATATGTTCCTTTGAATAGCAATGTTAGTATTGAAGAAAAAAATCTTAGATTTGGAAAGATTAACTTCCATACCTGAGGCCATGGCAAAGTCACTGAGGATTTGTTTATAAGCAAGATCTTCTTTGACTATGGGTATTCCCTGCAGCATGGTGTCATCCACAAATTGTTGATGAGTCAAGGCCTGTCCATTGTCAGAGAGTTGTAGAATCTTGATGTTACCAACTTCTTTTGCATGCTTGATAGACCTACCCAGTCATTCCATCATGAGGATGAAGAGAAAGGGAGAGAGAGGGTCACCCTGCCTAAGGCCTTTGGAAGGAGTGAAAGTCTCCGAAGGAGAACCATTGACCAGAATTGAAAAACTGGAAGAAGTAATCAAAGCCAGGATCCATCTTCCCCAATTGTGGTCAAACCCGAAAGCAATAAAAACTTTCCTGATATAGATCCAATTCAGCTTATTATAAGCTTTGGCTATGTCCAATTGCATGATCATTCCAGCCTTTCTCTTTCTAGTAAGAAAGTGCACCACTTCATGTGCTTGGATGATGTTATTAAGAATTTGTCTTCCTTCCACGTATCCAAATTGTTCCCCCAAACCTAGTGAAGGCAAGAGGGGTTTGAGTCTGTTTGCAACCACTTTTGATATTATCTTGTAAACCACATTGCACAAAGCTATAGGTCTGAATCTATCAGGGGTTTGATCCAGCTCCTGTTTAGGGATTAGGGCTATAAAAGAGGTATTTAGAGCCTTCAAAATGGTTCTGTGCATTCTGGAATCTTCCACTACCTGCAGAATGTCCTGTTTGACTATATTCCAACAAGCTTTGAAGAAGTCGACATTGAAACCATCTAGGCTTGGCGCCTTACCATTCTGCATTTCTTTGAGAACCCCACAAACATCCTCTTCGGTCATAGGCCTGTAAAGGTTAACATTATCCTCTCTGGATACCATCCTGGGAATATGCTTAGTGAAGTCCCGGATGTAGTGATCTCTTTCATAATAGGTTTCCTGTGCTATGTTTCGAAATTACTTAACTAGAACTGCTTCTATTTCTTCATGAAAATTGAGAATATTTCCTCTTTTATCCTTAATCAAAGAAATTCTATTATGTGCTCTGTTTGCCATGGTGGATTTGTGAAAAAATCTGGTATTAAGTTCACCTTCTTTTAGCCATTGGACTCTAGATTTTTGTCTCCAAAATATTTCCTTTTGTTTGCATAAATTCTCCCATTTTTGATGATATTTGGTGGCTTGATCATTTCTGACTTTGTCATGGCCCTCTTTGATAAGGGTTTGGTTAAGTTCCTACATTTTGACTTCAATAATTTTTTTCTCTTCAAAGATATTGCCAAGTTCATTCTTGTTCCAATCTTTAAGCCGGAGCTTGATGTGTTTTAATCTTTTTGTAGAAGGAACATTCTGGTTCCCTGAATGCTTAAATCTTCTGACCACCACTTGGTTACGTTGCTAATGAAATCTGGGTGGGAAAGCCAGATATTCTCAAATCTGAAGGGTCTGTTCCTGGGGGTACCAATGCCTTGAACCTCCAGTTGTACCGGCCAGTGATCTGAGCCTTCAAAGGGGAGCACTCTTGCTACCATTTCCTTGTCATTGAGCATAAGATCCTATGAGATTATGAATCTATCTAACTTGGAGGATACTTGAGACTCTCCTCCTCTTTTATTGTTCTAGGTGAAGATTCTGTTACTCATTACGATATCCACCAGATTCATCTTATCTATAAAGGTTTGAAAAGCCAAAGAGTCTTTGCTTAGAACTCTAGTTCCCCCCTTTTTTTTTTTTTTCAGTAAGTGATTTAATCATGTTGAAATCACCCCCTAAGATCCAGGGTATTCCTACATGTCTGTCTCTAAGAGTCTCCAGAGAGTTTAGAAGCCTGAGTTTGTCATCCATTATTTGAGGGCCATAAACATTTGTTACCAGGTAGGTTTCCTTGTCTCCTACTGGTTGAATTACTATAGATAAATAATCCCTAGATGCCTCCACATCTATTAAGTCAATTTTTTGTGGATTCCAAAGAGTGAGAATACCTCCTGTTGTATTCTCTGCTTTGACTTCCAGAAACTCAAATCTATTGAGCCATTTACTATGGATATCTCTTATCTTTTGGATGGAACACTTAGTTTCCTGAATGAAAATCACATCCGGAGATGCTTGTTTCATTCTATTACTCAGTAACCTTTGTTTCCTTTTACTACCTAGACCCCTGATATTCCAAGAAGTGAACTTCATAATTAAATATTAGTAAAGGAGTAACTTGATATGTCTTTCATCTTACCTGAATCTATCATTAGATTTCCACATTCCATCAACAACTCATTCTGGTTTTTTCTACCCTTTTTCTTTCCTGGGATTCTGGGTGCTAGTCCTGCTGTGTTTTTCATCGTTTTCAATCCTTCTTTGCCTTGTCTGTCTTTGTGTTTTAGTCTATCCACCCTTTAATTTGGGTTTTCCATAAACACAACTGTTGAACCCTATTGAACTCCTCTGTAGGTAATGAGTCTAACCCTTCTTTGGTTCCTTGATTTAAGCAACCTTCTAAATCTAGGTTCTCTTTTTCAAGAATTTCCTGGAGTTCATGGTCCTCCATTTCCATCTCACTTTGGTTCATTTCATGATCCATCTCATGTTCGCATTACTCATCATAAATTCTTTTTGTTTGTTATTTTCTTGTATTTGTTCACTGTCTTCTGCTTTCTCCTCCTCCACTGGGCTTCCTTCCTTTGCCTTATCTATTTCTATTGAACCTTCATCTGCTTCGAGGACTTGAAACATGTTCTGGCTAGCTTGCTGCCCTGCAACTTTACGTGTTCTTGGTCCCCTTTTGTCTCCTTTTCCTTTGTGTTCCACCTTGAAGAAGCTTTCTGAATCCTTCATTGTATCAACCTTTTTTTTACTCTCTATCTTACTGAGAGGGCAGTCTCTAAATAGATGTCCATGCTTGTGACATTTGCGACATCTGAATGGAATATGTTCATAGTCTACTATTTGTATCCATTCTTCATCAAAAACTTCCAGAATAACCTCGTCCGGCAAAGCTCCAGAGAGATCCATCTCGACACATATTCTAGCGAAGGAAGTATACTTTCCCCTTCTAGTGGCCTCAGAAACTTTGAAAAAACACCCTAACTTATTTCCTATGGCGGATAGAGATTCCGTTTGCCAGTAATCAAGGGGTAGAGAATAGAGTCTTACCCAAATTGGGACCAAAGTAAAAGTTTCGGGTTCGGGAACAAAATTCATAATCCAAGGTTGCATATAGAGGCCTGCTACAACATAAAAGTAGGGCCCTCCTTCAAACACTCTGTCCTTATCTTCAATATTTGCAAATACTATAGTGAAAAATCCCTTAGACCCAAGATGTAGGTCAATGCTGCCTTTTGGTTTCCAGTGGTATTTAATCCACGTTTGTAAAGCTTTTTCAGTGGGCCATAACCCCATGAATTTACAAATGATTGCATATGTTTGCATGTGATCCCTGTGCGCCTGCAGCACCAGATCATTTAAAATGACCCTGGGAGTTACCGCCGCTTTGGGTTTGCATGGTCCCATGTGTGCTTTGTCTTTAGTGCCTTGCTCCTTGTTTTCTTCCTCATTTTCCTTTGCATCATTATGCTTCCTTGACTTAGTTCCCTCCTGCTCTTCTTCACTGCTTCTATCCCTTCCTTCTGAAGGCTCTCTGTCATTTTCCATTGGTTTTTTTCCCCTGCTAGCCACAACTTGCTTGTAGGAGGGAGTGGAGCTCCCTCCTTTGCGTCCTTCCATGGAGGACTGCCTCTGTAACAGTTCGAAACCTTGGTTTGTCTTCCTACTTCGTTCCCGCTGCCTCCACTTCAGCCGGTTTCTTTTCTCATTTTGTCCTATATTTTAAGATCTTCATTCCTTCCATTATAAGACAATTTCATTATATGACTATAAAAAGATTTAATAAACCAATAATTTATTATAAACATCATCATTTCATTAATATTTCATTTTGTACTTTTAATAATAAATTTTCAAGTTAAAAACTTATAAAAAATATTTTTTCCTAAATTACTTTAAAACATATAGTAAATTTCTGTGTCAATATTATCATCCTAATTGATCATATAATTAATATTATTTTATAATACTTGTTTCATCTCAAAATTATATAATAAATTGATTTTTTAAAACTTTTTCCAAACCTAAACGATATCATCATTATATCCTATAAATTATAAATTAATAATATCATTATATTATAAATATCTCGAATTTAAATAATATTTTTGAAAATTTCATTAAATTTTTTCTTTATCCACTAAAATGAACAAAGAGTAACTATCATTCTCATAGTTTCATTGGTTGGGATACAAAGGTTTATTTTGATGAAGATGAGAAACACTTATGGCCCTTGATTGATATTAATGAAATACAATTACTCGACTTGGATGTTGGTATCCATGGTTATCCTTAAAAATAATTTATTTGAATTTTTTATGTGGATTTGTTCATGAAAAATGAAGTTAACAATATAGATAATATTCTTTATATTTAGATTTATTTATTTATTTATTTATTTATTAGTTAGTTTGAATAGAAAATTTATAATTAGTTGAATAGAAATAATAAGCTAACTCTTCATGATATTGATTGATGAATCAATTTTATGATATTCAAATTAAATATTTTTATTATATATTTTAACTTTTTTTATAAATAAATTTGAAAATTTCAAATTATTTATTTGATTATCATAATGAATTTAAAAGATATTTAATAATGTTTAGAATTGAAGATATTTTGGAGTGAATAATATATATTCTTGAATTTTTTTAATATGTAAGTTTATTGGGTGCTTTATCAAATTTATTCAGCAATTTTATATAAATATTACATTATGTATTATTGTTGGTTTATTTTTAAGTGACATTGTTCATTATTTTTATTAAATTTCAAGAATACTTAAATATTAATGGAATTTTCTTTTCTAACTTTTATTGTAAAGTAGTGCATAGTCACATCCTCGAATTTATGCTCGTGTGCCTACTATTAAAGACCAAGTTTTTGTTTATTCTCAATTTTTTTTACCAAACACGCTTCTATGAATAAGAAGGGGGGAATGTTGTTTCACACTATATTACTAACCACATAGACCTTAAACTATGAGTACAACCTAAAAGAATAAGTAACAAATGTGTTTGATAAAGTCAAAGATCCAACTCTTTGAAAATGCACCATAAATGTGATGAACTAAAGACACCAAGAGAAATAACATATTACATAAATATGAATAACTAAGAAACTCCATATGCTAGGAAGATACCTTAAACTATGATTACAACCTAAAAGCATACATAACAAAGGTGTTTGATAAAGTCAAAGATCCAACTCTTTAAGAATGCACCATAAATGTGATGAACTAAAGACACCAACAAAAGTAACATATTACATAAATATGAATAACTAAGAAACTCCATATACTAGCAAGAGATACTGAAGGCTCATAAAATGATTATCAAGATTGACTTAATAATTATTCCTTAATTATAATTGAAAAATCAACCATAAATGTTATGGTCAAATCCTACCTATGTTTCTAAATGATATGTCCCCTTCTGGAACCATAAAGTTTTTCGAGTTTATATCCTTACATAGCTCTTCATTAAATCATGTAGTTTAACTAATTCCATTAATTATTGTCCAAGTCACCCCACATAGAGATAGAAGACACAAGGATTTGAGTATTGAGGCATAAATAAGTCATTATTTTAAATATTTAGACAACAAAATTACATCAAATAATTAAACACTTCAGAATAAATCATAAACCATACATATAAAAACACTAATAAAACCATAACTTTAAGAGTTTGATTTTTTTCTAATTTTCTCATTAAGTGTCACCAAAATATATTATATAAATAAGATAAAACTATCCAATTGAAATATGATACATGAACTTATAAAAGAATCTCCAAAGTGACAAATTATGAGCTATACCTATATTATTAAGAAATGCATTTCATATCTTTGTAATTTATTTCCATCACTCCTTCCCTACCTTATATATTATACAAAATTTAATGTACACATACACTAATTTCTCTATACAATTAAGTGCTCAACCACACTTCAAAATATATCAACATATTTTTTCCTTAAATTTTTTAGTATCTTAAATATTGACAACATTAAAACACATTAGACCAAAATATCCAATCCATATAGATCAAATATCCAAAGAGTAAGAAGATCGTTATTTTCTTCTTGATGTTAGATTATTCAATAAATATTCTACAGTCAATGGATATAAAATGATCTAAATGATTGGTTTTCTTATTTTATATCTCTTTATTCTAAAATTATTGAAAACATTAAAATTATTAAATGTTAATTTTTGTTTATTCAAACCATAATTTTGAATATGAGGCTAAATTCAAAACCATGTTGAATATCAAAGATAAATTCAAAAATCTTACCAATTAGTTGTTATTTTTCTTTTTCTTTCTTTTTATATAAAAATTAAGAAAATTGATTTTACCTATAAATAACGGAAAATATATATCACTTCATGCTCGTATTTTTGATATTATATTTTTTTAATATAAAAGTTTAGAAAATTGAATATTGCCTACCTCTTATAAATTCAAAACTCTTACAAATGATATATATGTGTATGAAAATTAAGAAAATTAAATTTATGTATAAATAATGTAGAATATACATCACTTCATATTCATATTCTTGATATTATATTTCTTTATTCTACAAACAAGTTGAGTATTGCCTCCCTCTTAAGTTTTGTAGATTATTTTTATTGGTGTATTATATTTTTTTAATATTTTTATTATATATTTGTGGTTGTTTTCGTCGTAAAATATTTTATTAAAATTTAATATATTGAATATAAATTTATGATTTTTTTTGCACATGATGTTTTTATTATTTAAAGAAAAATTATAAAATAATTAAAATTAAAATTATTATTTTATTTTAATAAATTCCATTTTTTAAACTTGTTTCCCGGTTATTCTTTCTAATATTAAATTATAGATATTTAAAGAGTTTGAAGAATGATAGGGATATTTTTATTATTTTATATCATTTTTTATTTCTATTCAATTTTATATGATGATGATAATTTTTATTGCTTTTTCAATATTAAATTATAGATATTTTAAAAAGTTAAAAATAATATAAATATTTTCAATATTTTATATTATTTCTTAGTCCATTAAATATTTTATGTTACAATGGTAAATTTTCTTGCTACCACGTTGATGAACCTTCATGTATCTCTAAAAAATTGAGAGAAGAGCTATATACTTCAATTTAAATATGAATTAATCTTTATTTGGTTGGACATTCACTCATCCATTTCTCTTACCTATACATTCTTTAGTTCTAAATTTCTTTGTAAATATTTGTAATCTTCTTCCAATTTCAATTCTTCGATTTATTGTTCATATATCAATTTTTTTTTTTTTTTTTTAAATATTGTTTTTATCAAGTTGTTAATGGTCTCCCAAAGTTCCAGATATAAAGTTCAATTGGATTTGCTAATAACTATTGTAGGATCACTCCAATACTTGTTCATTTTGACTTTCCTTGGGTTTTCTCTTAATGGTCTATCAATATTTAATTTGATATATAGTGGATTCAGAGTTCGATATTTACTAAGTTAGGTTTGTTTGGTTATCCTTAAATTCAAGTTATTGTGTGTTTGCAGATTTGGATTTCAAGATTACCTAGTTGATCAACTTTTGTTTGCCTTCTTTATGTGCTATCCCTCAGCCTAAGGATTTAATTGTAATTAAAATGTGTATAAGTTTAATATTAATTTAGTATATTATATTATTATTATCCAATTTTAAGGTCACAGGCAAGCCAAACACCAAATTGGTGTATGAGAACCCCTTGTTTGTGGGACAAGGGACCCACCTTCGCGCAACGATTTGAATGCAAAGTCTATGAAGGCATACATACTCTACCCCCCTCTAGTTTTGAACATGTGACATTTTAAGAGGGAACACATGCTCCTAACCATTAGGCCAACTCAAGTTGCAAATGATGTAAAGTTGTTGTTTGAAGAATTGTAATTATATTTTTATTTCATAAATAAAGACAAAAATTGGGAAATTAATGGTTGAAGTACATATGGTTGAATGAAGTAAAAGGCTACAATTTATTTTTGAAAATTAATATTATTATTATCCATCAGCAAGTTCTAGGCATCTAATATGGGTGATTAGATTTAATTATGATACTGGCCAAGTAAATGTTTCCTAGAAGACATGAAGTTGTTTTCAAAATTGGGAAACAAGAGCTCATTAATAAGCAGCTAACTACTTGCCACCTGTTGGTGAGGTGGAGACAGTTAATAACCACCCAAAGAGTGGTAGATGGATAATATCTCGGGAATTTTTGGCTTTTGTCTCATAATTTTCTAAGAGGAAAACTCGAGAGATTGAAGAAAAGCGGAAAGGAAGAAATATGAAAAAAAAATATAGTGTAGGCCTAGTTACTCATGGGGACCAATAGAGGTTGTGTCAAGGTTGGGAGGAGCCAAGTACTTAACCCTTAGTTTCCCAGGAGAATTTTCAAATCGGTGTTTCTAACATTATCTCAGTATGTAAGTTGTTTAATTTTTTTTGTTTTAAAACTCAATTCCTATTCTTTAGATAGAAAGTGAAAAGGAATAGATGATTTATTGGTTGATTAAGATTTTAACAAGCATTGTACTTTTCATTTAAATCTCATAATTTGATCAGTATTGAAGAAAAAGAAAATGAAATAGAGTTGAGAATGGTTAGTATAGAGCTACAACTTGACCTTGTTAATATGTACTAATAGTAGAAACAATAAATTGCACTAATTCGCACTATAAAGAGTACTAGTTCGCATGAGATTGTGCATTATACATTGTGAATTGGGGTAGAACCTTTAAAAGTAAATGTAAAAATATGCAAACAAAAATGGTAGACTAAAAAAGAGGAATACTTCTTAAATCAGTTTTTAGTAAGTTAAATAGTTATTTCATTTCTTCCTTATACAGTGAGTAATAAAATATATACACGTATAGTAAAGAATTGTGTCTGAAATTGGAAACCTAGAGTAACATAATTTGGAAACGTATAAGGGATAGAATTATCCCAAATAAAGGGAGAAGAATGTGAGTTGAAAACTATGTAATAGAAAATAAATGAATAGTAGTAAGGGAAATTCCTTCCAAGCATAACCATATAGACATGAATTTGGACAATATTGTAGATAGGTAATAATCTTTTAAGCTTACATTAACAACAGATCCTACATGCATAGTGTTTTCCTTTGAGGAATTTACTTATGAAAAGAACAAATTTCTACAAAATATATATAACTATATATTAACGAGTCTAGTTGAATAAGGACTTAATAAAGATGTTCTATTTTTCTTAAAATAAATAATTACAACCACTGTTTTAAGACTTAATTAGGAACCACAGGGAGTAGGTTTCTGTTTCCATGAATTGGCCATCAACATGCTTGGATTCAAGCTTAACCTTTCCCTTATACGACATTCATCTGGAGTGGCTTCCCAATCATCTGGGTACCAGATCTTAGCAAGAATCGTTTCTCGAATGTTATGAACTATCATTCCCCATAACTCTATTGTTGTTCTCTTTTCCCCTTTAAAAATTCTTTGGTTCCTTTCCTTCCACACCGCCCAGAGCAAGAATCCAAGGGATATATGCCAAGCTCGGTTCAAGATGGGATTATGGTATGGCTTCTTTTTCCATTTTTCCATTGTTGTTTTCGTGCTTGATTGATCCCTGTTCCTATGGTTGAATAGTTGTTCGTGATGTTGCCATATAACTTCACTGTAACTGTAAGAATTTAATAGGTGTTCCATCGATTCCATTTGTCTTTCACATATGCAGTATACTGATGGTCCCCGCATCCCCCTTACCCATATTCGATCCCATTTTAATGCTCTGCCGTGCAAGACAACCACTAGGAAGAAGGCTATTTTGGGCAAAAATTTGTCCTTCTAGATTCGTTCCCATATGGGTAGCCGTTACTGTTGATGATGTGTTGTTTGTAGATAGTATCCTTCTTTGATGGCGAACATCCCTTTTATTCTATATCCCCACCTTATTATGTCTGTTCCTTCCGCTATTGCTATTCTTCAGGACTCCATATCCTTCTCATAGGTTTCCAATTGAATCGATTTTTGTGCTCCGGGCCAATCTTGTTTTCTCTTCCATTTTCTCCATTGTTCCCCTGTATCTGTTTCCCAATAGTTTTTCACTGACTGATTTCCTGGGTTGTTTGTATGTAGGAATATGTCTGCTAGGTCTGTCTTACTGAATAATTTCTCTCTCTGTTACCACGCCTCTTGTGAGAATCTAGCTTCGTCTCCTCCCCTGATTTCCCAGAAGCTATGATTTCTTATTAGTTCTCAGTTTCTGATGCCACATTCCATATAGCATACCCCTTTATGTTTTCTTGGACTCGTAATATTCCTTATGTCGATCTTGGCTTTTTGTATTTTCTCCCCCATATTTCTTTCCATAGGTTTGTTCCTCCCTGAATCCATCTCCACCATAACTTAGCACCCATTACCTGGTTTAGAATATATGGGTCTTGGAGTCCCAACCCGCCCACTTTGTTTGGTTTACTTAGCCAATTCCAAGATAGCAGTGCCCATTTTTTTAATGTGTGTGGCCCTTTCCACAGGAATTTCTTGAAGATGTTGATCATTCCATTGCATACAATTTTAGGGACAGCTTGGATTGATAATTGGTATATCGGGATTGACTGAAGCACTTCTTCTAGCAGTATGACTCTACTCGCCATATTTAAATTCCTGAATGTCTAGTTCTGAACTTGCCCTTGGATTTTTTTCCAGAAGTGCTTTCCAATTTGTTAGTCTGATCGGGTGTAGACTTAGCGGGATCCCCAGATATTTTGAGGGGAGGTTTCCTATACGAAAGTCCATTTTTCTCGCTAGGAAAGCTTGGGATTGGGTTGTTGTATTAAAGAAGAAGATATTCAACTTCTCTTTGTTGATCTGCATTCCTGAGGCATTCGTGAAATCATGCAAGATGTCTATCAAGATTCTGGATTCCTTGAGAGTTGCTTGCCCAAACATCATTATGTCATCAAAAAAAATGTTGATGTGTTAATGGCAGGTCATTCCCCACATTCACGGGCCTTTAAATTGACCTCCTTGCACCTTTGATTTTACATATCTTCCTAATCCTTCAGCTGCCAATATGAAAAAGAAATGGGAAATCGGGTTTCCTTGTCTTAGCCCCCTTGTTACATTAAATTCCTTAGTCAGAGCTCCATTCAGGAGGATTGAAAACACGGGGGTTGATATCATTGAAGAGATTGAGTTTATCCATTTGGGATCGAAGCGAAAGGATTTCAGGATTCCTTGGAGGTATGACCAGCTTAACTGATCATATGATTTTGATAGATCTAGTTTTATCATCATTCCTTTAGCTTTTAGGTTCTTCAAAGAGTTAATTGCCTCTTGGGCCATGACTATCCCATCCACAATTTGACTTCCTTTTACAAAACCAGTTTTCTCTTGTGAGATTAGGCTTGGGAGGATCGATTTGAGGCGATTTACCATTATTGTAGACAAAGTTTTATATATTACATTGCGTAAAGCTATAGGTATAAACCCCCGAGGCTCTTTGAATGGTCTGCTTTGGGGATAAATCATAAGAGCTAGGAAAGTGGAATTCAAGGTTAGGTGCATCCTTTTAGTTCGTCTTGACTGCTCCACTACTGCTAATATCCTCTCCTAAAATCGGTCAGGTTTCCTGGAAATATTCTGCTGTGAAGCCATCCGGGCCTCAAGCTTTATTCTTTTCTAGTCCTTTGGTCACTTCTTCCACCTAACTCATAGTTATTTCCCTCATTAGAGCTAGATTTTGATACCTACTAACCAACTGAGGGATATGCCTGGTAATATTGTTTATATCTTCTATCCTATCTGGATTAGGTTCTGTCAATATGTTTTGGAAGTGATGGACCAACAAGTTCTCCATTTGTTCCTTTTGAATAAAGCAATTTCCTTCCTAGTCAACTAAGGAAAAAATTATGTTATGCTGGTGATGTTGAATCATCACTTTGTGGAAGAATCTAGTGTTGCTTTCCCCCTCCCTTAGCCACTGAATTCTCGATTTTTTGTTTCCATAGAATCAATTCTTACTGCCTCCTTTCCTCCAAACTATTCAACAAATTTCTTTCTTCTTCCACTAGGGATTTTGTGCGACCATTTGTTATTATCTTTTGTTGCACCTTTTTCATCCTTTCCTGTAACAATTCATGTTCTTATTGTGTTACCAAATCCTTCCTTATTCCATTTTTTTTTATTTTGTCTTTGATTTCTTTGAGACAGAGTTGGAATGTATGTATTTTGCTTCTTCCTTGTTTCTTACTTGATTTCCACCATTCCTTCAATTTTCCTAAGAAGGTCAGATCTCTCAACCAAAATGCTTCAAACCTGAAGGGTCTCTTGGTCTGCACTTGTTTCAAGTCCACTCCAATCTAATCGGCTAGTGGTCTAATCCCATGTGTGGCACGATGGACGCCTCATAGTATGCATCTATACTAATTAAGTGTTCAGTTGCCAAGAATCTATCTAATTGTGACGCTATTAGATGACTTCCTCCTCTTCGGTTATTCCACCTGTACATTCCATTGATTATAGGTATATCTACTAGGTGGAGCTCTTCTTGTAGATCCCTAAATTGTTCCATTTCAGATTGAATTCCCCCGCAATCAACGAAAATTTTTCATCATGCATTTGGTTTAATGTCCTTATGCTTTGTATAAAGTTTTCCTTTTCAGCTGGAATATGCAGCCCATATACTGCTGAGATAATAAACCATTCTTTGGTCCCTATATTCCGGAATTGACTTGTGAGGATTCTCTGCATTCCTATCCAGTAATCTTCCTTTACCTCTGCTGGGTTCCAAATGATTTATATGCCCCTTGCACTTCCTTTCGCGTCCACTTCAACTAGTTCATATCTTGGTTTCATTCTCCTTAGAATCTCTTCTAATTTTTCTCCTGTTATCTTTGTTTCTTGGAGAAGCAATATTTGAGGCTTTTCTTTTTTCAATCGATCTAGTAGGTATCTCTATTTTCCTCGGCTGTTTAGTCCCCTTATGTTCAAGGATATTACTATCATTGGGTAACTTTTTTGAGTTGTTGGAATACTGCTGATAGCAGTACTACCCTTCTAGTGTTTACCAACATTTCTCCCATAATTTGGATTGATTCCTGTAGATTCCTCCTTCCTCTTTTCTTCCCTCCTTTTGTTCTATTTTGATATTCCTGGGGGTTTTCTTGTTGCATGCCTAGTTGCTCTACGATATATACTTATCTCTATCCTTGGTTGGCCTTATATTGTTGGAAGGTTTCCTTGTATAGTTTCTTTTGATCCCCTGGGATGAATCTTTCATCCAAGTGCCTCCATTCATTTAGCAGTTTTTTTAGGGCTTCTTCTTCCATGCTTAACTCCTCACCCTTGCCTGAATCTAGTTCCATTATTGTGAGATCCATTCCTACCTGTTCTTCTTTATCTGTAAGATCTATTTGGGCTTTCCTCTTTGGTGATGTTTTTGATTTGCTTGGGCTACTTTATTTTCGTTTTTCTTGGTAATCCATGAGTTGTACTTCATTTTCTATTTCTTCTTCTTCTTGCAATACCTCATATCTGTTTTCACTGCTCGGTTGTGTTTGATTGATGGTTTCTGGGCTATGGGATCCTTTTGGTTTCCTCCTCTTATGCTTCACCTCTTGGAACCCCTCATTCCCCTCTTGTGGGGGTTTCATTTGTTTTATTTTAGATCGACGCTTCTTGGTTCAACAGGCATTCTTTAAATAAGTGGCCATATTCATGGCACTGAACGAGATATGCTTGTAATCCAAGGTCTGTTGCCAGATTTCTTCATGATATTCTAACTCGACTAATTCAGGGATGGGCTGTGATGTATTCATATACACACAGGTTCTAGCATATGAGGTATATCGACCACTTTTTGTGGTTTCAGCTATTTTGACAAATTTTCCTATTGTGTTCTCAATTCCTTCAAATATTTCTGTTCCCAGAAGTCCATTGGTAGCTTGAAGAGTCTTACCTAGACTGGGGCTATCAGGAATTTCTCTTTATCCAGATTGTAGAATTCTTCCTAATATCTCATGAACAATCTTGCATTATAATGAAAATATGGGCCGTTTTCAAATACTCTTTCCTTATCTTGCAGGTTTGAGAAGATTACCGTGAAGAAGCATCTGGCTCCCAGCTTAGTTCTATATGCCCTTTGGGTTGCCATTTCCACTAGATCCACTTGATCAGGTCCCTCTCTGTTGGCAAGAATCCTATGAATTTACAGATCATCGTGTGGTCCTTCATGTAGCTACGACATCTTTCTAGATTGTTCATCGGGATTACAAATCTGGGTTTCTTTGTTGCACATGGTAGGCACTACCATTTGCTTCTTGCCTACCATCTTGCTCCGAGGACTGGGCCATTGGTTAGACTTTCCACTCCTTGGGGACTTGGCTGATTGTTGGTTTTCTTGCTTCACTCTCTAGCCATTATATTCCAGTAGGGGGGAATCTCTCGCCCCAATCTGCTTCTTGCATGTCTTTCCTGCTATCGGATTTTTGTTTTGCCACTCCAACTGTAATGTTAGGGTTTGCAAGTTTCAGACCACAGGGTTTGAATATTTTCATAGCATCGTTTGTTCTTACATGTTTCTTTTGCCAATATTTTTAATCGAACAACATGATTCAAATATTATTGAAAATGCATGTGTTTCTATTAAATCTTTCAAAACAATTCCAAAGCATAAATACACTAGTGGTGACTGTGAGAAAACTATTTATATAAATAGTTTTAGAGGCATAGAAAACATCTATCATGTATATGCAGAGTACCATTTTTTTCCACACATGACAATAGAAAATATGTCACGCAATGGCAACGCCTTTCCAATAGGCACAATCGCAACTATTGTAATTTCGGTAGCACAAACATCAATGCAATATGTTTTAGAAATCAAATATGACAATGGAGAATAGGACAGGGCTACAGTAAGCTTTGTTTTATTTTAAAGTTTTATTCTTACAAAGTTATAGTCCATCTGGTTGATTCTTCCCCCCCCATTAGAAAACCCAAGTTTCATTGAAATAAAAAACTAGTTATGTAGACGTAGGTCTAAATATCCCAATGTTTGGGGAAAAAATCATCATATATTGTACAATTTTGATGTATTGTTTTAAAATTTTTGCATATGTAACAAGTTCAAGTAAATTATAATTTTTTTTTGGCATGTGTTTCAATTCAAAGATATTTGCAACAAAACTTTTTCCATTGATCTTGCTAAAAAATGTAGTTAAAAAACAAGAAAGAGTTTTTCGTACTTCACAATCAACGTTCATATGTGCACTTAACGCAGGAAAGAAAGCTGACATTCTAAGAAACCTTCTTTCCTCACCAAGTGGGATATGCATGGTAAGACATATCATATTGCTTAAATAGACATGGATAAAGAACAAAAATAAGAAAGACATTTGATTTTGTGTTACTAAGTGTCTGTTTTCTATATTAATTTTACAACATTTTCAAGGATATTTGAAATAAGTTAGTATATATACAAACCCATTCAAAACTGTATGCGCAAGATGTAACACTCCAATTACAACTACTAGAACTATGAACAACACTATGCTTTATTGCAGTGCTTGCAAGCAGGACCCTCACTTTCTTTATTTTCATTAGCTAAATTGCATCATACATGCAAGTGACAAGGTTGAAAAACAATGTATTCCGAGGAGCATCAAACTAGAAAGAGTATTACCTACACTACAATAAATTTCCTACAATTAATACTATGCACAAAAAACAAATGCTATTGAAATCTTGAGAAATTTCAAAACATATGGCACATTTATAATAAACCATCAAAACGTAGTTATACGTATATGATAGGTTTATTTATTTATGTTCTTAAGAAATTCGGCAACGACACAATGCTTAATCATTGCATTGATAGACATGTCCTAATAGCTCTTTCGTTTTACTGGACATTTGCGATTTGATTTCACATTATCAATCAATATACTATACTCATGCAAACAAGATTAGCAATTTACTTATCAGAGCAACAAGACGATTGTTTCTACCAATGAAAATGCTACCATGACATTGTATATAAATGTAATCCAATGAACTTTTCTTTTGTTTTGGCTCCATGTTTTGTACTATGCCATGTCATTTTTTCTAATTTTTTTTTTCCCATTGTCGTTTCTTACATTCTTTTCTTGATTTATCAAATTCGCAAGTTCTATAACTACTCAGGCAATATAAGTTCGTTACATTACGATTTTTGTTGACCTTAATTTACAATAATGGTTTTCTTTGTTTACAAATTCAATATTTTTTTCTATTTAAATAACTATTCCATACAAGATTTAAACAAATATCTAAATTGACCGTTGTTATACAAAGTTGAAACGAGGTTATAAATTGATATAACTTATAAAACATATTGCATTTTTACATAGACCTATAATCCATAATAGTTTGACATGTTTCGTTGCGTTAACTCTGTCGAGAATATTATAATACACGGCCTTTAGCATATATTGGATTTCAAAATCTATTCAAAAAATAAAAAAATGGTAGTGCTTTCTCTATTAATTAACCATTATTTTTGGAAATTAACGCTTGTAATGATTATGCTATTGAAATCGAGAATTGATTCATTTATTCATGATTTGCAATAGCTCTTATGGCAATGTTCTTACAATGTCTAGTTCATCTTCGAGATGCCTAATAATTTGTTGGAGTTCTAGTATTTTATTCATTAGCTTTAAAATATATTTTCTAAGCATTAAGGTATATTGGTTGAGAATTAAAATATATTCACTTTGTGCATGTACATCTTCCTCCACGCCCCTGGCATTTTTTTTTGATCCATTTATTCACTCCTAGTAACAAATTAAAAAAAAACAACAGATAAATTATAAAGCAATACCTTAAAACACTTAACAATTTCAGAACAACAAAGCAAGTTGATTTTCCTATAACCCACGAACCAGTCTAGAACATGATGAAAATTAACAAATCACATTTATAGGAAACATGCATATATATAATGTGTGAGAGGAAGTAAGTCATCTAAATCACGAATTGACATTTAAGTTCTGAAATGACACTTAACTACTATTGGTTTCAATGGTATCGAATAACCAATAATCATTATCAATGTGGATAGTATTGATTTGCATAATCTTTAATGTGAAATATTGTTCTAAAATTTGTTACTTTAAATCATATACGTTTTACTTAAATTCCAATTTTACATAGTGTAATTGACATGATTACATTTCATGACTAATCTGACTTACATGCTTTAGAAATCAGTGTCGAGATACTATTTTATTAAAATCGTAACCACATTCTATTTTCATTAACTAAATCTCTTTTTTTCCAATAAATAAAAGTCTTTTCCATATTTATTCAACGAAATAACGCATATCCAAATGATTTACTATGTATACTTGCCTTGCTATCAACCAATTTTTACTTTGCAAAAGTAATTTCAAAACCTAGATTTCAATTCACCACTTAATTCCTTTTTGCCTTTGTCATTTTACGCAAATATTAAATTAACTTTGCTCATTGAAATAAGTAAATTAGGTAGTTGGACATGGGATTTCAATGATTGTGTCTCATTGATGTTGCACTACCACTTCCAACCACCTAGACAAAATCTATAGTGATCTCGTAATAGAATATGTTATAAAAAATAATGTGATACTACACAAATAACCACTATAATATGCGATATCAATTAACTTTTCCATAACCAAACTCAACACTTATGCATCAATTCTGAGAAAAATATACAAAGGCCTTTAATGCGAAATGCAGGGTTCATAGAATCAAAGCTTGAAAGCTTCCTCTGCACAATAGACTAGCTTCGTACTTCCACACATTTGCTTCATTTAAGCAACATAACCATAAACAAATCTTGTGTTTAATGATTCAATTTTCTTCAGATTGCAGACAACATTTACTCAATTGACTACCGCTTGCCTTAGTGTTATTGCGAACAACAAATATGGATGATTTAATACTAAAATATTAGCAATAAAAGCCTTGCATGTGAAGTCCAGGGATACAAATATTCACACAATGAAAGCTTGAAAGCTTCCTCATTACATGGAATTCTTCCACACATGTGCCTAATTTCAGAAAAATAGCCATAAACAAAGCTTCTACCCAATGTTTTGATCATTCATGTCATTATAGGTTCTTTGCATTCCATAACGATCCAATCTTTGCTCAATTAAGAAGTGATATTCGGAAATATGAAAAATTTCATAATTTATAACTAAAATATTGTGAACAACAAATATGGATTATTCAATACTAAAATACTATTGACAAAATAATTATTTATAACTAAAACATTACCAATAATATCGTTAAAATCATTTTTTTCAGAGTTCTCGAATCTTGAAATATTTAAATATTTAGGAACTTGACTTCAACTTGATATTTCCAAGTTCACTTCTAATTAGTGGTCCCTACACAACATATTCCTTGACGTTCATATTTCCATTGTGCAGAAGTTCATTGTACGCAACTCATTATGTCGACCTTCACACATCAATCTTTTGTACAATGATTCAATTTTTATAATGTTCTAGATATTTTTTTCTGCTCTATTATATAATTATAAGGAAGCGCATAAATGGATGTACAATCCTAATTCTTGTAATTATTAACCATTAATACATATTAACTATATTAACTATATTATTTTTTTATAATATTAATAGACAATGTATTTGGCGAAAGCAATGGAAGATAGTTTGTACAAAGGAAGTTGTGTAGACGTCATTGTGTGAAGTAAGTAGTGCAGACCAAGCATGGGTTGAGACAAAAATGTGGGTGAAATGTGAACCCCACTTAATTAGTTGTAGAGGCATGGAGATATACATTAATCGTGACTAAAGTATTAGAAACAATCGTATAATTCTAGTGCTTGCCTGGGTGTTATTGCGAACAACAAATATGCATTATTTAAAACTAAAATATTAGCAATAAAAGCCTTTAGAACCAAAGGCGACAATCCACACAGTGAAAGCTTCCTCCGCACAATGGACTTTCTCTGCGCTTTCACACATATGCTAATTTGAAACATATTCGAAAATACGAACATTTGAATTATTTACAATTAAAATATTACCAATAGTATAAACATTAGCCTACAATGCGAAGTGCACATATCTACACAATGAAGGCTTCAAAGATTTCTTCGTAAAATGAAATTAAATAGCAATAGTGTGCATTATTTAAAACTAAAATATTATCATTAATATAGAAAATATGGATTGTGTTTTGATACTAAAATATTAGCAATGAAACTGTTGCTAACCCAACACTGAAAATTCCTCCTAATGTGCTCTTCCTATCTAATGGACTCCCCACACAATCTACATTTGTGAAGCCTTGCATCTTCACTTCCTTTGTCTGTTTGTACCAAAGGCCAAACTGAGTAGTGCCTCTGAGGTATCTCAACATATGCTTTGCTGCCTTCCAATACAATTTGGTTGGCTTAACCATTGCTTGACTAAGCTGATTAACTGCATAGCACATGTCTGGTCATGTGTTCACCAAATACATAAGTAAACCCACAAGCTTCCTATAAATGGTAGCCTCCACTTCCTCACCTAAAGTGTCATCCTCTTTCCTGTAACTACATGTTAGAGGAGTTATAATAGCCCTGGTGAAAATTCCATGTAATAAAAGTTAATAAAGGAAAAATAATAACCATGGTTATGGGACACTTATTCCAAGCTAAATATTGGGCATGACATCCTAGTGTGGGTGTGCATTTGGTTTATTATGGCTAAGGAAATTGGAAAAGGCAATGGAAAAGGTTTTGGAGAGGCAAAATGGCATTAATTGGAATTTTCTTTATGAAAATAGAGGAAATTAGGAGAAAAGGAAGGTGAAAGGTCACATGTTGCATGTGAGGAGGAAAATGAAGGAAAATAATGGAAAATGAAGAAAATAGAGGCCTTATTAATAAAAAGGATTCTGAGGATCAGTTGGTACCTTTTTTCAGTTTAGTTTTGGAGCTCTCTCTCTATTTTCTCTCTCTCTCACTCTTGGACACTTAGAGTTTTCTTGGATCACTTCAGCATTAGAACAAGAAGAACAAAGAAGGAAAAAGGAAGAAAAGATCAAGGAAGGAAGAGCAGGATATAGTAGCTACAATGAGATTATTTGTAGGTATCGATTTGCATATGTGATTTCCTTGCTAGATTTAGCATGCATGGTTATGCATGTGTGCTCTTGGTTCTCTTGTTGTCATGGGCATGGGTTTTTCCAAGCGTGACAATGTTTTTTAGCCTAGCCTTTCCATTTCTATATAACCATGGTGTGGTGGATTCTTTTGTATGTGGTTGAGTTGGATTTTCAGATGGAGTCGAAGTTGAGTGTGGTGGTCATAGGGTTATTCACAAGGCATACAAATCCTGAGATGGGATACATGGTAAAGAATGGATATGAACACCATGATTGAGCCTAGGAATCTCTTGACCAGTGATTGGTGGCATACATGGTAAAGCTTAGTGGTGAGTACCCTTGATTGGGCCTAGGAATTCCAGGATGGAATACACTATAAATCTCAGAGGGTGGAGACCTCGTAGGCCTAGGAATCCCTTGACCGGTAATGGCGGGATACACAGTAAAGATGAGAGATTTGGACAGAAAAAACCCTTATGGTGTAAGTGGAGAGATCCGGTGGCATCCATGCTTGTTTTTGGCCTAGTGATTCGGTGAGGATTGCAGTAAAGCCTAGTATTGCATGTTTATTATTTATGGCCTAGTGATCCGATGGGGATTGTGGTAAAGCCTGGTTCTATTGTTAAGGGTGAGGTGGTGTAGCCTCCAGAAACCTTGGTTTGTTTTGGTTATAAGTCCCACATTCATGTTTGGAATATGGAACATGGGTGATTGGCTGAAAGAAATATTTGGTTCATCCAATCTATGGTAAGGTGGTACGTGGAAGTCACGAACTTGGTTGGCCTAATAATTCATTAATAAGAACTGTTTATCCTTGGTATTTTATGATAAAATGTATTGGTTCATATGAGTCATTTATGCCTGATGTATCCTTGTTACTTTTGTTGGTATAATATGGTGGCTATGAGCATGTTTTATGACGGTGATGATGTATGGCTCTCATTGTGTTTTGATTTGTAAATGAATGTACAATGAATATTTTTCCTATTAAATGATAATGCAACTAATGTGATATGGCATCAATGCTTCTTAGCGATTCTTAGATACGTATGAGACCCATCTGCTTAGATATAGTGTTATGACCTGTAGAATGCATATTTGTGACATGTTTGATGAAATTCCTATCATGGTTAGTAGGGGTCTAACATGGTCTTTGTTCAATCATTTTCATTTGTATCATTGTTTCGATGTTACTTTTCATTCCTAAAAGTTTCATGGAGTTCTGAGCAGTGGCCTAAGTCTTGGCCCTAAAAAAGTGGCATAGAATCTAGGGTCGCAGGCTCATATTGTAGTAGCCCCTTGTCACATGTTTATCCTCGCAGACTGTTTAACTTAGGTAAATGTGGGAGGAGGGTGTTACAAAGTGGCATCAGAGCATGGTTCACCCCTTGGATTGGATGGGTGGTGTGTGTTGGTCATGCATTCATGTCGGTTGCATATGTGTTACTTATACTTGTGGTCTATGTGCTTGTTGCATATGCATGTTGTTGGTCATGGCTATAGCTACGTCTCCATGTGAAACTGGATGGTGTGTTGTTGGATGTGGTTATCATGAGTATAGGTCAGTTATGCACTGGTTTTGCATGCTACTGTTTGTATGTATCATGATATGCACACATGTCGTCCATATGTTGATTATGCATACATTGATATGGGTGTAGTTGTCATGCATGAGGTCATGATGTGTGGTTGATATTGTCATGCATTTATGACTAGACTAAGGTTAGGATGAAATCTATATGTTTTTATGATTATGTTTATACATGTATTGTGCTAATCTGTTTGTTCCTGTAGATGATATATCCTCCCTGAACAATGTAGAGGTATGTTGATTATGTTTATGTTTTGATTTGGTTGACTTGGTATGCTTTGCAGGAAGAAAAGAAAAATGATTAGCAAGATGGTAGAATACAATTCCTGAGGCTCTCCATATGGATCATATGAGCGGTGTGGTGATGGGAATTATTTTGACTTAGCAGACACATTGAGAAGCTTGAAGGTATAATTAAGGAGTTGCAAGGCAGATAATGACAGAATCATGCAAACACAGGAGAAACAAGCAGAAGTCAATGCAGTAGTCCTTCAGAGTTTGTCAGACTTGCAAAGACACGGACCACTTCGGTTCAGCCATGGACAAGAGAATATGACTAATGGGGCATATGGCAGTAGATCATATGCAGGGGAAATTTTAGGGGCTACTATTCGTAGGCAGGCTAATTTCTACACTTTTTCCAAAAACAAGATTCACTAATTTCCATTTTTCTTTAAAAATGATTCGCCCAAATTTTATAGTATGAAATTATTTTACCCTAAAAATAATCAAAATATCATATGGAGAATATTTAAAATTATTAGAAATTTGGATATTTTAAAAAAAATATCTCCAATTTTTTTATAGATTGCATATGGACTAGTGCTATTCGCCAAAGTTTCTAAACTTTAAGATAAATTTCCATCCTTCAAATTCTCCCTGAGATTCTGATGGTGGACACAGGTTAGATAAGGATGACACGATTAGAGATGGAAAGCTCTTGGATACTCTGGATGAGAGAGGTCCAAATTAACAAAGCTTATAAACAAAGCTTCTACTAAAAGAAATGTGGTTTTGTACACAACTTTGTGTGCAGTCCACACAACTTTAACTGACTTGACTACTTATATGCATTATCTATGAATAAAGTATTAGCAATAATATTAGTAATAAAATCATTTAGTTCAAAGTGCATACTATTTGCACAAAAAACGCTTTCACACAAGAGCCTAAATAAATAGATATTCGAAAAATTAGTTACAATTAAAATATTATCAATAATATAAGCACAAACAATGTTATTATCCACATAATGAAAACTTGAAAGCTTCTTCTGAACAATGAACATTCTCCGCACTTCTGCATCTCCTATAAACAAAGATTATGCTCAATGAAACGTGGTTTTGTACACAACTTTGTGTGTGCTCTGCACAATTTTTACTCAATTGACTACTAATATGCATTATTTATAACTAAAATATTAGCAGTTAGTGAAAAGTGTAGAGATTCACACGAACAACACTTCCACCCAAGAGACTAAACAAGTAGATAATATTAAAAATATCCAAAAATATGAAAATAAGCACTATTTACAATTGAAATACTAGAAATATATTTGTATATGTCAGCCGTTTACCAAAATAGTTGCCCACTCTGGTGGACTCTAGCCTAGAGTATGTGTCCAAATATAGCATGTACACAAGAAGTTGTGCAAACATCGTTGTGTAGACCAAGAAGTGCGGAAAATCATGCGCTGAGATAGAAATGCAGACAAAATGTGAATCTCTCTACACAATAGAGTTGTGTGTCCAGATATAGCATGTATAGAATAAGTTGTGCATACATCGTTGTGTGGAGAAATTATTTCATATCAAGCATTAGTTGAGACAAAAAATTGGATGAAATGCTGATCTCTCTGCACAATATAATTTGTCCACCCTTCCGCACATATGCCTAATTTTGAAACATATTCAAAGATATGAAAATATATTCAAAAATATCAGTAATAAAAGCCTTTAATGCCAGCATATTTATCAATGAATAATATGACTGATCGAAAGACGCTATTGAGTACAGAGATAAATTTCACTCTGCGAAAATATTTTATGCAAAATGAATCAATTAAATAACAGTAGAGACAGGGACTATGCTGCATCGTAGCTATTCCTTTTGTTTTTTAAGTGACAATATTCATACATTTTCTTAACACATCAATTCTCAAATAGAAACAAAATCCTCTTTTTTAGTTTCTCCTTACCAATAGTGCATATTCACATCTTAAGATTTATGCTTGGGTGGTCTACCACCTTCAGATTTAGATACATGACAAGGAGAGATTAAGCTTTTATTCATCCCCTTTTTTCTACAAAGCTAGCTTCCATGGATAAAAAATGTAAGAAAATGGTGTTTCGCACTATCTTTACTATCCACATAGATCATAAATTGATCATTAAAATGAGATGACATGAGTAAAATTCCAATGAACTCTATCTTTCCTGTCCAGATAGACCATAAATTCATCATTAATATGAGATTCCATGAATACAACCAAAATGAATAATTAGCAAACATGCACAATACAAGAAGAAATCCAACTCCTTGAAAATATGAGTGGACCAAACACACATAGAAATTAACACATTACATAAATATGAATAATTAAAAAGACTTTATATATCAAGAACATAGAGACACATAAGGCTTCCAAAAAAATTATTGAGGGTGGCTTGATAGTCATGACTCAGTTACAATTCAAAATCCAACCATATATGTTTTGGTCAAATCTATTTACAAATTTATCTTGATGATACTTGTCCTACTAAGTTTTGTAGATATTCTATGTAGATTCAAAACTGCTCATGTGATTTACCAAAACATAAAACTTGAATCTACTCTACTCATATGCAAAAATAAATTCATGATTGAGAAAGGAAATCATAAGCATGCGACATGATTCAATACACAAATACATATATGTAAGGGAAAGCAACTGCTCAAAACCCCTTCCTATTTGTATTGCATTGATAAGAAAATATAGAAGAAATACAATGATTGCTCAAGCCTGAGCAACCTCTGCACTAGTATAGTATATCTCACTACCTCAAAGAATGGCTTTAGCAACCACTTAACCAATTTTCATTTCTACCAAGATCCTATTTTTGTGTGTGTTGTTCCTTGAGGAATTAGGCCCCTATTAATTAGGAAATTACTCATTGGGAATTGTGCAATTTCTTTAGGCCCTTCTTTGACTGCATACACCATCTGTACACTTTGAAATAGTCTACAAACAATAGTTCACTACCCTTGAATTCCAATCTCAACTAGGTAACTTGATTTATCTGCATGCATCAATTATTCTGGGTTGATTGATGAGTTAATTGGTTGATCACTGAGATACACACCCCACTACTGGACCCTCCACTAGATGTCTAACAGTTAGAACTAGTTTAATTCACAATAACTCAAATTAATTGAAATAGATTGCTAGAAATTAGAAATCAATCATACTAAACTGAACTCAAGTGTCTCCAACTTAAATTAACTGAGTGACAAGTGCCATGTCACCTTAGTTAACTACCTCCAAGTATTTTACTAAAATTGAAATTTGAATTGTAATCTAGTTTGACCAAGGTAAAGTCAAAACTAGATTTTCTTGTTGCTTTTTCAACACTCCCTCTCAGCAAGAAAGGGATTATCTAATATCCTGATCCTTCTTGTATGGAACTCGATTTTTCTCGTTTACAAATCCTTTGTCAAAATATCTACGTCTTGTTCCTTTGTAGGAATGTATTCCAACAACATGATTCATCTCTGCACGCAACCTCATAGATGGTGATACCATATGTCGATATGCTTGGATCGATCATGAAATACAAGATTCTCAAAGAGTTTGGTACAACTTTGATTATCATAGCAAATCACAATATGATCCATCACCTGACCAAATAACCCAACAATAATATTTCTCATCAATGTCACCTCACATGATGCTTGACTTGCAACCATGTACTTTGCTTCTGCTGAGCTGAGTGCCACAGATCTCTACTTCCTATTGTACCAAGAAACTGTTGCTGATCCAACACTGAAAATTCCTCCTAATGTGCTCTTCCTGTCTAATGGACTCCCCGCCCAATCTTCATCTGTGAAGCCTTGCATCTTCACTTCCTCTGTCCGTTTGTACCAAAGGCCAAACTAAGTAGTGCCTCTAAGGTATCTCAACATATGCTTTACTTCCTTCCAATACAATTTGGTTGGCCTAACCTTTGCTTGACTAAGTTGATTAACTGCATAACACATGTCTGGTCATGTGTTCACCAAATACATAAGTAAACCCACAAGCTTCCTGTAAATGGTAACCTCCAATTCCTCGCCTAAAGTGGCATCCTCTTTCCTATAACTACATGCTAGAGGAGTTATAATAGCCCTGGTGAAAATTCCATGTAATAAAAGTTAATAAAGGCAAAATAATAACCATGGTTATGGGACACTTATTCCAAGCTGAATATTAGGCATGAAATCCTAGTGTGGGTGTGCATTTGGTTTATTATGGCTAAGGGAATTGGAAAAGGCAATGGAAAAGGCTTTGGAGAGGCAAAATTCCATTAATTGGCATTTTATTTACGAAAATAAAGGAAATTAGGAGAAAAGGAAGGTGAAAGGTCACATGTTGCATGTGAGGAGGAAAATGAAGGAAAATAATGGAAAATGAAGAAAATAGAGGCCTCATTAATAAAAAGGATTATGAGGATCAGTTGGTACCCTTTTTTAGTTTAGTTTTGGAGCTCTCTCTCTCTCACACTCTTAGACACTTAGATTTTTCTTGGATCACTTAAGCATTGGAACAAGAAGAGAAAAGAAGGCTAGAGGAAGAAAAGATCAAGGAAGGAAGAGCAGGATATAGTAGCTACAACAATATTATTTGCAGGTATCAATTTGCATATGTGATTTCCTTGCTAGATTTAGCATGCATGGTTATGCATGTGTGCTCTTGGTTCTCTTGTTATCATGGACATGGGTTTTTCGAGGTGTGACAATGTTTTTCAGCCTAGCCTTTCCATTTCAAGATAGCCATGGTGTGGTGGATTCTTTCGTATGTGGTTGAGTTGGATTTTCGGATGGACTCGAAGCTGAGTGGGGTGGTCCCAAGGTTATTCATAAGGCATACGAATCCCGAGTTGGGATACATAGTAAAGAATGAATGTGAACACCATGATTGAGCCTAGGAATCCCCTGACTGGTGATTGGTGGCATACATGGTAAAACTCAATTGTGAGTACCCTTGATTGGGCCTAGGAATCCAAGGATGGGATACACTATAAATCTCAGAGGACGGAGACCTCGTAGGCCTAGGAATCCCTTGATCGGTAATGGCGGAATACACAGTAAAGATGAGAGGTCGGGGTAGAAAAAACCCTTATGGTGTAAGTGGAGAGATCGGGAGGCATCCATGGTTGTTTTTGGCCTAATGATTCGATGAGGATTGTAGTAAAGCCTAGTATTGCATGTTTATTGTTTATGGCCTAGTGATCCGATGGGGATTGCGGTAAAGCCTGGTTCTATTGTTAAGGGCGAGGTGCTGTAGCCTCGAGAAACCTTGGCTTGTTTTGGTTATAAGTCCCACATTCATGCTTGGAATATCTAACAAGGGTGATTGGCTGGAAGAAATATTTGGTTCATCCAATCTATGGTTAGGTGGTACGTGGAAGTCACGAACCTGGTTGGCCTATTAATTCATTAATAAGAATTGTTTCTCCTTGGTATTTTATGATAAAATGTATTGGTTCATATGAGTCATTTATGCCTGATGTATCCTTGTTACTTTTTTTGGTATAATATGGTGGCTATGAGCATGTTTTATGACGGTGATGATGTATGGCTCTCATTGTGTTTTGATTTCTAAATGAATGTAAAATGAATATGTTACCTAATAGATGATAATGTAACTAGTGTGATAAGGCATCAATGCTTCTTGGCAATTCTCAGATAAGTATGAGACCCATATTCCTAGATATGTGTTATGACCTGTAGAATCATGCATATTGTGACATGTTTGACGAAATGCCTGTCATGGCTAGTAGGGGTGTAACATGGTATTTGTTCAATTATTTTCATTTGTATCATTTTTTTGATGTTACTTTTCATTCCTAAAAGTTTCATGGAGTTCTGAGTAGTGGCCTGAGTCATGGCCCTGAAAAAGTGGCACATAATCCGGAGTTGCAAGCTCAGAACTAGCTGATAAAGACGCCGGTTGCTTGCATGCCCATATTGTGAGAGTGACTAGAGGTCCCCAGTCGCATGCATTCCCATTTCATGGGAGAGACTGAGGCTCTAGGGTAGTGAAGTGTCAAGTTGTCACAAGGGTTGATCACCTAGAAGGGTTGGTTAGATCTTGTAAGTTTTTTAATATGCGCAGAAGGTCAGATTAGTTGTGTTGTGTTAGTTCCACTTCCTTAACTGTACACGGGGAGTTGAATCATATTGTAGTAGCCCCTTGTCACATGTTTATCCCCACGGACAGGTTAACTTGGGTAAATGTGGGAGGAGGGTGTTACAAAGTGGTATCAGAGCATGGTTCGCCCCTTGGAGTGGATGGGTGGTGTGTGTTGGTCATGCATTCATGTCGGTTGCATATGTGTTACTTATACTTATGGTCTATGTGCTTGTTGCATATGCATGTTGCTGGTCATGGTTGTAGTGACGTCACTGTGTGAAACTGGATGGTATGTTGTTGGATGTGGTTATCATGAGTATAGGTTAGTTATGCACTGGTTTTGCATGCCAGTGTTTGTATGTATCATGATATTCACACATGTTGTCCATATGTTGATTATGCATACATTGATATGGGTGTAGTTGTCATGCATGAGGTCATGATGTGTGGTTGATATTGTCATGCATTTATGACTAGCCTAAGGTTAGGATGAAATCTATATGTTTTTACAATTATGTTTATACATGTATTGTGCTAATCTGGTTGATCTTGTAGATGATATATCCTCCCTGAACTATATAGAGATGTGTTGATTATGTTTATATTTTGATTTAGCTGACCTGGTATGCTTTGCAGGAAGAAAAAAATGACTAGGAAGACGGTAGAATACAATTCCTGAGACTCTCCCTATGAATCATATGAGCAGTGTGGTGATGGGAATTATTTTGACTTAGCAGACACATTGAGAAGCTTGAAGGAATAATTAAGGAGTTGCAAGGCAGATAATGACAGAATCACACAGTCACAGGAGATACAGGAGGAAGTCAATGCAGTAGTACTTCAGAGTTTTTAGACTTGCAAAGACGGAGACCACTTCGGATTAGCCATGGACAAGAGAATATGACTAACAGGGCATATGGCAGTAGATCGTATGCAAGGGAAATTTTAGGGGCTAATATTTGTAGGTAGGCTAATTTTCTACACTGTTTCCAAAAACAAGATTCACTAATTTCCATCTTTTTCTAAAAATGATTCGCCCAAATTTTATAGTATGAAATTATTTTACCCTAAAAATCATCAAAAAATCATATGGAGAATATATAAAATTACTAGAAATTTGGATATTTTTACAAAAATATCTCCAATTTTTTTACAGATTGCATATGGACTAGTGTTATTCACCAAAGTTTCTAAACTTTAAGATAAATTTCCATCCTTCAAATTCTCCCTGAGATTCTGATGGTGGACACAGGTCAGATAAGGATGACATGATTAGAGATGGAAGGTTCTTGGATACTCTGGATAAGAGAGTTGATGGACATAGGTAGTATTCTAGTTCTAGTTCCGAGAGGCACTATGATCATCATCATTATCATCCTTATAGGAGGAGTGACACGTGATATTTTCTAGATGAGTTTAAGAAAGCTAAGCCACTTAAATTTGATGGAGATTTGAAGAAGGAGGATGCAGAGACTTGGTTACTTGGGATGAAGAAGTTCTTTGAGTTGTATAATTAAGTAGATAATATGAAGGTCAGAGTAGTTATCTTCAGCCTGAAAGGTAAAGAAGACATTTGGTGGGAAGATGTGAAGCGGGTCAGAGACATCAAGAAAAAAGAGTTGAGTTGGCACGAATTCAAGAGACTTTTTAGGAAGAAGTACTTGTTGGAGAGGTACTATGAAAACAAATCCAAGGAATTCTATGATGTAAAATGGGATCAATGACAAATGAGGAATATATGGCTAAGTTCCTAGAGCTATTGAGGTATGTACCATATCTTAAAGATGAAAAGACTAAAGTTTCGAGATTTGCCATTGGATTTCCATTAACATTTAAGGATTGGATTTTGTATGATGAGCCTCAGTCATTGGAGCAAGTTATTGGGAAATTGAAGCATTGTTATGAGCAAAAAAAATTTAAGTCCGAATCTGAGCAAGGTTAGAAAGGGAAAGAAAAAGCTAAAGGTAAATAACAGGCGAAAATAACAAGGCCTTAAAATGCAGAATAGAAAGAGAATGTTGCACCATATAAGAAGTTCAACGTAGCTAGATAGGGAAATGGGTCATAGCAACATTATAGAGGTGATGGTACCGGGCGGTTGGAGTGTTGGATATGTGGTAAAGAGCATCTCAAGAGAGATTGTCCGCAATATCAGGGTGGTAGGTCTCATATTTGTAGTGCACAGGAGGCGCATAATTTTGGGGATGTCAGGCAGAGCAATCCTCGTATCAATGCACCATTGGATAATAGGCTGGCAGGTCACCAAACATCTATCATTGAGATGAACAGTAAGCTTTGTGATCAATTTTTTTCTATTTTGATTGATCCTAGATCTAATTATAGTTATATTAGTCCTAAATTGGTGGATAAGTGTGGTTTGAATAAAGAAGTGCATGCAGAATCTTGGTTAGTACAATTGGATATAGGTACAAAGAAGAGAGTTAATCATTGGGTAAGAGTTTATGCATTTGAACTGCATGGTATGCCTACATAACCACATTTGAATGTATTACTGTTGGGATCATGCAATATGTTGTTGGGTATGGACTGGTTGTATCTACATTGGACCAAGGTGGATTGTTATGACAAATCCATTGAATGCTTGGATGAAAAATGAGAGTAAACAATCTTACAGGGTAAGAAGAAGGAAACATCAGTTAGGATGGTGACAACAATCCAGGAAAAGTGCAATCTTAGAAAAGGGTGTGTATTATTTTTAGTACATATCTCTAGTGACAAAGGTAAGGAGGTTGAGGATGTGGAGGTATTGAGAAGATACCAAGTTTTACAATAGTTTTAGGATGTGTTTCCAATGGAGATTTCAGAGTTTCCACCTCTTAGAGAAGTGAACTTTTCTATTGAGTTGGTACTAGGGGAAACACTCGCATCAAAGGCACCTTAGAGGATGAGCACTCCAGAGTTAGTAGAGTTGAAGTTGTAATTGAAGGAAATGCATGACAAGGGATATATTAGGCCAAGTGTATCGCCTTGGGGTGCACCAATATTGTTTGTGAAGAAAAAATATGGTACTATTAGTTTATGCATTGATTACATGTAGTTGAATAAGGTGACCATCAAGAAAAGGTATCTATTGTCAAGGATTGATGACTTGTTCGATCAGTTAAAGGGAGAAGAAGTATGCTCAAAGATTGATTTGAGATCCAGATATCATTACATACGCATTAAAGAAGACAAAATCTAGAAGACAACTTTCTGGACCAGGGATGGGCATTATGAGTTTGTTGTAGTTCCATTTGGTTTGACTAATTCTCTAGCTACCTTTATGTGCTTGATGAATAATGTGTTGCGTCCTTATCTGGAGCAGTTTATTGTTGTATTCATTGATGACATATTGATATATTTTAAGAATGAGGAAGAGCATGCTGAGCATTTAGCAACAATATTGAGATTGTTGAGAGAGCATCAGTTGTATGCTAAGCTCAGTAAATGCAGTTTCTTTCAAACAAAGGTACATTACTTGGGACATGTTGTTTCCAAGGAAGGCATAACAGTGGATCCAGAGAAGATAAGGGCTATCATGGAGTGGGCAACTCCTAGAAATGTGGAAGAGGTAAGATCATTTATGGGGTTAGCAGGTTACTATAGGAGGTTCATCAGGAACTTCTCTTGGATTGCATATCCTATTATGTCACTGTAGAGGCAAGGTAAGAAATTTGAATGGACAAAGGAATGTGCAACAAGTTTTGAGAAGTTAAAGCAGTTATTGACAAATGCTCCAGTGTTAAAGATTGCAGATCCAGACAAAGAGTTTGTGGTATGTACAGATTCTTGCAAGAGAGGACTTGGTGGAGTCTTTATGCAGGAGGGACATGTAGTGTGCTACGAATCATGAAAAATAAATGAGCACGAGCAAAAATATCTAACTCATGATCTTGAGTTAGCAATGATCATTCATGCGTTGAAGATGTGGAGGCACTATCTTCTTGGCAAGAGGTTTTTGTTGATGAGTGATCATAGTGGGTTGAGATACTTGTTTGACCAGCTGAATATGAATGCCAGACAAGCTAGATGGTTGGCCACGGTTAGTGATTTTTACATTGATATTAGGTACATCACGGGTAAGGAGAACAGGGTTGCAGATGCTTTTAGTGGGTAGGTACAAGTAAATCACATTGCAACTACGAGTTCTTATGGGATAGATCTATAGGATCAGAGCTTATAGGAAATTCAGCAGGCTAACAAGCACATGGAGCTCAGGCACATGTTACAACAATTTATAGGTAAAAGTACAAGTAGTGGTACAGGTGCATAGGATGTGGACTATCATCTCTCAGCAGATGGCTTGATCATATTTAGGGAAATGATATATGTACTAGACAATAGTGAGCTCAAGAAGATTATCTTGAGGGAGTTTCACGTGAAACCATATTCAAGACACCCAAGATATCAGAAGACATCGACCTCAGTGAAGAAGTTATATTATTGGTCAAATCTGAGGAAGGATGTGGCAAAGTTTGTGGCTAGGTGTTTAGATTGTCAGTAGGTGAAGGAAAAGTGTAAGAACCCAGGTGGATTACTACAGCTGATTTTGATTCGAGAGTGGAAATGAGAGGTCATTTCCATGGATTTCACTACAAGTTTTCTGAGGACATCTAGACAACATGATTCCATAATGGTTGTGGTGGACATGTCGAGAAAGGTAACACACTTCATTTTAGTGAAGTCCACTTATTCAACTAGTGATGTAGCACATGTCTTCATTAGAGATGTGGTCAAATTGCATGGTGTTATGAAGAATATTGTGTCAGACATGGATGCTAAGTTCACGTTTAGATTCTAGAAATACTTCTTTGTAGGTTTGAGTACATAGTTGGCCTTCAACACAACTTATCATCCACATACAAATGGACATACAGAGAGCGTCAATTTGATATTGGAGGACATGTTGAGGATGTATGTGATGCACCAAAAGAGGATACGAGAGGAGTATCTTCCATTGGTCAAGTTCACTTATAATAATGGTTACCAAGAGTCTTTGAGGATGAGTTTTTTTTAGGAACTCTATGAGCAGAGTTGCAATACTCCCATTAGTTGGAGTGATCCAGTGAACAAGATGTTGATTGGACCATACATTTTGGCAGAGATGGAACAAAAAATGCAAGTAATCAAGAAGAATTCAAAGACATCACAGGATAGACAAAAAAACTATGCGGATCGGAATAAGTTGTTTAAGGAGTTTCGGGTTAGGGAACATGTGTACTTGTGCATCAATCCCAAGAAGAGTTCCTTGAGGATTGGGTCATGTGCCAAGATGACACCTCAGTTTTGTGTACTTTCAAGATACTTGAAAGGATCCGACGAGTAGCCTATTGACTTGCACTACCTCAGATAGTGAAAGTCCATGATGTTTTCCATGTGTCATTGCTTAAGAAGTATGTTAAATATGTTGATCATGTGATTGTCTGGTCTATATTGCAGGTGGATCTAGAAGGATAATTCCAGCTGGAACCACAATGTATATTGTAGAGAAAGATGCTCATGCTCTAGAACTAAGCGATTGAGCAAGTTAAAGTGAAGTGGAAGCACTTTGCACCTAATGAAGCTACATGGGAGATGGCTGATCAAATGCGGGCTATGTATCCTTCTCTATTTGCTCATTGAGCGAATATTTTTGGTATATATTTTGGTATGGTGTTTTTGGTATGTGTATGTATATGTATATGGATGTAAATACCACCATGAGTTGTGTTATAAAGATCTAATAAGCAGTATGGGTGTCAT
The DNA here is from genome assembly GCA_031772625.1 of Pinus tabuliformis. Lineage (NCBI taxonomy): Eukaryota > Viridiplantae > Streptophyta > Pinopsida > Pinales > Pinaceae > Pinus > Pinus tabuliformis. Next base: position 328,290,404 of record CM062813.1, on the reverse strand, counting down.
GTCATTATGGTTATCATGTAATTATGTTGTCATGTTGGTTTGCTTCTCAGCACGTTGATCATTGTAAATACTACATCAAGCTAAGTTTTAAAGCTCCATAGGAAATATGTTTTTCTTTTAGTTGTCTTGTGGGTTGTAGGTTTAATTGAACACTGAGGACGGTGTTCCCCCAAGCGGAAGGGTTCTATAACAACCATAGTGAAAATTCAATGTAATAAAAGTTAAAAAAGGAAAAATAATAACCCTGTTTATGGGACACTTACTCCTAGCTAAATGTTGGGAAATACATCTTATTGTGGGTGTTCATTTGGTTTATTATGGCTAAGGAAATTGGAAAAGGCAATGGCAAAGGCTTTGCAAAGGAAAAATGGCATTAATTGTCATTTTATTTATGAAAATAAAGGAAATTAGGAGAAAAGGAAAGTGAAAGGTCACAGGTTGCATGTGAGGAGGAAAATGAAGGAAAATAATGGAAAATGGAGAAAATAGAGGCCTCATTAATAAAAAGGCTTTTGAGGATCAGTTGGTACCTTTCGTCAATTCAGTTTTGGATATCTCTCTCTATTCTCTCTCTCTCTCACACTCTTGGAAACTTAGGTTCTTCTTGGATCACTTCAGCATTGGATCAAGAAGAGCGAAGAAGGCAAGAAGAAGCAAAGATCAAGAAAGAAAGAGTAGAATCTAGCAGCTACAGTGCGATTATTTTCAAGTATCGATTTGCATGTGTGATTTCCTTTCTAGATTTAGCATGCATGGTTATGCATGTGTGTTCTTAGATCTCTTGCCATCATGGGCATGGTTTTTGCTAGGTGTGACAATGTTTTTTAGCCTAGCTTTGCCATTTTCGGATTGTCATGGTGTGGTGGGTTCTTTTGTATGTGGTTGAGTTGGATCGCTCGAAGGACTCAAATATGAGTGGGGTGGTCCTAAGATTATTCACAAGGCCTAGGAATCTCGGGATGGAATGCACGGTAAAGCCAGAATGTGAACACCTCGATTGAGACTAGGAATCCCTTGACCGGTGAATGGTGGGATACAAGGTAAATCTCAGTGGGCCTAGGAATCCCTAGATGGGATACATGGTAAATCCAAGAGTGTGGAGGCCTCATAGGCCTAGGAATGCCTTGACAGGTAATGGCAGGATACATGGTAAGCTGAGAGGTTGGGATAGACAAATCCCTCATGGTGTAGGTGGAGAGATCCGGTGGTATTCATGCTTGTTTTTGGCCTAGTGATCCAGTGATGATTGCGGTAAAGACTGGTATTATATGTTTATTGTTTATGGATTAGTGATACAATGGGGATTATAATAAAGCCTAGTTCAATTATTGAGGGTGACGTGGTGTAGCCTTAGGAAACCTTGGTTGATTTTGGTTATAAGTCCCACATTCATGCTTGGAATATGGCACAAGGGTGATTGGATGAAAGAAATATTTAGTTCAACCAATCTATGGTCGGGTGGTACGTGGAAGTCACGAACCTTGTTGGCCTAATAATTCATTAAAAAGAATTGTTTCTGCTTGGTATTTTATGATAAAATGTATTGGTTCATATGATTCATTTATGCCTGATGTATCCTTGTTACTTTTTTTGGTATAATATGGTGGCTATGAACATGTTTTATGACAATGATGATGTATGGATCTCATAATGTTTTGATTTGTAAATGAATGTAAAATGAATATATGATCTAATAGATGATAATATAGCTAATGTGATAAGGCATCAATGCTTCTTAGTGATTTTCAGATAAGTATGAGACCCCTATGCTCAAATATGTTGTTATGACCTGTAGAATGCATATTTGTGACATGTTTGACGAAATGTCTGTCATGGCTAGTAGGGGCCCGATCAAGTCTTTGCATTTTTATCATTATTTCGATGTTACTTTTCATTCTTGAAATTTTCATGGAGTTATGGGCAATGGCCTAGTCCTGGTCCTGAAAGAGTGGCACGAAATATGGGGTTGCAGGTTTAGAACTAGCTGAAAAAGACCCCATTCGCTTGCATGCCCATGTTGTGAGAGAGACTGGAGGGCCCCAGTCACATGCATGCCCATGTCATGGGAGTCACTGAGGCTCTAGGGTAGCAAAGTGTCAAGTTGTCGCAGGGGTTGATCACTTGGAAGAATTGGTTGGATCCTGTAGGTTCTGTGGTATGTGCAGAAGGTCATATTGGTTTTTTTGTGTTAGTTCCATTTCGTTAACTGTACATGGGGAGTTGAATCAGATTGTAGTAGTCTCTTTTCACATGTTTACCCCCGTGGACCGGTTAACTTGGGTAAATGTGGGAGGAGGGTGTTGTAGGAGTGTCCATGGGTTTGCTACTCTCCATGCAGAACTTCTTCAGTATCTTGATTCTGATAATTCAGAACTTCCATAGTTTTCATTTTTAGTTTTTGACGTTTCGGGTCAATACCTTGACCCATCATCAAGAAAAAACCTGATGATGGCATACTTGCCTTGAGAGAGAAACAGTTCTCCATCTCCTTTCCATACTTCCAAACCGAGTAAATAATGCATGTGTCCAATTTCCTTGGTCCAAATTGCATCATTGTATTTTTTGTCATCCATATCGATGCATTTAGAGTGGAAAAAGTGGAGGAATCAGCTCACGATATTGTTTTTATTGGCAAGACCCAGTTTGGCAAAACGAGGTCTGAAATCTTCCAGGAGAATTTTAATGCATCAAATGATGTTTCTTGGGGGTAAAACATTGCTACTTATTCCCAACACCTTTTTATGTTATTATACACACAGAGAGCTTTCCAACAGAGAAAGAATCATGTCAATCATAGTCCATATGAAAAAGTTATTCCACTGAGAAGTTGACCTTCTTATTTTCACACCTACAGTTCGGGAAGATGCCATGATAGTGTAGAAATTCTCACTATAGATTAATATGATTATGCAATGTACCAAAGAAAAATACTTAATCTACTTCTACAATCAAACTTGCGGAAGCTTAATCGATTTGAGCAAGATCAAACAGAACACATATAACAGAGAAGAAGAACCAATCACACATGAAACACAGAAGAATACTCTAGGGAAAGCCTCAGCTAAAAACCCCGCTATCTGTATTATCATACAAGTGGAAGTATCTCAGGATTACACAAAGCTTTAGCTCTCACAGCTATCCAGCTCTCAAGAAAATCCCTCTCACTGCTCATAGACAGACTAGACAACTCATATGTGTTTCCCTCTGTCCTCCAAGCCTCCTATTTCCTTGTGTTGTTTTGCCTGGGTGCTTCTGCTATAACCTTGTGTGACACTGATCTCACACACTGCTCCAACACACTACAAAACTGCACAAATCTCAAGGAATGAATTCGTTCTACATGCATGATATTTTCTTATAAGAAAATTCTTGCAACTGATAGTACACAGTCCCTGCCTTTAATCTCAACTGGATCTCTGTCTGAACTGACATGCATGAGTGATTTATGAGAGAATATTCAATTATCTGGAGTACACTAGTTTCATGCATGCATGCATTAACTGACTGAACTCACAATCAGTACCACAAACTGTTTGGAACTAATCTAACTGGATTTAACTCAGTTAATTGAGCTAATTAATTACAACTCAAATACAACTCATCCTTATCTCCTTAATTAAGGGATAACTTCCTCAATCAAAGGGATAACTGGTGCATGACTTCACAAAGATTACACGTTTGAATTTCTCCAGCTAATTAACTCGGGATGAATTAATTAATTATTTTCAAACAGCTGGTGAGACTAATTTCGAATTTTAATTCTCAATTTTAATTCAAGGAAAAATTAAAATTGAAATATATCCTGAAATTCTATCCATAGCAATGCTAATTTTAGGATTTCTTGTTGCTATTTTCAAAAGTCAGTGCCCATTATTCATGGAAAATGGGCTAGCCACATGTTTTTGATGTATAACACTCTAGAAGATTATATTTTGTAACTCTACTTAAGAGTTGATGTAGTTAAACTTAACTATTAGTAGGCTATCAGCCTGTGTTATAACTAGACCACTAGGAGGAAGAGGCATTCCATTCTTTCAAGAGAATTTTGTTCCATATTTGAGAAAAGATAGCCAGGAGAGATAGGAGGTAGATCACACAGAGAGGATATGCACACTGTAGCATCCCACGAGCTACAAACATTACTTCTTTGTATCTGCAACCATACTTCCCGATAGAGAAAGAGAGTGAAGCAGCCTCACCTTCCAGTTTGGTTTTCTCTTGAAAGGGTTTCCCAGAGAGAATATCTTGTGTATTATGTGTGTGTGAGATTATTTTGTCATTCTCTACTTTTCTAGTTGATTTCATTTTACATGCATGCACTAATCACAGTTAATTTTCCATATCTAGAAAGTAAATAAAACTCTAATAATGTAGAATCTCAAAATTTTAATATAATATTATCAGATCTATTGTGACAAACTGTCCAGTGGAATATCCACGGCAGTTTACAGATCAATCCTTTATCTCGAATTATCTTGCAAGATCCTCTTTGCAAGAGCTAATCAACTTCTCATCACCGGTTAAAAATTAAATCACCGACATATAATAATATAATCTATAATTTACCTTGAAAAACAATACGACAAAAGTTTGCATCTACTTCACTTTTGGTGAAGCCCGACCCAGTGAGATAGTTTTCGATCCTGATGTACCAAGCACGAGGTGCTTGCTTTAACCCATATAATGCTCTCTTGAGTTTGCACACATGCGACTCTCTGTCAAAGGTCTCAAAACCTTCTAGTTTTTCAATGTACACCTCTTCCTCAATAACTCCATTGAGGAATGTTTTCTTCACATCCATTTGATGGATCTTCCATCTCATATGTGTTGCAAGTGTTAGAATTGATTTGATGGAAGATTAGCTTGCTACTGGAGCAAGGGTCTCCTCATAGTCAATTACCTCCACCTGAGAGAACACCTTGGACACAAAATTGGCCTCGTGTTTCTTGATGCTCCCTTCTGCTACTTGCTTCACCTTGTAGATCCATCTCAAACCCACCACTGATTTGTCCTTTAGTCTTGGGACCAATTCCCAAACATTGTTTCTGTTAATGTAATCATATTCCTCTAACATAAAACCAACCCATACAAGGTTCTCTACTTCTTCCTCGAATGAGGATGGCTCAGTCTCTACAAGATCACTCATTAAAGACATGTAGCTAGTGTATTGATACGACGACCTCCTCTACCTGGATTGAGAAGTGGGTGCTCCCACCGTCTCACTAACATCATGCAATGATTTGTCAGCTTCCCTGGTTCATTTCCTTCCTTCTCTAGATGTCTCCACTCTCTGCTCCTCTGCTTGTGGCTACTCCACAACTTCATGAGGTTCTTCCTTTGGAGCTAAAAGCTCCTGATATGAATGAAACTAAAGCTCCCTCTCAAGAGAACACGTCATTTCCTTTTCCTCATCAAAATTCACATCTATTTGAACAACTCTCATCCTAAGAGATGGAAAGTACACACAATAGTTATGAAGTGTTTCTGTGTACCCCACAAATATGCCCAACTTTGTTGTTGACTCTATATTTTTCGTTGATTCCTTAGAAACGTGAGAGTAAACTGATGATCCAAAGATCGTGAAGTGTGACACATCTGGTTTCCTCCCTGAAAAATATTCCTCTATGTACTCATGCTAGGAATCCGATGAGGACTCTTGTTCTACAAAAATATTGTTGTGTTGCATGCTTCAGCCCACAAGTGCAGTAGTAGGCCTTGGTCATGCAACATTGCCCTTTCTTCTCCCACAATACTTTTGTTATTCCTCTTAGCCACCCCATTCTATTGTGGGTTGTGGGGTGATTTCAACTCCCATCGAATGCCTTCCTTTGCACATAAATTTTTAAACTCATTTGGCACATACTCACCTCCATTATCACTCCTAAGAACCTTCACTTTCTTGCCAATTCCTTTCTCAAAAAGTGCTTTAAATTAAAAAAACTTGGAGAATGTCTGGTCTTTCGTTTGCATGAAGGAGAACCAACACTTCCGTGAGAAATCATCTACAAATATTACATAAAACCTTTGCTTGGCAATGGAGGCTGTCGAGAAAGGTCCACACACATAAGAGTGAACCCTTTCAAGGACTGTTTGCGCTTTATTGTCCCGATCATTTAAGGTGGATTTTGTGTACTTCCCCAATGTACACCCTTTGCATGTATATCACTGCTCTAGTGCTCCTTTGAGAAGTCCTGTAGAAATTTTCTGCACGATCTTCAAAGCGTAATGATGCAAATTTCCAAGTCTTCTATGCCATAATTTACTGATGCCTTGGCTCTGCACCTTCTCTGCTTTTGTGTTCAATGTTACACAATTTTCCACGTCTAATTTGTAGAGTTTCTTCACATGAACCCCGATCCGCTTAACTTGTCCCGTGGCGATGTGTCTCAGGAAAGCCTTCCCTTTTCTAAATGTCACATCATAGCCACGATCTTCCAACATAGCAATTGAAATGAGATTCTTCTTTAGACCTGAAACATACATGACATCCTTGAGTTTGAGAGGGGAGCCAGACCCCCTCTAAAAAGTAATTGTACCAATTTCGATCGAGCTATACCTTCCATCATCTCCCATGTTGATGTGCATATGGAGGTCTTTCTCCTCCAAGTCACTAAAAAATTCTCTATTGCCCGTCATATGGAATGAGGCTCCACTATCCAGATACCACACATTACCCATCATAATGCTCACTATGCATGCGATGAGGGTGAAATCAAGCTCGAACTATGAAGCCAAAAATTCACCTTCCATTCCTCTTGAGGGCTTCTTTCTTGTCTTCTTGTGTGTACACTTCGTGGCATAGTGTCCCAGTTAATGACAATGAAAGCACTTGATTTTGGACAAATCTTTCTTCTTGCCCTCTTGATTAGATTCTGCTATGGATTGGTATTTCCTCCCTTTCCCTTTCTTTTCCTTTCTAGCCAAGGAAAAATTCTCCTTGTCCTCAACCTTGGGTGAGGTCCCATCTCTAATATTCCCTCCTTATCTCCTCATGTACCAAATTGGACCATATGCGTTCCTAATTCGGTAGCTTCTCCCTCCCATTTACTAAATCCTAGTAACTGTGCCAGCTCTTGGGAAGGCCTGAAAGGGCTAGGCTCATGAGATCATCCTCCACGACAGTAACCCCAACTCCTCCAAGTTCATCTTGACATTGTGTGAATCGCTCAGGTACTATTGAATATATTCAGTCTTCTGCATCTTGAGATTCCAAAGCTTGTCCTTAAGCGTCAACTTCCTATGGTCGCTACTATTTTGGAACAACTCTATCACTGGTTGCCACATTGCATATGTGGTTTCTTTCTCATGAATATTGGAGACAATGTGATCCTTCACACCTTCCAATATGATTCTCCTCGCCTTGGTTACACACTTTCTCCATTCTGCTAGATCCTTGAGGTCTAATGATCCTGGTCAATATCAATGAATTCTTTAAACCCATTGTCCTCCAGTACTATCTCCATGTGGTCCTTCCAAGCAACAATGTTCGAGCTACCCTCAAGGGCATACTCAAGCCTTAGACCATAGAATGTCATCCTACTAACTCTGAAGAATTGATCCTGCACATTTGATTTTCCTACAAACACAACTTCAAATTCTCTTCTCTATTGTGAATCCTGCTACGATACCATGTAAAATTTTTATGTAAAGTAAAAAATTCTCATATAATTTACTAAAACATAAAACTTGAATCTACTCTACTCATTTGCGGCAAGAAATTCATGATTGAGAAATGCAATCATAAACATGTGATATGATTCAATACACATACACAAATATTTATATAAGGGAAAGAAACTTCTCAAAACCGCTTCTTATTTGTATTGCATTAATCAGAAAATAGAGAAGAAATACAATTCTTGCTCAAGCCTTAGCAACCTCTGCACTAGTATAGTTTATTTCACTACCTCAATGAATGACTCTGGCTAACACTTAACCAATTTTCCTACCTTCCAAACTCATATTTCCTTGTGTTGTTCCTTGGGGAATTAGGCCCCAATTAATTTGGAAATTCCACATTGAAAATTGCGCAATTCCTGTCAACCTTTCTCTGACTGCATGCACCACCTGTACACTTTAGAATAGTCTACAAATGATAGTACACTACCATTAAACTCCAATCTCAACTGGGTAACTCAATTTTTTTGCATGCATTAATTATCCTGGGCTGATTAATGAATTAATTGGTTGATCATTGGGGTACACACTCGACTACTGGACCCTCCACTAGTTCTCTAACACTTAGAACTAGCTTAAATCACACTAACTCAAATTAACTAAAATATATTGCTAGAAATTAGCAATCAATCATACTAAACAGAACTCAAATGTCTCCAAATTCAATTAATTGAGTTAACGTAGTGACAAGTGCCATGTCACCTTAGTTAACTACCTCCAAGTATTTTTACTGAAATTGAAATTCGAATTTTAATCTAGTTTGACCAAGGCAAAATCAAAACTAGATTGTAGGGCCTCAAACCCTTATTATTTTGTGGTTGACCCTAATTTAGTTAACAATCCCTCTTTGATTGATTTGAATTTCTACTCCAAATGAGCATAAATCTTTTCTTAATTAATATATATATATATATATATATATATATATATATATATATAATATTTATAATTCATAAACTGCCATTATATTAGCCATTACATGATTTTTATTATTAAAATATTATTTCTCATAAGCTAGCAGTTATATGATCTTTTTGTTTCTACATCACACTCTATTTAAGCCTGTGCCATGATCCACATCTTCATCTGGTCCTGATGATAAACCACACTAGCTGGTTCCAAACGTGTTGGCAAAATCTTTCTCCCATATGATTTCTACCAAAAAAACCTCTTCTTAAAATTTATACTCTTAATGTAATTTTCAATATAAATTGACCAATGTTATTCATACTTTTCTAAATTCCAAAAAATCATTAAATACAATAATTTAAATATTTAAACAAAAATACTTATATATTTTAAATATTTAAAAAATAAAATTATATCAAATAATCAAACCAATACAAATAAATCATATATAATAAATATAACATCATAATAATATTGTAAATTTACAACTAAGTTTTCTAATATTATATAACATAAATAACACGAAACATTTTTCAACTAAGTTTTCTAATATTATATAACACAAATAACATGTTTTCATGATAATAATATGTTGTTATATTATGTTTGCATATAATATAACAACATATTATTATCATGAAAAATTATTCATGTTATTTGTGTTATATAATATTAGAAAACTTAGTTGAAAAATGTTAAAATTATTCATGTTATTTGTGTTATATAATATTAGAAAACTTAGTTGAAAAATGTTTCGTGTTATTTATGTTATATAATATTAGAAAACTTAGTTGTAAATTTACAATATTATTATGATGTTATATTTATTATATATGATTTATTTGTATTGGTTTGATTATTTGATATAATTTTATAAATATAGAAGATGATACATATGTAAAAGAATCTCTAAAAATTCAAAGTCATAAACTATATAATGCCCTCATATTTAACATCGCTATAAAACACATCTCACATCTTCCAAGATTTCCTATGCCATTTTCCCTATTCTATGTATTATAAACTATGTGGACATACTCTCATGTGTTAAAGTACACATGAAAATATATTTACAAATGAAATATATATATAATAGGAATATTTATCATAATTTAGTTTTTAAATTAACAATGGGATAGTAATTATTGGCTATTATTTTGTTGGTGGTCAATAAATACACAAACTTTCATTTTGTTAAATGCTTCTAGATCTTGAGTTGTTAGTCATTAACCTATTTTTTTGGGTTTGAAGAAAATAAACTCTTAGAAAAGAAAAAATAGTTTTAAGCCATACTCTAACCCATACCTACATATGAAAACATACCCACAAGCCTTCTATATATATATATATATATATTGCTAAAGATTCTATGTTTTAAAATAAATTTACATTCTTAAAATTTTCCATGATAAAAAAGAAATGAAAATAGTGTTTCTCACTGTATTTACTATCTACATAGATCATAAATTGATTATTAAAATGTGATACCATGAGTACAACTAAAATAAACACTATTTTTACTATTTAAACAAACCATAAATTCATCTTTAAAATGAGATGCCATAAATACAACCCAAAACCATAAATTACAAACATGACCAGTAAAAATAAATACCCAACTTCTTAAAAGTACACCATAAAATATGAATGAACCACCAACACATATTTTAACTCATTAAATAAATATAGATAATAAAAAAACGTTATATATTAAAAACATAAACCAATATGGAACTCATAAAATAATTATGACTTTATTACCATTCAAAATTTAACCATAGGCGTTTTTGAAAATCCCCTACCAAGTCTATACTTTTAATGCAAATTTTCATCAAAGCATGTAAATTGCTCAATATTATTGATGATTTGCTCAAAACAAATGAGACCCAAGAATTTAAGTGTCCATCCATAAATGCTTAATTATTTTAAATCTTTTAAAAGTGAAATTACACATGCTCAAAAAAGATTAAGACACCCAAGAATTTAAGTATCTTGTCATAAATGCTTAATTATCATAAATATTTAAAAATTAAAATTACACATACACATAAAAATGAATCATAAATTATATACATAAAATCAATAATAAAATCATAAATTATTAAGTATCACAAGAATATATTACATAGATAACATAAACAATGAAATTGAAAATATGATATTAATATGATAGTATATTATAGACAAAAAAAAAGTTAATTACTAATATTAAAAAAAGATAAATATATAGAAAAAATTCCCCTTTTAAATAGACTTTATATCCACGTGAATATCATGAATTTTTTTTTTTTTTGGGTCAAGTAAGAGTGGTGCCTTCAATTAACCTCAAAGATAGATTACATATGGTACAACGTCTTTACAAGTGTAAAGACTAGCAAAAGACAGACCTGTTGATGAAAACAAGCAACAGGGTCAACAATAACACAAACATCATACATAAAAAGAAAAAAGGAATACTCTTCCTCCTAATCTTGGCTTATCGCACATCTCGGCTTATCACACATTTCGGCTTATCGCACATCGCAGTGACTGCATGCCTCCACCCCTTGAAACTGTGAAATGCGGGAGTAAACCTCTGCCATTCGATCAAACAATTGATCTGACGGTCCATAGTCCATTGCATCCCCGCAAACCTCGGCACATCGCCATATCGCAAAACTAAGTTTATCGTTGGCCATACACTTTTACCAAAAGACAAAATGTGATTGAATCTCTACTATCGATCTGGTTCTTGATCCGACGGTTGACGCAGCATCGCCTTAGGAACTTGCGTGCCCATTAACTGCTTTTCGGACCTGAAAAATAAAAGAACCTGTGATCTATAAAAATTCAGGTCCGCTCTTCGGCTTAACTACCCCCATCTTAAAACCCAATATCCATTCAATGACGGGGTACTTAGATCCAACGGTCTGTGGCTATTCAAACTAGCATGCGGGTTACCAGTGGCTGAACCCCCGTAATGGAATATGACGTTTGTGCATGGAAAAAGGATCGATGGTCAGGATTTACTGTGGCACTTCAGCCCAGCTCAAGAACTTTCGTCCGCTCCTACTCCCACTAAACTTTTCCACCAAATATGTCTGTTGATCCACCATGATCAAACGATTCTTGTGCATCCTTCTCTTCACTTCGGGTTTATGTCGTTCCTTCATCTCCTACTGAAAATTCGGGTCCAGTCTAAGTCTTAACCTTCGATCACTTTTAAAACCGAATATCCAAACGATCAAGCCTCTGTTTATCTCACAGTCATCAGAGATATTAGATCAGAAACTGGCGCGACCTTTACCTGCTTTACGGAGCTGATATACATTATAAACCGCTAATCTATAAATCATTGGGTATGCTTGTAGACTTAACATTTGGTCATTTTTCAACCCGATAACCATTCGATAATGAAGGCCATAAAAATCTTTGGTCGGCAGCCTTTCTACTAGCCCGCTATTTACCATGTACTCCTCCCCTGCTGTCTTAAGCATTCATTGTGGGATCAATGGGTAGGATTGACTCCTACTTTCGCTCTATCCTGTTTCCAATGATCTTCCTTGTGCTCATTTCTCATGGTCTGGAAGTGATCCATGTCTTTGGCTACCTATCTTTGACAATCATCACACAATTTCCCCGAGGGTGTTGAATCCCAAGTGTACCTGTTGTAACTTTCCTTGCGAATCACTCCTTCATTTGCCAGATGATCAGCTAGCATATTGGCTTTTCTTCGCACATGAACGAAGCTGACAGTTCTCAGGGTTTGCAAGTGGGAAGAAATATGCTAAAAGACCTGCGATAGCCTCCAATGTTTCGAAACTTTTCCTAGTGCCGTTCCATTACATATCTTTTTGGCCGCATTGATGACCAATTTAGAGTCCGCTTCAATGATGGCGTTGTATAAATTTGACTCGATCAGGATTTCCAAGCACTGCTCTAAGGCCATGAGCTCCAGCATGTTATTAGTGGAATTCCCCAAATGACTATGAAAGATGTCCTTTATGTGCCCCTGCTCATCTCTTATAACCCCACCAAATCCAGCCATCCTAGGGTTGCCCTTAGAGGCTATGTCTATATTGCTTTTCAAAAAACCATGAGGAGGAGGTTGGCAAATGTCTTTATCAACAGTTGTTTGGCTCACACCCTTTTTTATGCCCCGGGGAACTATCAAATGGAGACCCAACTGCAGCAGTATGCGAGCATCCTGGGGAAAAGGAGGGTTCTCAGGAAGTTTCCACAAAAGGGCTCCAACTGTGTCTTTGAGCTGTCATAATATTTGTGCAATGATGTGCTGGGTCGAGCTAGTTTTGTTCTTGAAAATCCTGCCATTACGTTCTTTCCATACATCCCAGATAATAAAGCCTAGAACCAGAGTCCAAGATTTATTGATGATTTCATTTCTTGAGAAGTTTTTCCTCCAATTCTTCAAAGAGTTGGTGATGCTGAGTCTGTCTTGTCAGTTTGCCTGAAGACTAAGGCCACCCAATCCCACAAGGTAGAGGTGAATGGGCAGAGGTTGAGTAAGTGTTCCATCATCTCCTCTTGTAAGCCACATAGATGGCATTTGGATGGTCCAACAAAACCTCTTTTCAGAAGATTCTCCCAAGTTAGAATTTTCTTTTGTTGAACCAACCACATAAACAACTTTATTTTCATCCAATGCGGGCTCTGCCAAAGGTTCTTCCATACCTAATCAGGGTTTTGATAATCAAACCCTAGGGCCATTTGTTTAGCTTCTTTAAGGTTAAAGTTGCCTTCAGTATTTCTTCCCCATCTCAGTTAGTCAGACAAGGATGACACCAAAATCTTCCTCTATTCCAAGTTCAAAGCAAGAGAAACTTCCTGGGTCTTCAAAGGGCTCTCTTCACTGTAACCCAGATCCTTCCGTATTCTCCATTTACTATTTTTCCTTACCTGATCCCAAAAGTCACTTACCATAAGTAAACCTTTATTTTCAGTGTCATTCTTGAGAGTGGTTAATTCTTCCTTGAACAAATTTGGTTCCTACTGCCAGTTATCCTCCTAAAACCGTGCCAGGTTCCCAACTCGGATCTCCCAGAAACTATGCTGTTGGACAATGGCTCTATTCTCCCAAGCAAGGTTCCAAATGTGGGAGCCATTTATGAGCCTTGACATTCAGATATGATCCCTCTCCTACAGATTATTTGCATATTTTTGTTTCCAAAGTTTGGTCCAAGGGGTTTCCAATTCTTTAAGCCACCTACACCAAAGTTTTTCTCCTGAAACTCTGCTGAGGGTTTCAGGGTCATGAAGCCCCAAACCACCATAGTCCTTGGTTTTGCATAGCTTGTCCCAAGCTATGAAAGCCCACTTCTTTTTCTCTTCCCCTTTGCCCTAAGGAAAATCTCGTTGAATACTCCTAATTTGTTGCATAACTCCTTTAGGAGCAGGAAGAGCTGAAAACATGAAAAGGGGAATAGCCTACAGGACCACCTTCATAAGCACAAGATGCCCCACCAAATTTAAAGATTTGCATGTCCATTTCCTAACCTTGTCCTGAAGTTTATTCATTACCAGCTCCCACACTCCCTTGCTTAGACGTTTGTCCCTAAGAGGCATTCCAAGGTACTTGGAAGGTAACTGATCCCTTTGAAACCCGAGAATTCTGGTGAGGTTCCTCTGAATAGTAATGTTAGTGTTAAAAAATAAAACTTTTGATGTGTCAAGGCTTACCTCTGTACCAGCGGTAATAGCAAAGTTGTTCAGGATTTGTTTGAAAGCTCTGGCTTCCCTGACCATGGGAATACCCTCTAACATTGTGTCATCCACAAATTGTTGATGAGTAAAAGCAACACCATCCATGGTAAGTTTCAGACCTTGGATTCTTCCTTCAGCATTTTCCATTTTGATCGCTCTGCCTAGCCCTTCCATCATGAGAACAAAAAGGAAGGGGGAGAGCGGATCCCCTTGTCTAAGACCCCTAGAAGGCATAAAGGTTCTGGATGTAGAACAATTAAGTAGGATGGAAAAACTAGCCGTGGATACAAGGGCCATAGCCCATCTTATCTAGATGTGGTCGAATCCATAAGCTCTTAGCACTGCCCTGATGTAAGACTAGCTTAGCTTATCATAAGCTTTCGCTAGGTCAAGCTGTATGACCATACTATCTTGCTTATTTCTCTTAAGAGAGTGTACCACCCCGTGAGCTTGAATGATGTTATTGAAAATCTGTCTTCCTTCCACATAACCAGTTTGCTCCTCTGAGACAAGAGCTGGACGCAGGGGCATGAGTCTGTTAGCAATCACTTTGGAAACAATTTTGTACACCACATTACATAAAGTTATGGGTCTAAATCGGTCCGGTGTCATAGCTTTTTCTTGATTTGGAATCAAAGCTATGATATGGGCATTAAGAGCCTTCAAAATCGTTTTGGATCTTCTTGAGTCTTCCACAACCTCAAGGATATCTTGTTTGACTATTTTCCAGCAAGATTTGAAGAAGTCCACATTGAATCCATCCGGGACCGGAGCTTTCCCAATTTGAATCTCATTGATAACTTCACTGACCTCCTCTTCAGACACTGGCCTGTTAAGATTGTGGTTGTCTTCCTTGGTTACAAGCTTCGAAATGTGCTTTGTGAAATTGTTAATGAACTAAGATCTGTCTACGAGAGGCTCCTTTGCTATGCTAAGGAAGTGCTGAACTAGGACAGATTCCATTTCTTTGTGAGAGACGAGCTCTTTCCCTTAAGAATCTTTGATTTTTGTAATTCTGTTATGTGACTTGTGATCCAGGGTTGATTTATGAAAAAAATGTGTGTTTCTTTCTCCTTCTTTAATCCACTGCACCCTCGATTTCTGTCTCCAGAAAATCTCCTCTTGCATGCACCGATATTCCCATTCATTCTGAAGAGAGTTGGCTTGATTTTTCCATTCCTCGGTAAAACCCTCTGTGATGATGATCTGATTAATCCCCTAGAGTTTCTGCTCAAATTCTCTTGTGGCTTTAAAAATGTTGCTAAACTCCTTTTTGTTCCAATCTTTAAGCCTGGATTTGATGTGTTTAAAGTCTCCGTTGTAGCATGAACATTTTAGTGCCTTGAATGGACATATATTCCATCCACAATTTGTCAATATTGCTAGTGAAGTCAGGGTGAGAGAGCCAGACATTTTCAAGCCTAAAAGGTTTGTTCCTCGGTCTGCCCATAAAAGTAGCTTCAAGCTAGATAGGCCAGTCATCCGAGCCTCCAAAGGGAAGGATTAAAGCTAACATGTCAAGGCCTGTGAGAAGGAGGTCCTCTGAGATTATGAATCTATCTAGTTTAGAGGCGACTTGAGCAGCCCCTCCCCTCTTATTGTTCCAGGTAAAAGTGCCATTTATTGTTTCAGTGTCCACTAGCCCCATGTTATTTATGAAGTTTTGGAAGGCAATCGAGTCTCTGCCTAGTTTTCTAGTACCACCTTTTTTCTCTGTAATAGATCTGATCATATTGAAATCCCCTGCCAGAATCCAAGGCACACCAGGATATCTCTCTCTTAGCTCCTCAAAGGATGTGAGAAGCTTGAGTTTGTCTTCTTGTTTTTGAGGCCCATAGACGTTTTTGATAATGTATATCTCCTTATCACCCAAAGGTTGAATCACCAAGGATAGATAGTTCCTGGACACTTCAACATCCAGGATTCCAAGTTTCTGGGGGTCCCAAAGCGTAAGAATCCCCCCCCCGCTGAGTTGTCTGCTTTAACCTCTAGATACTCATACTTGATTAACCACTTGTTGTGTATCTCTCTGATCTTGTCCATCAAACACTTTGTTTCCTGAATAAAAACCATATCTGGTTTTTCTTCTTTTATTCTACTACTAAGATTTCTTTGTTTCCTTTTACTTCCTAGACCCCTAATGTTCTAGGTTGTAAGCTTCATTAAGAAAGGTTTGTAAAGGAGTAATTGGTAAGATCTCTCATCTTACCTAAGTTAATCATGAGTTTCCCACATTCGGTCAACATCTCATTTTGTCTTTTTCTTCCTCTTTTCCTACCCGGGTTCTTGGAAGAATGCATCGGTGTATCCTCCATCGTTTTCACCCCTCTATTCTCCTAGCTATCATGGTTTCTTTTGACTCCAGAGCCCTTCAATTGTGATCTCCAGAGGAAGAGCTGTTGAACCCTATAAAACTCCTCTTTTGGTAGGGAGTCTACCCCTTTGGCTAGTCCTTGCTCCAAAAACTTTTCTAGATCTAAATTCTCCCTTTCTAGAATCTCCTGTAGTTCATGGTCCTTCCTTCCAGCCTCACTTGGGGTCATCTCAGGGTCCCTACTAAGCTCCATAATTCTAGGCAGATCATCCTTTTGTTGGTTGTTCTCTGGTATATCCTCCATGCTAGCATCCCTTTCCTTCTTAGTGGGATTATTCTCTTATTCCTGGTTTGTTGTGTTGTTTCCAACTTCTTCTTCTAAGATCTTGAAACTGTTGTGGCTCAATTTTTTGTCCTCATTAATCTTCTTTTGGTATCACTTTTCTCCTTTCCCTTTGCCTCCAACCTTAGTAAAATCCTCGGGATCCTTTTCTGTGGTGATTTTTGTGTTGTTCTCCATTTTGTTTAATGGGAAGTCTCTGTATAGGTGCCCATGTTCATGGCACTTGTGGCACCTAAATGGGACATGTTCATAGTCCACCGCCTGCACCCATTCTTTGTCATACACTTCTAAAATGATCACATCCGGAAGTGCCCAAATAAGTCCATTTCCACACATATCTGGGCGAAGGATGTGTATTTGCCTTTTAGAGTCGCATATGATATCTTTAGAAAATGCCTTAGCTTGTTGCCGCTAGCCTTTAGAGACTCTGGCAGCCAATAATCTAAAGGAAGGGAGCAAAGTCTTATCCATACCGGTACCGATGTGAAAGTTTCTCGTTTTGGGACAAAGTTCATTATCCATGGTCACATGTAAAGGCCTGCATCAGCGTAAAAATAGGGTCCTTCCTCGAACACTCTGTCTTTATCCTCTAAGCTTGTGAACGCCACCGTAAATAAGCCCTTAGACCCAAGGTGAAGGTTTATTTCCCCCTTTGGTTTCTAGTGGTTCCTTTTCCATGTTTGCAAAGCTTTCTCCATCAGCCAAATCCCCATAAATTTGCATATAACTGCGTATTCCGCCATGTGATCTCTGTGCACCTGTAGCGCTAGGTCACTTAAAACGACCCTAGGAATAATGGTCGACTTGGGTTTATAGACCCCTGTTGTACTCATAGGAGAAACTTTCTGACCGCTGCCCCCTGTCCTCCTCTCCCTACTAGCTTCCTCATGATTCCCTTCCTATCCATGAGGTCCGATATTTTCTGATTTTTCTATGTTAATAGCCTCTGTTTCCACCTCCATTGGTTTCTTGAAGCGATGTGATCCGGCTCCCTTTCTTCTATCCGCAACTACTTGACTGTAGGAGGGAGCAAAACTCCCTCCTCCACGTCTCGCCATGGAGACCAGTGACAAACCCTAATGCAAAACCCTAGTTCAAAATGCAGCGAAGTCGTGATTTCACCCTCGATGTACTTTCACCCAATATTCATTCCTTCAAAAAAAAAAAGACAATTAAATATACAATCAAAAACCCTAAATACCATGAATTCTCAATACCATAAACCATTTTTATTTTTATTATTATCTTTTTATTCTGACTTTTATATTTGACTAAGTTAAAATATTTATTTTACATTACATTAGTATTTTTTACTTTATATAATAGTTTTCAAGTAACAAGCTGCAAAGTAGTTTTCAAGTATTAGTTGTTGTTTATTGGTTTGCAAAACTCTCGTTCCTCTGATTTGCTGAAATTAAAGTTCGCCTGTAATCATTGCTACGCGCTCATTTTTCTCCGCCTCTACGTCCAAATCATCCAAGATTTGCGGACCAAAGAGGCCGCTAGAAAACATTTTCACAAACTGTTAATGTCACTATCGCTAAATGTGGTGGGAGTAATGGCATTTTAAGACAAATTTTGTCTCTTTTGGGCTCTTATATTTCCTTTTTTGGCACAGTTTGTTCAAGATTTATTTGACGTATTTTTATCCAGATCTGTTTTGAGGGATCCTGATCTTCATGACCCTACTTTAGTAGGGCCGACTTACACCTTTACTAATACATTTCAATATTAACCAGGTTAGAATGCGATGCGTAGCATTTTTTTTATTTTTTTCCGCTTGTTAGCGGGCCTATCATTTAGTGCTGGTTTTGTTCAATTTTCTTTTTCTTTGTTAGTGATGTTTACCCGATGTTGCAATGGAAACATAGTAAGTGGGTTAGCATATGAAAGGTCTAAATGTAGTCAAAATAAAATTATTCTTATTTTTTTATTAGTTTTTTTTATGGGAACAAAATTATAATAATAATTTATTTCCCATTTGAAAGTTATTAAATTGTTTAGATTTGAATATATATATATATTTCTGTGTGTGTTAATTTTAGTTTTAAGCATATTTTCAATTTGTGTAATACAAGTTAAGACATCTGTTGACAACTAGGTCTAGGTTGTTTCAGAATGAGAAGTGATGGTTGTTTGCTTTAGACATGGCATGTTGTTGGAGATGTATAGATGGATTCCATGGTATTATTCAAGACAAATGGAACCTTGTTATCAACAATTAATGAATATGTTGTGTGATATAGTAAGTAATGCTAATTGCTCATTGCTTAGTTGTCTAAATTGTAAGTTTTTCATTCATCACCAAATTCTCATCTTACTTTCTCTTTTTTTTTAGTGCTAAGTTAACTCCCTTTAAGTTCTTTTAACACATTTTTCATTAGACCTCATTATATTCAAATCTTCATTCAAATCAAAATTATGCTCTTTTTATTGAGTAATGGAACTTGTAATATCCTAGACTATTTACAAACTTCTTAATATAATATTTTTTCTTTGACATACTTTTTTTTTCCCTTGGAAAAAGTCGTAATTTTATTCATAAGACAAAATTACATTCTATAGATGCTAAAAGCATATGCATATGATCCTTTTCTGTTTTCACAGAAACAAAAAGAATAAAAAAAATAAAATACTACTCTTTTCTCCCTTTCTTTTTCTCCACCTTCTGCCAACCTCCAGCGTTGGGGGTGGCAGTTACAATGGATAGATGGTTTTTGTTTGTATTTATGGGAGAGTCTTTGTTAGAATTAGATCCTTCTGATCCATGAGTTCGCTTGTTGCCAAATATTTCCATTCCTGTTGTCTGAGTTTCCTGTTGCTGCAGAGGGTTACTAGGAGCTTCCTTTTCCTTTAGTGCGCTGTTCTGGACTTTTTGATCTTCCATTTCTACTTTATATTTTGTTGCCTCTACTATGTCTGCTTCTTCATCCAAAGGGGTTGTATATTGCCATCCTTTTGGCTTTCTCTGTTCCTTCTTGTTCCATTTGGGGATTTGTTTTGCTTGTGGGCAAGCACTATGAAGGTGGCTTGTTTGTAGGCATCCATGGCATTAGAATGCTGTATTTTCGTAATCTAAAGGTTGTATCCATTATGTATTGTTGAAATTTAGTGTTATGATTTTTGGTAATCCTCTTGTGAGTCTGTCCCCATCAATCTTAAGGAACTTCCCCAGAGTGTTCCCTATGGCAATTAAAACATTATGACGCTAGAAGTGTAATGAGAGGTTGTGTAGCCTGACCCAAATTGGCATCTTTGATAACACCAATGTGTTGGCACCGAAATCTAGAAACCAAGGAGTCATGAAGAGCCCTGTGTTGCCCTAGAACCATGGTCCCTTATTGAGGATGTATTCCCTTTCTTGTTCTGTTTTGAATCCGACTATTAAAACCCCCTGGGGCATAAGTATATTTCGAAATTTGGTGACCATGTATCATATATCCATTGGTGCAAAACTTCAGATTTGGGCCAAAATCCATTAAATCTACATATAACTTATTTGGAGTATAGATCTGAGTACAAGCCCTTTACCTCAGGCATTGCAATGGTGAGAACAGGATTCTCAGTTTTTTATTCTACAATGTAGGGCCTAGGAAGCTCAAGCATTGTTGCTGGTTTGGTTTGCACTTTTTCCTTGCCTTTGACTGCATCCTTGAAGGAGCCTGTGCTCATAGAATTAGTTCCCGAGCATCCGCCCCGCAGATGGAGATTGATGATGATGGTCGAGTCTGTGGTTATATTATAATCCTGTAGGGTGTAGTTATCTTTTAAACTATGACCCGCATAGATTATATTTTTCCTATTAGCTAGTATACCAAGGTGGTTCTATATTTTATGCCTTAGTTGTTGGGTCCTGCTCCCCTTTCAAATCCTCCAGCAAAGATTCCTACCTTCTAGCGTTTTGATGAAAATTTGTGTGAGATCTGCCTTGGTAGGGTGTAGATCTGTCTGAGAAAGGGATCGATCTGTTGCCTAGGTATCCAAATTTTATGGATCAAGGCATATCAGGGCTTTGTCTGTTTCTTGCATCTCTGGATCTGGGTTATCTGATGGACTTTCTAGCCTTGCAGTGTTTAATATTGTGTCTTTCTGTATTGAGAGATTGATGTCTATCAAGTTTGCCCACATTCTTGCTTTGTCGTGCACCCCTGCCAATTCCTTCCTGTCTTCGAGCTGTGGGAACCCTCAGATATGAGAATATTGATTTAGATCTACCCATTTCAGGGGATATTCTGCTAAATAGATTCTTGATTGAGGGGGGTTTAACCATATCAGATCCCAAGCAGTTGCAGTGTGCACTAGATCTAAGGTACGATTTCGAATCCCCTAGAAGTTGACGAGATCTGACATCCCCTAGATATTTGCCTCTCAGATTAAGGCCACCCTAGCATTTTCCATGTCATCATAAAGGTTAATGGCACTAGCGATGGTAACACCATCATTCACCAGCTTTAGCATTCCAAACTCGTCCAATACAACATTCTGCCCTCTGAGCCCCGGTGTATCGCCCACGACATCTACCAATTTATCAATGCCCCTCTGCACCGGTGCACATGAAGCCTAATCGAACAATATATCCTTGTCCGACACCCTCACCAAGACTGTGCTAGTACTCCTCACTTGATGTTTCTCTCTAAATTGACGAGCAGCTATCGATCTTTGACAAAATGCCGTCTTTTTGCTCCTCAAGCCATTTGGATGAGCTGTGGGCTAAAACAGGTTCAGTGCCCCTGTGAAGGTGAAGGCCGTGTTGGTTGCCATGACAAATATCTCCAACTTGTCTTGACATATTTTATTTATGTAATATTTATAAATAAAAAATAATTACATATTAAAGAGTTTTTTATTCCATGTTTAATCTTCATTTTGAATGATAATACTTTAAAATTGGCAAAGTTATGAGAAATTTAAAGGAAATCAAATACATAATGTTAGAAGAGTCACAATCAATTATGAAGACTTTAACAAAAATGATAAACCTATACATTTTTATATGGAAAGTAGGTGGTCATAGTCACGATGCTTAAAGGAATTATATAAAAAAAATTACAAATTAAAAATCCTTATTACAATTAGACTATGTTTAAATACTTCTTAATACACTTGGATATATATATATATATATATATATAATATTTTCTAGTATTTCATAATTAAATTAAGTAATAATACAAAATAAAAAATAAATTTATGTGCATTATTAAGGACAAAGAATAAATGCTTTCATTTTATTTCTCATTGCATAATTCTAAGTGTTAATTTGCAAATTTAACTAAAACCTATCATCATGCATAAAATTTAAATACTCATTTATTGACTATAAAGTGTCATCATCTTATTAACTAAAAATTACCAATTAAAAATCCTTATTATCATTAGATTATGTTTAAATACTTCATAATACACTTGGATTATATATATAGATATATATAATTTCCCATTATTTCATAATTAAATTAAGTAATAATACAAAATAAAAAATAAATTCATTTGCATTTGCATTATTAAGGACAAAGGATAAATGCTTTCATTTTATTTCTCATTCTATAATTCTAAGTGTTAATTTGGAAAATTAACTAAAACCTATCATCATGCATAAAATTTAAATACTCATTTATTGACTATAAAGTGTCATCATCTTATTATTAAGTTGCAATAATAATAAAAAATTCTAATAAATTTTATATAAAGATAACTAATTCCAAGTGATTGTTATATTTACCATACAACACTCCCACCTTATCTTACCATGCTTATGTTATAGACACTAGCCATTTCCATCAAATATATTAAAAAAACTAATTATTTAAAATAACTGACCATTTCCATCAAATATATTAAAAGAAATAATTATTTAAAATAACAAAAGTTTGTAATAAGCCATTACAATGTGGTTCATGAGAAGTAGTGGAATAATAGCAAGCTCTGAAATGAAATAACTTCATATAAACCTTATATCATTACATTAAGATAGTGGTGACAAAATGTGATTCATACAATATGGTAAATATTTTACTCACTTTG
Source organism: Pinus tabuliformis (assembly GCA_031772625.1). Lineage (NCBI taxonomy): Eukaryota > Viridiplantae > Streptophyta > Pinopsida > Pinales > Pinaceae > Pinus > Pinus tabuliformis. The sequence goes on along the minus strand of CM062813.1, from coordinate 328,267,437 downwards.
AAATAGATACTTAGAATTGCAATAAATAGATATTTAGATACTTAGAAATTTTGCAAGAAAAATACTTGATCCAATTTTATTGTAACCATTTCCTACATCACAATTAAAACAAACATACATAATACAATATAGTGTGATGCACAATCAACATGAATGTAAGAATAATGGTCAAAATGAACAAAAACAATTGTTGGATAACCTAGATTGAGGTAAATGGAAAGAATAATGGTCAAAATGAACAAAACAATTGTTGTATAACCTAGATTGAGGTAAATGGAATACTTCTAGGGGAGTCTACAATATAAATATCGACTTTGGAATCATAGGGAACTTTTAGACATTGTATTGGAGTTGTTTAATTATGATTTTTTTTGGATTTTACTTGTAGAATTTGTTGACTCAATTTTTAGTTAGATCACAACATTTCAACATTTAAATTGTATTTTTAAATGTAGAAATGGATTTAGGGAAAATCCTAGGCCATATAAGTTATGTCGACCCAACAACTTAGAACTAGGATTCTCCCAATTTATTACTAAAATCCTAGCAAAATTGACCATGAAATTTACCCCACAAAGAGTAAAAATTATCTTGTTACTCTACTACCATTGTATTTTTGTGTGACCATTGGCACCAAAGTATTTTGTAAAAATGAAGAGTAAAAAATCAAGTAAGATACTCATAAAACAGCAAATGCAATAGCTCATAAATATGGGGTACACCAAATTAGGATTAGTAATATGACAAAACATTAAGCATGAAACAAGGTTATTTTTTATTATTAAACATTGATATAGAAAAAGCTCATGGGGCGTCTAATAGATGATGATGTGGTGTACAGTTAAGGCACTCTGTGATGTGAAAATCATCAGTTCGAAACTCTATGGGTAAAAACCCAACCACATTAAGGGCTAGTATGGCCCAAGTTAGGTGTTATCCCATAGTAATTTTGATGGCTTAAATGCCCCTAGGTCGCAATTTCTCAAGCCAGAAGTTAAACTTGCAATCATTTGAGGACTCACACAACTTAGCAAGCAAAAAAAACATTGATATAGAATACAAAGCTTAGATTTGGAAATAACTTTTTTTGTTACATAAAATAGATAGTTCAGGAGTGAATGCCATCTCTTTTTTTCTTCCTAACTTACTTATTAATACAAGTATCTATAATTTAATAAAAGAATATACTAACACAACCATATAAATTAAATGACAAGAAAACATCAATCAATATTAATCCATATAAAAACATCAAACACTTAGTACATGATACATTTCACATTGCTAAAATTTACAAAATTGTACAAAATAACTAAATTATAACTTTATTAATAAGGACTTTATTCTAGTTGAATAAGGACTTAATAAATATGTTCTATTTTTATTAAAAGAAATAATTACAGTGACTGTGCTAAGACTTAATTAGGAATCACAGGGAGTATGTTTCTATTTCCATGAATTGGCCATCAACATGCTTGGATTCAGGCTTAGCCTTTCCATTATATGGCATTCATGTGGAGTGGATTCCCAATAATCTGGGTACTAGATCTCAACAAGAATTGTTTCTCGAATGTTCTAAACTATCATTCCTCATAACTCTATTGTTTTTCTCTTTTCCCCTTTAAAAATTCTTCAGTTCCTTTCCCTCCACACCGCCCAGAGAAAGAATCCAAGGGATATATGCCAGGCTTGGTTCAAGATGGGATTATGGTATGGCTTCTTTCGCCATTTTTCCATTCTTGTTTCATGCTTGATTGATCCCTGTCCCTGTGGCCGAATAGTTGTTCGTGATGTTGCCATAGAACTTCACTGTAACTGTAAGCATTTAATAGGTGTTCCATTGATTCCGTTTGTCTTTCACATATGCAGCAGACCAATGGTCCCTGCATCCCCCTTACCTGTAGTTGATCCCATGTTAGTGCTTTGCTGTGCAGGACAACCCATAGGAAGAAGGCTATTTTGGGCGACAATTTGTCCTTCTAGATTCGTTGCCATATGGGTAACCCTTACTGTTGATGATGTGTTGTTTGCAGATAGTATCCTTCTTGGATGGTGAACATCCCTTTTATTCTATATCCCCACCTTATTATGTCTGATCCTTCCACTATCACTATTCTTTGGGATTCCATCTCCTTCTCGTAGGTTTCCAATTGAATCAATTTTGGTGCTCCAGGCCAATCTTGTTTTCTCTTCCATTCCCCATTGTTCCCCTGTATCCGTTTCCCAATAGTTTTTCATTGACTGATTTGTTGGGTTGTTTGTATATAGGAATATGCCCACTAGGTCTGTCTTACTAAATAATTTCTCTCTATGCTACCAGGCCTCTTGCGGGAATCTAGCCTTGTCTCCTCCCCTGATTTCCCAAAAGCTATGATTTCTTATTAGTTCTCAGTTTTCTGATGCCACATTCCATATAGCCGACCCCTTTATTTTTTCTTGGACTCGTAATATTCCTTCTGTCGATATTGGCATTATGTATTTTCTCCCCCATATTTCTTTACATAGGTTTGTTCCTCCATGAATCCATCTCCACCATAACTTAGTGCCCATTACCTAGTTAGAATATATGGGTCTCGGAGTCCTAACCCGCCTACTTTGTTTGGCTTAATTAGCCAGTTCCAAGATAGCAGTGCCCATTTTTTACTGTGTGTGGCCCTTTCCATAGGAATTTCTTGAAGATATTGATCATTCCATTGCATACAATTTTAGGGACAAGTTGGCTTGATAATTGGTATATCAAGATTGACTGAAGGACTCAAATATGAGTGGGGTGGTCCCAAGATTATTCACAAGGCCTAGGAATCCCAGGATAGGATGCACGGTAAAGCCAGAATGTGAACACCTCAATTGAGACTAGGAATCCCTTGACTAGTGAATGGCGACATACAAGGTAAATCTTAGTGGTGAGTACCCTTGATTGGGCTGAGGAATCCCTAGATGGGATACATGGTAAATCCAAGAGTGTGGAGACCTTGTAGGCCTGGGAATCCCTTGACAAGTAATGACAAGATACATGGTAAAGCCGAGAGGTTGGGATAGACAAATCCCTCATGGTGTAGGTGGAGAGATCTGATGGCATCCATGCTTGTTTTTGGCCTATTGATCCAGTGATGATTGCGGTAAAGACTTGTATTATATGTTTATTTTTTATGGATTAGTGATACAATGGGGATTAAATTAAAGCCTAGTTCTATTATTGAGGGTGACGTGGTGTAGCCTTGGGAAACCCTGGTTGATTTTGGTTATAAGTCCCATATTCATGCTTGGAATGTGGCACAAGGGTGATTGGATGAAAGAAATATTTGGTTCAACCAATCTATGGTCGGGTGGTATGTAGAAGTCACAAACCTTGTTGGCCTAATAATTCATTAATAAGAATTGTTTCTCCTTGGTATTTTATGATAAAATATATTGGTTCATATGAGTCATTTATGCTTGATGTATCCTTGTTACTTTTGTTGGTATAATATGGTGGCTATGAACATGTTTTATGACAATGATGATGTATGGATCTCATCATCTTTTAATTTGAAAATGAATGTAAAATGAATATATGATCTAATAGATGATAATGCAACTAATGTGATAAGGCATCAATGCTTCTTAGTGATTCTCATATAATTATGAGACCCCTATGCTCAGATATGTTGTTATGACCTGTAGAATGCATATTTGTGACATGTTTGACGAAATGTCTGTCATGGCTAGTAGGGTCCAACCGAGTCTTTGCATTTGTATCATTATTTCGATGTTACTTTTCATTCTTGAAAGTTTCATGGAGTTATGGGCAGTAGCCTGGTCTTGGCCCTGAAAAAGTGGCATGGAATACAAGGTCCCAGGATTAGAACTAGCTAAAAAAGGCCTCGTTCTCTTGCATGCCCATGTTGTGAGAGAGACTGGAGGGACCCAATCACATGCATGCCCATGTCATGGGAGTGACTGAGGCTCTAGGGTAGCAAAGTGTCAAGTTGTCGTAGGGGTTAATCACCTGGAAGAATTGGTTGGATCCTGTAGGTTTTGTGGTATGTGCAGAAGGTCATATTGGTTTTTTTGTGTTAGTTCCATTTCGTTAATTGTACATGGGGAGTTGAATCATATTGTAGTAGCCTCTCTTCACATGTTTACCCTTGTGGACTACTTAACTTGGGTAAATGTGGGAGGAGGGTGTTGTAGAAGTGTCCATGGGTTTGTTACTCTCCATGCATAACTTCTTCAGTATCTTGATTATGAGAATTTAGAACTTCCACAGTTTTCATTTTTAGTCTTTGACGTTTCGGGTCAATACATTGACCCATCATCAGGAAAAAAACCTGATGATGACATACTTGCCTTGAGAGAAAAACAGTTCCCCATCTCCTTTCCATACTTCCAAACTGATTAAATAATGCATGAGTCCAATTTCCTTGATCCGAATTGCATCATTATATTTTTTTTCATCCATATCGATGCATTTAGAGTGGAAAAAGTGGAGGAATCAGCTCATGGGATTGTTGTTACCAGCGATACCCAGTTTGGAAAAACGAGGTCTGAAACCTTCCATGAGCATTTTAATGCATCAAATGATGTTTTTTGGGGGTAACAAATCGCTACTTAATCCCAACACCTTTTCATGCTATTATACACACAAAGATCTTTCCAACGGCACAAGAATCATGTCAATCAGAGTCCATATGAAAAAGTTATGCCAATGAGAAGTTGACTTTCTTATTTTCACAACTATAGTTTGGGAAGATGTCGTGTCAGCCCCCATTATTCATGGAAAATGGGTTAGCCACATGTTTTTGATGTAAAATACTCTAGAATATTCTATTTTGTAACTCTACTTAAGAGTTGATGTAGTCAAACTTAACTATTAGTAGGCTATCACATTGTGTTATAAATGGACCACTAGGAGGAAGAGGCATTCCATTATTTCAAGAGAATTTCGTTCCATAGTTGAGAAAAGATAGCCAGGAGAGATAGGAGGTAGAGCACACAGAGAGGATATGTGCAATGTAGCATCCCACAAGCTACAAACGTTACTTATTTGTATCTGTAGCCATATTTCCAGATAGAGAAAGAGAGTGAAGTGACGTCACCTTCTAGCTGGGTTTTCTCCCGAAAGGGTTTCCCAGAGAGCATATCTTGTGTATTATGTGTGTGTGAGATTATTTTTTCGTTCTCTACTTTTCTACTTGATTTAATTTTACATGCACGCACTAATTACAGTTAGTTTTACATATCTAGAAAGTAAATAAAACTGTAATAATGTAGAATCTTAGATTTTTAATATAATATTATCAGATCTGTTGTGATGAACTGTCTAGTGGAATATCCACGATAGTTTACATATCAATCCTTCATCTCGAATTATCTTGCAAGATCCTCTTTGCAAGAGCTAATCAACTTATCATCACTGGTTAAAAATTAAATCACCAACATATAATAATATAATCAATAATTTACCTTGAAAAACAATACAATAAAATTTTGCATCTACTTCACTTTTGGTGAAGCCCGACCCAGTGAGATAGTTTTTGATCCTAGTGTACCAAGGACGAGGTGCTTGCTTTAATCCATATAATGCTCACTTGAGTCTGCACACATGCGACTCTCTGTGAAAGGTCTCAAAACCTTCTGGTTGTTCAATGTACACCTCTTCCTCAATAACTCCATTGAGGAATTCTTTCTTCACATCCATCTGACGGATCTTCCATCCCATAGGTGTTGCAAGTGTTAGAATTGATTTGATGGAAGAGTACCTTGCTACTGGAGAAAAGGTCTCCTCATATTCAATTACCTCCACTTGAGAGAACCCCTTAGCCACAAAATTGGCCTCGTGTTTCTCGATGCTCCCTTCTACTGCTTGCTTCACCTTGTAGATCCATCTCAAACCCACCACTGATTTGTCCTTTAATCTTGGGACCAATTCCCAGACACTGTTTCTGATAATTTAATCATATTCCTCTAACATAAAATCAACCCATACAAGGTTCTCTACTTCTTCCTTGAATGAGGATGGCTCAGTCTCTACAATCTCACTCATCAAAGCCATGTAGCCAGTGTATTGATATGATGACCTCCTCTGCCTGCATTGAGAAGTGGGTGCTCCCACAATCTCTCTAACATCATGCAATAATCCATCAACATCCCTGGTACGTTTCCTTCATTCTCTAGATGTCTCCACTCTTTGCTCCTCTGCTTGTGGCTGTTCCACAACTTCCTGAGGTTCTTCCTTTAGAGCTAAAAGCTCCTGATATGAATGAAACTAAAGCTCTCTCTCAAGAGAACACCTCATTTCCTTTTCCTCATCAAAATTCACATCCCTTTGAACAATCTCATCCTAAGAGATGGAAAGTACACACAATAGTTATGAAGTGTTTCTATGTACTCCAAAAATATGCGCAACTTTGTTTTTGACTCTATCTTTTTCCTTGATTCCTTAGAAACATGATAGTAAACTGATGATTCGAAGATCCTGAAGTGTGACACATCTAGTTTCTTCCCTAAAAAATACTCCTCTGTGTACTCATGCTAGGAATCTTATGAGGACTCTTGTTATGCAAAAATACCATTGTGTTGCATGCTTCAGCCCACAAGTGCAGTATTAGGCCTTGGTCATGCAACATTGCCCTTTCTTCTCCCACAATACTTTTGTTATTCCTCTCAGCCACCCCATTCTGTTGTGGGTTGTGGGGTGATTTCAACTCCTGTCGAATGCCTTCCTTTGCACATAAATTTTTAAACTCATTTGACACATACTCACCTCCATTATCGCTCCTAAGAGCCTTCACTTTCTTGCCAATTTCTTTCTCAACAAGTTCTTTAAATTAAAAAAACTTAGAGAATGTCTGGTCCTTCTTCTGCATGAAGGAGATCCAACACTTTCGTGAGAAATCATCTACAAATATACATAAAACCTTTGCTTGGTAGTGGAGGCCATCGAGAAAGGTCCACACACATAAGAGTGAACCCTTTCAAGGACTGTTTGTACTTTATTGTCCCGATCATTTAAGGTGGATTTTGTGTACTTCCCCAATGTACACCCTTTGCATGTATCTCATTGCTCTAGTGCTCCTTTTGGAAGTCTTGTAGAAATTTTCTACATGATCTTCAAAGCACAATGATGCAAATTTCCAAGTCTTCTATGCCATACTTCACTGATGTCTTGGCTCTGCACCTTCTCTACTTTTGTGCTCAATGTTGCACAATTTTCCACATCTAATTTGTAGAGTTTCTTCACACGAACCCCGATCCTCTTAACTTGTCCCGTGGCGATGTGTCTCAAGAAAGCCTTCCCTTTGCTAAATATCACATCATAGCCATGATCTTCCAACATAGAAATTGAAACGAGATTTTTTTTCGGACCTGAAACATACATGACATCCTTGAGTTTGAGAGGGGAGTCAGACCCCCTCTGAAAAGTAATTGTACCAATATCGATCATGTTATACCTTCCATCATCTCCCATCTTGATGTGCATCTGGGGGTCTTTCTCCTCCAAGTCACTGAAAAATTCTTTGTTGCCCGTCATATGGAATGAGGCTCCACTATCCAGATACCACATACTACCCATCATTGCACTAACCATGCATGTAATGAGGGTGAAATCAAGCTCGAACTGTGAAGCGAAAAATTCACCTTCCGCTCCTACTAAGGGCTTCTTTCTCGACTTCTTGTGTGGACACTTCGTGGCATAGTGTCCCAGTTAATGAAAATGAAAGCACTTGATTTTGGACAAGTCTTTCTTCTTGCCCTCTTGATTAGATTCTGCTTTGGATTGGTATTTCTTCCCTTTCCCTTTCTTTTCCTTTCCAGCCAAGGCACATTTCTCCTTGTCCTCAACCTTGGGTGAGGTCCCATCTCTAATATTCCCCCCTTATCTTCTCCTCTAACAAATCAGACCATATGCGTTCCTAATTTGGTAGCTTCTCCCTCCCATTTACTAAATCCTGGTAACAGTGCCAGCTCTTGGGAAGGCCTAAAAAGGCTGGGCTCATGAGATCATCCTCCATGAAAGTAACCCCAACTCCTCTAATATCATCATGACAGTGTATGAATCGACTCAGGTACTGTTGAATAGATTCAGTCTTTTGCATCTTGAGATTCCAAAGCTTGTCCCTGAGTGTCAAATTCCTGTGGTCGCTACTATTTTGGAACAACTCTATCAGTGCTTGCCACGTTGCATATGTGGTTTCTTTCTCATGAATATTGGAGACAATGTGATCCTTCACACCTTCCAATATGATTCTCCTCGCCTTGGCTACACACTTTCTCCATTCTGCTAGATCCTTGAGGTCCAATGATCCTGGTCAATATCAATGAATTCTTTAAACCCAATGTCCTCCAGTACTGCCTCCATGTGGTCCTTCCTAGCAACAAATTTCGAGCTACCCTCAAGGGAATACTCAAGCCTTAGACCATAGAACGTCATCCTGCTAACTCTGAAGAATTGATCCTGCAAATTTGATTCTCCTGCAAACACAACTTCAAATTCTCTTCTCTATTGTGAATCATGCTATGATACCATGTAAAAATTCTATGTAAATTCAAAACTTCTCATATAATTTACTAAAACATAAAACTTGAATCTACTCTACTCATTTGCGGGAAGAAATTCACGATTGAGAAAGGAAATCATAAACATGTGATATGATTCAATACACATGCACAAATATTTATATAACGGAAAGAAACTTCTCAAAACCCCTTCTTATTTGTATTGCATTAATCAGAAAATAGGGAAGAAATACAATGCTTGCTCAAGCCTTAGCAACCTCTGCACTAGTATAGTTTATTTCACTACCTCACCAAATGACTCTGGCCAACACTTTACCAATTTTCCTGCTTTCCAAACTCCTATTTCCTTGGGTTGTTCCTTGAGGAATTAGGCCCCAATTGGTTTCGAAATTCTACATTGAAAATTGTGCAATTCCTTTCAACCCTTCTTTGACTGCATGCACCACCTGTACACTTTAGAATAGTCTACAAATGATAGTACATTTCCCTTGAACTCCAATCTCAACTGGGTAACTTGATCTTTTTTCATGCATTAACTATTCTAGGCTGATTAATGAATTAACTGGTTGATCATTGAGGTACACACTCGACTACTGGACCCTCCACTAGTTCTCTAACACTTAGAACTAGTTTAACTCACAATAACTCATATTAAATGAAATATATTGCTAGAAATTAGCAATCAATCATACTAAACTGAACTAAAGTGTCTCCAATTTGAATTAACTGAGGTAGTGACAAGTGCCATGTCACCTTAGTTAACTACCTCCAAGTATTTTTACTGAAATTGAAATTTGAATTTTAATCTAGTTTGACCAAGGCAAAATCAAAACTAGATTGTAGGGCCCCAAACCCTTATTATTTTGTGGTTGACCCTAATTTAGTTAACGATCCCTCTTTGATTGATTTGAATTTGTCCTCCAAATGAGCATATATATTTTCTTAATTAATATATATTTTTTTATTTTAATAATTATAATTCATAAACTCGTGGTTATATTAGCCATTACATGATTTTATTAAAATATTATTTCTCATAAGCTAGCAGTTATATGATCTTTTGGTATCTACATCACACTCTATTTAAGCCTGTGCCATGATCCACATCTTCATTTGGTCTTGATGATGAACCACACTAGTTGGTTGGAAACACGTTGGCAAAAATTTTCTCCCATATGATTTCTACCAAAAAAAACTCTTCTTAAAATTTATACTCTTAATGCAATTTTCATTAAAACATATAAATTGACCAATGTTATTCATACTTTTCTAAATTCCAAAAAAACATTAAATACAATAATTTAAATATTTAAAAAATAAAATTATATCAAATAATCAAACACATACAAATAAATCATATACAATAAATATAACATCATAATAATATCGTAAACTTACAACTAAGTTTTCTAATATTACATAACCCAAGTAACACGAAACATTTTTCATGATAATAATATGTTATATTATATGCAAAATTTGAGACACTAATATAATATAAAAGGTGATACATATGTAAAAGAATCTCTAAAAATTAAAAGTCATAAACTATATAATCCCCTCATATTTAACATCGCTATAAAACACATCTCGCATCTTCCAAGATTTCCTACCCCATTTTCCCTATTCTATGTATTATAAATGATGTGGACATACTCTCATGTGCTAAAGTACACATGAAAATATATTTACAAATGAAAAATATATATAATAAAAATATTTATTATAATTTAGTTTTTAAATTAACAATTGGATAGTTATTGGCTATTATTTTGTTGGTGGTCAATAAGGAGACAAATTTTCATTTTGTTAAAATGCTTCTGGATCTTGAGTCGTTAGTCATTAACCTATTTTTTTGGGTTTGAAGAAAATAAACTCTTAGAAAAATAGAAATAGTTTTAAGCCATACTTCAACCCATACCTACATATGAAAACATACCCAGAAGCCTTCTCTCTCTCTCTATATATATGCTAAAGATTCTACATTTTAATGTAAATTTCCATGATAAAAAAGAAAAGAAAATAGTGTTTCTCATTGTATTTACTATCTACATAGATAAAAAATTGATTATTAAAATGTGATACCATGAGTACAAATAAAATAAACATTATCTTTACTATCTAAACAAACCATAAATTCATCTTTAAAATGAGATGCCATAAATACAACCCGAAACCATAAATTGCAAACATGGCCAATGAAAATAAATACCCAACTTCTTAAAAGTACAAAATATGAATGAACCACCAACACACATAATTTAACTCATTAAATAAATATAGATAATAAAAAAACTTTATATATTAAAATTTAAAGCCATACGAAACTAAGAAAATAATTATGGAAAATGAGTTAATAATTATGACTTTATTACCATTCAAAATTTAATCATAGACGTTTTTGCAATTCCCCTACCAAGTCTATACTCTTAATGCAACTTTTCGTGAAAACATGTAAATTGATCAATATTATTGATCATTTGCTCAAAACAAATGACACCCAAGAATTTAAGTATCGTGTCATAAATGCTTAATTATCATAAATATTTGAAATTAAAATTAGGCATATACATAAAAATGAATCATAAATTTTATATATATAATAAAGTCACTTTTCGTGAAAACATGTAAATTGATCAATATTATTGATCATTTGCTCAAAACAAATGACACCCAAGAATTTAAGTATCGTGTCATAAATGCTTAATTATCATAAATATTTGAAATTAAAATTAGGCATATACATAAAAATGAATCATATATATATATATATAATAAAGTCATAAATTATTAAGTATCACAAGAATATATTACATAGATAGCATAAACATTGAAATTGAAAATATGATATTAATAGGTTAGTATATTATAGACAAAAAAGAGTTAATTACTAATATTAAAAAAGAGTAAATATATAGAAAAAAATTTAAAATGTCAAAGTCAATAGATTTGATCTTGTTAGGTGCTTGGCATATCAAGAGTTAAAATAAATTTAGGCTGGTTTAATTCCCCTTTTAAATAGACTTTATATCGACGTGAAGATTATGAATTCTCAATACCATAAACCATTTTTATTTTTATTACTTTTTATTTTGACTAAATAGGAGATTATGATTCTAACATTATCACCACCCTTTCTTCTTTTCTGTACCTCACCTCCAATATTCAACGGCACCTCCAATAATTCAATGAGAATAGAATGCAACAATTCGACGAGAATGAGATATTATTCGATTTGCTGGATACATGGGGAAACTTAATTGGGGTTTTCAGAATAATCATTCCAACTATTTTCTATTTTTTATATTTTTTTATATAACTACTTGAAGCAGCCATGTTTTCAGAATAATCATTCCAACTAATTTCTATTTTTTATATTTTTCTATATACCTACTTGAAGCAGCGAATTCATGGTAGGCGTGGCTAGTAAAGCCGCATCTTTGTTCATGAATCTCTGCAAAGTAGTTTTCAAAGTAGTAGTCTGCAAAGTAGTAGTCTGCGAAGATAACTAATTACAAGTGATGGTTATATTTACCATACCAACACCTTTACCTTACTTTACCATGCTTATATTAGAGACACTGACCATTTCCATCAGATATATTAAAAAAACTAATTATTTAAAATAACAAAAATGTGTAATAAGCCATTACAATGTGGTTCATGAGAAATAATGGAATAATAGAAAGCTCTGATATGAAATAGCTTCATATAAACCTTATATCATTACATTAAGATAGTGGTAACAAAATGTGATTCATACAATATGGTAAATATTTTATTCACTTTGAAATAGATACTTAGAATTGCAATAAATAGATATTTAGATACTTAGAATTTTTTGGAAGAAAAGTACTTGACCCAATTTTACTGTAACCATTTCCTACATCACAATCACAACAAACATACATAATACAATATAGTGTGATGCACAATGAACATGAATGTAAGAATAATGGTCAAAATGAACAAAACAATTGTTGGATAACCTAGATTGAGGTAAATGAAATACTTGTAGGGGAGTCTACAATATAAATATTGAATTTGGAATCATAGGGAACTTTTGGACATTGTATTGGAGTTGTTTAATTAAGAATTTTTTTGGATTTTATTTCTAGAATTGGTTGACTCAATTTTTAGTTAGATCACAACATTTCAAGATTTAAATTGTATTTTTAAATGTAGAAATGGATTTAGGGAAAATCCTAGGCCATATAAGTTATGTAGACCCAACAACTTAAAACTAGGATTCTCCCCATTTCTTACTAAAATCCTAACAAAATTGACCATGAAATTTACCCCAAAAAGAGTAAAAATTATCTTTTTAGACTACTACCATTGTATTTTTGTTTGGCCATTGGCACCAAAGTATTTTGTAAAGATGAAGAGTAAAAAATCAAGTAAGATACTCATAAAATAACAAATGCGATAGCTCATAAATATGGGGTACACCAAATTAAGATAGTAATATGACAAAACATTAAGCATGAAATAAGGTTAATTTTTTTTATTAAACATTGATATATAAAATGCTCATGGGGCGTCTAATAGATGGTGATGTATTAGCTGGTGATGTGGTGTAGAGTTAAGGCACTCTGTGATATGAAAATCACCAGTTCGAAACTCTTTGGGTAAAAATCCAACCATGTTAAGCGCTAGTGTGGCCCAAGTTAGGTGTTATCCCATAGTAATTTTGATGGCTCAAATGCCCCTAGGTCGCAATTTCTCAAGCCAGTTAAACGTGCAATCATTTGAGGACTCACACAACTTAGCAAGAAAAAAAACATTGATATAGAATACAAAGTTTAGATTTGGAAATATTTTTTTGCTACATAAAATAAATAGTTCAAGAGTGAATGCCATCTCTTTTTTTCTTCCTAATTTACTTATTAAGACAAAATTTAGCAAGCAAAAAAAACATTGATATAGAATACAAAGTTTAGATTTGGAAATATTTTTTTGTTACATAAAATAAATAGTTCAAGATTGAATGCCATCTCTTTTTTTCTTCCTAACTTACTTATTAATACAAGTATCTGTAATTTAATAAACGAATATACTATCACACCATATAAATTAAATGGCATGTAAACATATATCAATATTAATCCATATAAAAACATCAAACGCTTAGTACATGATACATTTCACATTGCTAAAATTTACAAAATTGTACAAAATTATAACTTTATTATTATTATTATTATTATGAAATAATAAAAATAATTAATATATAAATTAAACGTATACATATTTTAAAAAACATGCAACAAAATTCTTAATTATAAAGATTTATCCTTATTTTACCATGGAGATTTTTAAGCTCTAAATAAACATTGTTACAATATTATGGGCCAATACCATGGCTTATCAACATCAAATGCCAGATAACGATAATTTAGTTCATGTGACATTTTCTTAATTAATTAATTTAATTAAAAGAGAAAAAAGAACATAACTATTTTGGAGATAATTCTCAATCTTTAATTTGTGCATAGTACTATGAATATTTTAAAATATTTTTTGTAAGTTAAATCTCTTCCGTCCACTTAATAATTATTGATAATTAAAATAAATTATAAAAACCCTATTCCAAACTAAACACATCTATCCATATAATAAAAATTAAAAATTAACGATTTTTAAATTAATCTCTTCATTCAATATGTTCAATTATTAAGTAAATATCAATAATTATTTTTAACAATAATAATAAAAAATACCAAAGTTCATAATTCTTTTATGGATACCTAGCAAGTGTGTAGTGATGCATGTAATGCTTCCTAACTAGTGAAATTGATATGGATAATTTCCATTACACAGATATGGATAATTTCCATTACACATAACATTTATTGCACTCATCTAAGATTTTATCCCACAGTGCAAACTTTATTTGCTACAACTTCCATCTATGTTGCACAGATATCCTTGAAAATTGAGGTATAAGAAGAACTATATATCTCAAAAGATAAATTTATCTATGTTTGAATGGGGAGTTGTCACTGGTTTCTTTTAATTACATAATAATTAATCATAACTTTTTTTAATTACTATTGATTCTTCTTCCAATTTTAAAATATTTGATTTATAATTCCTTTGCCATGTTTATCTTTTTTTTAAAAGAAATTGCTTCTACCAAATTGTTAATGGTCCACCAAAGTTTTAGATGTACAATCCCATTTGATTTCCCAACGGCTATTGGAGGATCACTCCAATACGAACTCACCTTAGAGAACCACTCAAATTTGAACTCACCTTGGATTTTAACTCATGGGCATGGTTTTTAAAAATAATTCAAACTTATATTATTACTCTAGTATTTAAAAATAATTTTCAGAAATGTGTGTTACCTTTATCCTTCTATAACGTTAGAAAAAGGAGATTGGAACCATAATAGTAATAAGCGAATTGATTGGGTTCGAAAGTTTAATTTTGTTTTCTAATCTCAATTCTGGACTTGAAGATGATTTTCAAAGGACTTATTCCCCTTGATATTAACAAAATAAATTATTTTTATTTGTCATTTTTTTCAAAATAATTAAATAAATTATTTGTGTAGATTTATTTTTATTTTATTTATCTTTTCAAAATAATTTATTTAATTATTCCGGTATATTTGTTCATGATAAATGAAATTGATACTTTCAACAATGCTTATCTTATTTTTATTATTGAAACTTTTTCCAATTTTTAAGTTTAGATTTTTATTTTTTTCATATAATTAATCTAAATAGCAACCATAGTCATGGGAATAATAGACTATAGCTTTCTACAGTGTTAATTAGTGCATTAATGTTATAAATTTCAAATCATGAAATTTTATTAAATCTAAAATTTCATATAATTAATATAATAATTTAAAATATGTTTTATGATCTTTAGCATTTGGAGGATATTTTGGTGAAATAATATAAACTTTTATATTATGTCCATTGGGTGCTCTATCAAATTTACCTAATCGACTCTACTTTATAGATTATTTGTTTCTTTGTTTCTTTTTTTTTTCTACATGATATTCTTCATACATTTTCTCAAAACACATCAATTATCAAATAGTGACAGAACCTTCTTCTCTAGTTTCTCCTTGGATATAGTGCATATCCACATCTTAAGATTTATGCTTGTGTGGTCTACCCCATTAGATTCATGACAGGGAGATCAAGCTTTTTTTCATCCCCATTCTTCTACTAAACAAGCTTCCATGGATGAAAAAGGAAGGAGAATGATGCTTCCCACTATACCTATTGTCCAAATAGACCATAAATTGATCATTAAAATGAGATACCATTTGTACAACTAAAATGAACAATATCTTTACTATACCAATAGATCATAAATTCGTTATTAAGATGAGATGCCATAAATGCAACCCAAATGAATAAGTAACGAACATTCTCAATAAAGACGAGATAAAAAAAATTCCTTGAAAATACACCATCAAATATGAGTGAACCAAAAACACACTCAATTTAATATGTTAGATAAATATGAATAATAGAAAAACTTTATATATCAAGAATAGAGAGATACACATGAGGCTTATAAAATGATTATCGTGGATGATTTGATAGTTATGACTCAACTAAAATTCAAAATATGACCATAGATGTTTTGCCCAAATCTATTTATCAATTTACCTTGATGATACGTCTTTCACCAAATTTATACTTATAATGAAACTTTTCATTAAAACATATAAATTGACCAATATTATTAATAATTTTCTAAATGCCCAAAAAAAAACGCACAACATAAAAATTTAAATATCTCAACATAAATACATAACCATTTTAAATATTTAGAAAATAAAATTATAATAAATAATCAAACACATAAAAATAAATCATAAATTATAAATATAAAATTATAATAAAACCTTAAACTTAAAACTAAGTTTTTAAATATTTGTATTAAATATTTACATTGTAAGGTGTTTCCCTCTGAGAAAGACTTTCCCAACTGCCATTTTGGACGATTTCGCACCGTTGAAGGAGAGATTGAAAAAAGTGGTTTAATGCATCATCCCGCCTCCTTGATTTACATAGCTTGATGGAATGATGAAAGGAAGTGGTTCAATTAATCATAACTAAAATTACACCAAAAACCAATTCATACAAACCGGTTTGGAATTTATATAGTTTGCCAGCTTCTTGATGAGCATTTTGGTATGAGAATCCAGTGATCTGAAAAGGTTTTGATGAAACGGGCGATGTACTGGAATTTGCTCCATGGTTAATCTGTCACCTTCTTTTTGTTTGTCATTTTAAGCGCAATGGGGTTTATTGGTTGTTTTGAGCATAATATCAAAGTAATCTGGAGTGGCCTTTTCAATTGTTCTGTGGCCCTCTCTATTGGAATTTTAAACATAACTTCAGCCTTTTTTTAAGCAGAATCTACTATATTTGTCCCAAAAATCTTAGTTATTATTTTTTCTGTAAGTATTTAGTTCTTTAAAAGCTTTATGCGCACATACAAGCTAGGATGCAACAACTATTTCTTTAGATTTTTCCTGAGAATCCTTTTACTTTGTAAATTACTATTTTTGGCTAAGCTTTATATTAAATTTTAATTTTTGATGCAGTATTATACGAGTCTCGTTGATTTTTATGTTTTTGTTCCCCATTGATTCATATAGTAAGTGAAAATTTAACTCTTCAAATGTGGTTTTGTTTTCCTTTAAAAAGAATATGTATTTAATGATTCACATTTGGAGAAATGATCACTTTTCAATTACCAATATTGAAATGACATTTCATATGTCCTATTATAATGTTTTTTCGAGATTATCATTGTATATCACATCTTCTTTCTTCTATGTTACTCTTTCTTACGAAATCGTCTTACGACGTTTCCTTTGCAACATCTGGTGCAATTGCTAGTTATGTCCTACACATAAGCCTTCTACGTCCATGAATCCTCATGTTCGACAAGTAAACTTGGGCAGAAAGGCTTTTGTTTTCAATGAAAAATATCATATCTTTCTATTCAAATAAAAAATGTTATATACAACATCGTTACATGGGATGCAAAGCTCCAAAATAGGATATGTCCAAGGCAGAAAACCATGGAATCTTGTAAATGTAAAAAATGTCAACAAAAAAAATTGAAAATGGAAACAAAATTAATAAGCTCAAAAAAGTATAGTGATACGCAAAGATGAAAAAACTCCGCTTACAATCCTACTAGAAAGTAATAAAAAAAAGTTATCATTATATTAGTTTCTCTCAACAAGTTAAGAGATCACTTCCATGGAAAAACAACAAGTTGTATAGGTATATCTGCATATGGAAAGGTAATGATGCATGGTTGATCTTATTTATGACAAATTAATATTTTGAGAAAAGAGGACTGCGGAAAGAGCCCTCTTTAATAAGATGTTTTCATGAGTGTTTCATTCTCTGTGTATGTGTTGAAACAAGAGGTATTGAAAAATTCTCTTCGTGTTTGTTATCTTGTCTTTTTAATGAGACAATTTTAATACATGTAAGTTTGTGGAGCTTAATAACTAATCAATAATGCATTTAGAGTCACCACAAATTTGTAAAAAGCAAACTTTTTGAAGGAAGTAAAATATAGCAGTCTCCGACAAGCAATGATTTTAGCCTCAGTGTTTGTTATAAATCCAATGTTCGGCCAAACAAAGAAAGAGAGAAGACTAGGGAGCATGATAAAAGCACCCCGCCACATTGGCCTAGTTGTTATGCACCATAAAAAAAAACCAACAATGCAGAACTGTGATACCAAAGGATAACAAAATTTCCAGACATTCTTAGGATTTGCAGGTCTCATATATTCCTTAAAAAAGAAAAATAATTTGAGGAAGAATATGTTCATATTTGATGGTCAAGTATTAAAATGATGTATTTGTTCCTCACCTCCCAAACACCCCAAGAAAGAAAGACCAGCATGGTGTTAAATCTTCCATCTTTGGATCCCACCAATGGAGACAAGATTTGAAAAAAGAGGTAGATCTAGTGCCCTAAAGTCTGAGAATAGATAAAGCACCCTTCCATACATCCTTGGTAAAGGAATGATGAATAAAGAAGCATTCCACATATTTAGGCCCACTCATACAAAGACAACAAACATTCAGGCCAATAAATCCCCTTTGTTGAAGATTGTCCCATGTAAGAATACGGTTTCCGTGAGGGAGCCGTCAAAAGCACCAATGTATTTAAGGCAGTGGTCATTTCCATATCTTTTTGTGCCACCAAATATCTTTGTGTTTCAGTGAGGAAGAGGAGTTAGATTCATAAGCATGGAAAATTTTAGGGGCGAATGTTCGCCCTTTGGCGAAATTAAGGGGTTTTAAATTTTTAACCGGCGAATATTTTGTATCATAGTACATTTTTACAAATCACCTCAAATAGCCCACCTTATTTTAAGGGAGAGGGTAAAAAAGGTAAATTTAGCCCTTGAAATTAGCAGTTACAACCTTCCATTCGCCCTAATTTCAAGAATAGGCTTTATTTAAGTGAATCCTATGGGCCAAATACCATATTTATAAAAGAGGCATGGTAAATTAATAAAAATATAAATAAATGAGAGGTATGGTAAATAAATAAAACGTTTTTTATATTTACTCCATAAGTCACCTTATATACATGCAAGGGTGTAAACAAATAAAAATATAAGTAAAGTGGAGGTATGGTAAATAAATAAAACGCCTTTTTATACTTACTCAAAAGGTATGGTAAATAAATAAAAATATAAATAAACTAGATGTATGGTAAATAAATAAAACCTCTTTTTATATTTAGTCCATAACCCTCGTTCTATTTATGAAGGCTCAAAAAATAGGTTTTATTTAAGTGAATCATATCGGCCAAATACCATACTTGTAAAAGAGGTATGGTAAATTAATAAAAATATCAATAGACGAGAGGTATGGTAAACAAATAAAACATTTTTTTATGTTTACTCCATAAGTCACCTTATATTTACGAACACTCAAAAAATGCGTTATATTTAGGTGAAACATATGGGCAAAATACTATGGGACAAATACCACGGGCTAGATTATTATTAATAACATGCAAAAAAACATTATTAACCCTAATATCAGTATTAATAAAAATAAAAATGTCACATGGTATTGACCCATGGTATTCACTTGGAATGTAGCCTATTTAAATGCTGGAATTAAACCAGCATAGATCCATCTTTACTCTGGATCTACTAACCCCCAAGAGGTATCAAATATCGTGATATGCAAACTAGCATAGGGTGAAAAAATATTTGATCCCTCTCGGGGCTTGGTAGATCAAGAGTAAAAATGGATGTTGTAATTTAATGTATGTTAAACATTTTAGCTTGGTTAAAATAAAAAATAAAATAAAAATCAACTATTAATTTTATTAATTTTTATAAATTACTAATTGTAATTTTTAAGCTCCAGGTTTATGATAATCCATGGTAATACCATGGTATTCATGTGAGCATAGACTATTTAAAGGGGAAATTCTATCATCTTAGATCCATCTTAATTCTGGGTCTACCAAGCGCTCAGAAGGATAAGTATATTTCATCCCCCTAAGAGTGGTAGATGTGGAGTTAAGATGGATATAGGTTGGTTTTTATGATAATGAAGATATTAAATAGACTTAGGAAATTATATTGTAAAAACATCTTAAGGTGAATGGTTAAAGCATAGACATTAGACAAGTATATTTTTATACTTCTGTTTTAAACTAAAACAAATCCAGGGCTAAAAGGAATGGATTGATTGCACTAGTCATCCTTCTATAACTTTCCAACATACGTTGGAGTAAACAGATTATAATTTGGGTAATTTTTCTAACTGCAAATAGGAACATACTTGTGTATTGGCAGGGTGGTTACGAGGTCCCTAGAAGTGATGAATTTGAATTTTTCTTGGTTTTATATATAGTATTAGGTTTTTTCTCATGCTTTCTGTGAATGACACGGGTGAATTTTATCCTACACCCACTAGGTTATCGATATGTAATTTTGGTAATTTTGATTTCAAAAGATATTTTAAAGAAATGCAATGATTTCATTTGTGTATTCAATAAACACAATATTCTAATGGAATTATGCATTTGTGGTTTACCTATACATATTCCATGGAGAAGTATTAGTGGTGTGACATCAATTGTCCTCAAGCAGAGGCTTTAGTTTTACTCTTTTCTGGAAGCAAATACTTTCTTCCAACATTTTTGAGTTCCATGAAAAATTTGAAAGTCCTAATAGTATTCAATTATGGGTTCAAGAGAGACATAGTATTCAATTATGGGTTAAAGAGATCCACACTGAATGATCTATCAGCCTTATCTTCACTTAGTTTAAGACTATTCACTTGGAGAGGCTGCATGTGCCCCCACTTCAAGAGCATAGTAAATTCATGTAGAACTTAGAGAAGCCATCGTTAAGCTTTTAGTGAAGATTGGAAAAATGTATGGGTTCAATAACACCTAGTCGAGCATTAAGCTTCCAATAATGCTAGATTTTAACCTGGAGCACTTTTGTGATTTGGAGTAGATGCCCCCTCGTATTTGTGACACATCTTCAGTTGTGAATTGGACTATTACTAACTGTCATTTCCTTCGAAAGTTACCTAATGACTTGGGGAACCTCAACTCTTTAAGAATGTTAAGGAAGGAAAGAAAGTACATTATGCTAAGTTCTCTTATGCTTTTCAAGTTTTTCTTGGATATCTACAACGTTTCAGGTAGGAAAGTACATTCTGTTAATGAAAATTTGTCTTGATAGAAAGACCCAATTTCAAATTCTAATGCTTTCAAAAAACATTGTATAACTGCAATGCTTCTAAAAGGAAAGCATATTTTTTCAATTTAAGTATCATGATCCCATATTCCAACTTATTTTTCAGTAACCCATTAGGCTTTGTAGCTTTCAATAAATCCGTGTCTTTTGATAAGATCCTCTTCCAAATTAGAATGCAGTTTTCTTTTGGCAATAACCACATACAATGTCTTGATTTTGTTATTGAGAAAATAGAGGTTTTGAAACAAGCATGTGCCATACAAGGACTTGATTCATTGATTATGTATCAATTATGGCTCTTGATGTAACAATGTCTTGATTTTTTTGCTTGAAAATAGAGGTTATGCTTTACTATTTCACAGAATTTCTTACAATCTTTCCATAAGTATTGATTTGTAATCTCAATCACTGAGGGATGACAATAATGACAAAGGTAATATTCCATGGTTTGAAGTTCCCCTCTTACTAAATATTTAAATATATCACCATAATTTAACTATTAGTTAAAGGAATTGTTTTTGATTTGTAAACAATTCATTGCTTGATTTATAGATTTTGATTTTTTTCCCGTTTTTATTTTTTTCTTAGATTTGGTATGAGAAATCTTCCAAGATTTGGGTTCCCTAGTTTCCCCACCATAGCTATGAGGTTCAAATGCTATCATTAAATATTCTCGGAATGTTACAACTTGTCCATTAAGTGCCCTTTGAAACATTGTTGTTGCTTTTCCATGGTGTTAATGCAAATAAGCACTGCAACTAGTGCCATTATTTAGATTAAGTGCCAAAATCTAGGTGGTATTGTAATGATGGAGTGATTGTTTTCTAGCTACTAAGGCCATATGCATTTTTATCTCTTATGTTGTCCTGAGATATTCAAATTTAGAATAAGAATTGAGGTCTCGTTTCCACTATAGATTGCAGTCAATTTCTTGAACATAATATATAGTATATTATCTTTTACTAATCAACTATGGATGTGATCCCTCGCAGGAAAGGAAATTCAAAGTGACTTTGATTTCACATTGATTTGTCAAAACATCCACACATGAAAGGAGATTCAAAGTGACACTGATTTCACACTGATTTGTCAAAATGGAGGCAAGAGAAAAGGAAACTTTGTACTCAACAATGCTCTTAATTTCATATTCACATGCACAGACATATTAGTAGAAAATATTGAAGGGTTGCCTAAGTAATATTTTCCATTCCACTACATTCTTTACAGCTTGTAAATAAATAACTCGAAACAATTCATTACACTACTTGTTATTCTTTATTAATCAGTGGTTAATATTTTGATATTGACTGGCTAAGATTTTTCTTCCTTCTATGAAATTGTGCGTTCTATAATGCTTCTTTTCCATTCACTATGTATAGCATATAAAGTGTGTCTAATGGAGTAGGAAGATTGGAAAGTCTTGTGATCCTTGAACTATGTTACAAGGCAGAAACCCAACGGGGCAGGTTAGGTGCATACCCACAAAGGGGTCAAAAATACCAAAGTTGGTATTGGCTAGTGCCTTGAGCTAGAAAATTTCCTTTACCCTTGTATTAACAGTGAATCTGGAGAGGATTCTAAGATTATCTTTATAAGATTTATATCAGTTAATATTGATGAATAAAATTCATGAGACATGAGCTAGGATTCCGTTGCAAGGTGGTTGTTAATTATTGGAAGTTATGATGGCCATTATGTCAGGCCAAGTGGTCGCACTCCCTTGATCGTGAGCACGATTGTGATCAAGATGGAAGACTTCATAGTTTAGATTGATTGTTTAGCAGTAATATTTAATGGGCTCATTCACAAAAGCTTCTATTTCACTAATCCTTTTTATAGAGTTTTTAGATTCAATTTCCAAAGGTTTTAATTACACTATAGAGTTGAGTTCTAAGAGAGTTGTGATTCACAGTGTTAAGTATAGCAGCTATGACACTTGAATGAAGACAAGCATAGTATAGGTATTAGACTCTGTTATAAGCTTACCTGCATATTATAAGGGACTTGGTTGGCCTTTTTTTAATTTTATAAAAAAGTTCCATGTCGTGGAAATGTGAAAAAAAACAATGATATTGCCACCATGTGGCTCTTGTCATATATGGTTTTATACTTTTTCAAAAAATTCTCTAAGAGTTCACAATGCTAAGATTCACTAGGACTTTACAAAGTTTTATTATTTAGTGAAAGACTCGCCAAGATCTTACAAGATTTTATAATTGAGTAAAATATTTGCCATGCCTGGTGAGAGATTCGCCAAAAAATTATATATACATATTATATTATTGATAAAATCACCTTCCATTTTTCCTATATACCATGGAGGTTCACCTATTTATTATACATATAAATTTAGGGGGGGTTCTTAAAATTTTCCCTGTTCATAAGCTACTATAGCAAAAACATGCCCAAAAGAGGTGTTCCAACTCCAAACTATGGAATCATCTTTGCTACTTAGGTAAATACTATTAGAATACAAACCTTTTACATAAAGGTCCCATTTAGTAGCCAGGGGCCCATGTAAAGCTAGATCATTTAAGTTTTTCCAGCTATTAGAGAGAAGTACATGTTGACCAAATCTCACAACATGGCTCAATATGTGCAACCCTAAGCGTTTAAGACGAAAATTAGCTTCGAATATTGTTTGTAAAATGTAGCACCTCCTGTGAAAGGATCCTTCCCAATGATGATTTGATTACCATTAACCACCTTCCAAGCAAGCCAGTTGGAGAGCCAAGTATTGAGAAATGGCAACAAGAAATTCTAGTTCAATTTGTCTTTGAATTAAACTACGAATTAAAATGGAATTCTTTTCTCATAGCATTTTAAAAATAATTAATTAAGTTTAATTAACTTAATTAATTTAGGAAATTCGAATTGGAAGTCTTTTAGAAGACGTGTATATGTTCTCCCTAACTTATAGGAGTTCAGGATGAGTTATGAATGAGTTGTAATTAGTTAACTCAGTTTATTGAGTTAAGTCTAGTTAAATTAGTTCCAATCAATTTCAGGAACTAACAGTGAGTAAACAGTCAGTTGGGACACTAGTGACCTAATTAGCACTACTCTAATTAACTGAAGATTCCACCATTAGAAACTCATGCATGTTGATTCTAAGAAGAACGAGTTAAGACTAGAGTGCACGGACAATGTACTATTTGTTTTAGATTTTTCTGAGTTTCACTGATAGTGCATGCATTCAGGAACTGATCCTTGAGGGATTACGCTATTTTTAGAGGCTTTATTTCCCTTTAAATACGAGTTATCCTTCATAGGAATTACACATTGGAATAGAGACTTTGAGAGCTTGTAAATTGGCTAATCTTTGGCCTTGAGCTTGCTTATGAGTTGCAAATTGAATTTGTTGAGTGCTGGGATTGTTCTTGAGAGAACAAGCATTGTAATTTCATCCTGATTTTCCAAATTTATACAAAATAGATAGTGGAGTTTTGAGCTGTGGATTTCCCCATATATTTATTGGGTTATGTGCCTTTGATTCTCTTTCTCTATTGATTAGTGTTTGCTCAATATTTATGAGCTTCCACTGTAAAGAATAGAAGTATATTCTTGTCTCTTGTTTTAGTAGATTACAAAAGCTTGTGAATTTACAAGTTTTTCTACACGGTATCAGAGTAAGAATTTTTTTGGGCCGAGAGTTTGCAGAGAATATTTGAGAATTTATGTACAAATTTTTCAGAAAAATTGTAGATTTGGATTCCTTGGGAAAATATACCCAAATTAAAAAAAAAAAAAACCGACCAAATCTGGGTTCGGATGAGGGAGATATCGCTGATTTAAAATCAACTCTCTAGAGGAGATTTCGAAGTTTTGAGTTTCTAGGTTATAGGTGAAAGTCGAATTTGCATACATACTTCAGGATCGACAGTTGGCATTCCATGGGTTGAGGCTTGAGTATTCCTTGGAAGGCAGCTCAAATTTTATAGCCTGGAGGGACATGATGGAGGTTGTGCTAGAAGATAATGGCTTGAAAGAATTCATTGAGAAATAAGTCCCTAAGCCAGCAACTACGGATCCACAGAACTTGGCCGAATGGAAGAAGTGTGTGGCGAAGGCAAGGCAGGTAATCCTTGAGGGAGTTCGAGACCACATTGTCTTGAGTCTCCATGGCAAGGAAACTCCGCATGCTATGTGGAAAACATTGACGGATTTGCATCAGAATAGTAGTGATCAAAGGAAGTTGGCACTAAAGGATAAACTTTGTAAAATCAAGATGGAGAAAGGCGAGATGATTCCAAAGAAGTTGACCAAGTTCACTCAATGAAAGGATGAACTTGGAAGTGTTGGAATCACAGTTGCCGAGGAGGATATGCTGAGCCTTACTCTTCTTGGACTCCCAAGAGTTGGCATAGTTATCAGGACTTTGTCAATGGTCGGGAGAAGCTACCAGATTGGGAACAACTATGGTCGGATTTGATGTAGGATGAGATCATGAGGACACCAGGGATGGATCTTCATCCAAGACTGATGATGAAGAGAACTGTGCCTTGGAGATTAAGGCAAGGAAGGGGCAAGGTAAAATTTCTCATTCCAAATCAAATTCTTATCATTGAGGTAAGAAGAAGGAAATGACAAAAGCTAAATGCTTTCATTGTCACAAGATGGGTCACTTTGCTACAAATTTTCCATTGAAGAAGTCCAAGGAGAAGTCCTCAGGAGGAGCGGCGGGTAAGGCTTTCACCTCCCAATTCAAATTGGACTTTTCCCCCATTGCATGCATGGTGTCTTCAATGATGGGAAGTGTCTGATACTCAGACAATAGAGCTTCTTGCCACATGACTGGCGATAAAGAGTTATTCAGTGCACTGGAGGAGAAATATCTCAAGATGCATACCGAGATGGGTGATGAGGGGAAGCATAGTGTTACCGGTATTGGCACTATAACCTTTCAGAGGGAGCATGGGGGTTCTCTCACCTTTGAGAATGTTATGCATGTACCTGGTCTGACGAAGAATTTGGTATCTATCTCTGTGCTTGAGGATAGAGGCTATGATGTGATCTTCTCGAAAGGAAAGGTGTTCCTTCAGCACATAGCCACGGGTCAAGTAAAGAAGATAGGGATTCGAGTTCAGAATATCTATAAGATAGAGGTAGAGGATTGTGTTGCTTTGAGTTCAAAAGAGGAAAAGATGTTGAGCCAATATGTCAGTGACTGTTGGCACAGGCAATTGGGCCACTTGAATCATGGGGATTTGAAGATATTGCAGCAAATATATACGGTATTCCCAAAGGTATGCTTGAGAAAGTTGATACATGCAAGGGTTGTACTTTGGGAAAATACACCAAGCCTTCCTTTGGAGATAGAGATAGTCGAGAAGAGTCTATTCTAGAGAGAGTCCATTCAGATGTGTTTGGACCATTCTCGATAGTATCCAATGCCAAACATATGTATTATGTTATATTTTGTAGATGACTATTCTCGTATATGCTGGATATTTTTCATGCAGAGAAAGGATCAAACATTCACAAAGTTTTGTGAATTCAAAGCATTGGTCGAGAAGGAGTCAGGTAAGAAGGTTAAAGCTCTATGGAGTGATAATGTTGGAGAATATGTCTCCAATGAGTTTAAGAACTTCTGTACAGCGGAAGGGATTAAACGATTGTTGAAGACACCTCATAATCCTCAACAGAATGGGGTTTCCAAGAGGAAGAACAGGAGCATAGTATGGAAATCAAGGGTGATGTTGCATGATCAAGGTCTACCACTACACTTGTGGGCTGAGGCATGCAACACAACAGTTTATGTTCAGAACCATAGCCCACATCAGATACTTGAGAGTAAAACACTAGAGGAAGCTTATTCTGGTAAGAGGCTAGATGTTGGTTACTTCAAGATTTTTTTGGCCATCGGTTTATTTCCATGTGACCAAATATGCACGGAAGAAGCTTGAGCCAACAACAAAGTTGGGGATCTTCGTGGGGTACACTGATACTCCTCACAACTATCAGGTGTACATGAAAACTAGTTGGATGACAGTGGTTTGCAGGGATGTCAAGTTTGATGAGGAGAAGGCCATGCAAGTATCCCTTGAGAGGGAGCTTGAGCTACATGCGAAGGAGGAACTTTTAGTTCCTAAGGTTAAGGAGCCTAAGATTGATGTGGACTAGCCACATGCAGAGGTTCTGGGAGTGGGGACATCCACTCAGGCAGATTCTTCCAGAAAGGGAAGAAAGCGCACTAGAGAGGCTGACAGATTGTTGGATGATGCACGGGAGAATGTGGGAGCACCCTCTTCTCAATGCAGACAGAGGAGGTCACCAGAGAGGTACACTGGATACATGGAACTTATGGGTGCATGTGTTGTGATAGAGCCATCTTCCTTTCAGGAAGCAGTGCAACAACCAATTTGGGTTGATGCGATGGTGGAGGAGTATGACTCCATAGTTCAAAACAATGTTTGGGATGTGGTCCCGAGACCGGAGGACAAGTCAGTTGTGAGATCTCGTTGGCTTTACAAGGTAAAGCAAGCTATAGATGGTAGTGTTGAGAAGCATAAGGCCAGATTTGTGGCCCGTGGCTTTTCACAGGTAGAGGGATTGACTATGATAAAACCTTTTCTCCTATTGCAAGGTACTCATCTATTAGACCTATTTTGGTAGTGTATACATAGATGGGTTGGAGTATCCATCAGATGGATGTGAATATTGCCTTCCTCAATGGCATGATTGAGGAAGAGGTGTACATAAAGCAACCTGAAGGTTTTGAAACCTTGGACTGTGAGTCACATGTGTGCCGACTCAAGAGAGCGTTGTATGGGCTGAAGCAAGCACCCCATGCTTGGTACACTAGGATAGATAACTACTTCAATGGGTTGGGCTTCTCGAAGAGTGAAGCAGATGTGAACCTGTATCACATAGTGGTGGAAGGTAAGAATTTGGTCATTGTACTTTATGTAGATGGTCTCATACTGACAGGTGATGAGAAGCTCATCAAATCTTGAAAGGAGGACCTTGCAAGAGAGTTTGAGATGAAGGACATGGGGCTCATGCATTACTTTATTGGCATGGAGGTATGGCAGGGAGATGAGGAGTTGTTTGTTTCTCAAGGCAAGTATGTCAATGAGATACTTAGGAGATTCCACATGGAGAGCAGTAAACCCATGGAGACTCCTCTAGCTAGTAACTGGAGGAAGGACGATGCTACATCAGGAGAAGTAGTGGAAGCTACTGTTTACAGGAAGCTTGTGGGTTCACTCATGTATTTGGTGAACACACGACCATATATGCGTTATGCAGTTAACCAAATTTTTTAATCGATGGTTAGGCCTACCAAGTTGTATTGGAAAGCGGCAAAGCATGTATTGAGATATGTCAAAGGCACTACTCAATTTGGGTTATGGTACAGACGGACAAAGAGAGTGACACTACAAGGCTTCACTGATGTAGAATGGGCAGGGAGTCCATCTGACAGGAAGAGCACATCAGGAGGGATCTTTAGGATTGGGTTAGCTACAGTGTCTTGGTACAAAAGGAAATAAAGATTGTTTGCACTCAGTTCGATAGAGGAAGAGTACATGGCTACAAGTCAAGCATCATGTGAGGCTATCTAGATGAGGAAGATCCTGGTTGGTTTGTTTGGTCAGTAGATGGATCCGACAATGATTTATTGTGATAATCAGAGTTGTATCAAACTCTATGAATATCCAGATTTTCATAATCGGTCCAAGCATATAGATATTTGGTATCATCATCTTAGATATTGTGTATTGAGGCGGACCATGTTGTTAGATTACATTCCCATGGAAGAGCAATATGCTGACATCTTGACAAAGGCATTGCCAAGATGTAAATTCGAGTTTCTCATAGATAAGATCGGGGTAGTGGATAATCCCGTTCTTGTTGAGAGGGAGTGTTGAGAAATGGCAACAAGAAATTCCAATTTAAGTTGTCCTTGAATTAAACTGTGAATTAAAATAGAATTCTTTTCTCATAACAATTTGAAAATAATTAATTAAGTTTAATTAACTTAATTAATTTAGGAAATTCGAATTGGAAGTCTATTACAAGACATGTATATGTTCTCCCTAACTTATAGGAGTTCAGGAAGAGTTATGAATGAATTGTAATTAGTTAACTTAGTTTATTGAGTTAAGTCTAGTTAAATTAGTTCCAATCACTTTCAGGAACTAATAATGAGTAAACAATCAGTTGGGACACTAGTGACCTAATTAGTGCTACTCCAGTTAACTGAAGATTCCACCATTAGAAACTCATGCATGTTGTTTATGATAAAGACCCAGTTGAGACTAGAGTGTAGGGACAGTGTAGTATTTGTTTTAGATTCTTCTGAGTTGAACTAATAGTGCATGCATTCAGGAATTGATCGTTGATGGATTGTGCTATTTTTAGAGGCTTTATTTCCCTTTAAATACAAGCTATCCTTCATAGGAATTACACATTGGAATAGAGACTTGGAGAGCTTGTGAATTGGCTAAGATTTGGCCTTGAGCTTGCTTATGAGTTGGAGATTGAATTTGTTGAGTGTTGGGATTGTTCTTGAGAGAACAAGCATTGTAATTTCATCTTGATTTTTCGGATTAATACAAAACAGATAGTGGGGTTTTGAGTTGTGGCTTTCCCCAGATATTTATTGTGTTATGTGCCTTTGATTCTCTTCCTCTATTGATTATTGTTTGCTCGATGTTTATGGGCTTCCGTTGTAAAGAGTAGAAGTAGATTCTTGTCTCTTGTTTTAGTTGGTTACATGAGCTTGTGAATCTACAAGTTTTTCTACACCAAGGGTAAGCTTCGAACAAG
Organism: Pinus tabuliformis; assembly: GCA_031772625.1. NCBI lineage: Eukaryota > Viridiplantae > Streptophyta > Pinopsida > Pinales > Pinaceae > Pinus > Pinus tabuliformis. The sequence continues at coordinate 328,237,416 of CM062813.1, read as the reverse complement.
TTCCTCTAGGTAATAAAAATAGAGGCATTGATATTCTTGTCATAAGATCTCAACCAGATAGTGACAGACCTAATTTCCAAGTATTTCTCCTTGATAATGTGATTCCAAAGACTAGAACCATCCATAACTCTCTAAACGCTCTTCATAGAGAGAGCCAAACCAATCTAGTTTATATTTTTTAAATCTCAACACCCTAAGCAATTAGGTTGTGGTTAAAGATCCCATTTTACCAAATGGAGACCCACCATTTCCTTTTTACCAATTGAGAGGAAATTAAACATGCAATGACAAATCTTCTTAATAATAGATATAATGATCTTAGAGAGAGAGAACCAATACACTTGAATACTCTCCAACACAAAATTTACCAAAATCATTCTATTTCCCATAGATAGCCACCTGTAACACCAGTTACCAATTATGCTTTCTATCTTCTTAATTAACTAGGACTAATCTTCCAAGTGGTAAAAATTCAGTTTCAAGTGAAAGCCCAAATATGTGAATCCTTTTTTAAGCGATTCCACCTTAAAGGGAAAGAAAGAATTGATGGAGGTTATGGTCTCATCCAAAGTCTCGTTCTAAAGAAAAGAAGATTTTTTGTTGTTGATCTCCACACTAGATACATGGAAAAAAGAATTGAATATTCTGTGAAAGATATCCCATCCAACAACCCTACCTTCCCCAAAAAGCATAATATCATCTGTGAAAAGTAGATGTACAATAAAAAGTGACTTGGTCACCTTGACCCCTTTTATAAGGCCATTCTACTCATTCCTTCTATGACAAGTAGGAATAACATAGGAGATAGGGGGCACCCTTATCTCAAGCCTCTAGTACTGTTGAAGAAACCAGTCAAAGAGCCATTTACAAGCACCAAAAAAATTGCAATTATTACACAACCCACCATAATCCAATTTGTGACCCTCAAGTCAAGGCCAATATGAAGCAGTAAAAGCCTGAGGAAGTCCCAATTTACTCTATAATATGCTTAAATCAAATCCTTTTTTAATATCATAACATTATTTTTTTTAGTTTTGATGGTATTGAGGGACTCTTGTGCCACACTTATAGCATCATGAATCTTGAGACCAAGGAGGAAACTAAATTGTTCCAGTGATAACATTTTAGAGAGATTTGTTTTTAATCAATTTGAGATGATCTTTATGGATCATGTTACATAGAGAAATCAATTTGAAATAATTAAAAGTAGAAGGTTTGGAGCATTTGGGGATCAACGTGCAATAAAGGTGGCATTTATAGCCCCATAAAAAAACTATGTTGTTTTGGCCTCCTCCACTACCTGAAGAATGTCATTCCCCATTAGATCAATGAAAGCAGGGTATAAATCAATGATCCACCCATTAGGGAAAATGCTTTTATCCTTAGCAAAGGATTTTAAGACCAATTTAATTTCATCTAATGAGGCAGGGATGCCCACCTTAGTTGAGTCCTCCTTTGAGAAAAAGTGAGGAAAGTGTTATATAGTGTGAAGTTGTGCTGAAATCAAATTTATGTATAGAATTTTGAAAAGGATAAAATAGTGATCCTATGTTGCATCCTTGAAATCCACTTGTGAGCTATAAGTATTTCCAAAAGAAACCTTTATATCTCACATAGATTTCCTAACTCTCCTAAAATTTGCAAATTTATGGAAAATTTTGGTCTTTCCATCTCCTTCCTTAAGCCAGATAGCTCTACACTTCGCCATTCCTCCTCGTCAACTTTAAGTAATCGGTCTTTTCTCTCTTCTAGATTACAGAGGTTCTTTTTCACTTCATCATGGAAATTTGAGGATATGTAGTATTTGAAGGTGGTATCATACTCTAGTTCAATAGAAATGAACTCCCTCACCCCCTCAAGTTCTTTATTCTTTACCTAGATTTTGTTTTTTGAGTTCCTTCATTTTGAAAACCGAAGATTCCATAGCCGAAAGTGAGGGCCCAATTGACAACTCCTTCCAACAAGAATTAACCAAAAAGATGAATGAATTATCTTTTATCCAGGAGTGATTGAATTTGAAAGGTACCTTGATGGGGGGAGCGTTAAAATACAATTGTAGGAAGATGGAAAAATGATCATATATGCCTTGCAAACAAATCTAGGACCAATTTTTTCCCATCCTAATAGCCAAGGGTTCAAAGATAAGAAAAAAATGCAATGTTTTAGCAATATTATGAGCCCCCAATCACCCATTCCTCTAGGTAGGGGCTAAAGGGACTGGAAAAACATCAATAAGGTTTGAATCTTGAATTAACTGAGAGGAAACTAGGACAAGAGGGTCAATCTGAGCATTGACCACCCATACTTCATTAACAAAGGTGGTGAAATTCAAGTCCCCATCTAAAATGAGAGAGTGTCCCAGAAACCAACAATTAGCCTAAATCTATCTCCAAAACACCTCTCTATCCTCATATGGCCCATAAAAGTTCACAAGCCAAACAAGACTCTCCAAATCTCTAAGATGACCTTCCAAAATTATAACAACCTTAGAAAATAAAGGTTTAAGTAAAACATCACATGGATTTCACATGACCAAGAGACCCCAGAGCATCCCACAACATCAATAGAGAAAATATACTCCCCATGATAGATCTTATGTAACTCCTCCCTGGCTTTATCGCCTGACAGATAGTTTCATGAATAAAGAAGGACATTAGGATCATGATGTAAACTTATTTGAGATCTTTGCTACTTTAACTTCCCTATGGTTAATATAAAAGCTTGTGACCTCCTTAAATTGCCCTCCTCGAACTGTTCCCCCGTGGGAAAGCTCTTTTTATTTTATTTTTTCTTTTTAATAGTCACATTTTTTGAATGAGGAGTTTAGATTTGTGGAAGGTAGAGTCAAAAGGTGACGAGAGTGAAAGACAGGAATGGGGTAGAGGTCTAAAGAGTCCTTATAGGAAGGATCAAGGGGATAAGAATTGGGTACAAAATACCCCCTTCTCAAGGTTAGAAGCATGCTAAGGATTCGGGGATGAAAGAGGTTGTTCAAAGGTAGGAGTGTGCTCAGGGAACCTTCCTAAGGGGCTAAAAGAATCAAAACATTTGAAAAGACCTGAGGTAAACAAGGATGTCTCAGGGGTACTAGAAGTAATTAAATGAGGATTGAGGCAAGTAACAGAGACCGAAGAGTGAAATTGCTTAGTAGGAAGAGAGGGATTCCTACTCAGACGAGGAAAATTTTAACGATACATACTAATAGTGGATTGAGTATTATAATTAGAGATTTCATCATAAAAAGAAATAGACAACAAGACAACAACAGATTGAGAGGAGTTAACTTCAAGATTATCCAACATATTAATCTCTGCAACAGTAAAGTGTCTGAATAAACTTACCTAAAAAAGCATAGGAGATGGAGATTCTTTTCTAGGAGAAAGAGGAGCATAATCGATCCTAGAAATTGATCCAGGTAAATGAGTTCTTAGTCCTTCATGTCTCTCCATAATGCATGATACTGAGGTAGAAGGGGCCACTAAGGGAGCATGCCCAATGAAAGGATGAAATCGGTCAAGAGATGGGCCACCAAAAAGAGTGGGTGTATCCCCAAATATTGAGGACATGCTCCTCTTAAAACATCTCACATATAAACAACTCCAAAAACACTAAAAATAAATACCTAAAACTTAACCCTAAAAAAAATACAACAAAAAAACGGACCCCTATCCTATACCCACATTGCCCGCCATAAACACTAGACTTCGTCACCGACATAAACCCTGAAAGAATGAAAAACACTGAAATCCCAAAACTCCAATCCCCTACCTCGAACCAAAGACTAAAACCATATTGCCCTATTATGCTTTTTCCATTTTCTTACTCTTCCCTCGGATGGGCCGTTCTGTTGTCCTATAAGGTTCTGGCGTGACTACGAAACTGGAGGCTGTGGGTTCCATTGACGGCGACGAGATTCGAACCCTGTTCGCTGTTAAACTAATATTAACAACAAATCACTTGAGCATCGGTGGAAAAAAAAACAAACAGACAAAAGAAAACAAGGATTGAATAACATACTTACAGTGGTGTATAGCATTCTTTATACAATGGTATAATCGAGAGGAGAGTCGAGTAATTGTGGGGTTGTGAACATGGGCCACTTGTTTTGCACATGGAAGGTTTAAGGGCAGCCTGCAAATTTTATTTAATGGAGAGTGCTTGAACCTCCCAAAGGCCTTATCCATGATGTCATGTTTATTGGAAATGTGGAATGACAAATACCATTTCATGTCCATTTGAACCACATCCATTGCAAGAGTCACATCGTTCATCATAACTGTTTGATCTTGCAGTACAATTTTTCAAATAACTCCGGGCATAGCTTCTTCATATGACCAATAGTTATAGTTGCTCCATATGACCAATTAATATTATCATCTGAAAATAATTAATTTGTTAATGACATTAAATGAGCAGGTGCTCTATATGCCTACTATTAAATTTTAACTAATTAATGATCCAACAATGTATATATACAGATTTGGGCAAGTCAGTGATCTAAAAATAAACATATATAGTTCTGCTCATTTAATTGTCAATATTATGATTATACTTTCTTTTCTGTGATATATAAAAGAAGGATACAAGTTTGGATTCAGGCAACTTTGGTACAAATAACGGAAGGATACAAGTTTGGGTTTAGGCAACTTTGGTATAAATAATAGAAAGAAAAGTAAAGATACTAAAAAAAAATAGTTTTTATAAAGTTTCTGTCTATATAAAAACATAATTAAAAAGGAAAAAACCTTATATTGGAAAAATTTGCATTTGCAAATTGGAAACTTTTATAAAAAAAAAATATAAAGACTATAATTCTTATATGAAAAAAATTTAAAAACAGTAATTCTATATTAGAAAAATTTATAAAATGGTAAATTGCAATGTAAAAAGATATAAAAAAGATAAGCCTTATCTTAATAAAAATTATAAAATAGTAACTTGGTTGCAAATTAGTAATTCCTATATAAAAACAAAAATAAAAAAAGGTAATTTCTATATTGGAAAAAGATTATAAAAATAATATATTTAAGTTTCAAATGTATAACTCCTATTAAAAAAATTAATATGTTTAAATATTTGTAACATGTATATTATCGAATTTTTTCCATATTAAATTTTATAGAATTGAATTTTCCCTGAATCTAACTAGGATTGAATTTTCTCTGAATCTAACTATGATGTGATGTACCTTAAAGTGGATGCTTTTGCTTGGCAAAGCAAAGTTACTTCCAATCATTCAACAAGAATAGAATACAATAGTTCAACTGTTGAAATGTAATTTCAACTGCCGTGCAACCATTGTACAGCGACGCCAAAACCGCCATGGATCCTCCCTGCACCACTTTTGTTGAATGCTGGTATTTCTCTGAGGCGCAGCGAGCATGCTCAGCAGCTGACACGTGTCTGGACAGTGCTTTCCAAAACAGCATTTCCCCGGCGCATAAAGTCCGTGCGATTTTGACCTCCGGGGAATTGCCGTCAACCGTTCGATTAAATCAATGGTTGTGTACAAGCCTGCACCATATGGACTTAACGTGAAGTGGAAGTTTCGTTGACCACCGTTTTTGTCAGTAAAGTAATTTAATGATATTTACTATGGTCGTAGAATGTAGGTAAAAGTCTTTTATTTTTTTATTTTTTTAACTCACGGGAGTATAGCATAGAAATATGTATTGTTATGTTTTTTTTGGAGTGTTGTTGAATATGCAAAAGGGAAAAGCTCGCTGCAGCGAACGTAAGAAGTTTTTTGTTTTTTTGTTTTTTTTTTTTTTTTTTTACAGCAGATTGAATATAATGTTTTGTTGTTCATTGCATATGTAATGTAAGGGAAGCACACATCAGCGCACATGTGAAGAATTTTTTACACAACAGTGTAAATATATACAGCAGAGTTTTGTTTTGTAATGCAGCAGCATGAATGATAAATTTTCAGCTGAGACAGAGTATTTTTCAAGAGAAGACAGAGTAAATTTTTTTTTTTGTGGAACCGAAGCGTTCTTGGAGAATCCCTCTGTGAGAGGAAGGAATTTGTAACAGTTGTTGTTTTTATTAATCAATACAAAGTTTTTATTGTGCATGTGAAACACTCTGTTCTTCCCAGAAAAAAAATTTAGTTTCCGCTGTGTTAAAACAGAGCATTGTTTGTTTGGAATTATCAGAAATTCCCAACATGGTATCAGAGTTTGTCCAGGCTCTTTGAAGGTGTCAAAGAAGCTGAAGGAAGGATTTCTTGTTGCAACAGCTTCTCCAGGAGAGTGAAGACTCAGTCAAAAAAATCCAAGGTATTTCTCAAGTCAGTTTTTGGTGTCACTGTTGAAGACAATCAGTTATTTTAAATACAAAGTCAAGTATTTTGAAGCATAGTTAAGAGTGCAAGAATGGTTGGAGTCAGCACTAGCATGGGTACCTGTAATACTCAGCTCCCACAATTTAATGCAAAAAACTATGACTATTGGGCAATAACTATGAAAGCTTTGCTTGCTTCTCAAGACTTATGGGAATTTGTTGAGAATGGTTTTGAAGAACCAGTAGATGAAAATGAGTTTAATAACTTGACTCAGGGAGAGAAAAATCTGTTGAAGAGAAATAAGAAGAAGGATTCAAAAGCCCTCTACTTTTTGTATCAAGCAGTGCATGAGAGTGTGTTTCCAAGGATAACAGCAGCCAAGAGATCCAAAGGAAAATGGCAAACTCTCAAGATAGCCTATCAAGGCATGGAGAAAGTGAAGACAACAAAACTACAGTCGCTGAGGAGAGATTTTGAGAATCTCTGCATGAAGGAGTCAGATAATATTGACTCATCCTTCATACATGTAATTGGACTAGTCACATAGATAAGGTTTCATGGAGAGATTCTTGAAGAAAGGAGGATTGTGGAGAAACTATTAAAGATCCTACCCTCAAGGTTTGATGTGATTGTCACCACCATAGAAGAGACAAAGGATCTCACAAACTTTTCAGTTGATGAACTACATGCATCATTGATAACACATGAGCAAAGATTGAGTAGGAATGAAAACTCATCTCTAGAACATGCCTTTAAGACCCAGATGTTCTTTGGAAGAGGAAGATGTCAAGGCAGAGGAAACAAGAAGGGAAGAGGCAGCAATCCAAATCAGAACCAAGGCCAAGGCAGCAGCGAACAAATGGACAACATCATGCTCAAGGACAAAGGTATGATAAATCCAATGTCCAATGTCACTATTGTAAAAAATATGGGCATTGTGCAAATGAATGTAGAAAGAAGCAACATGATATGAGTAATAGAACTAATGCAAATTTCACTAGAGAAAATATCAGCCAAAATAATTTGTTTTTAGCTTTTAATATGGCTGAAAAAAAGAGTGAAGATGTATGGTTTCTAGACTTCGGTTGCAGTAACCATATGACAAGAAACATAGCCATGTTTTGTATGTTAAATCAGAGTGTGAAGTCACAAATCACGCTAGGGACTGATAATAAAGTTTTTGTTATGGGAAAAGGAGAGGTAAATGTCTTAACAAAGAAAGGTGAAAAGAAAACCATAGCAGATGTTTATTATGTTCCTGGAATGAAATGTAATCTCTTACGTATTGGAAAGCTTGTTCAAAAGAGGTACAATGTTTTCTTTGTGAATGATGTATGCACCATCATGGATAAAACACCCAGCAAACGATGTATTGCTGAAATGAAGATGACAAGGAACATGATGTTTCCTCTCAAAATGAAAGCAGATTTAAAAAATAAAGAAGAAATAGCAGCAGTGACTCAAGAGGCTTTCCAAAGCGAACCAAAGGATGAAAATTGGTTGTGGCACTTGAGATTTGGACATCTCAACTTTGGAGGTCTTAACTTGTTGAATAGAAAAGGAATGATAAGAGGATTACCATTGATAAAGAAACCAGACAGCGTTTGTGAAGGTTGTATCTTGGAGAAACAACACTGAGAAAGTTTTCCATTTGGAAAAAGCATAAGGGCAAAAGCACCCTTAGAGATTGTCCACTCAGATTTATGTGGACCGATGCAAACTCCATTACTTGCAGGCAGCCACTATTTACTAACATTTATTGATGATTTTACTAGAAAAACTTAGGTTTATTTCCTGAAGAACAAAAGTGAAGTGTTTGAAAGATTTTGCAATTTCAAAGCACTTGTAAAAAACCAAAGTGGGCTGCATATCAAAGTTCTAAGAACTGATAGAAGAGGTGAGTATATCTCCAAAGAATTTCTACGTTTTTGTAGAGAAAATGGAATTCACAAGCAGTTTACCACTAGGTACACTCCGCAGCAAAATGGAGTTTCCGAAAGGAAAAATAGAACAATCATGGATATGGCGAGGATTATGTTAAAGGCAAAGCATTTGCCAAATGATTATTGGGCTGACGCTGTACATTGTGCAGCGTACATTTTGAATAGATGCCCTACAAAAGCAGTCATAAACAGAGTGCCGGAAGAAGCATGGAGTGGGACAAAGCAAGGCATGGTAAGGCGTAAGTCATCGGTTCAAGTCCGATAAAGGGCTCATGTTTCCCACGAAGAAAGAAGGCTTGGGTGTCCATTTCTCATCGTATGATCCACATCTTTTCAAGATGAAAACCCTTTTTCCAAGCAACTGAAATGGCCAAAGTGGTAACAAATCCTGTCAAATAGGTCCGATGGAAAATCCGTCAATTCCCATTCTCCAATGAAAATCAATAAGTCCAGTTATACTCTTTATTTTTTCAATTGGATCAATAATTTATCAAATTGGAAATGTAGTCACCTACATGAAAGTTTTTGGATGTGTGGCCTATGCACACATTCTAGATCAATTAAGGAAGAAATTGGACAACAAAGGGGAGAAATGTATTTTCATTGGATACAGTGAGGAATCCAAAGCTTACAGGGTGTATAACCCATCCACCAAGAAGCTTATTGTGAGTAGAGATGTTCAGTTCATTGAGGAGAAAGCTTGGGATGGAAGAATAGAGAAGACAGTGAATGTTAAAAACTCTTTATCACATGATGAAGATGAGGAGGAGATGGCTGAAATACATCCCCAAACAGCAGCACCAACACAGAGGCAGCAAGGGACACCCTTGAGGAGAAATGAAAGTGCTTCTCCAAGCACACCACAAGGAAGAAATTCAAGTGCTTCTTCAAGCACTTGCACACCAAATGAAAGAGGTAAGAAGTTCATAAATTTAAGTGACATTTATGAACAAGAGGCAGCAAATGAAGGTATGAACTATTTGTTTGCTTTATATTGTCATGTTGATGACCCTGTTCATTTCGAAGAGGAAGAAGCCAAAACAGAGATGGAAGAAACAGTCCAGCAAATGCTCAAGGAAGAGGCAGAATATGTGGCAGCTACAGCAACAGCATGTCACGCAGTTTGGATGAGAAGGATGTTAAGGAGTTTATTCCAAGAGTAAGCAAAAGGAACTGTGATTTTTTGTGACAATAGCTCAGCTATTATATTATCCAAGAATGTTGTGTTTCATAAGAGAACGAAACATATTGACACAAAGTTTCATTACATCAGGGAATTGGTAAACAATGGAGAGATTGTTTTAAAACACTGCAGAACTCAGGAGCAGGTTGCAGACATTCTAACTAAACCATTGGGGCAGAAAAGTTTTGAGTTTTTGAGGAAATGTCTGGGTATGACTGATAACCGAGCAGTTGAAATTAAAGGGGAGTGTTGAAATGTAATTTCAACTGCCATGCAACTGTTGTACAACGACGCCAAAAGCGCCATGGATCCTCCCCACACTACTTTTGTTGAATGTTGGTATTTCTCCGAGGCACAACGAGCATGCTCAGCAGCTGACACGTGTCCGGGCAGTACTTTCCAAAACAACCTTTCCCCGGCGCATAAAGTCCGTGCGATTTTGACCTCTGGAGAATTGTCGTCAACCGTTCGATTATATCAATGGTTGTGTACAAGCCTGCACCATATGGACTTAACGTGAAGTGGAAGTTTCGTAGACCACTGTTTTTGTCAGTAAAGTAATTTAATGATATTTACTATGGTCGTAGAATGTAGATAAAAATCTTCTTTCTTCCTTTTTTTTTTTTAACTCAGTATAGCATAGAAATATGTATTGTTATGTTTTTTTTGAGTGTTGTTGAATATGCAAAAGAGAAAAACTCACTACAGCAGGTTGAATGTAATGTTTTGTTGTTCATTGCATATGTAATGTAAGGGAAGCACGCAGCGGCACACATGTGAAGAATTTTTTACATAGCAGTGTAAATATATATAACAAAGTTTAGAATTTTTTACATAGCAGTGTAAATATATACAGCAAAGTTTTGTTTTGTAATACAGCAGCGTGAGTGAAAAATTTGTCGCTGAGACAGAGTATTTTTCAGGAGAAGGAGAAGACAGAGTAAATTTTTTTTTGTGGAACCGAAGCGTTCTTGGAGAATCCTTCTGTGAGAGGAAAAAATTTGTAACAACTATTGTTTTTATTAATAAATACAAAGTTTTTATTGTACATGTGAAACACACTATTCTTCCTACAAAACAATTTTAATTTAAGTTGTGTTAAAACAGAGCATTGTTCTGTTTTATTCAATTTTTGTTTGGAATTATCAGAAATTCCCAACATCAACGAGAATGAGAGACTATTAGATTTCCAGGATACATGAGGAAACCTAATTAGGGTTTTCAGAATGATTCCAACTATTTTTCTATATAACCATGGAGAGGGCATCAGAGCAGGCCCGAGCGAGATGGAGGCGGACTTGAAACGGCCAATTCATGGCAGGCATGTCGAGTGAAGCCGCTTCATTGTTCATGAAATCTCTGCAGAGTAGTTTTCAATGCAAAATCAATATTTATGTTCGTGTTTCTGTTTAATGGCATGCAAAGCTTCCATTCCTCCGGCGACTGATCATCGGAGCGACCACGTTTTGCTGAAAGTAAAGTTACGCTTGTAACTATTGCTATGCGCTGATTTGTAGGGATGTTTTTCTCCGCCTCTCCGTCCAAATCATCCAAGATTTGCGGAGAAAAGAGGCCGCTAGCAAACATTTTTGCAAACTGTTTATGTCAATATCGCTAGATGTGGGGTAGTAATGGCATTTTAGCACATTTGATTTTGGAATGTTTCTTTTTTTTTGGGGTCCTATAGTTCCTTTTTTTCGTAGAGTTAGTTGAAGACTTATTTGTAGTATTTTCTTTGTCCAGATCTGTTTTGGCGGATGCTGTTGTTCATGACTGTAGTTTTAGCAGGGCCGACTGTCGCCTGTACTAATACATTTCAACATTGAGCAGGTTAGAATGCGACGCGTAGAATTTGTTTCGGCTGTTAGTAGATCTAGTATTTAGTGCAGTTCGTTTTATTCAATCTCTCTCTTTGTTACTTATGTCCACTTCAAGAAAACAAGAAAACTGTTATCTTGATTGTGACATTGCTTCCAAAGGCATAGATGTTGATGGGCGTTGTCCCGCCAGGTTTAGGAATTTCCAGCCGGAATCCTGTCAGGTGAATTTTTTTTAGTTAGAATTTTGTTTTTTCGGTGGAAATGAAGTCATGTTGAAATGGATTTGGCAACTTAAAAATTTCTGAAAGCCTAAAATCATAAAAAAAAAATTATTAAGAATTTTGGGCACCCAAAATCTAAGATCTAAGATTTCAGTGTCAAGAGTGTGTGTTTTTTAATGGTGGAAATAGATTTACTGTGAAATATATTAAAAACAAATCTTAAACACTCACAATCATCGTCATCAAACTGAACATCACCCAAACAGCCAGAAACCTGAATTTTCAAAAAATTATCTTCTCACAATCATACTGAAATTTCTATGGTTTTCTGAATAAAAACTTCTATTATTTTCTGAGTAAAAATATGACCAGTTTCGGCAAAGCTAAGCGGATGTTTATATGGTGAAATGTCCAGCTCCTCTTAAGTTGTCCAGGATTCACTTGTGCAGTGGAGCCTTGTTTTCTACACTATTTCAACCCGGTTTTATGTATTTTATGTTTTTGCTACAGGAGAAGACCTTGTCAAGCCCAGGACATTACTTTTTCATCCACTTGATCGCTTGATGTATTTCCTCTCGCTTCTCTGACCTCCTCCTGCCAGTTTATCATTGCAAAGAAACGAGAGTTGTATTTTACCATTGTCAATACCACAGAGGTTAACGCTCTAGTATAGCAGACCTTTGCCAGTTTATCATTGCAAAGAAACGAGAGTTGTATTCTACCATTGTCAATACCACAGGGGTCTACGCTCTAGTATAGCAGACCTTCGAGCTCGGTTGCGCCTGACCTCTGCAGGCCTTGTTTAGAATCCCTATACCCATATCCCTTTTCACCTTCCATCCTCAATCCCTTCCAGAACCTGTTGAGCTCCCGCAACTCAAATACCACCACCATCGAACTAAAATCCTCACATCGATTGCTTCAACCTAAATTCCTTTCTATGGAATCGTGCTGTCACCTCATGCTCGGAAAAAATCAACAACCCATCTATGGAGTTATAGATTGTTCCCTCCCACTCTATGGAAAGCACTATTCATCCTCCGAACCCGAATGCCCCTTCTTGTTCCAGCGCCTCCATTAATGCCACCAAACGAGAGTCTCTGCAAACTATGATGTTGTTCATGGTTTCTTCTGAAAAAACTACGATGTTGTTCATGGTTGCAGAGTGCCTTTCCTCATCCTGCACACATCTCACTCTTTCCAACTTTGCACACATCCCATTCATCTCTCCCCAGCCCGTCCGTCCGACTAGAGTCGGCTCCGTTTGGTGCCACTTGCTTGGAGAAATATTTAAATAAGTAGCTTAACAAAAGGTTAAAATATATTTAAGTTTTAACAAAAGCCTATAAGAAAATGAAAATAATTTAAATGAAAATTTAACATGGCGATCTCTATGGAGGCCCTAAATGAAAAATTAACATGGGGATGTGCCTTAATTTCACCCGGATACTAAAATTTTCATTTATACCCACCATTTTATGAGCTTAATTAATTAGTGTTATTAAAACAAGTATTCGGAGTCGTGGAAGTGTTGAGGTTTGTGGTTTGATTTCTCTTTAATGTGATAAAGATTGATTGTAGAAAGAAAGAAAGAAAGAAATTATTTTAACGTTCACAAGGCTAAAGATAGCATATGGGACAGATTGCTTCTTCATCTGCTTGATGTATTTGGCCCTTTTTCTATGAAGCTTCAAATAAATGCTCCCAGATTCTTGCTAAGTAGATTATCCCAAGGGCTAGCTGCCAGCATATCTGCATAACTTTCCATGTTGTCTTTGAAAGCCTCACATTCTAAAATGAAATGTTTTTTGTTTCCACTTTTCCGGAAGAGCAAAAAATGCATACTCTTTCCTCCCACACTTCCTTTGGCATTTTCTAGCGCTTTGTTTCACAACAGAGTTGATGAGAATTAATCCTTAAATGAGCAATTAGAATTTTGGCTCTCAAAGAGATATTGGCCTCTATGTATGCTTTTGGTCGATGACTATGAGTGGGATTAAACACTTCAATATAGTCATTTTTCTTTCTTCCTAACTCCTTATCCCAAGTACGCTTGTGGAACTTTTCCATAACGAAAGCTTTTATCTCTTTGCTATTTATGGGACATGCGTTCAAGCAAATACCCCATTTACTAAACCATTTGTTATTTTGCTGCATCCAAGTATTTTTGTTCTTGCACAATCTATCATTAAAGACAACCTTAGGCCATCTACCCTCTTCCATTTGCTCATTTTTTTAAATACCTTATGACTCGCACCATAGCAATTGCTTCAATAGGAGCAATCTCTGTTTCACTTAACAAAATATCACAAGGAACTGCACTTTTAATCTTAAATTTGTTTGTAATCAAACACTTCTGAATTTTCTCAATTTGTCTCCATTGCATGTCGGATGTACTGCTAGCCCATAGTTCACAACCATAGAGAATCGTCGGAATCACTAGAAGCCCAAAAAGAGTTTGAGTGATTTTCCAGTCCCATAACTCTGCCTCTCTACACTTATTTTGAAAAGCATAAAATGCTTTCCAACCCCCCAAAGTTCGTTTCTTTCTACAACCATTCTAGCTTAGATTTTTGTTGAAGTCAATTCCGAGGTATTTGTAATCCACAACTTCTTCTAGAATATTGCCTTCAAAGTAGAACTTATGTTGGTTATGTTTTTTTTTCTTAGAGAAGACCACTATTTTCATTTTGCTGATATTGACTTGCATCCCCACACTTCTACAAAAATGCTCAAGGGCTAGTAAGTGCTCTTGCAAACTAAGAGCCAATTTAGCAATTAGAATAAGGTCATCTGCATAACAAACTTGCCCAAATAGATACCATCACCCCCTTGCGAATTTAACCACTCCTCAAGCTTGTCGATATATAAACAAAAAAGGGTAGGAGACAGTGGGCAACCTTGTTTGACTCCGATATCGCTTCTAAAACTTTCAGAAATGTTTGCCAAAGTTCTAATTTTGACTTTCAACTCTTCATATAGCCTATGCACTGTTGCTCTCAAATGTTTAGGAACCCCAAGTTCTTCCATTTCGTGCCAAAGATTATCCCTAGGAACTGAGTCAAACACTTTTCTGAAATCAACAAAGCAACAAAAGACTTCTTCCTTTTTCTCCCAAACTTTTTCAATGATGTGCCTTAAAGTTATACAATGATCAACTGTGGAATGTTTAGGTCTAAAACTTTCTTTCTTTCTTCTGCCCACTTGCTAATTTTTTTTTCTAGCATGCTTCCAAATAGCTTTGCAAACAATGGGTTTATCATGATGGTCCTATAATTGGATGGATTATTGATGTCAACGCTCTTGAAAAGAGGTATTGCCAGACTGGTCCAATCTGTGGGGAGCCGTTGTTGTATGAAGTTGTTGAAGATCTTCGTAATGTGAGGTGAAAGAATCTTTGAGTCCCACTTTAGACATTTTTCTTGGAGTTCAACTAAGTCTTTTGCTTTTCCAACACCCAACTTCTTGATACCCATCTCTGCCTCTTGTACTGTGAAGAGTTTAGTATCAGTGTTGACCAAGGGGGGAGGGTCACCCTTGGGAACCTGCTAATAGAGTTGTTTGGCATAGTCAAACCGTTTGGAAGCTATAATATTATTTCCAATTTGTATCTTTTTCGGTTGGAGCTCCTTTCAAAATAATTTGGGATTATTTTTCCCAAGGAAGATTAGTTCTTCCCTCCTTGAAACCATGAAATCGGCCTTTTTCTTGCTTGATAACTACTTGTAAGCTTTGAGCTTTATGTTATCCTTGTTTGACTCCTTCCACATTCTCCTTGCCTTTTTGCATTCCATGTCAGAACCAAGCATTAACCGGAAAGCAATTTGTTTTAGACTTCTTAATTTTTGCTCTTTCACACTCTACAAGTGCGCATTGAATTAAATGTGTTAATTCATGACTACAAAGGTTGTATATAATTGACTTACTACAAGATTCTTAATATGTGAGTGTATAATTAAGGAAAAAAATAAAAATTGATTTATAAATTTAAATTATAAAAATATAAAATATTTTAAAAAATAATAAACAATTTAAGATTTTTCAAGCATTGATTTTATAAAAAAATATCATTTTGTAAAAAAATTAATTTAAAATATATATATATATTTTAAAAGTAATTATTATTTTTTATTTATTCCAATGCAAATGGTTTTACTTTTTTGGGCATGGATTCTCGAACCTTTAAATTTACTAAATGAACAATTAAATTAATTACCGAACAATTAAATTTACTAAATGAACAATTAAATTGAGTAGACGAAAGTTTTATATCCATTAGCATTCACATGATGGAGAATTATTTGAATAATAATTTTTATTATTTAAATTGTATTTTTTTTTAGTATTTAAAGATTTTTAATTGATTTAAGAGTATAGATTGTAATTGTTTAATAGTTTTGTATTTAATTAAAAGTTCTAATTAAGTGTGATACATTAAATCTATTTTAAAATTTTGTTTTTAAGTGTAATTTTTTTGAAAAGTTTTATGGTTTATTTTTTTATTTAATTTGTTTTGATTTCATAAGGGATTCATTAAAATCGCAAGTTTTGATGGGTGTATTTTGTACAATCGAAGTGCCCAAGGGTTTTCAGGGTGCATAATCTATATATGCAGTCAAAAGATCAATTTAAACAACACATATCAAGATTTCACCACAAATTTTCTGTCAAATTTCGGCTAGAAATCCACTAGAAACTCCAAAAAAGTCGCACTTAAAGACAAGTCTTTTTAAAATCAATGTTTTTCAATTATGAAGAATTCCTCAATTATGAATAGTTGGTACCATATGTTCCACATGGCTATGGTTTCCTAGCCATCACTGCTTTGTCCCAGGATGGAGTTAGCCATCACTGCTTTGTCCTAGGATGGAGTTGTAGAGACCTGATCATTCTTAGTGTAGGCAAAGGGATGATCTTTGCTCTGTAAGTTCAGATCTAGAGATTTTACCTTCATGAGTTTGGATTTAGCTATTGCTAGTCGAATCTAAATCCATAGTGTTGCCAAGTTGCTTCTGCAATACCGTGGTCCAAGAGATTGCTATTGCTATAAAGTAGTCAAGTTTTGAAGATCTCCTTGTGTTTGTCTCTCAATGGGTGGTCTTTCTAGTGCCACTATTGCAAGTCATGGCTCTTTGCCCAGTGGTTCTTCTTAGATGGATTAGGCATGTCCTGAGCAAAGAAGATTTGAAAACCAAGCAAAAGCAATCTCTTCTCTTAGTTTGGGGTCCTCTTCAATGAAAAAGAACATCAATATCTTTAAGGAAAAAGGGTTAATTGGTAAGTTCACTGGCCTTTGGCCTAGTCCTAGCTCTATTTTGTATTAGAACTCTAAAAATTAGATAGATCATGGACCATCTCGTTCTTTGTATTATAAAAAAAGGTTTTTGTGCTTTTATTTTTGAAAGCAAAGAGGACAAGGACTTGATCTTTAGATTTGGAACCTACTTCATGGGTTCTAGGAGAATGTTTCTTGCCCACTAGACTCTAGACTTTAACCCCAATATGGAAATATCTTCTGCCCTTGTATGGATTAAATTATTGTATCTACCCCTTATTTTTTGGGGCAATGATATGTTTACAGCGATTAGAGACAAGTTGAGTTGCCATAAAACTTGTTCAGAGCCTAAGGAGAATAATTTCTCATATGCCAAAATTTGTGTAGAAACTTATTTGGCAGAACGACTTCCTAAGGTGATTCAACTTGACATGGAGGGTTGGAGCCATCTCCTATCGTTGGATTATGAGCAAATTCATTTTAAATGCAATTTTTTCCATGAGTGCGGGTGCTTTGTGAAAAGTTATCCTAATGCTTAAGCATATTAGCCACCTTTTAAACCAACAACATCTTTTCAAAATAATGATGCACAAGGATCATTTAAACAAGTTCCAAAAAAGAAAAAGGTACAGTGGTATAAGAGGGCGAAAGTGGCCATCAGACCTAAGTCACTCCAACCTACTCCCTTCACAAATAGATGTGGAGCATTGCAATCTTTAAAGGAAAAAGATAAGAATTCAAAAGCCCATATTGGATCTCATTTGGTGCGCCATTCTAATTAGTCAACTATAGATCAAGTGCAAATAGAGAACAAAAATTCTCACGCTAAGAAAGAGATTCTAATTGGGGAAATTATAGAATCCTTAAAAGAAAAGAAAAAACTCAGTTTTAGAAAAGGAAAGAAGTAGAAGCTAGAAAGGAGAAAGAGGAGGCCATTCTTTCCTATTCTTCCCCTTCCTATTTCGATGTTTTAAAAAATAATCCAGTTTGTTCCCTCCTCTAATAATAAGTAGAAAAGTTTGAAGAAAGAAATCCTCAAAATATGATATCCAACATTCTCTCGACTCCCTTGGATCTAGTAGGGGGTGATCTTACTCTAATCTTAAACATATTTTAATTTGTATCAATTTGTAAAAATATACTCTTGTACTCAGGAAGAAATACAACAAGTTTTAGAATGTTCATTATTGGATCTCTCCCTTTTTCATTTTATTGAAAGGAGATGATTTTTTGCCCTCTTCATTTTAGAACCTCTAAAGAATTTCTACCTGTAGCATTATGTCCAATGTACTGCAAGTACATGTTCTAACCACAAATTTGTATGTAATATAATATATTTAAGTTCTTGTTAAAACAAAAAATACTTGATAATTTTGAACGTAAGGTAGATTTTTCCTCTAGTTGATTTAAAAGTATGGTTCACAATTGCTAAAGTTATAATTTTACATCCGTTTAAAAAATCCAACCAATTCTTTTAATTAGAGTAAAGAAAAAAATCCATCCAAAAATTAGATACGTTTAAGTGTTATTTATTACACACTTTTTCTTTATTTTTTTTTATAAATTAATATAGTACATATTAGGTATCATACTCATTATAACTTTGAGGGTTAGTTCATTTGGTCGATTTATCGTCCTTAAAGCGCCTTTGCATTGAGAGATCATGAGTTCAATTCTCTCCACACCTTCGGGGTTAGGTTGTATGTTTGAGCTAGTAGGAAGTGATCCCTTCGGGTGGATCTACCTCACAAAAATATTATGTGGGCATAGTAGTTATCGATTATAGGAAGTGATCGCTTTGAGTAGATTTTTCTCGCACAAATATTCCATGGACGTAGTAGTCAACGATCTCCAAACAACAACAACAACAATTATTATTATTATTTAATTTTTAATTTTAATTTTAATTTGAATGAATAAAAAGGATGTATATTTATCACATTTAATAAATTTATATATAACATTAATATTGATAATAATAAAGTTTTTCAATCGTATAAAAAGGAAATCTAAATCGTGAGTAAAAAATAATTTAAAATGTAAGTATGGTAATAGTTCTCAAAACTTTAAGCTATTATTTTTAAAATAAAATATTATTTAAATTTCATTTTAAATTTGTTTTTATTAAATTACTATAAATTATTAAAAACATTTAATAAATTCCCCCTTTAAAACGTAAGCAACTAACATGAAAATAATAAATTTGAAGAGAACACATAGTGCACATAAATTCCACACAAAAACTATTAGTATATTGCAAATCAAGACAAAAATACAAGCCACATAAATAGTGCTTATGAGATCCAACAAATTCCAAACTAAGACATTGTTTGTTGAGAAAATATCTCAACAAACTAAATATACTTATACACTAATGTAAGCGTTATTTTCGAAGTCCCTCCCTTAATGCTTACATTACAATATTACAAAGAATAATACAAGAATTAAAATTTACAGTTCACATATAGTCACATCTATCTGATTGGTCTTCATCAGCACTCACATTCACTTTGGAATCTCGCACACACCCCTGTTTCTTCACCACCACATCTTCAATCTTTCACTTGACTTCCATTTAAAACATAACCACCTTTGACCATCTTTGATGAACTTGAAATATTAACAATATTAACAAACTCGGCTCATCGGGTCTTTTGCGATAAAAGTTGTCAAGTAATAAACCATCCTATAGACCAATCACCATCTGTCTGATATCTCACTTTCGGCTATACGTTAGTTGCTAGGAGGATGGTCTGGCAACTGAATGTGTTCAAATTTTGATCAAACAACTTGACGTGTTTCACACACATGGATCTCATACTATAACCTATAGTCATTGTTCATTGGTTTCCAAGCACCAAGAACAACAAATTGTAACAACATATAAACACAATCAAATTAGTGATGTGTTTAAGGGTTTCCGAGTGCCAAGAGGGTAGAAATGTGAAGTTGGGTTACACTTTTGCGAGAATTGCTCGTGGAAAAATCATGATTGTACCTTTTCGACTAAACTATTCACTTTTTTGGCTGAATTATTCAAACTTTTTTGGCTAAAAAGTTTAATGTTAAAGTTAATGACAACCTCAAATACCGTGCAATAGATTTTTAGCCGGTGGGGGGAGAATCCGGCCACTATGTTTTTTAGTCGAACAATATTTTTGACCGGATTTTTTTTTTTTGGTCAAAAATTCCTATATGTATGTGGACCGTGAGTGCGTTGCAAAGTTTTCACTCGATGTTTTATTCATGATTTCTTCTGTTGAATGTTGCAGATGTTTGTTTCATAGGAGAAGGCATTGTAATTGTTCCTACATTGTAGGTTGGTTGTTTGTTGTTTACATTGAAGTTTTCAAGTTTTTGGTATTGTTTTTGTATGCAGTTTTGTTAATTTGTTTTTTGTTTTGGCAAGTCTATTGGGCTGGAGGAGTTCGACACTGGTATGTTTAGATTACCTCTACTAAAATCTTTTGGAACTATTAGTATTTCAACTCATTATTGATATCATAGTTGTTAAGAGCTTATCTATGATCACCATTAACTCATACTAGTAACACCTTGTGATCCTGTTCATGAAAGCATGAGATACGTGTAATTAAACTATGTTAATACAACAATATGTCTATTGTGTTGTAGTTATTCATACAATATCGTAAAATTCTTTAAGCAATGTATATCATAAACTAATTTGTTAGCTAATAGTGTCGTAATTTCCCCAATGTATAATGAAAAACACTCCATAAAATGTTACACTCGGAACGTATTCAAGTTCACAATTCAAGGAAGGATTCCAAAGAAGCATGTCCCTCCTAGATAATTGAAATCTGAAGGGAAATAGAAAAAATCCTTTAGAAATGCAAAGGGAAAATCACACACACACACACACATGTTGAAGAATTAAGGGCATTGGTGTTTGTTAGGATTCTTCACTGCTTGATAAAAATTTGTGAAACACTTTTACAATTATCTTAGATTTATCTTCTTCTTATTATTAGTGTGTGTGTTTCATCAAATTTCTACCAAAAACATAAAGACAAGAACACAAATGTTGGCTCTCTGCTAGGGCCAAAACCTCTCTCTCTTAGAGAGGAAAACCCTTTGGTAAGTTTCTCTTATTGAAGCTTCTTATTGATGACCCTTGACTAGGATGTACTCCAAGCACAAGTCAAGTCCTCTCCTCTTTTCTGCACTTTGTTTCCCGACACACAGACTTCCTTCTTCTGACACTTTGCTCCCTAGCACTTCGTCCTCCTTCTTTGTTTCTAGTCTAGAGATAGACCTTCCTTGACTGAGCCTTCTAGATGAGATTTCCCTCTTCTATCCTTTACTCAAGTAGACTTCTTCTTTTGTTGACCAAACAAGATCCTTCTTGAGATATGGGTGTATGACTATACAACTGTTCTGCGGCCCTAGTTTTCTCACGTGTGGAGCGTACCCTTACTGAATTAGGGTCCTTTCACCTTCTCTAGAGAGTGAGACTTCTTCAGTTGAATTGGGAGGCCTTGTAAGCCTAACATCTAGCTCAAACACCAACGAATCTTGCACTGAAATGTTACTGCTATTATATCTGCAATCTTTCCTCTTTCTCCTTGCACGTGTGACTATCTCTAGCCCTAGAAACAGTCCCCTATACTTCGGCCTTCTTCCAGTTTTCTTCTCTTGTCTTGGAGACCCTTAGAGTTTCCTTTTCCCTTCACTTTCTTGACTTCCAACTTCGTTAATTTCAGAGCTTGCGTTATATGCTTTATGAGGGAGTGGACAACATCTATATATAGAGGACTGTCCCTCCTCTATGTTGACATTAGGCCAACATTCTGTCTTCAAGCCAACATGACCATATCTTCACTATTTTCTTCGTTTTGCTTCATTTGAAAGACATTGTTGCATGGATAGGACTTGGGACTTTGCGTGGAGGTATCCTTTGACTGTTATACTATTTTATACATAGAGTAACATGCCCTTAAAGGGTCTTACATAAACACATTCACTCTTGACTTCCTAGAAGCACTTAAACATGTGCTTGACCTAATTCAATGAGCAAGAAACTAATTGACAAATATCATAAAAATAATTTCTCTTTTCTTGAATAAATACAAAAGCCAAACTTACATTTATAGAGAACGAACCTAGTTAGACTTCCTTCAACAACACACACACACACACATATATATTAAAAACTTTATCATATGGGGTTAACCCCATGTAATTGTCAACACAAATCAAAAGTGTTGACTGTATAGTCTAACATGATATCCTCTAATCTGTTGGAGCAGAGCAAGTTACCTTCTCAGTTATTGTGTATCATGATATTTAATTGTTAAAATTTGTTGATATGAAACCCCTGCTCTATCTTGAATTGCTTAGTGGAATATAATGCTTTAGGGGTGCAACATTATTCCAAGTATAACCCTTGGAATGAATCCCAAAATTTCATTCTCTCAAATTATGATACAACATTGATTCAGGTGGATATTAGTGGCCACCTGCCTATTCCACTTGGACACCCACCATTGTTTGTTTCAATTTCCTTAATTGTAGCACAATTTACCATTTTTGGTAGTTTTTTCGGGTTATGAACTTTAAGAGTCGTTTTGAGGCCCTAAATGATGTTTTTTTGTAAAATGGGAAAACTCATAACCCGCGATAAGGGTGTGCAGTCAAAAGTTGTAGTCCTCAGATATATTTTTCTAACGAGGTATCGTATTGCATCAAATGGAGATTGTATGCCAATGTTATGACCTTGGGAAGTTGATGTACCAATTTACCCCAACTGGGCCCACAAACTTTTGGTTCTTCATCTCCCAAGGTTAGGTTTTTGGATTCTTACGGTTTTCCATTGTTTCTCGAAAATAAATAGGCCTTCGATCCTCATTGTAACATATTTCAGAAGGCATGTATCCTCCACATCTCTTCTTAGAGATCAACTACCATCATTTGAGGTAGTTTATTTCCATTATGCATGTAAACAATTTTCAATACTTTGTTATTAATTAATTAAAGTTTCATTTCACTATATCTTTGTGTTATTTATATGTGCATTTCAATTCGTTCCTTCATTAAATCTAGATTAGTAGTATCAGATTAGTCTTCTCTTTCTCTATTTTCTATGCATGTCCCCAATGAGTTTGGGGTATAAGGAGTTAGGGCTCTAACTGGTTGAACCTTTGCAAGACCGACCTTGCTGATCTCGACAACCTCCCATGGCGAAATAAAAGAAAGACGAGGGAGCAACAGATCCTTTTAAAATTTTTCTCAAAGAAGTCCTCGAGCGACATAGGAACGTGATGATGGACAATTTTTCCCAGATCCTTTGGCAGATGCCCACCGATGACGCATCTTCATCTAGCAGTCACTTCGAAGGCACCACCTCCTTCAAGGTACAAGTGAACTTTGATATCCCTATATTCAAAGGTAAAATAGATGCATATATTGTAGATAAATGGTTGAATCTGCTGGAAGGTTATTTTTCAGTCCATAGTTTCTTCGATAAGGAGAAGATTACTTTTGCACTACTCAAGGTTGTTCCCCATATCAAGGATTGGTGAGAAAATTACTATGAGAAAAGGGTAGAGGAACCCTCTCTGTTTACATTCGCCCCCTCTTGGAACTCTTTCCGAGATGCTATCAAGGAACAATATTACCCCGTCAGGAACTATGAGGATAAGTACATACAGTGAACCACACTACGACAACAAAGGGACCAAGATGTGCATGAGCTCACAAATGTTTTTCATACCCCATGCACAAAGTTGGGTATCAAAGACTCTGAGCGACATTTGGTGCTCAAGTACTGTGGTTGTCTACACAAATACATTTAGGAAGAAATGGAGTTCTTGGACATCTCCTCGCTTGGCGCAAAGTATCGATATGCTGCTAAGATTGAACAAAATTAAAAAAAAAAGAGGGTGACTTTGGATTTGCGAATCAGAAGCAGGGAAAGATCGCTCCCAAACCATAGAAAAAAGGATATAGGTAAGGAAAAGTGACCTAGGACAACCCATCGAAGCTGCAAGCAAAGAATGGCATCATGAAGACAAAGAAGGACACAAGAAAGTGGTGTGACTTCCACAAGAGCCCCACTCACAACACAAATGAGTGTCACGCCAAGCATTCACTCGTGTTCGAGATAAAAGCTTCAAAGTCTAATGCATGTTCTATTTCTGAACCAAAACCAAATATGGGCAATGATAAGGGGAAGCAGATTATTGACGTTAAACCAAATGCCATTGTTTCCACCACCAAGGTATAAAATATTGAGCCTGAAGATCCAAAGGAGGGGGAGTGCATTTTCCACTCACATATGTCGGTGAAGGGTTCACTGCTACAATTCATTTTCGACAACGAGAGCTAAAAGAACCTCATTTTAGCATAAGTCATGAAGTGATTGGTCTTACCAACCACACCACACCCGCAATTGTACACCATCGAGTGGCTTCAACAAGGACGAGATATCCGCATCATTCAACAACATCACATTCCTTATAGCATCAAGCCCTTCATGGATGAGGTACTATGTGATGTTGCTCCTATTGAATTTTGTGATGTATTCTTAGGCAAACCATACTTATGGAAGTGGCATGTTGCATATGATTCTAAGCCTTGCACTATTATTATTACTTTAGGCAATAAGTTATATATGATAACAAAGGTAGCCCTGCCTACCGCCATCTCTTTGATATCTACTAAGAAATGCAGTAAGATCATCTCCCAGACCAGGAAATTTGTTTTCTTTTTATTCGCTCTCAGAGTAAGGGGAAGGTCATGGCTACATCCATGGCCCCTAGGAAAGGTTCCTCCACGCATCAGAAGAAGGTTTATAAGGTTGTGGAAGAATACAATACATATTCTCCTTACCCACAGGGGTACCCTTACATTATCAGGTTAAGCATTTGATAGATTTGACCCCCACAGCACCTCTACCTAATGGGCTGATATACTGCCTCTCCATTCTAGAAAAGGAAGAGATCAAGTGGAGGGTCCAGGACCTACTACAAAAAGGGAAAATCTGACCTAGTTCCTCACCTTGTGGGAGCCTGATTGTACTTGTACAAAATAAGGATGGAACCTGGAGGTTCTGCATTGATTATCAGGCACTGAAAAGAATCACTTCCAGGAATAGGTATCCAACCCTGTGGATTGATGACCTTCTTGACCAGCTCAAGGGGGCTAAGAATTTTAGCAAGATCGATTTAAAGTCTGGCTATTACCGAGTTCCAATAGAGCCCACAGATGTATGGAATACCACCTTCAAATCCAAGGAGAGCCTTTTTGAATGGTTGGTCATGCCTTTCAAGTTGATAAATTCCCCTGCTAATTTTATGAGTCTAATGGATGACATCTTGCGACCCTTCACCAACTCGTTTGTGGTTGTATATCTAGACGACATTATTATCTTCAACAAGAGTTGGGAAGAGCACTTGCAACACATTCAACAGGTCCTTCAGACCCTACGACAAAAAAAACTATGTGCCAACCTGAAGAAATGCACCTTTGGCATGGGTCAGGTCCAATATCTAGGTTACATCATAGATGAGCAAGGAGTACATGTGGTTCCAACTAAGATCCAAGTCATTTGGGATTGGCTAGCCTTGATCACTCTCACAAAGTTTCATAGCTTTTTGGGGCATGCAAATTTTTATCATAGGTTCGTGTTGGGATTCTCCCATATCAATTGGCCTTTGAGTCAGGTTACCAAGGGCGGAGCAAAAGCAAGGTTTTTTTGGTCTGAGTCGCAGCAAAAGGAATTTTTTGAGATGAGGCACTGCCTCTTCTCTGTAGCTCTACTCACATAGCCATACCTACAACAACCATTTAAAATCAAGACAAATGCCTTCAACTATGCTATTGGTGTAGTTCTTTCCCAACAAGGGCATTTGGTGGGCTATCAGAGTGAGACACTTTCTGATACAGTTTGGAAGTGCCCCACATATGACAAAGAAATGTATTCTATCATGAAGGCTTGTCAGCGATGGAAACATTACATTCTGGGGAATGAGACGATCATCCACAAAAATCACTGAACTCTTCAGTTCATACAGACATAAGGGAAGTTTTAGAATGATCGCTATCAAAAGTGGTCTACATATTTGCAACAATTCCACTTGAATATTAAGTACAATAAGAGAAACACCAATCATTTTGTAGATTACCTCTTTTGGCCCCCATTTGCAACACTAACTACTTTTCTCAACTCTTGTGCCCACGAGACCTCTAGGTGGATGCAATTATACAAGAATGATCCAAGGTTTTCCACCACTTACCAAATGTTAGCGGATGGTAAAAATAATCCCTATTTCCACCTCCATGATGCATTATTATGCTACTTGGGCCACCTTTTTGTTCCTTCAAGTGAGAGTGCTAAATTGATTTGGGACGCGCACTACAGTTGGGTCATAGGACACTCCAACATGGAGAAAATTGTGGTCGTACTACAAAAGTAATTTTATTGGCCAAAACTATGACAGAATGTTGGACAATATATCATGCACTGCTTATACCATTGCCAAGCCAACCATTAAGAAGAAAGGCCTACACACTCGTCTACCTACTCCCAACCACTCGTAGGAATCCATCTCTACGGACTATCTGTCAAGCCTCCCTTCTACCAAGCATGGTAATGACTGTGTATTTGTGATAGTGGACATATTTTCTAAGATTACCATATTGTCAGCTTGCAAGAAGAGCAAAATAGCAGAGGACACGGCTAAACTCTTCTTTGAATGAGTATTGTTACATTTTGGAATCCCATAGAACATTATATCAGATCGGGATAGAAATTTCCTAAGCACATTCTAGTCAAGCCTTTAGACATTATTGGAAAATAATCGCGACAATTCAATTGCATTCCATCTCGAGATTGATGGCCAAACATAGGTCATCAACAAGATGATAATGCACATCCTACACATGTACAACTCTAAACATGCACAAACTTGGGATGAGAGTGTAACACCCTCCTCCCACATTTACCCAACCTAACCAGCCCATTGGGGTAAACATGTCAGGAGAGGATACTATGATGTGATTGAAATTCCCATGTACAGTTAAGGAAGTGGAAGCGACAAAAAAAAAAAAAAACTAATCTAGCCTTCCTTAGGAGCTACAAACCCTTCAGGAGGCAACAAACCCTTCTAGGTGCTTAACCCCTGAGACAATCTGTCATTTTTCATATGTGGACTCTCAACCACTCTGATGACAAGACAAGAATGTGACTTAGGCCTTCCTGTCACTCCCACAGTAAGGCATGCCAATGACTGTGGCCTTTTTCACGTAGCTTTGAGCCAGCGACCCCAGATTTTGAGCCACTTTTTCAGGTTTAGGTCTCAAGCCACTGCCCAAAACTTCATGAAACTACCATAAATGAATAATAACAATGGAACAAGGATACTAATGAAATCATTGGTATAATTACTTGATCTAACCCCTACTAGACATGACAATAATTTCATCAAACATGTCATAAATATGTAATCTACATGTCATAACAACATGTCTGAACATAGATGTCTCATACATATCTAAGATTCGTAAAGAAGCATTGATGGCTTATCACGATAACTACATTATCATCTATTATGTCATATGTTCATAGTTCATTAATTTTATAATAAAAACATGATAAGAGCCATACATCAATTCTAACATAAAACATACTCATAACCAACATATACCCAAGTTACAAAAATAACAAGGATATAACAACCATAAAAACCACATATGAACAAGTACATTTGCATGTGAAATACCAAGGAGAAGGAGATCTTATTAGTGAATGCATAAACCAACCAAGTCAGGGACTTCCACGAACCACTCAACCATAAATTGGGTTGAACCAAATATTTCTTTTAACCAATCACCCCTGTGCCATATTCCGAGCATGAAGGATAGCTGCATTAACCTCTATCTGCTTTTCCTGAGCCCTTGCAAGTCTTTCCCGAGCCTCAACCAACCTGTCATTATCTGCCTTGCAACTTCTTATTTCAGCCCTCAAGCTCCTCAATGTATTTCCATACTAGGAGAATGCTCAGTTCCTTGCTTCCCAACTGATCTATAAGGAGAGTCACGGGAGATATAGTCTACCATTTTGCTCGTCATCCTTGATTCTCTTATTCTTGCAAGTATATCATGTCAGAAAAACCAAATATATACCAAAATAAAATCCATACCTTATTGTTGTTCAGGGGAGGCTTATCTCATCTACAATATCGGTCCACATTAACGTGTACATGTATAAACATAAGCATATATGGATATGTAACCTTACCAACACATAACATCATGCATGACCATACCAATAGTATACCCTGATCCCATGCATGATGACAATGACCTTGAAAACATTAGACTTTTCCCATAGAGAGCACAACCCGCTCTAATACCACCCTATAACGACACCTCTCCTCATATCTACTCACTTTCATCGGTAAACATGAGATTAGGGGCTACTATGACAAGACTCAACCTCCTAGGTGACCTTGAGGAAGTGGAATTGACAGAAACCCACAACACAAACCTTCTATACTTGCTACAGGACTCCCAGAAGCCTTCTCATTTATCCCCATGACCATCGCTTAGGTCCCATTGAGTTTTTAGTACATAAAACCCTTGGAAACTCCCTTGATATGGACAAGGGTGCGTTTGGGAGGCTTCACACGCTCCCATAACAAGGCATGAGTGCATCTGGGGAATTTTCTCCTCAGACCTGTGCCTGTAACTACAATATTTGTGCCACTTTTCAAGCTTAGAATCCAAGTTACTACCCAAAAGCCCTTTTAGCTTTCAAAATCCATAATTTACATGACATGTAAGCCAAAAACTGGCTCTAGGACTAGGCTTGGCCATCCCTAACTGGGACTAACATTCTTTCAAACACTTGGCATCAATGCAATCTACAAGACATGAATACAAGACAGAGCATAAAATACTAATAACTCATATGAGACTTGACAAGAAGGATCACCACCCTCCTCCCTTAACTGTTTTGACATCAATTAGGTCTTTCATCCATTATTATTTCAGTTATAAGTAAATACATGAAATAACCATGACTACAACCAATCATATAACCATTCTTATAACCAACATTAAACCACATAAATAAAAATGAGATAACATGCATTAAGGCCACATAATAACAATTACAAAAGCAAGAGAACTTAGCTTTTATTAAACATAGGCAAGAGCCAATGAGGTTTGGGACTTCCATGTACCACTCGACCATAGATATGGCTGAACCAAATATTTCTTCCAGCCACTCACCCTCTTGCATATTCCAAGAACGAATGTGGTATCTCATGGATAAACCAATCCAAAAAAAACCAAGGGAAGCCAGAGGTTAAACCACCTCCACCCTCACCAAACCATGATCTCACCAAAACCGACACTATGATCAAAAAACCAAATCGAGCTTAGAATGCCTACGAACTCCATCACTATCCTTGATGAATTTTTGGTCTCCTTGTCTCTCAAGCTTTATGATAATCCACACTGGATCACTAGGCCATAAATTGAGACTCCACCCTCAGGCTATATCGTGTATCCTGCCAAAACTAGTCAAGGGATTTTAGGCCTTTGGGAATTGTCCTGAGACCATCTCCGCCCCGGATTTCGAAACCATCCAGAAATTCTAAAGCTCAAACCTAAGAAACAATCCCATCACACCATGGCTATCCAAAAAAGGGGAAGGCAAGGCTGAAAAACACTGGTGTAACCTGACAAGACCATGCCACTGACAACTAGAGAACAAAATACCAACATACAAAGCCATGCATTTCAAAACCAACTAGGAAATCACACATCTAATATGTTACCTACAAGTATTCCTCTTGAAGCTACTTGATCTTGCTCTTCCTTTCTTGCTCCTTTCTTTCTTTTCCTTTCCTTTTCCTTCCTTTTCTTGCTTTTCCCTTCCTTGCTCCAAAGCTAGAATGCTCCAAGAAAACTCTAAGTGTCCAAGAGTGCGAGAGAGAGAGAATAATGAGAGAGCTCCAAAAATACACTGAAAAAAAGGTTACAAGCTGATCCTCATAAGCATTTTTATCAATGAGGCCTATTTTTTTCTTCATTTTCCATTATTTTCCTTCAATTTCCTCCTCACATGCAACTTGTGACCTTTTACCTTCCTTTTCTCCTATTTTCTTTTATTTTCATAACTAAATGTGCCAAAATACATTTTTTCCTTTTTACTGCCTTAGCCATTGCCTTTGCCAATTTCCCTTAGCAATAAACACATCCAATGATGCTAACTAAGATATATTTTCCCAATGTTCAACTTGGAATAAGTGTCCCTTAACCGTGATCTTATTCTGCCTTTATTAACTTTTATTACATGAACCTTTAACCAAGGGGTGTTACAAACCTCTCCCCCTTGGGGAACACCGTCCTCAGTGTTAAACATTACC
Organism: Pinus tabuliformis; assembly: GCA_031772625.1. NCBI lineage: Eukaryota > Viridiplantae > Streptophyta > Pinopsida > Pinales > Pinaceae > Pinus > Pinus tabuliformis. The sequence goes on along the minus strand of CM062813.1, from coordinate 328,207,291 downwards.
AAGACCTAAGCAAAACTGTTGAAAGGAAACCATATTTCCTATGGAGCTTTATAACTTATCTTTTTGCAATATTTATAATGAATGACCTAGGCAAAACATCATGACAACATGACAAGATAACAACCATACCTCTTATTTGAGCTTTATAGCACAACTCGTGGTGATATTTACATCCATATACATATGTACATATACGAAAACATCAAAAAAGCATATGCCAAACATCATACCAAAACTACTTTGCCTCCACCGACAAACAAAGAAGGATACATGGCCCACATCTGATCCACCATCTCCCATGTAGCTTCTTTGGGCCTAAAGTGTTTTCATTACACTTTAATTTGCTTTATGGCTCTGTTCCTGAGCATGAGAAACTTCTGCTGCAATATGCACTAAGGTTCTGACTGGAATTCTCCTTCTTGCTCCACCTATAATACAAACCAATCAATAACATGATCAACATCCTTTATATACCTCTTAAGCAATGAAACATGGAAAACATCATGGAATTTCACTATTGGATGCAGTGCAAGTCAATAGGCCATTGGTCCAATCTTCTCAAGGGTTTGAAAAGGCCCGAAATACCATGGTGCCAACTTGGCACATGATCCAATCCTCAGAGAGATTTTTTTGGGCTTGATGTGCAAATACACATGCTCCCCAACCAAAAATGCCTTGAATGCCCTGTGTTGGTCCGCATAAATATTTTGTCTATCTTGTGTTGCCTTTATATTCTTCTTTATAACCTGCATTTCCTATTCCATGTCTGCCAACATATCTGGTCCAATAAGTACCATGTTAACTAGATCACTCCAGCTGATGGGAATATTAAAACTCTGCCCATACAATGCCTCGAAAGGAATCATCCTCAATGGCTACTGATAACCATTTTTGTATGCAAACTCAACCAATGGAAGGTACTCCTCTCATCTCCTCTACTAGTGCATCACGTACATCCTCAACATATCCTCCAATATCCTATTGACCCTCTCTATTTTTCCATCTGTCTGCAGATGATAGGTTGTACTGAAGGCCAACTCTGTACCCAAACCTTCAAATAGTTCCTTCTAAAACTTGGAAGTGAAATTCGCATCCATGTATGACACTATCTTCTTCGGAACACCATGTAGTCTTACGATCTTCCTGATGAAAACCTGTGCTACCTCACTAGCTGAATATGTAGTCTTCACTAGAATGAAGTGAGCTACCTTTCTCAACCTCTCAACCATGACCATAATGGAATCATGCTATCTCACTATCCTTGGAATACTTGTAATGAAGTCGATGGAAATGACATCCTATTTCCATTCTGAAATTGGAATAGGATGCAGTAGACCTCTTGGATGATTACATTCTGCCTTTACACGGTGACAATCCAAACATCTAGCCACGAACTCTCCCACTTCCTTCTTCAGATTTGTCCAATAGTAAAACTTCTTCACCACTGTCAATGTCTTGTGATATCCTGGGTGACTCAGGTATGGATTGACGTGAAACGCCATCAAGATAAGTTTCTTGAGCTCACTGCAATCCAACACATAGATCCTATCCTTGAATCTCACCAAGCCATCTACCATGAGATGATAGTATGCATCTTGATCACCTGTACTTTTATCTATACTTTGTTGTAACTTGTGCATAATCTCCATATACCTATCATCCCGCTGTCCTGCCTGTAAGATCCTATCTTGTAAATCTGTCCCATAAGAGATGATAGCTACTATATGATTCACTTGTACCTTCCTACTAAGAGCATCTGCAACTCAATTCTCCTTTCCCTTAATGTATCTGATCTTGAAGTCAAACTCAGTAAGGGTAGCCAACCATCTAGCTTTCCTGGCATTTAGATTCAACTGGTCAAACAATTATCTCAACCCACTGTGATTGCTTATTAATACAAATCTCCTGCCAAGAAGATAATGGCTCTACATCTTCAAGGCATGAATAATAGATGTAAAAAAGATCACGAGTCACGTAGTTCTGCTCGTGCTCATTCAAATTCTTGGACTCATATCACACCACTTATCCCTCTTGCATAAGGAATCCAATAAGCCCTCTTTTACATTCATATGTAAACACCACAAACTCTTTATCCGGATCTGTAATATTAAGGACTGGAGCATTGGTCAACAATAGCTTCAGCTGCTCAAAACTAACTGCACATTCTTCTATCCATTCAAACTTATTACCTTTCCTCTACAAGGATGTCATAGGGTATGAAATGCGTGAAAAGTTCTTGATGAACCTCCTATAGTAACTTGGCAATCCCATGAATGATCTCACCTCATCCACATTCTTAGGAGTTACCCACTCCATGATGGCCCTTATCTTTTTTGGATATACTACTATGGCTTCCTTGGAAACAACATGTCCCAAGTAATGCACCTTTGTCTGAAAGAAGTTTCACTTGCTAAGCTTGGCCTACAACTGATGCTCTCTTAGAAATATCAACACTATTGCTAAATGATCATCATGCTCTTCTTCATTATTGGAGTATATCAAGATTCCATCAATGAATACAATAAAAAAACTTGTCTAGATAAGTATGCAACACACTATTCATCAAACACATAAATGTAGTTGGGGCATTACTCAAACCGAATGGAATTACAACAAACTCATAATTCCCATACCTAGTTTTGAAGGAAGTCTTGTAGCTATCCTATTCCTTGACGCATACTAATGGTATCCTGATCTTAAAATTCAATCTTAGAGAACATTATTGCTCCCTTCAACTGATCAAACAAATAATCAATCCTTGGCAATGGGTACCTATTCTTGATCGTCACCTTGTTCAACAACATGTAATCAATACACAATCTAAGAGTACCATCTTTCTTCTTTATGAACAACATTAGTGCACCCCAGAGTGATACACTTGGCCTAATTTATCCCTTTTCAAGCATCTCCTTTAACTACAATTTGAACTCTACTAGCTTTCGGGTACTCGTCCTGTAAGGTGACTTCGATGTTGGTGCTGCCCCTAGCACCAAATCAATGGAGAAATCTACTTCCGTGTGAGGAGGTAACTCTAGAATCTTTGCTGGAAACACATCCTGATACTGTTGCAATACAAGGTACCTCTTGAAGATTTCTGCATCCTCAACATCTTTTCCCTTATCACTAGATATATGCACTGCAAACATCACACAAGATTTTCTGCAACTACGCTTAACCTACATAGCGGTAACCATCCTCACTAATGTAGGCTTCTTCTTTCCCTGCAAAATTCTCTTTTCCCCATTATCATCTAGGCACTCAATGGCCTTGTCGAAGCAATCCACTTTGGTCCTGTGAAGGTACAACCAATCCATACCCAAAATCATGTTATACGATCCCAATGACAGTACATTCTGATGTGCCACTATATGCATACCATTTAACTCACAAGCTCTTACCTAGTGGTGAACTCTCTTCTTTGTACCTGTAGCCAACTGTACCAATCAGGATTCTGCATGCACTTCTTTTCTCAAACCACACTTATCCACCAGGTCAGGATTAATATAACTATAATTAGATTCACGAATAATCAAAATAGAAACAATTTGAACAAAAATATTACCATCCATCTCAATGATAAATGCCTAATGATCCACCTGCCTGTTGTCCACAACTGCATAAATCTGAGGAATCCTATGACCAACATCCACAACTGTATGCGCCTACTAAGCACTATATATATATAGGGTCTACCACCCTGATACTGCAGATAATCCCTCTTATGATGATCCTTGCCACATATCCAACATTGCAACAATGCTCTACCATCTCCTCTAGTCTGCTGCTCTCCATGTCCCTTCTCAATTGTATTGAACTTCTTGTAAGGGACCACATTTTCTTTCTCACTTGCATCTTGAGGTCTTCTCCACTTTGGTGGCCATTTTCCTTTAAATTTCTCATTTCCTTTCAAGTCATTCTTATTCTCAACTTTGTACTTCGATTGATCATAACAATGTTTCAGCTTTTAGATGGCCTCCTCCAACAATCTAGGCTCATCAAACTCAATCTGGTCTCTGTATGCTGCGAGCAGTCCACTGATGAACCTCTGAACCTTGACCTTCTCCTCCTTGAGGTAAGGCACATATCTGAACAACTCTAAGAACCTGGTAGTTATATACTGATCATTTGTCATGGAACCCATCCGAAACTCATAAAACTTCTTAGCTCTGCCATCATAGTACCTTTCCAACAAATACTTCTTCTTGAAGATCCTCTCAAACTCATTCCAATTCAAGTCATCTTCCTTAATACCTTTAACATTCTTCACATCCTCCCACCAGATATCTGCTTTTCCTTTAAGATTGAATGTGGCTATCATTGCTTTCATGTTCTATGTATAACTATGTAATCTGAATAATTTCTTCAACCTAGGCAACCATAAGTCAACATGTTTCGACTTATTCATCTCTCCATTGAATGTAGGTGACTTGACTTTCTTAAAATCCTCAGGCAAGTAATCACCCTTCCTATAAGGATGATGATGGTGATGACTATGGTAATGTCTCCTAGAAGAGGAACTATAATGATTCCCATACATACCAGTCCTCATATCAGGTGTGTCCAGTGATATTCCACCTGTAACTATGTCCCCTCTATCCAACCTATGTCTGAACCGAGACCTGCTACCATAGGCTCCATTGGTATTTTCTTCCTGCTCCTAAATGATCCTCATATTTACCTGTCTTTGCAACTCTGACAAGCTATGAAGGATAACTGCATTAACCTCTATCTACTTTTCCTGAGCCCTTGCAAGTCTTTCTTGAGCCTCAACCAACCTTTCATTATCTGCCTTGCAACTTCTGATTTCAGCCCTCAAGCTCCTCAATGTATCTGCCATACCAAGAGAATGCTCATCTCCTTATTGCCCAACTGATCTATAAGGAGAGTCACGAGAGCTATAGTCTACCATTTTTCTCATCATCCTTGATTCTCTTCTTCCTGTAAGTATATCATGTCAGAAAAACCAAACAGATAACAAAATAAAATCCATACCTTTTTGTTGTTCAGGGGAGGCTTATCTCATCTACAAGATCGGTCCACATCAACATGTACATTTATAAAAATAAGCATATGGATATGTAACATTACCAACACAACATCATGCATGACCATACCAGCAATATACCCTTATCCCATGCATGACAACAATGACCTTGACAACATCATACTTTTCCCATAGAGAGCACAACCTGCTCTAATACCACTCTGTAATGACACGTCCCCTCATATCTACCCACCTTTTTCCCTACTTGGGGTAAACATGAGATGTGGGGCTACTATGACAAGACTCAACCTCCTAGGTGACCTTAAGGAAGTGGAATTGATGAAAACCCAAAACACAGACCTTCTATACCTACTACAGGACTCCCAAAATCCTTCCTAGTCATCCCCATGACCAACCCTTGGGTCCCACTAATTTTTTAATGCATCGAACCCCTCGACGCTCCCTTGCTATGGACAAGGGTGCGTTTGGGAGGCTCGAGATGCTCCCACAACAAGGCATGGGTGCATTTGGAGACTTTTCTCTTCAAACCTATGCCTGTGTCTCTAATATTTGTGCTAATTTTGAAGCCCAAAATCCAGTCATTGCCCAAAAACCCTTGTAGCTTTCAGAATCCATAATTTACATGACAACAAAACTTGCAAGCCACAAACTAGATCCAAGACTAGGCCTGATCATCCCCAACCAAGACTGACATTCTATCAAACACTTGGCATCAATGCAATCTACATGACATGAATACAAGGCAGAGCATAATGACTAATAACTCATATGAGACTTGAAAAGAAGGATCACCACCCACTTCCCTTAACTATTTTGACATCAATTAGGTCTTATATCCATTATTCTTTCAGTTAAAAGTAAATACATGAAATAACCATGACTACAACCAGTCATATAACCTTGATTATGACCAACATTAAACCACGTAAATAAAAATGAGATAACAACCATTACAGCCACATAATAACAAGTATAGAAGCAAGAGAACATAGCTTTTATTAAACATAGGCACGATCCAACCAGGTTTGGGACTTCCACGTACCACCTGACCATAGCCATGGCTAAACCAATTAATTCTTTCAGCAATCACCCCTGTGCCATATTCCAAGCATGAATGTGGGATCTCATGATCTCACCAAAATCGGCATCGAGGTCACAAAACCAAACCGAACCTGGAATGCTTCCGGACTCCATCACTATCCTTGAGGAATTTTCCGTTTCCTTATCTCTCAGGATTTACCACAATCCACACAGGATCACTAGGCCCTAAACCGAGACTCCACCCTCAGGATTTACCATGTATCCCGCCAAAACTGGTCAAGGGATTCCTAAGCCTTTGGAAATTTTCCTAAGACCACCTCCTCCCCGGATTTTGAAACCATCTAGAAATTCCAAAGCTCAAAACCAAGAAACAATCCCATAACACCATGATTATTTGGAAAAAGGAAAGGTAAGGCTGAAAAACACTAGTGTAACCTTACAAGACCATGCCACTGACAACTAGAGAACCAAATACCAACATGCAAATCCATGCATGTTAAAACCAACTAGGAAATCACACATGCAATATGTTACCTGCAAGTATTCATGTTGAGGCTACTTGATCCTACTCTTCCTTTCTTGCTCCTTGCTTTCCTTTCATTTCCTTGTCCTTCCTTTGCTTGCTTTTCCCTTGCTCCAAAGCTAAAATGCTCCAAGAAAACTCTGAGTGTCCAAGAGTGTGTGAGAGAGAATAATGAGAGAGCTCCAAAATTGCAATGGCAAAAGGTTACAAACTAATTCTCAGAGCCTTTTTATCAATGAAGCCTATATTTTCTTCATTTTCCATTATTTTTCTTCAATTTCCTCCTCACATGCAACTTGTGACCTTTTACCTTCCTTTCTCCTATTTTCCTTTATTTTCATAAATAAATGTGCCAAAATACCTTTTTTCCTTTTTAATGCCTTAGCCATTGCCTTTGCCAATTTCCCTTAGTCCTATACACATCCAATGATGCACACTAAGATATCTTTGCCCAACATTCAGTGTGGAATAAGTGTCCCTTAACTGTGGTCTTATTTTTCCTTTGTTAACATTTATTACATGAACTTTTAACCAAGGGTTGTTACATCCACCCTATAGGATTTACCGTATATCTCACCATTTACTGGTCGAGGATTCGTGGGCCTAATCGAGGGAATACACCTCTAGGATTTACCGTATATCCCGCCATTCAATAGTTAAGGATTCCTAGGCCCATCAAGGTACACACAATCCAGATTATCACAGTCCCACCCTCATCGGCCTAGGGATTCCTAAGCACTGTGTTCTTCTCCAGAGACCACCCCACTTAGTTTCAAAACCATTCAACAATCTAGCTCAACCACGTAAAAGAGAACCCCATCACACCATGGCTATCCAGAAAAGAAAAGGCAAGGCTGAACATCATTTTCACACCTAGAAAAACCCATGCCAATGACAACAAGAGAACTAGATACACACATGGATGTACAATGCATGCCAAATCTAGCAAGGAAATCACACATGCAATTCGATACCTGTAAGTAATCCCATTGTAGCTGCTTGATTCTGCTCGCTTGATATTTTATTCCCTTTTCCTTCCTTTGCCTTCCTTTGCTTTTGTTGATCCAATTCTAGAATTATCCAAGAATGCTCTAAGTTTCCAAGAGCAGGAGAGAGAAAGCTCCAAAAATAAACTGATAAAAAACCACAAACTGATCCTCAGAAGCATTTTTATTAATGAGGCCTCTAATTTCTTCAATTTTCCATTATTTTCCTTCATTATCCTCCTCACATGCAACCTGTGACCTTTCACCTTCCTTTTCTCCTAATTTCCATTATTTTCATAAATAAAATGCCAATTAATGCCTCATTCCTTTCCAAGGCCTTTGCCTTTGCCTTTGCCAATTTCCCTTAGCCATAATAAACCAAATTAACACCCACTAGGATGTTGTTCCCAACATTCATCTTGGAATAAGTGACCCATGACCTTCGTTATTATTTTGCCTTTATTAACTTTATTACATGAAGTTTTTAGCCAAGGGTTATTACAAACCCCTCCCTCTTAGGGAACATCGTCCTCAGTGGTCAATGACACCTAAAACCAATAAGACACTGAAAACCAAATATACTACCCATGGAGATTTATAACTTAGCTCAATGCAATATTTACAATGATCATCCAGCTAAGAAGAAAACCAACATGACCACCATACCACTTATTGGAGCTTTATAGCACAACTCATGGCGGTATTTACATCCATATACATATATACAGATACCAAAACATATGCCAAAAATATTTTCTCAACCAATGAATAGGGAAAGATACATAACCCGCATTTGATTAGCCATCTCCCATGTAGCTTCATCGGGTACAAAGTGCTTCCACTGCACTTTAACCTGCTCAATTTCTCGGTTTTGGAGCATGAGCCTCTTTCTCTGCAAAATACACTGAGGTTTTGACTCGAATTCCCCTTATGGATCCACTTGCAATACAAACTAGTCAATCACATGATCAACATATTTAACATACTTCTTAAGCAATGACACATGGAAAACATCATGGAATTTCACGATCAGAGGAAATGCAAGTTGATAGTCTACTGGTCCAATCCTTTCAAGAATCTTGAAAGTTCCACAAAACCGAGGTGCCAGCTTGGCACATGAACTAATCCTCAAGGAGATCTTCTTGGGCTTGATGCAAAAGTACACCTGTTCCCAAACCTAAAACACCTTAAACATCATGTTCTGATCTGCATAAATTTTCTGTCTATCATGTGACCTTCAGATTCTTCCTTATTACTTGCATTTCTCGTTCCATCTCTGCTAACATGTCATGTCCTCTCAACACCATGTTAACTAGATCACTCCAACTAATGGTAGTATTACAAATTTGCCCATAGAGTGCCTCAAATAGACTCATCCTTAGTTACTCCTGGTACCCATTGTTGTAAGCAAACTGAACCAATGGAAGGTACTCCTCCCATATCATTTTCTAATGCATCACATACATCCTCAAAATGTCCTCCAATATCTTGTTGACCCTCTATGTCTATCCATCTGTTTGCGGATGATAAGTTATGTTGAAGGCCAACTTTATCCCCAAACCTGCAAACAAATCCTTCAAAACTTGGAAGTGAATGTAACATCCCCATCTGACACAATCTTCCTTGGAACACCATGCAGTGTCACTACATCTCTAATGAAGACTTGTGCTACATCATTAGATGAATATGTAGAATTCACTAGAATAAAGTGTGCTACCTTTGTCAACCTGTCTACCACAACCATGATGGAATCATGTTGTGCATATGTCCTTGGAAAAAAATTGATGAAATCCATGGACATGACCTCCCACTTCCACTCTGGAATCAGAATCAGCTATAGTATTCCACCTAGATGCTTACATTTTTCTTTCATCTGTTGACAATCCAATAATCTTGCCAAAAACTCTGCCACTTTCTTCTTTAGATTCGACCAATAATAAAACTTCTTCGCTGTTGTTAATGTCATATCGTATCTTGGGTGACTTGAATACGGTTTTGCATGAAACTCTTGCGAGATAGTCTTCTTGATCTCACTGACATTCGACACATATATCCTATCTCTAAATCTGATCAAACCATCTATTTTAAGATGATAGTCCACATCTTGATTACGCGTACCCTGTTGTAACGTATGCATAAGCTCCATATACATGTCATCATGTTGTCTTGCCTATAAGATCCAATCGTGTAAGTCTGTCCCATAAGAACTCATAGAGGCTATATGATTCACATGTATTCTCTTGCTAAGAGAATCTGTAACCCTGTTATCCTTTCCCTTAATGTACTGGATATCGAAGTCAAACTCACTAATCGTGGACAACCATTTGGCTTGCCAGGCATTAAGATTTGATTGGTCAAATAGATACATAAATCCAATGTGATCGCTAATTAATAAAAACCTCCTACCAAGAAGATAGTGCCTCCACATCTTCAATGCATGGATGATCATTTCCAACTCAAGATCACGTGTCAGATAATTCTACTCATTCTCATCCAATTTCCTTGATTCATTGCATACCACCTATCCTTCCTGCATAAGGAATCCACCAAGCCCTCTCTTGCAAGCATCTATACATACCACAAATTCTTTGTCCGAATATGCAATCTTTAGAACTGGAGCATTTGTCAATAGTTTCTTCAACTATTCAAAACTAGTTTCACATTCCTTTGTCCAATCAAATTTCTTACCTTGCATCTATAGTGATGTAATAGGATATGCAATCAGAGAGAATTTCCTGATGGACCTCCTCTAATACGTTGCTGGTCCCGATCTTACCTCATCCACATTCCTAGGAGTTGCCCATTCCACGATAGGCCTTATCTTAGGATATATCAAGGTTTCATCAATAAATACAATAACAAACTTGTGTAGACAAGGATGCAACACATTATTCATCAATCATATAAACTTATTTGGAGCATTAATCAAACCAAATGGAATTACAAAAAACTCATAATTCCCATACCTGGTCCAGAAATCAGTCTTGTAAATATCCTCTTCCTTGATGCATACCTGATGATATCCGTATCTCAGATCAATCTTTGAGAACACTGCTGATCCGTTCAAATGATCAAGAAAGTCATCAATCCTCGACAACTGATACTTGTTCATAATGGTCACCTTGTTAAACTTCCTGTAATCAATGCATAACCTAAAAGTACCATCCTTCTTTTCTACAAACAACACTAATGCACCCCAAGGAGATACACTTGGCCTAATGTATCCCTTGTCAAGCATTTCCTTCAACTACAACTTCAATTCCACCAACTCTAGTGTGCTCATCCTATAAGGTACCTTTGATGCTAGTGTTGCTCCTGGTACCAAATCAATAGAAAATTTCACTTCCCTATGAGGTGGAAACTCTGAAATCTCTGCTGGAAACACATCCTGAAACTACTGCAAGATCGGGTACTTTCTCAATACATGCACATCCTCAACATCCTTACCTTTATCACTAGAAATATGCACTGCAAATAACACACACCCTTTTCTGTGACCACGCTTTTCTTGCATGGTCATCACCATTCTAATTGATGTTGCCTTCTTCTGACCTTGAAAGATCCATTGTTCTCCATTGTCATCCAAACACTTAATAGATTTTATAACAGTCCACCTTAGTCCTGTGAAGATACAGCCAATGCATACCCAAAATAATATTGTATGATCCCAACAGAAGGACATTCAAATGCATTGATGTAGGCATACCATTCAACTCAAGTGCACAAGCTCTTACCCAATGATGAACTCCCTTCTTTGTACATATAGCCAACTGCATTAAGAAAGATTCTACATGCACTTCTTTATTCAAACCACACTTATCCACCAAGTCAAGGTTAACACAACTATAATTAGATCTAGGGTCAATCTGAATAGAAATAACTCGATCAAAAATCTTACTGTCCATCTCAATAATAGACGCCTGGTGATTTGCCTGCCTGTTATCCAACACTGTATAGATCCATGAAATTCTTTGCCCAACATCCCAAACTATCTGTTCTTACTGTGCATTATAAATATGAGGCCCACCACCCTGATTTTGTGGACAATCCCTCTTAGGATGCTCCTTACCACATGTCTAACACTACAACTATCCCTTACCATCACCTATGTTCTGTAGCCCTTTAGGATATGACCCATGTCCCTATCTAACTACGTGGAAATTCTTATAAGGTGCAACATTTTCTTTCTCTTCTACATCCTGAGGTCTTGTTATTTTTTACTGCCATTTACCTTTAGCTTTGTCTTTCCCTTTCCAACCTTTCTGAGATTTTGTCTTAAGCTTTGACTGCTCATAACAGTGCTTCATTTTCCCAATAACTTCCTCAAGTGACCAAGGCTCATCATACTCATTCTGATCTCTAAATGCTAATGGAAATCCACTTAAAAATCTCTGAACTTTAGCTTTTTCATCCTTAAGATATGGTACGTACCTCAATAACTCCAGGAACTTGGTCATATACTCCTCATCCATCATCGATCCCATATTTAGCTCATAAAAATACTTGGCCTTACTATCATAATACCTCTCTGACAAGTACTTCTTAAAAAAGTCTCCTGAATTCATGACAACTCAACTCTTCCATCCAGATGTCTCTAACCCGCTCCACATCTTCCACCAAAATTATGATTTCCTTTCGAGGTTGAAGATAACTATTCTAGTCTTCATATTCTCTATGTAATCATGCAACTCAAAGAACGTATTCATCATGAGTAACCATTCCTCTGCATTCTCCGAAATCTTCAAATACCCATCAAAAGTAGGTGGCATAGATTTTTTAAACTCATTTGGAAAATAACACCTGTCACTCCTCCTGTAAGGATGATAACGATGACGATCATAGTGTGTGTCAAAACTAGAACTAGAGTAGAACCTGTTTCCATCACCATACTTCTCATTTGATCTATAGGTAGAATCTTTTGAATTGTAGTATACCATCTTGCTAGTCATTTTGATCTTCTTCCTACAAGTATATCATGTTAGCTAAACCAAAATGTAAACATAACCAATGTACCTCAGTATAGTTCAGGGGAGGACATCTCGTCTGCAAGATCAACCAGATCAGCATGATACATGTATAATCATAATCATAGTAGTATATAAGCATCATTTCAACCATTATCGAGTTATCAATGCATGACCATACCGACAACATACCATGACCTCATGACAAATATCACCATGTCAATGTATGGATAACAACATATAAACATTGACGTGCATAACCAATGCATAACCGACATACACTTATGAGGACCACATCCAACAACAACACCATCAACTTTCACATGGAAAAAAAACTGTAACCATGACCACCACCATGCATATGCAACAAACACATAGACCATAAGCATAAGTAACACATATGCAACCAACATGTATGCATTACCAACACACCGCCCATCCAGCCCAAGAGGTGAACCATGCTCTGATACCACTTTGTAACACCCTCCTCCCACATTTACCCAAGCTAACCAGTCCATTGGGGTAAACATGTGGAGGCAGAAATTATGTGATTCAAATTCCCATGTATAGTTAAGGAAGTGGAATCGACAAAAAAAAAAACCAATCTGACCTTCCTCAAGAGCTACAGACCCTTTAGGAGGAAACCAAACCTTCCAGGTGCTTAACCCCTGAGACAAATTTTCATTTTGTGTATCTAGACCCTGAGCCACTCCCATGAAAAGGAAATCATGTGAATTAGGACTTCCAGTCACTCCCGCAACAAGGCATGCCAGTGACTGTGGCAATTTTCAGGCAGTTCTGAGCCAACGACCTCATATTCTAAGCCACTTTTTCAGGGCTAGGTCTCAAGCCACTGCCCAAAACTTCATTAAACTCCCAAAAATGAATAATAACAATGGAATAAGGTTACTAATGCAATCATTGGTACAATTACTTTATCCAACCCCTACTAGGCATGACAAGAATTTTGTTAAACTTGTCATAAATATGTAATCTACAGGCCATAACAATAGATATGAGCATACGGGTCTCATAATTAGCTAAGATTCATAAATAAGCATTGATGCCCTATCATAATAGTTTCATTATCATCTATTAGGTCATATATTCATTGTTCATTCATTTTCTAATCAAAACATGATAAGTTCCATACATCAAGTCTGACATAAAACATACTCATAACTAGCATATACCCAACAAAAATAAAAAGGATATAACAACCATAGAAACCACATATGAACAAGGAAATTTACACGTGAAACACCAAAGGAGAAGGATCTGTTATTAGTGAATGCATAAACCAACCAAGTTAGGGACTTCCTCAAACCACCCGACCATAGATTGGCCTGAACCAAAATCTTTCTTTTAGCCAATCACCCCTGTGACATATTCCAACCATGAATGTGGGACTCACAAAAAAACCAACCAGGACTTCCTCAAGCTTTACCATATATCCCACCAAGGGATTCCTAGGCCGGAACCCCTAATCAATACAACCATGCTTTACCACAATCCCTCCAAATCACTAGGCCCTAAACAAGCATGGATTCCTTCAAATCTCTCCACCTAAACCATGAGGAATTTGTTTTTCTCCAATATCTAGGCTTTATTGTATATCCCACCTGTTAGCGCTTGAAATTTCACCTCAGGCTGAGAAAGGTAAACCTCAAGGCAACATCAAACCACTTAGCCTCGTAGCTAGCCCTACGGGGCAGGAGAGGGCTCTCTCCGGTCTATCTCGATAAAGATCTTCAATGGGCGAGATAACCAATAGGGTAACACTGATTTTAGGCTAGTAAACTGATCAAAAGGGTTGATTTGGGATTTTTAGGGTTTTTGGTGGAAAATTGGGGAAATGGCAATTTTAGGTGCGGGGATTAGACACAGTTTTCGCAGGGGGTTCTTTGGGGCGAGGTAGGAAACAGTATTGATGCCTTTAATAGAGATGGATGGATGAGAATGACCGGTGAGGAGTTAAAGAGAGCAAGCAATAACCTTGAATTCCCTTTAAACAGTCGAAAACATTGATATTAAGCAAACTTAAAAGCAGAGCATGACAGTCATGAGTTCTACTTTAACACTTCATTTGCCTAATGTGCAGAAGGAAAAGTAAGGAAATGATTCACATAACACACTTACAAGTACAAAGAGAAACACACCATCAATACATGTGACCACAAGAATCCCAAAAAGGACTGCAAAACCTTGGTCTTCCTTTGCCAAAAATTGCAGAGATACAGTGAGTAATACAATAAGAGCTTCTCCCTCAAGAGTCCAACCTCTCCAACCATGAAAATGATTGAGAAAATACATAATATAGGCAAGCCAACCTCTTCCCTTGCCTCTAGGGGTCGAGCTCATCCTTCTAGGAGCTGTTTCAACCAATTCTAAACTGAGCACTAAAATCTAGGCAGTCAAAACAACTTGCCTCTATAAGCTAGGAAACCAATTCATTCATTTAATTTTCACCTATTTCATGAATGAATCTTCTAGAAGAGATACATAAGTGTAAAAGTGTCATAAAAGTACATTAATTACATCAAAGAGGATAATAATCCACCCCAAAAAGTCAAACAGGGTCAAACTGCATTTTTCTGAGCTGTACACTGAAATTTGGAGAAATTTGCCTGACGGGTCGCGCGCCTTTGGGACCACTGTTGGGGCACTTCCAAGTGTCCAAATTGAGCAAGAGTAGGCTTGTTGGAAAGGTCTGTGAGTCTACTTTCCAACCCAACTGGAATTTCTGATTTTGGTGATCATTTGCCCTTCCAAAATGGCAATCTCCCAAGACTGCTTTCTGTGTCTCAAAAATGTGGCAGAAAGTCAATTTTTGCTTGTTTTTTGACTTTCTGGAGGCCCAAAACTTCATAAAATCTCTTGTCCATGGATGAGCATATGTAAATTCTCATGAAAAATCTGGAAATTCTGAGTTTTTGCAAAATGGAGTTTCCAAGATGAAGGGTCGCGCGGGGGGTGAGACCCGTTAATGGACAAAACCTGTGTTTGACACAAAAAATTCACAATTGACAAAATTTTCTCCAAATTTCTTGAAATTTGGGCTGGGAGTCCCCAATCAAGTACCATGATCAGTCAAAGAGGCTTTGGCCAAAATTTGGAGTGGATCGGGCCTTTTCCGTCGTTTTAGTGCCTTGGCCAACCTCCTTGGATCCGGCGATTGTAATTTTGACATTTCTCTAAAACCATGACACCTGTGAAAAAAGTGAAGGAGGTTTTTCTTCTTTGGCATGTTTTGGACAAAAACCTCTCTCAGTTTTCCAAAATTCATCTTTTATTGCTCTGAAACATCATTTGAGTGCGACTTGTCCCGATGTGTGAAACAAGGAATTTTGTCGAAATGGAGCGAAATGAAGGGGATAGGGGGCTTCTAAATTCTTGGGGAAATTTTTGGGAGTGGGGAGGGATGTTAGGAAGCAGGGAAAATTGGAATCGCAGAGATTGAGTGAGGGGAAGGGGTCGAAAAGGGCAAAACACAGGCCAAACCTAGAAAATTGCCAGGTTGTAGCTAGAAACTAGGGTTTGTGTAAAAATGAGGAATTTGGGGGATCTAAGGGATGGGAAGCATTTAATAAGGTACTTTAAGGATAGGGGAAGGTGTATGAACATCAGGATACAAGTTTTGCCGATGATTTGACCGTTTAAGAGAAATTGCCTTCAAAACCCTAGGAGAGGGAAATGACCTTACCTAGGCGCAACTGAAGCATGAACAAGGTGTACAATGACTCATTAGACACTGAGATGATAATGACAACCCTATGAATGATGATAGACTCAGCCGAATAGTGACATAGATTGACATTTGGACAACTTTGAAAACAGTGAGAGCAAACCCTAGACCTAATGCCTAGTGACCAAATTTTGCTTGAAAACTCACTGAAATGACAAAATTTGACCTTGACACTTCAAAATCACTTTGTAAGAGCACGTTTGATCACTGGAGGAAGGCTGGAAAGACTGACACTAACATTGGCTCCAATGGGGATGGTAGCTCCTTGGAGGTGCCAAGAACCTCAAACCTCTGGGAGAGCAGACCAGTGTTTTGAACCATTGGGCGATGGAGTCAAAAACTCAAGCTGAAATGCATGACTGAAAAATGATGACTTGACAACACAAATTGACTCTCACTCAACTAAAAACTGACTCAATACTTAAACACAACCGACAAACTGGAAATGATGCTCAAAGGGGAGCTTATTCATCAAAACCTACTCTAACAGTTTCATTCATCACCTGATCAAGTGAAATGAAACAACCAATGCAACCAAGTAAGTATCCCATCTGCTGTTCGAATTCTCCATAAGTGCTCACTTATGAACAACAAGAGAGAACTACTGAAAGGCAACTTCCATGACAACTTAGAAACAGATCCGTTGAATGATATGAATTCTCTATCCGCCTCCAAAAACACTGCATACGGATCGTGAAGTTCATGCACACTGGGACTTGGCTCATCCAATGTATTACTTCTCTTCTCCTCATACCATGAATGCAAAATTTGATCTGAGCCTTGTGATGAGACCTCTGCTAAAAATGAGAAAGAAACCGGTTGCCGGATCAAATTCATATCAGCACATGTTTCAAGCTCACATGTAGTCAATGGAGAAAGACTTTGACTGCAAACCTCATCCAAAACATCAGCTATTGGATCATGAAAAACTTGGAAAGACTGCTGTAATGTATCCTTTGAAAATGTCTGACATCCTTCTAGCTGTTCATCTTTTCGTTGAGAGATTTTATGAAGATTCTGCCTTATAAACTGAAATGCTTCGAAACAAAAGGGTATAGAATCTTTTGGCATCATCAAATCATGTATTTCATCTTCCACAGCTTCATATGTAATCTGCCCTTCAATTTCATTTGTTGGCTGCAAATCTAATGCTATAGGCTGCTCAAGAATTTTGGTATCTGTCTCATCCTCAACATTAACACTAAGAGATTGCTGATTTGTTATAGGTTGTTCATTTGAAGATCTACTATGCAATAAAAACTGAAGTGATTCAAAACAGAATGGTACAGAGTCACCTTGAATCATTAAATCACGTGTGTCCACTTCCAAGTATTTAGCTGCAACTTGACAATCAATGGCTTTCGGGGGTTGCAAATCTGAATATGAGAAGTCTTGAACAAAATTTTCATTGTTCTCAGGATGATTCAAATCAAGACTTGTTGACATTTGATTTCTGATTGCATGGTAGTTATCTCTGATGAACTGAAACGAATCAAAACAAAAAGGCAAAGATCCTTCACTTACTTCAAACTTTGATGCACTTTCCTCATCAATGTCATAGCTGATATGTGATGGCTGAACATTGTATTCAAGCTGCTGAAAATGAACTTTTTCCTCCCACAAACTAGCTGCTTGTTTGATGGCAAGATTAGCTTCTGTTAGGAGAACATAATCATCATCATACTGATCAAACTGAGGTAAGTCATTGGTATAAAACATATCATCAAGCATGCAGGTCATATCAACAGTTCTTTCTTCGCCAAGGTGATCTACAAAACAATCATTATCAGATCTATAATAGCTAGGATAAGAAACAAAATGTTTTGGATCAGCAACTTGTTCTTCTTCAATCAGCGAGCCATGAGCTTGAACATCATAATCATTTCTCGCGCTGACCTTCTCCATCATCTTTTCCACTGCACTTATCAAAATGTCAAGCTTTACTTCTAGAGATGTCGATTTTTCCGGATCTATGTTTTTCATCTTTTCTTCCTTCATCCTTGCCCTTCGGATCAACAGATGAGCCTCTACATTTACTGCACTGTTTTGCATCTCGTGAAGTGTTGCAATATTCCTTTCTCTCAGCCGAAACTCCATCTCCGGATCAAAGGCACCCGGATAGTGCAAGAGAGCAGATCTAGGAGAAGGTCTTATATCAACTGGCATTGAATAATAAACTTGATTAAATCTGGCCGAAAACTGTTGTATTGTCTCCCCTGGCAATCTTTTTAGCTGGTTATATTCTTCTACAATCAAGAAAAGGTTCTGCCCGATCATCCACCTGTCGAGAAAAACTTTGACAAACTGCTGGAAATCTGAGATGCTCGCATCAGGCAGGGCTTTGAACCAACTCTTCACTTTGGCTTGCAAAGAAAGAGCAAAAAGCCTTATACTAACATCTTCGCTATCAACTTCAAAAAGATCTAGAAAATTCTCAAAATTCTGCACATGTTGCTCAGCGTTGACATTCTTACTTTCACCATCAAACCTCGGCAAGTATAGATCATAGTTTTTGGGGAAAGCATGAAGAACAGGAGGTAAAACAAGAGGTTTATACCGATCTGGAATTTTACAAGGTGTATGGGTATGTACAACAGGTATAGAATTAGTCTTGTTTGCTTGGGGCTCATCAATTTGAAGATGCTCATCACAAAATTTAGAAGAAAGGTCTTGATCAAGCTCAAAGGTACGCAAATCTTTGGTATTCACAATCTTCAAAGGGAAAGAATCAACTGCAAGCCTGGGATCTTTTCTCTAGCATAGTATACTTTGCAACACAGTCTTGACATTCTTGGGAAAAGAGAAGAAATAATTTATGACAAAGAACAAAATGTCTTGGATGAAATTCCAACTTGAGTACCTGATCTGTCCATGTTGTCCTTTCATGTTTTTGCTGGTCGGGATCATCCTCCAGTGGAGTCTTTGGATCTGATCTCGAAACTGATTTAGAGTCGCCAAGTGAATGATTTCAGCCTTTCAAGTGTCTGACCGTTGTCCACTATCAACAATCAGATCTGAACTTGATTCATTTACTGGGGTAATATACAAATGAAGTGTTGTATTCACAAGCTCACGGAGATTGACTGAAGCAGCATTTATCTACTTCCGCTAATGCAAAGCAAAAGCGTTTCGAAGGCTACCTGGCATAACTTCAGGCTTCGTCTAAGACTTATGAAACCAACACATCAATCGACAAACAATTTGTTCTCCCTAGTATGGTCGTCAATATGTTAGCGCTTGAAATTTCACCTTAGGCTGAGAAAGGTAAACCTCAAGGCAACATCAAACCACTTAGCCTCGTAGCTAGCCCTACGGGGCAGGAGAGGGCTCTCTCCGGTCTATCTCGATAAAGATCTTCAATGGGCGAGATAACCAATAGGGTAACACTGATTTTAGGCTAGTAAACTGATCAAAAGGGTTGATTTGGGATTTTTAGGGTTTTTGGTGGAAAATTGGGGAAATGGCAATTTTAGGTGCGGGGATTAGACACAGTTTTTGCAGGGGGTTCTTTGGGGCGAGGTAGGAAACAGTATTGATGCCTTTAATAGAGATGGATGGATCAGAATGACCGGTGAGGAGTTAAAGAGAGCAAGCAATAACCTTGAATTCCCTTTAAACAGTCGAAAACATTGATATTAAGCAAACTTAAAAGCAGAGCATGACAGTCATGAGTTCTACTTTAACACTTCATTTTCCTAATGTGCAGAAGGAAAAGTAAGGAAATGATTCACATAACACACTTACAAGTACAAAGAGAAACACACCATCAATACATGTGACCACAAGAATCCCAAAAAGGACTGCAAAACCTTGGTCTTCCTTTGCCAAAAATTGCAGAGATACAGTGAGTAATACAATAAGAGCTTCTCCCTCAAGAGTCCAACCTCTCCAACCATGAAAATGATTGAGAAAATACATAATATAGGCAAGCCAACCTCTTCCCTTGCCTCTAGGGGTCGAGCTCATCCTTCTAGGAGCTATTTCAACCAATTCTAAACTGAGCACTAAAATCTAGGCAGTCAAAACAACTTGCCTCTATAAGCTAGGAAACCAATTCATTCATTTAATTTTCACCTATTTCATGAATGAATCTTCTAGAAGAGATACATAAGTGTAAAAGTGTCATAAAAGTACATTAATTACATCAAAGAGGATAATAATCCACCCCAAAAATTCAAACAGGGTCAAACTGCGTTTTTCTGAGCTGTACACTGAAATTTGGGGAAATTTGCCTGACGGGTCGCGCACCTCTGCCTGACGGGTCGCGCGCCTTTGGGACCACTTTTGGGGCACTTCCAGGTGTCCAAATTGAGCAAGAGTAGGCTTGTTGGAAAGGTCTATGAGTCTACTTTCCAACCCAACTAGAATTTCTGAATTTGGTGGTCATTTTCCCTTTCAAAATTGCAATCTCCCAAGACTGCTTTCTGTGTCTCAAAAATGTGGTAGAAAGTCAATTTTTGCTTGTTTTTTGACTTTCTGGAGGCCCAAAACTTCATAAAATCTCTTGTCCATGGATGAGCATATGTAACTTCTCATGAAAAATCTGGAAATTCTGAGTTTTTGCAAAATGGAGTTGCCAAGATGAAGGGTCGCGCGGGGGTTGAGACCCGTTAATGGACAAAACCTGTGTTTGACACAAAAAATTCACAATTGACAAAATTTTCTCCAAATTTCTTGAAATTTGGGCTGGGAGTCCCCAATCAAGTACCATGCTCAGTCAAAGAGGCTTTGGCCAAAATTTAGAGTGGATCGGGCCTTTTCCGTCGTTTTAGTGCCTTGGCCAACCTCCTTGGATCCGGCGATTGTAATTTTGACATTTCTATAAAACCATGACATCTGTGCAAAAAGTGAAGGAGGTTTTTCTTCTTTGGCATGTTTTGGACAAAAACCTCTCTCAGTTTTCCAAAATTCATCTTTTATTGCTCTGAAACATCATTTGAGTGTGACTTGTCCCGATGTGTGAAACAAGGAATTTTGTCGAAATGGAGCGAAATGAAGGGGATAGGGGGCTTCTAAATTCTTGGGGAAATTTTTGGGAGTGGGGAGGGATGTTAGGAAGCAGGGGAAAGTGGAATCGCAGAGATTGAGTGAGGGGAAGGGGTCGAAAAGGGCAAAACACAGGCCAAACCTAGAAAATTGCCAGGTTGTAGCTAGAAACTAGGGTTTGTGTAAAAATGAAGAATTTGGGGGATCTAAGGGATGGGAAGCATTTAATAAGGTACTTTAAGGATAGGGGAAGGTTTATTAACATCAGGATACAAGTTTTGCCGATGATTTGACCGTTTAAGAGAAATTGCCTTCAAAACCCTAGGAGAGGGAAATGACCTTACCTAGGCGCAACTGAAGCATGAACAAGATGTACAATGACTCATTAGACACTGAGATGATAATGAAAACCCTATGAATGATGATAGACTCAGCTGAATAGTGACATAGATTGACATTTGGACAAATTTGAAAACAGTGAGAGCAAACCCTAGACCTAATGCCTAGTGACCAAATTTTGCTTGAAAACTCACTGAAATGACAAAATTTGACCTTGACACTTCAAAATCACTTTGTAAGAGCACGTTTGATCACTGGAGGAAGGCTGGAAAGACTGACACTAACACCACCATTCACTAGTCGAGGATTCCTAGGTCTAATTAAGACTCCACCCCCTAGGATTTACCGTATATACCACCATTCATCGGTCAAGGATTCCTAGGACCACCGAGGTACACACAATTCGACTTACCGCAATCCAATCTTCACCGGTCCAGGGATTCCTAGGCCTTGTGTTCTTCTTAGGAGACCACCCCACTCAGTTTTGAAACCATATGGAAATCCAACTCAACTGAGTAAAAGATAACCCCATCACACCATGATTATCCGGAAATGGAAAGACAAGGCTGAAAATCACCGTCACACTTGGAAAAACCCATACCAATGACAACAAGAGAATGAGATAGACACATGCATGTACTATGCATGCCAAATCTAGTAAGGAAATCACACATGAAAATCGATACCTGCAAGTAGTCCAACTGTAGTCACTTGATTATGTTATTCCTTGCTTGATCTTTTCTTCCCTTTTCATTCTTTGCTCTTCCTTTTCTTTTATTGATCCAATGCTATAATTATCCAAGATTTCTCGAAGTGTCCAAGAGAGAGAGAGAGAGAGAGAGAGCTCCAAAATTGAACTGATAAAAGGCTACAAATTTATACTTACAACCCTTTTTATTAATGAGGCCTCTAATTACTTCAAATTTCCATTATTTTCCTTCATTTTCCTCCTCGCATGCAACTTGTGACCTTTCACCTTCCTTTTCTCCTAATTTCCACTATTTTCATAAATAAAATTCCAATTAATGCCTCATGCCTTCCCAAAGCCTTTGCCTTTTCCAATTTCCCTTAGCCATAATAAACCAAATGAACACCCACTAGGATTTTTTGCCCAAAATTTAGCTTGTATTAAGTGTCCCATGGCCTTGGTTATTATTTTTCCTTCATTAAATTTATTACATGAATTTTTTAACCTTGAGTTGTTACAGAGAGCTTTCCTTATGTGTAGCACAACTATAATACAACTCTCCATATCTCAAGTAGTCGTAATCCTTTTCAAGTGGGTCTAGGTTTTCAACCATTGTGTCTGATTGATGTTGCCCTACCTCATGCGACTACACAAACACAATCCACACATGTATAGTGTGAGGTTGATAAAGTAACCTGGTTTATTTAACACATCCAACACATCCACCAACATGTGTGCGACATCTTGGATAGGTCCAATGTCAAGTACAAGTAGTGGCTTGATCAACATCAGGTGCCACACAATTTTCAGGTGGGCGACAAAGTTTGGTTGCATTTGCAGAAAGAATTCCTTATAGAAGCCCATCAGAAGCTCATACCACTATGATATGCACCTTAAACCATCACCAAGGATATGGGAGACAATGATTTTGAGTTCAACATTCCCCTATTCCTTGGCATGCACCCAATGTTCAATGTGAACCACCTTCGACCATACTTTCTACCATTACAAGACACATCAGACATTACAAAACAACTCACACCAATAGAGCTAAAACTAGAATTCAAGGAATAGGCCACAACTGATCAGATCGTGGATACACAGATCAAGAAGACTTGTCAGCAGAATATCCAACTGTATGGGGTTGTCAAAGTTGCCCAACTCTTGCATGAAGACAAGTGGCTCACCAAGGACCAAGTTCAACAGAAGTTTCCCCATCTCATGGAGGCACTCAACGCAATGGGGACCATTGCTTCCTAAGGGGGGAGGATTGACCCAAATGAATATTGATGGCCACTCACCTATTCCAATTGGACCCCCACCATTGTTTCTTTCAGTTTCCTTAATTGTAGCACAATTTACTATTTTTGGTAGTTTTTCGGGTCCTGACCTTCTGGAGTCGTTTTGAGGCCCTAAACGTTGTTTTTTGGAAAACGGGAAAACCAATGGCCTATTTAATGGATTTGCAGTCAAATCTTGTAGTCCTCATATAAATATTTCTAAAAAGGTATTGTATGCATCAAACAAGATTGTATGCCAAAGTGACGGCCCTAAGAAGTTGATGTACTAATTTAACCCAACAGGGCCCACAAACTTTTGGTTTTTAGATGTTTAGGAATTTTCATTTTTTCTAAATAATAAATAGGCCTTTGAGCTTCATTTTAACACAATTTACAAGCCATGTAACTACCACAACTCTTCTCAAAGATAAGCTACCATTGCTTGAGCTAGTTTATTTCTATTTTGTATGTAAATAATTTTCAGTACATTTTTATTAATGAATTGAAATTTTATTTTTCTTTATCTCTATGTTTATGTTTATATCTATATTTCATTTCGTTCCTTCATAAATCTGGATCAAGTATCCATATTGCAAATTTCAATGAGTTGTACAGAAATTGAGTATTACACTATCATCCAACAAGCTCTGATCACAACTCTCCTAAGTCACGATCGAATTGGTATTTGTGCCATGTTGGTATGGCCGTTAGTTACATCCCCTTGGTGGTGGATCTTAAACTATTTATCCAATGCATATTGTGAGATATATAGCATATCTGTGATGAAATTTAATCTTTGCAAACACTCCATGGTAACTATTCATTCGTGGATAAATGAAAACAATATCAACATTCCACAGTTGAGGGGTGAACAGTTCAATCCTGAATTTTTATTGTTCCCAAATGTTGACAGAATGTAATAGTATTAGAAATAAATACTAAACCACTCATAGTGCATCATATGTTTGATCTATTATCTAAACCTAACCAATAACTAAATAAACATTACACTAAATAAGCCATCACTTTGTACAAGAAGATTTGTCCTCTTTCAAATTTAATGTGGGGATAATCTAAGGCAATCTTGGAATGAAATTGTTGAATGATGGTTATAATTATTGTCCATCTAAATTCGTAGTTGTAAGCCCATTTGGTTCAATATAATATGACATGACTATATAGATATCCTTTATAACTTTTAAATATTGTGATTGATGCTCTACAATTCATACCAAGAGTGATACATGACTAGGACGCGAGTTAGCAGTTGTTGAATTGTAGGTTAATGTTAAGGAAAATGAATTAACTATCAGTTTAATATTTGTCATAGTGAAAAAACATGTATTGTATTGAACTAGAGGGAACTAGGGTTACACCCTTAGAGACAAATATAACCATTGTTGGCACACATGTCCTAGCATATTCATATGTTGTGTTGTTTGTTGACTAATGTACTAAGGATTTGAAGTGCACAATAAGGGTAGCGCTCAATGTGAACCATGTAATACCCATTGTTGATTCAGTTAATTAACACTAGTTCATAATGAGTAGCAATTTAAATCAATCTAGTTCTTGAGCAAAAGAGAATAAAAGTGTAAGTGTTGTATACCAAAAATAATGTGAGTGTTGTATACCAAAAATAAATAAATTAATTCGTATTTCAAACAGTTGGAAAACATATGACATCCATTGCAGAGCACCATAAGTAACCAACTTAGATCCATCTAACACCGGATCTATCATGCACCGAGAGGGATCAAATCTCTCAAGGTGAAAACCTTTTTTTTGGTGTGTAGAACTTGAGGAAAGGTTTGCACCTCGAGGGATTTGATCCCTCTCAACCCATGATAGATCTGGTGTTAGATGGATCTAAGTTGGTTCTAGTTGAGGGAAACAATTTCACATTTTTAGACTATCATTATTATGTATATGTTTGAGATAAACTTCGAAATTCACATTATTCTTTCTTTGCTTGGCATGACAATATCATTCTCTTCTTTAATTTAGTCTGTGTTACTTGCCTTGAATGGTTTGTATGTCTCTGTTTGGATGCTTTGAGTGGCTTGTGTGTTTATGTGTTTGAATTTGGATGTTAATGTTTGTGAATGTTACAGTTGTTGTGTTATATTTTTATGTGTATGCAAGAATATAATGTTTGTTTACATAGAGTTTGATATATATCTTCCTAGTCAATTTTACATTCAGTTTTTTATCTATGGACTAGAACAATGGAAGATACCAATCTATAAACAAATTGTCAAAAGTTAAATGTCACACAATGAGTTGTTAGCTTTGTTCCACAACAAGTGAAATATTGCAAAATGAATTGTTAGTTCTATTCAGTGGAAAAGTGAAACATTTGCATATTTTATTGTGAAAATGTCTCTCAATTATGATATAACCTGATTTTATAAATAGAAATCTTCATTCACTTTATAATTATTTTAGAAAATGATACGTCTAATATAATTAAAGATCATTGGTCAATGAGTCAAGGGCCATGTTAAATGCTATTTTCAAAAACTGTTATTTATATGGTTGGAATAGTGAAATATTTGTTGATATTATTTTGCAAATGTCTTTTCATTCTGATATAACTTGATTGTGTAAATAGAAAATTTACACTTTCTTTATGACTATTTAGGAGAGTAATTATTTATGGGAAAATATATATCATTATAAATAAGAGCATTTATAAGTAAGAAGAATGTTTTGTTTGTTTGTTTGTTTATATTATTTTATTTTGTAAGATCAGATATATTATATGATTGCAAAAAGCACATTTACAATGTTGATAATTTGTAAAAATGGATAGTTTGAAATTGGTTTAGATAAATGATTTCAAATTATCCATTTTCTCAATAAATTTCCCAAGTCTAAGGAGTGTGGGGAGCATTGGTGTTGGGGACGTGTCTTTCTAGGACACTAGAATAAACTAGGAAAGCTAGACTGTGTCTAAGCATTTAACAACATGTAATACTTTTAATCATTCTTTTCCCAACATATTTATAGGACTATGATATGAGCTTTAACATATTTAGTTAACATTAAATTCATCAATATTCACATAAACCTTAAGACCAATTTCTTTAATCAATGCTTTATTGAATTTGTCTCAAAGCCTCAGTTAGGTTTAATCCAATTCTTAGTAGGTGCTTCCTTTGATCACAAGCCAAATACTTACAGATTCAACAGGGGAGAGGCTAGACATATAGTCAACAATACCATCTCTAAGCTTGAAACACTTCTCCCCTCAAAAAATTCAAATGTGTTAAATAAATTCCTACAATCTACCTTTGATACACAAGCCTAAGGAAAATGATGGATAGATACAAAGGTGAAATGTTGCAATATCTAAGATGCTAAATTTTTGTGACAGAATTAGGGCGATCACATAAATTATTAAGATGAGATGACATCAAAACTAGCTACTCAATTAGTACATGTTTTACAAAGGAGATGAGGAAGTAGTGTTAAATCTGCCAAAACTGGAGCCTGATGGGCACAACAAGCAAAGTGGCGAACGAGTGCGTAACGCATGGGAATCTGTCGAATAGTTCACTCCAAATCCTGAATAATTCATAAATAATTTATTAAGCAGTACTTCCAAGCATTTATAAAAATCCATGCCATATAGCATACTTCTATCATCAAAATAGGCAAGGACATTATCAACTTTCCTTCAAGTATATCATGGGAATTCCTCACATCAAATAGGAGGGTTAACCCTTAATATTTTCCATATAGACCTTCATAATAAACTAAATCCAATTCAATAAGAGTTTATGTTGTTTTGTATTCGGCACACACATATATAACCGACACATGTACGCTGTTTCAAGTATTCCCTAGATGCACCAGGTCACCTCTTGTCATTTCAAGAAGATTGGAGGTCACCTCTTTAAGTCTCTTGTAGACTTATAGCGAGATAAAAAAATCAATCCTTTAATGGGTCCCCTACTATGAGAAACTAGGAGGATTATATGACTCTAAAATGGGCTTAACTTGGCTAATATAAGAACTAGAAGTTGAATTACAAAATTACACTCATGTTACTAAGAGTATCACAATTACGATCACTGTAATGTTAACTAAGATCATACTTATTTACTACTTTGAACTCAGTGAACCAAATAACAACCATATTCACTAGTTTTTTCCATCTATTTCTATATCTCTCCACTTGAAACAAGCAATTGAGAATAATGTTGCCAAAACGAAGTAAAATTATACTACTCCCCACTCTCCATGCTAACCATCTACCCAAGACTTAGAATGTATTTCATTATAGAATTTGATTTTAGATATCTATTTTTCATCATTCTCCCATAAAGTTCTAGATCAAACTTTTTATGGCCAAGGCATTTGCAAAAAGAAATATATTATTCATTTTAGTGAATTTGTTTTTTACAGGGATCATAAAACCCATTAAACATGGTTGAAAAAATAAAATTATGCATTGAATTTTCTTGTTATACCAATCCAAGACAAGCAGTGATTACATATGTGCTATGAAATATTGCGATGAATAGAGTCCTCCAAAGGAAAATGGATGTATCTAGAAGGAAAACAAACAATGAAGCATATTATATTGCACTTATGGAAGGCAGAGGAACAACTAGGAACTATGGATCCAATGGAATTGTAGTATTCACTAATTCTGAACTTATGTGCAACCATATGAAAGACATGTACCAAGTAAAAAAGGATAAGTTAAAACAACTGCATAGAGAAGCAAACTTTATTGCTAGTTAATTTCAATCATTGAGCATAAGTCATTATGCAAATGTTAATAGGATGTCTATTGATATATTGTATGGGGCAATGCCAATTCAAGATTCGTGTGTGAAATATGAATTGGTGGCAAGAACCACTCCATCAAAATTTATTGATGGACATTGTAATATTTCTCTGATATGTGTGTGTGTTTTTAGTTATAAATGTGGCATCTTTAATGACCATGTGTTTATTTCAATACTATACTAAGTGTGCCCGCGCTGGGTAATCACAACTTTATGAATTATTAGGTGAATTATCAGAGTAAGAAGTTAAATTTTTTTTTTTAATTATCAAGATGTGCACTTTAGCATTTGTGTTTCTAGTCTTGAGTAGATTTGAAATGAAAAATTTACACCAAATATTTTTTAAGAAACCCTTAGATAGTTACATTTATTTGTCTTATTAATTTTTTGAATTCCAAATAATTTTAAATAGTAATTTTAAAAAGAGTTCATGCATTTTCATATGCAATTTTAAATTTTTAATATCTACATGTACATGTGTTGTACAGGGCATCCACGAGGGCGCAATGCAGGGGGAACACCACAAGGTATTGCATGGAATTTGAAACCTTTTATAATTTTGTTTTCATGATAAAATTCTCATTTAATTTTAATACATTAATTTTTTATTTAAAAGTACAAAATCTTATGTATATATGCATATTAGACATGTTGTGTAGGGACCCATGAGGATGAGGATGATGATACGACAAGGATGATTGTAGATCGTAGATTTTAGCAAGATTCTCTTTGATGCATATTTTTATTTGACAATCTTTTTATTATATTTACTTTTATCATGATATAAATTTTGGACATATTTTGAATATAAATTTTTATTATGAATCAATACCTTTGATGTGTATTTTTATTGACAGTTTGTTTATTATATTTACTTTTATCATGATATAAATTTTGGACATTTTAAATATAACTCTTTATTATGAATTGATCTTTAATATGAAAATTTTGTATTTTATACATTTTGCATGATGATTCTTATAATGTTAGTAGAAGATAATATGCATTTGGGTTGATTGTTAGGTTTGGTCAAATTGTTTAATGAATAGTAAAATTTCAAATTATAAAACATGGTACATTTTGCATTCGTGAATCTTATCATGGCGTAGATGTCTAAAACAATCATAACTTAAAATTTCATTATAAAACATGGTATACATTTTTCATTCATGAATAGATCATCATCTTGTATAGAAGAGCTACTATGGATGTGGGTTGATACTTAACTTTTAATATAAAGTTGTTCAAAGAAAAAATACTATAAAATTGCATTATAAAACATGGTACATTTTACATGATGCATGGTTTGATGCTTAAAGGTTTTACATTTAAGTTCATGAATATGAAGCAATGAAAGTAAATTTGCATTTAGTTGGTACTTTGTATGGCTCACATATGTAGAGTTTTAGAACCCAACTTTTGATACCCTTTGTAATAGTTACAGTTTCCCCATACCAACTTTTCAAGTGATGTATGTTTCAAGTTAAATGATAAGTAGAATGCATATAGTTAAAATGTGGATAAGTAGAATGCATCAAAATTGTGAACAAATGTAGTCACATATAAGTCACATTTTGGATGCCATTATTACCCACCAAAGTTCTCATTGATCAACCTTTTCTTGGTTGTTCTAGTTAACTTCCAACTCTTTGTTTGATGTAAGGTTTCAAGTTATAGTTTGTGAGTTTAATCAACAATCAACATTATAAAACATGGTACATTTTGCATGATGCATGGTTTGATGCTTAAAGGTTTTACATTTAAGTTCATGAATATGAAGCAATGAAAGTAAATTTGCATTTAGTTGGTACTTTGTATGGATCACATATGTAGAGTTTTATAAACCAAATTTTGATACCCTTTGTAATAGTTACAGTTTCCCCATACCAAATTTTCAAGTGATGTACTTTTCAATTTAAATGATAAATATCATGCATATAGTTAAAATGTGGATAAGTGGAATGCATCAAAATTGTGAACAAATGTAGTCACATATAAGTCACATTTTGGATGCCATTATTACCCACCAAAGTTCTCATTGATCAACATTTGCTTGGTTGTTCTAGTTAACTTCCAACTCTTTGTTTGATGTAAGGTTTCAAGTTATAGTTTGTGAGTTTAATCAACAACCAACATTATAAAACATGGTACATTTTGTATGATGCATGGTTTGATGCTTAAAGGTTTTACATTTAAGTTCATGAATATGAAGCAATGAAAGTAAATTTGCATTTAGTTGGTACTTTGTATGGCTCACATATGTAGAGTTTTAGAACCCAACTTTTGATACCCTTTGTAATAGTTATAGTTTCCCCATACCAAATTTTTAAGTGATGTGGGTTTCAAGTTAAATGATAAGTAGAATGCATATAGTTAAAATGTGGATAAGTAGAATGAATCAAAATTGTGAAGAAATGTAGTCACATATAAGTCACATTTTGGATACCATTATTACCCACCAAAGCTCTCATTGATCAACCTTTTCTTGGTTTTTCTAATAAACTTCCAACTCTTTGTTGGATGTAAGGTTTCAAGTTATAGTTTGTGAGTTTAATCAACAATAAACATTATAAAACATGGTACATTTTGCATGATGCTTAAAGGTTTTACATTTAAGTTCATGAATATGAAGCAATGAGAGTAAATTTGCATTTAGTTGGTACTTTGTATGGCTCACATATGTAGAGTTTTATAACTAAACTTTTGATACCCTTTGTAATAGTTATAGTTTCCCCATACCAAATTTTCAAGTGATGTATTTTTCAAGTTAAATGATAAGTAGAATGCATCAAAATTGTGAACAAATCTATTCACATATAAGTCACATTTTGGATGCCATTATTACCCACCAAAATTATCATTGATCAACCTTTGCTTGGTTGTTCTAGTTAACTTCCAAAACTTTTTTTGATGTAAGGCTTCAAGTTAAAGTTTGTGAGTTTAATCAACAATCAACATTATAAAATGTGGTATATTTGCATGATGCATGGTTTGATGCTTAAATATTTTACATTTAATTTCATGAATATGAAGCAATGAAAGTATATTTGCATTTAGTTGGTACTTTGTATGGATTACATATGTAGAGTTTTAGAACCCAACTTTTGATACCCTTTGTAATAGTTACAGTTTCCCCATACCAGGTTTTTAGGTGATTTATGTTTCAAGTTAAATGATAAGTAGAATGCATCAAGTGATAAGTAGAATGCATATAGTTAAAATGTGGATAAGTAGAATGCATCAAAATTGTGAACATAGTCACATATAAGTCACATTTTGGATGCCATTATTACCCACCAAAGTTCTCATTGTGTAACAACCCTGGTTAAAAATTCATGTAAAACAAAATATAAGACCAAGGTCATGGGACACATATTCCAAGCTGAATGGTGGGCAAAACATCCTAGTGTGGGTGTCATTTAGGTTTATTATGGCCAAAGGAAAATGACAAAGGCTTTGGAAAGGAAAGAGGCAATAATCGGCATTTTATTTACGAAAATAAAGGAAATTAGGAGAAAATGAAGGTGAAAGGTCATAGGTTGCATGTGAGGAGGAAAATGAAGGAAAATAATGGAAAATGAAGAAAATAGAGACCTCATTAATAAAAAGGCTTATGAGGATCAATTGGTAGTTTTTTCTCAAAATTTTGTCAGTTCAATTTTGGAGCTCTCTCTCTATTTTCTCTCTCTCACACTCCTAGACACTTAGAGTTTCCTTGGAGCACTTCAACATTGAATCAAGAAAAACAAAGAAGGCAAGAGGAAGAAAAGATCAAGCAAGGAAGAGTAGGATCTATAAGATACAACGAGATTATTTGCAGGTATTGATTTTCATGTGTTTTTTCCTTGCTATATTTAGCATGCATGGTTATGCATGTGTGTTCTTGGTTCTCTTATTGTCATGGGCATGGGTTTTTCCAGTTGTGATAGTGTTTTTTAGTCTATCCTTTCCATTTCCAAATAGCCATGGTGTGGTGGGTTCTTTTGTATGTGGTTGAGCTGGATTTTCGAATGGACTATAAGTTGAGTGGGGTGGTCCCAGGATTATTCATAAGGCCTAGGAATCTCAAGATGGGATACACGATAAATCCTGAATATGAACACCTCGACTGAGCCTAGGAATCCCTTGACCAATGAATGGTGAGATACACGGTAAAGCTCAGTGGTGTGTACCCTTGATTGGGCCTAGGAATCCCTGGATGGGATGCATGGTAAAGCTAGAGGGTGGAGACCTCGTAGGCCTAGGAATCCCTTGACCGATAATGACGGGATACACGGTAAAGTCGAGAGGTTGGGATGCAAAAATCCCTCATAGTGTATGTGGAGAGATTCAGTGGCATCCATGCTTTTTTTGGCCTAGTGATATGGTAAGGATTGCAGTAAATCTTGACATTGTATGTTTATTGTTTATGTCCTAGTAATCTGGTGGGGATTGCGATCAAGCCTATTTATATTGTTTAGGGTGATGTGGTATAGCCTTGGGAAGCCCTGGTTGATTTTGGTTATAATTCTCACGTTCATTCTTGGAATGTGGCACGGGGGTGAGTGGTTGAAAGAAAGATTTGATTCAACCAATATATGGTCGGGTGGCAAGTGGAAGTCTTGAACCTAGTTGGCTTAATAATTCATTAATGAGAACTATCTATCCTTGGTATTTTATGAGTGAATGTACTAATTCATATGAGGCATTTATGGCTGATGTATCTGATGAGCCCCAATTTTTGGTAACAATTTGGGCTCATTTGGCCTACTTACCATGCTCAACCCTTCATCTTTTATCACTTATGCATCATTTCTTAGTATATTCGTGTTATTTGTAGGAAGAAGGGCAGGCATTATATCTATGTGGCTAATACATGATGATTTCAGGTTTTTTGGCATTAAAGGGAGCAAAGACCACGCAGATGGAGACAAGGAGACAGCAAAGGTGGCATTGCGGGTTTATAGGGAGGTTGTCCACAGTCTTGAATGACCTTCCTCATGATCTCCACCCTAACTCCGAGCTCCAACAACTATCCCCACCGAGCTAGAAGGCAGCCAACGGATTCTACAGGAACAACAATTTACTTTTAGTTGGACAGCCAAGCTCCACTAATTGAGGAAGCCAGCTTGATCCTCATCATGTATAAATATTGAGGCCGTAGCCTTTGATAGGAGCTTTTTGAACTTTTGAACTACTGTTGCAATTTCTGAGTACGAGCTACAACTCGGTTTTTGCTTTTTGTAAGCTAGTTTTGGCATGATGTTAGACTCATGATTATGATCTTTTAATAAAGGCAGGTAGCTTTGGATTCAATTCTGAGTTCTTAAGGTAGCTATAGCTCTCAGGTTAGGGCCCAACCTGAGAGCAATAGACCTCATTTCCCTTGTATTGTTACTTGTCTTTCCTTTCAACACTTCATTTCTTTGTTTTGACATGCATTTGAAAAACACAGTCTGCTGATTTAATTTCTTTAATGTGATTGAGTAGGATTAGTTTATGGTTAAAGTGCTTTCAGCAGCTTAGATTAGAGTAGGAGGATTGTAATTCATCAGAGCTCCAAGAAAAGGTTGATAGTGCACTCGCTGCCATCTCTGTTTAGAGATTGGGGGTGTGGACCGTACCAACCACCAAAAAACACAGTCTTATACGTTCATGCACGCTGCAACACAATCATTTCAGTCATAAAACCGTCCATGCATTCTGATCTTGAGCAATACTTCTTCGTTCCAACACCATGCATGATTTCTCTCCACAATTTACATTGCTGTTCGTTGGTTTAATAACATAGTTAGGATAGGTTGATGAATTCTTGGTTTTTTGCAAGACATAGAGGATTTGTTTCTTTTACACTGCGTAGCATCACTTTATTATTTTCTTCTTCTTCTAAACCGCGCCTAAAGTCATCTACTCATCCTCTGTTCAACTCGTTTTCCTTCCAACCCTTCTACTTTTCACGTAGCTCCATCTTTTTGACCTTTCATTGCTTCCACCCTTCTATCCACCAACCAACTTTACCCACTCTTTCTCCACCTCACCTCTCTGTCCATAGGCCATCTCAAGCTCCTCTTTCATCTTACCTATCCACCCATATAGCTCCTTCACTCCTCCATCACCCAAAACTCCCACTGCAGAACATCCTGTAGAAGTTAGCAGACTTCCTGTAGAAATCCCGAGTTTCCTGTAGGATCCCCTGCAGACATCCTGTAGAAGCCTGCAAACACGGTTGCCAAGCACCTGAACGTTGTGGACTTCTGTGGAATGATGTGATGGATCCCCTGGAACCTCTCAGAGCCCTCCTGACCTTTCCCAAGCCTTCCTCCCTTTGAACTACCCCTGCACAGTCAAGACCTAGTAAGAAGCACAATCACAATAACTCCACCCACTTGAGAAAAAATACAAAAATGAGTTCTCTTCAATGAAAGTAGTTTAAATTCATGCATCTCATCTCACTAGAAGTAATGGCATCATTTCTAGACATTTGCACTCCCACCATTGCATCATAGAGATTAAACTAGTCAGATTAGGGTTTACTAGGGTTTCCATGTTTTGGTTGGCTTTCAGTTCATTCTTGCAAAGTAGGTTACTTTCCTTTGAGATAGCCTTCGTCCATCATTTAGAAAGCTTCTTCTGAGAACACATAGAAGTTGGCTTGAGCCCTAGCGGACTTGTGCCAGCTGACCAAGTGACAGCTGCGACAAGAGCTAGTACTTGTGCATACAGCACCGTCGCTTCCAAGTTTGTTACGAACTACCGGGTTGATAAAATTAGAGATAGGAAGCTCCAGGAGTTGTAGCATTATTGCTACAATACTGGAGCCCACCATCTTTTTGGCGCCGTTGCCGGGGAAGCGTCAGAGTATTAGTAATTGTTGCTTTTCTTATATTTTCTTACTCTTGCTTTCTGCCAAGTAGTTTATTTCATTTCCATTCTGCAAAAGTAGCATAGACATTTCCTGCTTTCATAGATTAGCATTTCAATTCCGCAATTTCAATTTTGCAAGCGTAGATTAGTATTTCAATTCTGCAAGCGTAGACTAGCATTTCCATTCCTGCAATTTCATTTGAGCAAAGTAGATTAGTTCTTTCCTGCTTTCAATTCAATTCTGCATCTTTATTTCAGTAAGATAGTTAGTTGTAGATCAATCTGTTTCAATTTTGCAGGTACCAAAGAAGAAAAAACAAAAGCAATCAAAAAGTCTTTCCATTTCATGCCTCGTAGGAACCGAGATAAAACAGGCAAATTCCTACCCAATACCCCCACCACATCACTGAGTCACCCTTCTCTCTTCTTAGGTGACAGTGATCCAGAAGAACCTATAGGTGAACCTCCTGAGATATACGAAGATCCTATAGCAGAAGAAGAATTAGAGACCATCCCATCTGAAGCTATGGCTGACAATAGAAGAGAAGATGAGAGAATAGAAAGTGCCTTCCCCATCCGAGAAACCAATGCAGACATGAAAATGAAAAATATTAGTCCCTCCGCTCTACCCCACTTCCATGGACTGACTACTGAAGATCCTGATACCTTCCTGTTTGAGTTTGTTGTCCTTTGTAGAACCTATGACTATACTGAAGATGAGCAGAAGCTGAAACTCTTCCCTTCCACTCTTAAGGATGCAGCATTACGCTGGTTCATGGGCTTACCTGGGAATAATATCACCACTTGGGCTCAGATGCAGCAAGCTTTCAATACCAAGTACCAGGATTACTGTAGGTCCAAGGAAACCAAGGGAGAAATCTTTCGGATGATTATGGGAAATGATGAGTCCTTAGAGGATTATGAGGAGAGGTTCCAACTTAGCTATAAGCGGGCCAGGTGCACAC
Organism: Pinus tabuliformis; assembly: GCA_031772625.1. NCBI lineage: Eukaryota > Viridiplantae > Streptophyta > Pinopsida > Pinales > Pinaceae > Pinus > Pinus tabuliformis. The sequence goes on along the minus strand of CM062813.1, from coordinate 328,171,124 downwards.
TTGACCCTGAATCCCTCAAGTTGGTTCTGCTCCGAGGAGTCCCTGAAGACCTCTTAGATACCCTTCACATGTTAGCTGGGGGGGATATTTACCAACTGCCTTATGAAGACATCAAGACTGTGTTTAGAAATCACTCTAGGGAAGCCCGGAAACAAGGTAGAGGAAACCTTCTCTCAGCTGGTATTCCTTTCTCCAAACATGAGTTTGCAAATCAATTAGAAGATCTTAAGAGTGAGGTGAGACAGACCATTGCCATGCAACTGGACACATTCAGGATCCAGCAGAAGAAGGAAGAAGCTGAGAGAGCCTTGGCTATCTTCTGCCCTAGATGTACAAGGAGACACCCTAAGAACGAATGTCCATTGCATTCGGTTGAAGTGTGTTTCGTTTGTGAGGAGGACCATCCCACAAACCAATGTCCAACCTTACCTGGATTCAAAGCCATGTACCAAGGGACAGAAGCTCCCACTGAACCTCTCTATTTCCTCAACCAAAGGAGGCCACAAGGACCTAGACCTTACCAGCAGGGGATGCAAGGGGCACCCCAAGCTTATTACAGCCCCAACCAATCGACTCCTATGCCTTCCTGGGGTCCCCCTGCTCATCCTTCCTGGTCTATGCCTCCTCCATGGTCTTACCCACCTCAGTACCCCACTCAACCCACTACTCATTCCTATCACTCACATGCCAAGCCACAGCCTCAGTGGAATGCACCTCAGTCGGGGTGGAGGCCCCAGTACAACACTCCTCCCGCCATTTTGCCTCCACCACCAGTTCAACCTCAACCATTACCTCCTGCTCCTCCAAGGCAACCTCAAATGCCTGCTCAACCGAACCTGAACCCCAACAATAGACAGGCCCAGCAGGTATACACTGGGGAAACATCATGTCCTACCTATGCTGTGGAGATCCAGGAGATCAATCTTCGATCTAGAAAGACTCTTCCAGATCGCCAACCTCCTCCCCCAGAGGACGAGGAGGATAAACAGGAAAGTGAACCCAAGGCTATTCCACCCTTTCCTGAGAGACTAACAGCCACCACACAACCCAACCTAGAGGAGGATGAGCTTCTAGGAGAGCTCAAGCAGTTGTGTGTGAAAATACCACTTCTCCAAGCCATCAAGGATGTGCCAATATACAACAAAATGGTTAAGGAAAAGTGTTTTAAACACCCAGGCAAGCGAAAGAGAGATGCTTCAACCATCAATGTCTTAGGACAACTGTCTGATCTTATGTTAGGACAAGTCATCTGCCCAAAGTACCTAGATCCTGGGAGTCCTGTAGTAGATGTCCACATCAATGGCACCATCATACCTCACACCTTGATTGATCTGGGGGCTGCCATTAATGTGATGACCAGGGATACCATGCTCAAACTCAATCTTCAGGGTTCCTTGAGGAAGACCTCGACAATACTGCAACTAGCAAATTGCTCCACTGTGACTCCCGAAGGGATTGTGGAGGATGTCTTGGTCTCTATCGACTCTTGGGAATACCCTGCAGATTTCTTGGTTCTGCAACCCAAGGCAAAGCTTACTGGATATCCTCTCATTTTGGGAAGGCCTTGGTTAGCCACTGCAGATGCTTACATCAGTTGCCGTGCAGGAAACATGACCATCAAAAACGGTCCTATGTCTAAGCAGCTAGTCCTATACCCTCCTGCCCAACCCTCCTTAGAGCATGACTTACCTCTGTGGTTGGAGGAAGGAGAAGAAGATGAGGTGTACTCAGCACCTTTGTGCGCCCTAGATATCGCTAGAAGATACCCCCCAACCGAGGATGACTTGATCGAGACTTTGATCCAGAATCCACCTTCCAGTGCACTATCCTTAGAGAAATTGGTGGAGGATGCCCAAGCCAGCACCTTAGTGGACCTTTGTGCCACCAACCCTGTCACACCTAGAGTCAAGAATGTGGAGTTCGGCCCTGAGAGAACGTTAAAGATCAGCTCCTCCCTATCTCCTTCCCAGGAAAAGGAGCTGTGTAGCCTGTTGGCCAGTCACCTAGATGCTTTTGCTTGGAGCTATAAGGAGATGAAAGGAGTCCATCCCTCGGTCTGTACCCATCATATATACATCAAAGAGGGTTGTAAACCGGTTAGGCAACCTCAGAGGAGAATGAATCCAGCCCTTAAGGACATTGTCAAGGAAGAATTGCAAAAACTGTTGGATTCCGGATTCATTTACCCCATCTCAGATAGTGAATAGGTGTCCCCTTTGGTATTGGTTCCCAAGAAAAATGGGAAGTGGAGAATCTGTGTGGACTACCGAGAACTGAACAAAGCTACCAAGAAAGACCATTTCCCTCTACCTTTCATAGATCAAGTGCTGGATGGACTGGCAGGAAAGAAGTTCTTCTCTTTCCTGGATGGGTTTAGAGGGTACAACCAAATCCAAATCAGCACGGAAGACCAAGATAAGACCACCTTCACTTGTCCTTGGGGTACCTTTGCCTACCGAGTCCTTCCCTTTGGGCTATGCAATGCTCCTGCTACCTTCCAGAGAGTTGTCTTAAGCATCTTCTCGGAGCTGGTCCATGATGCAGTGGAAATCTATATGGATGACTTCACTCCTTATGGGTCCAACTTCCAGGAAGCATTGTCCAATCTAGGAAAGGTCCTAACCAAATGCATTGAGATGAACTTGTCCCTTAGTCCTGAAAAATGTGAATTCCTGATGACTGAAGGGACTGTGCTAGGCCATACCATTTCTTGCCAAGGGTTACAAGTGGATCCTAACAAAATTGCTCTCATCAAGAAGGTTCCACCTCCTCAAAAGGTAAGGGATGTTCGGAGTTTCTTAGGATTAGCAGGGTATTACCGGAGATTCATTAAAGACTTCAGCAAGCTAGCCTCGCCATTGTTTGGCATGTTGGCAAAAGATGTGGAGTTTAAGTGGACTGACGATTGTCAGAGGAGTTTGAATGAATTAAAGGACAAGTTGGTGTCAGCCCCAATCTTGAGAGGTCCAAACTGGGCCCTACCTTTCCACATCCACACTGATGCCTCGAACAAAGCCATAGGTGCAGCTTTAGGACAAGTTGAGCAGAAACTTCCATATGCCATTTACTTTGTTAGCAAAAACTTGTCCAAAGCCGAGCTGAATTACACTGTAACCGAGAAAGAATTTTTGGCTGTGGTCCATGCATTGAACAAGTTCCGACATTATATTACTGGCTATCAAACCTTTGTACATACAGATCATGCTGCAATTAGATATTTAATGAATAAACCAGATGTGAATGCTCGTATTATTAGATGGTTACTTTTGTTGCAGCAATTTGATTTGACCATTGTTGACAAACCAGGTAAAGAAAATGTTGTTGCTGACTTTTTATCTAGATTGGATTTGTCTGCAGATGAGGATGGAACAGTGGATGACCAGATGCCCGATGAACATCTGTTTGCTATCTCAGCACTCTCTCCATGGTTTGCTGATATAGCAAACTACCTTGTTTTAGCACAGTTCCCTCCGCACCTATCTTCAAGAGAGAAGAGCAGAATCATCAGAAAAAAGTGCCTCATTTACTTGGATCGGGGGCAACCTGTTCAAGCTTGGCCCTGATCAGATCTTAAGGCGTTGTGTAAGGGAGGAGGAAGTCCTTGATATCCTCCTCACCTGTCATGATGGGCCTTGTGGAGGACATTTTGCAGCAAGGAGGACTGCCTTCAAAATCCTGCAGGCAGGCTACTATTGGCCCACACTTCATCAAGATGTCAGAAGATATATCAGCCAATGTGACCAATGCCAAAGAATGGGTAAACCGACTCAAAGGGATGAGATGCCTCTCCAACCTCAAGTGACTCTTGAGCCATTTGAGAAGTGGGGTATGGACTTTGTGGGTCCAATCAACCCTCCTTCGAGGCAAAGGTCTTACATCATTGTGTGTACTGACTACCTGACAAAGTGGGTAGAGACTAAAGAAATCAAAGCAGCAACAGAAGAGAAGGTGGCCGAGTTCTTAAGAGAAAACATCTTCTACAAGTTTGGCTACCCAAGAGAGCTGGTCACCGATCAAGGGAGCCAGTTCACATCCAACCTGGTTGAAGACTTACTAGCTCATCACAAGATCAAGCATAGGACTTCCACCCCCTATCACCCTCAAGCAAATGGGCAGGTGGAAGTCACCAATAGAGCATTAGAAGGGATCTTGACTAAGGTGGTGAGCAGCAGTAGAAAGGACTGGGCAGATCGCCTGGTTGAGGCCATATGGGCTTACAACACAACCTAGAAGACCACCACCGGCTTCACACCTTATGAGCTGGTCTATGGGAAGAAAGCTTTGCTGTCCATTGAATTTGAATACAACACTTTGAGGATGGCAGCTCAGCTGGACCTAGATCTCAGCCATGCACAGCAAGAAAGGTTATTGCAGCTAAATGGACTGGACGAGCACCGGATGCAGGCCCTCCTTCACTCGGAAGTGGTTCAACTTCAGAGAAAGGTGTGGCATGACCAACACCTCCATGACAAGCAACTCCATTCGGGAGATTGGGCCTTGTTGTATGACTCCAGATACAAAGATTTCAAGGGGAAGCTGAGAACCAGATGGCTAGGACCATATGCAGTGGAAGAATGTCATGACAATGGATCTGTTCTTATTCGGACCATTGATGAGGAAGCCATCCGCATGCTTGTCAATGGGCATCGATTGAAGATCTACAGGAAACCTCTCTCAAGACAAGAGTTCGTCAAAACTATGGAGAAATCTGTATTGGTCATAGAGAAGGGTTCTGCCTCTACTTTGGGCGTACCCTGAAAGATTTAAAAATAAATAAATAAATAAATAATAAAGATCCTTGGGTGAAAACCTTTCTGAGGCTCCCAAGGCAGGTGGTAGGGGTGAAAACCTCATTGAGGCGCCCCTATTGTCTTTCAAAAAAAAAAAAAAAAGAGAGATTTGAAAAGATCCTTGAGTGAAAACCTCTCTGAGGCGCTTAAGGCAGATGGCAAGGGTGAAAACCTCATTGAGGCGCCCCTGTTATCTTTCAAAAAAAAAAAAAAAAAAAAAACAATAAGCAAAAAGATAGGGACAGCAAGTTCATAATGTGAAAATGCATGCAGGTTGCAGGTGTTCTATGAAGAAGAGGAGGTCTTAATGCAAAGCCAAAGATCCTTATCATGCTGCCAGGGGACCTCACCAGCACCTCCTCCAAGAATATTCAGTTCCTCCAAGGTATGTGCACAATTTCACCATGGCTTGAGTTTCTATAGGAAGATGCAGACTTTCTACAGGAAGGTGCAGACCCTCTACAGGAAACGCAACCTTTCTACAGGAAGTTCTGTATTTCTACAGGAAACTTCCTGTAGAAGTTCGGGACGGCCCAGAATTCATTTTATGAGGAGATCTAACGACTAAGGATCGGTTTGGATGCATGCAAGCTACTGTTGTCACCCTTGCACACTGCTGTCACCTCGTTCTACCGTCCTTGTCGACATGCAATAAAGTTACCTGCACCAGCAAAGCAGATCGTTGAGTTATTAAAGAGAAAGCAATTTTTAAGATAAAAAAATGCTGAGATGTCATACCATATCCATCCCAGCCGTCCATGAGCTCTGTGAGCATGATCGTGGGGCCATTGCCTTCGTCGTGCAGCATGCACCCTAGGAGGAAGAAACTGTTATAGGACATCCTATAGGAGTCCCGTAACAGTTAAGCCCGCTAGAGTGCACGCCATATACAAGGAAAACGCAGGCGCATGCAGCTGAAGCATCCAATCCATCGTCAGCGGCCTATGAATGTGAACCTCCGGGCCTGTGCAAATCAAGCAGCAACAACCAAATCCACTCATCGTCGTCCAAGGGCCTGAACAATCGTGTTGCGGCCGCACAGGTAAGTGTCTCGACCCTTTCTTCCAACGAATTGCATGAATTTTACTTTGAAAATGTTTGCAAAGTGTGAAATGGATGGGTTGAGCGGTGGTATGGTCAATCGATTGGCCACGTCGACCAGTCAGCTGGTCGAGCTGGATGTGTGAATGGTGGCCGTGAAAAAACGGGCAGTGGACACGTGAGAACCGTCCACTCGGGGAGAAACGAGTTCTAACGAGAATGGCGGCGGCGGATCTATGGGGAATGATGCGGCAGTAAGTAAACGTGCAGAAGAATGATGGTGTGATGTCGACCAACGGTCCGGCAGGGACAGCTCACCCCCGCGCCATGGATTCCGCCGATTCAAATCTAATCGGCTAGATTATCAACCTCATGCATTTATCATTCACCGTTTGTGACTCGAGTGATCATCTGGATCCCTCTGCAGTTCGATACTCTGAGTCTTTGGCCATCAGAACGCCTGTGAAGCTACAGCAAGAGCGCAGACCCACTGCAGTATTCCCCGGAAATCGCGCGCTGCTCCTACAGGAAAGCTATTTCTACAGGAAGGCAGGTTCCTCACATCAAAAGGTGGCGGATTAAAAAGGTAAACTTGAACTCCCCATGCAATTGGCTTTTTAAGGTGGCAGAATCGTCGTCTACAGTCTGGTCGTAGAAAATTGTTGCAATTGTTGTCTGTTGTGCATAAACTGTCATTCTATAGGATGTCAGTGTAATTAAAGGTGTGTTAAGGTCCTCAGAGATAAGCTTCGTGGATTTTGTGCATAACAAAAGCGTAATTCTACGCTCTGTCTCAGTAGACCAAACTTCTTCTGCGTTCGCCACCTCTAGTTAAAGCAACAGTTTTTATCATGCCGGGCGGGTTCATTAGAAGGGAACCCACTGATTCAACAAAGTTAAGAGAAAATCCGGAGGTGGTGGAGCTCTTCACACGAGCACAATGGATAGCCTTCTGTGACAAATTGCAGGGTTATGACGACGAAGTGGCAGAAGAGTTTTTGCAGGCTCTGAGGTCGAAATCCAAAACATTGGCCACCGTGAACTTCAGGGGCCTAAGCCTCAAGATCACCCCGCAATATATCAGTCGAATTACTGAACTTCCAATGGGTTTGCCATGGGATAAGGAAGAAAGGAAGTTGAGCCAACAGGCCAAGAAAGAATTCTTTCCCCCAGAGGAGGAATTCTCGGAGGACAAAAATGGGGTCCGTAGAACCAGTTTGCTGCCACCATGGAATGAAGTTAGCCTGCAGATCATGAAGTATATAACCTGCGAAGGCCGTTTTAGCATTGTGTACAGGTATCACTTTCGGTTGCTCACTGAATTGAGGCACCAGATTGATCTTCCTGCAGAAAATAAACTGAGCAACCCTTATTTCCTGCTACAGTCTCTAATTGAGTGTGCCACAAAGTTAAAAGAAGGCATACCAGACCAGGTAGCCCACCATGGATTGATCAAACTTCTCGTGGAGGATGCGCTTCATTCATACAAGGTTCCTCTCTCATGGGAAGCATTCAGAAATTTGACAAGAGATGGAGACATAAGGATGTTGACTGAAGAAAGCGGTTCCTCCAGTAGTGAGGAGAAGGAATCAGTGGCCGTGGGAAAGAAAGAAACAGGCCAGAAGACCCCGACCACAGTGCAGAAGAAAGAGCAAAAGAAGAAGCATGAGAAAAAGGATGACAAAGAAAAAGATGACACAACCATCTTGACAGCAAGAGAGAAAAGGTTGCAAGGCAGAGTGGACAAGGCTGAGAAGGTCCACGTCAGCAAGAGTGCCTCGACAGCGACCGCAACCAAGTCAAAAAGCAAAACCCATGCAGCAAAGCAAACCAAGGCGGCAACACCTGTTTCTACAGGAAAGCCGAAACCGGCTTCTACAGGAAGCCCAAAATTAACAGAAAAAGGGTCTTCTACAGGAAGCCCGAAATTGACTAAAACAGGGTCTTCTACAGGAAGCCCTGACAAAGTGAAACCCAAGGAGAAGAAAGTTGATATTCATGAAAGGGAGGCAGCAGCAGTGCTGGCCGGTCTCAACACACCTCCTAAGCCAAAGGAGAAGAGAAAGAGGGAGACCCCTCTATACTTTAAAGCTCGAAGAAGTGTGAGAATAAAGACGGGCAAGCCACAGCCTACATCCAGTAGCCAAATCACTACAGGGGATGCCCCTACGTCACCCAGTGAGAGGTCCCCCTCGAAGACATCGGTCACCTACGAGAGGGGGAGCCCAAAAACAAATACCTGGAAGGAAAAGTTAGACCAATCGGCTTCAAAAGCCCGGCTCAAGGTCAAGGAAACAAAGAAGAGGGAAGGAGTGGCACCCTCATCACCACCAAGGGCAGAACAGGCAGAGCCACCAAGGGAAGAACAGGCAGAGCCACCAAGGGTAGGAAAGAAAGAGCGTATTCCGGAGCCTAGTTCTCGGCCAAGGACAAGGAGCCAGAGCAAAATTGCTCAAGGATGAGCAAATATTTTAGCTGGGGGGTGATGATGAGCCCCAATTTTTGGTAACAATTTGGGCTCATTTGGCTTACTTACCTTGCTCAACCCTTCATCTTTTATCACTTATGCATCATTTCTTAGTATATTCGTGTTATTTGTAGGAAGAAGGGCAGGCATTATATCTATGTGGCTAATACATGATGATTTCAGGTTTTTTGGCATTAAAGGGAGCAAAGACCACGCAGATGGAGACAAGGACACAGCAAAGGTGGCATTGCGGGTTTATAGGGAGGTTGTCCACAATCTTGAATGACCTTCCTTGTGATCTCCACCCTAACTCCAAGCTCCAACAGCTATCCCCACCGAACTAGAAGGCAGCCAACGGATTCTACAGGAACAGCAGTTTACTTTTAGTTGGACAGCCAAGCTCCACTAATTGAGGAATCCAGCTTGATCCTCATCATGTATAAATATTGAGGCCGTAGCCTTTGATAGGAGCTTTTTGAACTTTTGGACTACTGTTGCAATTTCTGAGTACGAGCTACAGCTCGGTTTTTGCTTTTTGTAAGCCAGTTTTGGCATGATGTTAGACTCATGATTATGATCTTTTAATAAAGGAAGGCAGCTTTGGATTCAATTCTGAGTTCTTAAGGGAGTTATAGCTCTCAGGTTAGGGCCCAACCTGAGAGCAATAGACCTCCTTTCCCTTGTATTGTTACTTGTCTTTCCTTTCAGCACTTCATTTCTTTGTTTTGACATGCATTTGAAAAATACAGTCTGCTGATTTAATTTCTTTAATGTGATTGAGTAGGATTAGTTTATGGTTAAAGTGCTTTTAGCAGCTTAGATTAGAGTAGGAGGATTGTAATTCATCAGAGCTCCAAGAAAAGGTTGATAGTGCACTCGCTGCCATCTCTGTTTAGAGATTGGGGGTGTGGACCGTACCAACCACCAAAAAACGCAATCTTATACGTTCATGCAAGCTGCAACACAATCATTTCAGTCATAAAACTGTCCATGCATTCTGATCTTGAGCAATACTTCTTCGTTCCAACACCATGCACGATTTCTCTCCACAATTTACATTGCTGTTCGTTGGTTTAATAACACAGTTAGGATAGGTTGATGAATTCTTGGTTTTGTGCAAGACATAGAGGATTTGTTTCTTTTACACTGCGTAGCATCACTTTATTATTTTCTTCTTCTTCTAAACCGCGCCTAAAGTCATCTACTCATCCTCTGTTCAACTCGTTTGCCTTCCAACCCTTCTACTTTTCACGTAGCTCCATCTTTTTGACCTTTCATTGCTTCCACCCTTCTATCCACCAACCAACTTTACCCACTCTTTCTCCACCTCACCTCTCTGTCCATAGGCCATCTCAAGCTCCTCTTTCATCTTACCTATCCACCCATACAGCTCCTTCACTCCTCCATCACCCAAAACTCCCATTGCAGAACATCCTGTAGAAGTTAGCAGACTTCCTGTAGAAATCCCGAGTTTCCTGTAGGATCCCCTGCAGACATCCTGTAGAAGCCTGCAAACACGGTTGCCAAGCACCTGAACGTTGTGGACTTCTGTGGAATGATGTGATGGATCCCCTGGAACCTCTCAGAGCCCTCCTGACCTTTCCCAAGCCTTCCTCCCTTTGAACTACCCCTGCACAGTCAAGACCTAGTAAGAAGCACAATCACAATAACTCCACCCACTTGAGCAAAAATACAAAAATGAGTTCTCTTCAATGAAAGTAGTTTAAATTCATGCATCTCATCTCACTAGAATTAATGGCATCATTTCTAGACATTTGCACTCCCACCATTGCATCATAGAGATTAAACTAGTCAGATTAGGGTTTACTAGGGTTTCCATGTTTTGGTTGGCTTTCAGTTCATTCTTGCAAAGTAGGTTACTTTCCTTTGAGATAGCCTTCGTCCATCATTTAGAAAGCTTCTTCTGAGAACACATAGAAGTTGGCTTGAGCCCTAGCGGACTTGTGCCAGCTGACCAAGTGATAGCTGCGACAAGAGCTAGTACTTGTGCATACAGCACCGTCGCTTCCAAGTTTGTTACGAACTACCGGGTTGATAAAATTAGAGATAGGAAGCTCCAGGAGTTGTAGCATTATTGCTACAATATTGGAGCCCACCAGTATCCTTGTTATTTATGTTGGTTATATGATGGTTATGGACATGTTTTATGACAATGATGATGTATGACTCTCATCATGTTTTGATTTTTGAATGAATGTACAATGAATATATGACCTAATATATTATAATGTAGCTAATGTGATAAAGCATCAATGCTTCTTAGTGATTCTCAGATAAGTACGTGACCCCTATGCTCAGATATGTCGTTATGACCTGTAGAATGCATATTTGTGACATGTTTGACGAAGTACCTGTCATGGCTAGCAGGGGTCCAACCAAGTATTTGTTCAATTATTTTCATTTTTATCATTGTTCCGATGTTACTTTTCATTCCTAAAAGTTTCATGGAGTTCTGGGAAGTGACCTGAGTCCTAGCCCTGAAAAAGTGGCATATAATTCGGGGTCACAAACTCTGAACTAGCTGAAAAAGACCCCAGTCACTTGCATGCCCATGCTATGGGAGTGATTATAAGGCCCCAGTTGCATGCATGCCCATTTCATGGGAGCGACTGAGGCTCTAGGGCAATGAAATGTCAAGTTGTTGCAGGGGTTGATCATTTGGAAGGATTGGTTGGCTCATGTAGGTTTTGTGGTGTGTGCAAAAGGTCAGATTTGTTGTGTTGTGTCAGTTCCACTTCCTGAAGGTGACCTAGGAGTTTGAATCATATTATAGTAGCCTCTCATCACATGTTTACCCCAACGGGCCAGTTAACTTGGGTAAATGTGGGAGGAGGGTGTTACATAGTGGTATTAGAGCATGGTTCAACACTTGGAGTGGAAGGGTGGAATGTGTTTGTCATGCATGCATGTAGGTTGCATATGTTCTTGTTATGTACGCATGGTTATGGTAATTGTTACATTTGTTTTGACATGTGGAAGTTGATGATGTTGTTGTTGGGATACGTTAGCCATGAATGCATGTTGATTGTATATGAATTTGTTATGCATGTCAGTGTCTATATGTTGTTATGCATGCATTATTATGGGAATGGTTGTTGTGCCTGAGGTCATTATATGCATTTTAGGTCATCATGATGTTGTTGGTTGTTATGATGTTAATGTGTTGGTTGAGATAGAGAAGGATATGAAAATCATCAAGTGAAGTTGTGGCATTAGACTTCAGGGTGAGAGTAGATCGTCATATAGGTTTGTATGTTTGGCATGTAGGTATGTGATTAAAATAATTAGGGTTACTTATATACTTGTCATTCTATTGTTGTTTTGATTACATGCATGGTAGATGCTAGTTAGGTGTGGTCATATGCATGTGCGTTATATGGTCATGTAGGATAGTAAATTGTTGTTATATGCATTGATGTTATATGTTAGTTAAATTGATGATTATGTTATATGTTGTTGATGATTATGTTGTATGTTAACTTGTTGTTGTATGTTATTAACTTGATGATTAAGGTTATCACATTAAGATATTCATTCTTCATGTTATTATGTTTTGTGCTAATTTGGATTGACCTATGCAGATGATAATGGTTTTGACAATCAGGTATGAGTCAACCTATTTGTGACATTGTGTTATACTAATCTAGACTGAATGTGCATATTTTATTTTTATGCATGAATAAAAATTGTTTATGAGTTTATGATATGAGGATACTATCTAGTTACTATTGTGGATATCATGACCTCATTTACATTTAAGTTGATATGTTGTGAAGTTATATTGTGCTGATCTAGATTGATTGTGCAAACAAGATAGCCTCCCCTAAGATACATTAAGGTATGAGTTTTCTTATGTCATATAATTGGTGCTTGACTGTTTGATTATGTCGTCTATTTGGTGTTTGAGTGGTTGGTGTCTATTATGTCATATATTTGTTGTTTGAATGTTTGATTTATTGCATGATATGAGTATGTGTTGAGGCAGTTGATATGTGCTTGAGGGTAAGTAGGTGATAGTTGTAGCATTATGTATTATGACCGATGAATTTGAATGATTGATGATGATGACATGGTTTTTAAACCTCGTAAAGGTTGATTTCAATTAATAGATATGATGTCTTGATCTTTGGAACATGTGGATGAGATGTGTGTTCAGTTACAAGGTAGCATGTTTGAAACAACAAGGTAAGATCACTTATATATAGTTATGTTTACTTATGCACTGGCATTTACGTGTTTATGGTAGTATGATGTAGGGGATTGCATGGAAAAATACTTCCATGGAATCTTGGAGAAGGCTCGGGTTTAGCTTTCCCTTGGAAGCACTAGGAACCATGGGGATTAAGTAATGGATTTTGTTTCTAGTCTTGTGATTTTTGTCTTTTATGATTGTTTCACTTGGTTTGCGTCTTCTTTTATGTCTAGTATATGGCCATACTATTTTGCTTTTGGTGCCATATTGCTATTGGTTTTCATGGTTTTCTTTTGGTTTATTTCTTGTTCTTTCCTTTTATGTTTTGAGAGTCTTGGGAATTGGTTGGGAAGGACGAAAGTTAATGGAGCTTGAGGAGAGTTGAATGAAACCCAACAGGTGTTGCAAGACTCAGATGAAGCTCGGTGCCTAAGTAAGGGCAGTTGAAGGCAAGAATATGATAGTGAATTGGATTGGTTGGGTCCATTGGTGTAAATGGATGGTGGCAGGATGATCATGAGAAAAGTAATCAAGGTAAAGTGAATAGACTTGTGGCATCAGATTCCTTAGCTTTGTTGGGAACTGTTGCTCTCGACGTTGTGCATGTGTTGCATAGAAAAAGGGAGTTATCTTAACCTAGACCTTACGTGTTAAGAAACTAGCTCACAAAAAGATAAAAAAGATAGATCAACGACTTAAAAATCAGTCTCTTCGAGGGGGAAACCTCCTTTAAATTACACAAATGAACAATTCTTGGATGAAACAAATGACAAGACCTCCTTTATATATATAGGAGTCTAAGGGGTCTCAATACAATCAGAGCCTACATAACAATAAATTGTAGGGGCACAACAATAACAATAGTGGGCTTCTATGGGGCACAATAATAACAACATGGGGACTACATGGGCACAACAATACCATAAGGGGGTTTCACTAATAACAATGAGGGGTTACACTAGTAGTATAGGGACCTAACATGCCCCTCTCCTTCAAAAAGTGTTTTCCTTAACACTTGAGTAGTTCTGGATGCTTCTGTATAAAATTCTCATCCTCACATGTGGAATCTTCAGTGGTTAAGTTTTTCCACTTAATGAGATACTCTGAAATTGATTTATTTCGTAGTTGTCGGGTTCTTGTTTCCGTGACTTTTTCAGGTCCAAATATGATTTTTCATTCCTCGTCAAGTTCTGATAATATTGTTTGAATTGGGACCTTGTCACCTATAACCTTCTTTAAGCATGAAACATGGAAAACTGGGGGCACTCGAGAAGATGCAGGAAGCTCCAATTTGTATGCCATAGTACCAATATTTTGCAGCACTTTATAAGGACCATAGTACTTTGGTGATAATTTATTATCCTTCTTAGTCTGATTGAGGGACATTTGTTTGTATGGTTGTAGTCGTAAAAATACCCCATCGCCTATGTCAAAACTTCTTTCGCTATTATGTTGTTCTGCCCGTTGTTCATTCGATTTTGCACGAAAGTGAGGTTATCCTTTTTCTTCTTGATATGTCCTTCTATCTTGAGAGTTTGAGGAGTGGTAATTCCTATCAATGCATTACAAGATATGGTCAGATTCATTTCTTATTTCTCTAGGATTGGTTCCTAGTGTATATCCTCTTCTTTTGACGTTTCTTGTTCCTTTTCTTGCTCCTCTTCCCCATCTATGCAAATTAATTTCTTCTCAACACACTTATGACATTTAGTGTATTTGTTATCAAAACTGTAACAAAGGTCATTTTCTCCTTTTTCTTCTAATTGTTTTGGTGTCAACCTTGTAGGTTGTGGAAGGCTAGGAGCAACAACACTTCCATCTTTATAATTGTGAGTGGTTGGATTTCTTGTTTCCATAATTTTTCTTTCAATTTTTCTTGCCAACCTAAATGCCTTCTCCAATGAATCAGGTTCCCAAAGACAAACCTCATGTTGAATGTTATCCTTTAAGGTCCCTATGAAGACATCAATCCTCTGCTTTTATGTAATATCATTTACCCTTATATTCAGTTTTTGGAAGTCCTCAATGTGCTCTGCCATTGAACCCTTTTGTTTGAGATTTGTCAATTGACTAAAGAAGGTGTTTCTCTTTGTGTCCTCATAATGTGCTATCATTTCCTCTCTGAAATTCCTTTATACCAGGTGACAAGTAGTTTATGAGAATAAATTCCTTTATACCATAAAAATTGATTTGGTTCTAAATATAAAGATGCAATACATACCTTTTGTAACAGTTGCACATCATGTAGATCAAAATATTTCTCCATCTATAGTATCCATGTTATGGGATCCTTGCCATCAAACTTCCTCATATCGATCTTTGGAATATGGTGGGTCTTCAATCCAATGTTAGATTCTATGAAATCATGATTAACATTTATTTTTTTTCTCATCATGAGTTTCCTCTACTACCTTTTCGTCATTAGGAGGCCTTTCTTGTAGCAGCTTTGTCCCACCTTCCTTCAAACCTTCCATGTCTTTCTTCAAATCTTCCATGCCTTTCTTCAAATATGCTTCCCTACCATCGATATTAGCTTCCATGGCACATATAAAACTATTTATCTTAGCTTCGATCGCATTCTTCAAATCATCCATCCAATTTTTCTTACTAGGTGTTTCTATTTTCTTGATTCGAGTCATTCTTTTTCTTTCTTTTAGCAGCTTGATCTTGAATCTATTGTATCTCTGAAATTTCAAATCTCCAAGGTCTGAAATTATGATCTGCAATAGCCCTCTGTGCCCTCTTTCCAATGCCACCAGTCTGATCAAAATTGGATTCTCCAAGGAGTTATGCGCAATCTCCCAAGACGACCTGATTATATACTTTTTGAGTAGAGAGAAATTGTACGAAGTGCCACATGTCACTTTTTCGACCTTCGGACCTGAAAACAATACAAAGAAAAGTAAAATCCATCCTATTTTAGTGACTTCTTGCGAATTTCAATCTGATACTCAAAGAGAAAGTTATGATGATTTTCCCAAGGTCACATGTTTGGGATGTAATTCAGGAGCCTGCAAAAACCCTAAATGTCTTGGACCCTATCTCCGAAAATATAGCGAAACAAGATTTGAAATTTGGGCCCAAGTTTCAACAAGATTTTAGATCAAATGGGTTTTATTTTCAGAGTCTAAACCTTCGTAGAAACAAAATTATAGCGAAAATTCCAGGATGACTGGTTTGAGATGGAATTCTGGAGCTTGCGAAAACCCTAACCTCCTCGAACCATAGCTCTGAAAATATAGCGGGACAAGATCTGAAATTTTACTTGAGGTTTAGAATGATTTCGGCTCAAATGGATGTTTTTTTCAGCTTCTGAAACTTCATAGAAAAAAATTTATAGAAAAAATTCCATGACGACCTATTTGGAGCAGCAAAACCCTAGAATCCAAACCTCTGATACCACATGTTATGAAACCAGCTCACAAAAAGATAGAAAAGATAGATCAACAACTTAAAAATCAACATTTTCGAGGGGAAAACCTCCTTTACATTACACAAATGAAAAATTCTTGGATGATACAAATGACAAGGCCTCCTTTCTATATATAGAAGTCTAAGGGGTCCCAATACAATCAAAGCCTACATAACAATAATAATTTAGGGACACAACAATAACAATAGTGGGCTTCTACGGGGCACAATAATAACAACATGGGGACTACATGGGCATAGCAATACCATAAGGGGGTTTCACTAATAACAATGAGGGGCTACACTAGTAGCATAGGGACCTAACACCTTATGATATCTAGTAATTGTATTGTGACTATGATTATGTTTATGTTTATATATGCATATATGTATGTATGTATGCACGTTGTTAACTGACAGGGTCATTAGGATTGTTTTGTGCTAGTGTTCACATGTGTGTATATATCTGTGTGTGTGTGTGTGTAGTTGTCTGACATGGTTGTCAGGGATCATTCTTGTGGATGAATGATTACTTATGCAGGTGAATGGCATGAAGAGGTTCCTGGCTTATGAGGAATCAAGTGGAAAGAGTAAACCTGAAAGATCTACAAGGTCAATATCAAGTGGATATGAATTGATATTATATGTTTTTACTATGCCTATGTTTATGTTATGGACAGGTAATGCTAAGGGATACATCAACATAATGGAAGCAGTGTGACTGGTGGCATGTTGTGCCATGCGTGAATCGTGAAAGGACCCTAGAAGCAAGGTTGCTTGGTAGAGTTAGTGTGTGGTCTATGGATGTGTAGTACTATTGTTGTGTATATGTTGTACATGTTGTACTTGTGATGTTGTGTAGATGCGGTTTTGTGTATATATGATATTGTGTATATGTTGTTTATGCAAGGATATGTATAAATGGCATTGTGTACATGTTGTTTAAGATATGCTATGTACAAATGGCATTGTGTACATGTTGTTTATAAAATGCTATGTATATATGGCATTGTGTACATGTTTTTTATACAATGCTATGTACAACTGGCATTGTGTACATGTCGTTTATGCAGTGGTTTGTATAGATGGTGTTGTGTACATGTTGTTTATGCCGTGTTGGGCATAGATGGTGCTACGTACATGTTGGATATGCGGTGTTGTGTACATATCGTACTGTGCACATGTTGGATATGCAGTGTTGTGTGCATATGGTGCTATGTACATGTTGGATATGTGGTGCTATGTATATATGGTGCTCTGTGCATGTTTCATATGCGGTTCTATGTACATATGGTGTGGTGTGCATGTTGTACATATGGCGTGGTGTGTATGATTGTACATGTGGTGTTGTGTGCGTGTGGTTTTGTGTACATGTTGTACATGGGGTGTTATGTGCAAGTGGTGTTGCATACATGTCGTGAATGTGGTGTTGTGTACATGTGGTGTTGTGTACATGTGGTGTTGTGTAGGTGGTGTTATGTACATGTGGTGTTGTGTACATGTTGCGCAGGTGGTGTTGTGTACAGGTGGTACTGTGTACATGTTTTACATGTGGTACTATTGTACATGTGGTATTATGTGCATGTCGTACATGCTGTGCTGTGTATATGTGGTATTGTGTACATGTTGTACATGTCGTTTTGTGTACCTATGGTACAGTGAATGTGCATTGTGTAGTCCTGGTATCGCAAAATGTGTATTCGTTGTGTTGTAGTCTGTGTATGTATATGTATTGTGGTGTCTCGTACACTGGGTGTAGGCGTATGTATTGTGTTGTGTCGTACATTGGATGTAGGTGTATGTGTTGTGCAATACACCGGATGTAGGTTTATGTGTTTTGTTGTACGCCATGTGTAAGTGTATGTGTTGTATGTCGTGTGTGGTTGTATGTGTGTGATGCACATTATGTGTCTGTGTACGTGGTTGAAGAGAAGGCAATGGGTGTTTTTCAGGTATGGAAATTGATCTAGTGTGCATATGGAAAGGAAAAAGGATAAATGTAGAAGATAATGATTGATTAAAGGATAAGTATCAATATTTTACTTCAGTTTCATTATGCATGTGATATGTGACATTGATTTATGATGATTATATGTGATCTATGATTTTGGTTTATGATGGTTACATGTGATCTATGATTT
The DNA here is from genome assembly GCA_031772625.1 of Pinus tabuliformis. Classification (NCBI taxonomy): domain Eukaryota; kingdom Viridiplantae; phylum Streptophyta; class Pinopsida; order Pinales; family Pinaceae; genus Pinus; species Pinus tabuliformis. The sequence goes on along the minus strand of CM062813.1, from coordinate 328,153,061 downwards.
TGATTATGATGGTTTCATTTTGAGCTAACCGGATGTGATATGTTTATACATAATGATTTAATCAAAGATGCTAGTTTGACTGGTTGTGACAGGAAGTAAACAAGATTGCAAGTGTACCTTGTTAACAAGCTACCGATGAGGTATGATGTGAATTTATTTCAATTTATTTTAAAGCTAGTGGAAGTTATGTGCTTGGTACAACAAGCATGAAAATTCTCTGTTGGGTGGTTGAAATTGACTACAATGATTAGTAGTAGCAGCAAAAGGAATTCGAACAGGAAACATTATGTTGGTAAATCACTTCAGGAGTAGGGCCATTATGGGACATTGGTGCCCAATAATGTCCATTGATTTCCTTGAGCATGTTATGACCAATATGATGGTTTTGAGGTAGGGATATGCCTTGGTTGTTTGACCTTCCGATGTGAGGAAGCCATGCCAAGGAATGGATCACCAAGGATAGGGGGTGACCAGATTGTCTGAGGCACTGTGTAACAGAGAAGAGAAGGGCAAGGATGGATTTATTTTGGTCATTAGCATGGCCAGATAGAATTAGATGCACATTGGGACTGTGCCTTCGAACAATGAGCCGGTAATTGTTCACTAAGAGGACAAGAACACAGGATTGTAGCACTGGACATTGGATGAAACTTTGACTTTGGCAGTGAATTTTGGACTTCTCGAGAAGGAGGTGAATCCTAATATTACTTTGAGGATGTAGGTGCGAGCTTCTGGATTCCCTTGTTGCATATGCAAACATCATATCCCTTTATTTGTTGGTTGAGAAGATGTTCATATGTGTATATGTGTATATTATTGTAAATACTATATCGAGATGGATTTATAAAGCTCCATAGACAATATCGTTATTTGTTGGTTGAAGCAAATGTGCATGAGTATATGTGTTTGTTATTGTAAATACCATAATGAGCTATGTTATAAACCTCCAGTAAACGGTATGTTTGTCATGTTTCAATAGTGGTCATTGTAAATACTCAAACGTGTTGTGTTCTAAATATCCATAGGAAGTATGTTTTGCTTTTCAACAGTCTTGTTGGTTATAGGTGTCATTGAACACCATGGATGATGTTCCCCCAAGGGGGAGGGTTCTGTAACAACCCTGGTTAAAAATTCATGTAAAAAAAAAATAAGACCAAGGTCATGTGACACATATTCCAAGTCGAATGGTGGGAACAACATCCTAGTGTGGATGTCATTTTGGTTTATTATGGCTAAAGGAAAGTGGAAAAGGCAGTGGAAAAGGTTTTGGAAAGGCAAGAGGCATTAATTGGAATTTCATTTATGAAAATAAAGGAAATTAGGAGAAAAGGAAGGTGAAAGGTCATAGGTTGCATGTGAGGAGGAAAATGAAGGAAAATAATGGAAAATGAAGAAAACATAGGTATTATTAATAAAATGGCTTCTAAGGATTGTAGTCTTATATACGTTCTAGCCGCGGGGACCTTTGCATCAGGATTGTTTTGGGTACCATTTTCATTGGGATCAGGTGTGGGGTTGGTTTCCTTGTATTTTGCTCAGACTTTTGTCAGTTCAATTTTAGAGCTCTCTCTTTATTTTCCCTCTCACACACTCTTGGACACTTAGAGTTTTCTTGGAGCACTTCAACATTGGATCAAGAAAAGAAAAGAAGGCAAGAGGAAGCAAAGGTCAAGCAAGAAAGAGTAGGATCTAACAACTACAACAAGATTATTTGCAGGTATCGATTTGCCAGATTTAGCATGCATGGTTATTTATGTGTGTTCGTGGTTCTCTTGTTTTCACGGGCATGGGTTTTTCAACATAGCCTTGCCATTTCTGGATAACCATGGTGTGGTGGGTTCTTTTGTATGTGGTTGAGCTGGATTGTTGGATGGACTCGAAGCTGAGTGGGGTGGTCCCAGGATTATTCACAAGGCCTAGGAATCCCGGGAAGGGATAAACGATAAATCTTGAATGTGAACACCTCAATTGAGCCTAGGAATCCCTTGACCAGTGAATGGAGTGATACACAGTAAAGCTCAGTGCTGCGTACCCTTGATTAGGCCTATGAAACTTGGGATGGGATACACGACAAATCCCAGAGGGTGGAGACCTCGTAGGCCTGGGAATCCATTGATCGGTAATGGCAGGATACATGGTAAAGCCGAGAGGTTAGGATGGAAAAATTCCTCACGATGTAGGTGGAGAGATCTTTGTAGCATCCATGCTTGTTTTTGGCCTAGTGATCCGGTGAGGATTGTGGTAAATCTTGGTATTTTATGTTTATTGTTTATGGCCTAGTGATCTGGTGGAAATTGCGGTAGATCCTAGTTCTATTGTTTAGGTTGAGGTGGAATAGCCTCAAGAATCCTGGTTGATTTTGGTTATTATAAGTCCCACTTTCATTCTTGGAATATGGTAGGGGGTGATTGGCTGAAATAAAGATTTGGTTCAGCTAATTCTATGGTCGGGTGGTACGTGGAAGTCATGAACCTAGTTGGCCTAATCATTCATTAATAAGAACTATTTCTCCTTGGTATTCTATGAGCGAATATGCTTGTTCATATGATAAATTTATGGTTGATGTATCCTTTTTATTTATATTGGTTATATGTTGGTTTTGAGCATGTTTTATGACAACGATGATGTATGACTCTCATCATGTTTTGATTTGTGAATGAATGTACAATGAATATATGAACTAATAGATGATAATGCAACTAATGTGATAAGACATCAATGCTTCTTAGCGATTATTAGATACACACAATACCCCTATGCTTAGATATGTTGTTATGACCTGTAGAATGCATATTTTTGACATGTTTGAGAAATGCCTATCATGGCTAGTAGGGGTCCAACCAAGTCTTTGTTCAAGTATTTTCATTTGTATCATTGTTCTGATGTTACTTTTCATTCCTGAAAGTTTCATGGAGTTTAGGGTAGTGGCCTGAGTCCTAGCCTTGAAAAACTGGCACGAAATCTAGGGTCGCAGGTTTTGAACTAGCTGAAAAGGACCCCAATCGCTTGCAAGCCCATGCTGTGAGAGTGACTGGAGTGTCCCAGTCAGATTCATTGGGAGTGATTGAGGCTCTAGGGTAATGAAATGTCAATTTGTTGCAAGGGTTGATCATCTAGAAGGATTGGTTGGCTCCCGTAGGTTTTGTGGTGTGTGCAGAAGTTCAGATTAGTTGGGTTGTGTCAGTTCCACTTCTTTAAGGTGACCTAGGAGGTTGAATCATATTCTAGTAGCCTCTCGTCACATGTTTACCCCATCAGAATGATTAACTTGGGTAAATGTTGGAGGAGGGTGTTACACATTTATCAAACTTTTCTTGGTTGTTCTAGTTAACTTCCAACTCTTTGTTTGATGTAAGGTCTCAAGTTATAATTTTTGAATTTAATAAAAAATCAACATTATAAAACATGGTACATTTTGCATGACGCATGGTTTCATGCTTAAAGGTTTTACATTTAAGTTCATGAATATGAATAAATGAAAGTAAATTTGCATTTAGATGGTACTTTGTATGGCTCACATATGTGGAGTTTTAGAACCCAAATTTTGATACCGTTTATAATAGTCATAGTTTCCACAAACCAACTTTTCAAGTGATGTATGTTTCAAGTTAAATGATAACTAGAATTCATCAAGTGAAAATAGAATGCGTATAAGTAGAATGCATGATTTATGGTGCATATATATATGAGATATGTGTTTTGTACAAAAGGACATTCCATTAAGCTTGTTAAATACATACATTCTAAAGTGTAAGTACCTTCTTTGTCTTAAAGTATCTTACTATTGTATTTTTTTTTATGAAATTTTAGAAAGCTTAGAGATTGGGTATTAAAAATTGCAATGTTGAATCAATTGAAGCTATGGTTAATCTCAAAAGTTGCATTAATCTCAATGTGGGTTTTTACAGGTCATTTTGTCACATCTGCTCAAATGGCTTGGAAATAAAATCAATCAACTTCCTTGACACCTTGCAATTATCCCTTTGCACAACCTTAAGCATTATCTCTCCAAAACATCCAATTTTTTGGGCTAATAAGCTCAAAAACACAATTTTTGGACCCATTAAACTTTCTCTTTTAGCAACATGCACAATTTCATATTGCATAACTCAGCACCTACACTAACCAACACATGTTGTCTTTGCTATAGGTGTGATGGTTCTAGAATTTTGAGAAAAATAAAATATAATTTTGAATCTTCTCTTTCGAGAATCTTCTAAAATTGTTTTAACCATTTACTATTGATTGAGATTTCAAATTCCTATCTTAAAGGTCTTGTCTCTTATCCCTAGAGCTTATCCTCCTTCATATGTGGATCTAAGTCCTATAATGGTAAAACCCAAACTACCCTATTTACCCTATAAATTCACTGCCTGCCATATAGTCTGGGTTGGATTTTGGAAACTCTTAGTTATGCCCTGATGCTATTGCGTTTTACCTAAGGATCCATTACCATCCTTGAGTTATGATTGTAATATGGATTTATGGCTAATGAAGGACAAGTTTGGTGGGAGACATCTACATTATCAAGATCTATAAAAATTTTGTAATATTCTCCTACATTTCATTAATACAAAATTCTTTGTTTTCCTATACTTATGTCTATCTGATGCATATGTATTTAAATGCCTTCTTGGCTCATTGATTAGAGATATTATATTATGTTAATTGTATCTTTTACTTCGTGTGCTTGTTATCTAAGTTTTTTTGTAGGTTCCATTTATAGAAAATGGAGTTGGAGTTAAAGTTCACAAGAAGGGAGAAGAGGAGAACTTGCGTTGGACTCAAGGTAAATCTTTCCTCCATATTCTAATTTCTCTAAGGAGAGCGCACATATTTTGTTTCTTTTGTTTCTAGATCAAGCCACTAGATCTAGGGAGTTCACTTATGTCTGTATAAGTGACTTTTCTTTCAAGCAACTTGGATACTCCACCTAGGACCGATGTGTTCCTATAGTTTTTTCCTTTTCCTAGTCATTTTAGAACTTTCAATCTGACTCAATTTGACTTTTTTAGGCAGTAATCAATCTTAGGAAAACATAATTCAGATCTTGGTAGGGCTTTTGTTTCATTTTTTGAACAAAATTAGCCACAGTGCACTCTCTTGTCCGAGATAAAACGACCCAACGCACATGTCTCTCTCTCTCTAGAACGACCCAAGTCTCTTAATTAGTCTTTGTCTTTGTAAAGTCGTCAATGTGTTTTCATTTGGATATTGATTTTCTTTTGATGAGACTTTGTTTGATTTTTCTTTATTCTTATCAATTAGGGTTTGTGAACACTTGGCATGATTGTTGATTCACTAAACTAATTTTCATATTACAACTCCAGTCTATGTGAGTTCTTTTGGTCAATAATCTAGCTACATTTTCATTTTCATTGCATTTGAAAATTTAAAAGAAAATAAAAGAATCATTTTTTTCATTACACATAGGGTTTTGAATTACATTGGAATAGTACATTGAAATATCTAATTAGGAACCACTTGTTTATTGCACCTTTGATTACAACATCATTATTTGTTTCTTCCTTCCCATAGATAGATCTTCATCGAAATCAAGGAGTTTTTTTCATCATGCTAGTTGCTACATAGGAAGTTGTTAGAAAATTATATATTACAGAGCAATGGAACACATAAAATATATTGTAGAAATATAAACATAGAAAACACATAAAACAAGAGAGACACATATATACGTGGTTCACCCAATTTGGGCTATGTCCATGGAGAAACAACCAACCCTTCCTTTTGTATTATCGAGCAAAATGAAGAGATAAAACCTACAACAAATCCGTTGTAATTCACTCTTCTCTCTCACACAATCTCCTCTCTCTTTCTCACTCAGAATACCAATCTACATAGACGCAATACAATTCCATCATATATAGCAAGGGGTTTCCTTCTAGGGAAAAAAAACCCCTAAATTAAACATAACTTCTATCGTCATATCTCCACCTAATGAACGACCCAAATTGACTATGAAATTACAACATTTTACAAGGCAATTTTACATCTATTTTTAGCTTCAGGGGCGCTGCACCCGACCCCCCACCAGGGGGGGGGCTCCAAATAATCACCATCTTCCCCCTGGACCCCCCTGGCGGCATGCATTTTACGGGTGACATTTCCGCCACATTACGAACTGGGGTCCGATGCGATGATACCTCTAAATAAAGAAGATAATCAGGCTCCACATCTAACAATCTCCCACTTGGAGACTGATTATAACAACTCCACCACCGCTTCATTTGTTGGAAAATGAATCCACTTTGGACCTGGTTATTTCTCATCTTCATCATCATACTTGAATATCAATTGAAACTAAGAAAAATCTCAGTTTCTCCCTGGTTACAACTTTTATTAACATATCTACAGGATTATGGCTAGTATGTATCTTTTCGAACTTCAACTGTCCATCTTCCAACACTGATCATATGAAATGGTACTTGAGCTGTATATGTTTAGTCTTGGAATGAAATTTAGAGTTCTTTTCAAGGTGTATGGCACTCTAGATGTCACTGTATAACCTGCCCAACTCCTGCTTCTTACCCAATTCATCCAGAAACCTTTGTAACCAAATCATTTCTTTACTAGCATCTGTAGTAGCAACATACTCTACTTCCATCGTTGAGAGTGCAACAACACTTTGCAGTTTTGAAACCCAACTGACAACTATTCCACCTATAGTAAACACATACCCTGTGGTGCTCCTCCTGTTATCTCTATCACCCGTCATCTTTGCATCAACATATCCCTGTAGAGAGATGTTTGAACCACCAAAGCATAATGTTTGATTTGTGGTACCTCTCAAATACTTGAGAATCCACTTCACCGCCATCCAATGTTCTTTTCCTAGATTTTTCATGTACCTGCTTACTGTTAGTGCCTAGATTTACCTCAGGCTGAAAAGGTAGGATCCAAGGCCAACATCAAACCACGCTTAGCTTGGTAGCTAGCCCTACCAGGTCAGGAGAGGACTCTCTCCAGGTCAATCTCATCAAATTATGATCAATGAGGGCTGGAGATGACTGATAGAAATACCGATCTTAGGCTAGGTATAAGTGTAAGAGAATTTGATTTGATAAAATGAAGATTTTGTTGGCTCAGATGGAAAGGCAAATTTTGGGTGCGGGGATTAAGGCTCAGTCCTGCAGAGGTCTCAATGGGGAAAGGTAGGCAATCATTTTTGGCACTTAAAATTGAATGAGATGGAAGGAATAGACAGGTGAGGTGTTGAAGAGGGCAAGAGAAACCATGGATCCTCCCCAAACAACTGAAAACATCAAATAACTAAAGCAAACTTCAAGTAGAGCACTGCACTTTCAATGGATTCTACTTACGCTCTTGTTTGTTTAGTTCAGAAGAAACAAGATATAGAATGGCATACATGACATATAAGCAAATTCACAATTACAAAGAGAAGCATTGTGCCAAAACAAATTGCCACATGAATCCCAAAGAGTGCTGCAAATCCTGGTCTTAATTCCTTAGCCAAAATGAAAATATGAGTGTACAATGAAGTTCTTTTCTTTCTCAAAAGTCAAACCTTCTACCAAATTCCAACACCTACACTATTAAATTCATAAAATATATACATTTTCTCATCCTTGTACTAAGGGATTGAGCTCAACCATTTTCTTCAAAATAGAATCAGTTACATTAAACTTGGGCCGAATTTCTGAAAATAGGTGTTGAAGATGAACTCGTATCTCCTAAACCATAGCACCTGTTACAAAAATGAAAGAGGTTTTTGTATATAAGGTTCTTCTGGAGAAAAACCTCTCTCAAATTAGGGAAATTCGTTTCCAGTTGCTCGCAATCTATTCTACAAAATCATCTCTAAAACAGAAAATCATTAAAAATTTAAATCTGTGAAAATGAGCTGTAAAGATCCAGTCACATATCCCAATCCATGATACCTGTGAATAAATTGAAAGAGTTTTTGTTGTATGGCTCATGGTTAATAAAAACCTCCTTGGTTTTTTCAAAATTACTTTCCATCTGTTGTAAAATGACCCTGCACTAAAATGACTAAAACAGTAAAAAAATATGAAAATTTTTCTTTGTTTTAATGTAGGCTCCAAATATCACTATATATCTCCCACATAGTAGCACCTGTGCATAAACTAAAGGAGGTTTTTGTTATTTGATATGTGATGAACAAAACCTCTTTCAATTTTGAAAAACTCCTTACCATTATTTCAAAAACTGATTTTGTACTAAACTTGTCATTGTGTGCAGCAACTGACCTCAAAACATGCATAACCAAGAATCACTCATTCATTTCGATCATATCTTCTAATCTAGAAACTGATTATGGGAGTGTGATATACCGTTAGAAAGATTTTCGTGAGCTTCTTCTGATGGACACACTTGTAACATGTTTTGTGCTGAATATCATGTGCAAAACATCTAACAAAACCAGACATAGTAAGAGCTCATGTTGATCCCTGGTGACAGGCTGATCAGGATACGGATTTTCTTTGAACACGGGAATGATAGAACTTCCTTGGCGAAATATTCTTGGAATAAGATTGGGATTTTCATAAATAGGAGGGGGATCAGGATCCGAATTTGCTCTAGTATGTCTTCTGGAAGCCAATGTGCTATTATTTCCAAGAAATCAAATGGACATTAACAACTTGTTCAGCCTATCAAATCCTAAACTTATCATCCAAAACCTTAGAATTATCAGATGTACTAGGGTGATCTGCAAGTTAGATACTCCATTTAGATACTCAGTGTGGATCATATTTCGGCTAAAAATGTTTTGTTGGATGTGGTGGTGGCAGATATACCTCCTAGATTTGGCATGCTTCTTTCCAAATCTTGGGGAGCAAAGATTAAAGGGACAATGCAACTTGATTTTTCCTATGCTACAATTCCTGTGTTTAGTCAGATGAGGAAACTACACCGAGAAAAAAAAATGAAGTACATGATCACTAGCAAGGAGAAACCGGTAAATCATCCGATCAACTATGTACATACTGATCTAGAGTCATTTATTTTGTATTCAGATAGTTTTAATGATGTAAATAGTCAAATAGTGGAAGTAGAAGACATTCCCGAGATCATTGAAAATTTCAGAGAAGTCTTGAAGCAAGAACGGTAAAGACTTGATGGCATCACTGAGCAATTAACAGTCCAACAGCAACAACATATTGATGGACAACAAGGAAGAGAAAAAGAATTTCATCATTTGGAAGAAGATGAAACAGGCCTATGGAGCATGGACTTTGATGGCGCGGTAGGAAGGGAAGGTGCTGGAATTGGTATTTGGATACACAGCCCGGTTTTCGCCCCAAACAAAGTGCCAAGCAATGTAAGGGTCTGCTTTTATAAACTAGCTTTTGACTGTTCAAACAATGAGGCTGAATATGAAGCTTTGATTGTTGATTTAAAAGTTCTTAGAAAATTAAATGCTAAAACGATTTCAATGTATGGTGACTCCAAGTTAGTTATCAAGTAGGTGAAAGGCGAATACCAAGCTAAGCATCCTCGAATGTGGGCCTACCGCAATGCGGTGTTAGATATCTTGAAGGTATTTCCTGATTATACTATAACTTGTGTGCCCCGTGCTCAGAATGTCATTGCAGATTCACTTGCAATAGCAACAAGAAATTTGAAGATTCCTATGAACTCAAACAACAAATTTGAGATTCACGTGAAGCATCGCCCAGCTATCCACGACAATCAAAGGTATTGGCAAGTGTTCCAAGATGATGATGAGATTGATGAATTTCTGCAAAATAAAGGTAAATTCAAGGACATTTCTATTGATATGGAATATGATGATGGTGACGAGGATATGGAAGTCAATCAGATGGAAGTTTTGCAGCTCAAAGACAACATCATTCCTAAAGGTCTAATACCTTTAGAGGAGCTCTTCGATCAGGATGATGTGGCTAAAAAACCGACCTTGCTGCCAACTGAAAAGGGAGTTGAGGACGTGAACATTGGATCAACTGAAAATCCCAAGATGGTGAAATTATCAAAAGCATTGCCCCCACAGGTAAAAGCAAAGTATATCAGTTTGTTATCATCTTTTACTGATGTATTCGCTTGGGATTATTCAGACTTAAATGCATATGACATGAGCATAATTCAGCATGTGATCCCGATCAAGCCAAATCAAAAGCCTTTTCGTCAAAAGCTAAGAAGAATAAATCCAAAGCTGCTACCCTCAATCGAGAAGGAAGTGAATAGGTTGTATAAAGCTGGTATCATAGTCCCCATAAGATTTTTAGATTGGATTTCAAACTTGGTGCTCGTCCGTAAGAAAACAGGTGAGATTCGGTTATGCATTGATTTTAGAAATCTGAACAAAGTTTCCTTGAAAGAAAACTATCCGTTGCCCAAGATGGATCACATACTTCAGAGAGTAGTTGGAGCATCACGGATGTCACTACTCAACGGTTATTCAGGTTATAACCAAATTTTGGTACATGAGGATGATTGTGACAAAACAGCGTTCACCACTCCGTGGGGAAATTTTCATTATGCAAAGATGTCGTTTGGATTGAAAAATGCTGGTGCAACCTTTCAACGGGCGATGGATATAGCATTTGCCAATGAAAAAGATGTTTTTCTAATTGTTTATCTTGATGACTTAACAATTTTCTCTAATAGAGATGAAGAGCACCTCTATCATTTGAAGATTGTTTTTCAGCGGTGTAGGAAGTATGGCATCTCGCTCAACCCAAAGAAAAGCTTGTTTGCCATGGATGAAGGCAAGCTTCTCGGGCATATTATCTCCAAGGAGGGCATCCGCATCGATCCAGCTCAGGTGGAGGCCATTCAAAATATTGATTTCCCATGAAGTAAGAAAGAAATCCAATCCTTCAATGGTAAGATAAATTTCTTACGTCGCTTTGTGCCCAATCTTGTAGAACACTTAAGAGAAATCACAAAAATGCTAAAAAAGGATAGCGCAGTAAGGTGGACCGAGGAAGCAGTTAAGTCTTTTAATTTGGTGAAATTAGATCTTTCTTTAGCTCCGGTTTTGATCAGCCCGGGCTATACTCAGGATTTTATTTGGTTTTCCTTTGCCTCGGATCATACTATGGCAGCGGTCTTGATGCAGAAAAGAGACCAGCTCGAGAAACCAATTGCATTCTTCGGCAGAACCATAAGGGATGCGGCATTGAAGTATAATATTATTGAAAAACAGGCCCGTGCATTGGTAAAAGTATTGACCGTGCATTGGTAAAAGTATTGAAATATTTTCGGGTTTATATTTTGCATTCTCACATCCTTGCTTATGTCCCTAATGCTGTTGTTAAGGATGTTCTAGTGCAAACAGATCCGAAGGGAAGGAGAGGCAAATGGATTGTTGCCCTTCTGGAATATGATGTGGAAATCAAACCAACGAAGCTCATTAAAGGACAGGGGCTGGCTAAACTCATGGCTGAGTCAAATCTGCACGCCTTGGACATTAATCTAATTGCTACTATGTCCGAGGAAGATGAAGAAAATATGCCCACTCAGGTATCAGAAATTTTCCTCCTCTCTCCTTGGTATTCGGACATTGTTTATGTACTTCAAAATCTATCATCACCTCCTGGAATGGCTAAGAATAAAAGTAGGACACTGAAATTGAAAGCTGCAAAATTTTGTATCATGAATGGTGCACTTTATTGGAAAGATCCCAGTGGTGTCTTGCTGAATTGTTTAGTAGAAGAAGAGGCAAAACAAGTTATGGAAGATTTATTGCAGAGGCCATATTTTCTGGAAGACAACAGCCAATAAAATATTGAGAGTGGGGTATTATTGGCCAAGTCTATTTGCTGATGTGTACAAAATAGTGGCCAGCTGTCACGAATGTCAAATTTTTCAAGGTAAGCGGAAGTTGCAGCCTTTACCACTCAAGCCCATTGAAGTAAGCGCTCCATTTCAGCAGTGGGGTTTGGATTTTATTGGTGAGATTCATCCTTCTTCTTCAACACAACATAAATGGATCGTCACAGTGATAGATTATTTCACCAAATGGATTGAGGCAATTCCTACAAGGCAGGCCACCGATTCGGTAATTATCTCATTTCTTGAAAACAACATTTTGTCTCGTTTTGGATGTCCAAATAAGTTGATCACTGACAATGCAGCAACTTTTAAATAAAAAAGAATGATTGAATTTTGTCATAAGTATCAAATCACTTTGCGGCATTCGACTGCCTATTACCCACAAGGCAATCGTTTGGTGGAATCCTCAAACAAATCTCTTGTCGACATCATCAAAAAGCTGCTGGAAACTAACAAGAAGAGTTGGCACAAAAAGCTGGTAAATGCACTTTGGGCAGACAGGGTAAGTCAAAAGAAATCTATTGTCATGTCTCCTTTTGAGCTTGTGTACGGTGTATACACAGTCTTCCCGACCTCTTTGGCAGTCCCGGTGGTAAAAATGTTGCAAGAATCTGGCAACGAGGATGATAGTTTGTAGCAGAGGATCAATCAAATGATACATTTGCAGCAAACTAGAGAGGAGGTATTTCAAAACACTTCCAAGTTGTAGGAAAGAATTAAGAGGGTATATGACTGGAAAGCAAAGGCGGACAGGTTTGAAATCGGAGACATCGTGTTGAAATGGGATGCAAGGAATGAAGAGAAAGGTAAGCATGACAAATTTGAAAATCTTTGGAAAGGACCGTACAAGATTGCTGCACATCGGGGCCAGAATGATTTCCTTTTGCAAGAGCTGAATGGCGAAGACTATCCTGGTGGGCCGGTCAAGGGTTGGCTCCTCAAATGATATATTGTGTGAACTGTTTTCTACTATCCTATTCATCATTGTATATACCGGTTTGTTTCAATTCCATTGCAAGAGTGTGCTACTTTCATTCTTCAGTTTGGGGCCCGAGGTGAAGGCTATAAAGTTGAGGTTTGATTTCAGTTTTGGTTTGGTTTGTTAGAGTCAGGTATTTCAGTCAATTTCAGTCTTGAAAATGAGTCAATTTGAGTCACGTTTGAGTCTTTAAGTCAAGAGTTCAGTTTTGTTTTGTCGAAGTTATTGACTCCATAGCCCAATGGACGAAGGCACTGCCTGCTTTCCCAGAGATCTATAGTTCTTGGCACCTCCAAGGAGCTACCATCCCCATTGGAGCCAATGTTAGAGTCGGTATTTTCATCCCTCCGTCAAAGATCAAATCCTCTTGTTGCATTTCTTATTAGGTGTCCCGCCCAGTCATTTGCATTCCATTATGCACATGGATCATCTAACGGTAGTGGCATTCCTACAGTTTCCCTCATGTTATCTACCTGTTGGCTCGTGTTTGTTCATTAAAAAAAAGCATATACAGTCTTCTTTTTATCTTAAGATTGCAAAGGTTGTTTGAAACTGAATGAATCGGTTCCCTTGTTTCTAGAGGCATGTTGTTATGTTGCCTAGTTTCTGGTTCTCAGTTTAGAATCAATTGGATCAGCTCCTAAACATGTGAGCTCAACCCCTAGAGGCAAGGATGAGCTATTTTTGTCTATATTATGTTGTTTTACATTCATTAGCATGGTTGGACTCTTGAGAAAGTATTGAGCTTCATTGTACACTCATATCTTCATTTTGGATAAGGAATTGAGACCAGGATTTGCAACACTCTACGGGATTCATGTGGCAATTTGTCTTGGTACAATGCTTCTCTTTGTAATTGTGAATTTTTTTATGTGATTGCATGCCATTATCTATCATATTTCTTCTGAACTAAAAAAACAAGAGTGTAAGTAGAATTCATTGAAAGTGCAGTGCTCTACTTGAAGTTTTCTTTAGTCATTTAATGTTTTCAACTGTTTGGGGAGGATCCATGATTGCTCTTGCCCTCTTCAACACCTCACCTATCTATTCCTTCCATCTCACTAAAATTTCAGTGCCAAAATGATTGCCTACCTTTCCCCATTGAGATCTGTGCAGAACTGAGCCTCAATCCCCGCAACCCCAAAATGTGCCTTTCCCTTTGAGCCAACAAAACACTATTTTATCAAATCAAACCCTTTTTCACTCATACCTAGCCTAATATCAGAAGATATTTCAGTCATATCAAGCCCCTATAGATCATATTTTGCTGAGATTGACCCGGAGAGAGCCCTCTCCTGACTTGGTAGGGCTAGCTACCAGGCTGAGCGTGGTTTGATGTTGGCCCTAGATCCTACCTTTTCAGCTTGAGGTAAATCTAGGCACTAACATAGCTCACTTGAATAACATCCCAGCTTATCATCCTTTCATCACCCAACCTACTCCATCCATCTCTCAAGGTTTTCTCCACTCATTCGCCACACTTTCACAAACATCCCTAATTTCTACATTCTTGTGCAAAATTGCTTCCTTGACCTTTTGAACAAATCCAACCATCTCTTTCATGTCTGACCTTCATTGACAAAGTCCTAGACCCTTTGACACCTCCATCCAACCTTCCTTTCCCTTTTCCCACCATTTTTCCTCCTCCAAACCTTCAAATATCACTTTCGACCTCTCCTATAGAACTTCCTGTAGAATTTCTTGTAGATCCCCTGCAGACTTCCTGTAGAAGTTCATGCGAGCTATTTTTCGAAGTCTGATCATAATGGAAATCTCCAAAAAGGGTGCTAGGGACTCCTTAGGTCCGATCCACACCTTCCTCATCATCTGCAACAGCCAACTCCATCTCCCTTTGCCACCAAACCTTTGTACAATCACAAATAGTTAAAACACAAGCATAATAATTCTGCATAAAATTGCCCAAAAGTAAAAAAAATATTATTTCTCCATATTTTCCTTTAGAATTAGCTTGAATACATGCATTTTACCTCTTCAGTAGTCAATGGCATCCATTTTAGTAGCTTCATCTCTTTTTCTTGCAAAGGTAGGGTTAGTGGGTAAAACTAGGGTTTGCTAGGGTTTGCATTTCCTTCTAGTTTTCATCTTCTTTCTGCAAGTAGAATAGCCTCCTTTGAGTTAGCTTTCTTCCATCATAGCTAAAATCTTCTTCTGAGAACTCACAGAAGTTGGCTTAAGCTCCTAGGGAACTTGTGCCAGCTGATCAAGTGACAGCCTGTAGTAAGAGCTAGTAATTGTGTATACAGCATCGTCGCTTCCAAGTTTGTTACGAACTACCGGGTTGATAAAAGTAAAGTAGGAAGTCCCAGGAGTTCCAGCGTCATTGCTGCAATATTGGAGCTCACCAGTGTGCATGATTGCAAAAGATCTACCAGTTTTGCATGCAGGTGATTGAAAGTGTAGATTGAAAAGGACACAAACAGTGTGCTAAGTGTAAATGCTTTTAGGGTCCAAAAGATCTTTAGTGGGGAGGAATGATCCAGGTGGATCGTACAGGTGATTTCAATACAAAGGCTCAAAAATAAAAGTTCTCGAAAGTTTCTCGAACTAGATTCATGAGGAAGATCTCGTCGTCGTGATTGTGGTGGTGCGAATGGTTCGTCAAACCGATTCCGTATGCGAAAGTTAGGAGCAGTCAAAGTTCAGGGTTGATTTACATGACTGGACAGGCTTAAGGAGGTAGCAATTTCGACAAAATCAGGCCATCGGATTTCGGCCAACCTGGGCCAGATTCCGGGCGAATTTTTGGCCTACTTAAATTGACTCCTTCATTCAATTTTTCAAATTTTCAAGATGTCTACTTATTTTTTATATCAAAAATAAACAAAAAAAATATTAAATGGGTGGCGGGCCATGACCCCCGCCACCCCCACCGGAACACATTTTTTTATTTATTTATTTATTTATTTTTTATTTTTTTTTATGTAAATTTGGGTCAACGGGCCATGACCCTCGCCGACCCTCCAACCACCCAACCATATAATATATTATATATGGCGGGGCGGGCCACCTCCGGTGGACCTAGCCCACGCCTCACCCACATTGCCAAGTGTTGAACCGAGGGTGGCGGGGCTCAAACCTGCCCGACCAATGTGGCCGGCCCACCTCCTGGGCACCCTCACATGCCATCATCAACGCCCTTTCAATACAACCAAAACAAATCGCGACCATATTTAATGAATTCAAAAACCCTATAAGGTTATGGTTCCAATGATAAACCATTTAAAAAAATAATAATAATAAATTTTTTTGTTAATTTTGGCAGAGGCGGGGTTGGAACCCCCGACCTCCCACCTCGTCGTCTCCGCCCTAACCAACAAACGACGGTGGGTTTTGTTAACTCTGCCCACGTTCATTTTATTTAAACCTTCATTCATTTGAGTGCCCCAAGGGCAGCCAGGAGCGGGCACGCATTTATGTGCAGGTGGAACCATGAGCAGTGCAAAGAAGGGGTCGGAACCATGATCTGAGCAATGTCTTGAGGGGGGCATATTTTCACTTTGTCAGATTTCGACAAATTTTATATGGTTTGAGCATTTCTCGACGCCACGAACTCAACGGTGTTCTCCGTTTCTCCATCAGAGATCTGCAATTTTCGGGCTTCTTCAATTTTGGAGGTATAAGGTCATCATTTTGACTTTTGATGTACTTTCATTGTTTTGCCGTCTAATGAAAACAAGGCCTCCCCACTAATTTGAGTAGGGCTCGAAGACGTAGTCCCTCCTGGATGAACTCTGATATCAATCCTGTGTCTTTTATGCGTGACTTGCTATCCTTCTCTTCCTCTTCTTTATGCACTTGTAATTTCATGGTTAAATGCAAGTTTAATATGTAATTCTTTAATGCATCCCAAGGAAAATATTTTTTGGGATCACTACTCAACCTTCCTCTGATCCTATACAGATAGATAAACCAAAAGTTTAATTAACTATAAAACCTCCTAAAGGAATGATTCATAATTCAACTTTTAACCCTCGTGGAAGAGTTGTACAAAATTACAACATAGCTGAGGAACTAGCTCAGACTCCTTCATCCATGTCAGCTCTTGAGGTGTTACATAATTTTCCTACCCAAAAGAAATATTTACTAGCAGAAATTAGAGGAGTAGATCCTTTAGATTCGAATCTTGTTGTATTTAACCACGAGAACCATACTCCTAAACTTCTGCACTAGATGACATTCATGATTCAAGTTGTTTTTAGAAGTAAAACTATCCACTGCAAAATCATAGATGAAGGTGCCTCAACTTGCATCATGTTGATTTCATGTTGGAAATCCATTGGTTCTCCACAACTTAATCAGTCACCATCAACCCTTAAATATTTTAATGGGAGAGGATTTAAACCTTATGGGATCCTTAATTCATTACAAGTGGAATTAGCTAGAAAAATAGTCTCACTAGAAGTTCAGGTCATTGATGTACATTTATATTATAACCTCTTGATGGGATGGACAAGAGTTTATTCCATGGAAGTCATACTCTCAACCTATTTGAGGATGATTACTTCCCCTCACTAGGTGGGCATTGTGGCCAGATATCAACTTTCCTTTTTTGCTACCAATTCCCAAATCAATGGGAGTATTCCACTTGTAGGTGAATCCCCACCCCCTTATCAACATGTTGGGATATGATTTCTTAAAGAATAATATTTGATGGGAAATTTCACAGTCCCTCCTCTCGACGTTACCAATCTGGTTTCCTCGAAAAACATGATTTCATCATGTACTATTATGTTTGATCCCTGAATAGTACCTGATATCTCAAACATTGACTCGTTCGGTGACCATATATCGATCAGGCCCACCGAGCTAGAATATGAAGCTATTTACATGACCTTTTCAAAAAATCTTGATGTTGATACCTTAGTAAGTTGGGTTGATCATTCCCAAGATTCAGGTTCACATTCGGACCCTTTCAACAACACATTTTCCATTGGTGAAAGTATCATGGAGATCATGATGCTAGATGAAACCCCATGGGATGATATTCATCTTCAATCCTCTTTTCCTGAAATCCTTGAGAACAATATTGAGGATTTTTTTTCACCTAACGTTACTAAGTTACTTTGGAATTATATCACTATTCATGAGTTAAATTCTAAGAATAATTTAGAAAATATTGAGGAGACCATACCCTTCAATATTTCTATCAAACTAGGAGTTGTTAAAAATGTCCATATTGGCGCATCTTCTTCTCCCGATGAGAATATGATTTATAAGTTCCTTTTTCAAAAAAATTGCGATGTATTTGCTTAGACAAAGGAAGAGATGCCAAATGCTAAACGTGTTCAACAACGTTTACATCCAATTCCCCAGAAGAAAGTTGTTGCAATAAAAGCAAAAGTTTAAAATTTTTTGTGTGATGGTTTTATCTATCCTATTGCTTTGACTGATTGGGTTTCGAATATTGTTCTCATTATGAATAAACATTGTATGACTCTAGTATGCATCGACTATAGGGATATTAACCATGCTTGTCCCAAGGACAACTCCCCAACCCATTTCATCGACCAAATAGTTTACAGTTGTGCTTGAAATGAAATTTGTTCATTTATGTATGGATTCTCTAGTTATAATGAGATCAACATAATTCCAACATACCAGCACAAGAATACCTTCATTTTTCCAAGGGGTACATTTTCCTACCGAAAAATTCCTTTTGGTCTCAAGAACGTCGGCACAACTTTCCAAAGGGCAATGAACTATGATTTCCATGATATCAAGCATATAGTGCAACCCTATTTGGATGGATTTCTTGCTCACTCTAAATGTTATGTCCAAACATGCTGTTAACATTATAACATAAGGTTAAACCCACATAAATTCTTATGTTTTTTCCAATCAAGCCGACTTCTAGGATTCGTCGTGTCTAAGAATGGGATCTGTATTGATCCTATGAAAGTCTAGGAAATCAATGATTTTCCTGCTCCTTCTTCATTCATTCATTTACAACGCTTCAAGGAAGGCTAACTTTCTATGTAGATTATTCCCTAACTATGAAAAGATTACAAAAGGATTTACTCGCTTAATGAAAAAGGGGTTCCTTTCCATTGGGATCAAATTTCTCAAAATGATTTCAATGCTTTGAAAAATGTATTAGCTCGAGCATCTTTGTTATATCCCCATGACTATCAACAAGAGTATTTCCTCTATTTAGTTGTGACAGTTACCATAATCGCAATGGTTTTGGTACAAGAAGATGACGTAGGAGACTAACACCCCATATATTACTTGAGCCGAAACTTAACTAAGACTAAATCCAAGTACTCACATGTTGAAAAGTTAGCTTTGGTAGTCATGCAAGTTGTCAAGAGACTATTGTAGTTTTTGATTATAACTTTATGACTTACATTTTGTTATGTCAATTACTGGGGGCAAAATACTTGAAATTGATAGTTATCCTCCAAGAGTTTGATTTTGAATTCATCAAATCCAAGTCTAAGAAATCTTAAGTCTTCACTGAACTTATTTGAGACCGTCCCTCCTCTGAGTCAGAAACAACCATCGATGATTCTATACTAGATAAAATGTTGTTTCTGATTGATTCTTCCAATCCTTGATATGGATATATCATCATTTATCTATAATTCCAAACTTTTTGGCTCGATACTACTCATTCTCATCAACATCGAATTCGATACCAAGCTTTCCAATACATCATAATTGGTGACACACTTTACCGCCATGTTTTTGGTTTGATATTTTGACGACGTCTTACTCATGAGGAGGTCGAGAAAGCTTTGAATGACTGTCATGTTGGGGAATACAGTCGACACATGTCTAGCTATGTGACCACCCAAAATATTGTATGTGCTGGTTATTTCTGGCGGACTAAGTTTCGAGATTGTATTATGGCAGTCCAAAAATATCACGCATGTTAGATTTTGAATAGGAAATCCCATTCTCCACCTGCTCTATGCATCCAGTTATTGTTATTAGACGTTTTTCCAAATGGGGCATTGACTTCATGACCTGTAATAATTGTTCGATCGGGGGGCATGGCTAATTATCGTTGTTGTAGACTACTTTACCAAATGGACCGAAGTATTCCTACATTTGAAAACAATGGAAAAACTGTTGCATTATTTCTTTTCAACCATGTTATTACCAGATTTGGTGTTCCTCAAGCCATTGTTATAGAAAATGGCAAACATTTTAGAAATTACACAATGTTTGAACTTACAACCAAGTTGGGCCTTCAACATTACAGCTCAACTCCCTATTACCCACAAGCTAACGGGAAAGTAGAGTCCATTAATAAGGTTTTGAAAAATATGCTACAACGCATGGTAGGGATTCATAAGATGAATTGGCATACAATTGTTTTTTCTTTTTTGTGGGAATACCGAACATTTGTTTGAACAACGGCTAGATTCACACCATTTTAGTTGGTGTATTTTCTAGAAGTGGTTCTTCCGATCGAATGTGAAATTCCATCATTAAAACATGTCATCGAGATTCTTCCCACAACTTCTACAAAAGAAGAATTTTTTTTCACCTAAATTGCTTAGATGAGACTCGACGTGACGCTGAAATGGCTAACTAGGCTCAAAAAACACATCAAACGACAATTTGATCTGAATGTTAAACCTCATGCCTTCATGGAAGGTGAACTAGTCCTTTTTTATGACGAGGAAGTTGACAAATTAGGAGCTGGGAAGCTCGAACCATTATGGTTAGGTCCATATATAGTCAAGTGTGTACTAGCAAAAGGGGCCTATGAACTAGTTGACTTTGATGGAATTCCTTTGGCGCAACCCTAAAATGGGTTGAGCCTAAAAAAATACTATGCTTATTATTTTGTTGCACAATCAATGTGAAAACACTGTATAGGTTTTCTAGTGTGTTTAAAGTGTGGTTTTCTAGAGTTTTCTACCACTTCTACTCATCTTGAATTTCATTTCATTTGCAGATGTTGACATTCCTTCAGTTATATGTTGGTTATGTTGATGGCACTAGTCGTAGTACTCAGAACCTTTCCTTCACAACATGGGAAATCTATGTTGCCAATGACGAGTTAGTGAGTGTACAAGGAATTTGTATCAACCGCTTGACTAATAACATTGCCAAGTATAGTGCAGTGATCAAGTTACTATCTAATTCTATTTCACATGGAATTCGCCATTTAGTTGTCAAAATTTATTCACAACTTGTGGTACAACATTTAAACAATGTCTATTTAGTACGAAGTCCAACTTTACTATGCATTTTTTTAAGGGTTTTCCTTTCAGAATGACATTTTAATTATATTCAATATAAACATGTTCCTAGGAGTCTTAATACATTATCATATGCATCAGCCAATTATGTATTAGACAAACATTTGTAACATATGTAAATAAAGAAACCATCATCATACATTGTGAAAGAGAATAGAATCAAAGTATAAGATATCCATAGATAGAAAAATGTATATAATGTTTGGTTTACAAAAATTGTGTCTAAGCCACATATGGCCACATAGCCTATAATATCAAAATACATGTAGAAAAAATATGGCTCAAAAGACTCCTAGGAAACTAATCCCTATGATGCTCTTGATAACATACAATCGCACGAGCAACCTTGTAGAGAAAATCATTAATACGCTCTGGGAATACTATGGTGTATCACTGCAGATAGATAGGGACCTCATTAATCCCTGTGTCTAGCACATTGTGGGTCAAACCCTCAATATGGTGCTAAAACTCGGTAAGTATCTCGATGGTGTCAGGATCAACCATATCCTCCTCTACCCCTAAAAATTCCACTTAGATGTGGTTGCGCTTGTCGACAAATATGAAACATGCCTACTAGTCACACAGGTCCAATATCTGTAAGTAAAATCGATAGTTAGTCTCTGATACACTTAAAATAACAATAAAAAAATTGCAAAATCCAAAAATAAGAAAATACTCAAAATGACTTTGTTTTACCTGCATCGTTCCATTACTTTATTTAGCTAAAATGAGCTCTAGATCTCCATGGAAATCAACTCTGGCATATGGGTAGTCCTCAATCGTAATTAGTTTCTACTACAACCAATCAAAAAATACAGGAGTGAATGACATCATGGGTTCTCCTCTATGCCTGGCCATCAAATCTACCCATTGCCTCATACAAGGTTCTCTAGGTCTAGAAAGTTTGTGGGCTACCTATTGAGGTCATAGTAATGAACTCGCTATAAAGAAAATGACACCACAATGGAGCCAAATCTGAAGTTCTTCAATTGTCTGATATTGTCTCTATTGAGTTGTTCCTTTATATTGAATAGAACGCCTTCACGCCAGTTGAATACTATAGGCTCTAAGTACTCTAAGGCATACTACATCTGGGTCTTGGTAGATAAATGTAAAGTAGAACTGCTAGCAAATCGGGGAATAGTAAAAGGGATTGTCTTGAGAGGAATTAGTACAACATCATTTACATCAAGTTTCCCATCCTTGTTTATTACAGCGAGAGATCGAAAATGAACAACAATATAATCCTTCATTGTCTCTCCACCTCTCTTGAATCTAGTTAATGAAATGGGAGCTCCTCTTCATGATAACCCTGTCAAGAAGTAGATCTCCTCAACATATATCGTGACAATATGCACTCCAATCCTGAAGTATTTTCTGTATGTGTCCCAACATATGACCAAATACTCCAGTAACTCTAACTAGGACCTCATGCCTAAAATCATGAAATAATTTAGAAGCCCATAGTTCCTCAAAGCTTGAATTATTGCTGGGTCAATGGAAGCAACTGTGTATTGGGCCTCATGCTCTCTCTCTCCAGGTAAAATCCATTTCTCTCTAGTGAATGTCTGCAAAATAACATGAAAATACACCTATGATCAACAATTTGAAATTTGTTGGGAGAAAAATCACTCAAAAAATCAATTTTTTGAAACCCTTTGCACCCATCGCACTATCTCTTCTTCGACAAAGCAACCCGTCACACTCACCCCCATTGGTGAGTGCACTGGGTCACCTTTCTCAGCGTTAGTTTTATTAACCCATCACACCTCATGGTATAGGAGGGATGTGATGGGCCGAGGGTGATTGTCTAAACCTAAAAACTCAAAAATATTCCTAAAAAATGCATGAAATGAGAAATCGAAACTGTAGAAATGAAAATAAAAGATATATATCTTACCTGGAACTGACGGTACTAAAAATGGGCCACCGTATTGGCCGCAATCAACTGCTGAAGTTTGAAGGTAAAAACCACTCAGAGCTCACTCAGATGGGTAAAAATCAAAATGGTAAGAAATGAAGTTACATTTTCACTTTTATGATCTAAATTAGTTATTATTTTAATATTTTGACCTAATTTTTACCATGTGTCATGTATTTTTAATCTTTTTTGTCATGTTCTAAGCAAGTTAGATGGTAATTGGTGGATGTAATGCAGATTATAAGTTAATACAAGTTATTTTGATGAATGAGTACACTTTTATTGCTACAAAAAAGGAACCCCTTAGAGTCCTCTTTTATCTCTTTTCAAACTCCCCAAACATGAAAATATTTTCGAGCACTTGTCTTTTCGAACTCGTCAAAGTAAATGAAAATATCTCTACCCAATATAAGTTTAACCCTTTTTTGGATAGGGATAGACTATTTACAAAAAATAAATACTTTAGTCGAGCATGGCTAAAAGGTTCTCCTAGGTATTGTTTTACGTCTTTTCGCACCCAAGAGACTAAATTTATGAAAAGGAACATCCTGGAGTTTTCTTTTTGCCTCTTTTTTAAACTCTCTAAATATGAAAAATAAGTTGAGTTATGCCTTCGTTGAACTTGTAAAACTATTAAGCATTGTTGGACTCGTCAAGCATGACAAGACCGAACCACTCCTTCTAATGGTTCATTAAAAATTCTTAGAAGGATTCATCCGAAGGATGAAATTATAGAACAAGAATATGTTATCCTCCTCAAGGTTGTCAAAAATAAATAGGTAATGGCAAGAAATGGTTGGGAAATTGGGAATATAGGGAATCATACCTATTAATGGGAATGAGTCTCTCTTGAACATAACACTCTTTCACTTCATCTTTGTGATTGATTTTGGTTGGGAAATCCACTTGCCTCGCTATTGATCATACTTTCATCATGGGTCTTTGAGTCAATACTTCCAACTCCATTTTGTGTTTCTGATATGTTCAAGAGAAAATTTTCTACTACATTACATTAAGCCTCATTTCATGTCTGAGTCTCCTGAACCAGCTTTATATCATTACATTCGGTCTCAAATATTAATACACATTTCATGTCATTGATGGGGGATACATCAAGGCCCTCTTGGGATGAGTCACTTCTTTTCTAAATAAGCACATTATCCAGGAATTTGACTTAGAAACTCCCTTTAGTGCCTTGGAACTTGCATACTCAATGGAAAGTTTCCTCACTTTCAGTGGCAAGTTCTCATCATTGGCCTTTGACTAGAAGATTCTGTGTGGTGTTCAACTTCACCTCATTTATTCACACCGCATAGATTTTACTAAAGTACCTTAAGGGCCATTATCATTATCAGTGGTTCCTCCCGCATTTGTTAACAACTTACATCATTTGTCGGTAATCAGATGGTGTCTACCATGTTTGGCTCCAACTCATTTATTCACATGATTAGACTCATATTATCGAGTGATGAGGTAGAAGACCCTGAATATAGTTTCATCCATCCAGGTTGCACTTTCAAGATTCATACCATATAAAAAATTATGATGACTATGGTCATTTTGAAGTTTATCCAAGCATGGGTCCATCATTTATCATGAATGGACATTACTTTGATTATTGTACATGTAATATTGGCTTATAGGATGAGTATGGGTATGCCTACCTCAACATGATATTATGATGATTATTTATTGTAACAGATGATGATATCAATCGACCAACTTATTTATCCAGACTTGTCACAAAGTAAAGAAATTTAGTCCTCAGTCGTTGCTTTTGACTTTATACTTTAGGGGCGAATCTATTATAGGTATTTTTTTCACATTTTCTCAAATGGCTTGGAAACCAGATCAATCAATGTCCTTGACGCCTTGAAATTATCCCTTTGCAAAGCCTTAAGCATTATTTCTCCAAAAGGTCCAAGTTTTATGGGTTAATCAACTCAAAAACCTAGTTTTTGGACCCATCAAACTTTCTCTTCTAGCATCCTACACTGTTGCATGTTGCATAAATGAGCACCTGCACTGACCAGAGCATGTTGCTTTTGTTGCAAGTGCAATGATTCTAGAATTTCGGGAAAAAAAAATCGAATATTCTCTTTCCAGGAGATTCTAAAGTGGTTTTAACCATTTACTATTGATTGAGATATAAAATTCCTATCTTAAAGGTATTGTCTTTTTTCCCTAGAGTTTATCCTCCTTCATATGTGGATCTAAGTCCTAGATTAGTAAAACCTAAACTACCCTATTTACTTTATA
Organism: Pinus tabuliformis; assembly: GCA_031772625.1. NCBI lineage: Eukaryota > Viridiplantae > Streptophyta > Pinopsida > Pinales > Pinaceae > Pinus > Pinus tabuliformis. Next base: position 328,127,866 of record CM062813.1, on the reverse strand, counting down.
AATTCATTGCCTCCCATAGAGTCTGGGTTAGATTTTGGAGACTCTTAGCTATGTCCTGATGTTGTTTCCTTTTACGTAAGGATCCATTACCATACTTGAGTATGACTGTAAGCTTGCTTTGTGGCTAAGGAAGGAAAATTTTGGTGGGAGACATCTACATTTTCAAGATCTATAAAAGGGTTGTAATCTTCTCCTACATTTCATAATAAAAAATGCTTTGTTTTCCTATACTTATGTCTATATTATGCATATGTATTTAAATGCCTTCATGGCTCATTGATTGGAGATATTATTCTATGGTATTTGTATCGTGTAGTTTTCATGCCTTTTATAGATGTTTTGCAGGCCCATTTATAGAAATTGGAGTTGGAGTTAAAGTTCACAAGCAGGGAGAAGAGGAGAACTTGTGTTGGACTCAAGGTAAATATTTCCTCCATATTCTAACTTCTATAAGGAAAGCACATGTATTTTGTTTATGTTGTTTCTAGATCAAGCCACTAGATGTAGGGAGTTCACTTTTATCTGCAAGAAAATAATTTTCCATCAAACATGGGCCTAGCTTTTGTCTTAGTAAATGAAATTTGCAAATATTAAATACTATGTGTGGAGCATGCATTGTTAGTTTTAATAGGTCCATATAATGGAAATTATGCAATGCACATATAGATGGTGTATGCACTGCATGTATAGCACAAACACACAATAAAATGCATTTTTTTGACCTATCAAGATGTACAAGAGATACAAAACATTTTAAATTAATGGTAATGTGAATTTAATAAAGTAATTAATGTCACTAAGATAACACTAAAATTGTTTGAAAATATACAAAGATGAAATTAAAAAGAAAAATGCATTACAAACATGATAGGCACATGATCAACAAAAAACAAGAAGATTGTGATGCTACATCCTAACATTATAGTGGTATTTGGGATCTTTGAATTTCCATTTAACTTAACAACAAAGGCACCACATTAATAAAAAAAATTAATAATACCTAGTAGCTAGAATGGACAACTTAAGAGTGCACAAAAATAAAGTCTAACAATCTACTTGAACTCTTTCTCCTAGATGAATACAAGGGGAAGATTTTGTTAGCTAGTTTAATTAAAAATATTCTAATGGAATGCCATCCTCAATTATTAATTCATGGTCAGCTTTTGAGATTCTCCATTTTTTAAATTTACATTTTTTTCTCGATTGACCTTCTACCAACTTTATGTGCACTGCACACACCAAGTGACTATATTGACAACTTATGGCATCAGGTTGATAGTCTTGAAAGTAAACATGACACTTGGTTTGATGAATTTCTTGGAAAAAATATCCTTTCAGTATAATAGACCCTCTTTCATACATAATACTGTTATCAAAATAGTCCTCAAATAACTTCATCTTTCATTTAGTGCACCGCATCAAATAATACTTAAAAATTTTCTATGTTGTTAATGGGTGCAACTATAGCAAAAGCATCTCCTGCACAATAAAAAATATGTGCAAATTCATATCATCATTAACAATAAATTAGTTATCAATATGTGATATTTTATTAGCTCTAGATCTATATTTTAACTATTATCTATACTTACACACAATGATTTTAAAAACATATAACACACACACACACACACACACACAAGAAATTGAAATATTACCTTCTCTAACAAGATCCAAAGCTCTATCACCTTCATATGACACTATAGTCTCCTCTGATTCCATCTCTTCCAAGCTTGCAAGTGACATTTTCCCCTTTGTATTAAGTTCTATATGTTGCCAAGCTTTCACATACATATTATTTTCACAAACATCATTTAATTTGGTGTCCTCTATGCAATTAGGAAAAAAACAAGATTCTTTTCTTTTATCAAATGCAAACACATTTCGGTACTCTTTTGTTTTAATTGAATGTAATTTTTGAGTCCCTTTTACTGTTTCAGCTTCATATGGAATCGATCTATCTACATCTTGGACTCCAATATGCCAAAAGAACCTGTAGTAAATTCAAACAAGAATATAAATATGTTATTTAAAATACAATTTATATATCAAATATAATCATCGATCAATTATTTAAACTATAATTTTTAAATTTTTAAAATTTAAAAATTAATAAAAATCATCATATATTAAAAATATATACAAGTTCATATATATGTACATACTTGCGTACCTCCCTTTATGGGTTAGCCTCATGGCTTAGTGAAAAAAAGCACCATTGAACAACTTGATCAACTGAGACAATTCAATTCACAAAGTGGTCCATTTGATATCTTCGAAGTGCTCATTTTATACATGCCCCCGTGCCATCACATTCTCCTTTTCCATGACTAGTCTCAAAGAAATTCCAACAATGTTTAATGTTGGTATTCATATCAAGATGACACAACTAAAAGAATGATCATGAATATTTGAATTGACATGTGCATCCATCTGGCGAATCCAATGTTCATTGAATTTTATTCCATGAGCTTTCAATGAATCACAAATCTTATCAAAACAACATTGTACAAAATGTGTATCATGTGTACGATCATCACTGATATAAAAAAGATATTCTTTAATAACACGTCGATTCTCACTGGAGCTTTATGTATAATCAACATTCTGTTCAGCATGTATATATAGAGCATGGAGAGGCATAGAGACTTAGTCAGAATGATAATATTCACTCTGTATTTCATTTTGTGCAACAAACGTGTAATTTTCTGCAAAATAAACTATCGACAAAATTGTCCCTAGTGGAAATATTTCACGGTATTTTTTGAATTGCAAGTCATACCATCGAATTTTGTGAGAATTCATGATGTATTTATAATTTTTTGTTTCAAAATTTTTCAAAAACTCTATCACAAAAAATTCTTCTTCTTGTAAATCAATCCTTCTAGCACTTGCAATAATCTATGTAGGGATATATTCATATCTCCTCCATTCCACTTTTATGTTGGGCAATGATTGATCATTCATATCAATAGGATACTTGTTGTGAAACAAAGTGAAATTTGCATAATGATCACATTTTTTACCACCAACATATATATTTTGGTAAAATAATTCATGATTTTCTCTTCCACATAGAATCTCGAATATGAAATCATGGATAGTGTAAGGAGGAGGTGAATTTCTCCAAAATGTTATACCAAAATTAAGGAAGGTGTCATAATATAATTGAAATTCCACATGACAACGACAACAACAAGTGTCATGCACAGTGATAGGCATAACATACCATGGTTTTTGTTGCACAAAAGTACTGATTGAGACATTAATTCAACGATTCTCTTCTTTGAACTTATTGAACAACTCTATCTGAGTGGTGTCCAAGATATGTTTTGGATGTTATTTATACTTATTTTGTGTTATTATTCATTGCATCCCATCCCTTTCTTTTGGTTAAACACAAGAATTTTTCATCCAATATTCATATATCATATTTTTAACATTTTTTGCAAGTCTATCTTTGTATGATTGCCTACAAATAAATGTCCAACAAGAAATCTCACCATTTACATCTATTTGCAATCAAAATTTCTTATGCTTGTGCAATGTTTTTCATGAGGTCCCTAATGCTTTTTCCATAGATTTTATCAAACAATTTTCTTTAGTAGTTGATGAAACCACTGTTGTTTGTATTGCTCTACGTGCATCTAGATCACTTTTCTTTCTAGATATTCCAATTGATTTTAGAGCACTACTTATATTTTGAATCACATTCTCCTTCACCTTTTTATCTTTTGTTGATTTTCGAGCTCCCAATAGTGTTGTAGCTTCTTTTAATTTCTTCAATGTTAGGAGACCTCTCAAAATTTGAGCTTAAACTGTTACATTTTCTTCTTTGAAGAACTTATCAATAATGATCTTAACACGATATCATATAACATGGTCAACTTTTTTTTATCTCCATATGTGTTAGCGTCGACATTTTCTAAAATATCATCACCAATATTGATTTCATTTGTACATATGAAAATTTAATGTAAATGAGTATAAATATACATCAAATAATTAAATTTAAAATAGAGAATGAAATTGAAACTAGTAAATATGTATAATTTCAATAATACATGGCATATATATACATACCTATTGGTGGTTCAAATTATTCTTCACTTGAATCTCTTTCAATGTCTTCAACAACATCATCAATGACTAGTTCATTTTATTCTTCACTTTGTCTTTCAACATTTTCAATCTCATCATCAATGTTATGAGGAAAATCTCTCTCTGTTTACATTGAAAAATATTTTTCAAATTAGTTCATCAAATAAAAATTAAATTGCACAATATACTATTAAATTTTAAATATCATTTATAATATGTACATTTACATACCTGGTTCAACTTCTTGTTGAGATTCATCTTCCTTTTCAATATTTAAGCATTCTTCCTTCTTTCTTTTGTAATGGTTTCTCAAGTATTCTATATGAACCTCAATGTTTCTAATTCGATCATATTTTCTCTTGAAATTTTTTCAATTCCCCATAGTCCATTTGGTAGGGGCCGCGAGGTTACCACCCTTTTCTTTTACGTGCTAGCTCCTACAAATGTTTAGTTTGATAAAAAAGTCATCACCTAAATGTCATATTTTCATAATGTATTATTTGGGTCCACTAGATGCATTGATGTTTCATCTTAATATAGTTAGGTGTACCTTAACTAATATCTATTTCCACATAAATTCTGGCGAAGGTAAATAACCCTTTCTTTGTCCTCTCAGTGTCCATCTTTTTCGAAGACCCTAAAGTGTTTCCAATTTCCTCGAGGACCTTGTGGTGTAAGAAAGGGAGGGGAAATTTTCTAGCCTCACTCATATTGAAATTTTTGAGACCAATATTGTTGTGGCATTAAATTCTAGAAACCAAGGGGTAATGAATAGCCCTACATTTCCATAAAACTAGGGCCCTTCTTTCAATACCCTCTCTAGTTCCTCATGAGTATTGAACTGGAAAATGAAGAAGCCTTTTGAACAAAGGTATATGTCATGGTTAATGGTCCAATTTATACACATCCACTGATGCATAGCATCATATATGGGAAAAAAATTATTAAATCTACATATTACTGCCCTAGTGAAAAGAGTTGATTTACCTCTTTTAGGTTTACCTCCCTGGCAAGCAATTATTTTTTTTATTCAACAATGTAAGGTGTTGTTGGCATTATGACACAGGCTTGGCACTATGGCACAAACATTGTCCTTGATGGCAACTCACTTGGAAAATCATTCAGATGACAGTTCAGGCTCACAGGCTCTCAGAATAAAGGAAAAGAAGGTATACGCAAGTTCTCGTGACCAAGCCACATATACATGCGGGATCACCAATCAAAAGGCGCATATGCATATGCACGCACTTTCATGGAAGGAAAAGCACGTGCATATGGGAAAACTTGTTTTTGGTCCATGGTTTTTGGTCCTTGGTATTTGGACCTATGGTTTTGGACCATGGTATCTCATCTGAAGTGTTGAACTCAGGTATTTGGACCCAGGTATTGGTTCTAAGTGGTTTTGGACCATGGTATTGAGTAAGGCCTAAGACTATAAAAGGGGAAGGACATCATTAGGCAAAGGCACTCAAGGATTGAATATCTTATGAAGAGCAAGATCTAGAATACTGGTCAATGGGTTATAGTGCATAGTTGGATCTGAATCAAGGAGGAACCTGAGCGCTAGAAGAAGGATAAGTTCTATTGATGGGTCAAGATCTTAAGGCTTGAAGAGAAGTATCTTTGTGTGATTTTGATCTGTAATATTTTGCGCATGACTTGATCTATAAATCTGCTGATCTAGGTATAACTGATGTCTGAATAGTTGAAAAGGTTAAATTATCTTTTATAGATCTGTACGCAGGTTCAGCATGGCAAAGGTGCGTATACACGCTGGTTCAGTAATTCAACACGGCGTATACGTAGGTTTGCCTTAACATAGCAGCGTATGCACGCAGGCTCTACATGTTGAAGTAGCATACGTCTCATAAAATATGTTTTAGCTACTTCTGTTTATTGCTGCAGTGTTCTGGGTTCAAGATTGGTTTCTGGTTACTGTTACTATATTCTGGTTACAACATTCAGAGAAGTGAGTGTTTGATTCAGTTTTTGGTTGGTGCAAAGGAGATTGGTTGATGCAGATATATTTGATGTTTGATTGATGTTATTGATGGATCCAGTCTGAAATTTATGAAACATGGTCCCTAGAAAAAAAGAGAAGGTTGTAGCCTTCTGTAGGTTAGCGCCTCCGTAGTAGTACATCAGCTAGTACAAGAGCTAAGGGGGTTGTAGATCCCTTCCAGGAGAAGCTGGAGAACGAGAGAAGGTTGTAGCCTTCTGCAGGTAGAATACTGTGTACTGGTATAAGACTGCACCAATACATAAATATTGTAAAAAGAATTTTCTTATTGAAAGAAGATAGAGACGAATCACAGCAGGTGGTTTTCACCCACATTGGGTTTCCACCTTATATCTTGTGTTCATGTATGTGATTGCCTGTACTATTTACTGCACTTGATTACTGTTTTATATTTTTGATACACAGATTAAGATCAACTAAATAAATTAGAAGTCTACAAGATATACGCAATTTTCTCTAAACACAGTTGTGTATATACGCAGGTTTAATTAATAGAAGTAGCATATATCAATTTGTTTATGAAAATGAAAAATTGTTAAATATTGATTCAAGCCCCCTCTCAGTATTATTTCCAACAATTGGAATTAGAGCAGGTCCTTCAGAAGAAGCTTGATCGCTTGAAGGAAGATCTATCATCATGAGAAACTACAAAAAAGAGGCATCCATCAGGCCACCAATCTTTGATGGGAGCAACTTCGTCTATTGGAAGGTAAGAACCACATCCTATCTTCAATCTCTTGGTACAGAAGTTTGGGATAGCATGGATGGAGGATACACATTTCCATCAGCAACTCCTACAGATACGATTGGTAAAAAGCAATATGAAACAAATGCAAAGGCTGTCAATACTCTTTTGGGGAGTCTGTCACAATCAGAATTCGTCAAGGTTATGCAGCTTAAAACCGTCAAAGAAATATGGGACAAGATCATTCTAAGTTATGAAGAAGACGATCAGGTAAAACATGCAAAACTACAATCTCTTAGAATTCAATATGAAACTCTCAAAATGCACAATGATGAAAGTGTATCTAATTATTTCCTATGTATAGATGATATTGTTAATCACATGAAAAACTTGGGTGAAGAGATAAAAGAAGTTACTTTAGTTGAAAAGGTTCTAAGATCCTTGTCTTCTAAGTTTGAATCAAAAGTTTCTGCCATAGAAGAAAAGCAAAATCTTCAGAGTATTACTATGTCACAGTTGCACGGAATCCTAACTGCTTTCGAAATGAGAAAAGGGGGTTCATCAGACATGAGAGAAGCCGCATTCAAAGCTTCAGGAAAAGGAGAATACAATGAGTCAGGGCATACATCAAAAGGAGAGGAAGAATCAAACTTTGTCAAGAACCTTCAACAGGGTTCTGGAAGATTCAGAGGTAAGCTACCTTTCAAATGCTTTGCTTGTGGAAGAGTCGGTCACTATGCAGCCAAATGTCCTCATAAAGATAAGCTTGATAAAGGTAAGGAACCAGTTAAATGGAACAGAAAACAGAACGTAAGTAAGAAGAGTTATTATACACATGAAGACATCGATGGACTTTCAAATAGTGATGAAGATGAACATGGTAATGATTATATACTTTTGATGGCTTTTGAAGATGATGATTTCTTGGATGCTATAGATGAAGATGATCTCTATGAAGAAATTTCTAAACTTAAAATCTGTTTAGAAGAATAGAGTATGATCATAGATAATTTGACATACCAACTTGCTGAAAGGGAAAAACACAATGAAAAATTAGAATGTGAAATTGTGGGACTCAGAAAAGATATTGAGAAAACAAAAGATCTTAATCTTAGATTTGCTAAAGGATCTGAAACTTTAGATGACATTATCAAAGTGCAGTGCTCTCCGCTAATCAAGACAGGTCTTGGATATACTGAAGAAGCATCTCAAGCATAGAAGCCATCCACCTCCAAAAGTTATCTTGATGCAGTAAGAAGAAGTGAACAGGTTGACAATCATCAGCAAAGGCATAAAGCGGATCACCAGGTAAATCAGGGTCAATCTACTTCAAGGATTAACAGAAGCTACAACCAACCGCAGGTAAATCATTCCCAATTTGCTTCAAGAATGAATGTCAATGGAAATTACCATCACATGATCAGTAGAATTGATAATCGCAGGAATTTCTGTAATGGACAATGTTTCTCATGTCATAACTTTGGACACAAAGCTGCTCAATGTGTTGCCTACAAGACCATCATGACAAGAGAAGCATGAAATCAAAGGAGTGTGACTGGGATCATGAAGAGGACCTACAATAAATTTTCTGCTCTTGAAAATGAAATAGAATGCTCTATTTGTAGCAATTTCAGTCATGAAGATTCTGAATGCAGGAGTAAGTTTCGACAAACATCTCAAAAGGAGAAAACTTCATTGAGTCCCAAAACATGGAGAAAGAAAGAACCACAACTAGAAAGATGTGGTATAGCTTTATATGCAGAAGGACTGGAAAATCAGTGGTACATCGACAATGGATGCTCGAAACATATGACAGGTGATAAAGAAAAACTTCAGTCATATAGTGCCTTAGAAAAGGAAAGGAAGGTCTCATTAGGAAATGACACCCCTGCACTCATAAAAGTTAAAGGCTCTGTTCTTTTAAAAGAAAAAGTCAAAGCTGGAAATTTTATGTATGTTGATGGGTTAAAGCATAATCTATTGAGTGTTAGTCAAATGTGTGATCAAGGAAATGAGGTAATATTTCGATCAAATGGATGTATTGTTCGTGAGCTTGATACAGGAGAAACAATGATCAAAGGCATAAGAACTCCAAATAATTTATACATACTCAAGGGAGGACAGAAACAATGCTATCTAAGCAAAAATGATGAACTTTGGCTATGGCACAGAAGATTGGGACATCTAAGCTTCCCTCAGATAAGGAAAGCATGCAAATCAGGCTATTCGTGATCTTCCTGACATCAGAATTCCAGACAATACAATATGCAAATCATGTCAGTTTGGTAAGAAAACCAGAACTCATTTCCCTGAGAAGGAAGGATCATCTAGTAAGCCACTTGAACTTGTGCATACTTATTTATGTGGTCCATCAAGGAAAAAGTCACCTCATGGAGAAGAGTACTTTATATTGTTCATTGATGACTTTTCTAGGATGTGTTGGATAGGATTTCTGAAGCATAAATACAAAGCTTTCAAAAAGTTCAAAGTGTTCAAAGCCTTGGTTGAAAATGAATCAAATTGCAAAATCAAATGCCTCAGGTCTGATTGAGGAGGGGAATTTACCTCGGATGAATTTTTTGACTTTTATGAATAACATGGAATAAGAAGGGAATTCTCTACTACAAGGACTCCTCAACAAAATGGAGTGGTGGAAAGGATGAATAGAACGGTTCAACAAATGGCTCGTGCTATGCTTGATGAGTCTGGAACTCCTGTAACCTTCTAGGATGAAGCTGCATTTGCTACCGTTACTATTCTCAACAAAACAAATGTCTGGGTAAACATCACTCAAACTCCTCATGAACTTTGGTATGGTAAGACTCCTGCTGTTAAATACTTCAAAGTTTTTGGAAGCAAATGTTACATCAAAAGGACTGATGAAAGTCTTGGCAAGTTTGAACGTAGAGTAGATGAAGGCATTCTCCTCGGTTACTCTTCTTGAAGTAAAGGATATAAGTGTTACAATAAAAGACTTGGAAAAATTGTTGAAAGTATTGATGTGGTGGTTGATGAAGTAGGCAACAATTCAAAGCAGATAAAAACTGAATATTTTGAAGATGAAGAGGACTATCCTTCAACATCAAATCAGACTAATGTTGAAGAAGAAACCTATGAGGCACCAGAAGAACAGATAAGGATAGAAGAAAAGACTCCATCCAGGTACGTCCAGAAGAATCATCTAGAGACTCAAATTTTGGGGCAGAAAGAGGCAGGTGTAGAAACAAGAAGAACTATCACAGAAGCTTCAAGCTATCTAGCATTGCTCTCCTCTGTCAAACCAAGAAATGTAAGTGAAGCATGTAAAGATGAATGTTGGGTCAAGGCCATGAATGAAGAACTTAAGCATATTGAAAAGAATAACACTTGGGAACTGGTTCCTAGACCTAATGATAAGAATGTCATAGGGACCAAATGGATATTCAAAAACAAGCTGAATGAAAGTGGAGATGTTATTAGAAACAAGGTCAGACTTGTTTGTAAAGGGTATGCTCAACAAGAAGGTATAGACTTTGAAGAAACTTTTGCACCAGTTGCTAGACTTGAAGCCATAAGAATGTTCTTTGCTCTTTCTAGCTTTCAGAAATTCAAAGTATATCAAATGGATGTGAAATCTGCCTTTCTAAATGGAGACTTAGAAGAAGAAGTGTATATTAAGAAACCAGATGGATTTATCCTTGGAAATGATCCAAAACTTGTATACAGACTCAAAAAGGCTCTCTATGGTCTTAAATAGTCTCCAAGGGCTTGGTATTATCGTTTGGACAAATACCTCCATCAACAAGGTTTTTCAAAAGGATCAACAGATAGAAATCTATATATAAAAATTGACAATGATAAATTGATAATACTTCTTTTGTATGTTGATGATATCATCTTTGATAGCAATGAAGAGGCCATGAGTCAAAACTTTGCCTTGGTCATGCAGAAAGAATTTTAAATGTCCCTACTTGGTGAGTTCACATATTTTCTTGGTTTACAAGTCCAACAAAACAAAGACGGTATCTTCCTATCACAAACCATGTACCTCAAGCAGATCTTGAAGAAATATGGCATGGAGGATTCAAAACCAGTATGTACCCCTATGGTAACAAGATGCAACCTCAGCACAAATTATGAATCAACAACAGTACATCAACCAACCTATAGATCCATGATTGGTAGTCTGCTCTATTTGACAGGTACCCGACCAGATATCATGCATGCAGTGGGAATAGTTGGAAGATTCCAGGCAAATCCAAAAGAAGCACACCTTCAGGTAGTTAAAAGGATTTTCAAATATCTTCAAGGAACACAAAACTATGGCTTATGGTATCCTAGAGATACAGATCTCACACTTCATGCATATACAAATGCAGATTGGGTAGGAAGCGTGGATGACAGAAAAAGCACTAGTGGTGGTGCATTATTTATGGGTTCCAGATTAGTATCTTGGTTCAACAAGAAACAAAGTTCAATTGCATTATCTACAGCTGAAGCAGAATATGTGGCTACTGCATCTTGCTGCACACAACTCCTTTGGATGATGCAAACATTGCAAGACATTCAAATCACTTGTACTCCACCTATCTCCATTTTATGTGATAATACAGGTGCAATCAGTATCTCAAAGAATCCAGTCATGGATTCAAAGACTAAGCACATACCTATCAAATATCATTTTCTCCGGGAACAAGTTCTTGAACAAAAGGTCAAATTGGAGTATGTTCCCTCCAAGGAACAAGTTGCTGATATATTCACCAAACCACTGCCCAGAGAGACATTTGAATACCTCAGACATAAGCTTGGGGTAGTTGATGCATCATCTTGTTGTTGACACTTATATATTTCAGAGAACAATGGTTGTACGTGAGTTTCATGAAGAGAATCCGCGTACATACACCAGTTTCTGTGGATACAGTCGCGTATATGTTGGTTTGAAGAATATCACTAGGCCAGACTTAGGATGAAAATATTCTGATATGGGTCTGACAGTGATCATCTGGCACAGGTTCAGGGGGAGCATATACTTCTAATAATGCATTGTTGGCATTATCTCAGAAGATCTTGGTACAATTTCACAATTATTTTTTATTCAGGTGGAATAGGTGCAGAGGAAGATCATGGTTGCTGGTCTGGATGGTGATTGATGCTGATGATAGCTGATGACTATCATAGTCTTGTCTTAGATATTTGGTCTCTATGTCATGTATTTATTTTATTATCAAGGTCATGTAACGACCTATTTTGTTTCCCCACTATGCCTGGGATGGATGACGTAAGGTTCTTGTGTTATCATAAACTTTTGATGTATCCCACTTGGTTGGGTAGATGAATCTATTTTGGTATATCCCCACTTGGTTGGGAGATGGATGTATGTATGAGTCTTTGGTGATAGGAAGGTCATTTATGATGTATAGAGTCATGTTCTTCTTGTAGAACATCTTTTTGCAAACCTTGCCTACAGTCAGGGGGAGCATGGACAGCACAACAGAGTAGAGATTTCAGCATGTACTCAGGGGGAGCATAACCCTTTGCCCTTGATGACAAAGGGGGAGAGTGACTTGGGGTTGCCATCAAGTCCAAAGGGGGAGATTGTTGGCATTATGACACAGGCTTGGCACTATGGCACAAGTATTGTCCTTGATGGCAACTCACTCGGCAAATCATTCAGATGACAATTCAGGCTCACAGGCTCTCAGAATAAAGGAAAAGAAGGTATATGTAGGTTCCCGTTGACAAAGCCGCGTATACATGTGGGATCGCCGATCAAAAAATGCGTATGCGTATGCACACACTTTCATGGAAGGAAAAGCGCGTACATATGGGAAAACCTTTTTTTGGTCCTTGGTATTTGGACCTATGGTTTTGGACCATGGTATCTCATCTGAAGTGTTGAACCCAGGTATTTTTTCTAAGTGGTTTTGGACCATGGTATTGAGTAAGGCCTAATACTATAAAAGGGGAAGGAGATCATTAGGCAAAGGCACTCAAGGATTGAATATCTTATGAAGAGCAAGATCTAGAATATTGGTCATTGGGTTATAGTGCATAGCTGGATCTGAATCAAGGAGGAACATGAGCGGTAGAAGAAGGATAAGTTCTATTGATGGGTCAAGATCTTAAGGCTTGAAGAGAAGTATCTTTGTGTGACTTTGATCTGTTATATTTTGCACATGACTTGATCTATAAATCTCATGATCTGTGTATAACTGATGTCTGAATAGTTGAAAAGGGTAAATTATATTTTATAGATCTGTACGCAGGTTCAGCATAGAAAAGGTGCGTATACACACTAGTTCGGTAATTCAAAATGGCGTATACACAGGTTTGCCTTAACATAGCAACGTATGCACGCAGGTTCTACATATTGAAGTAGCGTATGTCTCATAAAATATGTTTTAGCTACTTCTATTTATTGCTGCAGTATTCTGGGTTCAGGATTGGTTTCTGGTAATTGATACTATATTCTGGTTACAACATTCATAGAAGTGAGTGTTTGATTCAGTTTTTGGTTAGTACAAAGGAGATTGGTTGATGCAGATATATTTGATGTTTGATTGATGTTATTGATGGATCCAGTCTGAAAATTTATGAAACATGGTCCCTAGAAGAAAAGAGAAGGTTGTAGCCTTGTGTAGGTCAGCACCTACATACTAGTACATCAGCTAGTACAAGAGCTAAGGGGGTTGTAGCTCCCTTCCAGGAGAAGCTGGAGAATGAGAGAAGGTTGTTGCCTTCTATAGGTAGAAGCCTGCGTACTGGTATAAGACTGCACCAGTACAGAAATATAGTAAAAAGAAGTTTCTTATTAAAAGAAGATAGAGACGAATTGCGGCAGGTGGTTTTCACCCACATTGGGTTTCCACCTTATATCTTGTGTTCATGTATGTGATTGCCTATACTGTTTATGCACTTGATTACTGTTTTATAGTTCTGATACACAGATTAAGATCAGCTAACTAAATTAAAAGTCTGCAAGATATACACAGTTTTCTCTAAACACAGTTGCGTATATACGCAGGTTTAATTAACAGAAGTAGCGTATATCAATTAATTGTTTATGAAAATGAAAAATTGTTAAACACTAATTCACCCCCCCTCTCAGTATTATTTCCAACAGGTATATGGTTGAAATGTGTCATATCTAGTGGATTGTGGATTTTACCCTACGTTGCATCCTTGTAGGAGGTTGATCCTTCCGAGTTTCTGGATCCCAAGGCACCGCCACGTCTGTTTAGGAGACCTATATTTGGATAGTGTTACCTCTAAGGGTCTTTACAAAAATATGGAATTCTACTATTTGAAAAGAATCTTAAAAGATCCCCATCTTTCCACGAAGAAATAATGGATCATGTTTATTTTCATATTTATTTTCTCCAATCTAGTTAGATCAAGACTGTAAGGGAAGGATACTTTCCCTGGGTACCCAGGCGCAATTGCCTTACCAACGTTCAGCACTGTATTCAAAACATCATAGTCCATCGATGCCTTCTTTGTGATTATCCAACCAAAATCATATCTTGAATCATACATTAGCCTTTCAAAATGGTAAATGGGGGTGGGGAGATGTGAAACACACATCCCTTCTTCTTATTTTCGTATCTAGATCTTCACCACCTGTCACATATGTGATTTGGAAGCATAGGCAACTTCCTGAAACCTTGCACAAATATTTGTGAGCTCTATTTTCTCCATCATGATATCGAGCAAAAAAATAGAAACCATATCCATATAGCCATGATCAATTCCTAACAGAAAACCATAAGCAAAAATTTCCTTCATTTCTAGATACTCCAAAGCGGCAACCATATAAATGGGAGCCCGTACACCAAGGTGATATGCATATTTTCCCGGAATTAGGAAGTAATAAATCCTTCCGATTAGAAATTGTAGACCATCCTTTTGAGACCTCAAAGCATAATTTGAAGACTTTCCCTCGACCTTCACTTTGAGTGACATTAGTCTCTGCTACTATGAGTAGTGGTTGCCATAGCCTTCCTGGCTCAGCCGCATGGTTTCCCTTCACACAAGACCAATAACCAAACATGCATTTTGTATCAGAAACCCTTCTTTCCATTGTATCCCTCCAAAGAAAACCTTTTCCATCAATTCCTTCAAGTTATGATTTTTAATGTGCATACATTCTTTAAAGGTGTATTTTCTAGCATAGTTTTGGGAAATAAAGGCCATAAATTCTTTTTTTTTGCATGAAGCGAAAGAGAAGACTATTTGAAGAATATTATATTCTTCCTAGAGGAATTTGTATTATAAGTTAGAGAACAATGTTGATGTAAGAAAGTGTTTCAAGTGTTTTGCATAATTTTAATGGATCAGTTGCTTATTTGAAGAGAACTCAAAACATAGTCTAGGAAGGTTGAACTCCATTATCAACTTGTTCTTATCATATTTCTTATACATATTTTTAGTTTCCAAATTAAACTATATTAGTAAAGTTAAAATAATCTACAATAAGAATATAAAATAATTTCAAGCTTTAATTCTTGGATCAAGTTTGGTGTCAAAGCAAGTTTGATCTAGGATTGGAAAAGAATCGAATGCTTAGTAGATCTAAGTTCAAATGTGGAGGAGGATCACTTGAATATTTTAATACTAATATTGGTATGAGACAAATGTTTCCATGAAAAGTAATGGAACATGAAGATGAAGAAGGCCTCTTTGAGTCTAAAAGGGCATTTCAACAAGCTTTCCTTGACATGAAAGTGACAGTGGAAGAATTATATGCAGGTTTTAACCCCGTACAGAAATTACCTCCATACGCAATCTAAAACATAGAAAATAAACAATGCGAGAGCATAATACATAAAACACATATACACAGAGATTTTCCCTTGGATCCCAAAACCGGGACTACCAACTTGATTTTTCATTATGTTCCTTTCAATGTTATAATACGTATTTATACATGCCGAAGCATCCAATACCATGGACTGAAAAACCATCACGTCCAATACCATGGACCGAAAACCATCGCATCCAAAAAAAACATGTGCGAAAATCATGCATAAAACCATGAGTGGGTTTGCCCAACCTAACATAGGGTCCAAAACCAAAATTTTCCGGGGCGCTGCCCCCGACTCCATAAAGTGGGGTTACTGGTAAACCTCAAACCCCCAGTGACCCCCCCTACTACAAAATGGGCGCAACGAAGGGGGTGCTCTGCCCCCCCTCTAATCCCCCGGTTAACTACATGGTCTAGTCATGGAAAGAATATAACACAACCCAACATTCTCCCACTTGTTGTTTTCTTTCCACAGGGGGCCACAAGAGAGCTTAGTCATTTTTCCAGCCCTGAAATGCCCATTGTTTCTCTACACCAAGAGAACTTCTCAGAGCTCACAGATTTTGTCAATGCATCTGCAGTATTCTTCAAAGTGTCCACCTTTACCAGCAACACCTTTTTGTCTTCTATCATATCCCTCACAAAGTGATACTGAACATCAATGTGCTTTGTATTTGAATGATATGTGGGGTTCTTTGCCAAGAAAATTGCACTTTGGTTGTCACAGTCTATCCTTATAGCTTCCTGTACTAACCCCATACTTGAACACAATCTCTGCAACCAAACTGATTCCTTGCTTGCATGAGTGGCTGCCATGTATTCTGCCTCTGTAGTTGATAGTGCCACTACAAATTGTTTCTTACTCATCCAACTGATTGCACCTCCAAATAGGTTAAACACATACCCACTTGTAGATCTTCTCTGATCCAGATCTCCAGCCCAGTTTGCATCAACAAAGCCATTAATATCCAACATTATGTCCAATCCTGGTCTTCCTTGGTAGCACAAACCATAATCACTAGTTCCACGCAAATACCTGAAAACCCGCTTCACTATTGTCCAGTGCTCCTTCCCTAGTTTTGACTAAACCTGCTCAATACTCCAGTACTTGTGCAATGTTTGGTCTAGTACAAACCATTGCATACATCAGGCTACCGACTGCACTTGCATATGGAACACAGGACATGCCCTATTCCTCTTCTTGTGTCTTGGGACACTGTTCAGCAGACAACCTCACACCTATAGGAATAGGAACCTTCACTGGTTTACTATCCTGCATATTAAACCTCTGCAGTATTGTCTCGACATACTTCCTCTGGTTTAACCAGAGCTTCCTCTTTGTATGATCTCTTTTAATTTCCATGCCCAAAATATAGTTTGCAGCACCAAGATCTTTCATGTCCAATTTGGAGGACAATTGGGTCTTCAAATCCAGGATAATTTCTTTTTCATTTCCAACCAGCAACATATCATCCACATATAAGACCAGATAAATAACATAGTCACCAATTAATTTAAAATACACACAGTGATCTGCTTTGCTTCTGGTGAAGCCAAGTCCGTATCAAATTTCTGATACCACATCCTTGGTGATTGTTTTAACCCATACAGAGACTTCTTTAACTTACACACCAGTTCTTTCTTACCCTTCACCACAAAGCCTTCAAGTTGCTTTATGTAGATCTCCTCTTCCAGATCCCCATGAAGAAATGATGTCTTCACATCCATCTGTTCTACCTCAAAATCAAAAGTAGGAGAAACATATAAAAGTAATCTAATAGAAGTGACCTTGGCAACAGGAGAAAAAATATAACCAAAATCAATTCCCAGCACCTAGGAATAACCTTTTTCTCCCAACTGAGCTTTGTATTTTTCCACTTTTCCTTCTGCATTTGTCTTCTTTTTGAACACCCATTTTCTGCCAATGGGTTTCCCTCCAGCCGGCAACTCCACTAGATCCCAAGCCTCATTTTTGTGCAAAGATGCCATTTCATCAACCATGGCCTCTTTCCAGAGTTTTCCATCCTCTGAATCCACTGCTTCCTTCACAGTTTTGGGATCATCATCAGTAACAGACAAAGCAAAATTTGAACAGAAAGCAGATGGACTATACCTTTCTGGCTACCTTCTTTCTCGAACTGATCTTCTCACAGCTGGAGTTTGTGGCTCTTCATCTTCTGATGCCTCCTCTGTTGTAGAGTATGATTCTTCCTCCTTTAGCTCAAACTCTATCTTCTCAGGTTCCTTTAGATTGACTTCATGTTTACTAACATATTTTACCTCTCTGAACACCACATCTCGGCTATACACAACCTTCTGTGTGACTAGGTTCCAAAGCTTATAACCATTTAAACCATCCTTATACCCAATAAAGATGCACTTTTCAAATTTACTATCCAACTTGGTTCGTTTCTCCTTTGGAACATGTACATATGCATCACATCCAAATACCCTCAGATGTGAAAGAGAGGGTTTCTTACTAGTCCATACCTCTTGTGAAGTCTTATCCTCCAACGCTGATGAAGGTGACCTGTTGACTAGGTAACATGCAGTATCCACCGCCTCTGCCCAGAATTCCTGTCCTAACCCGACACCACTGAGCATGCTTCTTGCTCTTTCCATCAACATCTTGTTCATTCTTTCTACAACTCCATTTTGCTGAGGTGTATATGGCGTAGTCTTCTACTGTGCTATACCACACTTCTTGCAGAATTCTTCAAATTCCTTAGTACAAAACTCTCCACCATTATCTGTCCTTAGCACCTTTATCTTCTTCTCTGTCTGGTTTTCCACTAGAGCCTTAAATTCTTTAAACCTATCAAAGACTTCAGATTTCTTCTTAAGGAAATATATCCATGTATTCCTTGAGAAGTCATCTATAAATGATACATAGTACACAGACTTACCCAGTGATGGAACCTTCACAGGTCCAAACACATCACTGTGCACAAGCTCTAATATATGTTTCACCATCTTACCACCAGAGGGGAAACTCACCTGATTCTACTTCCCATATACACAATTTTCACATAAATCAAAATCCAGAGAGCTATTACTCATGCCTTCTACCATACCTTTACCATGAAGTATTCGAAGACCCTTCTCTCCAATATGTCCAAGCCTTTGATGCCACAGCATGGTCTTCTCTCCAGAGACCACTAGATTTTCTGCTCCACTTTCAGGAACCATAGAACTATTGCACCCATCAATAACAGTGCTACCTTGCAACTTGTACAGAGTTCCAATCCGAACTCCCCGCATCAATACCAGTGCTCCCCGAACCATTTTGCAAGTATCCTTCTCGAACACTGTTTTTACACCTGCATCATCCAGCTTGCTTACAAAAATCAGATTTCTGGCTAATGTAGGAATATGTAGAACACCTGGAAGCATTCTAACCCTTCCACCTTGCAACTTCAACTTTACTTTTCCGCGACCAATGATTCTAGCCTTCCTGTCATCCCCCAAGAAGACATCACCACCATCATATTTCTCATACTCGCAGAACCACTCTCTATGGGGAGTGAAGTGAAAGGATGCACCTGAGTCAATCAACCATGCCTCATGATCTACATATGTACTTGAAGAAGCCAAGTACACATCCCCACCTTCATCTGAGGTGGTTTTCGCCTCTGCAAAAGGAGCCTCATCAAATCCCTTTCCTTTGTTAGGAGCTTTAGAATTACAATCCCTTTTGAAGTGGCCTTCCTTTCCGCATTTCCAGCACACCACCTTTACAGGTTTTCCTGGAGATTTAGATCTCCCTCTAGATTTAGATCTCCCACTCGATGAATTATTTTTGTTTCTGTTCTGGGACCATCCTCGTACAGAGAAGGCATCACCATTTTGGCTCTCCATATTTTTCTGTCTCATCTCCTCCGTCAACAAGGCTGAGACTATTTCATCAAACTGCAAGGCAATTTCATTGCTACCTATTGCAATAACCAGACTATCCCACAAATCTGGTAGAGAACACAACAAACTGATGCACTTATCTTCATCTAAAATTTTAATATCAACAGATGCTAACTGACTTACCACAGTGTTAAAAGCGTTCAGATGCTCTGTCACCGAGTCTCCATCTTTCATCCTCAGGTTATACAGCTTTTTCCACAGGAACAATTTATTCACCAGAGACTTAGATTGGTACAAAGTCCCTAACTTGTCCCACAAAGCCTTTGTCGTAGCTTCCCCTGATACATTCAGCAATACTGAATCTGAGACACACAAGCGTATTGTGTTATTTGCCTTCCGATCCAACTTCTTCCATTCTTCATCGGACACTCCCGTTGGTTTAGTACCCAGATCTACCATGATCCACTGATCTTTATCCACCAACAAATCCTCCATCTTAAGTTTCCACAACTCAAAACTCTGACCATTAAATTTCTCGATCTCTATCTTTCCACTACTCGCCATCTTTGTTCACCACCAGAATCAATCTCGCAGATCTCCCACTGAACAAGGTCTACCACAGGCCCAAGCGAAACCCCTCAGCAACAAAGGCATCCCCTTGAAGCCAAATCTGCTCCTATAACAAATGTAGGTTTTAACCCCGTACAGAAATTACCTGCATACGAATTCTATAACACAGAAAATAAACAATGCGAGAGCATAACACATAAAACACATATACACAGAGATTTCCCCTGGATCCCAAAACCGAGACTACCAGCTTGATTTTCCATTATGTTCCTTTCAATGTTATAATACATATTTATACATGCCAAAGCATCCAATACCATGGACTGAAAAACCATCGCATCCAATACCATGGACCGAAAACCATTGCGTCCAAAAAAAACATGTGCGAAAATCATGCACAAAACCATAGGTGGGTCTGTCCAACCTAACATAGGGTCCAAAACCAAAATTTTCCGGGGCAGACCCCATAAAGTGGGGTTACGGGTACACCTCAAACCCCCAATGACCCCCCCTCACTACACAACCGGTGCAACGAAGGGGGTGCTCGGCCCCCCGTCTAACCCCCCTATTAACTACGTGGGCTAGTCGTGGAAAGAATATAACACAACCCAACATTATACAAAGAAAAAATAATAAAAAGAGAAGGTCAAAATCAGGTTAAATATGAAGTAGTTGGCAGTGAACCTCCATGAATTCCTCCTCCTCCTTATTCGTCTTCTCCACATCCAGCTCCATCTCAAAAAGGGCAACTAGAAAAGACTGATTCTAAATTGCCTTTATTAAAATTGGATGTGAAATTTGATTTTCCAATGTATAATGGAGAATTTAATGCATAAATGCTAGATAATTGGATTAATCATATTGAATTCGACTACAGGGTTCAAATAATTGTGGATGAAGAAGCCAAACTTAGCTAGCTACCATCCAAATTGGAGGCATAAGACTGATTGGTGGGAGAGAAAAGTTCAAGAAGATATTCATATGAAAGATAAAATGACATCTTCTTGGTATGAATTTATATCTGCATTAAAGAATTTATTTTATCCATTAATATATATACAACAAGAATTAATGAGGCAAAATATAAGACAAGGTATAGGACAAAACATGTAAGATTATAGTCAAGAGTTCTGAAATATTGATTAAAATTAGGCATTCCTTTGTATACACAAGAAAATCGTTTGAAGTATATTAGTGGGTTGTGTAATTATTTGAGACATACTATCCTTATGTTTAATCTAGCTAATTTTAATGAAGTTTGTGTCCAAGTACTAACATTGAGTAAAGGGGAAATAATGTCCATGAGAGCTTCTTAAAGAAACTAGTTCAACCAATTGTAGGAAAGAACAAAGGAAAGGGTAAAGCCAAAAGAACAACATAAGAAGAAATAAGGTGAGAATCCTACATGTTCACATTGCAAAAAGGAATGACATGATGATTCCAAGTGTTGTGAAGTTCATCCAGAACTGAAACCAAATAGGTTTGGGAACAAAAGGGTGATAAGAAGATCACTAATACAATTCAATAGGATTGTTGGTTAGATTTAGGTGATGGAACGAATATCACAACCACTGGAATAAAAGGTATCTCTTCTATTTCTAGTTCTAGTTTTGGCGCTTATTCTTCAAAATATGAAACCATACTAGATGAAAGGAAACAAAGTAAGCTATTTCATATTAGAGTCATCTCAAACATACAAAGATTGATACACTTTTGACAGTGGATTGAAAGCTAATATTAGTTTTAAAGAAATTTTTAAGACATTGGAATTGGAAACTAAGCTTCATCCAAAACCATATCCTTCAGGATGGGTATGTGAAAATGTTAAGTTACAGGTGTCTAAACAATGCAAACTTAGATTTCCAATTATATATAATTTCACTAACGAGGTAGAGTTAGATGTTGTAAAACTTGATATTTGTGGGATTGTTTAGGAAGTCCATATTTGTATGACATGAACACTATCTTCTATAGGGAGGAGAAAATGTATCATATTATAAAACATGGGATTGAATATATCACGAAAGCCCATAAAATGAAGATAAATTTGTCTCTTGTTACCACAGGGAAGATGAAAAGAGTTATAAATGCTAGAATTTTTTTTGTACTCACGATTGTAAAAAACAAGGATGATGATAAATTCAATGCTTTCAAAGGATGTGATCATGAAAATAAAGATGAATTAGTTAATATTTTTTCTAACTATGATGAAGTCTTTCAAGAACTTGAAGGACTACCTATGAAGAGAGAGATACAACATGGATCCAATTGCAACAAGATGCCAATATTCCTAACATTGATATGTACATGTTTTCAGTGATTGAGAATGAAGAAATCGAGAAGCAAGTTTAAGAGTTTCTCAATAAAGGAGTCATTCAACTAAGCACTTCTCCAAGTGGATCACCCATTGTGTTGGTACCAAATAAATATGGTACATGGAGAATGCCTGTGGATTATTGAGCATTAAACAAAATCATGATGAAGAACGATTACCCTCTTCCTCATATCGATGATTTGCTAAATCAAGTGAAAATGCAATCTATTTCACTAGGTTAGACTTAAAAAGTGGTTATCATTAGATAATGATTTTTGAAGATGATATTTGGAAAAATGCTTAAAGAAAACAAAAATGATTTGAATGGTTAGTCATGTCTTTTATGCTTTGTAATGCTCCCTCCACTTTCATGCGAGTTATGAATGATGTGTTTGGGGCCTTCATAGATGATTTTCTAATAGTCTACTTAGATGACATAGTAACTTTTAGAAAAAAATGGTAAGATCATGTAAAGCATGTTAGGAAAGTATGAGAAGTTTGAAAAAGGAGAAATTATGTCTAAAGATGTCAAAATGTGAATCTGGTAGAAACATTTTTAGTCTATTCAGGATATATTGTAGGGGTTGGTGAATTGAAACTTTGATCCCTCTAAATTTGAAGCCATCATGAAATCACCTAATCCTAATAATGTAACAGAAGTTAAAAGCTTCTCGGGAGCAGTTCAATATTTGAGGAAGTTCATTGCTAACATTTACTTTATTGCATATTTTTTACATGCTTTGACAAGTACTAAGTAGATATTTTAGTGAGGAGGAAACCAATAAAAAACCTTTGAAACTTTCCAAGAGAATATCAGTACGACGCGAGTTATGGCATTGCCATATTTACAAAAACCATTCGAAATTGAAACCAATGCAAGTGATTACACCATGGGCACAATGTTAATGCAATGAAGGAAACCAATTTATTACCACTTTGAGACCTTATCTGGTGCAATAAGAAATTATTCTATGAATTATATGCTTTGGTTAAGAGTGCGAAGAAGTGGAAACTCTATTATAAAGGAAAAGAGACAATCATTGATACATATCATTGACCTTTGTAGATCATAGTCCAAATAAAACACTCATGTCATTTCCTATGGATGGGATTCTTGCAACAATTCCATTTGGTCATCAAGTATAAAAAATTATACAAAACAAAGTTTTTGTTATGCTATCAAGACCCTCTATTATTGCATCCATTGTCTTACAAAATAGTTCTTTAGCTCATGAAAGTTATATCAAACAATATGCTAGAGATGAATATATAGAGGATGTATATGAAACACTGATCAAGTAGAAGAATCAAATTATCATATTCATGAAAAAGTGCTATATCATCTTGGTAAATTATGTATTCCAAGAGATGAAAGAGTACATGTAATTAGAGAAGCACATACTTCTCTCATTTTTGGTCATTTTAGTGTAGGTAAAATAGTAGCTCAGTTGCAATGTTATCATTATTGGCATTAGTTGAATGAAACTATCTATAAATATGTAAAGGAATGTGTCATTTGTGCTACTAGAAAGTCAAGTAATAAAAAATTGGGTTTGTACATGCCACTTCCTATACCTTCTCATGCATGGGAAAGTGTTCCTATGGATTTTGTATGGGGTCTACATATGTATAGAAAAGTTCCTGATTAATTGTATGTGGTAGTGGATAGATTTAACAAAATATGTGTCTTAATGCCTTGTAAAATGAAAGTGGAAAGAGAGAAGAATACATATATTTTTTTTCAGAACAATTGGGTTCATTTTGGTTTTCCCACATCCATTGTATCTGATTGACACTCTTACTTCCTTAAGGAGTTTTGGTCAACTTTATGGGGGTTAATAGACACCAAGATTCAAAAAAGAGTTTTTTTCCATCCACAAACTGATGGAAAGACAAAAGTGGTCAACATAATATTGGTACATCTACTCCAAGGATATTGTAGAAATCCTCCTAAGATTTTGAATGAGCAGTTGCATTATGTACAACATGCCTATAACCATGCCATACATTCTTCTACACAAAGGTATACTTTTGGGACATGTCATAGCTATTTTCCTAAGTCTCCTTTGGACTTCTCTTTGGGGAAAGATTCAGTGATGGATGGACATAGTGATGTAAACAAAGCCATGAAGTTCATCTAGAAGATCCAATTGGTTCATCAAGTTGTGTAGGAACAATTGGAAAAGAGCCAATTCAAGTAAAAGGCTAAGCATGACAAGCATCAAGTTGATCATCTTTTCCAAGTCGATGATCAATTTGGTTTATATATCAATAAATAACATCTTCAACATGAAGGAAATCAGTGCAAACCAATAAAGTATGGTCCATTTACAATTTTGGAAAATATTAGTGACAATGATTTCTAGTTAGATTTACCTCCATATATGCAGAAGTATTCAGTGGTGAATGCTAAAAACTTGAAACTATATGAGCCTTATAGGATTATGGATCAAGGTGAGAATGTTCAAGTTACTTCTTTTTTGAATTTTCTCCTAAATATCTCAATCAGTTATGGTAAGATGTTATTCTTGTCAAGAAGGGGAGGACTTCATGAGGAGATGATGTGAAATATATTTGTGTGGGTCTAAAATTGAATGCCTATGAATGAAGTATTATGGATGGAAATCGAATAAGTGAAGGAGGTGTACCCTCACTTACTTGCTAAATAAAATAAAACTTTGGTTTTCCAAAAGCTTCTTAATATGGAGGATTGATCTAGGAGGATTCCCATAATTGATCAAAATTAATGGTCTCAAATGATGAAAAATGGGCCATGTCTAAGAGCTCATCAAGAGCTTTCCAACACAATTTAAATGAGATCAAACAAGCATTGTATGTGGATGTTATGACCTTTAGAAGTTGAAGGAAAAATATGGATGAGACATGGTACACCAAAAGGAGGACAAGTGGCATACTTAGAGGATGGCACATGCAACACTAGGCATTGGCATGGTACACTCACAAGTTGGCATAACATGATGTTAGGGAAACACATGGCATGATTAACCTGGCTCAATGGAAGGCTGCCATATGGCATCATGTGGACTAATAAAAGATTTCCATGTAGCACCATGTGGACCAACAATAGAATACCACATGGCACCATGGACCCACTATAAGTTGCCACATGGACCAAATACAAAATTCCACATGGCTACCATGTGGCATAACCAAGGGATACCACGGGGGCCAATGATAGGCTTCCACATGGCTTCCATATGGATTTCTAGAAGTGTTACATGGTGCATGCACATCTCATAATTGGTTGTCATTTTTTTTGCATGACTAATGTGATAAGTTAAGGTGCTTACGATTTTATGGAGGTTATGATATATTAAAATTATATGGAAGATATAATATCTCACAAAATAATATAGTATACCAAAAATGGATATATTATTCCACAAAATCATATAGTATACCAAAAATACATGTAATAGCCCACAAAATCATGTAATGACCTGATTTTAACTCATGAACTCAGCTATATTAATGTTATACCTTACCATTGCACCAGGGTTTCAAGTTATGATTTGTAATATGCAAAATTTATTTTAAGGTGTATTTTCCAGTAGAGTTTTGGGAAATAAAGGCCATAAATCCTTTTTGTTTGTAGGAAGTAGATCTAAGAAGAGTAATTCAACAATCTTGTAATCTTCCTAGAAGCATTTTATTGTAAGTTGGAGATAAATATTGATGCAAGAAAGTGTTTGAGGTGCTTTGCATCATTTTAATGGATCAATTCCCTGTTTGAAGTGGACCTGGAGACGTAGCCCAAGAAGGGTGAACTTATCAACTTGTTCTTATGGTCTTTCTTATTGTTATTTATTATGCAAATGCATATTTTTAGTTACTCAATTAAACTTTATTAATAAAGTTAAAAGAAGCTACAATAAGCATTCAAAAGTATCTCAAGCTTTAATTCTCAAATCACAACAATATTATTGTTAACCTTTTTGTGTTATTAATGTTTTTCATATATTTATAATAATAGCCATTTATTATAATAATAAAACTAATATTATAAACAAATTATTATTATGTAAGTACTTTTCTTATTATGACCTTTCATAAATTATTCGTCTCTTTCATATAGTTATAATATATACAAATTTTTGTCAAAGGAACTTAGCTCAAGTGGTATGGTTCATGATTTATGTCCCAAGTAGTGTAGGTTCAAGTCTCTCGAGACATGTTGGTCCTTGTGGAATTTATGAAATATTGGTTCTACCAGGTGGAATGCACACACACATAATATTAATAATAACAAATTTCTCCTTATAATCCTAATAATAATAACTATACATCTTATTAATAACCTAATGCTAATAACCATTCAAAAGTATCTCAAGCTTTAATTCTCAAATCACAACAATATTATTGCTAACCTTTTTGTGTTATTAATTTTTTTCATATATTTATAATGATAGCCATTTGTTATAATAATAAAACCAATATTATAAACAAATTATTATTATGTAAGTACTTTTCTTATTATGACCTTTCAAAAATTATTCGTCTCTTTCATATAGTTATAATATATACAAACTTTTGTCAAAGGAACTTAGCTCAAGTGGTATGGTTCATGATTTGTGTCCCAAGTAGTGTAGGTTCAAGTCTCTAGAGACATGTTGGTCCTTGTGGCATTTATGAAATATTGGTTCTACCAGGTGGAATGCACACACACACAATATTAATAATAACAATTTTCTGCTTATAATCCTAATAATAATAACTATACATCTTATTAATAACCTAATGCTAATAACATAATTATATTTACCAATTATAATAATAAAATAACTTAATAATAGTATTTTAATACACACAAAATATTAATAACAAAAAATTTCTCCTTATAATTGTAATAGTAATAACTATACATCTTATTAATAACCTAAATGCTAATAATGTAATTATCTTTACTAATTATAATAATAAAATAACTTAATAATAACATTTTAATATTAATATTACAATTATCATCCTTTATAACTATAAATTTACATACATTCTATCATTTAAAGACATTAATAATTATAATAATTCATAACCTATTAATAATAATAATAATAATTTTATTAATAATAATAACAACAATAAATAATCTAATAATAATAATAATATAGTCATTATTAACAATAATAACATAAGGGGGTGGAAAAAGGGGGAATGATTCTTTTCAATCCCAATGGAGAACAATAAATCAAGTTAATGTGTGGACTGGGTCAACAATCGAACAATCTCGCTGAGATGTATGACCTCTTTCTTGGCTTGTAGCTTGCCAAAGAATGCACCAACTCATCCATTTTCATTTTAGGGTACTCCCTCATCATAAGTCAACTCCTCCACTCAGGCTCTTATTAATTTTTCATAGGGCAACATTGTTCTTTGCTATGATAGTTGCATTTCATCATTAATACATTAAGTTCACCCCATATCATCATTACATTATTCATATCTACGTCATTATACATCAACATAGGAAGAAACAACATCATCATATTCATCAATGTAGCGGAATATAAAATGAATAGTAGAAGAAATCATGCACACACATAGAGACATCAGGATTGGTTCGAGACCAGGGCAAAACCCACTATGGGGAAAACCCTTGCAAACCTTGTTATGAAACCAGCTCAAGAAAAGATAGAAAGATAGATCAACGCCTTAGAATTCAGCCTCTTCGAGGGGGAAACCTCCTTTACATTACATAAATGAACAATTCTTCGATGATACAAATGAAAAGACCTCATTTCTATATATAGGAGTCTAAGGGGTCATAATATAATTAGAGCCGACATAACAATAATAATGTAAGGGCACAATAATAACAATAGTGGGCTTCTATGTGGCACAATAGTAACAATATGGGCACTACATGGGTACATCAACATACTAAGTGGGTTGTACTAATAATAATAAGGGGTTACACCAGTAGTATAGGGGCCTAACATGCCCCTCTCCTTAAAAAAGCGTTTTCCTCAACACTTGAGTAGTTCTTGATGCTTCTGTATAAAATTCTTGTCCTCCCATGTGGAATCTTTAGCGGGTAAGTTCTTCCACTTGAAGAGATACTTTGGAATTGATCGATTTCGTAGCTGTCGGGTTCTTGTTTCTATGATTGCTCCAGGTTCCAATATGATTTTTCCTTCCTCTTCAATTTTTGGCAATATTGTTTGAATTGAGATCTTTTGCAACTTTTGAATAAGTGGCCATACTTCTTCGTCCTTCTTCCATTCAAATTTTGCTTCTTGAGAGTTTGAGGAGTGGTAATTCCTGTCAATGCTTTACAAGATATCATCTGATTCATTTCTTCTTTCTCTGGGGTGGGGTCCTAGCGTATATCTTCTTCCTTTGATGTTTCATGATCCTTTTCTTCCTCCTCTTCATATTCTATGTAAAATAATTTCTTCTCAGCACACTTATGACCTTTAGTGCATTTGCTATCACAATTGTAACAAAGCCCTTTTTCTATTTTTTCTTCCAATTGTTGTGTTGTAACCCTTGTAGGTTGTGGAAGGCTAGGAGAAACAACACTTTCACACCATACCTTCTTCTTCTTCTTCTTATATCGTCATCAAATGTTGCAGCAAATGATAGTACAATGATCCATAACTTTAGAAAAAAAATAACGATATGTATGAAACATATCTAATCATGTTAGGAATTAGAACCCTCATACTTATGGTTGTAATGTCCTGTCACAAATTGATGTCAACTGTTGTATATTGTTGTCACTGTGTCAAACACTTCTGAGTACTGTTGTCACTATCAATGAGCCCAATACATATGTTTGTAGTGGAAACTAACAAAATAGATCTACAAATCTACAGATTTGTATAACAATAGAGAGAAACCCAGATCTACCTGATCACTAAAGTCAACTGAAGCCAAGATGTCAAACCCTAAATCTGAACTCGGGTCTCTCTCATCCAAACTGTCTGTGTGCGATCGAAACGCTCGGGTCGCTCTCTTGAATACCGTATGCAAGTGAATGTGACTGAAGAGTCACTCTCAGGAAGCTTTCATGAGTGCAAATGTGGCATAATACTACTAAAACCCAGAGTCGCTCCCTTACTGTTGTTGTGTGAGCGACCCTAATGTCCTGGTCGCTCCCAAGACTACTCTGTACGAGCAACCAAGGACCAGAACCTTATGATCTTCCTATGAACCTAGAGTTGCTCCCATAAGCCTCTATGCCAGTGTCTAAGAGTCGATAATCTCTCTCATAGGATTATGTGCCAACGAACAGGGATCAGAATGCCCTGTTTTGTGCCAGCAACCGAGATCCAGGAGACCTAACCTAGAGTGAACCTTTCGCCTGTGATTTCAGACCCTTGAGCGAACTCCTTCCGTTGAACCTATGCGAACCAAGACAAAAGAAAAGAGAAGAGAAGATGTGTCCAAATGATCTTGAGGTCTCTTCTATTTATAAGTTTTCTTGAGGGTTCACTTGGGTTTAAGACTAACCCAGGCAGTTACTCATGTGGTTAGGGCCAACCCATTCCATAACAAATGTGTGAATAAAATAATTCATAACTCAACTTCCACTTAACAAAATTGGATGATATTTAGGTCAATTTGGTCCTTGCAAAAAGAGGAATCTAATTAATTCATTATCTCGTTCATTTGAGCTTTCCAAGGTGGAATTTACCGCAGTTTCAAAAATTAACACTCCCTCTCCACTAGGGAGAATTCCACCTGCCAATCTCTATCCATCCATCAATATGCCATTCTAGAATATTTAAGTATCATCACAAATCATCTCTGTGATGTATTTGTGATCTAGGTGGCTCCAGAGAGATACACAGGACAAAGAGGACTGATGGAAGCTCAAAAACCAAAGTACTCGGAAGTTTCTCGAACCAAGTTCAGGTTGTAGATCTCATCGTCCTGATCGCAACAGTGTGAACAATTCGTCAATCCGAGTCCGGATGAGGAAGTTAGAAGTAGTCAAAGTTGGGTTGACATTTTGATGGCTGGGCAGGCTTAAGGAGGCCACAATTTGGACTTTTTCTAGCCACTGGATTTCGGCCAACCTAGGCTGGATTCCGGGCAAAATTGTGGGGTCATTAAAATGACTCCTACGGCTTAAAAACCGATTTTTCAAAAACTTGCATATTGTTTTATGTAACAAAAAAAATATAAAAACAAGGGGAGCGTGGGGGCCGCCAACCCCACCACCCCCTCCTCACATAACCGCATACATTAATATGGTGGAGGGGTGGGCCATGACCCCCAGCCCCTCCCATGGAACCCCAACTGCATATATGTTAAGTAATGGGGGTGGGTCAGCCCTTGGGGCACGGACCCAACCACCCAAATACCACGGGCAACTGCGAAACAGCGAGAGGAGGGTATGGGGGTAGGCCACCCAAGGCGGGCCTAGCCACCCGATTAAAAAAAATAAAATTATTTTGTGTAAAAAAACGAGGCGGGGTTTGACTGCCCAACCTCCTCCCTATTAAACAAGATCTTAACCAACTACACTAAATGGTTCACATTGATTAATCTGCCCAAATTTTTTATATAAACCAGATTTCTTCAATGCACTGGAAAAGGGAGGAACCAAGAGTGGGCACGCATTTTGAGGCAGTGATTTTTAATTATTTTTTAATGCAGGTGGAACCATGAATTTTGCAGGAGGGCTGAATTTTCACTTTGTTAGAATTTGACAAATTTTATATGGATTCAACACCTATCGTCGCCATGAATGCAATGGATTTGTCTGTTTCTCCATCAAATTTCTGCATTTTTCGGCAATTTTTTCAGTATGGACGTGGAACCATGATCGTTGTAAAAAACAGGGAGCAGAACCATAAGCCTTGAAATTTTCCTGAGGACGTAAAATTTTTCCATGTCAAAATATAGTCAAGTTTATACTTGTTTTTCATGGTTTTCCACGGGGATCGCAATGGTGAGGTCATATTTTCCATTTGATTTGCAGATTTCCAGTCCACCCATGGAGAAGAATCTTTGAGGAATCTAGGGGGCATCTAAAAGATTCCTTGAGCCCCAGATTATTAACTCTCGTAATTCAAAGATTGGACAGTCGATTTTGCACTATTCGACGTCACAAATCTGATGGTGCGTTCAGATTTCTCATTCTCTCATTCTATTCTTCCGCCAATTTTCTAAGTGGAATGTAGGTGTCAACATCCATGTGCGAGCAGTCATGCGATTGATGCCGTGAGATCGATGGCCTGATCAGCTTCAACAGTTTGACATCCACTTCTTTAGATGGCCCTTGGTTGTGAGGTATATGTTGTGTTCATGTACTTATTCTTTATGCATTGTGTTGCACAGATCCTTGTTGATGCTTGATGTGGGACCCTGTGTCTTACTCATTTTCATGATTCTTGCTTGAAGTGATGCAGAATCATCTGTGTGATGTACTTATTGTCATGATTTGTCATGTTGTGTTTTGAGATCCCTTTGTTGTGTGTTGATGGGATACTCATGTGTCGCCATGCATTTT
Source organism: Pinus tabuliformis (assembly GCA_031772625.1). Lineage (NCBI taxonomy): Eukaryota > Viridiplantae > Streptophyta > Pinopsida > Pinales > Pinaceae > Pinus > Pinus tabuliformis. Next base: position 328,096,058 of record CM062813.1, on the reverse strand, counting down.
TGCATTGAGATCCCTTTTATGCCATGTTGGCGAGATGCTCATCATGCATGAGTTTTGTGTCATACTGATAGGAGTCTTTTGACTGAGAGTTCCTGTAGTGGAACATCTCTTAGATCCACTCCTGTGTGAGGGAATTTTCCTTGTATGATCGCAACATCATCTCTTGTGTACATCATCACTATTGTCAACACTTAATGCAGTGGCCTACACCATCTTGACACCGGGGCCCGGAGATGTAGTCCCTCCTACACAAACTCCATTATCAACAACTTATGTTTTCATGTGTTGATGATTGACATGTTCCTCTTCTTTACAACATGAAGATGTATTCATTAATGTTCTTTTAAAAATGCAATTTAACACATCATGAAAGTAAAATGTATTGGAAGGGTCCTTTGTCACACCCGGACCTGGATCAAGTCATCATGCCATGTAAATCTCAAGTGTCTCATCAGCAGAAATCATCATTGTACATATCGATCTATCCTTTTATTATTCCTACTTATATCTTGATTGTTCCTGCTCGTATGTTGAACATTCTTGGATCTAGAAGAAGAAGAATTTATTACTGGAGGGGAGATCAAACTTATACCCTCTATCCATCAGTTTTCTATCTAGAATCTCTGTCAGCGGGCTACTACTTGGATCATCATCAACAATCGTCATCAGAGAGCATATCATCAGGGAGCACATCTGAACCTGGAATCATATCGGGGAGTAATATCTTCCACCCATACCGAGAAATAGGATAAATCATCACATATGGGAGTAAACCATTGACCCTAGATCACACAGGGGAGTACACCCTTGACCCTAGAATTTGAATGAGGAGCTTTACCCTCAAACCGGAATTTCATCAAGGAGCTTTACCCTCAACCTGAAATCGTATTTTGTACTGATATTCCCAATAATGATTCTCAGTAGTCATGTGGTAGAACACCTACATCATATCGCCTTGTGTTGTACACCCCAAGCACACCCTAAACTCCTTGGCCAAATGAGGAGTAATATTCCCAACAAGACCTACTTGTGGGTATGATGCCAACTAGGGTATACTCTGCAAAGACTAGACAGGGGAGTAAAACCCTCAACCCTATGGGTAACAAATAGGGGTAATGCCGTATTTTCCAGAGTTCCTTCAACCCCAAGAGCCCTTATCCCTCAATTCCTCACCCTGGGAGCTCAAACAAGGGAGAAGAGTTGGATCAATGTTCTCGATTAGCGTTGTTGTCACCATACTCGAATATGATATTTGATTGTCTCAATAGAAGTTGTTTCCCTGTTCATACATAACATCAAATCAGATATCGTGTCAGATCATAAATAAACATATAGATCACAAAAGGATACCATAATCATCCTCCCTCTCAAGGAGGTGCCAATCCACAAGCTTGAGCTCGTTTCGAACAACTGCATCGTCTCAATATATGAGAGAATCTCAGTCCCAACTATGTATATATGGGACTCTTAGCCATCGTAATGAAGCCATGCCATATCCATATCATGCTCAGACAACTCTCTAAGGAGATTTTTCATCCTGCCTCTTAGATAGCCATGCTAGCAACATCATGATCGAATCTAGTCATGCTATGGACCTCTCATCCAAGATATCATGGAAGATCTTATACTAGAGCAACATCCAAATGTGCTTATCAAGAATAATCTCAAATATTAGAAATACATCTATGTAGACACATATCATAGGAGAAATATCTCATTCTCAAAATAGAACACCTCATGCAGATATTTCAAAGCATGCTCGGTGGTAACTCTATGTAAGTGAAGTAGCTCAACCATGAATTTATTCAGGGTCTATGCACATTATATCTATAAGAATATTAAAAAATGGAACATCAATGCTTCAATCACCAGATTTCATGTTAAGCTCAACAACATCTTGAAATTCAAATCACAGTATCTAAGGATTAGTCAAAAACATTTTCCAATAGCTTTGCAATATGGAATTTCTTTCCCAATTTCCAAAAATCGATTCATCATGCCATGATACATCATTTCAGGCTTCGTAAGCCATCTCCCTCTAACTGGGGATCTACATCATTCATATTCATTCATGTAAGAAACTTGTCTCTACTAGATTCATGCAACCAAAAATATGTTAGATCATAAACATATGGCTATCAACACCATGACATCAATATTTCATCAAAGGTTAGACTCAAAGCAGAAGATAGATGCAACATCATATCCCAAAGATTATGAACACAATATCATTTTATGTCAAGTCACTCCATCAAGTTACTGCATCCAGTTTAACCGTATGCTATCAAGACAACACCATGAGCAGTAAGAGGTCTAGAATATCAAATTTACACTTATACCTCTCACATCAAGGTTATCATGCTCTTCATGACCAATGAGTTCAAATTAGGTCATTCAATAAAACTTTACAAAAACAAGAAGAGTGTCAATATCTCTTTCCATATGATTTCATCATTCTTATCACAAGTATTACCAACAGACTCATGTATATGAGTCAAGGTGCTAGCCTTCTTTATAAGATCAAGATATCCAACAGATAGATCACAAATTTTAGCAAAATATCAAGTGTATCAATGTATCAACGTTAGATAGCTTCATAAGGTTCAAGAATATCAAAAGTTCAACACTAGGAGAAACATGTATGAGACATTAAAGAAGGAGACATTCTCATCATACCTTAGGGTTTACCGAGCCAATAGCTGAAACATGCCATCCAGACCTTGTGGTATTAACTGTGAACCTTTTCATTAGACATAGGCCGCTTGAAGCACTTTGTCATATTTTCATCAAATACCTCTTTGTCTCTTTCCATATCTGCATCTCAATATGATCCTCAAGTAGGATCTACTCATCACATGTCATCAAGGAGGTTAGAAACATCCATATACTCAAAGACATATGTAAGAATTACAAGCAATAAACATAATCATCAGATCTAACAAGTAAGAAGCATCATAAGTCAAGAAATACTTAACTTTAATGAGAGGTGATCTTCTTCCCCTTGAAACAATCTTCAAGAGCCATCAATGTCCAACCAAATCTTCTATGGATTATCCCACCTAGGGATTCATACATCAAATATCGGGTCTTTTCCATAAACCATAGTTTTCTCTCCTCCATAAAACCCTAATCACCAAGATGCCTAGGGTTTTATTCAAACCCTAGAATTATTTTAGGTCTCCACCATCCTATTTATGCTTCCATAAAATGTGTCATCATCGGGGTGATCTCCATGGATTTTATTTAGCCCAACGTTGATACCATGATAATTTTTCATGGGGCGACATTGTTCTTTTCTATTATAGTTGCATTTCATCATTAATACATTAAGATCACACCATATCATCATTACATTATTGAGATATACACATTATACATCAACATACGTAATTAAATAGGAACAAACAACATCACCATCTTCATCATGTAATGAAATATAAAAGTAACAATAAAAGAAAGCATGCACACACATAGAGACACCAGGATTGGTCCGACACCAGGGAAAAACACACTATGGGGAAAACCCTTGCAAATATTCTTCTTCTTAGATCATCATCAAATGATGTAGCAAAAGAGAGTAAAATGATCCATAACTTTAGAAAAATAACAATGATATCTATGAAATAGATCTAATCGTGCTAGGAATTAGAAGCCTCATACTAATGGTTGTAATGTGTTGTCACAAATTGATGTCAATTATTGTCACTGTGCCGAACATTGTTGAGTATTGTTGTCACTGTCAATGAGCCCAATACATATGTTTGTAGCAGAATCTACCTATTCACTGAAGTCAATTCAAACCAAGATGTCAAACCCTAGATCTGAACTCAGGTTGCTCTCATCTAAATTGTCTGTGTGCAACCGAAACTCCTGGGTTGCTCTCTTGAATATTGTATGCAAGTGACTGTGATTGAAGATTTTCTCTCAAGAAGCCTTCATGCGTGCGACTGTGATATAATACTACTAAAATCCAGAGTCACTACCTTACTATTGTTGTGCAAGTGACCTTGATGTCATGGTCGCTCCCAAGACTACTCTGTACGAGCAACCAGAACCTTTCGATCTTCCTCTGAACCCAAAGTCTCTCCCATAAGCCTTTTTGCCAGCGTCCAAGGGTCTATAGTCACTTTCATAGGATTATGTGCCAGAGTCCAAGGGTCTATAGTCACATTCATAGGATTATATGCCATTGTCTAGGGACTAGAATGCCTCATTTTGTGCCTATGACAGAGATCCAGAACACCCTAACCCAAAGAGAACCTTTCGCTTGTGATTTCGAACCCTTGAGCGAACTCCTTCCGTCGAACCTACATGAACCAAGACAAAATAGAAGAGAAGATGTGTCCAAATGATCTTGAAGTCTCTTCTATTTAAAGGTTTTCTTGAGGGTTCGCTTGGGGTTAAGACTAACCCAAGCAGTTACTCATGTGGTTAGGGTTGACCCATTCCATAATATGTATGTTAATAAAATAATTCATAACTCAACTTCTGCTTAACCAAATTGGGTGATCTTTAGGTCGATTTTTGTCCTCGTGAAAAGAGGAATATAATGAAATCATTATCTCAGTAATTTGAGCTATCCAAGGTGGAATTTTACCGCAGTTGCAAAAATTAACAAATCTCACGCTGAGAACAATCTTCTATCTTAGCTTCTGAGAAGAATTTACAAAATTTATTGACTACTTCACAAATATGCACTTCTTCCATATCCTTCGAAATCAAAACCAATAATTCTAGGCTCAATAAAATATTACTTTCAAATTGGATTAGGGCTAATATAGGTTAATAATGGCCTAGGATGGAAGGCCATTCCATGAAATCTAAAAACAAGTTATTCGGTTCCCTTACATACATTAGAAATCAAGATGACACATTGGTTGGGGACGCTCAAAAAATAGATGTCAGATGTGAAATCCCCTTCATCACTCCTCTGAAGAAATTTCCTTTGAATGACACGACGTGATCTCCATGCAACGTCACCCTATCATTCTTCTCCTTAAGGTGGCTATTCTATTTATTGGAGGTAAAGTGTAACAACCCTGTTTAAAAATCCATGTAAAAAATAATAACCAAGGTCAGGGGACTCGTATTCCAAGTTGAATGTTGGGAAAAACATCCAAGTGGGTGTTCATTTGGTTTATTATGGCTAAGGTATATTGGAAAAGGAAATGGCAAAGGCTTTAGAAAGGAAAGAGGAATTAATTGGCATTTTATTTATGAAAATAATGGAATAGGACAAAAGGAAGGTGAAAGGTCATGGATTGAATGTGAGGAGGAAAATGAAGGAAAATAATGGAAAATTGAAGAAATTAGAGGCCTCATTAATAAAAAGGCTTATGAGTATCAGTTGGGAGACTTTTTCCAATTTAGTTTTGAAACTCTCTCTCTCTACTCTCTCTCTCTCTCACTCTTGGACAGTTAGAGAATTCTTGGAGCACTCTAGAATTGGATCAAGAAAAAAAAAGTAAGAGAAAAGAAGGAAAACAGAAACAAATATCAAGCAAGGAAGAGAAGAATAAAGCGACTATAGTGGGATTACTTGCAGGTGTCGCTTTTCATGTGTGATTTCCTTGCTAGATTTGGAACGCATGGTACATGCATGTGTGATTTCCTTGCTAGATCTGGCATGCATGGTACATCCATGAGTGCTATTTTGTTCTCTTTCTCTCATTAGTATTGGTTTTATGAGGTGTGATAGTGGTTTTCAACCTTACCTTTCCATTTTCAGATAGACATGGGGTGATCGGGTTCTCTTTTAATTGATTGAGTTGGATTGCCTGGATGGTTTTGAAACTGAGTGGGGTGTTCTCTGAAGAATAACACAAGGTCTAGGAATCCCTGGACCAGAGAAGGTGGGATTGTGGTAAATCCATATTTTGTGTACATCGATAGGCCTAGGAATCGTTGACAATTGAATGGCGGGATATATGGTAAAGCCTAGAGACTAGGAGACAAACAAATTCATCACGGTGTAGGTGAAGAGATCCAAAGGCATCCATGCTTGCGTAGGCCTAATGATCTCTGAATCACTATATGGTGGGATTATGGTAGAGCCTAGTATTGTATGTTTATTGTTTGGGCCTAAGAATCCCTTGGTGGATTGTGGTAAATCCTAAGGAAGCCCTGGTTCATTTTTTTATGAGTCCCACACTCATGCTTGGAATATGACAGAGGGGTGATTGGCTGAAAGAAAGATTTGGCTCAGCCCAATCTATGGTCGGGTGGTTCATGGAAGTCTTGACTTGGTTGTCATATGTATTCATTAATAAGAGTTCCTTATCCTTTGGTATTTCATGTGTAAATGTACTTGTTCATATGTGGTTTTATGGTTGTTATATCCTTGTTATTTCTATTGGTTATATGCTGGTTATGAGTATGTTTAATTACAAACTTGATGTATGGCTCTTATCATGTTTTGATTAGAAAATCAATGAATAAATGACCTAATATATGATAATGCATCTATTGTGATAAGGAATCAATGCTACTTGACGATTCTCAAATAAGTATGAGACCCTTATGCTCAAATATGTTGTTATGACCTGTAGATTGCATATTTGTGACATGTTTGACGAAATACCTGTCATGGCTAGTAGGGGTCAAATCAAGTACTTGTACCAATTATTGCATTAGTAGCCTTATTCCATTGTTATTATTCATTTCTAGGAGTTTCATGAAGTTCTGGGAAGTGGCCTGAGACCTAGCCCTAAAAAGGTGGCTCAAAATCCAAGGACGTTGGCTTAGAACTACCTGGAAAAGGCCACAATTGCTAGCATGCCTTGTTGTGGGAGTGACTAGAAGGCCTTAGTCACATGCTTGTATTGTCCTAGGAGCGATTGATGATCCATATCAGCAAAATGACAAGTTGTCTCAGGGGTTTAGCACCTAGAAGGGTTTGTTGCCTCCTGAAGGGTCTGTAGCTCTTGAGGAAGGTTAGATTGGTTGTCAGTTCCACTTCCTTAACTATACATGGGAATTTGAGTCACATCATAATAGCCTCTCATCGCATGTCTACCTTAGTGGACCAGTTAGCTTGGGTAAATGTGGGAGGAGGGTGTTATAGGCTGGTATCAGAGCATGTTCAGTTCTCTTTGGGTGATGTCTGGTTTCTATTCTCTTTGGGTGTTATATGATAATACAGAGTGGTATCAAAGCATGGTTCACCCCTTGGACTGGATGGCTAAAATGTTTTTTTCATGCATGCATGTTGGTTTCATATTTGTTACTTATGCTTGGGGTCTATGTGCTTGTTATGTATGCATGGCAATGGTCATTGTTACCATTGTGTCGTCATGTAGAGGTTGATGATGTTGTTGTTGGGATGTGGTTGTTGTGAATGCATGTCGCTCGCATATGCATTTGATATCCATGCCAATGTCTATATGTTCTTATGCATGCATTATCATGGTTATGGTTATGCATGCATAATAGGTCAAACCTGCATCGTGATAGTCAATATTTCATTTTGTGTCATCATGATGTTGTTGGTATGTTATGATGCTAATGTGTTGGTTGAGATAGAGCAGGAGATGCAGATCATCAAAGCAAGGTTGAGGCACTAGACTTTTGGGTAAGAGGATATCGTCGTACATGTATTGTATGATTGACACGTAGGTATGTTGGTTAATAGTTGTTATAAGCATTAGGTTATGTACATGTCTATTAGTCTATGGTTTTGCAATTACTCATATGATAGATGTTAGTTAATCAATGTGATCGCATCATGCATGTACATATGTCAGTTACTTATGAAGGATAGTAACTTGTTGTTATATGTATTGTGGTATGTGTTGTCACTCACTGCTAAATGTGTTTTCAGTTGCCCTAAGTGAAAAATAGCGGCGAAGTTTGAAGCCATATTCCAAGATATATAAGCTCTCAAAGCTAAATTGGACCCTCTCTATTGGATAGTGCTTGGAATAAGCTTTCCAACGGTATGTGGAAGTCAAAAAATGGACTTCTGGATCAGAAGTTAGAGAAAATTGAAGTTGCCCTCTAAAAGCCAGAAAACAAAGAGAAAACGACCAAGGGTAAGGTCACGGCATATCGGAGGTCCCGGCTCATCGCAAATCGCAATCAGAGTTTTCTGAAAGTAGCAACAGGGGAGGGCAAAGAAAACCAACGATCAACAATCACCGATTATCGGAGATCAGAGGTCCAGGAGCATATCGAAAATCGCAGATCGGGGGTTCCAATGACCCCACATATCGGCGATCACAAATGCCACAGGTCCAAGGAATGGGAGCATATTGCAGATCGCAAATTGGAGGACCAAGCAACACGACATATATGAGGTTCCAGGGACATGGCATGTCGGAAATTGCAACAGTGCAAGATCAGAATATCGCAATTGGCGATAAAACAAATGACACCCTTCCAAAGTTTCAATTGTGATTAAGTGTCAAGATTTAAGACAATAGTGAAAATCATTGGGAAAGGCCGAAAACATTTAAAAAAGGAAATCAACGCAAAACTAGGGGCATGAGTGCCTTTTTCTCTCTCCTCCAGGAGGCCAAGTGGAAGAATATTATTGGATCCCGTAAAGACACGGTAGTACTGACGTCAGCATGACGTGGTAGTACAGAGGACACGTGGCATGCAAATCTAGCATTTTCAAGGGCCCGCAGAGGGCATATCTGGGTGACATGTATAACCACTTAGGAAGTGCCACGTGGTAGTGATGATTTCACATCGTTAATCGCAAATCGGAGGTTGAGGCTTATCGGCACTTTGTAACGCAGTGCACACATGGGAAAGTGTGATAAAGAGGCTTCGATGTGGGGGTTGGTCTGCGGTTAGAAAGGCATAGAAAACCAAAGGTGGAGCTGGAGGCTGAGAAATAATGGGCTATTGCAAATCAGAGATCGCAAACATGTTGCGGTACAATACAAAAACCCCAACTCAAATCCGCCGATAAAGGGGCTAGCCCACAATCACATAAAGAGATAAAAGAACTGGGGGCTAAGCATGGAGGGGGGATCAGCGATCACATAAAGGTCCGAGGAACCAAGGGCTAACCACTAAAGGGATAGTGCAATAGGAGATCACAAACAAGTTGCAATTCCAATATAAAAACCCCGATTGCGATCCGTCAATCGAGGAGCTTCGATATTTGGCCAAACACCTAGTCATAGCCTCTAGTCATATAAGAAGAAAGGAAAAAAGGGGCTAAACCAAAGGGGACCAAAGGATATCGGGACTCATTATTCTGTAACACCTCTTAGCATAAAATTCTAGATACAACGATGCCCTGATAGTGTGGTACAAAGATTTGAAGATGTATGGGTTGGCAGCTGAGGCATTGATTGAGGGAATGGTGCAGTGGTAAATTAGTATGGGGACTCAGGAAGACTTAATGCCTCAGCCTGGAGATCCACTTGGTCATAAACGTAAAGGACTGCCAAGACAAAATCTACTTCTACTTTGTAACAAGAAACCATAGTCGATCGTTACCAGCTCCAAAGAGTGGTGAAGTCAGGCAGTTAAGATGAAAGAGACAGGAACCAACCGAGTAGCAGGAGAAGCACGCTAAGGCAAAGACGTGGCCTAATCAGGGGCAATCTTAGAAACAAAAGAGGGATACTTCCTCCATCGTCTTTCCATTTTCCCTTTTCTATTATTTTGTAAATTCTGTTTATTTTCAAGAAAGGAATCAAATCCTTGGAAATCATTTTGGGCAACAGAGTTATCGCAGGCCAAGGCATCTAGTCAATCGTACAGCTAGCCCTTGGCTGAGATATTTTGTAAATGTGGATTAAAATCCCGCCTTCTCTGTATAAATAAGGGGGAGAAACACTTAATAAAGGTTTCCGAAATTCTACACCCGAGTGGTCCAAATTATTTGATTCCATTTTGGTTCTAAATGCTTGTCCATGAGGGAGTTGAGAGGTAGATTGCTAAATGTAAATGGACTGGTGAATGGGACTCATTTTTCAGATTAATGAAAATTCTTGGTTATTCCAATCATGGCAATGTGCAACATGTTTTCCCCTCTGTAAATCTCATTCCATATATGTTTTTCTTTCTCTAAAATAGTGTGATGAAGCTATAGGTTTCACCCTTGTTCATGATTGTATATTTGTTACTAAAGTAGCAACAATACGTGTGTTAGCTACAGATTTACTAAAGTACCTGTAATGTGCACATATATACTTATGCGTTTGGTGACAAATATGCCTATGAGGTATATGGCCTGAAACTATGACTAGCGCTCCACTCCTTCCACTCTCTCATCTCCTCCCTCTTCGATATTTATGTTGGAACATTGTGGCTTAGGATCCTGCATTGCAATCAACCCTACGCACTGATTTCCCTCCCCCCTTTCCTCCTCTTCACTTTACGGAAATGTCAATATTAAGCTGCCTGTTGTTATATGTCGGCCACCAGAACTAGACATGTCTCTTTGAGGTTGGCCCGATTTACCCCATGAACATTTGGATCCATGTATTGGCTTGAGTTTACCTTAATGAAGGCCTATTTAACCAAGCTCCCTTTATTATATTTTTAATTATGTGACAATTGGAATGTTGCAGAAACTCCTCACTAATATTCTTCCATGCACTATTCTATTTAAGATGTCCTAGGCACTGGTCTACAATCAACCCCAGAGGCTGTCTCTAGGAAGATTTCTATGTCTCATGAAGCACTTGTGCTATGGGTGCTATTAAAAGCGAAAACATCTTTCTAGCGCCATTTCCAGGGAAAAGATTACAATATTTTTCGCTGGGTACAACAAATATTTACATTCCCTCTGTTAGGTGAGCAAGGGAAGTGTGGGTTGAATATCTCTCACCTTGGCAACTCCACAGTTTCAATCTTATGGTAAAAATCATGGTGACTCCACTGTCCATATCTCTATTTGATCATCCTGGCTTTCAAGCATCCTCATACTCACTCTTATGCTAAAGCAGTCTTAAAATTTCCCCACCTTTAAACTTGTAATCACTCACCTAGGAAGGTTTTCAAAATGGCCATTCCTGAATTCCTTGCCAACAAATTTGCCCCACTGGATTTTTCTTATATTGTTGGTTATCCCAATAATGTCCCTTCAGTTCATGAATGGAATACCTATTTTCCTAGATTCAGTGGAGACACAGATAGAAGTCCTGACTAGCACCTCAAAGATTTTCATGAATGCATGGAACAATAGGGTATTTTTCTTGAACATGTACAAATGAAATTGTTCATGTATTCTCTAGATGAGGATGTTAGAGTTTGGTATAGGACAACACCTCATGGTAGCATATCTTCCTTGAAGATATTTCACATAGAATTAAATCATTATTGCAAAAGATTATATCCACCAAATGCTCTGTTTGAAGATTGTTGCGCACATTTTAATGTTGAAAGTATTCCTATGGTTAATGATCCTGTTGAATATGTGTGTGGAGCTCTGTCCAAGAAAACATTTACTCGCATCAAGAAGAATCACCCAATGACCAAGAAAGAAAAGAAGGAAACATCATTGAGCTACAAATAAACCCTCAGAGATCTTATTCGAACGAATTTGATGTTTCTCCTTCTTATGATGTATATGACTCTGATGGAGAGTCAAGTGATGCAGAGCCACAACGCTCCCAGTCATGGGAAACGGCACAAGAAGAGGAGGCCCACCAAGAGGTTAACGAAGAGGCTCCAGTCCATGATGCACGTCCTTCACCTGGAGAACAAGTTCAAGAACCTCCTTCGATTTATGATTCATATTATTTAGAGGATGAGATGGCCGCGGATGTTCAAAGGGAGTGGTTTACCAACAAGTGGGGAGAAGGCTTCTAGTGACAAGTTTTTCTTGAAAAATCTAAGGCTGAAGAGCCGAACAATATTTGTGGCTTCCCTGACCAAGAAGATATTGGTCAACAGACTGTTTATGAAAACAAGGTAGCTACAAATTCTTCTTGTTGATTATATGACCCTATATCTGATTACATGAGCGCATTCTTCGGTCAGCATCAGAGGTTGTTTCTGTAGTATGCATCAAAAATTTTATTTGCAAATTTTTCATGGTGCATCTTTATTTTATTTTTTTTTATTTCAGCAATGGGAAGGCATTAGGTCCAGCACCCAAATGCTAACCTGGATCCATTGGAGGGTTGAACTCACTTAGGTGAATTGAGCCCGACACATAATTAGGAGTTGTGCATAAATATGCTCACTAGCTAAGCATTTATTTTCCAGTCGATAGAATTTATTTTTCTATATTTTAGTTTGATGAGGAAATGATTCTCCGTGAATAAAGTTTCATAGATATTTTATGGTTGAATATGTTCATTATATTTTTAACTCCATGCCCAATGGTGAATGCTACTGGTCTGCAGGTTCTCAACACCTTTCCAGCAAGGGAGTGTCCCCAGTTGGAGCCAATGTTGTCACTCACTGCTAAATGTGTTTTCATTTTCCCGAAGTGAAAAAGTGTAGTGAAGTTTGAAGCCATCTTCCAAGCCACAAAACCTCTCAAAGCTAAATTATACCCTCTCCATTGAATAGTGCTCAGAATAATATTTCCAACGGTATGTGGAAGTCCAAAAATGGACTTCTGGATAAGAAATTAGAGAAAATTGAAGTTGCCCTTTAAAAGCTAGAAAATAAAGAGAAAACAACCAAGGGTAAGGTCCCAGCATATCGGAGGTCCCGACTCATCGCAAATCGCAATTGGAGTTTTTTGAAAGCAGAAACAGGAGAGGGCAGAGAAAACTAGCGATCAACAATCATCGATTATCGAAGATTGGAGGTCTGGGAGCATATCACAAATCACAGATCAGGGGTTCCAATGATCCCACATATCGACGATCACAAATGACAGAGGTCCAAGGTATGGGAGCATATCGCAGATCGCAAATCAAAGGATCAAGCAACAGGGCATATCTAAGGTTCCAACAACATGGCATGTCGGCGATCGCAACAGTGCAAGATCGACACATCACAATCAATGATAAAACAAATGACACCCTTCCAAAGTTTTAATTGTGATTAAAAGTGTCGGGATTTAAGGCGATAGTGCAAATCACCGGGAAAGGGCCGAAAACATTTAACAAAGGAAATCAACACAAAACTAGGGGCAAGCGGGCCTTTTTCTCTCTCCTCTAGGAGGCCACGTAGCAGAATATTATTGGATCTGATAAAGACACAGTGGCACTGACTTCAACATGATGTGGCAGTATGGAGGACACGTGGCATGCAAATATGGCATTTTCAAGGGTCCAAATAGGGCATATCCAGATGACACGTTTCACCATTGAGGAAGTGCCACATGGCAGTGATGATGTCACATCGACAATCACAAATTAGAGGTTGAGGCTTATCAACACTTTGTAACACAGTGCACACATGGGAAAGTGCGATAAAGGGGCTTCGATGTGGGGGTTGGTTCGCGTCACAAAGGCACAGAAAACCAAAGGTGGAGTTGGAGGCCAAGCGCTAATGGGCTAACACAAATTTGAGATCATAAACATGTTGCGGTTCAATATGAAAACCCTGACTGGAATCTACCGATAAAGGGTCTCCGTTACAGGGGCTGGCCCACAGTCACATAAAGAGCTAAAAGAACTAGGGGCTAAGCATGGACGGTGATCGGTGATCAATGATCGACGATTGGTTTGTGCATCAAAAAAGGAATCGTCGTTTGCGAACATCCGATAAAGGGGCTCCAATAAGGGGGCTAGCCCATGATCACATAAAGGGTCTAGGAACCAAGTGTTATCGCAATCAAAGATCATAAACAAGTTTCAGTTCCAATATAAAAACCCCAATTGCGATCCACCAATCGAGGAGCTCCAATATTTGGCCAAGCACCTGGTCATAGCCTCCAGTCAAATAAGAAAAAAGGCAGAAAGGGACTAAACCAAAGGGGGCCAAAGGAGATCGAGACTCGTTGTTCTGTAATGCCTCTTAGCGTAAAATTCTCGATACAACGATGCCCCAATAGCGTGGTACAAAGCTTTGAAGGCATATGGGTCGGCAGCTGAGGCATTGATTGAGGGCATGGTGTAACGGTAAATAAGTATGGGGACTCAGGAAGACTTAATGCCTCAGTATGGAGCTCCACTTGGTCATAAATGTAAAGGACTGCCCGGACAAACTCTGCTTCTACTCTATAACAGGCAACCATAGTCAATCGCTATCAGCTCTAGAGAGTGGTGAAGTCAGGCAGTTAAGATGAAAGCAACAGGAACCGACCGAGTAGCAAGAGAAGCACGCTAAGGCAAAGACGTGGCCTGATTAGGGGAAATCTCAGAAATGGCAAAGGGATACTTCCTCCATCATCTTTTCTCTTTCCCTTTTTCTATTATTCTATAATTTCTATTTATTTTCAAGAAAGGAATCAAATCCTTAGAAATCATTTTGGGCAGCAGAGCTATTGTAGGCCGAGGAAGCTAGTCAATCGCACAGTCAGCCGTTGCTGAGATATTTTTTAAATATGGATTCAAAGCCCCCCTTCTCTATATAAATAAGGGGGAGAAACACTTAATAGAGGTTTCTGGAATTTTGCGCCCGAGTGGTCCAAATTCTTTGGTTCCATTTTGGTTCTCAATGCTTATTCATGAGGGACTTGAGCAGTAGATTGTTGAATGTAAATGGACTAGTGAATGGGACTCATTTTGCAGATTAATGAAACTCCTTGGTGATTCCAATCATGGAAATGTGCAATATGTTTTCCCCTCTATAAATCTCATTCCATATATGTTTTTCTTTCTCTAAAATAGTGTGATGAAGCTATAGGTTTCACCCTAGTTCATGATTGTGTATTTGTTACTAAAGTATCAATAGTACATGTGTTAGCTACAAATTTACTTAAGTACCTATAATGTGCATAGATTTACTTATGCTTTTGGTGACAAATATGCCGATGAGGTATATGGCCTAAAACCCTAACTAGTGCTCCACTCTTTCCGCTCTCTCATCTCCTCCCTCTGCCATATTTCTGTTGGAACATCGTGGCTTAGGATTCTGCATTTCAATCAACCCTATGCACCAATTTCCCTACTCCATGCACTCCTCCTATGCACTAGTCTACAATCAACCCTAGAGACTGTCTCTAGGAAGCTTTCTATGTCTCCTGAAGCACTTGTGCTACGGGTTCCAGTAAAAGCGACAACATTATGGATGATGGGTATGGTCATTGCAACTAAGATATTGATGTTATATGTATCATGCTAATTTGGATTGGCTTATGCAAATGGTTATGGTTATGATATTCAGGAATGAGTCGACCTAGTTGTGATATTATGTTGTAATAATCTAAACAGACTGTGCATATGTGATTGTTATGCATGAATGACAATTGTTTATGAGTTTATGATGTAAACATGTTAGATAGCTACTGTTATGGACATCATGACCTTATTTATGTTTGAGTTGATATGTTGTGAAGTTGTATCGTGCTAATCTAAATTCATTGTGCAAACAACATAGCCTCCCCTAAGATACATTAAGGTATGAGTTTACTTATGTTGTCTACTTGGTGCTTAAATGTTTGATTATGTTGTCCATTTGTTGTTTGAGTGTTTGGTGTCTATTATGTCGTCTATCTTTTGTTTGAATGTTTGATTAGTTGAAATATATGAGTTTGTATCTATAAGATTACATGAAGGAATGATCTTGGTTGTACTAACTCAATATGTGTTGGGAAAAATGGTGTTTACTTGAGTGTAAATGGGTGCCAGTTGTAGTATTATGACTTATGAATGTGAGTTGATTTTTTATTATGACATGATTATTAATCTTGGTAGATGATGATTTCAAATTAATAGATATGATGTCTTGATCATTGGAATATCTGATTCACATGTGTGAACAGTTGCAGGGCAACATGCTTGGTATTAGCATGATAAGGTAACAATTGATTTGTTTATATATAACTAATAGTTGGGTGATGTGATAGCTTGTAATAAGACTCAATTGCAGCAAAGTAAAAATTAAAAGGTAAAAGAAAGGAATTGGGTGAGAATTCCCTTGGTTGTGTTTGGAAATGACAATTACAACCGAATGAGTGCTTTGCATTAATATAGGAAGTGTTCTTAACCTTGATTTCATTTGACATTATGTGGATATGTGCTATATTCATGAGCATGTATTTGATAAGTATATTAGCTAGTTTCTAGTCATAGTTGGATTCATCGAGAGAATTGGAGTCCCTTAAGATATGGCATGGATGTGTTCAGTTACAAGGTAATGAGCTTGGCACAACAAGGTAAGATAATTGGTATATTGTTATATTTACTTATGCACTGAAAGTTATGTGTTTGTGGCAGTATGATGCAGGGGATTGCCTGGCAAAAGAGACTGCCATGAAATATTGAAGAAGGCTTGGGTTGAGATTTCTCTTGCAAGCATTGGGAACCCATGGGGTTGAGTCATGGTGTTTGTTGCTAGTCTTATGCTTTTGGTATCTTGTGAGTTTTTTATGCTTAATGTTCAATTTTTTTTGTGTCTAGTGCATGGCCATGCCACTTTGTTGTGGTGTTGTATTGTTATTGGTTTTCATGGTTTTCTTCTTGTTTTCTTTTGTTCTTTCATTTTATGTTTTGAGGGTCATGGGAATTGGTTGGGAAAGAGGAAATTTAATGGAGTTCAGGAATAGATGAATGAAACCAAATAGGTAATGTAAGACACAGATGAATCTTAGTGCATGAGTAAAGGGAATTTGAAGGCAAGAGTATGAGTTGGTTAGGTCCATTGGGATAAATGGATGGTGGTGAAACAATCATGAGAAAGGTAACATGAAATATAAGGTAAAAGGGATTAAGGTAACAAATGCCTTGGCTAAGTTGGGAACTATTGTTCTCAATGTTGTGCATACTATGCACGAATAAGGGATTTCCTTTAACATTGACATATAATATCCAGTAATTATGTCGTGATCATGATTATGCTAATGTTTATGTGTGTGTGTGTGTGTATTATGTCATTGTTTGACAGGGTTGTTAGGGATCATGATTGTTTTATGTTGATGTTTATATGTATATATGCATGTATGTATGTTGTTGTTTAACTGGGTCATCATGAATCATTCTTGTGGAGGAATGATTGCTTATGCAGGTGAATGACATGAAGAGGTCTTGGTTTATGAGGAATCAAGTGGGAAGAGTAACCTTGACAGATCTATAAGGTCAGTATCATGTGGATATGAATTGATATTATATGCTTACAATATGCCTATGTTTATGTTATGGACAGGTAATGTTGAGGGATACATCAACATAGTGAAAGCAGTGTGATCTGTGACATGCTGAGACAAGCATGGATAATGGAAAGATACTGGAAGCAAGGTTTCCTGGTAGAGACAATGTGGTATCTGGATGCGAGGTACTACTATTTTGTATATGTTGTACATTATGTACTTGTGATGTTGTGTATATACAATATGGTGTACATGTTGGATATGCAGTGTTGTGTGCATGTTGGATATGTGGTGCTATGTACATATGGTGTTGTGCATATGTTGGATATGCAGTGTTGTGTACATATGGTGTTGTGTGCATATTGGATATGTGGTGTTGTGTACATAGGGTGCTTTGTGCATGTTTCATATGCAGTGTTGTGTAATGGCATGGTGTACATATGGTGCTATGTACTTGTGGTGTTGTGTACATGTGGTGCCATGTACATGTTGTACATGAGGTGCTATGTGCAGGTGGTGTTGTGTAAATGTCGTGCATGTGGTGTTGTGTACATATGGTCTTTTGTACACGTTGTGCAGGTGGTGTTGTCTACATGTGGTGTCGTGTACATGTTGTACATGTGGTATTGTGTGCATGTCATACATGTTGTGATGTGCACATGTGGTATTGTGTGCATGTTGTAGATGTTGTACATGTTGTTTTGTGTATGTATGATATTATGTATGTGCATTGCATAGTCGTGGTATCATGACATGTGTATTTGTTGTGTTGTACTCTGTGTATGTATTGTGTTATATTGTACATTGGATGTAGGTGTATGTATTGTGTTGTGTTGTACACCAGGTGTAGGTGTATGTGATGTGTCGTATATCGGGTGCAGGTGTATGTGTTGTGTTGTACATAGAGTGCATGTGTATGTGTTGTATGTCATGTGTGGTTGTATGTGTGTGATGCACACTATGTGTATGTGTATGTGGTTGAAGAGAAGGAAATCGATTTTTGTCGGGTGTGGCAACTGATATAGTGTGCATGTGGAAAGGAGAAAGGATACAGGTAGAAGCTAAGGACCGATCAAAGGATAAGTATCAATATTTTATTTTAGTTTTAATTATGCATGTGATCTATGACTCTGATTTATGACGGTTAGATGTGATCTATGATTATGATTTATGATGGTTTTCTTTGAGCTAATCGGATGTGATATGTTTATACATGATGATTCGATCAAACAACTAGTTTGACTTGTTGTGATAAGAAGTGAACCAAATTGTAAGTGTACCTTATTGACAGGCCACTGGTAAGGTATGATGTGAATTTATTTCAATTTATTATTAAATCTGATGGATGTTATGTGCTTGGTATAGGAGAGCATGAAAATTCCCAGTTGGGTGGTTGGAACTGACTACAAGAATTAGCAGCAACAACAAAAGGAATTTAAACATGTAGCAATATGTTGGTGAAGCACTTCAGGAGCAGGGCCATTGTGGGAAACTAGTACCCAATAGTGTCCATTGATTTCCATGAGCATTTTGTGACTAGTATGATGGTTTTGAGGCCAGTATATGCCTTATTTGTTTGACCTTCCAATGCGAGGAAGCCTTTCCAAGGGATGGATCGCCTGGGAAAGGGGATTTTGGGGAACTTGGAAGGTGAGTGACTTCATGGAAGGGGGTGGCCAATTTCCCAAGGAAATATCTAGCAGAGAAGGGAAGGTCGGGGAATGGATTTGTTTTGGTCATTAGCATTGCCACATGCAATCGGATGCATGTTGGGAGTGTGCTCTGGAACATTGAGTCAGTAATTGTTCACTGAGGAAACATGTATCGCAAGATTGTAATGATAGATCTTGGATGCAACTTTGACTATAGCAGTGGATTCTTAACATCCTCGGAAGGAGGTGAATCCTAGTACTACTTTTGAGGGTGGAGGTATGAGCCTCTAGATTCCCTTGTTAATTGATACATACATTGTATCCTTTTATTTGTTGGTTGAGCAAATGTGCATATGCATATGTGTATATTATTGTAAATGTTGAATCGAGCTAAGTTATAAAGATCCATATACAATATGTTTATTTTTTGGTTGAGTAAAATATGCATGAGTGTATATGTGGTTGTAATTATAAATATCGTAATGATTTGTGTTATAAATAGCTAGTAAACAATATGATTGTCACGTTTTCAGCGGTGGTCATTGTAAATACTGCAACGAGTTGTGTTACAAATCTCCATAAGTAGTATGTTTTGTTTTTAGTGGTTTTGTTGGTTGTAGGTGTCACTAAACACCTGTACATTGTTCCCCCCAAGGGGGAGGGTTTTGTAAGATCCCTGGTTAAATATCCATGTAAAAAATAATAACCAAGGTCATGGGACAAGTATTCCAAGCTGAATGTTAGGAAAAACATCCTATTGGGTGTTCATTTGGTTTATTATGGCTAAGAGAAATTGTCAAAGGCAATAGAAAAGGCTTTGGAAAGGCAAGAGGAATTAATTGGAATTTTATTTATGAAAAAATTGAAATTAGGAGAAAAGGAAGGTCAAAGGTCATAGTTTGCATGTGAGGAGGAAAATGAAGAAAATTAATGGTAAACTAAATAAATTAGAGGCCTCATTAATTAAAAAGGCTTCTGAGGATCAATTGGGAGACTTTTGTCAGTTTAGTTTTGAATCTCTCTCTCTCTACCCTATCTCTTTCACACACTCTTGGACATTTAGAGAATTCTTGGAGCACATTATCATTGGATTAAGAAAATCAAAGGACTAACAAAGAAGGCAAAGGGAAGCCAAGATCAAGTAAGGAATAGCATAATCAAGAGGCTACAATGAGATTAATAGAAAGTATCGATTTGCATGTGTGATTTCCTTGCATGCATGTGTGTATTTGGTTCTCTTGTTGTCATTGGAATAGGTTTTTCTAGGTGTGACAGTGGTTACTAGCCTTGCCTTGCCATTTCCAGATAGCCATGGTGTGATGCAGTTCTCTTTTACTTGGTTGAGTTGGATTTTTGGATGGTTTCGAAATTGAGAGGGGTGGTCTCTGAAGAAGAACACAAGGCCTGGGAATCCCTGGACCAGAGAAGGTGGGATTGTGGTAAAGCTAGATTTTGTGTAACTCAGAAGGCCTAGGAATGTTTGATTGATGAATGGTGAATATACATTAAAGCCTAAAGGTGTATTCCCTCGATTAGGACTAGGAGTCCTTGATTGATGAATTTCATGATATATGGTAAATCCTAAAGGCTGGAATCCTTGACCAATGAATGGCAGAATATACAGTAAAGCCTAGAGACTAGCAGACAGACAAATTCGTCATGGCGAAGGTGGAGAGATCCATATGCATCCATGCTTGTGTAGGCCTAGTGATCCCTAGACCAGTATATGGTGGGATTGCGGTAAATCCTGGTATTGTATGTTTATTGTTTGGGCCTAGGAATCCCTTAGTGGATTGCGATAAAGCCTGAGGAAGCCCTGTTTAGTTTTGTTGTGAGCCCCACATTCATGCTTGGAATATGGGATGAGGGTGATTGGCTAAAATAAAGATTTGGTTTAGCCCAATCTGTGGTGGGGTTGTTCATTGAAGTCCCTGACTTGGTTGGCATGTGTATTCATTAATAAGAGATACTTCTCTTTTGGTATTTCATGTGCAAATGTACTTGTTCATATATGGTTTTATGGTTATTATGTCCTTGCTATTTTTGTTGGTTATATGCTGGTTATGAGTATGTTTAATGACATGCCTTATGTATGGCTCTTATCATGTTTCGATTAGCAAATGGATGAAAAATGAATATATGGCCTAATAGATGATAATGCAGCTACTGTGATAAGGCATCAATGTTACTTCATGATTCTTAGATAAGTATGAGGCCTTTATGCTAAGATATGTTGTTATGACTTGTAGATTATATATTTGTGACATGTTTGAGGAAATTTATGTCATGGCTAGTAGGGGTCAGATCAAGTACTTGTACCAATGATTTCATTAGTAGCCTTATTCCATTATTATTATTCACTTCTAGGTGTTTCATGAAGTTCTAGGTAGTGGCCTAAGACCTAGCCCTTAAAAAGTGGCTCAGAATTCGAGGTCATTGGCTCAAAACTACTTGAAAAAGGCCACAATCGCTGGCATGACTTGGTGCGATTTTCTAGAAGTCCTCAGTCACATGCTTGGCTTTTCATGGGAGTGGTTGAGGGTCCAAATTAACAAAATGGTAAGTTGTCTCAGGGGTTAAGCACATGGAAGGATTCGCTTCCTCCTGAAGGGTCTGTAACTCCCAAGGAAGGTCAGATTGGCTTTTTTTTGTCTGTTCCACTTCCTTAACTTTACATGGGAAGTTGAATCACATCATAGTAGCCCCTCATCATCATAGTAGCCTCTCATCACATGTTTAACTAATTGGACCGGTTATCTTGGGTAATGTGTGAGGAGGGTGTTACACAAGGGATATATTTATGAGTTACATGCACCACACGTTCAATATGGATTTCATCTCCTCCTTGGATCAACCATCCTACCAAGAAGGAAAGACAACGTATGGTATAGGCACATGAATTCAGAGTTGGCACCACCTCTTGGGGAATCAGAACCCTAGGAAAATCTATCTACACTCATGCCTACTGACTTCAGTCTTAAGATGCAAATGTTGGATCATAATTTCTCATACAATAACCCCAGTGGCCATAAATATGCGAGGTGGGAAAATTGATTCCTTCGTTTCGGTGTTTGGTTCAATTCTTCAACCACATTGAAGCCTCCTAGGCCGGCCCATGTCCGCCTTGAGGCCTCCCCCCCCCCCTTCGCTTTCCTATGATCCTCCTCCAACAACTTAATTTGCAAGTTCATCTTGACTTTGCCCACTCTCGCAAGTCTCTTCTTTTCCAAAATGGAAATATGGATAATTGGTGAGGCAATTTTAGTTGTTCCTATTCTATATAGCAGGGGCTATCCTCTGCAATAAAATCAATGTGACTTAGTCCTTGAAATAACGATAGGATCAAGGAAACATACTTCGAACATTATAGGGTCAAGGTAGATTCTTTGTTAGCCTTCTAGTCCAATCAGTGAGAAATGAGTTTATCCACAGTTAGTTGGCCTCCATGACATAATCAAGCTCCTCTCTTCAAGCATTTGAGGTTCCTTTTGTTGTCAATCCCCAAATTTATCAATGGATTTTGACAACCCTCCACGCAACCTTTGTCCACACCTCCCGATGGATATTCAAAGAGAAAGTAAAGATCTTTGCCAAAAATACCCCTGCAACAACGAGGATCCTAAGAATCACTTCCAACAATGCTCTGTATAGTCCCATGGACAAGATGTCAATAGATCCACATTAGTAAGCCATGATTGCTCCATGCACATTAGAGAAATTTTGAGGTCTAAAATGGACCTCAAAACAAAAATGTCTAACCAAAATAAAAATTATAAGAACAAATTGGATTCAATATGATGTCAACCATGGGGGATGATTCATCATTTTTGGATTAAAAAAAAAAAAATCTACTTTTTCAACTCATATTTTCAACTTTTCTCCCTATGGATTTACTCAAATTTGGAGTGGGAGCACTCATTGCATGAAAAATTTAATTCCTCATCCAAAGAGTACCCGTGTTGCATACTTTCAATGGATCTTTCCACACGAAAAATGAGAAATACATGAAAAACATGATTGCAATCACATATTTTCATGTATTTTTTATTTTACGTGTAGAAAGGACCATCGAAAATATGCAACATGGGTACTCCTTGGATGAAATATTAAATTTTTCATCCAACGGGTGCTCCCACTCGAAATTTAAGTAAAACTATAGAAAATAAGTTCAAAATACGAGTTGAAAAAATAATTTTTTTCTTTTTTCTCTGTAAAATTTGATGATTTAACCTAACCTTATTTTATTATTTCCACTATTATTTTATAATATTCCTTGGAAGGCTCATTTTAGACCTCAAAATTTCTCTAATAAATGTATTTTGCTTGACACTCAACATTGTAGAGTATAGTTGCAATATCTCAGGTTATAGCTCTAAGAATAAATGTAGCAAAATCTCGAAAGAACATTTTGACCTTCTTTCTTGATGTTTTATATCTCTAAAAAATATGTAAACCTCTGAAATATTATATTTTAACCAGATAAATGGTTAATAAAAAATCCTTATCATTATTATAAAAAAACTATAATAATATAATTTAATAATAATATTATATTATTAATAATTAACGTAACTTTAATAATAATAGTAAAACTAAAAATAACAAAATTATAATAATATTAAATAATAATTCTATATCATATAATTACAAATTCATTACATTTCATTAATACTAAAATATAAATAACAAATTTATCCTTTTAATATTATAATAACATAATATCTTTTAATATTATAATAACATAATATCTTTTAATATTATTATAATAATAATAATAATAAAATATAATTATATATACTTTTGTTTTACGATTGTGTATAACTTATAAACATACTGATTAGTAATTATAATGTTTAAAAATTCTAATTCATAATAATTATAATATTGTTCCCCTATACCTTCCTAATTTTTACAATTCTTCCCATTCTTTTAATAATAATTCTTCAATTTCTCCATTTTCTAATTCTTTGAATCCTTCCAATAAGAAGTCTAATATTATTTCTTATAGTTCTTCTTTCTTTCTTCTATTTCTTCTAATATTATTTCTTCCAATTTTTTTTAATTCTTCTGATTTTATTTCATCTTAAATTCTTTTGTTTTTTCTAATCCTTCTATTTCATTTACCCTTAATCCTCTTAACATTTATTCTTCTATCCTTTATCAGAATTCTGAATCTCCCAAAAAAAAAAGTGGTCAATCTCTCAAGCTTCAAGATTGATTATCTGACCCAACGTCTTCTTGAAAAAAACCTAAATTTTGTCATTGCTCCTCATAAGATCTCAGTAGAAGACATTATATGAAGCATTGAGTTTGGCCTTAAGAATGTTCCTGATCACCTTAAGGAGATTATTAGACATAAATGCTCTATTACCCTTCGAAAGGCTAGATCTCCTAAGTGTAATATTTTTAAGTGTGAATTCCTTTCCCTTAAATCCCTTAATATTAATCAACAAATTTTTGTTCTTAAAGCAGACAAAGGTGGTGTCGTTGATATTCTTGATAAGAAGGATTACATTTATAGGATGATGGATCACCTTACCGACAATGGTAGCTATAGAAAGACGGGCAAAAATCCACATTATAAAACCTCTAAATAAGTCTCCAATGCTATCATGCATGATAATGTTTGTTGTAACATAATCAAGAATCTTATTGAAAGCAACCTGCTTACCCCTCAAATATATGATCTCCTTAAAATTCATAAAGAAGGTTCTCCACTTAGACCTATTCTTAACACAATTTGTGGGCCTACTTATCTCTTAGTTAAGCATTTAGCCCTAAAACTTAAGCCTCTTGTGGGTAATACTAACTCTTTTTTCAAGGATTTGTCTTCTTTTATCCAATAAATTAAAGGTTTTAAGCTTGAACCTAATGATATTCTGGTAAGTTTTGATGTTGTTTCTATTTTCACTAAGAACCATATTAAGGAGGCCATTGACGTAATTAATAGCATCATTGACCCTAATGCAACAAAATTAGTAAGATTTTTATTAAAATATACTTTCTTTAGCTTTCAGGATGATATTTATGAGTAGACTTGTGGAGTGGCTATGGGCTCCCCTCTCTCCCCTATTGCTGCAAATATTTTCATGGAATATTTTGAGACTAAAGCCCTGGCTTCTGCTCCTTTCCTTCCCAAGCTTTTGAAATTATCTGTTGATGATACCTTTATCTTTTGGCCCCATGGTCGTGAAAAGCTTGAAATATTTATAGAAGCATCTTAATAACCAATATGATTTTATTAATTTCACTATGGAGATCGAGGTTGATGGTAGCTTGACTCCATCTCTCATCAAGTTTTCTGCAAGAAGACTCATACTAAGAAATATATCCATGCTAAATCCTATCATCACCCAACCCAAAAATTTTGTGTTTTGAATACCCTTTCTACCAGAGCCCTTAAGATTTATGATGGTCTTCATGTTGAAAATGCAACAAGAAAATCCTAATTTGATTTTGTCCTTGAATTAAATTAGGAATTAAATTGTAATTCCAGATCTCATGACAACTTGTAATAGTTAACTAAGTTAATTTGACTTAGTTGTCTTAGTTAATTTGAGTTGAGGATCTAACTTGAGTAATATAGAGTGTCCTACTTTTTAGGAGTCCTGGTTGAGTTTATTTTGAGTGGTAATTATTTAATTCAGTTTAACTAAGTTAAAGTTAGTTAAACTAGTTCTAACTGATGGAGGAATTAATGGTAGATCCAACAGTGCGATGTAACCTGCAGTAGTGGGGTGTAACCAACAAGGATCAACCAATAAACTGAAGATTCACTCATAATTAACTCATGCATGTAAGATTAGAGAAAGACCCAGTTGAGATAGGAGTTCAAGGACAATGTACTATCAATTGTATAATCATCTAAATTGTACATGTGGTGCATGCAATCAGAGGAAGGCATATGAGGATTGCGCAATTCATATTTGAGGAATGTCTTAATTAAATATGGGCTAATTCCATAAGAAACTTCCCAAGGAAATAGGAGCTTGGCAGGCAGCAGAATTGACTAAGTATTTGCTTGAGTTTGTCTAGGAAGCAGTGAGATAGATAGAGATATTGCAGAGGTTGTTTGGGCTTGAGCAAAGAATTGTAATATTCTCAAATTTTCTGATTAATGCAATATACAAAATAGCAGGGGTTTTTAGCTATGGATTTCCCCATAAAATCATTGCGTTATGTGTGACTGAATTCTTTCTCTTTAATTCTTCATGATTTCATTGATCATTTATTGTTTCCACTGATGAGTAGAGTAGATTCAAGTCAATTGTTTTAGCATATTATAACTCAAGTCTATAAGGAATTTCTACATGGTATCGGAGTTGAAATCACTATAGAAGAGGAGAATATGAGTTTGTATTTTTCAGGAGAAATCAAATTTGCAGTATCATACTTCAGAGGCAGCAGGATGGCATTCTATGGATTGAGACTTGAATATGCCCTTAAGGGTATTTCAAACTATATTTCTTGGAAGGACATGTTGGAGGCAGTGTTGGAAGACAATGAGGTTAAGGAATTCATAGACAAAGATATTCCTAAGCCAACTGATCCTCAGGATTTGGAAGATTGGAGAAAGTGTGTGGCAAAGGTGAGAAGGATTACTCTAGGAGGATTTCGAGATCATATTGTCTCAAACCTCCATGGTAAGGAAATTCCATTTGCAATGTGGAAGACCTTGACATAATTGTTTCAAAACAAAAGTGACCACATGAAGTTGGCACTCAAGGACAAGCTCAGAAAGATCAAGATGGAGAAGGGCGACTCAATACTGAAGTACTTGACCAAGTTCACTCAATTTCAGGATGATCTTGGAAGTGTCGGTGTTATAGTTCCTGAAGACGATCTTGTGAGCCTAACACTTATAGGTCTTCCCAAGAGTTGCCACAACTACCAGGACTCATTTAATGGGAGGGATATGCTACCAAAGTGGGAGTGATTGTGGCCTGACTTGGTACGTGAAGATATTTGGCATAACAACAGAGATGGATCTTCATCCAAGCATGATGAGGAGGAGAATTGTGCCTTAGCTGGAAAGGCAAGGAAAGGGAAGGTAAATTCATCCCATTCTAAATAAAATTCCAGTCAGGAAAGAAAGAAGAAGGACATGTCAAAGATTAAATGTTTTCATTGTCACGAGCTAGGACACTATGCCACAAAGTGTCAGAACAAGAAGGCCAATAAGAAGACCTTAGGAGGAGCGGTAGGTGAAGCTCTTGCTTCACAATTCGAACTGGATTTCACCCTCATTGCTTGCATGGTGACATCGGTGATGGGTAGTGTGTGGTACCTGGATAGTGGAGCCTCATTCCATATGACTGGCAACAAATATTTCTTCAGTGACTTGGAGGAGAAGGAACTCCAGATTCATATTGAGATGGGAGATGATGGGAGGTATAGCATGACCAACATTGATACTGTTACCTTTACAAGGGAGTTTGGTTCTCCTCCCACATTAAAAGATGTCATGTATGTTCTAGGTTTGAAGAAGAATTTGGTTTCAATTTCCATGTTGGAGGACCATGGCTACGATGTGATATTTATCAAGTGAAAGGATTTCCTTCACCACATAACTTTAGGACAGGTGAAGTGGATCAATATTCAAGTGAAGAACCTCTACAAATTTGATGTAGAATACTATGCTTCTTTGAGCACAAAAGTAGAGAAGATGCAAAGCTGAAACATTAGTGAGTTATGGAATAGAACATTGGGTCACTTGATTATGCAACAAATTTCTACAGGAATTCCTAGGGGTACACTAGAGTAGAGACACACATGCAAAGGGTGTACATTAGGGAAGTACACCAAAGCTTCCTTTCATGATAAAGACAGTTGAGCGCAAGCAATCCTTGATAGAGTTCACTCAGATGTGTGTGGACCGTTCTCAACAACATCCACGATAAACCACAAGTATTATGTAACATTCGTTGATGATTTTTCTTGTAAGTGCTGGATTTTCTTCATGCAGAAGAAATATTAGATGTTCACTAAATTTTGTGAATTTAAAGAACTTGTCGAGAAATATACTGGCAGGAAAGTTAAAGCTCTTAGAAGCAATAACGGTGGAGAATATGTTTCGAATGAATTGAAAAACTTTTGAGAAGGAATTCAACAAGATTTAAGAGCACCTCATAACCCACAGCAAAATGGGGTGGATGAGAGGAAGAACATAAGCATTGTGGGAGCTACACGGGCAATGTTACATGATCAGGGCCTACCATTGCACTTGTGGGTTGAAGTATGCAACACAACTGTTTATTTTCAAAAGATAAGCCCTCATCGAATTCTCGGTATGAGTACACCAAAAGAAGATTTTTCAGGTAAGAAACCAGATGTGGCACACTTAAGGATATTTGGTTCATTAGTCTACTGTCATGTTACCAAGGATGCATGGAAAAAGATAGAGCCAACA
The DNA here is from genome assembly GCA_031772625.1 of Pinus tabuliformis. Taxonomy (NCBI): domain Eukaryota; kingdom Viridiplantae; phylum Streptophyta; class Pinopsida; order Pinales; family Pinaceae; genus Pinus; species Pinus tabuliformis. Next base: position 328,067,881 of record CM062813.1, on the reverse strand, counting down.
ACTGAGTTGGGCATATTTTTTGGGTACACTAATACACCTCACAACTATCAGCTGTACCTGTCATCCTACAGGATGATAGTGGTTTGTAGAGATGTGAAGTTCGATGAATAGAAGGCCATGATATGTTCCCTTGAGAGGGAGCTTTAGTTAGATGTAGATGAGGATATTTTAGCTCCAAAGGAGGAACCTCATGATGATGTGGAGTAGCCACATGAAGAGGAGCAGAGAGTGGAAGCACCCACTCATGCAAAGACTTCCAGAGATAGAAGGAAGCACACCAGAGAGGATGAAAAATTGATGCATGATGCTAGAGAGGCACCCACATCACAACGCAGGCAAAGGAGGTCACCAGATTGGTACACTGGCTACATGGATTTGATGAGCGAGAGTGTATAGGTTGAGCCATCCTCCTTCGAGGAAGTAGTGCAACAATCGGTATAGGTTGATTCCATGGTTGAGGAGTACGACTCCATTATCAGAAACAATTTTTAGGAAGTGGTCCCAAGACCAACAAAAAAGTCAGTGGTGAGTTCCACATAGCTTTACAAGGTAATGCAAGCAACATATGGGAGAGTAGAGAAACACAAGGCCAAATTTGTGGCTAGAGGGTTCTCTCAGGTGGAGGGATATGATTACGATGAGACCTTTGCTACAGTAGCAAGGTACTCTTCAATCAAATCTATTCTAACATTATCAATGAAGATGGGATGGAATATACATCATATGGATGTGAAAACAACATTCCTCAATGGTATGATTGAGGAAGAGGTGTATATTGAGCATCCGGAAGGATTTGAGACCTTCAACAGAAAGTCGCATGTGTGCAGACTGAAGAAAGCGTTGTATGGGCTAAAACAAGCACCCTGTGCTTGGTACAATAGAATTGACAACTATTTCACCGGGTTGGGCTTCACTAAAAGTGAAGCAGATGCAAACCTTTATCATATTTTAGTTGAAGATAAATTGTTAATTATAATATTATACATCGATGATTTGATTCTAACTAGTGATGAGAATATGATAAAATCTTGTAAAGAGGATCTTGCAAGAGAATTCGAGATGAAGGACCTGGGGCTCATTCATTACTTTCTTAGTATGAAAGTATGAAAAGGGGATGAGGAACTGTTTGTCTCTCAGGGAAAGTATGCCAACGAGATACTGAAGAAGTTTCACATGGAGAGCAGCAAACCCATGGAGACTCCTCTAACAGGTAATTGGAGGAAGGAAGATGCTACTTCAGGTGAAGTAGTGGAGGATACTATTTATAGACAGCTTGTGGGTTCACTTATGTATTTGGTGAACACATGATCGAACATGTGTTTTACAGTTAACCAGCTTAGTCAAGCCATGGTTAAGCTAACCAAAATTTATTAGAAGGCAACTAAACATGTGTTGAGATACCTCAGAGACACCACTTAGTTTGGTATTTGGTACAAATAGACAAAGGGAGTGAAGATTCAAGGCATCACAAATGCATATTGGGAAGAGATTCCAACTGACATGAAGAGCACATTAGGGGGGATCTTCAATATTGGGTCAGCAATAGTTTCTTGGTACAACAGGAAGCAGAGATAAGTTGCACTCAGTTCAGTAGAAGCAGAGTACATGGCCGCTAGTCAAGAAACTTGTGAGGTTATCTAGATGAGTAAGATCCTTGTTTGGTTATTTGGTCAGCAGATGGATCCTACAGTAATTTACTGTGACAATTAGAGTTGTATCAAACTATCTGAGAAACCAATTTTTCATGATCGGCCCAAGCATATTGACATATGGTATCACCATCTACAAGATTGTGTGCAGAGGAGAATCATGTTGTTGGAGTACATTCCTATAGAGGAGCAGGATGGAAATATTTTGATAAAGGCATTGTCAAGATGAAAATTCGAGTTTAACAGAGGAAGGATCTGGGTAGTAGATAATCCCTTTCTTGTTGAGAGGGAGTGTTGAAAATGAAAAAAGAAAATATTAATTTATTTTTGTCCTTGAATTAAATTAGGAATTAAATTGTAATTACACATCTCATGACAACTTGTAATAGTTAACTAAGTTAATTTGACTTAGTTGGCTTAGTTAACTCGAATTGACGGTCTAACTTGAGTCATGCAAAGTGTCTCCTACTTTTTAGGAGCCCAGGTTGAGTTTATTTTGAGTTGTAATTATTTAATTCAATTTAACTAAGTTAAAGTCACTTAAACTAGTTCCAACTGATGGATAAATTAGTGGGAGATCCAATAGTGGAGTGTAACTGCAGTAGTGGGCTGTAATCAACAGTGATCAACCAATAAACTGAAGATTCACTCACAATTAACTCATGCATGTCAGATCAGAGAAAGACCTAGTTGAGATTGGAGATCAGGGAAAATGTACTATTAGTTGTATAATCATCTGAATTGTACATGTGGTGCATGAAATCATAGGAAGACCTATGAGGATTGTGCATTTCATATTTGAGGATTGTCCCAATTAAATATAGGTTAATTCCCTAAGAAATTGCCTAAGGAAATATGAGCTTGGCACACAGAAAAATTAGCGTATTGGCTTGAGCTTGTCTGGAAAATAGTGATATAGATAGAGATATTGTAGAGGTTGCTTGAGCTTGAGAAAAGCATTGTAATCTTCTCAAATTTTCTAATTAATGCAATATACAGATAACATGGGTTTTTAGCTATGGCTTTCCCCAAAAAATCATTGTGTTATGTGTGACTAAATTCTTTCTCTTTTATGCTTCCTGATTTCATCGATCGTTTATTTTTTTCTGCTAATGAGTAGAGTAGATTCAAGTTAATTATTTTAGCATATTACAATCTACAATTTGAATCTACAAGGAATTTCTAAACTTCATATCAATGATGATACAACTCATCTTTTAGAGGTCTTCATGAACAATGGGTATAAAAAGCGTCATGGCCTGAAATCCTTTCATAAGGCTTAAAAGACAATGAAAGGGCCTAGAACTAAATATGATTCCAACAATCCCACAACCACTACCCATCTTCCTTTTATTCAAGGAACCACATGTAAGTTGGCTCAGATTATGAAGAAAAACAACATCTCCACAACCTTTAAGTCGCTTACCACTATTCAGTCTTCCCTTAGGTCTGTTAAAGACCAGATTGACACAACTAACTCTAAAGGGATTTACATGATCTCATGTTCATGTGGGAAGCCTTATATAAGTGAGACTAGTTGTTCTATCAAGCGTAGAATTCAACAGCATGTTGTAGACATCAAGCATAATCATTCTAGATCTTTGAATCTTGTTGAATATCCTTTAAACACTAAGAATCACATTTGTATAGAGGATGCTTGTATTGTTGCTAAGATTTCCCATTATCATCACTAAAATTTCATGGAAGCCATTGAAATTGAGATGCATGCAACTAACAACCTTAACGAAGATGACAGTGGGAAAATCAATAGAAATTGGATTCCTACTCTTTCCTCAACTCTTTCTTCCTAAATTTTCATCCCTATTTATTGGGTTTTCTTTGTTGTTCCCCTTCTTTTTGCTTGTCCTTGGCCTTTTATTTCTTTTATTATTATTGTTATTATTATTTAATTCTTATTATTATCTCCCTTTTTTATTTTCTTACAATTTTTATTATAATTATTCTCTCTATTAAGTTTATTTATTTTGATCATTTATAAGTACAATTTATTTACTTATTCACACCCCCATACATATATATATATATATATAATTTTCATATTATAATTATTTATTTAAAATATTGTTATTGGTTATTCATTATTTTATCCTTTCCTTTAATTTAGTTGTTTATATTTTCCATTAAGATTTTATTTATATATATTTTATTCCTTTAATATATATATATATATATAATCGTTCCCTAATCTCCTTATTATTGGACTTAGTTGTTAATTTGACTTTTTATGACATTTTATTTTATTATTATTTTTGCATTGGCTAATTTATGTTTTCTTCTTTACCTTATGTTCAACTCAGCTCTTTTTATATCCTTGTTAGATCATAATTTATTCATCTTTTTGTCTTAATGATGAACCATATTAGACGGTTTGAAACATGTTGACAATTTTTTGAATTATGTGATGGATCCTAAAGACAATCATCTAAATGTTTCTGTTCACAAAAGCCTCCATTGAGATAATTATAATTGTATCGAGAGGTGCTCTACAACGAGTATGAGGGAGATGTTGTCACATAACGTTACATTTAAAATTAATAAAATAATACTTACATTAACAATTAAAAAATAGTAATAACAAAAAAAACAATGTATGAGAGTGAGTAATTTCTTAGCTATTGAATATGAAGTTGATTGATAACCTGCAAAAATAATATTATTAACATTACATGATGTGCAATTCGCTCTATATTCAATTTACATGTAATATTTAAAATAAAAATATATTAATAACGAAATAATAATAGTATTAGCCATAAATAAAATATTTATTTTTCAATATTAAATAACATAATTTTATATTAATATTATATAGAGAAAATTAATTAATTAAAAATTTTCTTATATTTTCACTTTCCATTATGAGGGAGATCTGAAATTTATTTCATTCCTAATTTGGAGTTGATACATAACATTTTAAAAATGTTAATAACAAAAAATATTTAATGTTGCCTATAAATCAAATATTTCAATATGCATGAAATAAGAGAGAGAAAGAGGGGGAGAGTTATTATTCCATTAATAATGAGGGAAATTTGTAATGATATGTAACATTTAAAAGTTATTATTATAACGAGAAAGTGAGTGAGAGAGAAAGATTATATGCATGGATATATGTTTTCTAGTTCTGAACATGAGGGGTCATGTATTGACATTTTAATGTGGAGAGTAGAAATCACAAATTGAATATTTCAATGTTATCTATGCATATATTATATAAAATAAATGAAAATAAAAAATTTATAGATCCATCTTAAGCCCAAACTTACTAAGAGTTAAGAAGAACCAATTATCTTCAGGTGAAAACCTTTCCTCAAGTTTTCCACTCAAAAAGAGGTTTGCATTTTGAGAGATTTGATCCCTCTAGGCCCTTGGTAGATTTGGAGTTAAGATGGATCTATGTTGGTTTATAATAATTATATTCTCATACTTATTTAATTTTGATATGTTATTAAAATATTAGATTTTAATAATAATATTAATAATATTATAGTAATTATAATTATCAGCATAGATTCAACCTTAATTTTTGATATACCAACTTCTTAGAGTGATCATGCAAACCTCTTATTGACTATAAAACTTGGGAAATGTTTGCACCTATAGAGAGTTGTTTCTTCTTGACCCTTGGTAGATTCAAATTAAGAAAGATCTATGTCGTTTCTTAATAATATTATTTATATTTATATAAATTTCTCACACACACATATCTAATTTTATTAAAATCTTGATAATACATATAGTTACATATATAAATGACAATTTTCACTAACAGATATTATAATTTTTTTACTTTAATTTTTTAACATGATATATAATACATTGATGATAAAGATATATAAATAAATATATATATATATATATAACTTAGATAAACAAGTTTATTGTAAATATTGATTTTTTATATTCTTAGTAATTTAATTTTAAGTTTGAAATTCTAAAATATAGTAATTAAAAAATGTGAATCATTATTTCAATTTATATGGTGAATGAAATAAATAAATAAATATATATATATATATATAATGGTTTGTAATTTTGTTAATAAAAAGAAAATTAATATAACAAATTTAACTTAATTAAATATGCTTTTTAATTGAGCCATTATTATTATTATTAGTTTATTTTATAGACACTATAACATCTCTCCCATATTGAGTGAACATTTAAATGTTTACACTCATTTATGTACACTCTACAACATCTCCCCTATATTGAATGGACATTTGAATGTTTATTTTCATCCATGTACACTGTGACATCTCATCCATATTGATCCAACATTTAAATATTTATGCTCATTTATGTACACTATGAAATCTCTCCCATATAGAATCAATATTTAAATTTTTACACTCATTTATGGACACTACATCTCCTTCATATTGGGTTGTAAAGCACCTTTCAACACAATAACATTATTACATGGTATTTTTTGCTATTGAAGTTCTTAGTTTTGTGGTCGTAGAGTATGTATACTACTATATGTATAAAAGAATAGTGAAAATGTTGATAACTTTAGGTTCTGATTTTGATGAATTGATGCTCTATGTGGAAATCTGGTTGGAGTTTCATACTCCCAGATCAATTTTTGTTAATGCTCTTAATGTAAAACATTTTTATATTAATATAAAACGTTTTGTACCAACTTACAAAAAAACATTATTACATAACATTAATACTAATATAATTTAATTTCTTGGGGTGGTAGAAGGGGGAGGTATTCTCATTAATCCTGAAGGAATCATTGAATATAGATATGCTCGAGGGCTTGGAAGGAAGACAAACAACCAAGCTACAATGTATGGCTTGTTCCTGGGCCTCGCATTGGCTCAAAAGAAAGGCATAAAAAAATACAGGTCTTAGGGGACTCCATGATAATTATTAGGCATATTTCTTATGCTTCATGAGCTAAAAACACTATCTTAAAACAAATTATCAAGAGAGCCCAAGGGCTGATCCCCTCCTTCAATTTGGTGTCTTTCTTCCATATTCTCAGAGAAAATAATCAAGAAGTCGAAAAACAGGCTAACCATGCATGCCAGTTGAGAGAAGAAAGGAGCATTGTGAATGAGGTCGTGGGCACAACTAGCATCCCATAATTATGTTGATGAGATTAAAATTTTGGATTATGGATGTTGCTCTTAGACTTGCAAGGAAGTTAACAAACATAAGAATGGGGGATTTTTCCTTTAGTTTTCTTAGGTTGGCTTATTGGCCTTTCCTCCCTCCCCTTAGCCCTCCCCCTCCCTTCATGTCCCCTCTCCCCTATTTATTCCCCCCATCCCTTCCCTCTGCCATTCTCCTTTCTTTTTCCCCAAACTCCCCTCTTCCATTCTGTCCCACCTCCCCTCCTTACCGTCATTTTCCCCTCCCCTGCCCACCTCATCCCCCTACCCCTTGGGCCCTGTCGCATCACTCCATGCGAGTCGTGACCTGTCCTCGAGTCTCGTGGCAATAACATCCTCTACTTACAGTCGCAACGTTTTTTTGATCATCACCCTGGTACAACACTTGTGCATGGAAGGGATATCTGCCTGTGTATTCAGCTCCCACACCCTGGATCATGGTGTAAAGGTCGATGCACCACCTCGGGTGATTGCAAGATAATGGGTGATCCAGGTGGATATTGGTGGCCACCCGCTAATTCCACTTGGATCCCCTCTAGTGCTTCTTACAGTTTTTTTCAGTTTCCTTAATTATAGCACAGTTTACTATTTTTAGCAGTTTTTCGGGTCCTAAACTTCCGGAGCCGTTTTGAGGCCCTAAACGACGTTTTTTGGGAAATCGTCTTTTCCGTCGTAGTCCTCGGAGAGATCTTTCCAACGGGCTATCATGCACGTCAAACGAAGATAGTACGACCAATTCGCGACCCCGGGAAGTTGATGTACCAACTTACCCAAAAACGGGGCCCACAATTTGGCGTTTCATCTTCTAGGGTTAGGTTTTGGAATGTGAAGGGTTTTCCATTGTTTCTCAACAATAAATAGGCCTTCGAGCCTCATTGTAAGACAGTTCAGAGGCATGTAGCCACCACATCTCTTCTCAGAGATAAGCTACCATCGCCCTAGCTGGTTTATTTCCATTTCTGTTTGTAAGCATATTTCAGTATTTTACAGTAATGAATTGAGGTATTATTTCCGCTGCATATCTATCTTTATGGTTATCTCTGTATTTTATTGCGTTCCTGTTTAAATCTGGATCAGTGGTATCAGAGCGGTCTGCTTTTCTTCTCTATTTTTCTTTGCATGTCCCCAACGAGGTCAGGATATAAGGAGTTAGGGCTTGAGCTGGTCGAACCTTTGCAAGGCCAGCCTCGCAAATCCCGACGGCCTCCCATGGCGGATGAAAAGAAAGATGAGGGGGCAAGAGATCCTATCAAAATCTTGCTCGAAGAAGCCCTCGAGCGACAAAGGAACGCGATGATGGACAACTTTGCCCAAATCCTTCAGCGGCTACCCAGGGGCGACGCATCGGCTTCCAACAGCAACTTTGGAAATGCCACACCATTTAAGGTACAAGTTAATTTTGAAATCCCCATATTCGAGGGTCAGATAGACGCAGATGCCATCGATAAATGGTTAAATGTGCTATAGGGTTATTTTTCTGTTCATGATTTTTCCAGTCGGGAAAAGATTATTTTCGCTCTTCTCAAAGCAGCCCCCCACGTCAAGGATTGGTGGGAAACCTACTGCGAGCAGAAAGATGAAAGTACAGGCTCACTATTTTCAGTCGCACCGACTTGGGATTCATTCCGAGATGCCATCAAGGAGCAGTACTACCCTGTCGGAAGCTATGAGGATCAATACATAAAGTGGACCACGCTACGGCAGGGAAGGGACCAAGACGTACCAGAGTTTACCAATATTTTCCATACCCTTCGCACAAAGTTGGGTATCAAGGATACAGAGCAGCATTTGGTACTAAAATACTGTGGTTGCCTGCACAAGTACATCCAAGAAGAAATAGAATTCCTGAACATCTCCTCGCTCGGCACGGCATACCGATATGCCGTCAAGGTCGAGAAAAAGTTTAAACAGAAGAAGCGAGAATTTGGGTCTGCGAATCTGAAACAAGGGAAAGGTGCCCCCAAACCGCAAAACAAAGGACAAAGCCAAGGCGGGGCGGCCCAAGACAACCCACCAAAGCTGCAAGCAAAGAACAGCGCCGCGAAGCCGAAAAAGGACACCGGAAAGTGGTGTGAATTCCATAAGAGCTCCACTCACAACACAAGTGAGTGTCGGGCCAAGCAGTCACTGGTGGCCGAGCTAAAGGTTTCAGAATCAGATGCATGTTCTGACTCTGAGTCAGAACTCGATAAGGGGAATGACAAAGGGAAGCAGATTATCGATGCGGAGCCCAACGCCACTGTTGCCACCATGAAGATCCAGAAGGAGGAACCTGAAGATCCATAGGAGGAGGAGCGTCTCTTCCACTCCCAGATGTGGGTAAAGGGCTCCCCGCTACAGTTCATTGTCGACAGCGGGAGCCAAAAGAACCTCATTTCGGCAGAGTTCGTGAAACGGCTAGGCTTACCGACTACAGCACATCCACAACCATACACCATTGGGTGGTTGCACCAAGGACGGGATCTTCGCATGAGCCAACAGTGTCGCCTTCCATACAACATCAAGCCCTTCACGGATGAGGTATTGTGTGACATTACACCCCTTGAAGTTTGTGATGTGTTATTAGGACAACCATACTTGTGGAAGCAACATGCTGTGTATGAGTCAAGGCCCCGTGCTATTATTGTTACTTTGGGAAATAAGTTGTACAGGATACTAGAGGTAGCACCGCCTACCGCCATCTCTTTGGTTACTGCAAAACAATGTAGTAAGCTCATTTCCAAAACCGGGAAGTTTGTTTAACTGATGATACGCCCTCAAGAAAAGAAGAAGACGGTGGCCACGACCTCCAGACAAGGCCCCTCCGCATGACAACTACAGATGGACAAGGTCGTGGAGGAGTATGAGGACATCTTCACCTCCCTCGCAGGGGTTCCTCTGCACTGTCAGGTCAAGCACTCCATTTATCTAACCCCAGGTTCGCTGCTGCCCAATGGACCAATCTATCGGCACTCTGTTCTGGAGAACGATGAAATCAAGAGGCAGATTAAGGAGCTGCTGCAAAAAGGTCACATTCGTCCGAGTTCATCACCCTGTGGGAGCCCGATCGTGCTGGTACAAAAGAAGGATGGGACTTGGAGACTCTGTATTGACTATCGGGCGCTGAACAAGATCACTGTCCGTAATAGGTACCCAATCCCACGGATTGATGACCTCCTGGACCAACTAAAGGGGGAAAAATATTTCAGCAAGATCGATTTGAAGTCAGGATATCACCAGGTACCAATCGAACCCTCCGATGTGTGGAAGACTGCCTTCAAAGCCAAGGAGGGCCTTTTCGAATGGTTGGTTATGCCTTTCGGATTGACGAATGCTCCTGCAACCTTCATGAGGCTAATGGACGACATATTGCGGCCATTCACCAACTCATTTGTAGTGGTATACTTGGATGACATCTTGATCTTTAGCAAGACTTGGGAAGAGCACCTCCACCACATCCGACAGGTTCTCCAAACACTGCGGCAACACAAGTTATGTGCCAATTTGGAGAAATGCACTTTTGGCATGACCCAGGTTCAGTATCTGGGATACATTATTGATGAACGGGGGGTGCATGTGGATCCAGCCAAGATCCAAGTCATTCGGGATTGGCCATCCCCAACCACTCTGACAGAGCTTTGTAGCTTTCTAGGCCTTGCCAACTTCTACCGCAGGTTCATGTTGGGATTTTCTCATATCACTTGGCTCTTGAGTCAGGTCACCAAGGGAGGAGCGAAAGCAAAAAAAATTTGGTCCAAATCTCAACAGAAGGCATTCACAGAGTTGAAAGATCGACTCTGCACAGCACCAGTTCTTGCATTACCAGACTTGCAACAACCATTTGAGGTCGAGACAGATGCCTCTGACTATGCTATTGGGGCAGTCCTTACTCAACACGGGCATCCAGTGGCATATCACAGTGAGACACTTTCAGACACAGTCCGGAAGTATCCCACTTATGACAAAGAGATGTATTCCATTGTGCAGGCCTGTCGACAATGGAAGCATTACATCTTGGGGAAGGAAACGGTCATCCACACAGACCACCGACCCCTGCAGTTCATACAGACCCAAGGGAAATTGCAGAATGATCGCCATCAGAAGTGGTCTACATACCTGCAACAGTTCCATTTGAATATCAAGTATAAGAAGGGCAGCACCAATAATGTCGCAGATTGCCTCAGTCGACCACCGATCATGGCATTAACCACCGTGCTCAACTCTTGTGGGCACGAGACTTCTGATTGGCCACTGCTCTACCAAAGCGACCCGGAATTCGGCCACACATACCAGACACTCTTGGAGGGTCAACATGTTCCATATTTTCACCTCCAGGACGACCTGTTATGCCACCTGGGTCACCTTTGTGTTCCTTCAAGCGAGCGTGCCAAGATGATCTGGGAAGCACACTACAGTCGGGCCGTTGGGCATTTTGGGGTTGAAAAAACGGTGGCAATACTGCAGAAATATTTCTATTGGCCGAATATTCGACAGGATGTCGGGAAGTACATCAGATCATGCACTGCTTGCGCCATTGCCAAACCGACCATCAAGAAGCAAGGCCTCTATACCCCGCTTCCTACCCCTAGTCGACCTTGGGAATCCATCTCCATGGATTACATGTCAGGCCTCCCTTCCACTAGGCATGGAAATGACTGTGTTTTTGTGGTCGTCTACAGGTTCTCGAAGATGGCCATTATGGCGGCCTGCAAGAAGAATATCACAGCAGAAGCCACTGCTAAACTCTTCTTTGAACAAGTATGGGTACACTTTGGGATCCCACAGTCTATCATTTCAGATCGGGACAGCAGGTTCCTCAGTACATTTTGGTCTAGCCTCTGGTCGATGCTGGACACCAAACTCACTAAGTCCACAGCCTTCCATCCTCAAACTGATGGCCAGACTGAGGTCGTCAACAGGATGATCGTACACATTCTACGCATGTACAACTCAAAGCATCCACGTACATGGGACGAGAGCCTCCCCTATGTTCAGCACAGCTACAACCGGGCTCTCCACAGCTCGACTGGCCACAGCCCTTTTCAGGTGGGATTGGGATTCTAGCCACTATGTCCCATCAATGTGGCCATGCCATTTGCAGCTACTCAAGCAGATTCTGCTCATGTCCAGTCTGAAACAGATAAGGCAAACAGCTTCATTGAGCACATCCAACATATTCGCCAGTAGGTCCATGACATTCTGGAGAAATCAAATGCCAAGTACAAGCAGCGACATGATCAACATCGGGTGCTACACAAGTTTCAAGTGGGCGACAAAGTCTGGTTGCATTTGTAAAAGGAACGCCTTACCGGAGCCTATCGGAAACTTAGACCACTCCGATATGGCCCTTACACCATCACCAAGGCTATGGGAGACAATGCATTTGAGCTCAGCATTCCCCCATTCCTTGGCCTGCACCCGGTGTTCAATGTCGACCGCCTTCGGCCATACTTTCCACCATTACTAGACACGTCCGACATTGCAGAACAACTCACACCCGCAGAGTTAAATCCAGCTTGCATGGAACAAGTTGCAACTGATCGGATCATGGACACACAGATCAAGCACACTCGCCAGCAGAATATCCAACTGTATCGAGTTGTCAAAGCAGGACAACTCCTTCACCAGGGCAAGTGGCTCACCAGGGACCAAGTGCAGTAGAAGTTCCCTCATCTCATGGAGGAACTCAACGCAATGGGGACCATTGCTTCCTAAGGGGGGAGGAATGATCCAGGTGGATATTGGTGGCCACCCGCTAATTCCACTTGGATCCCCTCTAGTGCTTCTTACAGTTTTTTTCAGTTTCCTTAATTATAGCACAGTTTACTATTTTTAGCAGTTTTTCGGGTCCTAAACTTCCGGAGCCGTTTTGAGGCCCTAAACGACGTTTTTTGGGAAATCCAGGTGCCAGCGATTTTTTTTATAAAAATCATCTTTTTCGTCGTAGTCCTCGGAGAGATCTTTCCAACGGGCTATCATGCACGTCAAACGAAGATAGTACGACCAATTCGCGACCCCGGGAAGTTGATGTACCAACTTACCCAAAAACGGGGCCCACAATTTGGCGTTTCATCTTCTAGGGTTAGGTTTTGGAATGTGAAGGGTTTTCCATTGTTTCTCAACAATAAATAGGCCTTCGAGCCTCATTGTAAGACAGTTCAGAGGCATGTAGCCACCACATCTCTCCTCAGAGATAAGCTACCATCGCCCTAGCTGGTTTATTTCCATTTCTGTTTGTAAGCATATTTCAGTATTTTACAGTAACGAATTGAGGTATTATTTCCGCTGCATATCTATCTTTATGGTTATCTCTGTATTTTATTGCGTTCCTGTTTAAATCCGGATCAATGGGGAATTTAGAGCAACATTTAATTCCTGTGCCTAGAACTGCCCTTATCGCTCGTGGGAGGAAGCTTAGGAAGTACAACGAGATCTCAACTCCATTAGTTTCTTCACATGTTACTGCATCATCACACAGTCTTGCGTCTGTTATTTAAGGAATAATGATATGTTTAGTTTTTATGGTTTAAGGTTCATTTTTGCTCAAGTGACCTCTACGAAGGCTTGGCGACTGAAGCTGAGGTCGTTGCGAGTTAATTGTTGGGTCTGGGTTGAAGGGAAGAAACTCAAGGCATCGATTGTGCCTGATTTTTCGAGTGAGAAGCTTTAATGGGCCACGAGTCTAAGTGCAGTTGATGGTTTGAGTGTAGTTGTTGCGTTGAGTGCCGTTAATTTGTTGAACTGGGAGGGGGTTCTAGACCAGAACCTTGGGGAAATTTTGAGAGTAGACTCGCAAAGGGATGTTTGTTTGAAAACGATCAAATTTGAGTCTAATGTTGGTGAGAAGGCTTTTAAACTGCGAGACTGTGAGGGTGTCCTAGGTCAGAACTTTGGGGCTTCATTGGAGGCCAGTGAGGTGGACGAGGTGGTGGATGGTTGGTACCTGGAGCAGTGGGTCAAGAGCATCCTAAAGATAGGCGGGAGTGAAAGAAGGGTCTGTGACATTTTGGGAAGTCTGAAGATGGATTCAAGTGTGCAAAGTGCAGAGGACAGTTCATGGTCGGGCTCTTGGGGTAGTCACAGGCCGAGGTCAAGGGGACACGGTTGGGAAACTCTCTGGTAGGTAGGAGAAATCGTCTAACCTGCATCAATTGTGTGCAAGATCAACTGGAATTAAGGGAAAGCCTGGCTGTGTTGCAGCGTAGCATACACCAACAGTAGCAAGAGAACCTGACTATGCAGGAGAGATAGTTGGAAAAGATGGAGTGTATTCGCCAACTGGAGGATGAAGTGGATGCTCTACGACAACAAATTGAGCAGTTGAAGCTCAAGGTGGAGGAGAGCAGCAAGAACAACGAGGAGGATTCCACTGAGATGGACCTAAACAAGAGCACCGAAGAAGTCTCCATTGGCCTGGACCTGAATAGTCCAGGGCCAATGGATATTTAGTCTTTATAGTATTTCTCACTGTTTTTAAATGACACAATACAAATGTAAATATTTAATGCTACAATTTTGTCAAATTTATAGTTATAGGAGCTATGGAATGGGGAATTTTTGTGAGCATTATAACAAAAACTTATATAGCAGGAATGCAAATCAAATGATGTATCATCAACCCTTAGCAGGCTTGAAAACACTTTGTAAAATCTTAGTTTTGTTTGTGAACGAGCATGCTATATTTATATAAAAAATATACTCATTCTAGTTAATATATATAATTTAATTTCTAGTTTTTAATATTACAAAAGAAATATTTGAATCCCTTTTTTTTTCAAATTTTAAGAGTCGACTACATTATATTAACATTTCCTTTGACTCAATTCAATTGATTCCCCTCTCATATTATTATTTATTTCTCTCTTTAATATTTTGGTCCTATTAACCCTAATTTATTAACCTTGCAGTCAATTTCTTAACCCTGTAGTAACACTCCCTCTCCCCTCTTTTGTGGTCTTTCTAATCTAGCCATTGCTTCCCCTTTTTCTATTTAATCGGTTCAACTCTCTTTACATTTATTCAAAAACTTCATTTGTTCCTGATGAAAAAACAGATAGACAACATGAATATTAAAATTGAAACGATAATGAAATATGGTAAATCAAGGACACTACCGCTTGCAACTTTGCCCATCAACACCCATGAACATATACAATTTTTTCATGAAATAGTTACATGCTCCAAATACACATGACATCATATTGGACAATGGTTGCAATAAGACCTTCAAATTATGCTTCAATCAAATGTTTGATTTTTTATTTTATTTTTAATATAAAAATTTAAAATAAATATTTTTTTTCCAAGTTAAAAATTATAACTTGTAATGATCAATGTTGAACTAATAATGATCAACTATAGCAAATCTAATGCTAGTCTTGTCTTGACATAGACTAATAAAAAAAAATCAGAATAATTTTGTCAACCTATTTTAAGAAATAGTAAGAATAAAAAAATATTAAAATTAAACAAAATACACTATAAAAATGTAACATATAGTAACTCAATGTAAAATAACTAAAATATATATCATAATTTTCCAACAAAAAAACAAAATTTGATTTCACTGTTACAAAAAATTAAGAAAATTGTGAATTATATATATATTAAATAAAAATCATAATCATAATAATAATATATAAAAATGTTGAAAATACCAACTTTAGTGAAAAATATTATCAAAAACTCAAAATCCATGTTTCAACAATAAAGTCAAGTAAAATCTAAACCCACTTAAAAACTTGATGGTTAGATAAATATATCTACTCAAAGCTGATCCAAATTTAAAATTTGTTTAAAATATTTGAAACCATTATTAAGGCATTACAAAACCTTAATTGCTAACACTTTGACACATATCGAATGACAAACAAAAATCTAGCCAAGTTTTACTAAACTCTGTTCGAGAGCGGAGCAAACATAGAAAAAGCAAATACACTCTGGAGACATGTATTATATTTACACAATAAATATGAAAGGGCATTCAAATAAGACAGTGGAGAATATAGTTAGTATAAAATATAATGATAATGTCTAGAATATAATGATAATGTTGAGAATTTCTCGTGCAGAAATGATTAAAACGCCATCATTCTTTATCCCCATTCAGAGGTACTCAGAGGGTGGATTCAGAGGTTGGATTCAGGGGTAGGGTTAGGGGTAGGGTTATCGGTCAACAGCATACAGTGATGAATCCCCACCTGAGTGGAGATGAAATTCATGGAGTTATTTCTGAGCGAACTGGGGTTTTAATTCGGTCGAGTCGTGAAATTTGGTGTGCATCCGATAGTAATAATGATGCGCATGGCTTTAGCCAAATGAGTTGGGGAGTTCCTGAGATTTTAGGCCGTTCAAGCATTGCGGTCCTCATCGCAGTAGCCCTTTGCTTTGTGGACCCTGCATTAGCATTCAAGTGAGCAGTATGAGCAGTGAGCAGTATGAGCAGTGAACAGTGAGCAGAGCAATTTGGGCAGCAGTAAGAGCAGCGAGCAGTGTGAAAGCAGGGAGTTTTTACGCAGCGGAAGTATTGAGCAGCAAGCAAGCAACAACAAATGCATTCAAACATGACAAAGGAACCAAAAATTTCAAAACATGTGGAGACAAATGATTTAGGACAAGTGAAAATTGCATTATCCGCCAAAGCTGGGAAGTGGGTTTGGGTCAATGCCAAACAATATCGGGGCATTTTAAAACGAAGAATAGCTCGTCTAAAATGGGAGCAAACAAGGAAGAAACTTCCTCGTAAAAAGCACCCAAACAAGTCTCCTCCACAAGCACGTGGCAACAAGAAGCCCAAAGGAAAAACCATTGATGATTTTGCCTTATATAGTCCCACATCCACACCTCTCACCTGGTCATCTGATCTTTATGTGAAAGAATTGTTAAATGCAAAACAAAGGTTGGATGTTTTAGAAGCTAAAGGGCAGGAAAGAGATCATAAAATTCATACAATAACGGCTGAGAACAAGGCGTTAGCAGAAAGCAATAAAATTTTAGAAGAACAAGTGGCATTGCTACAGGAAGCTCTCCTGATAGGGAAGACAGAATGGAAACGCATGAAGGCGGATGTGCAAAATGTAAAGAAATCTGTAGTGGAAAGTACAGAGGTGGTGAATGTGAAATCATCCCAGGATAAAGGGAAAATGATTGTCCAAATAAACAACCATGAAGAGAACACAAGAGAAGAAATGAAAGAATATTCCACCAAAGTTTCCAAAACTTGGGCTCAAGTTATTAGTAATTCTGCTAATAAGGTTGACAACATGCAAGATAGTGAAGGCAAGGAAAGACAAAATAGGGCAGCAAACATAATTATTAAAGGGGTGAAAGACTATGGAAAAAATGAATGTACTCTTGACCTTGCAAGAGACTTCTTGAAAGACAAGTTGCTATGGCAAGGACAAATATACCAAGCATGGAGGGTGGGTAAGTTTAACAGGGAGAGAGCCAGGCCCATAAAAGTCATTATGCCTAGCTCACGTGATAAATATATTATTCTAAGCAAGAAGCATCTCTTAAGGGGTTCTCGTTTTTTCCTAAAAGAAGATTTAACTGTAAAACAACAGGAGGAAAGAAGAGAGGAAATTTTAAAGGTTAGGGCAGCAAGAGATGAAGGAAAGAGAGCATGGATTTATAAAGGCAAAGCTGTGATAGCGCAATTTGGACCTCCTTCCAAAACAGAGCAGCAAGATGGTAATAAAGAAGAGGCAACAAACTCTTCAATAGGAAATCAGAAAGCAAGGTCAGTGCAGGAAAACAGGGACAAAGACTCAAATGTGAGTCTTGCACGTCAAAATGAATAGCAATCAAGTCATACCCAGGTTTCCTTGAGATTAGTTTGTTGGAACTGCAGAGGTTACCCATGGAGACGAGGACCTGGGTTAGGGCCTATTGCGGAAAATAGAGACATAATTTGCCTCATAGAAACACATGAGCATGAAGGGTGCAAGACACCTTTGTTTGAAGGATACTGGAAGATGGCAGTGTGGAACAAGGCAGCAAGGAATGGCAAAGGGCACGGGGGTATCATGGTTTTAGTAAGGGAGAAAGAAGGTCGTCTCATTCAGTTAGAAAAAGAAGACTCAAATAAGCAATTCATTTGGTTCAAAATATCAGAAAATGGAAACCACATCAGAATTGCAGCATGCTATTTTGCGCCACAGGTCTCAAAAATCTACAAAGGTAGAGGGCTTGACCACAAAGATCCATTTGCAGCTTTAAAAGCGGATATTGCAACATATTCTCAGCTAGGTGAAGTCCTTATAGTGGGTGATTTCAATGCTAGGACTGCAAGTGAGCAAGCTAGCATTCTTTGTTGTAAAGATGATTGTGACCCTATTTGGCTTACAGAAGAAAGCAATCATCAGTGGGAAAGAATTTCAGAGGACAAGGGCTGCAATCTCTTTGGTGAACAATTGCTTACTCTATGTGGGGCCTTTGATTTAGTCATTTGTAATGGCTTGACTAGATGGGTAAAGTCCGGTAATTTCACTTGCAATACTTACAATGGAGCAAGTGTGGTAGATTATGTAATTTGCTCGCATGGTTTGTGTGAGAAAATGGACAAAGTTCTGGTTGGAGATCAGCTGTGGGATTTGAAATCAGATCACAAGCCAATTTATTTATGTTTCTCTTGGATTGGAAAGAAACAATTAGAATCAAAAATTCAGCATGTCCAACAAAATCTCCCACAGGGCAGAATTCTTTTGACCCCAGAAAATTGTAATACCTTCAAAATGACGCTAGAGAGGCTCTTTGAGAAGGAGAAAATTACAATTCACAGCCTTCATAGTCATGAATTAACACATTTAATTCAATGCACACTTGCAAAGTGCAAAAGAACAAAAATTAAGAAGTCTGAAACAAATTGCTTTCCGGTTAATGCTTGGTTTGACGAGGAATGCAAAAAGGCAAGGAGAATGTGGAAAGAGTCAAACAAGGATAACATAAAGCTCAAATCTTACAAGCATTTATTAAGCAAGAAAAAGACTGATTTCATGGTTTCAAGGAGGGAAGAACTAATCTTCCTTGGGAAAAATAATCCCAAATTATTTTGGAAGGAGCTCCAACCGAAAAAGATACAAATTGGAAATAATATTACAGCTTCTAAATGGTTTGACTATGCAAGACAACTCTATGAGCAGGTTCCCAAGGTTGACCCTCCCCCCTTGGTCAACACGGATACTAAACTCTTCACGGTACAAGAGGTAGAGATGGGTATCAAGAAGTTGGGTGTTGGAAAAGCAAAAGACTTAGCTGAACTCCAAGCAGAATATTTAAAGTGGGGCTCAAAGATCCTTGCACCTCACATTACAAAAATCTTCAACAACATCATACAATAAGGGCTCCCCACAGATTGGACAACTAGTCTGGCAATACCTCTTTTCAAGAGCGGTGACATCAATAATCCCTCCAATTATAGGACCATCATGATAAACCCTTTGTTTGCAAAGCTATTTGGAAGCATGCTAGAAAACAAAATTAGCAAGTGGGCAGAAGAAAGAAATAAGCGTGCTAAAGGGCAAGTAGGTTTTAGACCTAAGCATTCAACAGTTGATCATTGCATAACTTTAAGGCACATCATTGAAAAAGTTTGGGAGAATAAGGAAGAAGTCTTTTGTTGCTTTGTTGATTTCAGAAAAGCGTTTGACTCGGTTCCTAGGGATAAACTTTGGCAAAGAATGGAGGAACTTGGGGTTCCTAAACATTTGAGCGCAGCTGTGCATAGGCTGTATGAAGAGGTGAAAGTCAAAATTAGAACTTCGGCAGGCATTTCTGAAAGTTTTAGAAGCGATATCGGAGTCAAGCAAGGTTGCCCACTGTCTCCTACCCTTTTTGGTTTATATATCGACAAGCTTGAGGAGTGGTTAAATTTGCAAGGGGGTGATGGTATCTATTTGTGCAAGTTTGTTATAAGGCTTCTTTTGTATGCAAATGACCTTATTCTGATTGCTAAATCGGCGCTTGGTTTGCAAGAGCACTTACTATCCCTTGAGCATTTTTGTAGAAGTGTGGGGATGCAAGTCAATATCAGCAAAACGAAAGTAGTGGTCTTCTCTAAGAAAAGAAAACATAACCAACATAAGTTCTACTTTGAAGGCAACATTCTGGAAGAAGTTGCGGAATACAAATACCTCGGAGTTGACTTCAACAAAAATCTAAGCTGGAATGGTTGTAGAAAGAAAAGAACTTTGGGGGGTTGTAAAGCATTTTATGCTTTTCAAAATAGGTGTAGAGAGGCAGAGTTATGGGACTGGAAGACCACTCAAACTCTTTTTGGGCTTCTAGTGATTCCAGTGATTCTATATGGTTGTGAACTGTGGGCTAGCAGTACTTTCGACATGCAGTGGAGACAAATTGAGAAACTTCAGAAGCGTTTGATTACAAACAAATTTAAGATTAAAAGTGGAGTGCCTTATGATATCTTGTTAAGTGAAACAGGGGCTGCTCCTTTTGAAGCAATTGCTATGGTGTGAGTCATAAGTTATTTAAAAAAAATTGAGCAAATGGAAGAGGGTAGATGGCCTAAGGTTGTCTTTAATGATAGATTGTGCAAGAGCAAAAAAACTTGGATGCAACAAAATAACAAATGGTTTAGTAAATGGGATATTTGCTTGAACACGTGCCCCATAAACAGCAAAGAGATAAAAGCTTTTGTTATGGAAAAGTTCCACAAACGTACTTGGGAGAAGGAGCTAGGAAGAAAGAAAAATTACTATATTGAAGTGTTTAATCCCACTCATAATCATCAACCAAAAGCATACATAGAGGCCAATATCTCTTGGAGAGCCAAAATTCTTATTGCTCAGTTAAGTACTAATTCTCATCAACTCTGTTGTGAAACAGGGCGCTGGAAAAGGCCAAAGGAAGTGTGGGAGGAAAGGGTATGCATTTTTTGTTCTTCCGGAAAAGTGGAAACAGAAAAACATTTCATTTTAGAATGTGAGGCCTTCAAAGACAACAGGGAAAGTTATGCAGATACGCTGGCAGCTAGCTCTTGGGATAATCTATTTAACGAGGGGTTTGTCGAGAAGACGGGAGCATTTATTGTGAAGCTTCACAAAAAAAGGGCCGAATACATCAAGCAGATGAAAAAGCAATCTGTCCCATAGGCTATCTTTAGCCTCGTGGACGTTAAAATAATTTCTTTCTTCTTTCTTTCTTTCATAATGTGTCAGTGACTGGTTAACCGGTCAGGCACAACTGCGTGTCTTAAATTTAGCAGCTTGGAAAATGTAGAATGGTAGAAATGAAAGAATATTTTCCAGACATCAGTTTGGGCCTTATCTATAGAGAATTTAATAGAGTGTTTCGGGCAAATTTATAGAAAATTTAATAGAGTATCAAGTCATATCTTCTATCTTTTTCTTTTTTTCTGAGTTACAGGTCATATCTTCTATCCTCAGTTTTTTTTGTTTTGTTATTTATTTATTTATTTATTTATAGATATATATAGCAATTTTGCCGTTTATATACATATATATATATCAATTTTGCTGTTTCTATCTCAGAGCTGAAAATAGAACTGGCGCGCGTTTAATGAACAGGTATGGCTATTTCTCTCTGCCCAATGAGATCCTTCAGAACCAGGGTTTATGATGCCAGCAAGAAACTCTCTCTACCTGAAGTGTAAACAACATTTGGCCCCAACTGTCCTCGACCAGACTAGAGCTAAATTAAGATGAAATAGAATCAAATGTTTATTGCAAGATTTGCAATAAACCCTAAAATACCATGAACCCTCAGGACACTGGACTTCAAATAGGATTAAAGAAAAATAACTTGAGAAGCAGCTTGAGGTAAATATCCAGTACGCCCCGTCTTCTTGTTCTTCCCACTGTGATTATTGAACAGAGTATTCATTTCCCATAATTAATTGGAGGATGGAGAATGGAAAAGGAGAGCCGCGCACGAAGTGAAGAATTGAACAGAAATGAGGAGGAATAAACCAGGAAAGAAGCAGTAGAGGAAATTCGAGAAGAATAGGAGAACAGATCCATGCAAGAGGAAGGATACAAAGAAAAGTTAGCGGGGAGAGGGGTGATGGAGAGTAGAAAAAGAGAGCCGCGCATGAAGTAAAGAATAGAACAGAAATGAGGAGGAATAAGCCAGAAAAGAAGCGAGGAAATTCTAGAAGAAGAGCAGAACATATCCAAGCGAGAGGAGGAATACGAGGAAGAAAAGGGAGGAGAAGGAAAGAGGAACAGGGAAGAAGAAACAGAGAGCACTATACACAGAAGAATAAGAAACAGCAGTAGTTACAGGTAAAAAAAATATTTCTCTTTCGGAATTTGTGGAGAAAATTAATGTAATGTAGTGCTTGGCTGAGACCAGCAAAGAAATTGTGATTGTAGATAGTGAGAAGCCCTTTGAAGCCAGTTAAGGGTGAAGCCCATTGAAGCATTTGTAATTTTAATTTTTCCTGTAGTTAATAAAGAGGCCTGTTGAGCCAAGATTATGAATTTTTCCCGAGTTGAATGAATGCTTGATTTTCTTCCTTATGTGTTTAATGTGCTTAGTGTTATAACGATGGTTAATGTGCTGAGTGTTATAACGATTGTCTCATTCCGATAGAAGGTCGGTGTCCTTGTGAGAATGCAGAGCCAGTTGTGCTCCCAGTGGTGGATGAATGCTTAATTTTCTTGCTTATGTGTTTAATGTGCTGAGTGTTAGAACAATTGTCTCATTGCGGTTGAAGGCCGTTGTCCTGCTGAGAATGCAGAGCCAGTCCTGCTCCCAGAGCCATTGAGTTCTGGTTTCTTTAAAGTTTGAGTGGAAGGGTCTATTGAGTCTTGAATTTAAAAGTTATAATAATTTTAACTTTATGAGGTGTAGAGAAGTTCGCTTCATGATAATTCAGGTTTAAATTTCTGGAACAAATTTCAATTTCCAGAATGAAAACCATTAAAGTTCCCAAAAATATCGAGACTCAACCTTTCACACAATCCTAAACTTTCTATTATAATGATCCATACTTCTTCCATCAAATACAAGGCTAACCCGAACTTAGGCTCAGCCTAGAGGCTAGAACCTTAATTTTTTTTTTATAACCGCCTAGCTAGTCAAAGCGTTGAGACTAGAGAACTACAGGGAACTGAGGTCCCGATTTCTGCATTAAAGGTCCGTTCCTATAATCCCTCTGAAGACACAGACCAATAACATATCCACAAAGTGCCGACAAAATGCCTCGAAATTTTTGCGGAATTGAAAAATAAAATTACTGTAAAATCTCCAATCATATAGGTCTGTATACCCAATCGTATTGTATATTCATTACTACTACAAACTCGAAAAATATCTAGCCCACACGAAATCTAATTCGTATTATTAAATGAATCTCCAATTAATCACATATTGGTCTGTACAATATCGTCTGATCCGTATTCTGGAAGATTGGGTTGAAGTTGAACTATACACCAGTCACCTGAATAACGCCTGGTATTCAAATTTTAAAGAACCGTTTCGTCTAATCAGATAATAAACAGCCCTCTCTGTCCAGCAACTACGGTAAGTCTGCATACTTATGTCATTTCATTTTTGCTTACAGAATTGGCGTCCCATTGGCAAATACATTGAAGGTAACCAAACACTGAAAAAGTTAACAACAAAGTATGAGATGGCTTACAAGCATAAACAATGATTCGGACTGAATCCGAGTTTTGAATGGTAGTTGTGTATAAGAAGTAGAAACTTACTCTAATGATTAACTATAAGGAAACGGGAGACGGAGCCGAAGTTGATGCACTAGCAACAGAAAATGATTGGGCTGTTATGCTTGATCTCGATTGTGATATAACCTCGAGTATGATCCGGTGTTCTCCGCTTCTGTGAGCCTCGCACAGGCGGGGCAAGTATATACCTGCACAAATTATATATAAGTAAATCATGTGCTAATTGAAGGTATAAAAGCAAGCATGGAGGCAAGTAAATATCATGTAGTATATCCACTGAATATACTATTTTACATCTGTTGCTGCAGTATAACTGGGTATGGATATGAATATGAGTATTATATGACTATAAAAAATAGTGATGGGGAGGAGGAACTGTACCTTCCCCTGCAGCAAGATTGAAGTAGAGGTTGATGATGTTGGGGCAGTTATTGTAGCACCGTGGAGCACATAGCTTCTTTGTGAAGCCACGTTGCGCAAGATTATCTGTAGATATCCCCACTGTCATTCTCTCAACCCCACATGTGTTCATGCATTCTTCAGTTTCTATCAATTCATTTATATTCTCTGCTATAATATCAGATGTCTGCACATCAAGAATTGCCAACAACATCAATTAAATCACAACAGTTACTTATTAACATATATCTCATGTTGAATTAATATGTGTAAACAATCAAATAATGGGGAATTATCTCAACTCACCTGGCATTCATACTGCACATTGACATCCCCCAAAATGGACATTTCAAGTACACAACGTGCTCCAGAAGAAGACACAGAAAACGCACAGGTCTCCCCGGGCAATTTCTCGCATAATATCCCACCTGATCATTAATCAAGCCATTGAGTATTTACTCTATAAATAAAAAGATTGTTAATTCCATTACCGCTTACTATGATCTGATTATCAGAAAACCATGAACCAGACCAATTAGAGATTCTCAATGAAGATGTCCAACCCACCAAAAAAAAAATCAAGTGTATGCATGTACATACCGTAAACACCTTGCAGACTTATAAGTAAAATAAGGACCGAGATTATCATTGCAACAGCCATTTCTGTACTGTTCTGAATCTCAATCTCGTTCACCACTCTGTTTTCTATGTTACAATGAAGATGTATGTATTATAGGTATCAATGATGCTAATCTCATTTACAAAAGCGATTGCAAAAAATGGGCAGTACAGCATTAGGAGAGGCGTGATGGATGATTCTGCACTTCTATGATTACTTGTTAATCTTTCTACGAGTATATATGGGGCAATGAATGGAGAGGAAACTAGTGTGTGGCGGTGCCTCGTATAATTGCCATGAAGTCTCCTAATTGCCATTTTCTTCCTGGAAAGTATATGTTCGAGTGGAGATTCGGAGCCCCACTAGTGGCAGTGGAGTCATAATGTGCGTCTTTCAAGTCTGGTGTCACCCTCATACTGCCCGGCCCACGACTCTGAAAATAGAGGGGGCAAACAATCCGATGATTATGCCATCTAAGCACAATCCAACTTCTAAGCAAACTTAAACTGCACACAATTCCATATACTCCTCTAGAGAACTATTTGCATTGGTTTATTCTGTTGTTATAGCTGTAGAAGTGCCGGGTAGACTACTCAATGTTAATGGAGATAACATTGAGATGTAAAAGAGAACATGTGGAATTTGCTTTGGATTTTATTTAATTGTAGATTTTTAAAATATTTTAAAATTGATTAGAGATTTTTAAAATATTTTAAATTTAAATAGATAAGAATAAGTTCGAATCTACAAAAATAAAATCCAATCTACAATTAAAATAAAGATAATTATAATATGTAAAACATAGTGTGAATCTTGCCCTGTGTTTCTCCGACTACTTGATTTTGACTAATGGCTGACGAAATTGTTGTCACTAGATCGCCTCATTTTCAGTGAGTTATGAGTTGTGTTTTTTTTCCTATCCGTTAACCAATCAAAAGTCAAAAGAAATAGATGACTGTCATCTTAAAATCAATCAAAAGTTAAAAGAAATAGATGACCGTCATCTTAAAATCAATCAAAATTTAAATAATAAAATGTTATATACAAAGTCCCCATCACAACAATAATGGATCAGGCCACGACTCTTTGAAAGGGCCAAACGATATTCTACGATGATTGTGCCATATGAGGTTTGCAAAAACTTCGAAGCAAACTATACACAATTCCGGTATAACGACCCCGAGAACTATTTGCATGTTTAATTCTGTTATAAATTGACATGTGCCGTGTTGAAGACTCAATGCCATTGGGGATGAGACTTGAACGCTGGGACGGTGAAGCAAAATTTGAAGATGATACTTATCATCATGTTATGTGTTATGTAATGATGCGGTAGATGGTATAAAAGTAGTTCGATTTAATTTGGTTTCACATTTAAATTTTTTTATCACTTATTTATTTAAAATTTGCGTTGTCTAATCAGTTTACAATTTCGTTTTGATGAGGAATATTTAGTTGGAATTTTAGTAGAATTTTTTTCAAGAAAATTGACGGCCTGATTGTATAAATTATTTTTTATGGTAGAAATGGATTCAACATTATTAATAACTTTTAGGGCACCCAAAATTTTGAAGCTTGACCGCTATAACTTGGATTTTCAAAAAAATATTGCCGAATTTTTTCAAAATCATGTAGGGATTTCTAGTATTTTCTGGGCAAAACCTAGCATGTTTATGATAGAGCTTAATAACAATTATAACGATTCTACTATAATGCGGAAAAAGAATCGAAAAATAAAACTTTAAAATGTTCGATAAACCATGATTCTTTAATGCAGAATAATTACTTATCATAAAGAATCGTAAATGCGGAATAAATTTTTATGCCCAAGATAAATTACCTCCAGCGATTGATATTAATACCGGTGATAATTTTGGATTCTAGGAGCCTCCACCAGTGCTGAGTTTGCAGGCGTTATTCGCTCGATCAAACTAGTGATTTGAAGAAGATTCAAATAATCTTAGAATCGTTGAAGCCAAAAGCTATCCCAAGAACTAAATGCCTGAAAAGAACTCTATCCTTCAGCGGTTCAATTTATCCTTTACGCAGAACAGAACCTCTTGGGAACAGTTTCTCTATGCGCTCAAAATCAAAAATAGCGAGAGGGGAATTTATCGCTGCTAAATCAATTGTAAAATAGATCAAACATTCTTCAAACAACCACGGCTGTTGACAATGGAGGGAAACATCCACAGTTGGCCCACTGGCATTTGATTCGCCGGCAATCACTATTCACTTGTAAGAATGAGAAAACATGTCCACTTTTCAACCAAGAACAGTATTAAAATCACGCCTAAGAGGAAAACGCGAAAGCAGGCAGATAAGAAAAACTGAAGGCACTTCCAAGCTCTGCTCTCTCAACTTGATGGTGTAAAACTAAAGAGGATTGAGATACAAACTTGGGGACCAAACAGAAAAATATATAGCCAAGCTTCCATCAAGCTTCTGTTGGCTATGTGTCAAGTGTTCCACAGATCATGGTAGAGAACTCCAAATGGAGTAATGGACCACTTCAGAAGCTCCCAACAAGAAATTAATTAACTGCAATTGATTTCCGTAATTTAAGGAAATTACTGCAGTTGGTTTCCAGAAATTAAGGAAATGACTGCAGTTCACTTTCGTAATTGTAGGCAGCAGTTGGGAAAAACTTAATGGAGCTTAACATTCTCCCACTTGGTCCATACTTCCAAACTTAATGTCTCATCTTAAAACCCATTGATAATCTGTATTAAGTAATAGATACATGAATCATGGCAATAAGTCCTCTAATGACAAGTATTATCTTCCATGTATTACTATGTATTTATTCTTATTATAATTTATGTGGCAACAATTTCTTAATGAATAAACCTTATGTTTATTCCTAGTCCTACACAATGAGTTTTCTCAAATCAAATTAAGGTGCACATAAATATGAGAAAAACATCACAATAGTTAAGAATTTCATTAAAATAACATTGTCCATACAATGAGAAACTACATAATAGAACCAAGTCCCATATTTATTACATGATCCTTGAATTTAAATGGTGGCATGCCCTTAGTCAAAGGATCAGCGATCATCAACTCAGTGCTGACATGCTCAATGACCACTTTCTTTTCTTTAACACGTTCCCTTATAGCTAAATACTTAATGTTGATGTGTTTATTTCGACTCCCACTTTTGTTGTTTTTAGCCATAAAAACAGTAGCTGAATTGTCACAATATATTTTCAATGGCTTAGAGATAGAATCCATAATTCTAAGCTCATAAATGAAACTCTTAAGCCATACACCATGTAAAGTAGCCTCAAAACAAGAGACGAACTCGGCTTCCATAGTGGAAGTGGCAATCAAGGTCTGTTTGGCACTCCTCCATGATACAGCTCCACCAGCCATCATAAAAATGTATCCTAATGTTGATTTGTGTGAATCAACACATCCAG